>OY740765.1:102146564-103631603 GCA_963513935.1 Aphrophora alni | reverse complement strand
GGCAGTGGTTGAACTGTTTGATTTATTCAACACCTCTTTTAAATGTGTTAACTTAAAACGCAAGACTGCTTTACTTGGGGACTTTCCGCTGTTTTTATAAGTTAAAATAAAAATATGAATGTGTATTTGTTTGTGTGCATGTGTGTTTAAATGTGTGCTGCTTGTAGTTGTCTATTTAAGCTTATATTATTTTGTAATATTTGGGTATGCTAACGTTATTATAGTTTTGTGTGTGTATGTATTCCTTTTGTTTTCTTTACTTAATTATTATTGATTCACATATATAGTTAAATTGTTTACGGCCAGTTTCTTTGTTCCATGATATCTGTTGATTTGATGAATTTGTATAATATGGGCGGGTAGCTTCCAAACAGCTCTTGTAAGACCTAACTTAAGGTCTAATTGTTTTTTTCCTAATTTTTTACGCTAGTTTCTTATAACCGGTTATATATATATATATATATATATATATATATATATATATATATATATATATATATATGTGTGTGTGTGTGTGTGTGTGTGTATTTGTTTTATATTTTATGTTTTATATAGAAGAAGTGTGTTAGGTTAGGTTAGGCTAGGTTAGGTGATGATACACCTGAAGGGGTAAACTTTGTTGGATGGTCAGGAGAAATGTACCTGAGTTATTGTATTGCGTGATGACTCACTTCCAATCAGCTCCAATTATTCATTTTCTGGTAACGTAACCCCTACCCTAAACTGTCACATTGGCCCTTGTGCGCTTTCTTCGCACATATCTATATGTGCGCTTTTTTCGCATAATCCTTTTAAAACCATTAAACAAGTCGTCATTGACCCTCCTCTCCACTCCCCTCCTCTACCTTTCTCATTTAGGTATAAGGGAAATACCCAACTATTGTCATATTGTGTTGTTATATTGTGTACTGAACCTTTTTGTTTCATTCTTGTATAAGTCCTTGATAATGCTTTAACTAGCGAAACCATGGTCGGTAAGTTTCAATTAAAATATTGTGGTTTATACTAAAAAAATTGTTGTTTTAATTTATTTAAAATGGAATACCACCAAGTACCTACGGTCTTTAGTATAAATAGTTTAATTGTATTATTTGTTACAGTTATTCAATGTTTACACATCTATAACAATGTATGTCCTAAATCATATTTTATGTGCCCAAAGTCCTTATATTGTCCATAATTTACTGTTAATCCACTTCGTATACTCATATTATAACTAATTTCCATCTTTTAAAATGATAAATTCTTTTTCTAAAATACCCGATTTCCAGTTTAACTTAACATTTTCTGAGGATTATTTTATTTATATTTTGTATTTATTTTAGACATTGATATTATTATTATTTAAGTTGGTATTATACAACTTAAATGATATTATACTATATTTTCCTTTGATGATTTTATTTATATTAAAAGTTATCTTTTCTTTTGGTTACGCCCTACTATTACAAAATCTTGGTTCTAAGCTATCTTGTTTAAATTTATTTGTGTAATGGTTATGTATAATTCGTGAAAGTTTTACATACCTTATTTTGGATACTTATCTAGGTCCTTTATTGTGTTTCAATTTATTATAAAACATGTTAGACGATATTATTCCTTAAGTTATCAAGGTTAAGAAACTGTGACCTCTCACAGTTATTAATTTTAACGCTAATACATTTTTATCAGCAAGTATTGAAAATACAATTATATTTCAAGTGAAAATATACGACCTATCTGGGAATCGAACCCAGGACCTTTGCTTTACACGCCAAAGCTCTACCAACTACGATAGCTCAGTTGGTAGAGCATTGGGGCGTGAGCCAAAGGTCCTGGGTTCGATTTTAAGTCTAGGCCGTATATTTCTTACAGTTAGTTTAATTGTTTTTTTACCCTTTTTAGTTGTGTTTTAATAGTTATAAGTAATTCATTTTAAGTTTAATGCAATGGTTAGATTTTTTATTAGATATAAGTACTAAATTCATGTTTTTGTTTTCATGTTAATTATTTATATAATATTGTATTATTTTTGTATATTTTTAATTTGGAGGGAAACTATTCGTTCTAGTCCTTGGAGCGCATTTGGTGGAGAACGTAATGCAAAGAAATAGTTGACTACTTGATAGCGGACTTACGAAACGACTTCTACTCCTGAGGAAAGCTCAACTAAGCTCACTGACTCAAAAATTTGGAACTGAGTCATTGATACCTTAGGGCTGATGGAACAATTGGTTTTTGGAGAAAAACAGAAAACGGAAATTTTTAAAATAATCTGAATATAGCTGAATAAGAATATTAGATGAAATATGAAGATGGAGAAAAAGAGTAGAGAGAAAACCAATCTAGGATTATAAGTCTTAAGGTTTGAAATATCTGGAATGAAGGGGTCAATAACCAATTTTTAGTTATGCCCTACCTACTTGGTGAATTCCAAAATAGTATTTAAACATTTTGATAAGCGAGTCAGTGATGACCTCTTTTAACTTTATAATAGTATTGATACTTATATAAATCAATTGATACGTCAGTAAATCTGTATTGAATGAAATCCCATTAGTTTGATCTTTAATAGTATGATTCTGAAAGTCCTAAAGCAGATAATCGTATTTCACTCTATGTACTATCGCTGTCAATAACTTTTGATGGAACGTTAACGTGAGCTTTAGGTCTACATTTCCTACTCCTCTTTGATATTCCTTATATAATATAACATTTATTTTTATACTTTCATTTGCTAGTACAAATATTCTTTACGTTAAGATTTGGAATGGTAAATATTGTAGCGAACGTAATATTACGTTACTGTTTTATATAATTATTTATTTAAAAAAAAAATAGAGTAGAGTGCAACTCATTCTTGTATTATATTGTATGATGGGTAAATACCGTGATCTACTTCTTTAAAATATATTTTAGGAAATAATAGTATTTAAAGTTGAATTATGATCTTAGTGAGTTCAAGTTATTTCTAGCTAACCTTAAACTAATTAAATAAACTGGGTGATTTTCAAACAATGTTTATTTGATATATTCCAAACGTTTAACGTTCCACTGAAATTCAAAATCGTATCAATTTCACAATAAAACAATAATTTTCCTACCTCACTTTGCGTTGACTATTTAACAGGTCAATATTTGTAAATGGTGCAACAAACAATACAAGGCTCCAAATATTTGCAGTTCGTTTTAATGTTGCATACAATATTTACACATGGGATTGCTAGAATCAACCCAAACCCATTGAGTCGCATACAAAATGAATGATAACACGATTTTATACAAAAACCCACTTTATTCGTGCAATACAAGACGGCGATTTAATGACTGTCATCATCCACATACACACTGGAATTATAGTACAGTGTCAGTAGGGTTTGTGTGCATGAAACAACTGAGGATGATTACTCGGTCAGGATGGTAGCTATGTTACAGAAATGTACATAAGGGTTTATGAAATATTCTTACGTTAATTGTGTAAATATTTTATTTGTGGTTTGGGGATAACTTAATTCATATAGTTATTAACCACAAGGGTCATTGAATATTGTATTTAACTAAAATACTCTAATCACTTATCAAACTATAAACAATACTGTCAAGAAACAACAAATGAAAAACAATTACAAGGACCAAGATAAATTAATTGAACATATTACTTATGGCAAAATAACCACAAACAAATTTTAAAAAAATTAAACGTTATTAAATAAAAATGTTAATAAACAATGAAATTATAAAATAACTAACAACAATAATTAAAAGAAATGTCAATTAAACAACATTATAAAAAATTGGTTTGAGGTTATACAGAATGAGGAGAAAAATAAAACAAAATTTACTTGAAATATAAAATAAGTTAAAATAATTACATTTCCAAAACAAATCCATACACACATCCACACTCACATAATTGCATCCCCCCTTATCTTCTGAGACACTTCCAAACTACATGTCTTAGTATCCTTTATTTCGCCAAATAAATACAGGAACAAAATATGAGCTATGTATATGGTATGCGGTTTCGTGAAACGAGGTGCAACTGTTCCAATCTTCGTCTGGTGTCATGTTTAATATTGTATTTAAATCAATAGGTGCTTCTAAATTAAGTTTTATATTCATTGCCTCATCATAGTGGGAGTGATAAAAAGATTGCTGTGTTGTCCTTCATAGTGAGGTAAGGATTAGGTGCTTATCCTGATCACAAAAAGAAGAATTTAATAACGGTTATTTTATTATCTGTAATGTAGTAATAATTTTATAATTATAGTAACTGTTAAAAACAAGTTGTTCGTGGGCGCAATCATGATATTTACCCATACCGATTATATAATATTATATAAACATATCCTCTAAATGTAATACACAAACTATGGTCTCTTGTGACTTGTAGGAAACGTTGAAAGTGTATTGGTAGATCAATGGTTCTTACCTAGTATAGGCTAAGTTGGTTACCAGTTGTTACAAAGGTTTTCGGAATTGTAAAACAGTACTTTCTTGACTTATGTTCAGCCATAATGGGCCTCGTATGTGTGTATACATCAATGGGTTTCCACTCGCATCGCTTTTACATATCTGAAGAAGCTCTTTACATTAGCTAAGCTCTTGTCGGTGATTAGTGATTGCTGGATCTCATAATTAATTATAGTAATGTCACATTTTCTTTAGAGGTTAGTGTTCGAAATTACATGTTAACAATAACTTCTATGTTTGTCATCGTAGAGAATTCCTATTGGTACACATGCAGAATTGAAATATGCCTATTTGAACTTAATTTAGTGTGATACAAATTGAATAAAATATGAAGATATATATATATATATATATATATAAAATTCTTTAAAATGTCAGACATTTTGACATTTTTAAGTCGATTATTTTTGTCTGTAGTTTGGTTCACTCCAACCAATGGTATACCGACTGGAGGGCTCGTTGTAAAGATCAGGTGGTTGGTTTGATGGAAATTGTTATTAAACAAATTGGACAGAAGTCAATAATTTTGCAAGTTTTATTTTTGAATATGTGTTAGGTAAAAAAAAAAAAAAAAAGCTAAAATTATTTAAAATTAGCTGAATTTATTTACATTAAAAAAACTATAATTTTACTAACAAATTGGTATAAAAATATTGAAATGTGAGAGTTATGATTATTTTTGTAAAAAAAACCTGTAAAAGTCAAAATGACAATTATTGACCTAATAAGGCTTATAATAGTTTGTTTCACTTTATCGCCGAACTGTTAGTAGGTCCGTTTGTAACTTTGCTGTCATTTAAACAGTACACATATGAAAAATATATTAAATGACTATATTCGGCATTTGAATTACCATTTAAAAAAACAATAATTGCAATAACAACACTTAAAGCATGACGAATAAATCTGCTTTTTAATGTCTGCATAGAATTAGAATGAAGTAATGATGAAGAAGGGGATCATCTTCGATAGCTCTTGCTAAATCCAGTATATCCTAAATCTAATAAAATATATTGGATGATATTCAAATAGTGTTTATTTGTTACAATTATGTCTACTTTATGGTTTAAATGTTTAATCTTTCATTGAATTTCAAAATAGTTTCAATTTCTACATCAGAGAAATGATTTTCCTTCCGCACTCTGCGTTGACTGTTTAATAAGTCAATATTTATAAATGGAGGGACAAACAATTCAATGCTCCCAATGTTTCCAGTACATTTTTTAGTGTTGCATAAAATATTTGCACGGCATTGTTAGTATCAACTCAAACGAAGTGTTTGGGAAAAGAAATCAGCGTCCTCCCGATGTCGAAAATAAAATAAAAACATCGCGAAGTAACAACAAATGAAAATAATTACAAAGAAATCAATAACTCTACATATTATTTTGTAAAATTAGAACAGTAAACAATAAATGAAATTCCATATTCAAAAATTAAAACTAAAATATACTAACACTGAGCAACGCGAAATGCATGAGTCGGTTCATCATCAGCATTATTACTCGCTTACATTTAATCGGGAACGGAATGTTTTGTATACGAACGACATTGACCAATAAGAAAACAAATCTAACCTTGTTGTGTGTAGTAAGTTGCAAGACAAACAAATAGTTATAGATGTAATGTGTCTTGTTTATATGACAAATATATACAATTGACAAATGGAATTTCAATGGATAATATGTGTTTAACTTCTGCCAATACTACACTCATGTACATTACTGGCAAGACTGGTTACATTTCAGATACAGGGTGTGACTTGTATACAGAGTGTTTATTTGATTCGAAACTTAGCTTGTGACTTTTTGATAAGTGACAATTTTTCGGTAGAAGAAATGGCAATTATGAATTTTCAAGAAAAACATGTTTTAATACAGGACAATACAATTAATGTTTACGATAATGATTCAACAGATATTCCAGACCAGGATGTTGTGACAAACTAGGATGTGTTACATGGCCGCCACATTCAGATAAGTTTATTGAACCTCATTTTGACATGACATTTTAAACAGATTTGTGCTATGAGTTTGATTTAAAGGAAGAGCTAGTATCTCATAAGGAGACATATGCATGTGCAAATACACAGCACACTCCGGTATGATTGAAAGTTGTTAACTAGACATCGCATACTTAACTTATTTTATGTAATACAACTTTCTGGAGGGTGAATTTACACAAGCATGATAGGCGGAAGGCATTGAGATATTCCAAAATCGATTTCTCAAACGACGAACTCTTAGACGTAATAAACTTAATGTATTATGACAATGAGCAAGATTTATTTGTTGCGGAGTTGAGGGACTTGAAGTAGGACGTTATAGACATCAACAAGGGTTTATCATCGCACTATTATAGGGCGGCAAGGGCTTTTTTAAAAAAAATATGTTCATCGGGGACCGGATGATTTGCAGGAGGCTGATATGCCAGTTTATGGGATATTCATGGAAAGTGATAAACCTATTGCTGTGGCGCCGTATCGGTTAAGTACTGTTAAGAGAGTGGAATTGGACAAACGGGTAGACCAATTGAAACGTGGGGGGGGGGGGGGGGGTTGTGGACTCTCAAAGTGCGTTTGCAGCGCCGGCATTTTTGGTTACGAAATCAGTATAGGATGCTGGGCGATTATGGAAGGCTGAATGAGATACTGGAGCACAATAGATTTCCATTACCTCGGGCAGATAGGGCCTACTACATTTTTTTTTTTTTTATGGATATAAATCAAGCATTTTTCCAGCAGTCTATAGTTCTTGACCATAAGCCATATACAGAATTTGTTACGCATAGGGGATTATATCAGTACACGCGGCTACCCATGGGCATGGGGAATTCATCAAATTCCTTTTAACCAAGAATGAATAGGTTGTTTGCGGGATTGTGTATCAAGGTATGATAATCTATATTGATGATCTAGTAGCACAAAGGAATACTTTCCAGGGGCAGTTGCAGTCGGAGATAGTTTTTCAGAAATTAGACTCACCAAAATAAAAATTAAAATGACATTTTTTTAACCGTAACATAGATGTGCCGGGATATAATATTTCTGCAAAAGTTATACGAGCCTTAGGAAAAAAATTAAAGGCGATCGTAGATTATTCTACCCCTACGAAGACGAACCATGTATGAGATTTTCCTGGGTGCAGCATCATATTACAGGATGTTTGTACACAGATTTAATGATATTGTTTATCTTTGATGGATCCGACGAAAAAAGAGAATTCTGAGTAAGAATTTGAAATGGACGCACCAACATGACGAGGCTTTTTACAAATTATTGGAAGCTTTACCAAACCTCCCGTGTAGGCTAATTTTCATAAGTATAAGGAAATTGTTGATTAGTTAGATGCTAGTCGGCACGAAATAGATGGCGTACTGTCACAATACCAGGACGATGGAACGTTACATTGCGGTGGCTTCTGTTAGTTGGAGATTGAGAGGTACTGAGGATAGGTGGAGTGTTTCGGAGAAAGAGTTACTCAGTTTTGTGTATTCAATTAATTATTTTCCACCTTTTTTATTTGGACGGCACTTTACCATTTCAACGATCATGCCGGCCTATAATATTATAAAAACGTCAAAACGCGGTTAAACAGGTTGGCTTTGAAATTAGTAGAGTATGATTTTGATATAAAGCATAAACCAGACTCGGCAATGAAAGTACCTGACAGTTCATTTAAACATAGTTTTGTTTCATCATTCCTCTCACGACCAACTCTTGTTCTCTTCTTTCTCTGAACCTATTAGATTTTTCGAGAGCTAAGGGTCTTTATTTTGAAATCTTGCCTTCCTTTTATTTAAGGGAATTATTATGACCGAAAGGTTTCCCACCTTTAAAAAACAAGAACAAAATTTCCGTGTTAGTGTTCAAGAATTCAAGTAAGTAAACTTCAAAATCGTAGTTTTAAATAAATTCAGCATCAACTGCAAAAAGGTACATTATATTCTAAATTCAGATACCAGATAACCAGATCACGCTGTATATAAAATATGGTTGAAAATCCCAGGGTAGATAAGGCGGATTTTCTAACAGGAAATTAATATTATTATTAAGCGAGAACATCTGCAATAACTGTTGTAAAATAATAACGGAATTCCTTTATTAATATATTAAACGTTTTCCTACCCTGTATATGAAGTTAAGGGTAAGTTTGGAAATTTCAAAACACATTGACCTCAGATTTTTGACTGATCTTCACGTTTTATAGTCTCAGGAAACCGAAAAAAATATTTTCGACATACCTATCGTCCGTCCGTCGTCATTCTTGTCTAAGTACAATAGTGGTAGGAAAATTTAATATTCTATAGGAGACTATAATGTGCTCCTATATAACCCTATTGAAGTTCAGAAAAATCTATTTTAAAATATCGACCAATTCAAAAATGTTTTGCTTCATATTTTTTGTGCTATTCAATTTTTAACCTACTACATGAGATAAAAATTAACATATTTCAATTCTGCATGTAGTTTTAACATCCATATCTATTTACGATGATAAATAACAAAGTTATTTTCAAAAATTGAATTTTGATCACTGACCGAAATGTGATATTAGTTTTGGTAAAAGATCCGCCAAGGCCTAGGCACTAACATGGGTGTAACGATTGGAGGCACCTTCACATGTGTACAGCTTCGAAGCCCTTCAGCGCCGGGAGACTGACACGAACGAAGCGTTTGGTTATTTTTATTATATACACATTTAGCTGACGTCAAGAAAGAACTATTCAATAAAGAGTTTCAGAAATCCTGTGTAATATCTGATATGACCCCTTGATCTAACAATACTAATTATTTAACTTTTCCTACAAAGCACAAGAAACCCACATCCGAGCATTAAATTTACAGGATCTGCTTGAATGAATGGAGCTGTGTAAGTACCATAATAGCGGCCATCAATTTATGTGTTATTAGATTCGTTAAAAAGTCAAAGGGTTAAAATTATTTTCATTCTCAATATTTTTATTTTAGGAGACTATTATTTTAAGTGACTATACAGAGTGATGAAACATTAAAACTGTAAGATTTAGGACAAAACTTTAAATGGGCAACCTTTTTTACTTTTTTATGGAATTTAAAAATATATTATCCAAATTTTGAAAAGTAAAATTTTCATTTTGTTAAATGGGAGCATTTTGTTTTTGATGTTTTCTGAATAGAACTTGTAATTTTTTAGACTTTTGATTTCTAGGGATATTTTTTTATAAACCCAACCATTTCTAATTTACGGCTAATAAACAAATGGAATTGTATTATTTAATTTATTTGATATTCATTGGATACTTTATATTATTTTTATTTCTTAAATTTGAAGTAAAAATAAAATATAAGCCAGAGAGGCTATTTGAATGGTCAATGATATCTGTTGTCGCAAAGATTACGATATCAATTTGTATTACAAACTGTACACATTTCGTCCTGCGGCGGTGCTAAGAAAATTACATTTCTCACTGGTACAGAGTTGGTTGGAATATGCGATTTCTTGTTGGATAGCAACTTATTATTCGACCTCGTACCCAGTTCTATTACCACTAAAGTGTTTTATAAATACCATTTAAAAAAAGGGGGACAAATAAAACCATCCGGTTCTTTGTTTGGGGAACTGAAAGTTCCACCGTTAAGGTCCCTTTATAGGGTACTTTTAGGAAAGTGATCACCTATCCAAATTTATAAATATAATAAAACTTTCAAAAAGTTCTAAACGGCGCTCCAATCCTAAATCAAAACTAACATGTTCTATTAATTTTATTCATGTATTGTGCCAACATTATTTAATAGGTTACCAGTAACATAATGATTTTTTTAAGAAAATTAAAAAATGGGTGATAGACATGGAGAAGGTAGTTGCTCCCTTTTATCTCAGGGGTTAATAAACCTTATTAATGAATATTAATTGTTAATTTGTTTCTTAAAAAAGAATCAAGGAAGTTTGTTTCATGTTTAATTTAGGCTGTAGTGACGGGTGCAATAGTGGAACTCAATAAATACTCTTTTCAAAAGATGGTAAACCTTTAAATAGTCACTGTTGTTCAAAGAGGTAATTAATTTGTTTTCCTTTCATATAAATGTTTGTGTTTTGTTGTTGTAAACTGATTAAAATAAATGATTGTTAATACCATATTTTTCTCGATATTTCAACTTGCTCTAATTCACACAAGAGAGGATTGCAGGCGCAGTATTATTAAACATCATTTACAGGGCATAATTATGTTCACCTAATGTGTTAACAAACGGAGACAACCACATCGGAAGATAGATTGGCTATATTGTAATCCACTGGGATTGTAGACTAGGGAGTACTAATTATCTGTAAGCGTCGTTCACTCCCTTCAGGATTGTAAGTACACAACTAAACTAATTGATACATAAGGTACTAATTGATACTTCAATGATACGTGTAATAGTCCAGTCAGATGAGGACAAATTATGTGGCATCTCTTTTTTGCTATTCTTTTACTTAAATAGTAAGTTTGGTAAACGTAAAACATTGTCGACCTCATTTGTTTGACTGATCTTCATGTTTGATGGTCTCAGGTAATATAAATTTAGTTTTTGACATGCCGTCACTCCGTCGTTGTCGTCTGTGTAAGCACGATAGTGGTCACAAACAGTAAAGTACAAACAGGAAATTTGGTATAAGGGACTACAGTATATTGATGTAGAATCCTATTGAAATTCAGTAAAAACGGATTAAAATTTTCAAAGTAGTGAAAATTTTAAATCAATAATTTTGTATTTATATCTTTTGTAGTGTACAACTTATAACACACTAAATCAGATAGAAATTTGAACATTTTAATTCTGCCTGTAATGGTACTAACTTGATATCTCTACATCTACAAATAACCAAGTTATTGACAAAAATGTTATTTCGAACTCTGAGCTCACAAGGAAATGTCAAGTTTGTATAGTTACTAAATCCTGCGGAACCGAGTCACTGACGAGAGCGTAGTGAGTGGTGGCTTCTTCACATGTGTTGTACATCTCGAGACCCGCTAGGGTCTGACATGCGCTGAACGATTGCGTACTTTTATATCAGGCCCTCAGGGCCTAGTCGACGTTTAAAGAGTAATATTGTACAAATTACGAGCTTCCTAAAACCAACCGTTTTACGCAAACTTATCCTACTGGGTAAGACTCTTTTATATAACAATAGAATTTAACATTTCCTACAAGGTCGAGGAAACCAACTTTTTGGTATTACATTTTGAGATTCACCTTGTATTACATTATATGAAGGGGCTGAGTAAGTATCATAATAGCTTCAACACTTTCTTTGTTTTTAAAAATATTTTCTTTTCCCATCATTACGTAAATGTAGGGTAATTAAAATTAGGTAATTTAAAATTTTAGGGCAATATTTTGCGATCTGATTCTAGAGCTAAAAATCAGATCGTAAAAAAGCTGATATAAAGCTCATTAAGTCCGGAAACGCTTTGTTTGCTCTCTGTCGACCATTATGAGTTGTAAATATCTTTTATATTATATTCATATATTTGTAAATAAATAAGATAGTGATATACTACCTGTATTATTTATGTAACCTGTTCCTAGTATATCAGAAAAATAAGACTTTATTTTTTATATTTTTAAGTTGGCGGATGTTTAAAATTTTTAATGTTGAATATATCGAAAACCATTAACACAACAAAATATTTACAATAGACGATTGTCAAAGGAAACATTAGAGTTTTAAATAAATATCTGGGCAATAGATTATAATATTATAATTAACCTAATTCCATAATATTTTGGTTTAGATTAACCTCGTGTGTTGTAGAAAATTAAGAGAAATTATGTTTTTAATATTTATCAATGACTCTGTTATCCTTTCCTAAGGAATGATAAATAAGAGTATTTACTTTTTCGTTAATAGGGATTTCTTTCTTATGTTGTTAATATTTTGTTATTTTAATTGTTTTTGATATATTAAATATTGTAAAGTTTAAAGGTCAGCCATTTTGAGAATCTACAAAATAAAGTCTTGGTTTTCTGGTATACTGGTAAAATAATTACACAAATAATGTGTTTACCAAATCTCCCGAAATATTGGATGTAATATATGTCTATGCATAAATTGTATTTTCAGTGCTAATAAATACTACTTAGTAAATACTGCACATCAATCGTGGGTTTATTATGTCCCTACTAAAGCCTAACAACTTACACTGATTCCAAGTGCTATCGATTATTTTCAAAATCTTATCCGGTATAGTTATCTCAATAACTTCTCCGTGTTGTTGAGTTCCAAAGATCTTCTTTCTTCTTTAATCAAAAGCTTCACAGTCAAGAAGGTGTTCGATAGATCCATTCTCTTGCTCTAAGAGCCTACATACTGGTGGTCTGGTAAACACAAATCATACATATATGGCTCTAAAATTGATCATAAACGGAAATCATGACAATCTCCTGCCGGGTAGACCTCCTATCCTGCTTGACAGTTGTCCTTATTTTAGCAATTTTGGGCGCTTGTCCATAAATAGACGCGATCAGATTAAAGCGTCTTTCAAAACCCATGTTATAACTGCGCATCTTACTGTTGATCTCACAAGCAGGTCCTACAAGGCAGCAGCAGCTCCCTTTTTGTCCAAACTGTCTGCTGGATCTTTTACTTTATTTTCAATGTAAATGCTTATGTGCCACAGAATCCACCCAAGAAGGACAGTGATGGCGGAGCGCTGGAGCTAAATGGAATAGATAATGTCCCACATCAGTCTGGAAAAGATCTGAGCAGAGCTAAGTTCTTCAATTGCCACTCTATTCTTTGAGAATTAGAATGCTTACCCTCTAATCCTGACACTGTTATATTATTCGAGGGTAAAGGGTATTCTTTATCCATTTTTTTCTATTTTAAAATGTTTTCACTTTTTTAAAATACTTTTTTGTTTTTCTTTTAAATATTGGATAGTAGGCAACATGTTTAAAAAAAGATTATATTGTGAATTTATTGACAATTAAAAGAAATTAATTCCAATATAATCGTATACTATGTGAGATATATCTCTATTCAGCAATTAGAAATTGGAGCACTTATCTTAGTTAATTACAAAGAATAAAGGAAAAGAGCATACACGAATTCCAATAAAACTTTAATTTGCAATTAGATACCGCATTCATAATCTTGTATTGTTTTATTGCCATTTGTAAAATTAATTAAAATGTGACGAAAATTAATTATTAGGTGAAGAGAAGTAATTAAAATCATAAAGTACAATTCTTCAACGTAACTTTAATTTAGGTTTGTGTTATACAAGACCCATAACACTAAACATAATTTATGGTACGACATTGTTTGTATTTACATTGATCTAAATACATCAAAATCAATAAATTAAATTAATAACTCTTGAGCTATCGACAGAGTGGCTTTGCTAATGAAGTAACTAGTTAGTATATAGTTTTTTTTTATTTGTTAATAATTTCTTTGTACATAGATATTACAATATTGTATAAATTGCCATAACCAAATATTAACAAAATAAAATATGGGTAAATAGCCAATTCCAATTACTACATATTCACACACACTCGCACAATTAGACATACAAATACATATTCATACTTTAATTTTATTTTATGAAAACAGCGAAAAGTCCCAAGTAGGTCATAATAGCGTTTTTAAGTCATAATAGATATAAGAGATGTGTACCATTTAAACAGTCCAAAAGCTGCCTAAGAAATTTACAAAAAATATATATTAGGATAAATATTTAGGTTTTCACAATATTTAATATTTTCAAGAAGAGTAGACAGTGAGCAATAAAAGAGTAGACTTTAATATAGAAAGTTTTGTTTGATTCCGGAACAGGTTGTTACAGTCCATTCCAAATTTCCAGCCTGCTTTCATTATGAGTTACAGGTTTGATTCCACTCCGTACGAAGAACGTTTACTTCACCTCTTCATATAGTGACCACCATAGACAAATATATGACCACCATAGACAAATGGTGAAGATCTCAGAATAGTAGAGATTAAGTTATTTGGCAATCGAAGAATCGACAGGGTAAAACCTTCAAACGGCTAGAAACATCTTCTCAACTTTCTATGTGACTCCATTCTTAACAAGTTTAACTTTAGAGATAAATTCAGTACTAAATAAGTATGGAAAGTGAATGGAGTGGTTAGTATAAGTACTTCCCAAAATTAAACACATTTAAATTGTAAACTGGGGCTGGATCAAAGAACCAAGAATCAAATATTTTGTAACCATCGAAAGTATCCAAGTATTATTCAAGTGGATATTGAGGGCATAGCTATCCTTTCGGACAGCAGAGCAGTCATCTAAGCGATGAGCTCCCCAATCGTCAGCTCAAAAATGATGGGGATTGCTTAGGCGGTATTAATTTACGAACTAGCCAAAAAACCCACATTGTACCACAGTCATTTATGTCATAAGAGATACTAATTTCAAGGAGGTACTAATAAGCGAAGAAGAAGCCGAGAAAGCAAGCTATATGAGAAAAAAATACCTGGGTTAAGACAGGTCAAATTGTACAACAAGGGAAGGTATTGAGCAGTCTATGGAAAAAAAATATTTTAATTGACAGGATTCGTTTGTTAGTGTTGTAGGCTTAGGGAAAACCTCCTAAAGAAGTTGGGGCTGTAGGGGCTTCTATAAACAGGAATTCTCTTGAGTTGAGTAGAAGTAAGGGACACAATCAATCTCTCGAGGTCACATTATAATTCACACCTATGTTACAACAAGAGCGATGCGAAGTTCTGTTTTAAATTGACCATTAGATATTTCTTCTATATGTTTGTTTTTGTATTATTTTACAATTACGGCCAAATGCGCCTACTAATTGGTAAATTATAGACTAAACCATAAATGCAAAAAGTTAAAAAAATTATATTTTTCTTTTGAAGTCGCTCAAGCCATGCAGAGTTCAAAGGCAAGAACACGAGTGTTCCTAAATATTCGGTATATATGTGCCAACGATTCATAATGGAGAGCTGTACAAAAAACAACTTTAAACGAAAAAGTGAATGTTAACTATTTTTTTAAGCGACTAAATGATGTTATCTTCCCTATAAATAAATGACCAAGTAATAAGGAACTTCCTTCCTTACAACTTACTGCACGTTGCATTTAAGTTTATATTCATTCAAACCTTTTCAAATTTCAAAAGATTTATAATCGAATCTATTATACTTCTAATGAATTGGTTCACCTGTCAAAGGAACTCACCACTGGTGGTGGAATATATATTGTTTTAAGTTAACCGTGATCATTCCAAGATATATATATATATATATATATATATATATATATAATGGTAGATACCTAGCCCCAACATATAATATAATACAAAAAGATCCTGTAAATATAATGCCCAAAAAGTTTTATTCTTGGGCTCTGTATACAATTTTAAATGGTAGATTTAGGGGTCTTATCTAGTAAGGTATGTTTATTTAAAACAGCTTTTTCGTAGATTTTCAAAACACGGTAATTGTGTATTACTACTTTCTTGAAGACGCGTCAGCTAAGTCCTAACAAGCCTCGTAGTTGTGTGTGAGTATTAAAGAGTTTTCACTGGCTTTCAAGTGGCTCGTTCCTGGTTCCTGACGGATCTCATAACAATCACACTATTCTTGGGAGGTCAGAGTTCAAAATTACATTTTTGACAGTATCATTGCAAAGACGTGGAGTTAGTGCGATTACATAATATAGTATGATATTATCTAATTTAGTGTCACACGTTGCATAACACACAAAACACAATAAAAACAGTTTGAAATAGTCACCGTTTTGACATTCCAAACTTAATTTTTCTGAATTTCAATAAGGATCTATATGAGTACACTTCAGTCCCCTCTACGAATTTTCGTGTTCCTATCCTAATTTCAGTGCTCGCTATTGTGTTAACATAGAGACGACAACGACTACGGTCTGACGGCATGTCATACTTTGTCGATTATTTGAAGCAATGAAACTTGAAGATACACTAGGTAAGTAAAGGAAGTAATCTAAGTAAAGAAATATCATTCAATTAACTTTTTGTGCAGAAATTAATGATCTTTAATTAACAATACTTTTCTAAATATTCGGAAAAAACAGTAGTTTTATCTTTTTCAAGATTATTTATTGTTCCACACTTGGTATTCATGTACATATTTCCTAATATTATTAGAATACTTAACTGTACTAGTAAAGCAATAATCAGTTTACTTTTAGACGGAGGTATCAGTTAAATCTAGCCACTGTCCTATAAGGCCTTTTATATTTAGGGAAACGTTATGAAGAATAAGCAATAGAAGCTACGGGTACATGTGTGTCTCTCATGATAGATGTAGGCATATCCAACTTAATTATCCTGTCAAGATAATAAGATTATTGTAAATATGAAAGCTGTTCAGAAATTAACTTACGATCAGCTAGTAAATTCAAGGTGGTTACTATAGCAACACATATTGTTTGTTATTGCAGTCAGTAACTAGTTACTTCATACATACTAATTTTTTATCCATTCGGCTTGTTTTTTTTCTTTCTAGTAATGAACGAATTTAAGTGGAGCCTTTTTATTATAACTGTCTTCAGTTCTTGTTTTGTAAAACATATGTGGCTTCTACCTAACGTTCATCGTGACAAAATAATGAGGAATTAAATCAAACAACTACTATACACTTGAACAAAGCACCACTTACAGAAACAAATAATAAAAGTGTTTTATGGGTAGCTAGGTCCTTATACTGTGGTTGTGATTTACCATTCATTTGTATCACAGTGGTGGCACATATTATGCTGTACCTATTCCTGTATAGAAACCTTGAATGTTGACTGACTTATCAGAAAAAATAACTCTTATCTTCACCATTGTCACTCTCAGGGTTTCACTAAAACTTATGGTCTAGGCCTTTGTTTCATTGCATGTCATATAGAATTAATGTCAATATTATCTTTGTGTTATAAGTTCAAAATTGTGAATTTTTATAATAATATCTATAACTAAATATTTATTTATATATGTAATCAATAAAGAAGGGCTATGACACGAAATATTTTGTAATTTATTTAAATTAAAACTTATTTCTAATATGTTAGTAACTTACGATATTGATACAATACCAGAAGAGGTGAGGAAGGGGTAAGCTAGGGAGTGATTATACGAAAGGGCAGTAAAAGTATAAATTTGTCCTTGAACTCGACGAATATTATTTTTTGGTATTTGGCTTTGTGGATGAGTGAGAGAGAAAGTTTTATACCGATTATTAACTGATATGATGAACGTAGTTAATATTAACATTTATTTACTGAAAACATGTGTTTAACATAAGATACGAACGTCTTTAATAATATTATGTTAATATAACCAATGACTACATAAATACTATAAGACACGACATAGGATAGGGAAATAGTCTACGCTTTACGGGTGCTGTTCGTCACAAGTTTGACACACAGCTATCAGAAAGCGCTAGCAGCAGGTGCTTGACTGTACGCATCCCACTTGGTTGAGACTGTACAACTGTTGACCTCTCTCTCACAAACCTTCTCACTTACTTCCGTCAGCATAGTCAGTGTTGTCAGTTCGTGCGCTGAGATAAGCGATTCTCAACCTTCCCTCGCATCTCCGGTCCCATATGTGGCATCAGTGCGTTTTCTCTTACCCGCCTGAAACATTGTTTGACCGTAGAGCCAAATAGCGCCAGTCACATCAACATCAGATTCTCTAGCAGAGCGACCTAACGGGTATTGGACAACTCAAGAATAAGCGTAGAATATTTAACATGGCCATGTCGTGTCTTATAGTATTTATGTAGTCATTGATATAACTCAAATAATGAGTGACAAATTGTTAAACACTCTATTTTTAATTTACGTTATTTTCATCAATCCTTAACATATAAGGACTTGAAACAAAGGTTTAAAGTTTACATCAGACAATCCATCTCATTCGAGGAAACGTTCCCAAGTGACTGCTGTCAGAACACCCTACTTATTGTTTTTTGTTTTTATCATTGCTTTCATACTCTCTTACATAAAGGTTCACATATTTTCTGAAACTGACATACACGAACCTCTCACAACTCTAAACATCGTAGTAGCCCTTTACGCTATTATTTTTCTTACGTTGCCGTGGAAGGGTTTTCTACAGAATGATCAGCCCAGACCCCTGGAAATATTGACGTTAAACTTTTCTAGCCTGGTCTGGACATCCTCTTCACTGAGAATAGGAGCCCGGTTGTCCCCTTTTTTATTGATAAAACCTTCAAGTATTATATTTACTTTATATACCTACTAGCACCAAATTATTTTCCCATAATTTTTTATTTTTATAAAATCTTGAGTATATAATCTAACTTACAACTTATTTGCAGTTTATTTTTAAAAAAATATTTCTAAAACTCAGAAAATATTTGAGTTGTGTAAGTTTTTAATTTCCGTGAATTTAATAATTCCTCTTTTTCTGCTCTTATTAGGTTGTATTGAGGTTGCGATGGTACAGCGCTTTGGGGGTTACGGTTTGGGGGATACGTGGGTCTGCTTTATTATGCGTTGCCGGGTCATCAGATCGCGTGCTAAAATTAATATAAGTACACTGGGCGAATCTCAATCTAGGCAAGCCATTTTTGACGATTAATTCTAAAAACTAATTTATTAAAACTAACCAATCTACACTAAAACCAATATTAATCCTACATCGTATTGCCACAACCTGTCGGACTAACACAAAAGGCCTATCATGGCCGTGTATTAGTTCAACAAATAATATTACGATTACAAAAACGCGATGCGCCCAGATATAAACCCTAGGGCCGTATCGGCACTATTCCTTTTGGTTTAACAAGGCATACTTAAATATTAAGGCACTAAAAGGAAACCAAAGATGAACGGTGTACAAACGTCTTCCCTCACTCGTGGTTGGAACACTACTGTCTTATCTGGTCCCTAGCGTAAATACAAGATAGCGAAGGAGAGGGGGGGAAATAAATTAAATAATGGTGATAATGAAATGTCAAAATATTTATTATCTCATAATATAACCTGATTTAAAACAAACGAGATATTCTGGAAAACAAAATACATATATCAAAATAAAATAAAATATTTGAAACATTTAATGTAATGCAAAATAATCTAGATTTACAGTTGGTACCCAACTCAGAATATTTTATTTAAAGCCATGGGTGAAAACTTCCTATAAGTACACTTGATACAATTATATCAAAGTAAAATACTATTTGAAATAGGCCCTATCACAATTGTGAACTATTTTAATTTATTAAAAAAATACTTTAACTGTTGAGAATTTATAATGTTATTTATATCTTTAAAATCTATTTCCAAGTAATGATAAACTTAAATGTAGTGAAGGTGATCAAAAAAATGTATATCTTATATACTGTAAATAACTAAAACTTATAAAAACTTTCGAAATAGAAATAAATATTAAATTCTAAGTTTCATCTTTAATTTGTAGTTGGAAACCATTTTTAATTAAGTTGGTGGCTTTCAGGAGGCAGTATTTAAAATAATGTTATTTGGTTGAGACTTTTAACCAATAGTATTTGGTGAATGCTGTTTTGTGTTATGCGGCCATATTTAATTTATTTTCTCTGAAAAATATAAATATGTATACAGTACATCAGATTCGGTGGTAAATATGACTTAGATAAAAAGTTGTATCAAATAAAAAAGAAAAGAAATATTTCGGTGTGTTAGATACGATGTATCCAACATTACTTTCTAGCAATTTACCAGAATATTCTATCGAAAAATTAATAGATTATAACCGTTAAAAGGTTATTTTTATTTTTTTATTATATTAGTAAGCTTTTTTTTTTTTTAATATCACTTGCTAAAGGTAAACAAATTATTTTAAAAATTCTAACTATTAAAATGAAACGAATTGTTCCTATTTTCATATTATATTTAGTATTTTTGTTTTATTTTATTTTTGTTGATCTCATCATCTCATTATAAAAAAGGAAAAGAGAACATAAACTCAAGTAAGACCTCTAGCTATCAAATACTCTAGTAACGTCAGAGCTGACGATAACAAGTGTTTTGGTTAAGAGAGAGCGAATAGGAAAGGTGAAAGAGAGGGATGCAACACCCAAGACTACATGTAAAAAGGTGTTGGTAGGGTCCCTCGGAACTGCCAAGCCCTTACTCACTATAAATGAACTCTTTAGTGATATTGCAGCTATCCTCATGCAATATCTTACCATAAAAAATCCCTTAAACATGACTATTAGAGGGGAGGCATCCTTGAAATTCGGAACGTACACAGTGTTTCACGATCAGTATAATCCTTGGATCAAAATACACATTTGCTCTCATTTACTATTTAATTTTGTTCATAGTATTTCGGTTAGTGTAATATTATGTCCTCTTCGAAATAATACAAAGTTAAAATGTTTTGATAACAAGAGAATGTTCCAAATCATAATTAAAGACATTTAGAAGCCTCATATATTACTGAATTAAATTCAATTAAAAATGTAAGTAGATGTTTGTTCTTAAAAATTTTATAATTTCAGTGAATCTAAGGTTTTTTTTAGTACAATTCGTAATATTCTAGAGAAACGTTTAGTAAGCATATTTTGCTAGTTGTATAAAGTTAGATATAATATTTAATTTAACATTTGTTTGGAACAGCTAGAAAATACAATTTCTGTCAATTTTTTTTACGTCTTGCTGTTTAAAGGCAAAGAACCTTTTATCATCGCCTTATTAAAAATTAGAAATAAAATCACCTAAAACTCGAAAAATAGTGATGGAGTCGGAAGAGAACAAGAATTTGTCACGATATAATATATGATATAAACAACATATATAATCTTAAATTTTTTTTTCAAAAATGAAACTAGAAAGTAATGTTATGCGGGTTGCATTTCCAGACGTCACTCACCCGCGAAGCGGATGTGAGTTCACGGGAGATTCTGAATCAAGTTTAGCTGAATATGACTGCACAAAGTCCGCCAAGGTTTGAGGATACGTCCGGTACGCCAGAATTTCCATGTCCTATACTACCTATACTTTTTATAAATTCAATTTTGTCTATGCATAACAAATTCTCTCAATTTCAGGTTTTTAGCTCACTTTTATGATGCTTTATTTTTTATAAATTACGACCATTTATACATTCATAGCAAAATCATCAAATACATTGTTATTTACACAATAATTTACTCTAAGATATCCTTCACAATTTTATATAACTTTCTTGTACATATCCATAAATGAATAAGAGTAAAATATAAACAGTAGAACATACTGTAAGCTTGCAATATATTGGGCCACAAGCTACTGAGGCCCACTAGTGGTGATGATAAATATCCATTTTTCAGAAAAGGCTGTCAGCATTTAAGGCTTTATATACATCGATGGATGTAGCTTAATATTTGGATCACAATAAATAGTAAAGGACAATCACAATGCAAAGTACAAGCCAACTATACATTTTCTTTTATTTTTTTTTTCCATTTTTTTTCCTGATTGGAAAGATGAAAGAGAGGGATGTAACCGAAGACTACATAAAATAAAGTGTAGATCCAGCTAGTTAACCACGGGATTGCTGTTTCATAAAATGATCTTCTGATTGTAAAATTGTTGTATAAACGAAAGATGCAAAATATCAGGAAAATATTACATGTGCCCTGACTTATGGGTATTTTACTTTCAATTTCTAATAATATTTGAATTGTTTTTAAAATGTAACATTCAAATTTATACTCCTTTAAACAAAAAAAAAAAATACAAATAAAATATGCGTTCGCTTTAACTACGTATGAATTTATTTGTTTACAATAAAGAATAAACATATATTCACATCATTTCTTAAGACATTAATTTTGTTTACTTACAGAAATAAATATTTACTTTGACTGTTATTTAGTATTTTATACATTTAGTGAAGACATGAAATCTAAGTTACTCAACTCTGGAATTTCTTGATGGAGAACAGTTTATGTTTCAAATTTTTATCTCAGAGGAGCTATGTATGAATCATTTCGAAGGTAAGATGATCTATTAGAGTAAAATTTCTCCGTATCACTCGTGGTGTGCGTCACGGAGTTGAAAGCTAGGGTGAGGCATACAAGATCATCCCGCTGTTAATAATTTAAAATTAATTCATTATAATACTGTTTTAGAAATGAATTTCCAGTAAACTTTTCTACATTAAGGTGCTCATATTTAGGATATCATTTGAAATAAGTTTTTTAACACTTTTATAACATTTTTTATTTATTTTTAGAATTATTATGATTTAATAATTTAACAACAAACAACAATTGTACGTCTTAGATATTCAAACTGGCGGTAATCTTGCAGTTTTTCTTGAACAGAGCTAAGCCAAGGCAAGACGTTGAATATTATTGCGCAATGAAGGTTGTACAGTTTATTGCACTAAGGAAAATTTTACAACCGTCTTGTCTAGACGTTGAAAGATATCGTGTAAACAGTTTTGAAAAAAAAAACTCCTGCAGTTGTAGTTTTTGCGGTTGTATGTTATAACAATGGAAATTTGTTATATATTTTTTTTATTTAATTTACCAATTTTAATTTAATTTATTTTAATTCTCTTGAAAACTTTTGAAAAACTATTATGATGGTTTAAGTAAATTAATTCAACAAAACAAGTTTTTATCCTTTAACTAACTTTAGGATTTATTAGCAAAAACAATTATTTATAACAACAGTATCAATTCAATTTATCTATTCATTGAAATATCTTAAGGCTACTTCATTCTCTCACACTTGCATTCTTTAAAAACTAATTTACTCTAATACACAATATTATTGATTACAAATTTAAAATCTACAATTGATTATTCAATTTACATAAAATCAAAACTCTACAAAATGTTCAACAAATCTTGTCCAAAATGTTCTTATTAAATTTATCTCAATTTTATTACAAAAACAAAACAATTATCTTAATTAACTTATTTTTCCAAATTTACTTTTATTTTTGCCGGCTAGCTTAATTACTTTACTTTTAAATTAATTATACAAAAAAAACTTGACTCTTATCTCGGGCATGGGAACTTTTAATGACTCAATTAAAGTGAAATACTAACTCTAATGATTATTTATTATGAAATTTTGTACTTATCAACAATTCTCCTCGTCCGCTATAATTTTGGCACTTTTACACAACACAAATCACTAACGATACACAACAACACAACGTATCCTTAGCCTGGGAGGTCGGATGCTGCTAACACTGGTTCATTGACTGGTGGTGAATCTCTGGTGATACTCCGCTAACTCTGTCTAGTCTCCTTACTCGTTCTCGACTACTATGGACTTCGACGCGATGATCTCTCCTCTTCTTTTATGAAATTTAAACTCTTTGACTCTATTTAATTTATGATTCTAACAAAACTTCAAGATAAATTACTAAATTTTGTTGCGGCTCTGCCTTTTAAATTAACCAATGACTTAGAATTAAACCCTCAGGTTAATTCTTAACACTTAACACCTCCTACTCTGATTCCTAGCTGTAAGTCAAGACCTACACGCTCTTAACCCCAGTTCTAGACTGACTCTCCTTACTCTGGATTTCACCTCTCCCGAAATTCAAGTGTAGCGTCCTCTTCGCTTATTGGTTAAATCTCATTTTTTTAAAACTCAGGCCTCTCCTGATTGGACCTCTAACTTTCTAAAAATCGTTGGTTTTTTCTTACACGTGCTGGCTTCACCCTCGGAGATACCGTTAGGAATTCGCTTTCTCATTTTTTCTTGGTTCCCATTTTTTACAACACGCAGCTGCGTTGAATAGCAAAACTCCGTTATGTTTTCTACTGAATTTTTATTTGTGTCGGCGAACTTTCTTCTCTTAAGTAAAACAGAATGTCTTCTTTCCCTTGTCCTTGTCACGTTTGTCAATTTGTACAGTTATTTTCGAAACTTAACCTTGCAGCTGCTCTTTCGGTAAGATTTGCTTGTCCACATGTGTTCTGTTTCAATTTACACATTTACACAATTATTTATTAATGTTAACTTTTGATTGATTATTATTATTTTAATATTTGATATTAGGCCTAATTAATTATTTATCCATTGTGATCGTTTGAGATCGTTATACTGTCCCCAGATAAAATTTGTCTTTGAAATGCTTCAAGATAAATTTTTTCTTACGCCCGTTTCTTTAACAATAGGTTGTAAAGAACCTTTTTCTTACAATGCCCTTTATGTTGCGGTTACCCACTGTTTTACAATAGACCTTTCTTCTATTGTTCCTCTTGTGGTCAACCCTAGTCCCTTTTATGGTTTTCCTTTCACTCTTGCTCCTTTATTGTTTATGTTTTGTTTACTGCCTAAGTTTATCCTAGTGTCCTTAATTATAATATTTCTTTAATAATCTACAATTAAATATTCCCCTAATTTTATTTTTATTTATGTGTCCTAACCTATATGTATTATTTCCTAATTTATTTATTATTTTATAAGGTCCTTCATACAGCTCGCAAAACTTGTGATATCTTTTTATGATCAGTTTTGAAGGTATGCATGCTCTGACCAATACTTGCTCGCCTATTTTGTACTCGGTGGGTGGGTGCTGCTCATTAAATTTTCTTGCATAATTTTCTCTTTTGTTCTTTATACGTAAGTAAATTTCCGCGTCGCTGATAATTGGCTCCTTTTGGTCATCTGGTTTGATGAGATATCTGGCCCAACTACGTGTCGGTTTCCTTTTAAACTGCGCCTCTACGGGTGTGGTTTCAATGGTGTCATGATACGATTCATTGATGCATGATTCTATTACTTCTACTATCTTTCCCCAATCTTGATGCCTGTCCTTTAATAATATCCTGCAAAATTGTCCAATTTGTCTCATAATCCGCTCGGCCATGTTCCCTTGTGGATTCCTGATCGCTACTGTTCTTTTCTGTATCCCTAATTTTGTTAATCCTGTTTCCCATTTTGGTGAAGTAAACTGTGTTCCGTTATCTGATAATATGTATTGAGGTACTTGTATTTCCTGTATATATTTTTCTATTTGTTTAAGTGTGGTGTTTGTAGTAGTGTTCCTGACTTTATACAATTTCGTATATTTTGTAAATGCGTCGATCATTACAAAGATGTATTTGCACCCTCCTGTTGACTTTGGTAACGGTCCGTAATAATCCACACAGATTAACTCTCCCACTCCTTTTGGTATGATCGGTATTAGCTCCCCATTTCGATGTTTCAGATCAAATTTACATTTCTGGCATTTTTGACATTTTATTAATTCTTCCCTTATATACCTAGCAATTTTGTTTCCCGTAAAATCTTCTTTAAATATTTTATAACATTTATTTATACCAATGTGTCCATACATTACGTGTATTTCATTTGCTAAAATTTTGACATAATCCGGTGGTATCATTAATTTCCATATTTCTTTTTCTTTCCTAAATAACTTATTTTTACATAACTGGTAATGTTCCTTAAAATTTTGGTTATTATTATTTAAATTTTCAATTATATTTTTACAATTTTGATCTTTTCCTTGTATTACTTCAAAATTTGTTAATATTTTACCTATTTCTACACTAAACCCTTTTGCTAATAATAATATTTCGACCAGTCTTTCGTCACTTGTTTCTTTGACTTCGGCGTTATCCTCAGGATATCGACTCAAGGTGTCTGCTACTACGTTCTCCTTTCCTTTACAATGTTGAATTTGGATGTTGTACTCCTGTATTAATAAAATCCACCTGGTCATGCGTGCATTCAGTAATCTACAATTATTCATAAAAGTAATGGCTTTGTTGTCGGTTATTACTGTTAACTTTTTCCCTAAAACATAATTTCTAAATTTCCTTAAACATATTACGACGCTATATAACTCTTTTTCTGCTGTACTGTAGAATTTCTCGGCTCCTTTAAATGTACGACTGGTGTACCCTATTACACCGATCTCCTGGTTATCCCCAATTTGGTACAGTTGTCCACCAGCTGCGATTTCCGAAGCATCTGTTTGCAAATAAAACATCTTATCCTTATCTGGGTGCCGTAGTGTAACAACTTCTACAAATTCCCTTTTAACCCTATTGAAACTTTCTTCAACCTCTGTGGTCCATTTAAATTTTACCCCCTTTTTTAGTAGTTCTTGTAACGGTGCAGTAACTAAAGCGTAATTCTTCGAAAACTTATGATAAAAATTGGTAAGACCCAAAAATCCCTTCAGTTGCCTTGTTGTTTTCGGTCTTGGAAAATTCCTAATTGCAGCCATTTTGTTTTCTTGTGGTTTGATCCCCTCTGTCGTTAATAAAAAACCTAAGTATTCTATTTGTTGTCTGCAGAAGTTTGATTTATTAAGGTTAACGGTTAAATTTGCATTTTTAAATAATTCTAAAATCTGTTCTATTTGTATTAAATGTTCCTTCCAGCTCCCTGCTAAGCATAAACAATCATCGACGTATAATGTTAAAAATTTCTTCACCTGTTCATTTAATATGGAATTTAATCCCCTTGTGAGACTGGCTAAACTGGTGCTTAGTCCAAAAGGTACTGTTATGTATCGATAACACAGGCCTTTATGTAAAAACGCGGTGTAGTCTCTGCTTTCTACATGAAGTGGTATCTGCCAAAAACTACTTGTTAAGTCAAAGCTACTCATCCAATTAATCTTTTGTTCTATTGTTAATAACTCTTGAATCGGTTGCGACCCCTCATAATCTGGAACTGTTCGCGCATTTATTATTCTAGCGTCCAGGCATATTCTGACACTTCCATCTTTTTTACACACTGGAACGATAGGATTAATATATGGGCTGTTGCATCTTTCAATAATTCCGTAATCTAGCATCTTTTTGATTTCCAGATCCACGCTTTCCCTATACTTCATCGCAATCGGCCAACTTCTCTGACAGTATGGACTTTTATCCGTTATTTTCAATTTATGCTGGTATGTACTAATTAACCCTGGCTTTTTACTAAATACCCCTTTATATTTTATTAAAATTTCACTTAATTGTTCTTTCTGAATTTCCGAAATGTGTCCTAATTCATTTATTTTTTGCATAATTTCTTCCTGATCAGTTTCGTAACTTTCTATTTCCATATGTTGTATTAATTCATGTTTATAATGTTCTTCCGGGTCCTCAAACATGATCTCCTTCCTTACTTCACAATTTTCTTCATTATTTATACCTAATTCTAATTTATTGCTGATAAAATCTACGACAGCCTTATTTTTAACCAAAAAATCTAACCCTAAAATGCAGTTTCTTATTAAGTCTGGTACAATGATAAAATGAATATTCATTACAATATCTCCCACATTTGCTCCAATTATTATTTGTTTTTTAATATTCTTCGAGCGTAAGCCGGTTGCTCCAATTACCTTAACTCCTGCTACTGGTAATTCTTCGTATGGTCCCATTATTTCCTTATTCTCTAAATAAAACCGTTCCGACAAGGAATTGAATTCACACCCTGTATCCACTAAAGCCTGTACATTTATTCTATTAAAACCTATTGTTATTTCTGGACATTTTGTTAAATTTTTACATATTAAATCTGAGTTATCCTGTGCTTCTAAATAATCTTTTAAATCAGTAAATAAGGTGTTCATAACGCTATTGTTTTGTATTGCCCCTTGTCGGTTGCTTACGCCCTCGGTTAACCTTCACTTTTCCTTTCTATTAGGGGTTGGTTCTCTAACAAACCGCCTGTCCGGAACTCTCGGGTCATTGCTCGTTCCTTCATTGTTTCCCTGTCTTCTCCACTCAACTGGTTTATGACCTTGTTCTCGCCATGGAGTCACATGGTCACTCGGTCGTCTACCCCAATTATTCGGTTTGTTGTTATTTACTTGTTCCCTAAAATTTCCTCTATTATTGTTTACCCTTTCCCTTTCATTGACTTCCTCTATCCTAGCATGTTCAAATTCCATGAGCAATTTTATAAATTCTGTTTTCTTTTTAATCCCCCTTGTAATTATTGCAATCAAGATATTTGGATGGAAATGTTTTCCCGCCTTATAAACTAATTGTTCCTCTGCTAACGGCGGACTTAACTCGGAACATTGTAACATCAACATTTCTACATATGCAATTGCCTCGTCATTCATTCTGCCTCTAAATTTCCCAAACTCTAAATGGTCCCTAATTTTCGCTTGTATTATCTCATTGAAATACTTCTCCCTAAACAATTCCTCAAATTCCTTAAAATTTTTAACACTTCTCCTATGTAACTGCCACCATATATAAGCCTCGTCTTTTAAATATCGGTCAATCCAATGCATGACGTTTCCAATTACCTGCTCGCTTATCTCCTCCATTACATTTAGAAATTGTATGGGAAACCTCTCTTTTCCCGAGAAACTAATATTTCTTACTTCTGGCTCGTGACAATATCCTTCCCCTGAATTTCTGACCGTTTTTAATCTCCTATCTAATTCAATTAACTTTTTAGCGACCTCTTCCGTCTTCTTCGCATTCTCCTCAATTTTCGCGATGTTAGTTTCATTATTTTTCGTGCATATTTCCCCGATTTCTTCGTCTTTCGCCGCGAGTTCTTCCAACCGATTGTTGACGACTACGCCACGGTTTTCGAGTTCTTGCACGCGACCCTCCGTTTCCGCGCGATATCCCTTGACTCGATCGCCGAATTCTTCTTCCGTCTTCTTCAACCTCTCTTCGACGCTCGTACGAATTTCCGCGACTTGTGTTTCGACCATCTCTACTCGACTGTTGACTCCGTCAAAACGCTCATTTATCCTCCTGTTAAATTTTTCTTCTAATGCGGTTAGACTACCCTTAACTTCCCCAAATTTCTCTTCCATAGTTTTTTCAAATTTTTCAAAACCCTTCCGGTTCTCTTCCGCCAGCTTTTCCGCGTTTCTCCGGTTTTCGTCTGCCATCTGCTTTAACATTTCCTGTATCATTGCCATACTCGCGTTTCCTGACTGTACTGCCGCTGATGTTGTTGGATTGTCTACTTCTGTCCCCGCCCGTGATATTACGTTACTCTCTATCTCTAATTCCCCATTTTGATTAATTGACTCTAATTGTTCCCCTTCTTGACTAAAATTTAAACTCCCACTATTTAATCCCAATTGATTATATATTTCACTTTCATTTGCCATTTTAAGTTCTAATTCCCTCTTTTTACTTCTGGTTAACATAAACAATACTATTCTAACCTATTATCTACCACACAATATTTCCTGTAACAATGTTAATATTCTTATCCTCTAACAATTCTATAACTAGCAATTTAAATTTCACTTTAATGAGCCACGCGGTGGAGCGCCAAATATAACATAACAGAATGTTATATCTATTTTTTCTTGCCAATTTATTTTAAACAAATGCCACACGTTGTGCGACCAAATATAGCATAACAGAACGTTTGTTATATAATTTTTTTATTTAATTTACCAATTTTAATTTAATTTATTTTAATTCTCTTGAAAACTTTTGAAAAACTATTATGATGGTTTAAGTAAATTAATTCAACAAAACAAGTTTTTATCCTTTAACTAACTTTAGGATTTATTAGCAAAAACAATTATTTATAACAACAGTATCAATTCAATTTATCTATTCATTGAAATATCTTAAGGCTACTTCATTCTCTCACACTTGCATTCTTTAAAAACTAATTTACTCTAATACACAATATTATTGATTACAAATTTAAAATCTACAATTGATTATTCAATTTACATAAAATCAAAACTCTACAAAATGTTCAACAAATCTTGTCCAAAATGTTCTTATTAAATTTATCTCAATTTTATTACAAAAACAAAACAATTATCTTAATTAACTTATTTTTCCAAATTTACTTTTATTTTTGCCGGCTAGCTTAATTACTTTACTTTTAAATTAATTATACAAAAAAAACTTGACTCTTATCTCGGGCATGGGAACTTTTAATGACTCAATTAAAGTGAAATACTAACTCTAATGATTATTTATTATGAAATTTTGTACTTATCAACAATTCTCCTCGTCCGCTATAATTTTGGCACTTTTACACAACACAAATCACTAACGATACACAACAACACAACGTATCCTTAGCCTGGGAGGTCGGATGCTGCTAACACTGGTTCATTGACTGGTGGTGAATCTCTGGTGATACTCCGCTAACTCTGTCTAGTCTCCTTACTCGTTCTCGACTACTATGGACTTCGACGCGATGATCTCTCCTCTTCTTTTATGAAATTTAAACTCTTTGACTCTATTTAATTTATGATTCTAACAAAACTTCAAGATAAATTACTAAATTTTGTTGCGGCTCTGCCTTTTAAATTAACCAATGACTTAGAATTAAACCCTCAGGTTAATTCTTAACACTTAACACCTCCTACTCTGATTCCTAGCTGTAAGTCAAGACCTACACGCTCTTAACCCCAGTTCTAGACTGACTCTCCTTACTCTGGATTTCACCTCTCCCGAAATTCAAGTGTAGCGTCCTCTTCGCTTATTGGTTAAATCTCATTTTTTTAAAACTCAGGCCTCTCCTGATTGGACCTCTAACTTTCTAAAAATCGTTGGTTTTTTCTTACACGTGCTGGCTTCACCCTCGGAGATACCGTTAGGAATTCGCTTTCTCATTTTTTCTTGGTTCCCATTTTTTACAACACGCAGCTGCGTTGAATAGCAAAACTCCGTTATGTTTTCTACTGAATTTTTATTTGTGTCGGCGAACTTTCTTCTCTTAAGTAAAACAGAATGTCTTCTTTCCCTTGTCCTTGTCACGTTTGTCAATTTGTACAGTTATTTTCGAAACTTAACCTTGCAGCTGCTCTTTCGGTAAGATTTGCTTGTCCACATGTGTTCTGTTTCAATTTACACATTTACACAATTATTTATTAATGTTAACTTTTGATTGATTATTATTATTTTAATATTTGATATTAGGCCTAATTAATTATTTATCCATTGTGATCGTTTGAGATCGTTATAATGTGTATAAACGTTCCAGAATAGATCCGTAGAAACCTTTAGAGAAGTTAATGTTAATTATAGCCTATTCATTTAAAAAATTAATTAATAAAAATAATAGTGGATCAAATAATGGTAAAACAATACATGATGTGGATATTTTGAAGGAACTAAGATAGAGTGCTGTAAAGGACTACAAAAATCACCTATGAATGAAATATTATTCTAGGAACTTCAGAAGAAGTATGGCATTTTTATTTCAAAAAGGAATACGTTATCAGTGCTAGGACCAGATAAACTTCTATTCTAAGTATCAGTCATTAAATATACCACCATTGTTCTTGTTCCATATATTTAGCTAGCCTATATAAATGGATAAATTGTTAAATAAAATATTTCTGTTGTCGGAATATAATTGTATTAGAAAACAAAATCTTAACAAGAAAATTTAATTGTTTTTTTAACAGATAAAACGAATAAAGTACTATTTATGAAAGGAAACAAACTGAACATCAGTTGCACAACTATATTGAGTGAAGCTGCTACACGTTCAAACCATTTACACAATTCATGCACTAAACTGAGCGAGTTGCAAGAAGTTTTGGAACCGTTTTCTGGTTGTACAACCTCATTTTATATTGCACAACCACAATAAACGCTCAATATATTGCATGTCTTTATGCAAGTATATAATACAATAATATTGAACGTCTAGCTCCGGCCTCCAGTTACTTAGAGTTTCAGCACTCTCACTCTTCCAGTATTCTAGAAAACGTAGATTTACAGCTGTTAAAGGTATCTAGAACTAACTACAAGTTATAAATAGTATATAAAATCATATATTTATGATTAATCTTCAATAAATGAATTAAAAATAATCCATTAGTTACTTTTAATTATTGAAAGAATTAAACATATCACTATGTTTACATTTACATGATAACATATCACTCGTCCATTAGTTTTAACTATTAGCCTACAAGTGAGGACTCTGTATAAAATGTTTGTCAGCTCGAATATTAGATAGAGAGATAAACGTGTTTATTATTTACAAAATTACAAATAAAATCATTAAGGTTAATATATAGTACAATGATTAGCCAATACGTTAAAATAATATTATAAAGCCACTGTATTCTTAGCCAATGGATGTCAGAGGAGTTGCGTTATAGACAAAACGTTTATGAATCAAACTATTGAAATTTATTGATATATTTATTCGTCCAACAAATAATCAAAAATCAACAGAAAATAAAACAAACTGTTCAAAAACATTTCACAAACTTTCTCCCTCACCCACCCATCCCCAAAACAAAATAAAAACCATAATAGATGTTTAATGAGCACTGTGGTGAATGTAAACAATTTGAAATGGTATTATGTTTTTACTAGCCATTTTGCTAAGCGATTTGGTCTTTACAATTAAATAAATTTTAACGCAATCAATAGAACCGATTTTGAGAAACTGCTTCTTTCTACACCCTACGGCCGATCTTGTTTTTTTTACAGATAACCGGAGTTTTTGGAGAGATGGCAACCATTACATAACATTTGGGTTCTAAAAAGCTACACTTGGACAAAATTTTATTAAAACCGTTGAAGCCGATTTTGAGAAAATCCCACTTTTGTGTTTTTCTTATGATACCTACAATCAATTTTTGAATTATTGAAAAAATGAATGGAAAAAAAGTCTTAAGATATTGCCAAAATATCCCCACGTACAAAATTTGGTTATTGTAAAACTAGAAATTACAAAAGTAATTGATCTTGTCTATTAATTTTAGGCACTACAAATTTATCAGTGAGAATATTTATTAATTATAATTTTTTAAATGCCCAACTCCCCAATGTGATTAATCTGCAACCCCTCAGGCACGCTAGATTTTGAAGTTATTTCTAATCTCATTATTATTCGAATATAACCTCATTTCAATATTAAATAATTTGCTAGTAAGAAGCTTTTGAAGTCAATGGAATGAATCTAATTAAACTAGTTATTCAAAGCATGCATCAAGATATATCATATATTTACATTTCAGTATACATATGATTATGTAGTAAGTAATGTCTAAAAAAATTTCTTCAACTGAGAACTTCGCGTAAACTTTGTTTTGAACGTTTGAAAATAAAGTTGTATTAAGCAAAGGTGTAAGCCTTTGTTTATAGGAAACTTGTAGAATGGTTGAACACTTTCCAATCCTTGTAACGCTTGAGAGTTAATGGAAGTTATGTGGAATAGGGAAGGCAAATTTATATTGCAGGTTTTTTACGAAAAATATCTCAAATTTTCATTGATTTTAAACACTTGACGGTTTAAGACATAATATTAAAATAAATGAAATAAGACCATAACTATTCATGATTAATTTCTAGTTTAAAAAATCGCCACTTTGTTCGAGCGTCTTACTCAATATGTCTCAAGGATTTGATAAGATGTGGCACAATGACAATGATTTATAAACTGGAAAGACATTTTCAGAAACATTTCTGTCAAGTCCTGAATTCATACTTTGAAATGGAGAGTTTCGTGTCAAATATAGGAAAGAATATTCTATAAAAATTCGGTATTCGCCGAGAAAGTGATTCAGAACCTGTGTTGTATCTGGAATAGATACTTTTGCAGATGATACTGCTGTGTACTGGTTACTGGATACTGAAAAATCTGTCGAAAAGGTTACAGAAACCCCAAAAAAACCTCATTAATTGAATGTGTTGCCCAGTAAATCGAGGGTAAAGCTTAACGAAACTAAATCCGGTTGATTATTAGACAAATGACCTTTTTTGATATTGAATCATATCTTGGCTCTATTCTTCATCCGTAGTAACTTAACTCTTGAATTATACGATGAAATATTATTAAATTAAATTGTTCCTGCAATTCGAAATTTAGTTGGGCATTTGATTGATGTGATGTGGTTTCAACAAGATGGTGCACCGTCCCACTTTGAAAGATAAGTTCGTGAGTTATTGAATGAAACGTTTCCTCGCCGCTGGATTAGTCGCAGAGGTAAACTAGAGTGGCCACCCAGGTCCCTGTCTCCCCCTAATTATTTCTTTTGGGGTATTTAAAACAGAACCTTTATAAAAATAATCCAGACAATATTATTGATTTAGACGAACGTATTCTGGAAGATACAACACAGATTTTACCAGCAATGATAGAACATGTAATTAATAGTTATAGCAGTGCATTATTACACCTCTACAGACTAGCGCACTGCAATACTGTGAATGTGAGGAAGTTTGAGTATCTTTTATGAAGAGCGGATCTAAAACATCAAGCCTTAGATTCGCATCATGTAATTGAAAATTTGACTAATGACAACTTACTTTCATTAAAGAAGAACTTGACATGCTGTTATTAATTAATCAATTATGATATTTATAAACAAATAAAGTTGTTTATAAATGTAGTTCACATTTCTTTAATACCTTCAGCTATTTGTCTAATTAATGAAATATCATTTTCATATCTACACTTTTAATTGAAGAACTTCGATATTGGCTGGTGAATCGTGAGTGAATTAGTTTATCGAAAAACTGACTTCACCAACGACTTCCTCTTGAAATTTCACAATAAAATGATGCGTCATAGTACCCCATTAACATTTATTTTTTAACAGTTGAATTGAAGATAGCGGAAATAAATATGGCGGCGGAAAATTACGAGTCCTTAGAAAGTAGAATTTTTACATCTGTACTGATTCCCATCGGTTAATTTTTGATCCCTGCAGCCATTTCTCTAATAATCAAACGGTTCCAGAATCTTTACACACAGAGTATATGAAATTATAGCAATAAAATATCAAAAACATTTATTCGACTAGATTGAAGATGTCACTGTTTAAAAAAATGTATAACTACAATTACCAGATTTTACTGTCCCTATAAATTAGGTAGGTATATTAGAATGTGAAATTCGAACTCAGTTCATCATAAATATATCAAATTTATGAGTTTCAACCAAATCAGTTAAGGTTAGTGTAAATGTGATCTGTAAATGTAAATGAAAGAGAAAACAAACCAATCTGAGTAAACAGGTACTAGTAATTACAATTTAGACTTCCAATTTAAACCTAAATGGATCTAAAGTTTTATCATGTAGTCTTTGGTTAGATCACTCTCTTTCATGTATTCTATTAGGTCTCTTGACCAACTCTTGTTCTCTTCTGACGCTGATGCTATTAGAGTATCGAGAGCTAGGAGTCTCTATTTTATTTTCTATCCTTACTTTTTTTTGTAAGGCGATGATGACTGATAGGTTTTTGCTTTAATGGAAAGAAAACTAATACAGTATATCAATTTGAATAAAATAAAAATTTAATCCTTACCAGATATAGCAAAAAGAAATATTTATGTAAATCAGATAAGTGATTATCTAGTTATAAACACAGAGAGACATTGTGTTTTATATATGTAGATAAAGACGAGACATCACCATAATCAAACAATATGTAATAGGCCTCTACAGGGTCTCGAATCTTAGACCAGGATGGCCTCATCTGGGCCAACCACGCTTAGACCTCTTGGCTATCGTCAAATTCCCATGTTTATGATATTCCTAATAGAAACAGATTTTGGAACTTTTTGAGGACGTTACAAACGCACTGAAGTCGGTTCCAGATGAAAATGCGCTTCCCTTCGTAATCATAAATAATCCTTTATACACATTGTTGTATGTAGCGACACGCTACTCTCTTTTGTCATCGTTAACACTAAATTAAATTGTTGTACAGATATAGATATAGTTGTCAATTTTGTTGTAGTCTAATCCCGTCTCGTTGTAAATAAATAACGCACAGCGAGAGAGAGAGAGAGAGAGAGAGAGAGAGAGAGAGAGAGAGAGAGAGAGAGAGAGAGAGAGAGAGAGAGAGAGATGTATGTGGTTAAAGGACTCGATGTTCCAGTAGTCCCTTGTTGACTTTAAATATATTGTACGCATTGTTGGTAACGAATTGTTGGTAAAATTTCGATATGTTTAACAAAAATACATATTAACATATTATCAGAATTAAATTTTCTGCAATTTTAGTTAACATATTTTTCAATAAATTTATATAACTGTAAATTATTATAATTTATATTAAAATACTTGTGACTATTTTAAAACTGTCTCTGAGCAATAGATTGTAATAATTATTATTCACAATTATCACAATTACGCAATAGATTGTTTTAGGTCGTGGTTATGTTTTTATTATTTTGTTGATAATTCGACTGTCCTTTGATCTACAAGAAAGAAAAATCATTTTGTTTTTCGTTAAGAAAAGAAAATGTTTTATCAGTAGTATAATTTTGTAATATTGAGAGTTTTCAAAAGATATGACATTAAACTTTTTAAGCGTCCACAATTTTTAAATTGTAAAAAAAATAAAGTTTTTTTGTATACTGGTAAAGAGCTTACGTATATTCTGCCTATACCAAACCATAATTCAATATCTTATCTACTTTCTAAGATATAATTGTTTTTTAATGGTCGACAGTCAGAAAAACGAAATGTTTTCGAACCTACTTTTATATGAACTTTTTTTTTCGCTCTAGAATCAGCTTCAGAAATATTTCGGTGCAATTTTGAATTACTCTGTATAACTAGTAGGTAATCAATAAAATGTTAAAGTGTTATTATATATAAAGTATTATTTATTTTAGCCGTTCCTATAATGTTTCTTCAAACAGTAGACAACGTCGGATAAGTTTTAAAATCCACACGTCCCCACGGACGTTGTTACTTTGTACAAAACGCAATTACTTATTTCTATTCCCTTATTAGGCATAAAACCTTACAAAATTGTTATCTCACTGAGTAGAAATTGAATCTTGAATTATTTCTATCACACATTTTGTTTTTTAGGTTCGTTTATTTGTTGTGTTATTGAATAATACATCAACATCAGACGTCCGCCCGTTTCCCCAGCAAGGAGGCGTGTGGGTCCGTCTTGTCCTCCCTCCAGTCTCCTTCTCTTCTCGGAAAAATATTGGACAATGGTCGGCTATCGTGTGAAAACTTTTCACGTGCTAAAGCAGCTCTATTGACACTTGAAGATTTCTTAAGGATATTATTGGAAATGCCATAAGCAAAACGTGCACGGTACGATCAGACTGATTCTTCCCTCCTGCGAGTTGAGATACCTCCAGTTGTCTTCCTAATAATTTATATTAATCTTTTGTGAATACAGGATTTTGTATTCGGTCCACTTCCTTCACCATACTTAATTCAAAATACCACTAGGCGTTGTTTAATAACCCCGTTCACTAATACCCACAAATAATTTACACGCTGTTAAGTTGAGTAAATGTTTGTGGCTCTGGTAATTACTCAAACGCCTGCTCAGTGATCGCGTCTCAAAGTCTCGGGTAGAGTACATATCGTTGAAGAGTGTGATGTTTCTGCTGATTGAGACATCACATAGATAACATTTCGAATTTCTTAGGAAATCTTTTGACAAATTTAACTTTCTCGCCTAAACACCTTTTCGGTTTTCTAAGACATTGAAGCGTGAAGATCAGTCAAAAGAAATCAACATTTTTTGCGATTACCAAACTTACCTTATACATTATACACTAGATAAGTAATACAGCCCCATTTATTAATATTATTATTAAAGTTATTATGATAGGCTATTACGTACCCGTAATAATAATGGAATTCACTACATATATTGGTTGGCTAGCTACAGAGGAGAAGGGGTGTGAGCAATAACTACGAGTTGATTGCCTAGAAATATTTATCTTGATGGAAAACAGAATTATAATAAAAGACAATATTGCATAATTAATATCTTAAATTGATCGCCACGTTGTCTTGATTAATTTTGGTTATTCTTTTGTCTGTTAGGGTGGATTAATTAGTAGCCAAGACAACGAAAAAGCTGAGTACTAATAACGGTAAAATTAGGATGTTTTGAGTTTGATTTTTTTTTTTTTAATAAATCTCAGAAGTAGTTATTACAATTAGTATAATATTATTATTCGAAAACATAAATCAACGTAACACTACTATCGTGCAATACTATTAAAAAAAATAACATGCTGATTTAAAACTCTAAGCTTTTCTTCTAAATAAGTAACAATCTTCTAGTAATAGAAATATAAAAAAAAAGAAGATATATCATGACAATATATCAATATTGTAAATTAGTTAAGTGCACTTATCAAATTAATAAAATTTGTAATTTTTTAATTTATCAAGACACACACACAAATTACACTTCGTTATTGATTAGTGACGTCACTGAAAAAACAAAAAAATGATAATACTCCTAATTAGAGATAGCCCAATTACGAGTTAAAATAGAGCCCTTTACAAAATGGAATTTAATTAATAACAATAAATACATCAAAATGTCTTGTAAATATATTTTTTGTGAGGAAACAATTTCTTAAAAGTCACTTTTAAAATTTAAATAGATTACTATTACTATATTTGTCCTTAATTTAAACTAGCCAATATTTTGTTTATTGAAATACAAATAAAATAAAATATAAAATTAGATATAGATTTATTAAAATTTAAATAAACCTTAATATTTATTTTCTTTTGTCCATAATAATTTATAGTAATTAGAAGACCCAATACGTAAACTCAAATTAATAAATGTTGGAATAAAACCTGTATGTAGCGATGAAAGCTCCTGTCTAAAGTTGTCCAAGAAGATTCTACGTGGTATAACTTCTAGAATTTAACGGCTGTAAATTGGTAAACACCTACAGTTCGCAGAGTTAAACATTTTAATAGAAATAACTTCCAAAGTTAGGTTAGAAAAAAAACAATAACTTCCAAAACTTGCCCCGGTGAAATTTAAAGAATTAATCGTTATTACGTGAATCAAAATAAATCCTTCACTGTTCATAATAATATTGCTTAATTATAATCCCGTACTAAGGCACAGTTTATTAAATTTACAACGCAATTAAAAACAAAGCAAACCATATTAAAAGAATAACAAACAAACCAATATGTTAACTTTTATTTTTTATCAAAATCCACTTTCATGTTGAAAATTTCACTGTCAATTCTGTGCGGCGAACTCTACACAGATTTACTCTAAAACCAACGTTCCCGACCTCTGTTCATCTAACGAACGAGATCTCAACAGCTGATCGATAAGCTAATTCAAACACCGGCGTACAGCAACCGGTATCCTTATTGTCCTTATAGTTGTGTAAACTTGGAGTTTAAGTTGAGTTACAATTATTTATTACTTTATTATTATTGATTTTTGAAAAACATGACAGCTGTCTCAAGACATGTTAAAACTACGCATTACAACAAGATTTTATTATTTATTTGATAATATGTCACATCATATTTTTAAATCTATTAAATGATTTAAATTACACTACATTTAAATTATGTGCTATGAACAAGAATTATTTCTCTTGTCTGTGGGCTTGCGTAAAATTTGATTAACAATCGATTTGGTAAGAGGATTTAATTGTTATGTCTTTCAGAGAGATGTTACATACAGAGTAGGGGAATAAGATATTACAAACTTATGTAAGTGGAAGGGATACTTTCACAAGAGAAGAATTAACGTATTCTATCATTGACTGGTTATCGCGCCCACAGTGACGTTTTGAAAACTGTACAAAGAGCATTTTGGTGTCTTCATCATTAATAGAATGTATTGTTTAGAAAAAGAAATTGAATAATGACATAAGTTTGGGTAAAATGCAAAACAAATTCAGATGATTGTCGTAATTTTTAAATCTAACGTCAGAAATAGTTATGTTTTTCATAAATAATCTACTATTTTGACTGTTATATTGTACCATTGAATAAATATCATCAATTATTGTAAGAAACTATAATTAAAAGTGGAAAAAAATACTGCACAAACTTTCTCACACACTCATTTGCAATCGAAATACCAACGAACAAACAAATTACTTGCAAAAAAGTGAGTGTAGTGGTTGTTAGTAAAAAGTGAAAATAAACCGTGGACGATGAATTTTGGAAAAATAGTTATTCCTCACATTTCAATGAAATTTTAACAAAATGGGTACAGCCGATATTAAGAAATTACATCTTATAAAACAGCCAGATTGTCAAATTTGTTATTTTCTTACATAAAGCTGCATTTTTTAAAAAAATATCACGACCAATTCGTTCTGTTTTAGTTCCTAGAGACTACACATAAGAAAAAAATAACTAAAATAGTTTGAATAAATCTTAATTGTTTGTTTTTTCTTATGATTTAGTTCCAACGTTTGAGTTATGGAAAAATAAAAAAAATAATAAAAAGTTCTGAGATAATATGACTAAAATTATGTCTAAATACATACATTAGCAGAGCCTAGCACATACGTCAGACGTTATGGACTCAAGAGAACTAATAGCGGATATATACGATATATTTCTAGCCTGATGAATATACTGTAATACCCTATATTTGACACAAAATAAAGAGTTATACTATACTGTATTTTTATAATAACATTTAATGATATAAAACCGCTTTCGCTACAATATTTACCATTCTCAAAGTTAAAGTAAAGGACTAGTGTTTAAGAAAAATAATAAACCCATAACTTTATACCTAAAATTAAAATAATTGAATACGTAATTCAACAATTAACAACAAAAAACTCTACAGTAGTGAATATAAATTGAAAACTTGAATTACTCGTAAATAAAAGTATAAAAATAAAGGTAAATAGATATATAAGGAATATGTATGTTGAAGTACGTAATCTAGAGCTACAGTTCATGTTAAAGTTCCATCAAAGTTCAAAGCTTATCACTATTGACAGTGACAGTACACAGAAGGAAAGACGATTATCTGCTTTAGGACTTACCGAATCATCTTATTGAAGATCAAATTATTGGGATTTCAACCAATATATATTCATTCGGGTATTAAATAAATCTACTATTAAAAAGTTTAAAATGTCATCGCTTACTCATTATCAAAATGTTCAAATACTTCCATGTAGTGTATAATCTTCAAATTTAACATTTTAGATAGGACGTAGACTGTAATCCAAGGGTTATAGATCCCCCTTCACCCTTGATACTTTAAGTAAAATGTTTTTAATCATGTATTGCTTTTCTTCCAACTCTTCTCCTTCATCTTCATTTAATTATTTTTTTATTCAGCTATATTCGGTATACGTTTCCAATATTTATCGTCTGTTTTTTCGACAAAAACCAATATAGTCCCCTCAACCCGAAGAAATCATTGACCTAATTCCATACTTAGATTTTTATCCACTTTTGATTATTGCTTTGTTCTTCCATATTTCAATTTGGCTTCCAATCTTAATGAATTCCCAATATTATTATCATTCTCTTATATTTAATAGAACGCCAAATATAAACATAACACCCTCAGGGGCTCACCATAGTGAGTACGGGCTAAGCAATAACGAGTAATGCTAGCTGGATACTTTTTTTCATATAGGTTTGAGTAAGATTTACCTTTCATATTTCCTATGAGGTATTTCTTGACCAAATCGCGTGGTCATCCGACACTGGCGCTATTAGCGTATTAGGGAACTTGGATTCATACTTTTTTCTTCTTAAGGCTCGAGACGTTTTTGCCTTTAAGTAACAATGAATAAATGTAAACATGTTTTTATAGGCTAAAAAATTTTTATTGAATACAATGTTATTATTATTTAATTCTTGATTATGCTTTCCTTTATTACTAACTTAAAAGTGAATAAATATATTGAAATTCCTGATGTAATTACAATGTATTTTTTAATAAAAAATAAGATAAACTAATGTCCCCGAAAATTGTGCTTTAGTTTAAAAAGCTGGCATTTTGTGTGTTTGCAAGCTATTTAATTGAACATTTTGTGGTATTCGCTTAAATATGTCTACAATATTTGTACAAAATTTGAAACAAATTGGGCTGAAAAAACTGTTCCACGACCAGTCAACAATTGGAATATCTTCATGGGACATACTGTATTATGAAGTAAAGTTAGATGAAGTATTGTTGTAATAGTACGACCTTCTGCTTTCTATACAAGGGAAGATATATTCTCAAGTGGAAGGTGCAGCCTATATTTAGAACGTAATTTGAGACAAGGGACTTAAGTGTTCTACAAGGGGAGGAAGAATAAGAAGAAAGAATAACAATCGTATACAACAATGACTCCATTTACTTTTCCCTGTAGTTCTGTGCTTTCTGTTTCTTGCTACACTAGACCATCATTTAATTTCTTTGAAAATACCATACTTTATATTTTTGTGTGTGGTATTCATTTCTTCCTTTTTATTGTTATATTATTTGTGTTTGTGTTAATAATGCAGTTTTTAGCCTAACGCTTCTAGAAACTGTTTTGCAACTTTTTATTATTTTTTAATTTTTTTCTTTATACATTATATCAATAACAGAGTACAGCAAATACCTAAAAGAAAATAAAAATCTAAGGAAAATAAATAAGTAAAAAACACACACAAACAAACAAAGAACATTGTAGAAATAAAATATAATTAATTACCTCAGGTAAAAATGACTAAACAAATGTATAAATTTAGGTGCTGCAAAATTATCTTAAGATGAAAGTCGAGCAACGCAATAATCGATCCATTAGCTTCGTACCTTTCTAGTGTAAACCCGTAAACTTCAGGTTGCTAAAACCATCTGGCAACATAAAAATATCAGACTATTGCGTCTGTACACATCCTCCCCCCTCCCAGTGTAAACAATGATGTGATATGCAATGAAGTATCTCGAAAAAAATGGTAGATGTAAAGGTTGTGGAGTTAGTATCAAAAATCTACAAACAATGCACTGAAAAACCTTGTTATACCATATAACAATTATTTAAACTTTTTTCAAGATTTACAAATTTTTTGTAATGTAGTGAATAAATGTAATGTTGATAAAAAAATTAATCAATTTATAAAATTTAGATGTTGAAAAATAAATATTTATGATGGAAAAAACTTTCTGAAAAGTTAGGATTATTTTTAAAAATTCACCAAAAATATCAATATTAGCAAAAAAAATTTTTTGTTTAGATAAATGCACCTAAAATTAAATTGTGAATTTATAACTTTTTACAACGATACATTTTTTATTAAAGACGTCAAGAATGATACGAATTGTCTTGACGATACAAAAATTTTAAACTAAAATCATCAACAAAATGCATAAATATGTGTTAAGACAATGCAAACATTTACAATAATTGTAGAATTTAGTTCTGAAGATAAATCTGTGATTTACTGCTCATTAAAATGTACTAGACACCACTTGACGTCAGATTGGTGTGTTACAACACAACTGCAGTAGGAAGATGACAAGAAGCTTTCCTTGTTAGGAATGAAGCTTTCCTTGTTCCGTCCAGTCCTAATATTTAGTTGGACAGGGGAATGGAATAAAACAATCGACAGATCTGAAATTCTTCTTTCCAATTATATAAATATCGTCAAAAAATATCGAAATTTTACTAATCGATATTTAATTTTTCGTAAACATAAATATCGAAATGAAAACTGAATTGGTTATCTTAGTTACAACTTAGTAGAAAGTAGCCTATATATTACAAAAACTATGACAACTACGATAATTTGAAACACGTTATTCGAAAGAGTAAGAAAAATACTATATAATAATGACATTGTAGGTTAGTAGGACAGAAATTAGAACTTGTGAAACTTTGACAAAAAAATATGTATTTTTTCTTTATTGAGAGGTAGCATGATGTGCTACTTACCTCGCGGTAAAACACACAGATTTCATCTAATTTTTGTTTGTTTAACTTTTATTATATAGACTTCTCGTTTTATGAGTATGAAGGTTTGAAAGATTAGCTTTACAACGGTATATAATATATTGGGATAGGATGTTTTGGACTAGACTAAAAATTGAGTTGAAAAACATAATGTTTATGCCTTGCGTGAGTTGTAAGAACGTGTTATGAATTATCGTTTAAGTATAGATTACATACAGCTACAATGATTTGGAATGCACAGCTCGAAAGATGAAGAAAAATACTATACAATAGTGTCACTGTAAAGTAGTTAGACTGAAACATGGACTTGTGGATATATGCAAAGAATGGCGAAATTTTTTGTTTTAATTTATTTACCGCGGAACTCGTTAGTGGCAAAATACTCAATATTTACCAATTAATTAAATATTATGTATAACATTTTATGGACAATTGGTTACTTGAATATGAATGTTTGGAACTTCAGCTTTAGAACGATATATATAAATAAATATCAAACGCGTTTCAACGACAAAGTCAAAATCCTCACTGATACATGAGCTACAATCATGAGCTATACAACATAAGCTGTTGTTAAGTTTTAGTTTAGTTATTGTAGCTCATGTATCACTGAAGATGGTGACTTTGTCGTTGAAACGCGTTTCATTAAGTAAACGTATTTTTGTTAAATCTTATGTTCGAGTTTTATTCTATCTAACAGTATATTAATTATTGCGATAGGATGATATTTTGTGGGCGTAATGTTGAATTTAAGAAAAAAGTGATTTTATCGCTGACGTTGCACTTTTAGGCGCTCTTATGATGCCAGTTAGAGGGTTAAGAACTGACGAAACAATATTTTCATCTTAAATTATTCATTTTAAATACAATTTCAGATTTTTGAAAACTGCGAGCAAGAAATACAAATGACGTTGTCATAATCTCCTATCTGTTCTAAACTTAACAGAATGCCTAAGGTCACTATCCCCTTTTTGCTTAAACGTGAGCAATTAAATAATATGTGCTGAGCGGTCTCCTCAGCTTTACCACTTTTCCTTCACAGAGAATGTCTGGTACATGGAACCCTATTCTGCATATATTGAAGTCTTGATTGAACCAAAGTAAGCAAAGTACACAATTTTAGCACATTCCTTGGACACGATGTTATAAAATCATTTATTTTTTTAATTAGTGTTATGGCATAGTTTCACCCTCCCAACCCTCCCAATAAGTTTGACATCCGGGTCTTTTTTATTCCAAGATGGGCCAGGATACCAAGTCCTGGTTTTGCTTCTCAGCTATGAAGCTTATTGTACACCCTCATTCACAGGTCATTCCTTTTTAGTTCAATCTCAATCTTTGTAAAACCGTGAGATAATTCAGATGATGTCCTCCTACAAAGATTACAGAGCGTTCCAAAGTATTACTGTAAAAATAAACGTATGAATGGAGTATACTCCCATTGAATTAAGGACATATTCAAATATCAATCTCCACCTGTAAGAGTCATCAGTGATTTTTTCTCCACACAAACACACACATACACACACACACACACACACACACACACACACACACACACACACACAGCAACGGAATGATTATTGTATTTTAGAAAAATAATATGATTATATTCAGTCAAATAGAACAAGCATTACATTAACGTTATGTAGCATAACGTATATGGAATTAAATCTTGAACGTTTAAATTTAAAATCGTTTTAAAGTTAAATAAAAAGCTTCAAAATTTAAGTAAATTAAAAATTTGAGTTCCGCACGAAGTAAAAGTGTAAGAGTGGATGTTAAGCCTAACATATATATTGATAAGGAAGTGAAGAATAAAGCTGAAGCTCATGTTCTATGTAAGCTCAATGCTCAACGTTATTGCCAGTGACAGTCCATAAAGGCAAAGACGATTATCTGGCTTAGGACTCTCCGAATCAACTCACTGAATATCAAACTAATGGGATTTCATTCAATACAGATTCATTCAAGTATCATTTAAATTATTGACAAATACAATACAAAATAACACACTACTTTGAATATAGTTTTTTTTTTCAAAACCCTAATTATCTATATTTGTTTACTAGTTTAGAATACAAATATATTTTTAATTATTCATTTTATCACATATTGCCTTTTGAAAATTGACAATGGAGTGGTAACCAATTTCTTAGTTGTTAAATTATGTCTGTATTTACAAATCATTGTTAGCTTCTTCAGGGGCAGCATACTAAAACGTAAACCAGTCTTTTATTTATAAGCGCAGTGGTTGTCTAACAAAGAACTTAACTATCTGATTGAAATTTGAAATTATTGGGTGTTATAATTGGCCAGTGACTAAGTTGAAATGGACACATTAGAAAATTTAACATCCTTACCAGGATTTTGAGTTATTTGTTTCCATCATCTGTTTTATTATCTTTGTATTTTGCTCTTGTTCAGACTAGATTGCAGTATGAGATCATACAAGCGTGAGGGGCTGCGTTTGATTCAACATTGAAACCCTGTCAACGTTGTTAAAAAGAAAGTTATTTATTTGATTCGTTTTTTTAAAAATAATTGAGTCTTCTATTTCTTAAATGGACTGAAGTATTTAATTAAAATTATTTTTATATAGGGTATACATAGTACTGTATTGAAAATGTCCCAAATCAGATCCGTTAGTTTTGCAACTTACAATCACAATTAATTATTCTGTCGGACGAGGTAGAATATTGTATAATGTAATTCCAGAACCTGAACTTGGAACTTACAGAAAATCAAACGATTATCTGGGATCTACTTTATTTAATCATTTTCCTGATTTTATTTCGCCAATTTCAAAGTTAATGTTATAATTAATTATAACAATTCATAATACACATATTTTGTAGTTTTTAATATATTATTTTTATTGTAAATTTATATATATACACATATTTATTTAAATTTAAATCGTATAATAAAATTTGTGTTTATAGATGTGACTTCTGAATGAAAGACAATAATATATGGACACTCTTGCTATAATAACAAGTATTAATTTTAATTAAAGGTTTTAACGCTCTTTGTATAACTGAAATAAATTGAATCACTTTATTAGAAATATGTTAAACACTCAGTGTTGCTAGGCACCATATAACATTAACAAAAAACTATTGTATGTATCTGAATCACACAGGAAATGACCATATTAATGTGCTAAATAGTTTCATGCTTAGAATGGTTCTAGTATAGACTTCTATGGAATAGCGCTCTTCTTCTTCTTCTTCTTAAGAAGGAGTAGTTTTGTTGGAATTGCCCTACTATTTTCGTATTATCCGAACGCACTGAAATGTCTAATAATGATATACAGAAACAATGTATTATTTGTATATTTTGAAATGATATATGTCATAAAATATTTAAAAACAAATTATCAACCTCTGTTAATGAATGTTTCATAGATAAATTGTCAGACTTTGAAGTAGGATATACATAATTTATTATGAGGAGGAATATAATTAATTGTATTTGATTTAGTTCACGATACATGGTAAATATTATACATGTAGGCTATACTTTATCAGTGTTTACATACGTGGTTAGTTGATGGTATTAATTGTAATAATTATGCAAGTTATCGAACAATGATATTAACACTCTTCTACATTACATCATCTGGAATAATAAACACTCATGGTTAAATAGCAATATGTTGTGTAGCTTGTTTGCAAACGTTTCACAGAGTTGCCGCTAGATAGCGTTGTAGATTGTGTCGTACGTTTTTAAGTTTATAATTAACAATAACACTAAAAATTACACACTCTTTATAGTCTTTATTATATTCTGTATTGTAAAATTATTTATATAGTGAATTCAATTAGTGAAATTAATATTTAAATATTTAACTTTTGAAAAAAAAACATTAAAAATTCTACACTCCCACTGAACATAACAATATAATATACATCAGTATCATTTACACGATTAGGGAAACTAAAGCACATATTATTTATTACAAAACTAATTTTTGGAGTGCTCAGCTTTGCTGGGCAACAATAACACATTCTTACATATTATTAAATTAATTACTTTAGGCTAATTTCAACTAGTTCTAAAGTGAAACGATTTCGGATGTTTCATTTTACTCGACAAGAATAAAGCGTTGCAACGATTTCAGAAGTTTGGAACTGCTTATATGTTGGAACGGTTGCAAGTTGCGATATTCAATCAATGGAACTGTGGCAACAAAGCAGTTCCAGTTGTTTCTGCTCATCTTTAATTGCGATTAGGTCATGGAAATAATCTCTTCAAACATTTCAGTTACTATGTTTGAATTGGTTCTAAAGTGGAACGATTTCAGATGTTTCATTTCACTCTACAAGATTAAAGCGTTGCAACGATATTAAATTTATTGCCTTGGTGTAGGGCCTATCTGCTGAATAAAAACGACATTAATTTTCCATCATAATCAATTAGGGTCAACTGATAGAATGAAGAATGGATCTAACATCAGTAGGTGAGGAAAAGCAATTTTCTTGTGCAGTCTTTCTAGACATTCAACATGCTTTTGATAAGGTATGGCACGAGGGACTTCTTTTTAAGCTTAGCAGAGCGGAGCCGGGGAACTATTGCCGTCTGCTCAAATCATACCTAACTGACAGGAAATTTAGAGTAATGATAGAAGAATCTGAGTCAACTCTCTACACAATGAAAGCAGGAGTTCCGCAAGGTAGTGTATTAGGACCAATACTTTACCTGTTATACACAGCAGATATTCCAACTACAAATAAAACCACAATAGCTACATTTGCCGATGATACTGTCATATTGGCTGCGAATAAATCACATGCTGAAGCAATGGGAAACCTACAGTTGGCATTAAATAAAATAACTCAATGGACAGAAGACTGGAAAATTAAGGTTAATGAACTAAAATCTTCTCAAGTGACATTCTCATTGCGGCACATAGATCCAGGCTTTGGAGTCTATCTTAATAACAAACTAATCCCACAGAGTAAATCTGCTAAATATCTTGGAATGCACCTTGATGAACGTCTTACTTGGAAGCATCATGTATGTATGAAAGCAGACCAAATAAAACAAAAACTGCGCGATCTGTATTGGTTGATTGGACGAAAATTCCAATTGGCTTTGTATCACAAGAGGTTATTATATATCTCAATTATTAGACCTATTTGGACTTATGGTGCAGAATTATGGGGATGTACGAAACCCTCAAATCAACTAATTATACAACGAATACAAAATCGTATTATTCTTACAATTACAAATGCAAGATGGTACCAAAGGAATGATGACCTTCATTCTGAACTAAACCTAAAAAGTGTGTATGAGGTAATTCAAGACTGCGCTTCTCGCCATGAAAAGAGACTTCATCGACATGTGAACGTGGAAGCTATCCAACTTTTAGACGTGGAATATGACAAAAGACGACTTAAGCGTCATAAACTGCAGGACTTAGTTAATATCTAGGTTTAATACATGTTATTTTATGTTATATGTATTACTTATTTAATCTATGGATTAAGATTGTAATAATAAAAAAAAAAAAAAAAAAAAAAAAAATCTGGAATAAACACTCATGGTTAAATAGCAATATGTTGTGTAGCTTGTTTGCAAACGTTTCACTTTTTTTCTTTTCTTTTTTTTTTAATTTCGCAGGATAGGTGGAAAATCTTCAAAAGACAAAGGGAGAAATCCCCTCTTCCCAATAGTGTGTTATGTAGCTTGTTTGCAAATGTTTCACAGAGTTGCCGCTAGATAGCGTTGTAGATTGTGTCGTACGATTTTAAGTTTATAATTAACTATAACACTAAAAATTACACACTTTTTATAGTCTTTATTATCTTCTGTATTGTAGAATTATTTATATAGTGAATTCAATTAGTGAAATTTATATTTAAATATTTAACTTTTGAGAAAAAAATAATAAAAATTCTACACTCTCACTCAACATTACAACATAATATACATCAGGTTCAATTACACATTTAACGGAAATTAGAATCATCTATTGTTAATAACAATCCTAATTTTTGGAGTGCTCAGCTTCGCTGGGCAACAATAACAAAGTCTTACATATTATTAATTGAAACACTTAAGCTAATATACGTCGTTTGTATATTGTGGATTTTTTTTTTGATTTGTGGAAAATAGATAGGCTTACGCAGTTTTATTTTCTTTTTTTTTTTAGGTAATGTCATAAACATAGGTTTTTTTTCTCCCCGTCCTGCTATAGGAAATAAAACTTTTGTGCTAATCTCCAACCTATCCTGATTAATTTAAATTTATAATTAATGTACTTAAATTATAGATTCAAAAATACCTTGAATATAATAGAAACGAAAACTTTTTCTTTTTTTTTAAATAGAAACAAACCATTTCCAATATTAAAGTAATCAGTCAATATGAATGTACTAAATATTACACAACAGTTACTATATAAATGTATTTCCGGATCTGTCGTTGATGGTATTGCAGAATAAGATAGACATTTCGGAGGGACGTTAGTCGTACCCTACGCCAAGAAAGTAGTGACATACAGCAGAGCCAAGCATTCCCCCCCCCCCAGCCCGGGATTTTTTGGGCGAATCTGCTTGAGACGAAACAAATACGTCCTACACCGATACGCCTTCCTTGTCACTAAAACCTCAAATCTTCTACACCAATGTCATAGTCCACTCCTGACACATCACTTAGATTATCAATGTTTAAATATTTAGTTATTTCATTGTCACGAAGGTTTCTTGACGAACTCGCCCATAGTAAACAAACATCCAATACTACGCAACAGGTGATCTGTAAATAATACGACAACAACAGATGAAGTTTATCGATAGCTGCAGGGATGGCGTTCCAGCTAGCCCAAAACGAAATATACCTATCGAAAGGACAGATTTTCCCGAACAGAACGGTAACAAACACGGCATATTTCTTCTTCTTACATCGATTTAGAAAGCACGGCAAATTCAAACTGTACCACGGACGCAGCGCCGCGTCGCTGGGTTGGTAGCGGGGCTAGTGCACGGACGCGCGACTGCGTCGATGGGATTCAACAGGTTAATATTAAAGCGTAAAATAAAAAAGTGCGTTAAAAAATAAATGTGAACTCAAATAGGTTATGTAGTAAGAAAAAAAAAAGAAAAGTGGATAGACGTAAAACTAAGCGTTTTCTAAATTTTTCATTTTATTGTTACTAATAGAACAGTAACACGTCCTGAAAGTTTCTCTTATCTCCGTGAATTACCCACAGTAACCGCGAATCATTGTAAATATAGTAGAATGTAGAATACAAGCAAAAATTATTTAAATAAATCACTTCACTACCTAATACATTTAAATGAACTTTTAGTACACCAGCTGTTGATTGTAGAGAGATGTCAACTCAATCTTATTGCTTACCATCCAATCATCAACTGATATTATTCTACTGTATTCATTTATTCTACTGAACAATGCAATTATGGCGGGACAGTCAAAATAACGACCAGCTCAGGGCTTGGTATTTTGAATTGTAGTGAGGCTGGGACGGAAATTACATTCTCAACACTTTATGTTTAATTCACTCTATAAGTAATAAATGGGCTGAACAAAATTTGTGATTCAGTTAGGACGTCCATCAGTCTTACACAGTACAAGGTACTCTTATTAAACAATAGCATGATCCTATTTTTACCTTATTGTATTGGATACATTAATTACATACCGTTCATCCACAATTTGCTACAAACAATGAAATGAGACTATATTTATATCTGTTCCACAATACCTAAATCAATATGCGAAACTATCACCACTGCAAAACGGAAAAATAAGACAAGAGCAATAAATTGTATAAGAAAGGTATGTAACTAAACAGCATTGATGATTTTTAACTTTTACATTGCTTCTCAATATACCGTTTACAGAAATTTATTAAATTTCTTTATATATATAAAAAAAAAGTTTATTTTTTAAGTTTAGGTTCATTTTCACATCCTATAGAAATATTAATTACATTGATTTTATAAAATTTACCTTTCGGTAAAATAATGAAATTTAATTTGATGAACTTTGGCTGAATGTAATGTGTTAAGACATCCAATATAATTTATGAAGACAAGACAGACTGAGGAGTGTTGTGGTGTTGAAGGCCTACTAGTCACTTTAGTCAACAAGAGACAAGAGATTATTTTATACAAAATACGTCGACAGTGTTTGTATTGTACCATTAAATATTAAGGATTACTTCCACGCTCAATTTCATTACTTTGACTTTACCATTGTACCCTCTTAATCTTTGCTATAAATTATTATTTCAATATTTCAGTCTGAAAACGTAATTATTCTAGAAGAGAATAGACAACATTTATTACAAATAGTAAGTAATAAATTGTAAAATTATTAACGTTAATACAGATCAGAGAGATTAAACAGTGTACTTTTAAAGTTTAATATTTGTATTTTTCTGTTATATTCACATAAAACTTGAGCAATATATATTTTCCTTTGAAAAATAGAACTCTATATATTATATTTTTATTCATAGTTTATAATAAAAAAACAAGTCCATGAGAGCCACCATAGTTTTTTCCCAGACGCATCATAAACTGTAATACATACTGATCCCTTATATTTAATGCACAAAGGTTGGTTTCTTTGCCTTTGTAGGAAATGTTAAATAGTAGGCTATTAGTAGAAAAAGGGAAGTAATTTTTTTTTATAACAGTTGTTTACAAGTTTTCACAACTTGTTGACATCGGTGAGGCCCTAACATGCTCGTAGAAGTGTACATATTAAAAAGACTTGCTTCGCTCATATTCGTGTCTCAGCCCTGTCTGGCCTCGAACCTGTACGCATATGAAGGAGATTTCAAACCCTCTGTGATTGGCGCCACTATCGCCGTGGCCACTAGTACTACTAGAAACCCTCTAGCTAATAGGAGAACATCATCCACTATCGGCAGTAGTGAGGGGGGTGAGTGGATAAAGGTGGTAAGTCACATTTTTTGAGAAATTGAGATTTTGACATGGATGAAGGTTATAAGTGAAGCTCTATATGGTACATTGGTTGCTATGGCTCAAATATGAATAACAGCTGATATATAATGCCTTCATGAGGTGGTAAATGCAGCTTTTCAAAAACAATACATTGGATGATGGTGGTTATTACACTTACCACGTTTATCCACTACAAGAAGGTAGATTTTCCTGCATTAACCACCTTCATCCAATACACAGCTGTTATTTTCTTACTTCATCACATGCTTTCAGTTTATTGACAGGTTACTTTTGTTGTCTTTATATGTGATTGATACTAATTAATTGTTATTGTGGAAAATGAGCTCTAGAGGAAAGCTATTAGTTGAGTTAGCTACAAGGAATATGGATCTAAGTTTAAACAACAATTCCAAATTGAATAATGTGATAAATAGTGAGGAAATTCAAGATAACCTCTCAGCTAAACATAGTCATGAAGTAACTGAAAATATTGAAGGTTAGTAAGAATAATTTTGAATTGCTTTCTCACTCCTGAAATGTTTATGCTGTGCAATTTTTATTTAAATAACTGCAACATGTGGACTAGTAATACAATTTAAGCATTAAAATTGAATGTTTAACATAATAGGCCCTGCTATTATATTTTTATATAGTACATAGTAAAAAATGCTTGTCCCTATACAAAAATATATTTTAAAGATACAGAGTTAGTATGCATGGTAAATCAATGTGCTGTAATATGTTTCTGGTCCTAATTGAAAATGTAGGCCTAGGCCTACATTATATCTGCTCAGATCTGTGAAGACTCTAATACATTCACAGCACTGACATACTTTTGTAACTTTTTGATGTAACCTAAAAAAAACATTACTCTAAACTGTTGAATAAGTAGAGTTTTAGGATCTTATCTATTATACACCAGCACAGCTTGACGGCACTTTGCGTTGGTCTAGCCGATTAGGTTATTGATATATATTATATACATTTAGCCTAACCGCGTTGTCAAGCCATGCTGGCATATAATAGAAAAGACCCGAGTTTTACTAACAGATGTACATTTCCACCATCTAATCATTTTCTTTTTTTTCAGTTGATGATCTCTGGGAATCCTCATTAAGTGATCTCTGTAGCAGTGATGGTGGTGATGATGTATATGTACCAGATCTAAATGACCTATCTTCTTCGGATGAGAGTATGGCTAATAACGCAGGAATCGTCACTGAAGACATCTGTGCATATGTGAATCATACAAGAGAAAATAATGATGAACAGCCAAAGAAAAAATTGAAAGTATTTTTATTGCCGCAAAAGAAAACCAGGAAACGCCAACGTAACTCTGAAGAATGGAAAAGATGTAAAGCAGCAATTGCCAGAGAACAAGGTAAGGCATATGTTTCACAAACCGGAAAAACTATTGAGGGAAAGGAAGTTATTAAAGGCAATCTTTGCAGTGAAAGATGTAGGTATAGGTGTAACAGAAATTTTACTGAGGAGCAAGGGAATGAAATTTTTTCCAGCTTTTACAAACTTGATCAAAATGCAAAAAATACTTTATTGTTTAAGAGCATTGTATCTACAGGAGTAGAAAGAGTGAAAATAAATGCTGATAAACACAGATCTGCTTCATATAAATTCTTTGTAACATGTGATTCCCAAACAGTTAGAGTTTGTAAAAAAGCATTATGTTCATTAGTTCAAGTAGGAATGAAAAAAATTGACTTGATAATAAGTCAAATAAAACGTGGATTAAGTGCACCTCCGCCTGACCAAAGAGGTTGTCATGCTAGTAGACCACATAAAATCAAAGCAGAAGTTAAAACATATATTTTACAGCATATAAGCTCTTTTCCAGCTGAATCATCACATTACTCCCGCAATGTCAATCCGCAAAAGAAATATCTGTCTCCGCAGTTAAATATATCACTAATGTACAATTTGTATATAGAACAATGCAAACTTGAGAAGCTAGCCCAACACTTTATAGTGCAGAAAAGTTCCTACCGGCATTTGTTTGAGACAGAGTTTAATCTGAGCTTTGGCCAACCAAAAAGTGACACGTGTAGTAAATGCGATGCAGGAAATAACAATGAAGAACATCAAGAAAATTACAGGGAAGCTTTTGAATTACAGAAATCGGATAGGGAAGAAGCACGGTGCAATAAAAAAATATGTTTCTTGACTATAGATCTACAACAAACCATGCCTCTACCAAAATTAACAACAACTAAAGCCTTTTATCTTCGCCAGATGTGGTTCTATAATCTTGGGATCCATATTATCACAAAAGAGACAGAAAAGGCAGATTTTTTTAACTTTACAGAAAATATTGCCAATCGAGGCAGTTCTGAAATAGGCAGTTGTTTGCTTACACTCACTGAACTTGATGATACTGTTACAAAAAATAAAGATCATCTGATAATCTGGTCGGATTCTTGTTCCGGCCAGAACAAAAACTTTCTTATAGTTTTAATATACCAATATTTGGTACTCAAAGGTTATTTCAAAGTTATAGACCACAAATTTCCCGAGGTAGGACACAGTTACTTGGATTCAGACAGAGATTTTGGGAAAATTGAAAAGATTCTTAGAAAACAGGAAAACATCTATTTACCAGAACAGTATAGAGGAATCATAACTAGAGCTGGGAAAAAGAATACAGTAGTCGATATGACGGAACATTTTAGGGATTTGGAAAATCTAGCCAACAACTTAAATCTGTATCACAGGAAAGTAGACGTATTACAGGAAAAAGTACGTTTTCGAGATGGAATCAAGTGGATCCGTGTTGATGAGTATGGCAGCTACCTTTATAAAGAGACGTATGACCCATACACACCGTTCCGGAAGGTTTCATTGCTAAGGAGAAAGGTCCAAACAGTTCCAGAAAATGTTTATATTACAAGATATGAAAAACCTCAGGGGAGTCTTACAGAGGAAAAAATACAAAACCTCCAGGAGCAAATGCCGTTTATTAAAGAAGAATTTCGTTGGTTCTACAATAAAGTTTTCCAGCAAGTCGCAGAGTATGGTGATGTCAATAAGAATAAAAGAGGGAAAAAGGGAAAGAAGTAAAGTGCATAATCCTTAAATGTATGTAATAATGATTATGTCATTAAATTTTTTACTGTTTGATAATATTTCAGTTGTTTTCTTAAACATCCATATCCTCTCAAACATCGATAATAATAATATACAATCTAAAGTGGTCACTTATAACCTTTATCCATACATTATTACAGTTTTTTTGGTGGATAAATGGGGTAAGTAAACAAAATTTATTATAAGTAAATAATAAATATATGTTTTTAGTTAAAATATTTGCCAGGAATATCTTAGTCACTATGTGCATTTTATTCAATAAATATTTTTGAAAATCCATTATAAATGTAAAACCTCCAGTTAAAAAACTTTGAAGCCATTTATCTCAAAACATTGAAAATGTGACTTACCGCCTTTATCCACTCACCCCTTCAATTATTGAAAACATCTAGTGTGAATAAGATGTTTTTTCGCCATCCCTAATAGGCAGTCGGTAACCAATAGTGTGTACGGTACAATCATTCTTTGCGATATTCACAACTACCCTATCCTTCGTAATAAACTAACAGTTTCTTCAAAGCAGTTGAAACGATTTTTATTGAAATTTAACCAAATGTATTCCTTGTCAAATGTTTTGTTCACCACTTAGCCGGAACTTTCTTTTTGTTAACTGTAGTAAAAACAAGCAAAATGAATCTGTTCAAATAAATCTGTAAAAAATAATCTGTTTTATTCTGGTGTCTTTCTTTCACCATAATAAAATTGTGTTCAAGTTTTATTTCAATTTTGTAATTTAGCTGTTTACAAATATCTGTCCACAGGTTAAAATTAAAATTAAATACGTACTTTCCTAAGACATTCATTTCATAAACACGAAGACGTAAATTTTAGTAACAAATAGAGCATTTTCTTAATTCTCCTCTCGTGTAGACATTTTTTGTTTTTATAGATGTAATGTTTTTCAATTTTACGAAGTTTGAATTATTAAAGTAGTTTACAGAATCTTTTTGGATTGCGAGTTTGTGATAAAGTTTCATTCTTATATATATTACGTCTTCACACAAAGGGGTTCAGTAATAGAGTTAAACTTGTTCTACGTGTATCAAGTGCTGCTTTGTAGAAGTTATTACACACATTTTCCTTTTAACTTTCTGACAAACCTAAATATTCATTTATTTTGAATTATCAAGACTACTACAATTTCATATATTTTCTGAAGTTTCGGACATTTATTTACCACTCATGTACATTTGAAACCTAATGTTTAATACATAGCATAAAATGATATAATAATAATACATCAACATATTTAAGAGTTCTTCCAATCTATTTCGTTTGTTTAATATATAGGGGTATATATATATATATATATATATATATATATATATATATATATACACACATATATATATATATATATATATAACATATTTTATAACATGGTTAATCATGAAAGAAAATAACAAAAATAAATTGTTACAATAAATTATTATTTAAAACTAACGAAGAATTAATTTTCGCTTTATAATAATACAGCAAACTAAGTTCATTTATTGTAAAATTATTACTTTTTCTATTAAAGTCTTTAAACATATTGTTGCATATAAACCACATAATTATTTATTATAGTTCGCAAGCATTTCTTAGTAATAATATCGCGGTTATGTTAGGTTGTTTTGGTTGCTTTTGGGGATCTATAAACCCAAAATTTGAAAAATTGAGATAAGGGGAGTGTAGTTCAACTCATATACTTTCTAACGCTGCTTTTTGAATGATGATATGACCATCCCTTGAGGTAATATGGTCCTTTAAAAAGAGTTTCCTACGATTTAATTGTTATATTGCAAAAAAACTACCAAGGCTTCAGTGTCCATCATTAGAACTTAGATTGGGTATAAAAATATCTAAGATTTCAGTTAATAAGAAAGTTTTACAAACACAATAAGAAAATATATATTGATTTTTTTAAAACAAAATTGACGTTTGTCGTTTATTTAAATTATCTAAGCAACTAATCAGCGGAATTGAACGTAATATAGCACATTTTATACGTTTTTTTAAAATTATCTACAACATTGTCCATAGTAGCAAACATGGTTCAGGTAGATTTCGTACAAAATAAATAAAAAACTTTTAGCAATTTTTTGGGGGTTTTGTTGTGAAAAAAAATGCATTGATAAAAAAGTTCGAACATTATGGCACATAGTCATATTTTATCCTTTGAACAAGTTGATGTTGATTAAGTTCTACTATTAATTTTGTCACCAAGGCCTTTTTTGTAGACTCTCCGCGCAAACTGATCCTACAGAGATAGGGATGGTCTCATTGGAAAGATTAGGGTCTGCAAATCAATAGTATATATAGAAAGTGACCATCTGACTTAACCCACGATCACAAGGGTACTTTTTTGGGGTTTTTGAAATGTTTTTTGCGACAACTCTAGCCGACCACGATGCGATTATTTACCTAGTTACTTTAGTAAAAGAAAGTTTGTCCAGTTAATACTCACATTGTCATATTAATAGTCTTACAGGAAATGTAAACTATTTCCCTCGAAAATATTCCAATGTTTGATTTGACATGGAATAGTCAATTTTGGACAGATTTGGTTAACATTTTGTAAGATGTTGTAGATATGTATAAAAGTATACCCCAGAAAGTTTAAGTAAATATCTTGCATTCAATCAAAATGGCGGCGATTTAAAATAAAACAAAGCTTTAAGAGATTTTAGATTATCGTATTTTTATAAACATTTGTTAGGCTAATTTGAAAAACACTGTTATGTTTGACATGGAGAATTGTTGAGCAGTTTTAAATTTGAATTTTATAAGTAAGTTTTAAAATTGTACTGTATGTAACATATTCATTAGTTAACCTCATTGTTTTTTTAATCATAGATTTTTCAATAGAGCATAAAGTAATATGCTGTACACGACCAATCACATTAAATAATGACCTTGGAATTGGTATGAGGAGTAAATTCACATCCTGGCCGTCACGATCTACAGACCTAACAGTTAATGACTTCTTTCATTGATGGTACATAAAACAAAGAGTATATCTCTCACCATGATTAGAGTTTTAGAAGATAAACACAATGATTGAAAATGAATTTCTCAAGATCGTACAACACATTTTCTTTCATGTATATTAAGCTTTAATTTTACAGAGCAGGAAGTGCATAGGGGTAGATGGTTTGCAATTTCAATAGTAATTATTGTTTCCAAATTTTATCAACTTAAAGGAAATAAAATTTATAACATTTCTGATATAATATCAATATATTTAATAAAAATAAGATAATATAATGCCTCCCGAAACATTGTTTTATTTTAAACACCCGCCAATTTGTTTCCGTACAACATATTCACTTGAACATTCTGCAGAATACTTTTACTGATCTACAACATTCTTGCAAAGCAAAACCAAATCTGTCCAAAAACAACTGTTCCACAATAAATCAAAAATTGGTATACCTTCATGTGACACATAGTATAATAAAGTAAATTCAGATGAATTATGTTTGGAAAAGTATCACTTTTAGTTTTCTATACCTTGGAAGATATATTCTCCACTTTCTCAAGTGGAAGGTGCAGCCTTTATTTAGAAAGTAATTTCAGACAAGGGATTTAAGTATTCACCAACGGAAGGAAGAATAAGAAGAAAGAACAACAATCATAAACAACAATGACGCCATTTCCTTTCTTTATATAGTTCTCTACTCTCTGCTTCTTGCTGCACTAGGCCAGATATAAAAACAAGATTTAATTTATTTGTGAAATAACACGGTTTATATTTTTGTGTTTAGTATTAACTTCTTCTTTCTTTTTTTTACAGACTTCAAAAAAGGAGGAGGTTCTGAATTCGACCCATATTTTTTAAATGTAAATCCGCGTATATTTCCGAAACAGCTTAACCGATTTCATTGGGGGTGGTCTCATTTGAAAGGGTATTCTGCCGAGATAATCCCGTTTCATTACTGACTTGATTGAGCCAGTACTTGTCCAGTAGTTGCAATAACTGGCAAAATGGCGCCTGATTAACACAGGCTAGTAGGAAATATTTGATTTAATGCCAGTCATGATAAAATTGCATTTGAGTAAAACGCAAGCATATAGTATGTATTTATCTTAACTAGCCAGTACTTGTACGACATTTTTGCCAGTAAAAAATTTTTTTCAAAAAAAACTTTAAAAATTATAAACAGTAATTTTTTACAATTAATAACAGTTGCGACTTCATCATAATTATATTCCTAAAATGTAAACTACTAGTTGTAACAGAAACAAAACTGAGTGTTTATATCTTGCTTTTTGGTAGTAGTTTACTTTTTAAGAATGTTATTATTATGAAACCCAACTGTTATTGTAAAAAATTATTATTTTATTATTATTATTATTTTTTAAGTCGGTTTAAAAAAATAATAAAAATCATAGTGCTGCTTTAACTCGACTATTTTGCTTTTCGTCTTTATATTTGTTTGTTTTAAATACGCGTTTACAACCAAACGCGTCTACCAATTATTATGCATTTTATTTTTATTTTTATTTTTTGTGTACAATATACAAAAACAGAACAACACATAACAAAAAAAAAAAAATGCTTAAAAATACATCTAAGGACAATAAATAAGTACAAAAAATAATAAATGTTAAGGTGGTAAATTAAATTAGAACTCTTTGTTAAAAAACAAAAAACACAAACACAAAACAAAAACCACTGTGCCAAGAAAATGGAGTTATATCTTTAGGCCACCCCAGGCCTGTTTTGAAGCTATCCTCACCCAATTTCTGGCCTTACAAATGGTCAAAAACGAACTATTGAAAATTAAGCGTGATACACACAAATAAAATATGTATAAAAATATTGACCATAATAATAATATTTTAGCAACTTCAAATAAAAGGGGGGGGGAATACTTGAGAAAACAGCCAATTTAGGAATAACGTTTGTTTCTACTAGGACGAACATTATGTCTACAATTTTTTTAAATATAGTTTTATGTTTTTAAATGTTGAACAATTTGCTGTTGTTGTTTAAAGGTGGATAACTTCTTTGTCATAATCGATTTATAAGAAAAGGCAAGAACAGAAAACACAATAAAGACCCCTAGTTCTCGAATACACTAATAGCATCAGGGTCAAAAAGAAACAAGAGTATCAAGAGAGACCTTATAGGAAAGATCTAAAAGACAGATCTAACTCAAAACAACAAGAAAAATAACCATTTTTGGCCGCCATTTTAACATTTTCCAACCAGTATTTCTGAATTTCAATAAAGTTCTACATGCAGAAACTATTGTCCACTAGGACAAATTTTATGTTCTTATCTTAATTTTATTACAGTTATGCTGATTACATACAAATGACAACGACAACGAACGGACGGTATGTCCAAAATAACTCTTTCGGTTTCCTGAAGCGATGAAACTTGTAGTTCAGTTGAAAATGAATGTCAACTTACTTTATTAAAAAAATAAATGACTTTTTATTAATTTTCTTTGGTAAGTAAAAGAAAAAGAAAATATATACGTATTTTAACAATTTATGATATTTTCTAAATTAAAATGTATTGCATATATTATATTGGATGGGAGATGAGGTGTAATTAGCTGTTTCTATGCTGTGTTGACAGTAGTGATTTATTCCAATAAAATGCTCTCCAGAGTGCATTAGACTAACGCTATAATTCTATTACTCGAGGAAGTTACATGTACAATTCCGATTCCAGTAATCTGTTTACCAGCTTTTGAACTGACAGGTGATTTCTTAATAGTATAAATCTACTTTACATGAATGGGGTTCCCGTAATGATTCGAAGAATAAATATAAATTGAAATTTGAAGGTAGAATAAACCAACTGACAATGTAGTGTGTAACGTCCCTAACACCGCACTTCGTTAAAATAGTCAATGAATTCATGAATTTTCTTTCGACAAAATTAAATACTGGAAAACGTCAATTTTATTATATGTCACACTTTTAATTTTCCGTTTGTTTAAGCCGACTGGAAACTAGAGCGATGTCATATATCATGATAGCCGTACGTGATAGGCGATATTTATCTTATAAGATAGGTATCGCTATTGTGCATTCAAACCGGGTTGTATTTTACTAAACAGGTGTACACAAATACGATAACGACATCGTCTCTGTTTGGCTTTGCTTCTCAGTTATGAAGCATATTTTGCACACTCACAGGTCGTTCCTTTTCAATCCAATTTCAGGTCTCATTGGTCGACATCTCACAAAATTGCAAGTTCGTGAATTATATATAAAATAAAATATAATTCCGCTACAATAGGTCTCTGTTATAAAACATCTAATTTTCAAAAATCAGATCTACCAATATCGTTCGATATTTTGTGAAAAGTGGTGATTAACGAAGCAAAACTAGTTGAAAAATCTCATGTCTCAAAATTATTACTGTTCAGGGACAATTGTTTTAAGACAAAACTTAATCTTCACAGCAGTAGCTTGATTTTAATAGAATAGGAGTTGCATTTACGACATGTGTACGGCACAAGTAAAGCAAGTTTAGTCTCTTATGTAGATTCAAACACGGTGACCATGTTTATTTTCATATTTTGATACGTGACTACCTAAATTAAAATTTTGTTACGATTTATTTTAGTTGGTTTTGATTTGGAAGAATAGCGAAAGAGAAAGTTTGTGCAATATTTTTTACTCCTTTTTTTAAGTTGTTCCTGTAAAACTGTAAAAGCGTACCAATTCGAGATCTATACGAAATTTACGAGAAAACATAAAAATCTATTATTTTGGTCATCAACATATTTCTTTTTAGCACGTATATATGTGAACATAAAAACCAAACAACAACTTGAAGTCAAATAAAAATGAAGTTTTTAAAGTAAAGTAATGGTTTTATTATTTAAAGTTTTTATGAATGGGATCATGACTACGCCATCTATTTTATTTTTATTTCTACCCCTCCCCCTCTTCCGTTCCTTTGTTTGCAGACGTGACTTTACCATTCAGTATATATCGCTTTGTATTCATAGTGGTTCTCTCTCTCTTACGTGTTCGTTTAGTCTAAATTTATTTCCTTTCTTTATCTTAATTTGAAAGTAACGTGCATATTTTTTACGTTTATTTACATCTGTAAGACAGTGGCAGCCGTTTTTACCAAATAGGGCCTCCAGATGCGCATCAGAGTATATATTTCCAAGCATCCTAGCGCGTCCTAAGGGTTTTTATTTCTTGTTCTGTTCTACATTTTTACTTTTCCAGTATACGCAGTATAGGTTAAGTTGTGTAATCATTAGAAATGTTGATCTCTGTTTTTTGACGGAGTTTTATTTTATATTTTCTCAGGAAACTGAAAGAGTGATTTCAACAAGCATTCCGTCCCTCGTCTAATTAAGATAAGAGCACGAAAGCACTAAATATAGGTTTATACGTATTTAAAAAAACCGAATTGAAAATGTCCAAACGGCGGTCGTTGTATACAGTTTTTTTATATATTTTTATATCTCGTGTAGTATTCAATTTATAACTAACAAAATTAGATACAAAATTGCATATTTAAAAATAGTATTTAATGGAACCATCCTCAACTCATGACGAAAACAACGAAAATATTATCAAAAATTAATTTCGTAAATTTATCTTAAAGATATTATGGGTATCTATTTACACATTACTAAGTCTTAGGCGACATCAAGGAAGTGATATACACAATTACGAATTTCAGAAAACCTATCTAACAACAGAACTGATAATAAACTGACTTTACTAAGTAAGACACCTTAATCTAACAATACAGTTTAACATTTCCTACAAGACGCGAGACACCAATTTTCCCATTATGTTTATAGGATCTCTATGTATTAAGTTATATGAAATTGAGTAGGTACCATAATGAAGCCATCAACTTGTTTTGTATGACGATTATTAAGGATTAAAAAACAAGGAAAAACATTTTCCATGTGAGATATGAAGCTGAAATTTAAAAGTAATTAATTTATAATTTTTACTACGGTAGAAGTTTAAGCTTTTGTAAAAATAAATTAAAAAGCAATGCAACCATTAAAGTGTATCAATGACATTGTTTAGTAAAAGCGCTCTTGATGTCATCTATATTTGGAATTCCGTCCTTCCTGAATCAATAATTAATGTGCTTTACGATTACACATACAGGGTGATGAAAATATTGCACGGCAATACATTTGGAACTAATTATATATTATATAGTTGAAAATAATTAAAAACCTTCAAGTAATCATATGTCCAAAAACTCTTCGCTCTGATTTCTGTTCGAAGAGATAATTAAGCCATACTGTAATTCATGGCAACCAATTAAGAAAATATTTGTTACACATATTTTTAACTTGATAATTGAAATAAATCTGTTCCAGGACTATATTTTTAGTAATTATCAGAAACCTGCTTTAAACTACAACAAATTGGTTTCGAAAACACATTTATATGTTTGGCATAAAATAACTTTGTTAAATAGCCGATAAATTTATAAGACTTGGAGCAAAACTTGTAGAGAATTTCATTCTAAGAAAAATATTGTAAATAAAAATACTATTATACAAATACAATTAACAAATATGTTGTTGTTTATAAATAAAAAATAGCAATATGAATAATATTTTAGTTTTGTTTAAAATTGTATCGAATTCTAAATTAACATAATGAATTTTAATTCTCCTTGACTGTGTATTTAAGAAGTTTGAATGAATCGATTCAAACAATTAGCAAATTTCCATCCTTTTATAGTGCACGCGATAATCCATTCTTAAATAGGTTCTAATAGTAAGGTAAATAATGTATACTCTAATTTGTGAAAAAAAAAACACAAAGAGTTCTAGGGAATACCTACCTTGGCGTTTTAACCTAACCTAACCTAACCCAACCATAATTAAATATGAATTGCACATTCGGGTTTTGGCGAGTTCCATTGCAACTAGTCACTGAACCTGCTTACACTAACTTTCCACTCCAAATGCCAAAATGTTCATTTTGTAACCCTGTTTGAGGAGTGGGGGATGTAGGAGTGGTGATTGGGTTTGTTGACTGGGAAACCAACCACATTCCATGAGTCTTTGCATCCCTAAGTTGTACCAAAGCCAGTTTCAGTGTGTTGTCCTATATTGTCCTTTAAATAAACCTATTAAAATTATACCTAGTGAAATTGTATTATTAGTTTATTAAAACTATGACAAATATGACTCATTCACCGATTAAACTCATTGAGAAGATATTAACTCTCGTCACTTCTGCATCACATAGCAGACACTTTGATAATTTATGGCCTCGGTGCTGAGGAGATTAATTTGCCCTCGGAGCTGGGGAGACTCCAGGAGTGTTTTTCAACGTAAGCACAATAACGGTCATATAATGCAGATTACAACAAAATATAATTTAGAACTACGACTTACCATGAATATGTGATACTCGTAGTTACGAGATCTGGAAAGATAAAGTCATCGACACGAATAAACTTCGAGGCTCGCTAGATACGATGTAAAAACTATGTTTAATATATACACATCAAGTAAGGGTCGTTAACACCTTGTCAACTTCTAAAAAGTAAAACAACAACAAAATAAAAATATACGAGGTTCAGAAAACCAGTGTATCAACTGTTTCAAACAAATTAACTCTACTGAGTAAGCACTAGTTCTACTAATACAATTGTACATATCTTATAAGGCACAAACAAGAAACATAACATTTAGAGGATCTTCATGTATTGAATTGAATAATAATAGTGTTTGGCAAGTGTCATGATAGTGGCCATCAACTTGTTTATTAAAGCTTAAAATTTATTTCTGCACTCTCCTTATCCAGTGAACACAGAGATGAGGGTCGTCAAACAGCATATGGGAGTGTTATATATATATATATATATATATATATATATATATATATATATATATATATATATATATATATGTGTGTGTGTGTGATTATATATATTGTTTAATATTAAATGTTAATGTTTGTTGTCCGGCAATGCCGAATACTCCAAAAATTATTAAATGATAATCAATTATTGTTTCTTAAAATATAAATTAAATAGGTAAAATATAAGGCTATGTTGTATGGATTACATCAACGAGAGTTTATGAAATATTTTGATTTTGCACATTCCCAGAAAATTATCTATAACAGTTATTCTCATGCAGTAAAATTAAATAATTTTACATTCATGTTTTCTAAAAAAAGGAAAAATTTAGAGGACCTATTTGTATTACGGTATAATATGGGGTTTGTAAATACGGCGTCCTTTAATGTGTTTAATAACAAGGTAGTTGCGCATCAACTGACTGTATCTTCTTTGTTTAATCCATTTCAACATTCGGTACTGTAACAACCAATTTGACAAACTCTGAATTTTACATTTTTATGAATTTGAATATAGCTCTCTAGTTGGGCCAACTTTTGTCTCCTATGACTAATTTCATATTTCTTCATCAAAGACGGTGGGTGAAAAACTCTGAAGCATTTATTTATATTAAAATGGCAGCAGTTTACATTTTTTGTAAAATTAAATATTCTGTTGTTTTAATATTCTGTCAAAGAATACTTATGACAAAAATGTGTTATTGACTATGTGTTTTGCGTTACAAACTTAGGAAATCTTAATTTACCTAATTATTTAGTAATTCTGGGTATTGTTGACAACTATCAAGAAATTTCTATTTTGGTTTTTCCTCAATATCACTGTTATTCTTTTAGCTAAAGACAAAATAAACCGATGTGATTGTTATTAAGAAAAAAAATTTTTGGTCTCTTGTAGTTTTTTTGTAAAGTTAGCGGTTTTTGAGATATTTGAAATTAAAGATTTTAAACAACCGCCATTTTGAAAATATTCAAAAGAACGTTCTGGTATTTCGTACAGTGATAAAAGTTTATGCTAAAAATAGGTATACAAAGTTTGAGCTCAATATCTTTTGTACTTGCAAAAATATGTTGGCAACAGTGGCCTGGCACAGGAAAGTTGTGTGTTTGATGCGCTCTGCAGTTTGTGTGGGTTTTTTTTGAGGAAATTCTGGTTTTATTTCGATTTGATTTGACTCAACTTGGTTGGTTTTTCATGGTGAATTACAGTGTATTATTTGTTTTGTGATATTTGGAGTGTGCGAGAATATATTCGTAAGTACTTTATGTAATCTAAGAGTGAGGTTATGGAGATACTGTTTCTGAAACTATGAATTATTGATCTTTGGTCTGTGCAGATAAGGAGATATAATCTGTGGAGTCGACTGTCTTGGTTCTGTTTGTTTGTTTGGGAACAGTCAATTTGTTTGCTTAGAGTCTTCTATACAAATACGGTGATTTACTATTGCATAGTTTAGGAAAATTTACAAACTGGTTTATTTTATATATTATGAAACTTTATTCATTATTATTTATATATTTATTTTAACTGATTCAACTAAATTAGAAAACATATGCCTAATTCAAAAATTGAACATTTTTTTTACACCAACGACAAATCGAGGTTTTAAACGTTCTAGAGCAAACTCATCTCCGGAGGTGTTAGTGGATAGTGAGAACAAGAGTATACATAGATCGTCTAAAATAAGTAATATGGAGAAAGTTGGAGATATGACGCATTCTCAATTGATGGAGGCGCTGGACAGTTTGTTAGATCAGAAATTGGCGTCGGTAGCTACTAAGGAAGATTTACAAACGTTATCGGCTGACCTAGAATTGCTTAAAGTGAAAAATTAAGAATTGAAGAAGGAAATTCAAGAACTGCGTGAAAATCAAAAACATATTATAGATAGGTTAGACGATTTGGAAGGGCGTTCGCGCAGAAATAATTAAATTTTTAAGGGTCTGACACATAAACAAGGAGATGATTATTGTAAAATAGTAAAGGAATTATGTATAAATGTTCTAAAGACAAACGACAGAATATGGGTGAATCGTGCACATCCTAATGGACCTAGGAATCAGATAAACGGACCAGTGATAGCACACATTCCGGAAGATGCTGATATTAACTGGATAATGGCCGAAACAAGAAATTTGAAGGGGACTGGTTATGTCGTACATCGGGATTACTTTCTGGCAGTCAGGAAGAGGAGAGGTCGTTTGGTGGAACTTCGAAAAGAAATAGAACGAGTTGCTGGACATCGGAAAATGCCAATTATTTTTGATCGAATGGTAGTAGAGGGATGTTCATTTACGTGGAAGGACGATCAGCTGATAGCGGAGGAAGAAGATGGAGTTAAGAAACTGAAGCAGCTCTTTCGTATGGATTTCAGTGCATTCGTCAAGAAACTATCTCATAATAGAATTAAGAGTGGCAGTAGAGACATGATGGGAGTCCAGGAGTCAGAATATTCTGTTGGAACAGCTTCGAAATGAGGACTTGGGACCAATTCTCAGCGATGCGTAAGAGTTCAGAGAGATGTAGGTGAATGTATAAATGTATTATCCTATAATGTAGCGGGACTTAAATCCAAAATTAAAGATAAGGACCTTTTAAATTTAGTTGTTAATTTTGATATAATTATTCTGTTAGAGACATTTGTTTGTGACCAAGAAGTAGATTATTTTAACAAGTATTTTGTAATTTTGAATTGAAATGGGTTTATGCAACCAGAGTGGCTGCTTTTGGTAGGGCAATGGGGGGAATACTGATAGGAATTAATAGAAGTTTTACTTTTAGAGACGTAATGTCATTCTGTAGTTTTAGTGATATTAATTTTATTGAAATTCGAATGGATAGGGATAATTATATATATATGTATTTCCATTGTATTTGAATTGTAATGTTTGGGAGAGAAATTTTGAAATATTGTATAGTGTTATGTCCGAGAACTCTGACAAAAACTTTATTATTATTGGTGATTATAATGCACGGATTGCAGATAGGCAGGTCATAGAAAATTTAGTAGCGGAAGATTGTGTCTCAGATAATATTTTCAGGTTAAGGGAATCTAAAGATAAAATTATTAACTCACGTGGGAAAAAATAATTGATTTTTGGGAAGACTTTGGGTTAACTGTTTTAAATGGAAGGACGGGCGGTGATAAGAGTGGAGAATTTACTTTTGTTGGTGCTGCAGGTAATTCCGTAATTGATTATGCGGCGATTTCGACAAATTGTTTATTTTGTATTAAAGATTTTAAAGTAGGTAAACATATGTAGGATCCGATCATTTCCCAGTTATTTTGCAGGTTGGGTGCGGCCAAATAAACAAACAACAAGTGATACTTCCCTTATTGCCGAAACTTAAATGGACTAGATATGACGAACAATTCTTTGCAGATAAAATAAACGCTGGACTACAACAATTTTCCATCGCTGATGATCCGCAAGACTTGATAGAACAAATAGTTGTGGCTATTAGAGGTGCCGCATATGGGGGTGTAACCTTGGGTAATTCAGAAACTAGAAGGATATTCTTCAAACAAAAATGGTTTGATAATGATTGTGCGAAATTAAGGAATAGGGTTTTTAAGTTGTTAGATTTGTTTCGCCGAACGGATTCGCAGTACACAAAAAATGCGTATTTAAAGGCAAATAAGGAATATAAAATACTGTGTGCCGGGAAACGTAGTGATTACAATCGTTCATTGAGGAGTCATTTAGACGAATCACAGATATTAGGGGACTATGGGAATTAATAAATTCATTTAAAACTGAGCAATTCCGAGTAGGTGCGAACATTGAAGTGAGTCATTGGATTGAATACTTCTCGACCTTGTTTAACACTTGCTCTCGTGCAATGCAGATTAGTTATGCGCAGCCGTATGTGCTTGATTCTTTGCTTGACGAAAAATTTGCAATTTCAGAAATTAAAATCGTGCTAGCGAAAGCAAAAAATAATAAGGCTCCTGGATTTGACGGTATACCATATGAGTTTATTAAGAACTCGCCAGACAGTGTTTTGATAAGGATACTGGACACTTTCAATCATATATTTGAAACGGGAAAAGTGCCGGTTTCGTTCAAAAAAAGTATTATATTCCCTTTGTATAAAAAGGGTGATGTGAATATGGCAGAAAACTATCGTGGCATTTCGTTTATGAACACCCTAACAAAGGTTTTTACTGGGATGATTTTGAATAGGCTTACACATTGGGAACAAAAACATAAAATTCTTAATGAGTATCAGGCCGGCTTTAGAAGAGGTTATTCAACCGTGGACAATATATTTAATCTTGTAAGTGTGATTAATTTACGATTAGCTAAAAAGAAGGGTAAACTTTATTGTTTTTTTGTAGACTTCTCGGCAGCGTTTGACACAATAGATAGGAATACATTGTTTTATAAACTATCATGTTTAGGAGTTTCAACAAAAATATTGAGAGTGCTTCAAAATTTATACAAAGAAACTGTAGCTGGGGTATGGTGCAGGACTGGTGTGTCAGATTGTTTTGAAACGAAAATTGGAGTAAGGCAGGGATGTTTATTGAGTCCATTATTGTTTTCTCTTTTTTTGAATGATCTACATGAGGCATTGGGGGGAGGCTGTTGTGTTGATGGGGTTTGTATTCGGGTGCTGCTTTATGCAGACGATATAGTTATTATGTCCTCCTCACCAGAAGGTCTTCAGGTTATGGTGTATAAATTAAATATATATTGCAACATGTGGATTTTAACGGTAAACTTAATAAAATCGAAAGTGATGGTTTTTAGAAACGGTGGGAAATTGGCAACTAATGAAAGATGGACCTTTGACGAAAAACAGATCGAAATTGTAAACAGTTATAGATATTTAGGGCTTGACCTAACTCCGAATTTGTCTTACGAGAACCATCATAAGTCTAAGTTAGTAATGGCCAAGTCTAGTTTTAACTGTGTTTGGTCAAAATAATTGGATGTAAAAACGTTCCACTAACTGTGAAATTATCAGGTTTTCAAGCAGTTCAAAGAGCAACAGTAAGTTATGCAGCTCAAGTTTGGGGTTATAGGGAATATAATAGTGTTGAAAAAGTATTTAGGTTTTTAATAAAAAAATTGCTAGGCTTACCTTTAAACACGCCAACTTATGCCATTTATCTGAAAACGGGACTAGATTTGTATACATTGAAGCTACATTTCAGATATTTGTTTAAAGTGTTCGCTATGCCGGAAGACAGGTTGCCTAAAATTTTAGCCAAAAGAATAGTGAGCTGTAATATTTCATGGTTTAAAGAATGGAAACGTTTGGGGTCTAAGTACGAAGTGGGGTTGGTTAATAATTTAAAACTGTGGGATAAAAATAACTGTAAATTAAAAAATAGTCAATTAAAATATTTATTCAATAAAATAAGCTTGGAACAGAGGGAACAGTTTTCACTATCAGCGACAAATGGGAAATATCATAAAATTTACTCCAGTCTAGATTTTAACTTAGGGGAAAAACATTATTTTAATAATAAAAAAAATAAGTATAAGTTGCAGGAAATAAAATGGGCATTTAAGTGTAGAGCTGAATTAATTCATTTAAATTTTAAACCGTGGGTTGAAGGGAGAAATTATATATATTCGTTGTGTAATATGGGGTTGAACGAAGATGTTTACCATTTTGTGGCAGAATGCCCGATATTAGTTCAATATAGACAATCTTATCTGGGTAAAGAAAGATTATCGCTGTCAGAGTTCAAGGACTTTATGAATGGTAAGGATTGGGTTGTATTGTGTAGATATCTTGAACAAGCATGGCATTACAGATGGACATTAATGAAAGAATTTAACTTTTGAAAATACTTTTGGGTTGTGCTGATCTTTGTTATTGGTAATTTTGTTTGTTTGTCTAAGTAGGAGTAAGTTTATAATTCTGTTTCTTTTAAAATAATTATTGTTTCTCTAAGAATGAAAGAATGTAAGTTGCTAACCTAGCAGACGGCTGCAAGCCATGCTCTATATGTATGTTATGAAACGTTGTAATTCTGAAGAAGTATAAATAAAGCATATATTATTATTATTATTATTATTACTTGCAAAAATATTAAGTATTTTGTAAAACAAAAATGGCGGATAACTAGAATAAAGCATTTCCGGACCTATGTTCACCGGTCATATTTTCATCAGTATGTTATGTAAAATCATTTCCCCGGGTTTGGTATCACCTCGTATAATTAAAATAACTAAATTTACTCATAATTCCCAAACAAATTTAATTTCCGCTGGTATTTTATATATTTTTAAAGTTTAAGGAACTATTCATTCAAAATTGTATCAGTGGTACCTTTTAGACATATCTATAGTTGGCTTCGGCTCCTGTTAAGATGAGATCAACAGAGATAAATTCAAAATAGTGATTATTTACATTAAATTTTCATATATTACTACAGGCTGTTTTCATATATATAAATTTATTCACTAATGCGTAATTAATTATTGTTATAGCAAAGTTGTACAGATAAAGTAACAAATATATACTGTAGAAGATTTTTTTTTGTCGTAGGATTATAATTTTCTTGTAGTTACTAAGGAAGTAATTTTAGTTCATATTTAACATTATTAACTTGGATTATAATTTAAGACCAACATATTGTTTCGTCAGTTCTTAATGTTACAATTAATTATAACAATTCATAATACACATATTTTGTAGTTTTTAATATATTATTTTTATTGTAAATTTATATATATACACATATTTATTTATATTTAAATCGTATAGTAAAATTTGTGTTTAAATATGTGACTTCTGAATGAAAGACAATAATATATGGACACTCTTGCTATAATAACAAGTATTAATTTCAATTAAAGGTTTTAACGCTCTTTGTATAACTGAAATAAATTGAATCACTTTATTAGAAATATGTTAAACACTCAGTGTTGCTAGGCACCATATAACATTAACAAAAAACTATTGTATGCATCTGAATCACACAGGAAAGGACAATATTAATGTGCTAAATAGTTTCATGCTTAGAATGGTTCTAGTATAGACTTCTATGGAATAGGGCTCTTCTTCTTAAGAAAGAATAGTTTTGTTGGAGTTGCACTACTATTTTCGTATTATCCGAACGCACTGAAATTAGCTTGTTTTCAAACGTTTCACAGAGTTGCCGCTAGATAGCGTTGTAGATTGTGTCGTACGTTTTTAAGTTTATAATTAACTATAACAATAAAAATTACACACTTTTTATAGTCTTTGTTATCTTCTATATTGTAAAATTATTTATATAGTGAATTACATTAGTGAAATTTATATTTAAATATTTAACATTTGAGAAAAAAACATTAAACATTCTACACTCCCACTGAACATTATAACATAATATACGTCAGTTTCAATTACACATTTTAGGAAACCTGAGATATCTATTTGCTATTGCAACACTAATTTTTGGAGTGCTCAGCTTTGCTGGGCAACAATAACAATAAAATTTTCATCTTCATTTATAATTATTGTACCTTATAGATCTCAAATTATGTCCTTAAAACATTGTCTTTATAACTGTCATAATACCCTGAAAGTTAAATTTTTATATTTAAAGGAACATTTGGGACAATCTGTAAATTTAATAGAGAAAGTAAAAATATAGGTTATAAATATTAACTATATATAATACTATAATTTTTTTTATAAGTAACTAGTCGTTTCAAATACCCAGTACTCATCTCAAATTATTCGTTGTAGTTCTTGTATAAAGGCGAAATAATTTTCGGTCATCATAGTCTTATAAAAATCAGTTGAATTTATCCCCCATTGCAATACATATCAAACCCGATTTAATACAAACAGATTCTTTAATTATGTTGTTGAACAGTTGGTCTCTAGGTCCTTGTATGATATGTTAAATTGTATTGGAAGATCAAGGGATTTTATCCAGTAGGTTAAGTTTGTTAAAAACAGTTATTACACACGTATCTTGAACCTCGTAAACTGTTTCCACTCGCTTCCCTCTTGTCAGTGTCTCGGCCTAAGTGTTAAACAAAGCTGTACATATGAGAAGAAATGTCCACTCCCTACGTTCGTGTCGTTAAGTAGCCCCGGATCTCGTAATTTTACGAATATCATATTTTCTTGTATGATTAAATTTTTAACAATAATGCCCTTATTTGTCATCTTTATATGCAGAATTGAAATCCGCACTTACTCATATATATTATTAGTTGAACATACGAGATAAAGGAAATATATTTTTAATTAGCCGCCATTTTGATATTTTCAATTCGATTTTTACTTTGGGGCCACCAAATTTGAAAATAAAATCTCTAAATAATTCATTTAAAAATAGTCAAGTAACAATTAAACAAAGTATTTGATTGGTCTGAGACAACTAACAAAATCACTCTCCTTAATTTAATATATATTATTTTCGTCATAATATATATATATATATATATATATATATATATATATATATTATGACGAAAATAAAAAGTGTAGTTATTGAATATTAATAAAATTTAAGTTATTTAATTATCATTCCTCCTTTAAGCTAGACCAATCATTTGCAAGATCAGTAAAAAAAAAATTATTTAGATCATTTCACAAAGAATACGATAAATCAACATACTGAACTTTACATAACTAATATAAAAGGGAAAAAGTCTTATTCTGAAATATTCGTACAATCTTTTCACTTAACCGCAAAAGAAGACATTTATACAATGAACAAACATTTATTTTATTCATCTTCTGACAGAATACAGAAATCGATCGGGTGTTGAATAACTGCCTCTACTTTCTATTTGTTTGATTTCTAAGGATGATTATTCATTCTTATAAATAATTTTTGATTTTTAAACTATCTATGATCCCAGTATTTGTGTTCGTTTACATCTTTCACCAAATACTCTTATAACAGTAAGATGGCTTTACTAAGTGACATATTTATATATGACATTTAGATATTTCAAAGCCCCACAATTGTATCACAGTTTTTTCTGTTTGTTTAAAGGCGAAAACCTTTATATATCACAACTTTACAAAAAATGAAGACAACATCATGGTACTTACCCAGTCCCAGTGTGTGTAATACAGTACAGGGTACAACAAGTAATGTAATGTAACAAGTAATGTGTACAACAGATCATCTAAATGTAATGCCCATAAATTGATTTCCTGCTCTTTGCAAGAAATGTTAAAGTGAATTCGTAGATCAAGAGGTCTTATCTAGGTACAGAACGTTTGTTATACATGTCTATTAACTTCGTAGTTGTATATATCACCACTGTCCTGATGTCGGCTAGGCCATAACTGGCCTCTTAGATGTGTAAAAAGTCCCCACTCGCTTCGCTTTTGTTGGTGTCAAAATAATGAGTTTGTAAATGAGCCTGCACTCGCTACTCTCGTATTAATGACGCGGACCTGCTTGATCTTGTAACTACACGAATATAAAATTTTCATTGGAGGTCAGGGATTGATAATGTAAAGTTATTTTTTATTATAAATTTCTTATTTGTCATCGTAGAGATGTGGGTTTGACACCATTAGCTACGGCATCTAATTACGCAAATCTATACGCCTAGTACTTCAGGTTTTGCAATGCCGTATCCGTTGCAAAAAGCCACAAAATGCTCCCACCAGTTCACATCTGTCAGAGTGTGATTGATCCTTCTGTCCAATCATCGAAAGACGCCTATTCATCGGACAATGTCGTTTTTAAATATGTACCATCACTCTCCTACCTCTAAAGCACTATGAGCCATTGAAATCTTCAATATACAAATGACGTGTATTAGCCTAAAGTAATTAATTTAATAATATGTAAGAATCTGTTATTGTTGCCCAGCAAAGCTGAGCACTCCAAAAATTAGTTTTGTAATAAATAATATGTGCTTTAGTTTCCCTAATCGTGTAAATGATACTGATGTATATTATATTGTTATGTTCAGTGGGAGTGTAGAATTTTTATTGTTTTTTTTTCTCAAAAGTTAAATATTTAAATATAAATTTCACTAATGGAATTCACTATATAAATAATTTTACAATACAGAAGATAATAAAGACTATAAAAAGTGTGTAATTTTTATTGTTATAGTTAATTATAAACTTAAAAACGTACGACCCAATCTACAACACAATCTAGTGGCAACTCTGTGAAACGTTTGCAAACAAGCTTCACAACATATTGCTATTTAACCATGAGTGTTTATTATTTCAGATGATGTAATGTAGAAGAGTGTTAATATCATTGTTCGATAACTTGCATAAATATTACAATTAATACTATCAACTAACCACGTATGTAAATACTGATAAAGTATAGCCTACATGTATAATATTTACCACGTATCGTGAACTAAATCAAATGCAATTAATTATATTCCTCCTCATAATAAATTATGTATACCCTACTTCAAAGTCTGACAATTTATCTATGAAACATTCATTAACAGAGGTTGATAATTTGTTTTTAAATATTTTATGACATATCATTTCAAAATATACAAATAATACATTGTTTCTGTATATCATTATTAGACATTTCAGTGCGTTCGGATAATACGAAAATAGTAGGGCAATTCCAACAAAACTACTCCTTCTTAAGAAGAAGAAGAAGAAGAAGAGCGCTATTCCATAGAAGTCTATACTAGAACCATTCTAAGCATGAAACTATTTAGCACATTAATATGGTCATTTCCTGTGTGATTCAGATGCATACAATAGTTTTTTGTTAATGTTACATGGTGCCTAGCAACACTGAGTGTTTAACATATTTCTAATAAAGTGATTCAATTTATTTCAGTTATACAAATAGCGTTAAAACCTTTAATTGAATTTATTACTTGTTATTATAGCAAGAGTGTCCATATATTATTGTCTTTCATTCAGAAGTCACATATTTAAACACAAATTAAACTATACGATTTCAATATATATATATATATATATATATATATATATATATATAAATTTACAATAAAAATAATATATTAAAACTACAAAATATGTGTATTATGAATTGTTATAATTAATTGTAACATTAAGACCTGACGAAACAATATGTTGGTCTTAAATTATAATCCAAGTTAATATTGTTAAATATGAACTAAAATTACTTCCTTAGTAACTACAAGAAAATTATAATCCTACGACAAAAAAAAAATCTTCTACAGTATATATTTGTTACTTTATCTGTACAACTTTGCTATAACAATAATTAATTACGCATTAGTGAATAATTTTATATATATATGAAAACAGCCTGTAGTAATATATGAAAATTTAATGTAAATAATCACTATTTTGAATTTATCTCTGTTGATCTCATCCTTACAGGAGCCGAAGCCAACTATAGATATGTCTAAAAGTTACCAATGATACAATTTGAATGAATAGTTCCTTAAACTTTAAAAATATATAAAATACCAGCGTAAATTAAATTTGTTTGGGAATTATGATTAAATTTAGTTATTTTAATTATACTGGTGTATTTTAAAGGTGAGACCAAATTAGGGGAAATGATTTTACATAACATACTGATGAAAACATGACCAGTGAACATAGGTCCGGAAATGCTTTATTCTAGTTATCCGCCATTTTTGTTTTACAAAATACTTAATATTTTTGCAAGTACAAAAGATATTGAGCTCAGACTTTGTATACCTATTTTTAGAATAATCTTTTATGACTGTACGAAATACCAGAACGTTCTTTTGAATATTTTCAAAATGGCGGTGGTTTAAAATCTTTAATTTCAAATATCTCAAAAACCGCTAACTTTACAAAAAAACTACAAGAGACCAAAAAATTATTTTCTAAATAACAATCACATTGGGTTATTTTATTTTGTGTTTAGCAAAAAGAATAACAGTTATATTGAGGAAAAACATATATTTCTTGGCAGTTGTCAACAATACCCAGAATTACTAAATAATTAGGTAAATTAATTTTTCCTAAGTTTGTAACGCAAAACACATAGTCAATAATACATTTTTGTCATAAGTGTTCTTTGACAGAATATTAAAACAACAGAATATTTAATTTTACAAGAAAATGTAAACTGCTGCCATTTTAACATAAATAAATGCTTCAGAGTTTCCCACCCCCCGTCTTTAATGAAAAAATATGAAATTAGTCATAGGAGACAAAAGTTGGCCCAACTAGAGAGCTCTATTCAAATTCATAAAAATGTAAAATTCAGAGTTTGTCACATTGGTTGTTACAGTACCGAATGTTGAAATGGATTAAACAAAGAAGATACAGTCAGTTGATGCGCAACTACCTTGTTATTAAACACATTAAAGGACGCCGTATTTACAAACCCCATATTATACCGTAATACAAATAGGTCCTCTAAATTTTTCATTTTTTAGAAAACATGAATGTAAAATTATTTAATTTTACTGCTTGAAAATAACTGTTATAGATAATTTTCTGGGAATGCAAATTCAAAATATTTGATAAACTCTCATCGATGAAATTCATACAACATAGTCTTATATTTTACCTATTTAATTTATATTTTAATATATAAACAATACTATTATATAATAATTTTTGGAGTGTTCGGCATTGCCGGACAACAAACATTAAAATTTAACATTTAAACTATATATATATAATGTATTAATATCTGCTCAATGTGTGAGATCGATTTAATGATATTTGATTATTTTATCCTTGCCTAATACGACTGTCTGGGTGGTGTAGTTTTATTTTATTAAGCGATATACACAATAACGAGTTTCAAAACACTTGTGGAATAAATAATTAAATACAATTACCTTTACTTATTATCTCCTTGAGCTACCAATAACATTTTACAATTAATTAAGAATAACATTTAGAGGAACTGCTGTATTATTTAACTATTTATCACTTGATATCAATCAATCATAATTATCCTTTTCTCTGTTATTATTACTCACCACTCTCTGTAATAGTTGCTTATCAAAAAATCAATCCGAGTAATATAATTAGTTATTTGTTAATTGAATACAATTTACATAAATTGTATTGAAAACTTTGTATTATCTCAATTTGTGTTTCAGAAATAAAAGTAAGTAATTAATAATATATCATCATATTGTTTACATTAATATTCATCCTTGTAATAAAAGCTATATGAAGTAAGTAATTACGCTAAATTAATTGACAATAAAGTATAAATTAACGTTTAACCTAATGTTAAAGTATAGTCATTATTTTTTTTCATTTATTGTGTTTTGCTATTAGATATAATAAAACACGTACACAAGATCTTACAAAAAAGACGTTTACTTAAACAAACGCGTTTCAACGACAAAATCGCCATCCTCAGTAATACATGAGCTATAACTGTATTGACAAATGCACAAATTTATAAGTATCCACTCAATTTGCTATCACTTAAATTGCTATTAGTTAACCACTTCTTTATTATATTTATAATTTCAGCCATTGGAACACGTGGATAAAGAGATTTGAGTTATAGTTTAGTTATTATAGCTTATGTATCACTAAGGATGGCGATTTAGTCTTTGAAACGCGTTTGATTAAGTAAAAATAATTTTTGTGAGATCTTGTGTTCGTGTTTTAATCTATCTAATATCTCACAAGTCAAGTTCAATATTTATTTATACGTTTTGTTATTGTATCTTATATTTTGGAAGGGGAATCAATATCCTTTATTGTTAGGCTATAGTTCTACGATTAAAATTACTCGTGTTAACGACATTATTAAATACTCTTGTTTCAATTGCGAATTTCTTCATGCAATTTAAATCTCGCTTTTTCTTGAAGCACAGCTGTTTATCTTGTTTAATTTTAAGTTATCCATTTCCACTCAAATTTGTTATTTTCTTACAAAATACCATACATTGAATTTAAGTTTATTGGTTTTGCATGATATCCTTCCCCACCCCCTTTGTTTTATCTATATTTCTCACGTGTTTTTACATTATGTACTATTATTTTACATATTTAGATATATAAAATTTTCTTAATTACATTTGTTTGAAAAGTTATTTGATATTTCATTTATCTAATTTCTTCTATTTTATATATCAAAAACTGTTCAACCGATATTAACGAAACTTTCCCATGTTATGTAATTTAATCCGTGTAACTTGATGCAATAATTATAATTTAAATAATATTTATATATATATATAATTATATATTTATACCTGAAAACTCTTCAACAGGGACTCTAGATTGCCAATAAATACTGTTATTTTTAAATAAACATGAATTTGAAATTTTCAGAAAACCGTCACAAACCAACCACACAATACACAATACTTCTGACCACCCTATTTCACACAAATTGGCAGCATACAACAGCTTTGTACACCGTCCTATTAACACGCGCATGAACTTAGAAGACTACAACAACGAAATATCTACAATAAAACATATAGCCTTATCCAATGGATATGACCCCTCTTCAATAGACAAAACAATAAATAAACAGAAAGAAATCCAAAAAATTAACTTCAAGCACCGAAAAACCAAAATAGATCTCTTTGAAATTCAACCGTATTCTAGATCGTCCTATCAGCAATACTTTCCACAGACATGGCTATAAAATTGCTCATCGAGCTTCAAATAATTTAAGCAACGTCCTCCAAACCAAACCAAGACAAATTCATGAAGAGTGGAATTAATAAACTTTCCTGTAACAACTGTGACAAGATATATATAGGACAAACGGGGCGCTCGTTCAAGACTAGATACAAGGAACATTTACCTAGCCATAAAAAAAACAACAACAGACAAAAATCTAATTATGCTGAACAATTAATTAATGAGGACCACACTTACACAGACATAAACACAAATTTGCAAATATTACACAAAACCAATAAAGGCACAACAATGGATATATTAGAAGAATTCGAAATATATTCAGAATATAAGAACAACCCAGACAACATGTTAAATGACAGACTGAACTTTTCTTCCAACCCTATATATGATATAATATCAAAAATTAAAATTAAATAAACATAGCAAACATGTCTACATTTCATTTCAACTAAACTTAATTATCAGTATCATACTGATAACTGCTGTATAGATCCGGTACCATACCTGCAGCTGGACAAGTAAGACCTTATAATGTGGCCACAAACAATTTTATTATTTATGTACGACGAGTCATACTCTGATTTTATATGTGTTAGTGTTGTGTTGTGTTACGTGTTTATGTGTTAGTGTGGGCCTGACGAAGCCGACAGTGTTCGGCGAAACAGCGCTGTAGTAATAACTATTATACGGACTGAGGACAACCTCTAAGGTAATTAACTACAGTATATTGTATATCTTCGAGCTCAGGTAGTAAATAGGTCTTCAGAGGGGTCATGTAATTCCCAATCATCTTCGCTCTCTAAAGGTATTTCCAAAGCAAGCATAATATCATCATTCGTTATATTTTCAGCCATTTCTAAAAAAAAAAAAAAAATTTAAATAAACAAAAACTTATGATAAAATTATATGCTGATTGGACAAATTCCATTACTTAGTTTTCATGTAATCTAGTCTATTTTTAAAATAATTTTCAAAATTGGTAGGCTGTATAATAATTGAAATCTTAATACAATAATAAATATCTGGACATTAGGTATTTTGTCTATAAAAACAAATTCAAAACTTTTTTTACAATATAAATACATAATAACATAGAAGCGTCACTTACCTTTCACAAATATTTTTATCAGGTCGAATTGTGTGTGTAGTAACTCAATTAATCAACAAAAAATCAGCTGTGTACCAACAATTGTTGCTCTTACATGTGCCTTCTTTGCTTTTACCAAATACTGAATTTATCTGGCACCTCTTGATTAAAAGATGAACTAAAAGAAAATTCTGCGTGTGCCTGAAGTGTACCATGATGCAATTTAGGGTAGTATTCTCAGTTATTATTGTTCTTATGCAGGTGTTTAAAAGCATTTCACAAAAATGGCATAGTATGCAGCGAAGGGTTAAAAACCTCACCTACTGATGTTAGATCCATTCTTCATTCTATCAGTTGACCCTAATTGATTATGATGGAAAAGTAATGTCGTTTTTATTCAGCAGATAGGCCCTACACCAAGGCAATAAATTTAATATCGTTGCAACGCTTTAATCTTGTCGAGTGAAATGAAACATCTGAAATCGTTCCACTTTAGAACCAATTCAAACATAGTAATGTAACTGAAATGTTTGAAGAGATTATTTCCATGACCTAATTGCAATTAAAGATGAGCAGAAACAACTGGAACTGCTTAGTTACCACAGTTCCATTGATTGAATATCGCAACTTGCAACCGTTCCAACATATAAGCAGTTCCAAACCTCTGAAATCGTTGCAACGCTTTATTCTTGTCGAGTAAAATGAAACATCCGAAATCGTTTCACTTTAGAACTAGTTGAAATTAGCCTAAAGTAATTAATTTAATAATATGTAAGAATCTGTTATTGTTGCCCAGCAAAGCTGAGCACTCCAAAAATTAGTTTTGTAATAAATAATATGTGCTTTAGTTTCCCTAAACGTGTAAATGATACTGATGTATATTATATTGTTATGTTTAGTGGGAGTGTAGAATTTTTAATGTTTTTTTTCCAAAAGTTAAATATTTAAATATTATTTCACTAATTGAATTCACTATATAAATAATTTTACAATACAGAATATAATAAAGACTATAAAAAGTGTGTAATTTTTAGTGTTATTGTTAATTATAAACTTAAAAACGTACGACACAATCTACAACACTATCTAGCGGCAACTCTGTGAAACGTTTGCAAACAAGCTACACAACATATTGCTATTTAACCATGAGTGTTTATTATTCCAGATAATGTAATGTAGAAGAGTGTTAATATCATTGTTCGATAACTTTCATAATTATTACAATTAATACCATCAACTAACCACGTATGTAAATACTGATAAAGTATAGCCTACATGTATAATATTTACCATGTATCGTGAACTAAATCAAATGCAATTAATTATATTTTTCCTCATAATAAATTATGTATACCCTATAAATATATATATATATATATATATATATATATATATATATATATATATATATATATATATATATATATATATATATATATATATATATAACATAACATATTTTATAACTTAGTTAATCATGAAAGAAAATAACAAAAATAAATTGTTACAATAAATTATTATCTAAAAATAAAGAAAAATTAATTTTCGCTTTATAATAATACAACAAACTAAGGTCATTTAATGTAAAATTATTACTCTTTCTATTAAAGTCTTTAAACATATTGTTGCATATAAACCACATATTATTTCGCAAGCATTTCTTAGTAATAATATCGCGGTTAGGTTAGGTTATATTAGGTTAGGTTGTTTTGGTTGCTTTTGGGGATCTATAAACTCAAAATTTGAAAAACTGAGATAAGGGGAGTGTATTTCAACTCATATACCTACTTTCTAACGCTGCTTTGTGAATGATGATATGACCATCAGTTGAGATATATGGTCCTTTAAAAAGAGTTTCCTACGATTTAATTGTTATATTGCAAAATAACTACCAAGGCTTCAGTGTCCATCATTAGAACTTAGATTGGGTATAAAAATATCTAAGATTTCAGTTAATAAGAAAGTTTTTCAAATACAATAAGAAAATATATATTGATTTTTTTTAAACAAAAATGACGTTTGTCGTTTATTTAAATTATCTAAGCAACTAATCAGCGGAATTGAACGTAATATAGCACATTTTATAGGTTTTTTACATTATCTACAACATTGTCCATAGTAGCAAACATGGTTTAGGTAGATTTCGTACAAAATAAATAAAAAACTTTTAGCAATTTTTTGGGGGTTTTGTTGTGAAAAAAAATGCATTGACAAAAAAGTTCGAACTTTATGGCACATAGTCATATTTTATCCTTTGAACTTGTTGGTGTTGATTTTGTTCTACTATTATTTTGTCACCAAGGCCTTTTTTGTAGACTCTCCGCGCAAAATCATCCTACAGAGATAGGGATGGTCTCATTGGAAAGATTAGGGTCTGGATATCAATAGTATATATAGACAGTGACCATCTGACTTAACCCACGATCACAAGGGTACTTTTTTGGGGTTTTTGAAATGTTTTTTTGCGACAACTCTAGCCGACCTTGATGCGATTATTTACATAGTTACTTTAGTAAAACAAAGTTTGTCTAGTTAATACTCACATTGTCATATTAATAGTCTTACAGGAAATGTAAACTATATCCCACGAATGTATTACAATGTTTGATTTGACATGGAATAGTCAATTTTGGACAAATTTGGTTAACATTTTGCTTGATTTTGTAGATATTTATAAAAGTATACCCCAGAAAGTTTAAGTAAATATCTTGCATTCAATCAAAATGGCGGCGAATAAAAATAAAACAAAGCTTTAGAGATTTTGGATTTTCGTATTTTTATAAACATTTGTTAAGCTAATTTGAAAAACACTTATGTTTGACGTGGAGAATTGTTGAGCAGTTTTAAATTTGAATTTTATAAGTAAGTTTTAAAATTGTACTGTATGTAACATATTCATTAGTTAACCTCTTTGTTTTTTTAATCATAGATTTTTCAATAGAGCATAAAGTAATATGCTGTACACGACCAATCACATTAAATAATGACCTTGGAATTGGTATGAGGAGTAAATTCACGTCCTGGCAGACCTAACAGTTAATGACTTCTTTCATTGATGGTACATAAAACAAAGAGTATATCTCTCACCATGATTAGAGTTTTAGAAGATAAACACAATGATTGAAAATGAATTTCTCAAGATCGTACAACACATTTTCTTTCATGTATATTAAGATTTAGATTTACAGAGCAGGAAGTGCATAGGGGTAGATGGTTTACAATTTCAATAGTAATTATTGTTTCCAAATATTATCAACTTAAAGGAAATAAAATTTATAACATTTCTGATATAATATCAATATATTTAATAAAAATAAGATAATATAATGCCTCCCGAAACATTGTTTTATTTTAAACACCCGCCAATTTGTTTCCGTACAACATATTCACTTGAACATTCTGCAGAATACTTTTACTTTTACAGATCTACAACATTCTTGCAAAGCAAAACCAAATCTGTCCAAAAACAACTATTCCACAATAAATCAAAAATTGGAATACCTTCATGTGACACATAGTATAATTAAGTAAATTCAGATGAATTATGTTTGGAAAAGTATAACTTTTAGTTTTCTATATTCTCTACTTTCTCAAGTGGAAGGTGCAGCCTTTATTTAGAAAGTAATTTCAGACAATTACAATTACACATACAGGGTGATGAAAATATTGCACGGCAATACATTTGGAACTAATTATAGATTATATAGTTGAACATAATTAAAAACCTTCAAGTAATCATATGTCCAAAAACTCTTCGCTCTGATTTCTGTTCGAAGAGATAATTAAGCCATACTGTAATTCATGGCAACCAATTAAGAAAATATTTGTTACATATATTTTGATCTTGATAGTTGAAATTAATCTGTTCCCGGACTATATTTTTAGTAATTATCAGAAACCTGCTTTAAACTACAACAAATTGGTGTCGAAAACACATTTATATGTTTGGCATAAAATAACTTTGTTAAATAGCCGATAAATTTATAAGACTTGGAGCAAAAAAATGTTGTAAATAAAAATACTATTATACAAATACAATTAACAAATATGTTGTTGTTTATAAATAAAAAATAGCATTATGAAGAATATTTTAGTTTTGTTTAAAATTGTATCGAATTCTAAATTAACATAATGAATTTTATTTCTCCTTGACTGAGTATTTAAAAAGTTTGAATGAATCGAATTAAAACAATTAACAAATTTCCATTCTTTTTTGGTGCACACGATACTCCATTCTAAAAAAAGGTTTTATTAGTAAGGTAATTAATGTATACTCTTATTTGTTAAAAAATTAATAATTTGTGGGGAAAAAAGCACAAAGAGATCGAGGGAATACTTGGCATTTTAACCTAACTTAACCTAACCCAACCATAATTAAATATGAATTGATCATTCGGGTTTCGGCGAGTTCCATTGCAACTAGTCACTGAACCTGCTTACACAAACTTTCCACTCCAAATGCCAAAATGTTCATTTTGTAACCCTGTTTGAGGAGTGGGGGATGTAGGAGTGGTGATTGGGTTTGTTGACCGGGAAACCAACCACATTCCATGAGTCTTTGCATCCCTAAGTTGTACCAAAGCCAGTTTCAGTGTGTTGTCCTATACTGTCCTTTAAATAAACCTATTAAAATTATACCTTGTGAAATTGTATTTTTAGTTTAATAAAAATATGACAAATATGACTCCTTCACCGATTAAACTCATTGAGAAGATATTAACTCTCGTCACTTCTGCATCACAGAGAAGACACTTTGATAATTTATGGCCTCGGCGCTGAGGAGACTCCAGGAGTGTTTTTCAACGTAAGCACAATAACGGTCATATAATGCAGATTACAACAAAATATAATTTAGAACTACGACTTACCATGAATATGTGATACTCGTAGTTACGAGATCTGGAAAGATAAAGTCATCGACACGAATAAACTTCGAGGCTCGCTAGATACGATGTAAAAACTATGTTTAATGTATACACACCTTGTCAATGTCTAAAAAGTAAAACAACAACAAAATAAAAATATACGAGGTTCAGAAAACCAGTGTAACAACTGTTTCAAACAAATTAACTCTACTGAGTAAGCACTAGTTCTACTAATACAATTGTACATATCTTATAAGGCACAAACAAGAAACATAACATTTAGAGGATCTTCATGTATTGAATTGAATAATGGTTCTTGGCAAGTGTCATGATAGTGGCTATCAACTTGTTTTTTAAAGCTTAAAATTTATTTCACACTCTCTTTATCCATAGATGTAGGCGTGACATCATTGACTCTAATACTTTAACTTAGTTGGAACTCAAGTTTCTAATTTTTATTACTTCATGTAAAATTTTTATTTAAGTATGGAAGATGTTTATATTTAATTTTTAAAGATTTAACATCTGTTCCATTTTAGTGAATAAAATCAAATGATTTGAACAAGGCTGCAAGAAGTAGGCTACTTTCATATGAACTAAAATCACACAAGATTTTTTATATATCCTGCCTTTATCATGGAATAAATTGACACACATTTTTTGCTAAACAAGTAACATAAAATAGTATTTACTGATTTAGTTGAAAATAGAAGATGTTAGAGGTAACCGTAGATATGGATTTGAACAGATATGACAGGTTGCAGGAACAGATGTTAGTTTGGAATAGGTGGAGACGGTAGAACTGAGAGGTCAATGAATGCGATAGAACTTTTTCTTCAACTCGCCAATAAAAACGTCATTACACATAATGATTGCCAAATTAAATTATAGTAAAAATCATAATATAGGATGAAAAAAGTTGAAAAACAATAATTCAACCGATATATGACCTCAAAACCTAAAAAATATATATTACATTTAACTTAGGACACTGGAAAATCCAAGCGTTGGAAAACCTAGGTACCGAAAAGCGAATCTGAGAAGAATTAAAAGCGTTTACTTCTACAATTTAGAAAATAACTCTGACGATAAAATTACACAAAACATAGATTGGAGACAGTGGGTATACATAAATCCGCCTAACTGTGAAGACTATTTTTACGTGAGTTTCCACGTATTTTTCCTGTAGTTCAAAAGATAATCGAGTGAAAAGTATGTAAATAAATCTTTCTCAGTAATTGTCTACAATAGCTAATATTAACCTAGAATCAAACTATTTTTGAATTTTGATAATTTTTGTAAAAGTAATCGAATGTACTGCCCAGATCTTAATAAAAAAAGCCATTGTATTTCTTTCTGTATATTCAAAATTTGGACGAGTATATATTGTCATTTTTTAAATAAATCAATACAATTTCAAACATATGCAGACAGACAGACAGAACTACACTGAGTTTTCGTCTTCATATCCCGGCCAAATTACATCCTTGTAAACTAAAATTTGTGTCCTGTTAGACCCTCTTTGCGTTGAAAACCAACATTTGGGTCCTCTGAGGTACGTTTTGGCATTTAAAATCAAACATTGATTCCTTTAAGATAAGTTTAGACCCTTAAAAGTTAAATTTTGAGTCTAATGCAAGTTGAAAACCAGAATTTTGGGCTCCTAAATCATTAATTTGTGAAACCTCCTAAATAATTATTGTCTTTAAAACCAAAATTTGTAACATTTGTGGTCTTATACAAGTCAAAAACCATCACTCTATTTCTATGTCAATATTTATATATTTTATAGTACTCAAAATTTTTGAACTTTTTTCAAAATTTGGATTCTTTTACATTATATAAAATGAAATGTTAGTACAAAAACCTTAGAGATTCCGCCCAATTAATTCAAGAGTCAAAAATGTTTATACAAATCACTAACTTGATGCTGCAAAACTGCAGAAAAGGATTGTTTAAAACGAAATCTGTATATTATTTTTGTCCAACTATTTTTCAATTTGATTTTCGTATTTTTCTATTGGATTTTGTTGGAAATTATTGTATTTAAAGCTGTCTATTGGATTTCTTATGAACTAACCTTCAAATGGGTAATTACAAAGTAGGTAGTTAGAATTGCGAGAACGTTTATTTCAAAACACTATATATTTATAATACCTTACCTTATTATCGACCTACTTTATTTTATGCTACATAAATCTGAGTATTATTTAAACTTAAACAAAATTTCGATAAAGTTTATTTGTGCAATTTGAAAGTCACAATTTTGCATTGTATAAATTTTTGAATATACGTTTCCGAGACAAATTATTCGTTTAAAACACAATTAAGGTCAATATTGAAATATCTGTTGTACTTTTATATAGTAAATTGAAAGAATTTAAGGAGTCAGTCCAAAACATATTAGTCGCAAATAGTGTCAACATTCCAATTTATTGATGTATCCACAATGTAAATAATCACAATTTTGAATTTATCTCTGTTGATCTCATCTTAACAGGAGCCGAAGCCAACTATAGATATGTCTAAAAGTTACCAATGATACAATTTTGAATGAATATTCCCTTAAACTTTAAAAATATATAAAATACCACTGTAAATTAAATTTGTAGGGGAATTATGAATAAATTTAATTATTTTAATTATACTGGTGTATTTTAAAGGTGAGACCAAATTAGGGGAAATGATTTTACATAACATCTTGATGAAACAAGATCAGTGAACATAGGTCCGGAAATGCTTTATTCTAGTTATCCGCCATTTTTGTTTTACAAAATAGTTAATATTTTTGCAAGTACAAAAGATATTGATCTCAAAATTTGTAAACCTATTTTTAGCATAACCTTTTATCGCTGTTAATTATTTTCAAAATTTCGGTGGTTTAAAATCTTTAATTTCAAATTTATCAAAAACCGGTAACCTTACAAAGAAATTACAAGAGACGAAAAAGACTTGGTAGTTGTCAACAATAACCAGAATTACTAAAAAATTAGGTAAATTAAGATTTCCTAAGTTTGTAACGCAAAACACGTGGTCAATAATACATTTGTGTCATAAGTGTTCTTTGACAGAATATTAAAACAACAGAATATTTAATTTTACAAAAAAATGTAAACTGCTGCCATTTTAACATAAATAAATGGTTAACACCCCCCGTGTTTGATGAACAAATATGAAATTAGTCATAGGAGACAAAAGTTGGCTCAAATAGAACTCTATTAAAATTCATAAAAAATATATAATTCAGAGTTTGTCAAATTGGTTGTTACAGTACCGAATGTTGAAATGGATTAACACAAAGAAGATACAGTCAGTTGATGCGAAACTACCTTGTTATTAAACACATTAAAGGACGCCGTATTTACCAAACCTCTGTAATACAAATAGGTCCTCTAAATTTTTTCTTTTTTAGAAAACATGAATGTAAAATTATTTAATTTTACTGCTTGAAAATAACTGTTATAGATAATTTTCTGGGAATGCAAATTCAAAATATTTGATAAACTCTCATCGATGAAATTCATACAACATAGTCTTATATTTTACCTATTTAATTTATATTTTAATATATAAACAACACTATTATATAATAATTTTTGGAGTGTTCGGCATTGCCGGACAACAAACATTAAAATTTAACATTTAAACTATATATTATTGTATCGTATATCTTTAATATATATACGACCCTCATCTCTGTGTGTCTTTATTGGACTTGGGCGTGGTAATTTAATGGGAAATATGGCAGAACATGGTGTTTTAGTTTTACACTAATATCGGCTCAATGTGTGAGATCGATTTAATGATATTTGATTATTTTATCCTTGCCTAATACGACTGTCTGGGTGGTGTAGTTTTATTTTATTAAGCGATATACACAATAACGAGTTTCAAAACACTTGTGGAATAAATAATTAAATACAATTACCTTTACTTATTATCTCCTTGAGCTACCAATAACATTTTACAATTAATTAAGAATAACATTTAGAGGAACTGCTGTATTATTTAACTATTTATCACTTGATATCAATCAATCATAATTATCTTTTTCTCTCTTATTATTACTCACCACTCTCTGTAATAGTTGCTTATCAAAGAATCAATCCGAGTAATATAATTAGTTATTTGTTAATTGAATACGATTTACATAAATTGTATTGAAAACTTTGTATTATCTCAATTTGTGTTTCAGAAATAAAAGTAAGTAATTAATAATATATCATCATATTGTTTACATTATTATTCAACCTAGTAATAAAAGCTATATAAAGTAAGTAATTACGCTAAATTAATTGACAATAAAGTATAAATTAAAGTTTAACCTAATGTTAAAATATAGTCATTATTTTTTTCCATTTATTGTGTTTTGCTATTAGATATAATAAAACACGTTCACAAGATCTCACAAAAAGACGTTTACTTAAATAAACACGTTTCAACGACAAAATCGCCATCCTCATTAATACATGAGCTGTAACTGCATTGACAAATGCACAAATTTATAAGTATCCACTCGATTTGCTATCACTTAAATTGCTATTAGTTAACCACTTCTTTATTATATTTATAATTTCAGCCATTGGAACACTTGGATAAAGAGATTTGAGATATAGTTTAGTTATTATAGCTTATGTATCACTAAGGATGGCGATTTTGTCTTTGAAACGCGTTTGATTAAGTAAACGTAATTTTTGTGAGATCTTGTGTTCGTGTTTTATTCTATCTAATATCTCACAAGTCAAGTTCAATATTTATTTATACGTTTTGTTATTGTATCTTATATTTTGGAAGGGGAATCAACATCCTTTATTGTTATAGTTCTACGATTAAAATTACTCGTGTTAACGACATTATTAAATACTCTTTTGTTTCAATTGCGTAATTTCTTCACGCAATGTAAATCTCGCTTTTTATTGAAGCACATATATTTATCTTGTTTAATTTGAAGTTATCCATTTCCACACAAATTTGTTATTTTCTTAGAAAATACCATACATTGAAGTTACGTAAATTTGAGTTTATTGGTTTTGCATAATATCCCTCCCCACCCCTTTGTTTTATCTATATTTCTCACGTGTTTTTACATTATGTACTATTATTTTACTTATTTAGATATATAAAATTTTCTTAATTACAATTGTTTGAAAAGTTATTTGATATTTCATTTATCTAATTTCTGCTATTTTATATATCAAAAACTGTTCAACCGATATTAACGAAACTTTCCCATGTTATGTAATTTAATCTGTGTAACTTGATGCAATAATTATAATTTAAAAAATATTTATATATATATATATATATATATATATATATATATATATACCTGAAAACTCTTCAACAGGGACTCTAGATTGCCAATAAATACTGTTATTTTTAAATAAACATGAATTTGAAGTTTTCAGAAAACCGTCACAAACCAACCACACAATACACAATACTTCTGACCACCCTATTTCACACAAATTGGCAGCATACAACAGCTTCGTACACCGTGCTATTAACACGAGCATGAACTTAGAAGACTACAACAACGAGATATCTACAATAAAACATATAGCTTTATCCAATGGATATGACCCCTCTTTAATAGACAAAACAATAAATAAACAGAAAGAAATCCAAAAAATTAACTTCAAGCACCGAAAAACCAAAATAAATCTCTTTGAAATTCAACCGTATTCTAGATCGTCCTATCAGCAATACTTTCCACAGACATGGCTATAAAATTGCTCATCGAGCTTCAAATAATTTAAGCAACGTCCTCCAAACCAAACCAAACAAGAACCAAGACAAATTCATGAATAGTGGAAATAATAAACTTTCTTGTAACAACTGTGACAAGATATATATAGAACAAACGGGGCGCTCGTTCAAGACTAGATACAAGGAACATTTACCTAGCCATAAAAAAAACAACAACAGACAAAAATCTAATTATGCTGAACACCTAATTAATGAGGACCACACTTACACAGACATAAACACAAATTTGCAAATATTACACAAAACCAATAAAGGCACAACAATGGATATATTAGAAGAATTCCAAATATATTCAGAATATAAGAACAACCAAGACAACATGTTAAATGACAAACTGAACTTTTCTTCCAACCCTATATATGATATAATATCAAAAATTAAAATTAAATAAACATAGCAAACATGTCTACATTTCATTTCAACTAAACTTAATTATCAGTATCATACTGATAACTGCTGTATAGATCCGGTACCATACCTGCAGCTGGACAAGTAAGACCTTATAATGTGGCCACAAACAATTTTATTATTTATGTACGACGAGTCATACTCTGATTTTATATGTGTTAGTGTTGTGTTGTGTTACGTGTTTATGTGTTAGTGCGGGCCTGACGAAGCCGACAGTGTTCGGCGAAACAGCGCTGTAGTAATAACTATAATACGGACTGAGGACAACCTCTAAGGTAATTAACTACAGTATATTGTATATCTTCGAGCTCAGGTAGTAAATAGGTCTTCACAGGGGTCATGTAATTCCCAATCATCTTCGCTCTCTAAAGGTATTTCCAAAGCAAGCATAATATCATCATTCGTTATATTTTCAGCCATTTCTAAAAAAAAAAAAAAAAATTTTAAATAAACAAAAACTTATGATAAAATTATATGCTGATTGGACAAATTCCATTACTTAGTTTTCATGTAATCTAGTCTATTTTTAAAATAATTTTCAAAATTGGTAGGCTGTATAATAATTGAAATCTTAATACAATAATAAATATCTGGACATTAGGTATTTTGTCTATAAAAACAAATGAAAAAACTTTTTTTACAATATAAATACATAATAACATAGAAGCGTCACTTACCTTTCACAAATATTTTTATCAGGTCGAATTGTGTGTGTAGTAACTCAATTAATCAACAAAAAATCAGCTGTGTACCAACAATTGTTGCTCTTACATGTGCCTTCTTTGCTTTTACCAAATACTGAATTTATCTGGCACCTCTTGATTAAAAGATGAACTAAAAGAAAATTCTGCGTGTGCCTGAAGTGTACCATGATGCAATTTAGGGTAGTATTCTCAATTACTATTGTTCTTATGAAGGTGTTTAAAAGCATTTCACAAATGGCATAGTATGCAGCGAAGGGTTAAAAACCTCACCTACTGATGTTAGATCCATTCTTCATTCTATCAGTTGACCCTAATTGATTATGATGGAAAAGTAATGTCGTTTTTATTCAGCAGATGGGCCCTACACCAAGGCAATAAATTTAATATCGTTGCAACGCTTTAATCTTGTAGAGTGAAATGAAACATCTGAAATCGTTCCACTTTAGAACCAATTCAAACATAGTAATGTAACTGAAATGTTTGAAGAGATTATTTCCATGACCTAATTGCAATTAAAGATGAGCAGAAACAACTGGAACTGCTTTGTTACCACAGTTCCATTGATTGAATATCGCAACTTGCAACCGTTCCAACATATAAGCAGTTCCAAACCTCTGAAATCGTTGCAACGCTTTATTCTTGTCGAGTAAAATGAAACATCCGAAATCGTTTCACTTTAGAACTAGTTGAAATTAGCCTAAAGTAATTAATTTAATAATATGTAAGAATCTGTTATTGTTGCCCAGCAAAGCTGAGCACTCCAAAAATTAGTTTTGTAATAAATAATATGTGCTTTAGTTTCCCTAAACGTGTAAATGATACTGATGTATATTATATTGTTATGTTTAGTGGGAGTGTAGAATTTTTAATGTTTTTTTTCCAAAAGTTAAATATTTAAATATTAATTTCACTAATTGAATTCACTATATAAATAATTTTACAATACAGAATATAATAAAGACTATAAAAAGTGTGTAATTTTTAGTGTTATTGTTAATTATAAACTTAAAAACGTACGACACAATCTACAACACTATCTAGCGGCAACTCTGTGAAACGTTTGCAAACAAGCTACACAACATATTGCTATTTAACCATGAGTGTTTATTATTCCAGATAATGTGATGTAGAAGAGTGTTAATATCATTGTTCGATAACTTGCATAATTAATACAATTAATACCATCAACTAACCACGTTTGTAAATACTGATAAAGTATAGCCTACATGTATAATATTTACCATGTATCGTGAACTAAATCAAATGCAATTAATTATATTTTTCCTCATAATAAATTATGTGTACCCTAAAATATATATATATATATATATATATATATATATATATATATATATATATATATATATATATAACATAACATATTTTATAACATAGTTAATTATGAAAGAAAATAACAAAAATAAATTGTTACAATAAATTATTATTTAAAACTAAAGAAAAATTAATTTTCGCTTTATAATAATACAGCAAACTAAGTTCATTTAATGTAAAATTATTACTTTTTCTATTAAGGTCTTTAAACATATTGTTGCATATAAACCACATATTTATTATAGTTCGCAAGCATTTCTTAGTAATAATATCGCGGTTAGGTTAGGTTGTTTTGGTTGCTTTTGGGGATCTATAAACCCAAAATTTGAAAAACTGTGATAAGGGGTGTGTACTCATATACATTCTAACGCTGCTTTGTGAATGATGATATGACCATCAGTTGAGATATATGGTCCTTTAAAAAGAGTTTCCTACGATTTAATTGTTATATTGCAAAAAAAACTACCAAGGCTTCGGTTTCCATCATTAGAACTTAGACTGGGTATAAAAATATCTAAGATTTCAGGTAATAAGAAAGTTTTACAAACACAATAAGAAAATATATATTGATTTTTTAAAAACAAAAATGACGTTTGTCGTTTATTTAAATTATCTAAGCAACTAATCAGCGGAATTGAACGTAATATAGCACATTTTATACGTTTTTTTAAATTATCTACAACATTGTCTATAGTAGCAAACATGGTTTAGGTAGATTTCGTACAAAATAAATAAAAAACCTTTAGCAATTTTTTGGGGGTTTTGTTGTGAAAAAAATGCATTGATAAAAAAGTTCGAACATTATGGCACATAGTCATATTTTATCCTTTGAACAAGTTGGTGTTGATTTTGTTCTACTATTAATTTTGTCACCAAGGCCTTTTTTGTAGACTCTCCGCGCAAAATCATCTTACAGAGATAGGGATGGTCTCATTGGAAAGATTAGGGTCTGCAAATCAATAGTATATATAGAAAGTGACCATCTGACTTAAACCACGATCACAAGGGTACTTTTTTGGGGTTTTTGAAATGTTTTTTGCGACAACTCTAGCCGACCACGATGCGATTATTTACCTAGTTACTTTAGTAAAACAAAGTTTGTCCAGTTAATACTCACATTGTCATATTAATAGTCTTACAGGAAATGTAAACTATATCCCACGAAAATATTCCAACGTTTGTTTTGACATGGAATAGTCAATTTGGACAGATTTAGTTAACATTTTGTAAGATGTTGTAGATATGTATAAAAGTATACCCCAGAAAGTTTAAGTAAATATCTTGCATTCAATCAAAATGGCGGCGAATAAAAATAAAACAAAGCTTTAGAGATTTTGGATTTTCGTATTTTTATAAACATTTGTTAAGCTAATTTGAAAAACACTGTTATGTTTGACGTGGAGAATTGTTGAGCAGTTTTAAATTTGAATTTTATAAGTAAGTTTTAAAGTTGTACTGTATAAAACATATTCATTAGTTAACCTCTTTGTTTTTTTAATCATAGATTTTTCAATAGAGCATAAAGTAATATGCTGTACACGACCAATCACATTAAATAATGACCTTGGAATTGGTATGAGGAGTAAATTCACGTCCTGGCCGTCACGATCTACAGACCTAACCGTTAATGACTTCTTTCATTGATGGTACATAAAACAAAGAGTATATCTCTCACCATGATTAGAGTTTTAGAAGATAAACACAATGATTGAAAATGAATTTCTCAAGATCGTACAACACATTTTCTTTCATGTATATTAAGCTTTAATTTTACAGAGCAGGAAGTGCATAGGGGTAGATGGTTTGCAATTTCAATAGTAATTATTTATTCCAAATTTTATCAACTTAAAGGAAATAAAATTTATAACATTTCTGATATAATATCAATATATTTAATAAAAATAAGATAATATAATGCCTCCCGAAACATTGTTTTATTTTAAACACCCGCCAATTTGTTTCCGTACAACAAATTCACTTGAACATTCTGCAGAATACTTTTACTTTTACAGATCTACAACATTCTTGCAAAGCAAAACCAAATCTGTCCAAAAACAACTGTTCCACGATAAATCAAAAATTGGAATACCTTCGTGTGACACATAGTATAATTAAGTAAATTCAGATGAATTATGTTTGGAAAAGTATAACTTTTAGTTTTCTATATTCTCTACTTTCTCAAGTGGAAGGTGCAGCCTTTATTTAGAAAGTAATTTCAGACAATTACAATTACACATACAGGGTGATGAAAATATTGCACGGCAATACATTTGGAACTAATTATAGATTATATAGTTAAACATAATTAAAAACCATCAAGTAATCATATGTCCAAAAATTCTTCCCTCCGATTTCTGTTCGAAGAGATAATTAAGCCATACTGTAATTCATGGCAACCAATTAAGAAAATATTTGTTACATATATTTTGATCTTGATAGTTGAAATTAATCTGTTCCAGGACTATATTTTTAGTAATTATCAGAAACCTGCTTTAAACTACAACAAGTTGGTTTCGAAACACATTTCTATGTTTGGCATAAAATAACTTTGTTAAATAGCCGATAAATTTATAAGACTTGGAGCAAAACTTGTAGAGAATTCCATTCTAAGAAAAATGATGTAAATAAAAATACTATTATACAAATACGATTTACAGATATGTTGTTGTTTATAAAAAAAAATAGCATTATGAAGAAGATTTTAGTTTTGTTTAAAATTGTATCGAATTCTAAATTAACACAATGAATTTTAATTCTCCTTGACTGTGTATTTTAAAAGTTTGAATGAATCGAATTAAAACAATTAACAAATTTCCATTCTTTTTTGGTGCACACGATACTCCATTCTAAAAAAAATTAATGTATACTCTTATTTGTTAAAAAAAAACACAAAGAGTTCTAGGGAATACCTACCTTGGCGTTTTAACCTAACCTAACCTAACCTAACCTAACCATAATTAAATATGAATTGCCCATTCGGGTTTCGGCGAGTTCCATTGCAACTAGTCACTGAACCTGCTTACACAAATTTTCCACTCCAAATGCTAAAATGTTCATTTTGTAACCCTGTTTGAGGAGTGGGGGATGTAGGAGTGGTGATTGGGTTTGTTGACCGGGAAACCAACCACATTCCATGAGTCTTTGCATCCCTAAGTTGTACCAAAGCCAGTTTCAGTGTGTTGTCCTATACTGTCCTTTAAATAAACCTATTAAAATTATACCTTGTGAAATTGTATTTTTAGTTTAATAAAAATATGACAAATATGACTCCTTCACCGATTAAACTCATTGAGAAGATATTAACTCTCGTCACTTCTGCATCACACTTTGATAATGTATGGCCTCGGTGCTGAGGAGACTAATTTGCCCTCGGAGTTGGGGAGACTCCAGGAGTGTTTTTCAACGTAAGCACAATAACGGTCATATAATGAAGATTACAACAAAATATAATTTAGAACTACGACCTACCATGAATATTTGATACTCGTAGTTACGAGATCTGGAAAGATAAAGTCATCGACACGAATAAACTTCGAGGCTCGCTAGATACGATGTAAAAACTATGTTTAATGTATACACATCATATAAGGATCGTTAACACCTTGTCAATGTCTAAAAAGTAAAACAACAACAAAAGAAAAATATACGAGGTTCAGAAAACCAGTGTAACAACTGTTTCAAACAAATTAACTCTACTGAGTAAGCACTAGTTCTACTAATACAATTGTACATATCTTATAAGGCACAAACAAGAAACATAACATTTAGAGGATCTTCATGTATTGAATTGAATAATAATAGTGCTTGGCAAGTGTCATGATAGTGGCCATCAACTTGTTTATTAAAGCTTCAAATTTATTTCACACTCTCTTTATCCATAGATGTAGGCGTGACATCATTGACTCTAATACTTTAACTTAGTTGGAACTCAAATTTCTAATTTGTATTACTTCATGTAAATTTTTTTTTTAAGTATGGAAGATGTTTATATTTAATTTTTAAAGATTTAACATCTGTTCCATTTTAGTGAATAAAATCAAATGATTTGAACAAGGCTGCAAGAAGTAGGCTACTTTCATATGAACTAAAATCACACAAGATTTTTTATATATCCTGCCTTTATCATGGAATAAATTGACACACATTTTTTGCTAAACAAGTAACATAAAATAGTATTTACTGATTTAGTTGAAAATAGAAGATGTTAGAGGTAACCGTAGATATGGATTTGAACAGATATGACAGGTTGAAGGAACAGATGTTAGTTTGGAATAGGTGGAGACGGTAGACCTGAGAGGTCAATGAATGCGATAGTACTTTTTCTTCATTCAACTCGCCAATAAAAACGTCATTACACATAATGATTGCCAAATTAAATTATAGTAAAATATAGTAAAAAATTATAGTAAAATTATAGTAACCGATATATGACCTCAAAACCTAAAAAATATATATTACATTTAACTTAGGACACTGGAAAATCCAACCGTTGGAAAACCTAGGTACCGAAAAGCGAATCTGAGAAGAATCCAGCGTTTACTTCTACAATTTAGAAAATAACTCTGACGATAAAATTACACAAAACATAGATTGGAGACAGTGGGTATACATAAATCCGCCTAACTGTGAAGACTATTTTTACGTGAGTTTCCACGTATTTTTCCTGTAGTTCAAAAGATAATCGAGTGAAAAGTATGTAAATAAATCTTTCTCAGTAATTGTCTACAATAGCTAATATTAACCTAGAATCAAACTATTTTTGAATTTTGATAATTTTTGTAAAAGTAATCGAATGTACTGCCCAGATCTTAATAAAAAAAGCCATTGTATTTCTTTCTGTATATTCAAAATTTGGACGAGTATATATTGTCATTTTTTAAATAAATCAATACAATTTCAAACATATGCAGACAGACAGACAGAACTACACTGAGTTTTCGTCTTCATATCCCGGCCAAATTACATCCTTGTAAACTAAAATTTGTGTCCTGTTAGACCCTCTTTGCGTTGAAAACCAACATTTGGGTCCTCTGAGGTACGTTTTGGCATTTAAAATCAAACATTGATTCCTTTAAGATAAGTTTAGACCCTTAAAAGTTAAATTTTGAGTCTAATGCAAGTTGAAAACCAGAATTTTGGGCTCCTAAATCATTAATTTGTGAAACCTCCTAAATAATTATTGTCTTTAGAACCAAAATTTGTAACATTTGTGGTCTTATACAAGTCAAAAACCATCACTCTATTTCTATGTCAATATTTATATATTTTATAGTACTCAAAATTTTTGAACTTTTTTCAAAATTTGGATTCTTTTACATTATATAAAATGAAATGTTAGTACAAAAACCTTAGAGATTCCGCCCAATTAATTCAAGAGTCAAAAATGTTTATACAAATCACTAACTTGATGCTGCAAAACTGCTGAAAAGGATTGTTTAAAACGAAATCTGTATATTATTTTTGTCCAACTATTTTTCAATTTGATTTTCGTATTTTTCTATTGGATTTTGTTGGAAATTATTGTATTTAAAGCTGTCTATTGGATTTCTTATGAACTAACCTCCAAATGGGTAATTAAAAAGTAGGTAGTTAGAATTGCGAGAACGTTTATTTCAAAACACTATATATTTATAATACCTTACCTTATTATCGACCTACTTTATTTTATGCTACATAAATCTGAGTATTATTTAAACTTAAACAAAATTTCGATAAAGTTTATTTGTGCAATTTGAAAGTCACAATTTTGCATTGTATAAATTTTTGAATATACGTTTCCGAGACAAATTATTCGTTTAAAACACAATTAAGGTCAATATTGAAATATCTGTTGTACTTTTATATAGTAAATTGAAAGAATTTAAGGAGTCAGTCCAAAACATATTAGTCGCAAATAGTGTCAACATTCCAATTTATTGATGTATCCAAAATGTAAATAATCACAATTTTGAATTTATCTATGTTGATCTCATCTTAACAGGAGCCGAAGCCAACTATAGATATGTCTAAAAGTTACCAATGATACAATTTTGAATGAATATTCCCTTAAACTTTAAAAATATATAAAATACCACTGTAAATTAAATTTGTAGGGGAATTATGAATAAATTTAATTATTTTAATTATACTGGTGTATTTTAAAGGTGAGACCAAATTAGGGGAAATGATTTTACATAACATCTTGATGAAACAAGATCAGTGAACATAGGTCCGGAAATGCTTTATTCTAGTTATCCGCCATTTTTGTTTTACAAAATAGTTAATATTTTTGCAAGTACAAAAGATATTGATCTCAAAATTTGTAAACCTATTTTTAGCATAACCTTTTATCGCTGTTAATTATTTTCAAAATTTCGGTGGTTTAAAATCTTTAATTTCAAATTTATCAAAAACCGGTAACCTTACAAAGAAATTACAAGAGACGAAAACGACTTGGTAGTTGTCAACAATAACCAGAATTACTAAAAAATTAGGTAAATTAAGATTTCCTAAGTTTGTAACGCAAAACACGTGGTCAATAATACATTTGTGTCATAAGTGTTCTTTGACAGAATATTAAAACAACAGAATATTTAATTTTACAAAAAAATGTAAATTGCTGCCATTTTAACATAAATAAATGGTTAACACCCCCCGTGTTTGATGAACAAATATGAAATTAGTCATAGGAGACAAAAGTTGGCTCAAATAGAACTCTATTAAAATTCATAAAAAATATATAATTCAGAGTTTGTCAAATTGGTTGTTACAGTACCGAATGTTGAAATGGATTAACACAAAGAAGATACAGTCAGTTGATGCGAAACTACCTTGTTATTAAACACATTAAAGGACGCCGTATTTACCAAACCTCTGTAATACAAATAGGTCCTCTAAATTTTTTCTTTTTTAGAAAACATGAATGTAAAATTATTTAATTTTACTGCTTGAAAATAACTGTTATAGATAATTTTCTGGGAATGCAAATTCAAAATATTTGATAAACTCTCATCGATGAAATTCATACAACATAGTCTTATATTTTACCTATTTAATTTATATTTTAATATATAAACAACACTATTATATAATAATTTTTGGAGTGTTCGGCATTGCCGGACAACAAACATTAAAATTTAACATTTAAACTATATATTATTGTATCGTATATCTTTAATATATATACGACCCTCATCTCTGTGTGTCTTTATTGGACTTGGGCGTGGTAATTTAATGGGAAATATGGCAGAACATGGTGTTTTAGTTTTACACTAATATCGGCTCAATGTGTGAGATCGATTTAATGATATTTGATTATTTTATCCTTGCCTAATACGACTGTCTGGGTGGTGTAGTTTTATTTTATTAAGCGATATACACAATAACGAGTTTCAAAACACTTGTGGAATAAATAATTAAATACACTTACCTTTACTTATTATCTCCTTGAGCTACCAATAACATTTAACAATTAATTAAGAATAACATTTAGAGGAACTGCTGTATTATTTAACTATTTATCAATTGATATCAATCAATCATAATTATCTTTTTCTCTGTTATTATTACTCACCAGTCTCTGTAATAGATGCTTATCAAAAAATCAATCCGAGTAATATAATTAGTTATTTGGAAATTGAATACAATTTACATAAATTGTATTGAAAACTTTGTATTATCTCAATTTGTGTTTCAGAAATAAAAGTAAGTAATTAATAATATATCATCATATTGTTTACATTATTATTCAACCTAGTAATAAAAGCTATATAAAGTAAGTAATTACGCTAAATTAATTGACAATAAAGTATAAATTAAAGTTTAACCTAATGTTAAAATTTAGTCATTATTTTTTTCCATTTATTGTGTTTTGCTATTAGATATAATAAAACACGTACACAAGATCTCACAAAAAAGACGTTTACTTAAATAAACACGTTTCAACGACAAAATCGCCATCCTCATTAATACATGAGCTGTAACTGTATTGACAAATGCACAAATTTATAAGTATCCACTCGATTTGCTATCACTTAAATTGCTATTAGTTAACCACTTCTTTATTATATTTATAATTTCAGCCATTGGAACACTTGGATAAAGAGATTTGAGATATAGTTTAGTTATTATAGCTTACGTATCACTAAGGATGGCGATTTTGTCTTTGAAACGCGTTTGATTAAGTAAACGTAATTTTTGTGAGATCTTGTGTTCGTGTTTTATTCTATCTAATATCTTACAAGTCAAGTTCAATATTTATTTATACGTTTTGTTATTGTATCTTATATTTTGGAAGGGGAATCAATATCCTTTATTGTTATAGTTCTACGATTAAAATTACTCGTGTTAACGACATTATTAAATACTCTTTTGTTTCAATTGCGTAATTTCTTCATGCAATGTAAATCTCGCTTTTTATTGAAGCACATATATTTATCTTGTTTAATTTGAAGTTATCCATTTCTACACAAATTTGTTATTTTCTTAGAAAATACCATACATTGAAGTTACGTAAATTTGAGTTTATTGGTTTTGCATAATATCCCTCCCCTCCCCTTTGTTTTATCTATATTTCTCACGTGTTTTTACATTATGTACTATTATTTTACATATTTAGATATATAAAATTTTCATTTAATTTAATTACATTTGTTTGAAAAGTTATTTGATATTTCATTTATCTAATTTCTGTTGTTTATATATCAAAAACTGTTCAACCGATATTAACGAAACTTTCCCACATTATGTAATTTAATCTGTGTAACTTGATGCAATAATTATAATTTAATATATATATATATATATATATATATATATATATATATATATCTCAATGTATAAGCACTAAATTAATCATTTCGAGTATAAGGACTTATGTCATCTGATAAGTTTAGTGTTCGGCTGGACAGATATATGGTTGACGGTATATCTGTGAAGGCCAAGCGCGAGCTGTACTAAACTAATCATTCGTTTCATCACCAGTCCTGGCAACATGAAAAAGAAAATTTCTCTCTAGAGATTTCATATTTTCCAATCGGATAAACTAATTATTTTCCTAGCTCTGTGTATGTTATTATTTATTGACTTATGAGTTAAAAATACTTTTAAATAAAAGTGAAGTATAAATACGCAACGCTAATTGAAATATTACGGTGTATATTCCTTTAGGAGTGTACAGGCAGTACAGACTAAAGGAAGGAGGAGCGTTTTTTAGAGTAGGAGACACAGTTTTTGTGCTTGATAAAATAAAACTTGAACCCAGAATCTCACAAATAATACGTTTATTAAATCAAACACATTTCAACGACAAAGTCTTGCTATTTTTAGCGATGGAACAATAATCCAACTATAACTAATAGTTACAATACGAACTTTAAAAAAAAATGCATAACTATGACACTTTTTTCTCGTTGAAAGACGATAAACAGTAATAAATACAGCAAACAACCACAAATAAAATTAAGTTAAAATGTTCTCCAGCTCTGTTATTATTAGGAATTTAGGGAAAGTGACGATTTAAAAAAGTCTTATATTTTACCAAAGAATAACTTTCAATTATACAAATTGGTAGTTACCAATTTAAAAAAAAAGAAATCCCTATTTTGAAATTTTGCATTTTTTTTAAATTTATTTCCTTGTCATATTAAAGCTCCTCATTAAAACTTATTTGTACCCCTAACGGTTTAAAAATTAGCTATTATAACATTTTAGGTGGACATCAATTACTTTTAGACATATCAAACGTCAAATTTTTCTAACTTTAAGAGCCTGTAATTCCTAAACGGCTAAGAATAAAACATATTAAAAATATTAATTTACACCTGAATAACCCAGAAATACAGGCTGTTCCATAACAAATTTCAAAGTTGGCTGCCATATTGGAACATGGCGTAAATTTTGTACATTTTACAGAATGGATGTTTAAACTTCATTGAAAAGAAAGGAATGTTCCCCATTTAAAGTATTCTGTCATATTTATAGTTCAAAAGTTAGCTATTTGAACATTTTAGGTTGTTTAATTTACCCAAGTACAATTAAATAAGCACACAATTTGTATGATCATAATTTATTTTAAAAAAAATTACAAAATTGATATAATGTATTGTTACTCGAAAGAAATTAAACATTATAATTTAAAATATCATTCTCATTAAAAGTCCAAAACGGAATGCAAACTAGGTGAAATAAACGTCTGCACTTGAATTGCTTTCGAATAGACTCTGTTATCTGTTTCTATAAACAGTCGTTATATATCTTGTCTTGGTTCATGTGTTGACAATAATACTGCTGAAAGAAAAACATTGGGGCTACTTCAGGGTAGGCAACCATTTCGGTAGGTTAAAGACTGACGATTCTGCTAAGCTATACAGATAAGACTACTTAACAAAACTAATGCTTAAAACAGATGTTTTGATTTATTAATTATAGTATTATATAACTTTGTTTTATTTACTATTTGATGTCTTTGGCTTTATTACCAGACGTATTATTGTTCAAACGTTTATCATTGACTACGAATATTATATATAAAATTACAATTATACGCTCCTACGGTTTTGAAAATTTTGTTTATAATTTTATAATATTTGAAAAATGTTTTATAATTGTTTAGTTATGTTTTGTGTTATCATATATTTGTAATTTTATTGTTACCACTGTTGTTATAATTGACTTATTTTTTAAAAAACTGCAACTGATTTGGAAAACAAATATTATAGAGGATAATTAGAAGATGGATTTCTTTTATTATTCAGTGACTTACGACAAGAGGTTACCCCAAAATCCTCTCGCAAATAAATAATAAATTGCTAATATTTTTTAAAGATGTATTTTTGATAAATGGGGAGGTTTATTTGTGAGATGTTTTGAGGTTGAAAAGTGATATTTTTAGCCGATTGGAGTTTCCCTGTATTTGCGTATCAATTATTATATTTAGAGTACACGTAAACAAAGAAAAAATCTGTTTTATTCAACTCCCTAAGATAATTGGTTACAGCAATACTAAGCTAAAATTTCGTACCTTACGTTGTAACAAACAATTATGTTTGTTTGTAGAAATATTTGTGTACAAGTTACAAAAACCGCCGAGTTTTACCTTTAAAAATTATATCACTATTTTTTAAATATCATTGCCTAACAGATGTTATCAATGGACTTTGGCACCTTTACAGACATAACGATATGAACTACACAACAATATTTTAACACTTTCCTTAATACGTTGCAAAAAGAATTCATTAACCGTAATTAAATTTACAAATACAATGCTCTAGTGTCTCTACTATAAGTTTATTATTTTTTAAATGATTACTTTTGAGAGACCAGTCACAGTTTGTTTTACAATAGTGATGTTAAACATGTTTTTTACTAAACCCTTTTTTACTGGGTGTTTTCTTTACAAACTTTTTCCCAAAGGGATGGGGTATGATTCTCCAATATCTGGAATTTTAAGGAAAAAAATATATAACCTTTTTGTAAAATCCTACAACTAACATAAATGATCAGACAATGGAGGACACTTGCCTCTTTCTTGACCCTACCCTATTATGTAACTATACTACCCTCATTATTTTTTCTATAAAGGTCGATAACACGAACTAATATAAAACCACCCTCCGAAACTTTTAAGTCTCTCTCCTCTTTACCCCGGTCAACATTTTATCTTTTATCTTTACTCTTTATTTTTGAAAGTATGTTTTCCTTAAGTTACTATTACTTAACTTCCTAATAGATGTGATTACCAACAAATGCACTCTACGATTTTTTTTGTAGTCTGGCTATGCCTAATATCAAAACATATAAAATTAACTATTATATAAAAGTATTTTACAAAGATTATTAATTAACCTAATACAGAGTCTTATCAGACTGTACTTAGATTACAATGATAATAAAATGAGTTCCAAACGTTTAATATGACCCCTGAAACTGTTGAATCTAACTTAGGATTTTATATTTATTGACGATAAAACTTTTAAAATATATTTGCCAGATTCTTGAAAGTGTGTTGTCTATATTTGAGATTATTTATATTTTTTAATAAATGTTTCTGCAATTTTACCCATTAAGGAGTAGAAGGGTCACACATGTGCTACAGATGCCTTATCTTCTAGGCATAAAGTTTTATCAATTACATTTTTACATGGAACAGTTACTTTTACACAAGCATAAAACGGATTTACTATCACGTCCTTGTACAACAATGAATAGCCAAATATAGATTCCTATATTGATCTTTCCTGTTTGCTACCAAAACTAGTTCATTTTTATTCAAAATTATGTGTGCATAAACTGCGTGTATAAACACGAAAAATATTTCATGTAGCCTACATATTTCTAGTATTTATTATTTGTTATCCATATTTGAAAAAGAAAGTTTACATAAAAATATTATATTAAATATTGTTTATTATAGTAATATTAGATTGTGTACGTAAATAATTGTATGCATTACATGAATTTTAACTTAACTCAGTTAATATTCGAATTAAGATACCTTACTTTAAAAAAAAAATCTCATTAAATTATTTAGGTTGTCAAATTAAAAGTTTTACGTAAGAAGTAGGTTTGTGGCAGAATTTGATAGGTTTAATTGGCGCAATTTAAGACAAATTAGTTGAATGAGAGACTGTTTAGCGTTTGTTATAAATAAGATTATTTGTTTATATATTATCTACCTAATTATAGAAGAACATGATGTAATTTATATTAAATAAAATATTTAAATTTCGAAATGGTACAAATATATATTTGTTATGACACTATCAAGGTACATTCTTATTGTATTACCAAAAGCATACACCATTCCTATTAAAAACTGTTAACAAATATTTGATATATTTTTAAAAAAAAATTTTATCTCCGTAGATATTATTGTTCGGAACTCATATTATCAGATCAAATAAGTTAATTAAACTTTAACTCTTTTTAATTTTTAATTTTAACTATGCAAGAGAATATAAAATAAACGATAGGACAGTTTAAAAAATTTCACAATCATTTTTCTGTTTACGTTTTTATTGATTATTCATTTTTTAACAAAGAAAATTGTTCATAATGTTTATCTGGATGAATAAAGAACTGGATGGATTTAAATATTACAGGAGAGTACAAGCTTGTATTATAAGAAAATACAGAAAAACAGGATATGTGGTGTAATGGAATTCTACCCGTAACCAAATTTACCCAAAATCTTTGCATATAATGTCTCTAAGAGCAAACTGAGAAAGAAAAAAAAAAGAAGTTATTTAGGGTACCTTCCCATATCTTTTTGGATTTACAATTTTTTTATGATATTTTATATGACAATTTTATAACATATTTGCCCCTGAATGTGTCCACCGGCAAAATCATCTTTTAACTTATTTACATAGAACAGATTTAGAGCCCTGTTTCCGAGAAAAGACACATTAAAAACCCTTAAGTAGTCACCTCTGGTTCATTTACAGTCATTTTTTATAATTAAATTATTTATAAAGTCATAGATATAAAGAAATGAATACTCATTAAACTTGAAAATCAATGTATTTCCTTTATTTATTATCCATTACAATCTACAATCGAAATTTACTTGTATAAAACAATTTAAAAAAACAAATAATAAAATTCCTTAATTTTGTGATACGTATATTTTAAAATAAAATAATAAATGTTTATAATCTCTTAATTCATTCAAAAAAGTGTTTAGTCTCTTCTTTATAATGTTGACAAACAAAGTAGGTGTGTGTTTTACAAATAGTTTTATTGCACTTGACACAGTCTGTGTTATATTTATTGTCCTTGGTAATAGGGCACATGAAACAACGGTTACTTTTTTTACTTGTTTTGGTAGTTTTTTTCTGGTCGGGTCAAAAGTGCTAGTTTTTGTTTTTAAACTTTGGTATGGGAGGTCAGGTAGCAACTATGTTGAAATATGGTTCAAGACAGACAATAAGATGGAGAATGAATGGGGTGATGGATTTACAACAGAGGGAAAAAACATAACAAAGCATGAGTTGGGTCATTATGACCCGACGTGACTAATTAAGGGTTAAGCCATTGAATGAAAATGTGTCCACTTCTCAGTTACAAGGTTTACTTATCACCTTGTTTGTCATAGATGACATATTTCATCAAAAGAAATTTTTCTGAAAATATTTCCAAAGTTTTGGGCCAAGGAAGGTTTTGACTATACTTCTTCCTTGACATCTACCTACATCCTTAAAATATATCACTCAATTTATGTCCAAAAATACATCTGGTTCATTACACCTTTAGTCCTATCAGCAGCTAGTATACTTTGCTATAAACCAACATTTATAACAGACTTTAAAATTAAATTAGAAACTCAAATTAGCATCTAATCCAAAGTTACAGTTTTTTAATATAAACATTTGCTCATAGGGAGAAGACATGTGCCTGTAATACATTACAACTTTAAACTTAAAAACCGAGCAACATATTAAAAATTTAATTAAAGGATAACAAATTTATCCACTAAAAAACTGAAAACAATAATTAATTGTCTACAACACCCAAGATCAGACTATAACCAAAGTTTGAGCATAAGCATTTGAAGACGTCCTCTTTCTCAGAAACGGTCTAATAACATGAGGGAAAGTTTTATGAAAAGGCAGCACTCGATTAGGAAAGTGCGCCTGGTACAGCAATTTCGATTGCGCTGAAACTCGGTCTACAGCTTCATTGAGTCATTTTGAGATGACAAAAAAATAAAATATTAATAAGATGGCCGCCTATTAATACAATAAGATATTGTGATATTATTAAACACAATAAGATATTGTGTTTTTTTTAGGTTTTCCACTTATATCTCGCTTCCCGTTGGTCGCAGAACACTCTGGAAGGACGCAAAATGTTGAGAATAGAATTCTCTACAACTTTGAACCTTGCACAAATGTTTCCCAGGTTAACCCTTTTCGAGTTATTTTCGAGGTCAAGTTCTCAAACATCAGTTTTAGACCAAACATACACATGGAAACCAAGTTTGTCGATTTTTTTTTTTTGGATTAATACCTAGAAAACACTTTCTCGAGCGATAAAGAATTGCTGTTTTTTAGTAGTGAAATAAAAATTTTAAAAATTGGTTTCCGATTTTTTTTTTTGGTCAAAAACATATTTTTGATAACTTTGACCTTGAATAACTCGAAAAGGGGTAACTTAGATAACATTTGTGTAAAAACCAAAGTTGTAGATAATTTGATTCCTTACATTTTGAGTCTTCTGGAGTGTTTTACAACCAATAGAAAGCGATATATAAGTCAGAAAACCTACGCAACACAATATCTCCGGTGGTCATCTTATTTTTTGGTGATTTTCTAATTGTTTTCTTTAAAATATCCCAATGAAGCTGTGGACCGAGTTTTAAAGCGATCGGAATTTTGCCGCCTCTAATTTGACTGGGCTATTTAGCTTTAAGACCATTGCAATGCGCAAGACCATACATTACACACATGTCCGCCATTTATGAGTTTGAAAATATGTGATTAATATTGTCTACCATAGTAACTAAAAACGTAAGCGTTTTATCCGCCATCTTTATTATTGAAATTCTGAGTCAAAGCTTAATTGATGATACATTGGTATTCGAAACTCTATAGGTCACTCGGAAACCGAGTTTCACTCGAATCTGTCCCTAACTAAATCAGCTACCTTTAATATTAAAATTACGAGTCGAGGTCTAATTGATGATAAATTGGTATTCGAAACTCTATAAGTTACTCGGAAACCGCGTTTCACTCGAATCTGTCCGTATCTAAAAACGCTAGCGTTTAGTATACCAAAAGTAGTTCATTTTTATTCAAATTATGTGTGCATAAACTGTGTGTATAAACACGCAAAATATTTCATGTACATATTTCTAGTATTTATTATTTGTTATCCATATTTGAAAAAGAAAGTTTACATAAAAATATTATATTAAATATTGTTTATTATAGTAATATTAGTTTGTGTACGTAAATAATTGTCTGCATTACATGGATTTTAACTTAACTCTGCTAAATATTCGAATTAAGATCCCTTACTTTAAATAAACAATTCTCATTAAATTATTTAGGTTGTCAAATTAAAAGTTTTTCGTATGAAGTAGGTTTGTGGCAGAATTTCATAGGTTTAATTGACGCAATTTAAAACAAAGTAGTTGAATGAGAGACTGTTTAGCGTTTGTTATACATAAGATTATTTGTTTATATATTATCTACCTAATTATAGAAGAACATGATGTAATTTATATTAAATGAAATATTTAAATTTCGAAATGGTAAAAATATATATTTGTAAAGACACTATCAAGGTACATTCTTATTTTATTACCAAAATCATACACCATTCCTATTAAAAATTGTTAACAAATATTTGTGCATTTTGTTACTTTTTTTTATCTCCGTAGATATTATTGTTTGGAACTCATATTATGAGATCAAATAAGTTAATTAAACTTAACTCTTTTTAATTTGTTATTTTAACTATGCCAAGATAATATAAAATAAACGACAGGATAGTTTAAAAAACTTTCACAAATCTTTTTTTTTTTTGTATTACGTTTTTAATGTTTATTCATTTATTTTTTTTTACAAAAAAAAAAAAAAAATGTTTATTAAGTTTATAGTGTTTTTACAAATTGTATTTGGCTACATTAACTTTACGTTTAAGATACAATTAAACCAACGGAGAAAAATATAAACACTTTTGATTTGCCCTTTAGAAGTGCAGGACGTTTGACCAATCGGTTTCTCACTTTTGTTTCGTAGTAGTGAGAATGGGTTGAAAGGGAGGTAGGGGTAGTTGGAATCTTGAAGGATAGAATAAAAAGGAAGTTTTCTGTGAAGTTATGTTCATTCTTTAACTGTCAGCTGTCAGTGATTTTTTAGTGAATATTACTTCGAACAAGATGAGAAGAGGTCAACAACTGGTAAACTTAGCGCTCAGCGCCGATGGTCCTTCTTGGAGGTAAGTGATCATGATACTTAACAATCTCTAAATTTTGTTCTTATATTCAATTCACTTAGGTAAAAAACTCTTGTTTAGTAACAATATGTGTAACGATTATGTGTTGTATGGTCACCTTGTTTTGTTTAATTAACTCCAACTTTTTAGAGTGTATTGTTTTAGAAGCCAATTGTTTGTTAGTTTAACTAATTTTTAAGTGGCTTCAGCTTTTTAATTTGAATTAAGAAATAATACTCAAGAAGATAAATATCTTAAAATGACAGAAAATAAAATACAGAAGTAGTAAACTGAAAAAAAAAAAAAAGAAAGAAAGAAAGAAAGAAAAAAAAGAAAAAAGAAAAGAAACAATTAAAACAATCATCCTTTATTCTCGTTCAATATTTTGTTTGATCGAAATTCTAGACCTTTGTTAAAAACATAAAAAAGAAAAAGAGCGTTTGAATGTATCTTGTATGCGCCTAACTATATTAAACAAGAAATACAAGTTTAATGAAATATTATTTTTGTATAAATAAAATTGATTACAATAACTTCATTCGGTGAATGTATTTAAAATAAATAGTCTACCATATATAAACAAATTAAAAGCGTATTAGTGTCACAAGGAAAATAAAAGAAGTTTTGCTCCTGTTCTATTTTTCATAAAATTTTGAATTACCAATAGGTTTTAATGTTTATATTAAGTTTCACGCTAACAAGTACAAAAGCTACAGCCTAGAGTACAAGTATAGAGCCTAGAGTTAACAAAAGGAACATAATACTGTATTGTTAGCAGAAGTCAACACAGAGCAGAATATAATAAATTAAAAGTGCACAAATTATAATCTATATTACCAAAGGTATGGAAGTGTTGTCTTATGTGAAGCAATTTTTTAAAATATTTAATCTGTTTAAACTTATTTTGCATGTGCAGCTCCCCCCATTTTTTAGAATTATTAAAATTATATACCACCATTATTGTTTTAGGAATAGAAGGTTTACCATTGTAAAACTTTTGGAGTACAATAAACTTGATTTAATCCCGACTGATGAACTGAAACCATCAGAATCAAAAAATATATACAAACTGAAACATAATGGCAAGGAGTGTCATTGTATTGTCGTCCACACAGGAGGTAACTTAAAAAATACTTTTTGTTTTTATTTTGTTGTTCTAATTTTTGCGTCACGTAATTGTATTGAAAGTTAGATCTACATAATTTTGAGTAGAGAGATTTCAAAACTAATGTGAAAATTTATCGTAATTGTATGAACCTATTTTTGAAAGTTATGTATAACTTATTGGAAATCAAGTGAGTCTTGATTTATTAATATATTAATTTTTTTTTAACGGGGTGTTTGGGTAATCTGACTTGCAATAAATTTCACGAAGGAAGTTTGTTTGTCTTTAGTTGCACTTTCATTTTGAACACATCTCATACCATATATTTATCACAGTGATTTTTGGACAAAAAGGTTAAATGGCTTTGTCCATAATAGTTCATTATTTAACATTTTATGTTTCTTTGTAACAACCTTTAATTCTATAAGACGTATAAAATCTATAAAAATTTGTACATGGTTTTTCTTTATTTTTAGAAAAAAGTAAATTGGAAATATTACTTAAGGATCTAGTTTCCTACGAAAAAGTCCAAAGCCAATATAAACACCTTCCTACCTACTTATCAAAGTTTGCTCAAACAGAAGATGATAAATCATTACATTTGACACATGCATCAGTTTCTGCGGAAGTCCCCTACTTAAGTGACAAAGATTGCGGTGAAGCGATTGTTACAGGTAATCATACAAATATTTTTTATAAGGGTTTCAATAATATTTTTGGGTTGGTAGACTGTTTATATCACATTTTAAGAATAGTTTGGTGGCGGGAAAAATACTTTAAGTTAGGTCTATACAGTATAACACATATTTTCGTTTTTTATGTTTTCATATGTTTGCATTTTCATTATTATAATAAATGAGTATTTGTTTTTAAAAAAATTAACTCTTTAGCAACAATTAAAGTGTCGAATTGAAATTTTACATTTACTTTTCAAACATTCCATAAGATCTTTGGGGATTTCTTATAAGGTGGCCCTTAATACTTTATTTGGCATGCCTACCTAGGGGTTTTTGTATATTTTCAAAATATTCAGTGTTATTTAAGTTACCTAATAGTATAACATTTTATATATCTATTTATAGGCAAAAATATGACCTCTAAACAAATAATGTATATACTTCAAAGGTTTATGTACCAAGTACTTAGGCTCAAAAAGAATGGAAAATAGTGAAAATATACAATGTCAATTTCATTTTCAATACTCTACATTTCTATTTTTTTTTGTAAAAAAATGTATTTAATATGTGGTTTTTATATAAGTGTTTTCTAAATCTTAGCCTAAACAACCAAAAATATTTAACTTAAAGTTTAGTTCATCTTTGTTTTGTTATATAATAAAATATTTCAATTATATTTATTGATTACAACAATCTCCAATCAAAATCCTAACTGAAAACTTATGAGGATCACTAGAAAGTTTTTTTTTTATAACCATCGCATTTGCAAGGTAATCACCCAATTTGAATGACACCAAACGTAAATAATAGATGATAATTTTATCTTTATTTTGATATAATAAAGTATTTCAATCATATCTTAAACTGAAGCAATGTTTGCAGTTCGGTTTTGCAATTTTATACGATTTTCGTTCTTTCAAAATTCATAAAAAAATAACTAGATGAGTTAGAGATTTTAAACTTTCACAATAGTAATGACGTATACTGTTTTACAACTGGTAAAAATTTGAAATTGATAGGAAATAATTCAAATTTAAATACAAACCCGTCCGGATTTGTACATGTGCTTACCAGAATATTATTGCGTTTCACTGTTTATCATTTAATTTGAAAACTAATTAATCAATTTGAATGAAACCGAGACAAAATGATAGATAGTAATTTTATCATGATTTTGATATAAAATAAAGTATTTCAATCATATTTATTGATTAAAACAGTCTCCAATCAAAATCCTAACTGAAAACGTATACAGATCACTCGAAACAGTTTATTTTATAAACATCGCATTTGAAAGATGATTATCCAATTTGAATGAAACTAAAAGTAAATGATATATGAGTATTTTATCTTTATTTTTATATATAATAAGTTAATGAAATATAAATATAAACTTGTAAAATTAGTATAGCCAATCTGTACGGCAAAACAATTAATTACAAAATATGGCTTCGGTAACAAACATTTTTCATTAAAACTATCAATCCGATTGTAATGGAATTTGAAATATATATAAACAACATATCTATAAATATTATATTAAAAAACGAGAACTCTACAATAATATTTAAACAGATAGGCCAACTACTATGTAAATCAAACGTTACGAAAGACATATTTTGACAGAACGGGAAAACACTGGTTCTTTTTTAAACAACGCAGTTGAAAACTTAGTATCCATTCTGAATGATTCTAAAAGTAAATGATAGATGAAAATTGTAACTTTAATTTGATTTATAATCACTTATTGAAATATAAACCTAACGTTATAAAATTCGCACAACCAATCTGTACGGCAAAAAACTTAATTACAAAATATGGCTTCGGTAACAATAGTTTTTCATTAAAACTATCAATCCAAATCTAATAGAAATTGAAATATACATAAATAACATATCCATAAACATTATATATAAAAAAAATGGGATCTCAACAATAATAATTAAATAAATAGGGTTATTAACTATGTAAATCAAACGTTATAAAAGACATATTTTGACCGAACGGCAAACACTGTTTCTTTTTAGGCACCGTATTCGAAAACTAATCATTATATTTGAATGAAATCAAAAGTAAATGATAGATGAGCAATTTATATTTATTTTGATATATATTAAAGTATTTCAATTCAAAGTACAAGATAAGTTATTCGTATTTCACTGAAGTAATAATTGTCGTGCGGCACGATTTCGTCTAAAAATCTAGGAAGGGTACAATATATTATCTACCTTAAACTTTTATCTAGTTTTGTTTTCAAATTTTCCGTCATTTTAAAATTCTTCTTATTTAAAAACTATGATTTAGAGACATGCGGTTTGAAATATTGTATTCATAAATTTATTCTTCATATTTGTGACAAGTTTTAATTAAAACAATTCAATATTTTTTTAGAAAACGGCATTTGATTAAATTTTCAAATAGCTATAGGCCCCTACGCTGTGCAAAACTATTGGCAATACAGATGTAATTTTATAAGTTCCGGTTTATATATTGTTAAATTGTTATATATAAAAGTTAAGCTAAGTTTATTCTTAATCTGTTTGTCCATTTTAAATAATTTGGATCATTATATTTCGAGAAATATCTGTTATACTATATGGGTGGTAAATGTTAGTTTTAAATATTCTGGGGATCGTATGAAAATAAAATATATATTTTCGGCTAGAATGTCGCCTTTTTTACTTTTTTAATGTTTAAAAATTCAAAAATTAACGGCATTTTTATTACACGTGAATAACACAAAGTTATTTATTTTGTCATTAGTTGTTTCTTTTATTTTAGTAAAAAGGAGCTGCCAATTACTTGTACGAAGCTTCCTCTCACCCAAAACATAGAAAATTACCGGCAATTTTATTCTATGAGGACAAGAATATGTAATTTGGTCATTAGTGGATTGTTTTAAATATTTCCGCCAAGTACTTGCACGAAGCTTCCTCTAAGCCATAGTAAAATATTGATTTAATTGTGATTATTGGATTATAATATGCAGTTTAGCATGCTTTATAACTAAACGTAATACATTCGTAACTATAGGCATATTATATTCTGTTGAAATATTCACAGGAAATACCAATAGACTATAGTACTCGAAAATTACTGAGGTAGCATAGTGACATAATGATTTGGATTTGGGGTTCCCTCTCATTATGTTATTTGAAGTTGAGTCTAAACAGTCACTGCCTTGAATTGAAGGGGCCTTCTTCGGGAGGTCATTCTCACGTAACAGATTCGCAGTTCTTGAGACGAAATGACACTCAGCAAACATGATTAGTTTAAACAATTTTACACAAATCTTGTCTGTGGCTATACCTAATTTCTACATTTTTTATATCGTAATAATACAAAGTGTCATTATTCGCAAGATTATTAAACATCCTAAAACAAAATTTTGCTGGAATATATCATCGATATTCTTCATTTTTCCTAATCATCACTACAATACACTATACAACATTCTACGACCAATGGTTATCTTAATATGAAGCTATAAATATAATATAGATTTCTTCCCTCCAAAACCTATATTTGTTGTACCAAACCAAAAAAAAATCTATATTTTTTGTAATTTTGGATTTTTTAGTTTTTTTGTATATTGATCATTAAAAATAAATGGTATACTAATAATATGTTATTTTGTTCAACATCCTACGACCAATGGTTATCTTAATATAAAGCTTCTTCCCTCCAAAATCTATATTTTTGGCCTAGTAAGCGTTTTTGTAAATTAGGCTATTTATGACATTGTTTTAGAAGATGATAGAACTATGTAAATTTGAAGTAACAAAATAAAGTGACTTTTGTAGGGGTGCTTTTAACGTGAGAAAGGGTTTGTTAAATGTTAAAAAAAATCTATATTTTTTGTAATTTTGGATTTTTTAGTTTTTTTGTATATTGATCATTATAAAGGAATGGTATACTAATAATTAGTTATTTCATTTTACGACCAATGGTTATCTTAATATAAAGCTATAAATATAATATAGATTTCTTCCCTCCAAAGTCTATATTTTTGGCCTAGTAAGCGTTTTTGTAAATTATTTATGACATTGTTTTAGAAGATGGTAGAACTATTTAAATGTGAAGTAACAAAATAAGTTGAATTTTGTAGGGGTGCTTTTGATCAGAGAAAGGTTTGGGTAAACATTCACAAAAGTAAAAGTGAAATAAACCAAGCAATAACTCTCTCACTTAAAACTATTTTTAAGGTACGTAATGTGTTACTGCCATATAACGAAATAAACTAAGCAATAACTTTCTCGATTAATATAATTTGTAATGTATGTGATGTGTTGTTTCCATGTATTAAAATAAACTCCAAAATAAACTAAATTATAACATTCTTAATTAAAATCATTTTTATTGTATGCAATGTCTTACTGCCCTCGACCAAAATTAACTTCTCTTCGCTCTGGAAAGAGAAAAATTTAGTAAGCTTGGGACAAATCTCCCCGACATACACCGCCGGGGTCGAAAAGCGACATATCGAAAATTTCTAGCTGTATTGTATTGACGATTTGTATTAAACATGAGTATATATTGGAAAACTCTTCTTCTTTTCCGTGTTTTAGTGTTTTACGAAGTATTTTACTTCTAACATATGTCCAAGCTTAGACAGCAGTTTAAAGCAAAAAATATTTAATTTTTACAAGGGATATACTACAAATATGATATTATTCATTAATAGTCTGTGAACTATATTTCAACCTCACTAAAAATAGACACGAATACCTGTAAAAATTAAGTTTTTTTTAATGATAAATGTTAATAGGTTACATTCTAAAATTGACATCACTCTTTACAAATAACAGTGTAGTAAATAGTTAATAGCCCATGTAACTAAATTGTTGAATTTACTAACCAAATTGAGACAAACACTTGTAAAATTGAGGTATTTTCCAAAATATGGTAAATTTGACAAAAAAGTAATATTTCGATATGACATTACTCATTACTAAACACAGTTGATTAACTGCACAGTCTATGAAATAAACTTCAACTTTACTGAGGATATATATATTATACTTATATAAATTAAAATATATTTCGAAAAACTGTGAATTTTGATGTAACTACATTTTAAACTTTACTCAGGACAGTGAACCAAACTCTTGTTAATACTGTAGCATTTAAATCCAAAAAAGCACATCCGCAATAACTTAACTCATTTCGTAAATATACATTCTACCTTCCGTCGCGTGACAGATGCTGGCACCTAGCGGCCCGCTCCAAAACCAAGCATCACCTGATACTTGAAACCAAAGTACATTTCGCCGGTCAAGCTAGCTTCTCGATTACCAGTCCACAGTCTACATGCGATAACAACATGGTCTACATTCTTCATAACTCCGTTAGTTAAAAGTTTTCTTCTTCTCTCAAAATCACCGTCTTTCAAATACATCATGTTAAATTACAGCTTGTGCGCCTTAGTCTAATAATCTGTTTCAATAATGTTAAAATTAACCATCATTTTCTCGGTGCTACCTCACGTGATCTGCGACAGGATTTACCAGGTACTACAACCTTACAGATTTTGTCATATTATAAATTTTGTTAATTTTTAAAATAATTTGTTAATTATCATGTTTTCTTTAAAATATGTATTTCATGTTTTATTCAATATTCTATTTTCTTTTGAAACTAAATGATTATAAAAAATTTCTTTTCTTAAAACATCATTTACAAAATTTTGCAAAGGCACATTTTACGTTTTGAACAATTTTGTGAAATAAGTGCAAACTAGTGTTGAACATTAAATGATCAGAATATGAACTTGTCAAATATAAAACAATTGAGGAAATTTCTTCTAAATCAGAAAATTTCGTTTTACAGACTTTTGCAAAATCTTACAAGTCTTATACAAGCTTTCTTTTAAACAAAATTAAAATATATATAAATAGATTTATAATAATCTAAGAAGCTTTTAAGTACCATCTTAACGAATTTCTGTTATACAACCAATTTTCTTTAATTTTGGCAAATGATCAGATATTTCTTTAATGATGAACATTAATGCTAAAACATGTCTGATTTTGTACAGACACTAAAAGAACATGTTTTTTTGCTCACAGCTAATATGCTGGTAGGACAAATAGGAGAAATTGGAGAAATAAAGAAATTCTTGTCTCACATTGCACAAACCAACGAAACATCCTAACAAGTTTCGTCCTGTTGGCAAAACACGTTTTTTTGTATAACGTAACCTCACATTTTCAAGTGCATAAAAGTGATGTCTTTTTCTACAGCTGACTTTACAGAACTTTAACTAACTCATTTTGTATATGTGCCTAAATTTACTTTCGCAAATATGTGTTCCTTAAGACTATTTTCTAAATGTAGACCTGTGTAGTTAATTATAAAATATATATATAAAACAATTATTGGGTGGAGCCTGCATGCAATTTTCGGTCCTAACAACCTCCAAGAGGTTAATTTCCAAATTAAAATAATTGACGTCAATTAACAAAATTTCAAAATTCTAAATTCCTTTTTTTGTTTGTTTAAAATATATAAATTTATTTGGCCAATATAGTTTTTAAGAAATTTTTCAAACCAGTTATATTATGTATCTTTAGTTTAGTGATAAACATGTTAACTATAGATATGATTTTTTGAACTTAAAATATCAAACTCTTTTATATTTTGTTAAATTCTGTAATTGTTTAAAAGCAAACTATCGTCCTATAAACTAAAAAGGGAGGGGATAAGTTTTTTTTTCTTTTTTTGAATCTTTTGATTAATTTTTTTTTTATTATTATTATACTTTTACATTAAGGGCGTATAATCTTTTTTTTATTAATTATAATTCTGTGAATTATTAAGCTGTGCTCATTGTCTTTTTTTTTATTGTTAAATTTTTGTAACTATAAATATCTATATTAAAAGGGGGGATAAATTTTTAGAATCTGTTGATTAATTTTTTTTTTAAATTATTATATGTTACAATTAAGGGCTTATAACTTTTACAATTTATGATACTGTTAATCATAAGTTTTTTTTTTTATTGATCATTTGTGTCAGAATGTCTTTTGTTGTAAATGACAAAGTCTGAAGCGCCGAAATTTCCTTCTGCTTTCAATAAACTTGAGCCTTGTTAATTACTAAATTTGTCTTTGTCTTTTTTTTATTTTTTTCTTTTCAAACATTGTTACCATTTTGGTTCCGCCTTTATTAAATTTAAGTCCCCTGGTAACATGTTTTTGGTAGCAGAGCGTGGTTAGTTCTAAATCATAGAGTTGTTAATTTTAAATTCTGGAACCCTAGTTAATTTTCAAAATTTTGCATTGGAACTATCTAAATTTAAATTCAAAATTTTCTTTGCTAAACAAGGCTCATTTTTATGTTTCGCAGCTTTTCAAATACTGCACAACTGTTGCTGATGAAATTTTTTTTTAATTTAGTTTAAATATTTAAATCTCTATAAATCTATAGTCTCTTTTTTTATTATTGATTTATTTTATAAACACATTACACAAAAACTTCTAAACCAATTTTGATAAAATTTTTTTTTTATTATTATTATTTTGTCTACTTAATTATTTTTTTTTTTTTCATATATATATATATTTACATACACTGCACACTAAACATTCACTGAATTTGATCCATACAGCGGGCTCATTCGGGAATCCAAAAAAAAAAAAAAAAAAAAAAATTTAAATAAATAATAAAATCCAAAAATAGTTAAAAACAAAAAAAAAAAAAAAAAAATTCAAAAATTTCATTCAAAATTTTCTCGAGTTTTCTTTCGCTTGTCTGTATCAATTCATACTTACACACACACATATATACACAACAACTACACTACATATAATTCTTGAGTCTTTCTCTGGCTTTTCACCTTTTTGCATCACTTTAAAAGAAATTTTTTTTATTATTATTAAATTACTTGGTTTATTTTTTTTTTATAATCATCAGCAACAATTAAAAATGGCAGTGGATTTGCTGCGATTAGTGGATTCGTTAAAGAATACCGAGCTTGCTTTTGAGGTAGTAGCTAGAGGTGGTGAAAAAGACATTGTAGCTAAAATGCGAACCTCTCTTAGGTCCCTTCTGCAAAACAGCGTCGAGCCCGAAATGGGAAACTTCACCGAAGACATCCTCTTGCAACAGATAGCGTTAGCCCGGAACTCCTTGTTTGTCTTGCAAGACGACCTGGAGAACCTCGATTCCGAAAGAGGAATCAAAATGATTCGTGTTCGTGCGCGCATAAACGTCTTCGGAAGACGACTAGAGTTCCTAAATCGGGTGCACACTGAACAACTAAAAGTAGCAGACAACAACGTGCCACGGGATCTGGCCGAGCTACATAACAATTTCGCTACGCTCAAAGAAAAATTTAAAGCCTTTGAGCAAACCGTTGCTCCTCTAAAACTAAACGTAAGCATCCCGCTAACGCCCTCTGGGGGAACCACTAAAGCTAGCTCTGCAGAGCCATCTCGGTCTAATGGGCCAAATCTCCTTGCGGACACGCCGCAGGCTGAGGCTCAGCAAACTACACCTAGCAGCTCGAAAGGCTGTCAATACATTTCCTTATACGGAAAATTAAGTCATCCTGCCGAACAAATAATTAAGACAATTCCTCAGACAGATGGGTTCGAACTTGACAAATTATTAAATTTTTTTAAAATCTCTTTAAAAATAGTTAAAACTTACCCGGACGTAGCCTTAAACATTAATAATGTTCTGATGCCCTATGCTCAGGGCCCTTTAAATTCATGTCTGATTAGACATCAGGCATTTAATACCTTTCATAAAGAGGCCTTAAGTCTCTTTATACCATCAAAACGGTTAGCTTCTTTAGTGCAGGAGTTATTTTATAGGCCCCAGAAGACTAACGAGGCGGTGCACATCTTTGTAAATGAAATTAAAGAGGCTGCAGAAACACTTAATTTAGATAAGTCCGAATTGGAGGTCACGGACGTCATTCTGGAGGGACTGTCTCCGGAAGTCCGCAACTGTTTAGTTTTTGCGACTAAGCCTAAAAATTTCGCAGATCTAGATCGACTCTGCGCTCACGTAAATAACATCATGTACACTGACAGGCAAAGGGCTCCATTAAAGAGACCTGAGTTTAAAAGTCCTGATTTTAGACCTACAAGACCTGTAGTCTGTTACAGTTGCGGGCAGCCGGGACATAGAAGCCCAGAGTGTCGAAACCGGCCTCCAACAAGGCAATATCCTCCAAAAAACGGAGGCAGGTTTGGAGTCTAGTTGGTAGCTCCAGGCCAGCCTCCCGTTCAAAAACCAACCACATCGGATTTAAACATAACACGAAACCACATTTCTTTAATAAACCTCCCTTTCAAAATTTAAACTCAATTTCCTATTTAAGAAGAAACAATTTCGGCAATAACATTCAAAATTACGTTACTCCCATCTGTTATCATTGTGGCATACCCGGTCACTATATCTGGGGCTGTAAATTCTTCTCTCTACGGAATAGGTCCAGGCAAACCTATTCCAGCTCTAAGCTTTCCAACTGCAAACTTCAAAAAAAGAATAACATTTCTCTTAAATCTAGGGGTCTGAACGATCAGTTTTTGCCTTTGGTAGAAGTAGCTTTTGGACCAATTAAAGTTAAGGCTCTGCTGGACTCCGGTTCAGTAAGGTGTGTCATTTCTAAAGCCCTTTTTAAAAAATTAAAGAACACCAAGGCTTTTAAATCCATCACCAGGGTGAAGGCTGATTGTGTCACGGCTTCTGGAAAAAGGTTGCCCATTTCCTACTCTTGTCGTCTTCATCTTAAAATGGAACATTGTAGTTGGAATGTGGATTTCCTGGTGGCGCATAAGTTGTCGTGTCCTCTGATCCTCGGGTCAGATTTCATATCTAAAACGGGACTGGTACTTGATCTTTCAGCAAAAAACTTCTATTTCAAATTTTCAAGGTCTATTGTTTTTCCTCTATGTAATTTTAGTAATTCCGCGTATAAACCTATAGTGTCCACAACATCTGAATCTACTGCTCCTGATCCTTTAGGTCATCTACAAAAGGACGATAAAAACGCCATTTTAAAAATAATTAATGATTTTCCTCAGGTACTCACAAAAAGGTTAGGTTTAACACATCTAGTTGAATACGATATTCAACTGAAGGACAACACTCCGGTCAAGTGTTCTCCATACCAATTGGCACCTCCCAAAATGGAATACCTCCGCGAACACATCAACGAATTGTTAGATTCAGGAGTAGTAGAACCCAGCCGGTCGGCATATGCATCCCCTGTTTTTCTGGTTCAACACCCCGAAAAGAAAACAAGGATGGTGATTGATTATCGGAGGCTCAATCAAAACATCGTCGTCGAAGCGGTGCCGCTACCTAATCTACATCAAAGTTTTAACTGGTTTGTCGGTGCCAAATATTTCACAGTTTTCGATCTAAATTCAGCTTATCATCAAATCCCTTTGTCTCAAAAGTCCAAACAAATTACCAGCTTTTGTACTCCTTGGATGCTTTATCAGTTTACTCGAGTCCCTTTTGGACTCTGTACTGGTGCCCAAGTGCTTACCAGACTTTTGGATCAGGTCTTCCATGACATCAAATTCAAATTCATTTTTAATTATCTGGATGACCTAGTCATTTACTCCAAAACTTGGGAAGAGCATCAAAAACATCTTCGGGAAGTCCTTACTCGTTTGCGGCGGGCTGGCTTGACTGTTAACCCAGATAAGGTCCGTTTCGCTGTGAATGAGATAAGCTTTTTAGGACACCTAGTTTCTTCTCGTGGCGTGCAAATCGACCCATCTAGAACAAAAGCAATTAGAAACTTTCCGCAACCCAAGAACCCTAAGGCCGTTTCCAGATTTATTGGAATGGTCAATTTCTTTGCTAAATTCATTCCAAATTTCGCGGAGCACGCTGCGCCTCTAAATCTGCTTCGGAGGAAGGGCCAAAAATTCTCTTGGCAAGCTGAACAAGAGAAAGCTTTCAAACATCTTCGAGAGGCAATAACACAGCCTCCGGTTCTCCGGATGGCCGATTTCGCCAAACCATTCATCCTGCAAACGGATGCGAGCTCGGTGGCCCTTGGAGCAGTTCTACTCCAAGAAATTGACGGCTCACGACAGCCCATAGCGTACGCTTCACGTACTTTAACACCTGCAGAAAGAAAAGCCTCATCTGCATATGAAGCCGAATGCCTAGCAGTAGTTTTTGGAGTAGAGAAATTTAGGCAATATCTAGAGCATCGGGAATTCCTATTAGAAACTGACAACCAAGCCCTTTCTTGGCTTTTAGCACGTCCTCGTCAGCTTGGTAAATTAGGCCGGTGGATTGCCAAGTTGACTTCATTGAAATTTAAGGTAGCGCACATAAGAGGAACTCAGAACATCATAGCAGACTCCCTCTCGCGCATGTTTGAACCGGAAAATTTCAACGAAGAAAATGTCACCTTTTCGTGTACCAGTCTCCTCACAAATTTTCCTCTAGCTTTTCATGACATCCAGACTCATCAAAAGGCCGACCCTATTTTGAAAAATATCATTGCCGACCTTGAACAGAACATTTCTTCAGAGAAGTACTGTTTAAGTAAAGGTGTACTCTGCCTGAAAAATCATCTGGAAAAGCCCACCAGAATTTATTTACCTCAGTCCTTAGTCGACCTGGTGATTAATTATCATCACGACTCCGTTGTGGGTGGTCATCTTGGAGTACTTAAAACTTTGTTTAAGGTAAAGGAGAACTTTTATTGGCCAACTTTAAGACAGGATGTCACTTCTAAAGTGCGAGCTTGTTCGGTGTGCGCTGTAAGCAAACCCGCTCACAACTCCAAATTAGGATACCTTGCCTCAACGGTTCCCAATCGTCCCATGGAAAAATTACATATCGACTACGTCGGACAGCTTCCTAGGACAAAACAGGGCTACAACATGATACTGGTCGCAGTTGACCAGTTCTCAAAATTCACCTGGCTCATGCCTGTCAGAGATGCAACTTCCCACAGTACAATTAAGGCCTTAAGCCAAAACATTTTTCAAAATTTCGGTTTTCCAAAGATAATAATCTCTGACAATGCACAATGTTTTGTATCACATGTCTTCCGCAACTTTTGTTTTTCTCGCGGTATTAAGCATGCAACTTTATCTCCTTATCACCCCCAACCTAATAATGCGGAAAGACTCAACCGAAACCTTAAGGCAGCCCTTATCGCCTATCACTCCAAAAATCAATCCTCTTGGGACGACTCCCTTTGCTGGCTTCAGCTGGCTTTCAATTTCGCACATCATGAGACTCTTAAAGCAACACCTTTTAGTATTCTTTTTAATTTTCTCCCCAATACACCACTGAGTCTCAGCTGGAACATACATGATCTCCTTCCAAAACCTAATACTAATCCATCACAAGTTTGGCGCCAGGCCAAAGACAATATAATGAAAGCGCACCAAAAGGCCGAAAAGACCTATAACAAATTCAGGAAGCCTCATCTGTATAAAATCAACGATCTTGTCTGGTGTAAAACACACCCTCTTAGCTCTGCCATAGACAAGCGAGCTGCTAAATTGATGCCTCGATGGTCAGGTCCCTTCCGGATCATTGATTTTCTTACTCCAGTTACCGTTGCGCTTTCTTTCGCCAATTCACCTCGTTTTATTAAAAAAGCACACGTCGAGCAACTCAAACCGCATCATATAAATTAAATATTAACAAATTTCTAGAACCTTCTCCTTTACGATTTAATTTTCTTTCTGATCTTTCTTGGCCCGCACAAATTGTCATCTGGTAGTCTTCTTTCTATGCACTGCAGAACATAATAAAATACGGAACCAAGCCGTATTTCCTCTAAGCCAAATGCACATCTGTATGTTTGGGCATCGGTGGGCTGAGCTCTCCTAGAGCCCCTCCGTGCCGTAATCTTTATAGGTGTTTGCAGGCGAAGAGATATTGATTTTCCTTGTCCAGTGATATATCTCACTGTTTCCCGGACTTGACGCTTTTCAACCCATAGTCTGATCAACTATGAGGTTCCACTTTACGGCAATGGCCGCTACATGTACCTGACATGTTTCCCTATCTAGACATATCTTGACATCGAGCACTCCGCGGGTGTAATCGATGCGACGAGAATATAGAGAGCGTCATGAACTCTTCTATTTCTTCGTCACCATAACGTCTTCGGACGAGGACATAGTGAGTCCATTTCCTTAACAGTTAAGTTTGGTGTATTTGTTCTTTGTTGTTTATCTTGGTGGAGGTATACTGACCGGTTCTGTCGAACTACATATAGTTAATGTGGCACTCGCCATGCATGTTAGTCTTAGTTGTTTTTTTTGTTTATCTCGAGGTCTAAAACACCTGTCTGAGAGGAAATTTTTTTTTACCCCTTCAAGCACACTCTCTCTCCTTTTTCTAAATTTTGCGGGAGGCCCTTCTGGCCCCTTTTCTTTCTACACTAACTCCGTCTTTCGGGGGGGGAGAGCTGTAGCATTTAAATCCAAAAAAGCACATCCGCAATAACTTAACTCATTTCGTAAATATACATTCTACCTTCCGTCGCGTGACAGATGCTGGCACCTAGCGGCCCGCTCCAAAACCAAGCATCACCTGATACTTGAAACCAAAGTACATTTCGCCGGTCAAGCTAGCTTCTCGATTACCAGTCCACAGTCTACATGCGATAACAACATGGTCTACATTCTTCATAACTCCGTTAGTTAAAAGTTTTCTTCTTCTCTCAAAATCACCGTCTTTCAAATACATCATGTTAAATTACAGCTTGTGCGCCTTAGTCTAATAATCTGTTTCAATAATGTTAAAATTAACCATCATTTTCTCGGTGCTACCTCACGTGATCTGCGACAGGATTTACCAGGTACTACAACCTTACAGATTTTGTCATATTATAAATTTTGTTAATTTTTAAAATAATTTGTTAATTATCATGTTTTCTTTAAAATATGTATTTCATGTTTTATTCAATATTCTATTTTCTTTTGAAACTAAATGATTATAAAAAATTTCTTTTCTTAAAACATCATTTACAAAATTTTGCAAAGGCACATTTTACGTTTTGAACAATTTTGTGAAATAAGTGCAAACTAGTGTTGAACATTAAATGATCAGAATATGAACTTGTCAAATATAAAACAATTGAGGAAATTTCTTCTAAATCAGAAAATTTCGTTTTACAGACTTTTGCAAAATCTTACAAGTCTTATACAAGCTTTCTTTTAAACAAAATTAAAATATATATAAATAGATTTATAATAATCTAAGAAGCTTTTAAGTACCATCTTAACGAATTTCTGTTATACAACCAATTTTCTTTAATTTTGGCAAATGATCAGATATTTCTTTAATGATGAACATTAATGCTAAAACATGTCTGATTTTGTACAGACACTAAAAGAACATGTTTTTTTGCTCACAGCTAATATGCTGGTAGGACAAATAGGAGAAATTGGAGAAATAAAGAAATTCTTGTCTCACATTGCACAAACCAACGAAACATCCTAACAAGTTTCGTCCTGTTGGCAAAACACGTTTTTTTGTATAACGTAACCTCACATTTTCAAGTGCATAAAAGTGATGTCTTTTTCTACAGCTGACTTTACAGAACTTTAACTAACTCATTTTGTATATGTGCCTAAATTTACTTTCGCAAATATGTGTTCCTTAAGACTATTTTCTAAATGTAGACCTGTGTAGTTAATTATAAAATATATATATAAAACAATTATTGGGTGGAGCCTGCATGCAATTTTCGGTCCTAACAACCTCCAAGAGGTTAATTTCCAAATTAAAATAATTGACGTCAATTAACAAAATTTCAAAATTCTAAATTCCTTTTTTTGTTTGTTTAAAATATATAAATTTATTTGGCCAATATAGTTTTTAAGAAATTTTTCAAACCAGTTATATTATGTATCTTTAGTTTAGTGATAAACATGTTAACTATAGATATGATTTTTTGAACTTAAAATATCAAACTCTTTTATATTTTGTTAAATTCTGTAATTGTTTAAAAGCAAACTATCGTCCTATAAACTAAAAAGGGAGGGGATAAGTTTTTTTTTCTTTTTTTGAATCTTTTGATTAATTTTTTTTTTATTATTATTATACTTTTACATTAAGGGCGTATAATCTTTTTTTTATTAATTATAATTCTGTGAATTATTAAGCTGTGCTCATTGTCTTTTTTTTTATTGTTAAATTTTTGTAACTATAAATATCTATATTAAAAGGGGGGATAAATTTTTAGAATCTGTTGATTAATTTTTTTTTTAAATTATTATATGTTACAATTAAGGGCTTATAACTTTTACAATTTATGATACTGTTAATCATAAGTTTTTTTTTTTATTGATCATTTGTGTCAGAATGTCTTTTGTTGTAAATGACAAAGTCTGAAGCGCCGAAATTTCCTTCTGCTTTCAATAAACTTGAGCCTTGTTAATTACTAAATTTGTCTTTGTCTTTTTTTTATTTTTTTCTTTTCAAACATTGTTACCATTTTGGTTCCGCCTTTATTAAATTTAAGTCCCCTGGTAACAATACCATATATGTCTCTAACAAATATTAGATTACACACAATATCTTGCATTACTCTCAAATGGTCACACAGTGTAGTAACTACTTCATAGACCATGTAACTACAATTTAACATCACACCACTTAGGATACGAAGGCAAAATTTTTACAATGTTATTATATTTTGTATACGTTGTTAAATTTGAAAAAAACAAGTGTAAGGTACAAAATTGACTTGCCCCTTATTAGTCACAGTATAGTAACTGTTTCAACCCATGAAACTACACTTCAACTAAGCAAATAGACTAAAATTTTAAATTTATTTATTTTTCATAAAATGTTAACTTTAAAAAAGTTTATATCATTAAATAGTGATTAGTCATCACAGTAATAGAAGACTCACATTTCATACCGAATGTGGTCACGATCCGTAAAACAAAAATCTGTTCTGTTCCATCACTTTTATAACCAATAACTTCCGTAGGATTCGATTGGGGGGGGGGGGGAGGGGGTCAAATGTCACATATTATGTTTTTGGGGCCTTTTGAGGAATAATTTTAGAGAAATGTAATGAATATTGTTATATCAGATAATGATAAAATGAGAGTAATTTATTTAGTTTTTAAATTATAAGAGCTAAAGCGAAATTTTAGTTCCCAAAAAATATTGAAAAAAATACATCCAAAATGTCGATCAACGTAATCAACTCGTGCGTGATGTGGTACAATAAAAAAAAAAACAGTAATAATGTTAAAATTGACAGCAGATAATTGGTATAAAAACTCGACATTAATTTTTTTACTTTTCACGAAACTTTCTCTACACAGTATAATATGTGCAAGAATAGTACGAATACATATTATACACAAGAGTAAGGGTGTACTTCACACACTTTCGTTTTTAGAGAACGCCAATTTTTATTAAGAGTTTTAATACCTACTGATTTCTTTGCGATGTATTTCTCTTATATTTGAAGCTATAGTGGACAAATTCCATTTATTACCTTGAAGAAAGTGTTGAGGATTATCCCGATTCTTAATAGAATGCAATGTCGACACAGTTAGAAAATGCTAACCAACAGTCTACATAGTAAGGGATAAACAATCACGCTTGGAGAGTAAACACTTGTCATCGCAAACATAACGCTTTGGTGCCTTGGCTGAGAAACGAGAGGACCAGTTTGGGATAGTAGAAAATAGAAAACTGAAGATTTGCCATAATTGGTTGATTTAGATTTTTCCAAATTACTATTGAAGCACAAATACGAGGTCCAGCAAATAATCTTTTTTTCTCTCACATAAAAAAAATCGAAAGAGTCAAGTGATGGGTTAAAATATTGATTTTTGTGTTTTTTTATGTTTCCTCTTAGTCCAAACATGTGTTCTTTTAAAATTATGTCCGGCGTTTAGTACCTACAATTCCTTGTAGCGATAAAAAAAAAGTTATATGATTGCAAATAAAAATCAATACTGAATATTAGCAACTATATATATAGTATAATAGTATAAATACTCGTTTTTTATTTTTTTGCCAACAGAAAGTGGGTTGTACACTTTATGTTTCATGTAAACTTATGTAATTTCAAATTATTATCAAGTGATTTTTTTGACACTAGGAATGTTTAACAGTATAAATGTTTAACGTTTCATATATTAATAGTGTACAATATAGCGTCTTGGATTTAGAAATTTATTTGTTAGTATTTCCAGGCAAATCTAATTAGACCCTTGTAACAACTAGGTTTAACAAAAATACGTTCTTTAGGTGAAAAATAATGGAATTTTAGTTGAAGCTATGTGTCTAACCTGATTCGTTCTATGGTTGGACTTTAAGTACTGTACGTCTATCTAAGTGTCTTTTACATATTTTGTAATGTTCGGCAAATTGTTCAGTAGTGATACGTTTGACAGAAAATACATAAATTACAATATCTTATTATTATTATTTATTATATATTACATTTTTGCAGGAGAAGTTCATAACATAGTTTTTGTATAATAATTTATTATTAATCTTTACTGCTATTTTCACCAATTTCAATTCTTAAATATATTACATAAGTTGTTATTGTGTTAGGAAAAAAATTAATATTTTGTTGACAGAAAATACATAAATTACAATATTTTATTATTATTACATTTTTGCAGGAAAAGTTAATAACAGAGTTTGTGTATAATAATTTATTATTAATCTTTACTACTATTTTCACCTATCTCAATTCTTAAAATATTATCCAATTTGTTATTGTGTCATTAATTCATTTTTATAATTTTGGTGACTGTAAAATAATAATACTAACTATGAGACGGAGTTTAACTACTTGATTATAGCATTACAGTAAATTGAGTTCTAAATTATTTCAGCCACGCCAAACATAGCATCATTAACAGATGACGACGGTGACGATGATGAAAATGAAGACTCCATGTTAGGTGTAATCGATATTGATGAAGGTGTGGAGTCAATTGAAACCAAGGATGAGATGGAATTATTGGGTATTTATATTTCCATTAATATGTTATAATCGTTTTTCACTTATCACAATATAATAGTGTTGTTGTGTGTATACCCGTAGCATAATGTACTAAAACCAATTCTAGTTTTAAACTATATGATTACTTCTTTGACACTTTATTTGCATAAGTAAATAACGTACAAGAAAATTATTCAATGAATTTTGTACAAATATTTTATAAGATTGAAAATAATAATTTAACAAATTATTTTTATTTATTTGCCTATTATGAACAAGATGCAAATTTTTTACATGCATCATACAGTGAACAGGCTTAACCTACATAGATTATAACATATTATAAACCACCACTGATTCTCCTACTACAAATTAAGTAAAATAAAAAAATTAAATAAATATTATATTTCACCCAAAAACTGGTTATAAATCAAGTACCAAAATGTATTATGTAACTTTAATTCATATTCAAACATGCATGTATTTAAATAATCTGTTATTTTTAAAATATTTCCCTTTAAAAAAATGGTATAGGGTGTTTACTGGATGGCTCACATATCTTTGATCTGATAAAAGAAAGGTTTTAGTTTTAAAAAAAATTCTTTATGCATGACAATTTTGTTCTAGATACCATTGGAAAAACAAAAAAATACTTCTGTCTGTTTTGCCTCAAGATGCAGACAAACCTTATGCGGCATTTTTTAAATAAACATAGTAGCGAGGAGAGGGTAAAGGAATTAAAAATTCTTCCTGCCAAAAATACTGCAAGACATCAAATGGTACGTAGGCTTCGATTAGAGGGGCTTGCACTACTAAATGCAAAAAGAAGTCAGGCAGGACTAACGTTTCTTCCAGTTAGAAAAACGAAAGGCAAATCAGAAGAAGACTATATCAAATGCCCAGGATGTGAAGCACCATTTTATAGCAAAACTTTACACCGCCACTACAAAAAATGTAGTGGAAAAACATCGTCAGCACGAACAGTCTTAACAATGGCTCGTTCTAAAAAGGAGGTGGAAAAGGTTACAGACACTCTTCATCCATTAATGAAGACGGTTTAAGGAGGTTTGCGGGAAGGAGATGTGGCCAAAGCTATTCGGAGTGATGAAATCATCCTCTTGTATGGTGACTCCCTGTGTCAAAGACATATGACCCAAAAAAGTCTAATTAACTACATAAGAGGAAGATTACGACTAATCGCTAGAGTGAGGATGCATGCCACTTTGATTGATCCTGAAGTTACTTCGTTAAAAGAGCTTTTTAAACACGAAAAGTGGCATGTTTATATAAATGCATTATTGTCGTTATATGAATACAATGCCATGCAGATGCAGTTTGAAAAAGGGACAGCTACCGTTAAAAGTTTAGGTTACGTGATGCTGAAGGTAGCAAAGCTTTGGAAGGTCTCCTTGCCTCTGGAAGGAGATGGGGAAAAAGTTCGAAAGCAAGTGGCAGCTTGGATTGAAAAGCACGAGGTTCGATACATGGATACCCTTGGATATAGTGCAGCTAAACAGGCAGCAAAGAATACGTGGATGAGTAAGAAGTTACCCCCACTAACCACTGACGTTATGAAATTGAACACCTACCTCCGAAACCAGATTGAAGATTCACTTAAGCGATTAAGTATGTCATTTAACTTGGATGCCTGGACCACACTCAACGAGTCGACTCTTGTTCTTCTCCTCATTTTTAATAGAAAGAGACTACATGAAACTCAGAACATTGAGATTGAGGATTTTAACAAGAGAAGAATGGTAAGTAGTGATTCAGATGTCTACAGAACCTTCAGTGAAATTGAAAAAATATTAAGTAAAAGATTTTACTATATGCAAGTGTATGGAAAGGGTGGCCATAGTGTACCAATTCTCATTGAACCTAAGGTGATGGTTGCTCTGGAGAAAATTATTTCTTTAAGAAGAGAAGCAAACGTTTCCGACTCTAATTGTTTCCTTTTCGGTAAGTATGAAGACCGTTGTTTTGAGGCATACACAGCTTTGAGGAAGGTTGCATACTCATGTAATGCTGAAGAACCGGAACTGTTAAGAGCAACCTCGTTGAGGAAAGAAATAGCGACGGTCTGTCAAGCTATAAACCTTAGACAGTGATCTACAAATGCTTTGTGCATTTCTCGTTCACAAAGATGTAACTCATCTCCGTTTTTACCGACAACAAAATGAATCTTTACAAATTGCGAAGATTTCAAGATTACTGATGGCTGTCGAAGCGGGTGAGACTGCTAAGTTTCGTGGGAAAACCCTCGAAGAAATTAATGTAAATGTTAGCCTGCAGGAGTTAGAGTCATTTCATGTCGATGACACAATAGACCGTCCTGAGGCTTCAGATGAAAATGCAGTTGACCCCCTAAATCTAGAGGTACCTTTTGAAGATATTGAACAGTCAAATATTGTTTTATCTTCAAGAGGAATGGTAACACCACAGAAGAACACTAATGATCTAAGCGATAGTGACTACCAACCTACATCGCCCTTATCTGACAAGTCATCCGGTTTTTCATCCCCTAAAAAGCGCCGAGGAAAACATGTAAAACAAGTAAGCCCCCAAAAAAGAAGAATAAGCAAGTTAAAGTTGATATGGGTTACCCCAGAAAGAGCTGCAATGAAAAAACACTTCGGTAAACATTTAAAAAACAAAACCTTGCCTTCATACACCGAATGCAATATTGCAAAACGAAGAAGCCCATCACTAAATCTCAGGTCGATTGATATGATGAGGCTTTGGGTGAGCAACTCAAATAAAAGAAATAATAAAACAAAAAGGTAGTGTTACCATCTCTGGTCCGTTTCCCCATAAAAACCCTAATTTAAGAATTTCTAGATATATAGACTAAAATTTGTGTTGTGCTAGTTTTAAGGGCTTCTTAAAAGTTTCAATTTGTGTTAATGTAATCTTATTGAATAAATCATATATTTAGTTGAAAATATTTACAAGATGGTAATTTTTGGTAAAATTATCTATTGAGCGCTATTCATTTACCAATATCATTCAGCCTTTTACTCACGGTTAATATTAAATAAGCACAATTTGAATATATAAAGTATTTTACTCGGACTATTTTATATGCTTATTCATTCCATGTTAGAGTTATAAATATAGTATTATTATAGCTTACACAATTGTTACTCTAAATATTTTTTTTCCTTGTTTTATTCACTGTGTGGAATATCACTATCACACCTTTTATTAAAATTGCTTAGTTGGTTACCATTTACTCTAAATGTTATATCTTAATCTCGATGATTACATGGTTTTTGTAAAATTATGTTTTGTACTAGTTTTATTTGGTTTGTGTTATAATTTTTAAGTTTAGTACTATTATAGCTTAGATGGTTACCATTTACTATAAATGTTATATTTCATTCACAGTGTTTACATTGTTTTGATAAAATTATCTTTTGTTCTGGTTTTATTTTGTTTTGGTTTGTATTATTAACCTTTGTATTATTATTGCTTACAAAGACAATAAGATCATCTATTCTGAATATTATTTTGTATCACAATGATTACATGGTTTTGGTAAAATTATGTTTTGCACTTGTTTTGTTCAGGTTATAATTATTAATTTTTTTATTATTATAGCTTATACGGTTATCATGTACTATAAATGTTATACTTTATTCACAATGTTTACATGGTTTAAGTAAAACTATATTTTGCACTTGAACTCTTTTGTTCGGGTTATTAATCTATGTATTATTATAGTTTAATTTATTTTTTAAATTTTATTTTGAGCTTGTTTTACTTACGGATTGTTTAATCGTTATTAGACTTTAATATTGGTAACAGTTATAATTTACTCTAAATATTACCTTTCAGTTACAATTTTTATAGTTTTTTGGTGAAATTGTATTACAAAGATGTTTTGTCATTGTTTCGTTAATCATTATCAGAGTTTTTATTATTATTGTTCACATGGTTGTCATTTAATCTGAATTTTAAATTTCAGTAAAAATGCTTATAGTTTTTCGGTATAATTGTATTACGAACTTCGTTTGTCACTCTTTTGTTTATAATTATCAGATTTTGTATTATTAAAACTCACACAGTTGTTATTTACTCTGAATATTAAATTTTAATTCAAATTTTATAGTTTTTTGGTCAACTTTTATTCTAACATAGTATATTTATTATTTGGGCCGTCATTATTTTACTTACAATTTTTATTGCTTACATGGTTATCATTTACTCGAAATATTCTATTTCATCACAATTTTTACACTGTTTTAGTAACATTCTGTTTTTTTTCCTATTTTTACCCCTGTTAGACTTTAAATTATTTCTGATCACGTTGATGTCATTAAGGGATATTACTTTAAAATTTTAATATTGAAATTATTTAGGCAAATATAAATAACATTTTTGGGTTATGACTAAAATACTTTGTATTATTATTGCTCATAAGATAATTATTTATTTAGAATATTATATCTAAAATTATATTAATATATTATTTATATTGATTTATTAAAATTTCTGATTGTAATAATTGTATGCACTTGTTGGTTTATCAATATCACACTTTGTATCATAACTGCTTATATGTACCATAAATATACCTAAATTAACAATGTTGATTTGACTTATTAAAAATGTCTTTTGCATTTGTACTAAAACCTGTATGGAGATTCACTAGCAGATTAATGTTTTTGCTCGTGTATTTTCTATTTACTTGAAATATTATTACGTAAATTTTCATATTCAGCAGTTTTAATAGAGATATATCCTAACTACACTTCATAATTGGGTTATCCGGAAAGCATAGATTTTTTTACAAACTCAAAAATCGTTAGTAATATTATAAAAATATGTTTTATATTATTCAGTTACACATGTTGTAAAAACTTACGATTTAGATATTGTGTTTAGTAAAACAAAATATTAACTCATCTATTTTATTTTACAATGTTTAGTTTTCTTTGTTAAATTTTAGACTAAATGGAAGACCATCATTAAGACAATCATAAGATGTTAACTCTTTATAAATCTTTGAAACTCATTTCTATTTCTCGTAAAAAACATTATAACTGATTTAAGAGATAAAATCTTATTTCTCATTTAGTACTACCATATATTTTTAATCATTAAAAATATCGACTTTATATTTTTAAAACTATTTAATACATAGGCCTACTATCAAACAATACCGTACGAAATATTAAAAAATTTAAAATTGTGAAACAAAAATTGTATATTCATTCTATAAGTTTTAAACCAAATAAAACATTGTAGTAAACCAATAAACGCGCCGAAAGCTGTTTTAATATCACAACGCTTATCCAATGGAGTAACAACAGGAATTAGACTGTCTAAATCAGGCTTTATTTCGGTTAACGATTTGAATAGAGCAACCAATTAATAAATCAAATCATTAGCTATATCGGGTTGTTGCTAATATATAACAATAATAAATAATTCTAATATGAAGAGATATCAAATTAATTTAACATGAATATTAGTTCTATACATTGTAAGAAAATATTTAATATTTGGATAGCTACTTACAATCTATAAGTTGTTTTAAACTCACAACGTATAGGCAATGAAAAACGTGTGGAAGCAACCTCCCTATTTTCCGGATCTACCCAATTTAACGATTTTAGAGCAAGCCTTTAAATAAATTAAGCAATTAACTTTGTCTTTCACCATTTATTGAAATCTCAGGTAGTCCCATAACAGCCCATTTTGGAACTATCGACAAGAGAACGAGACGAGACACCGCTCAAGTCAGCAACGGATTTCGGATGTAGGTTCAAAAGAACCCATGGTAATAGTGTATTAAACAGGACCTATTAACCACAGGTTTAAGAATTTTCGATTTCCCTCTATATCATAGGAGTATCCTAATACAAACCTCCCCCATTCCAAGGTCATAGGTAATATGATTTCCTTATACACTATAAAATATTATATTACCTTTTTATTTTTTCAAACGTTACCAATAAAAAAGAATATTTGTCCGTCACCGTAACCCTTTCCCTATCAAAATCTATTCTCCCGTACCCTAAAACATATAAAACGACACCCCACACCTTATTTTCAAAATGTTTGCCCAAAATCGTGACCCTTAACCGCTACGACCCCTTCTCTATCAAAATCTATTCTCCTGAACCCTTAAATATATAAAACGGCACCCTAAAATGTATTTTCAAAATTTTACCACAAAATCGTTACCCTTAAGCACTACGACACCTTCTCTATCAAAATCGGATTTTTCTCGTACCCAAAAACGTATAACAAGATACCGCACAAGGTATTTTAAAAATGTTTGCTCAAAATCGTGACCCTTAAGCGCTACAACCCCTTCTCTAACAAAATCGGGTCTCAAGTACCAAAAAACGTATTAAAAGATACCACACAAGTTATTTTCAAAATCTTTGCCCACAATCGTGACCCTTGAGCGCTACGACCTCTTTTCTATCAAAATCGGGTTTCTCGTACCCAAAAACGTATAAAAAGATACCGCACAAGGTATTTTCAAAATGTTTGCCCAAAATCGTGACCCTTAAGCGCTACAACCCCTTCTCTAACAAAATCGGGTCTCAAGTACCAAAAAACGTATTAAAAGATACCACACAAGTTATTTTCAAAATCTTTGCCCAAAATCGTGACCCTTGAGCGCTACGACCTCTTTTCTATCAAAATCGGGTTTCTCGTACCCAAAAACGTATAAAAAGATACCGCACAAGGTATTTTCAAAATGTTTGCCCAAAATCGTGACCCTTAAGCGCTACAACCCCTTCTCTATCAAAATCGGGTTTCTCGTACCCAAAAACGTATAAAAAGATACCCCACAAAGGATTTTCAAAATGTTTGCCCAAAATCGTGACCCTTAAGCGCTACGACCTCTTTTCTATCAAAATCGGGTTTCTCGTACCCAAAAACGTATAAAAAGATACCCCACAAAGTATTTTCAAAATGTTTGCCCAAAATCGTGACCCTTAAGCGCTACGACCTCTTCTCTATCAAAATCGGGTTTCTCGTACCCCAAAACGTATAAAACGATACCGCACAAGATATTTTCAAAATGTTGGTTAGCATCGCAAGCCCAGGCCCCTTCCCCGCCATGCCCCGGTATGCCGTGTTTACTGGTTAGGTCAGGTTAGCATAGGTTACATATTTTAAAATTATGGATAGCAGCCTAAGCCGCAGCCCCACCACCGATTTCCCTACCTTTTATTGGATTTTAACATTTATTTAATTCCCAATAATTAAGATTTCAAAAATGAGGAAGTATCATACCAATTTCACTCGATTATTATGTTATACAATTCAACACAACATACAAATTGTGATAGCTATACAATTTTTGTAAGTCAATAGCTACTGTAATATCACAAAATGTAACAAATGGAGTAAAGTGAGGAAGCACCTGACTTTTTTTGCTATAGCAAAAACGATTTTATTACATCTCAATGTTAAATAATATAATCAACTTTATTTGGTATTATACATTTATATAACATTAAGCATGTGTTGTTTACAGCTTTAAAAATGTTTCATAATTCCACATAAATTCGGTTGACAATTTAAACATTTTATCTGACTCCCACAGTTAAATAAATAAATTATATTCCGACTTTATAAGAATTATATCCCTTACAAAGCAAAAATAATTCCCTTAAATTTCCCTGTTGTTACCACTGAGATGACAAGCGTGATAACTTAAGTACAACATATAATGAGTTTTGTGTCGTCGCACAAAAGTAATCAGGATAACTTAAGTCCTCCTATATAGTAATGATGAAATAAGTGAGTTTATATAAGGAAAATTGACACTAAACTAATCGACTTAAGTTATCACAAAATGATGAAACTAGTGCTTGGGGATCACGAAAAGAAGAAACTAGTCCTTATACCTTAACCTATATAATATATATATTATAACGATATCGTTTTATCAAATAAATAAATAAACAAAGGATAACAACGATCTCTATAATAATGAGTAATTACATGTAACTTATGATATAAAGGGGAATCTAAATTAAATGATAGAAATATAAAGGACAACTAGTATCATCTGGTAACAGAAAATATTATTTTAAAAAATCAAAAGGACATCTGTGCACAACAAATTAGGAGAGAAAGCGTGCCAAAGAGAAAAGAGGCAGTTTCGCTAACCTTGTAGTGTACACGTGCTAACATTAAACAATTTGTCACGGTACCTAACGGAAGATTTTATGTCACGCAGCTGGATGTATAAAAAACAAAAAAAGAGAAATCTACAGGGTGAGAGACCTGATGGGACACGCTAGAAAGTATAACGGTACTTCTAAAAAAACATGAGAAACCGACAAAAGGAAATTGGTCGGCCAATCGGAAACCAGCCACATGGTGAAAGCTAACGAATTTAAAAAATACAGCCACTAAGAAAAAGGAACAACATCTGGGGAGAAATCTAGAATTCAGCGAGCGAATCAGAGGAGTGAAAGCTAAGGGAAGTGTTGGGAAGAAGGGAGAGGTTTTGGCGTCGAAAATTTTAAAAAAAGTAAGGAGTCAAAAATCTGGAGTTGTGAGGAGAGGTCCTGGCACAGAGAGTATTCTGTGGGCCAGACAAAGCGGAGTTATATTGACCAAGAGACTAGGGTTCTCTGTGTCAATACGTCGAGTAGATTAATTAGTTGTGAATCAAAGTTGAAAAGAGAGTTTAGTACTTTCATTCAAAGTTTTGATGAGATTTTGGAGCAGGTTAAAATATTTTGGAGGAGTTGTCGAGAAAAGAGTGGGAGGATCTGATTCATCGCCAGTGGATACTTGGAGAGGAGCAACAGTTCGAATTCCAGGATTAAGTTGTTGGAGATAGTGTGTGGAGTGTTTTGTTTTTTTTTATATATCTAAATCAATTTAAAGCCATCATTGTGTTGTGTTGTGGAGAGTATTTTCGTCGATCAAAGGGGAAGGCTGTTCCAACGATAAGTACAATTTTAATTCATGTTCACTAAAATTATAAATTCACTTTCTAAAATAATTCACTTTAATTGAGCCATAAAAGAACCTAACGACCCGTATAAAGAGATAAGAGAATTAATTAAATAATTAAAAAGAGCTAGAAAATAAATTAATAACTAACAAATTGAATAAAGATTTTAATAAATTTAATTTTGTAAAGGAATAATTGTTTGTGTGCTAAAAGCATTATTAATTGTGGTAAAGATAAAGTAATTCAAATAACAGATTAATTTCATTCAAATATACGCCATATTGTGGAAATTTGATGTTTTTAGTTATAGAGTCTAGCATAGGAAAGGACAATTAGTTAAGATAATTTGTATCTTACATAACATTAAGGAATGCTTGAGGAATGAGTGAAGTAAATTTAGACACTAATTGAATAAATGTACGTTTTTTTATCATTTTTTGATATGTTGATTAAATAAATTAAGATTTTCTTTAAGCGATATATATTGTGTCAGGTGTATTATTTATGTTTTTCCACATTATGCAGATTTAGGAAGAACTAAACAAATAACAGGTAATCAAAAATAATATTGAAGTATTAAATCTAATAATAATTATTATTCAAAAAGTTTTAAAATAAATAGTAGATTAAAAATTAATATAACGAACTTGCGTTTATGTTATATTTGGCGCACCAACGTGTGGGCTCGATTAAATCAGATTAATCAAAGAAATAAATTAATATAACATAAACAAGGCGTTTATGTTATAATATATATACCTGAAAACTCTCCAACAGTGACTCTAGATTGCCAATATATACTGTTATTTTTTTTTCTATTGTTGACTTCACCCTATCATTATTCTCCACATTCTTTTAAAATTTATTGTTGTTAAATTTTTATTTTTATTTAATTATAAATATTTGTTTTTTCACACCCTACTACAACCTTTGCAATGATGACACATCGCCGCACGTGTCTAGCTTACATACCGAGGCTATGGAAATTATAATATTTTTATTAAAAATATCACAGGTAAACTGTTTCATTCATAGTCCCCTACATTATATTGTATGTGTAATTCATATTATATTTTGTGATGGACTGCATGTACACGAGTGATGCGACACGGATTATAGAGCGTGTTCCAAAGTATTAAATGTTAGGTACAGATGGGTGTATAACTTCCATAGAAGTAAGGCATTAGACGGGTTCTCTATCCATGTGTTAAAGTCATCAGTCATATATTTGTTTGTTTAATGTTTTGTTTTTTTGTTATTGCTCCATATACATACAAATATATAAAATAGAAAAAGTAATAAAATACTCCATAACTGACACAAAAGATAATTAAATTATGTCTTGATGGGATGTCATCAGGTTTATTGGTAGTTTTGTTTTAATAACGACTTTTTTATTCCCTATATTGAGATCAAGTAGTTTCGGATTCCATGATCTCTCCCTCTCCATACTACGAACTATCTCTGGCCACTAGTACAATAAACAACATTTTTGTTTTTGCAACCTATTATTTCTGTGCAAATCTATGTTAAATAATTCTACGATTACCTCTGACACCTGTAAACAATATTTTGTGTTGCTAGTTTAGCGAAAATATGTGATTACTTATTCAACGGTAAAGGCAGGATGAGCCAAAAAAAAAAAAATCATTTGAATTTAAAAGAGCGTAATCGACTGCTTATTTTAATACTTATATATACTTGGTGTCATATATATATATATATATTTTTTTTAATTATTTGATTTTTCCGCTTATACGTTTTTATTAGCAAGTATGAATTTACAATAATATTTCAAGTGAAAAATATACGACCTAGACTGGGAATCGAACCCAGGACCTTTGGCTTTACGCGCCAATGCTCTACCAACTGAGCTATCCTATTCGCTTCCCAGTACAGGGAGTAGACCTCTCACTTGACTTTACGTTTTTGCTGCAATTTCGAGTTTTCAAATTAATTACCTCGCATATGCGACATTGAAATTAATTTTCACTCATTTTTCAGCCCTTATGCATGTATTTATTGATTTTTTAATTATTTGATTTTTCCGCTTATACGTTTTTATTAGCAAGTATTGAATTTAGTTGAAATATTATTATATATATATATATATATATATATATATATATATATATAAGACTATAAAAATATTATTAAAAAAAACAAAATGTTTAGTTTTTATGGAAGTGCCATGTATGGCACATCATGCATTGAGTATAAAAAATTGCAGGTTGGTGGTTGTAAGAACGTATGATGAAATTTGGTCTTGGGATTAGATAGTTTTATTACACTTTAAGATAATTACAAGTGAAGTTCTTAATTAAAGTGAAACATTTATAACAAACTGATAAAATTGACAATAAAATATTGAATAAAACAAACTTGCAATAAAAAAATAAATAAATAAATAAAATTAAATATTGACATACACTTATTCGTACTAGTACCTCTCGGAATGTTAATCATCAACACATTTTATGTCTTTGTTAAAACAAACTGTTACTTTACATTTAGTATATTATTTGATAAAAGATTTTCCAGTACATTCCAAACGTTTGCAACGCTTGAGAGTTTGTTCATATTCAGGCTAATGCGACAACTGATCCTCTCGTGTTGTTGGTGGTTGCACAACAGTACACAACTTTTTCCTCTTGGTAGCACTTTCATCTTTATTGCTTCTTGGTCGACCTCTTGTTGGTGTTAATTGTGCCCCAACTGCACACAAGGCGATTCCCAATTCCTGTCAAAAATCGGCGAATGATTTCCTATTTTTGGGTTCACCTATTTCACTGGTAACACGTTTGGATAACAACCATTCATTCACAACCGTGACGTCAATGAAATGATAAAACAATCTAAAATACCACTTCTTTGCCCGCATCTTGTTTTTATACCGTCCAATAATTGAGTTCAGAAAATCAACACCACCCATGTGTTGATTGTAAATTTCAGTAACATTTGGGAATTCTACATCTATTAACATCTTTTCCTTCTTACTGTATCTTTGGACCCGAATCTTCGAATTTTGTCCCACAAATGTTGATAAAAATTTGACATTTTTGTTATCCTTCCACTGACAAATCGGTTCATCCGTTTATTGGCCAGGGATCGGTTCATGAACACTTTTGTTTTGGATTGCTGATGATCCAACTGCTGGTTCCTCATCACTTTCAATACCTGGCAACTGTATATCTTCGAGCTCAGGTAGTAATAGGTCTTCACAGGGGTCATGTAATTCCCAATCATCTTCGCTCTCTAAAGGTATTTCCAAAGCAAGCATAATATCATCATTCGTTATATTTTCAGCCATTTCTAAAAAAAAAAAATAAACAAAAACAAAAACTTTCGATACAATTATAAGCTGATTGGACAAATTTCTTCCAATAACAAATTCCATTACTTAGTTTTTATGTAACCTAGTCTATTTTTAAAATAATTTTCAAAATTGGTAGGCTGTATAATAATTGAAATCTTAATACAATAATAAATATCTGGACATTAGGTATTTTGTCTATAAAAACAAATTCAAAACTTTTTTTACAATATAAATACATAATAACATAGAAGAGTCACTTAATCTTCACAAATATTTTTATCGGGTCGAATTGTGTGTATAGTAACTCAATTAATCAACAAAAATTCAGCTGTGTACCAACAATTGTTGCTCTTACATGTGCCTTCTTTACTTTTACGAAATACGGAATTTATCTGGCACCTCTTGATTAAAAGATGAACTAAAAGAAAACACGCGTGTGCTCGAAGTGTACCATGATGCAATTTAGTCTAGTATTCTCAATTGTTCTTATGAAGGTTTGTAAAAGAATTTCACAAATGGCTTAGTATGAAGTGAAGGGTTAAAAACCTCTCCTACTGATGTTAGATCCATTCTTCATTCTATCGGTTGACCCTAATTGATTATGATGGAAAATAATGTCGTTTTGTAACCAGCAGTTACAACCAAGGCAATAAATTTATTATTGTTACAATATAATCTTTGTGGAGTAAAATGAAACATCCGAAATCCTTTCTCTTTAGAACTAGTTGAATTTAGCTTAAGTGTTTTATTTAATAATATGTAAGACTGTTATTGTTGCCCAGCGAAGCTGAGCACTCCAAAAATTTGTGTCAATAAATAAATATAATGCTTTAGTTTCCTTAAACGTTTAATTGAAACTGATGTTGGAATGTTCAGTGGGAGTGTAGAATTTTTAATGTTTTTTTTTCTTAAAAGTTAAATATTAAAATTTTAATTTTACTAATGGAATTCACCATATAAATAATTTTACAATAGAGAAGATAATAAAGACTATAAAAAGTCTGTAATTTTTATTGTTATAGTTAATTATAAACTTAAAAACGTTAGACATAACCTACAACGCTTTCTAGCGTCAACTCTGAAACGTTTGCAAACAAGCTACATAACATATTGCTATTTAACCATGAGTGTTTATTATTCCAGATGATGTGATGTAGAAGAGTGTTAATATCATTGTTCGATAACTTGCATAATTATTACAATTAATACCATCAACTAACCACGTATGTAAATATTGATAAAGTATAGCCTACATGTATAATATTTACCATGTATCGTGAACTAAATCAAATGCAATTAATTATATTCCTCCTCATAATAAATTATGTATATCCTACTTCAAAGTCTACCAATTTATCTATGAAACATTCATTAACAGAGGTTGATAATTTGTTTTTAAATATTTTATGAATATAATTCCAAAATATACAAATAACACATTGTTTCTGTATATCAATATTAGACATTTCAGTGCGTTCGGATAATACGAAAATAGTAGTCCAACTCCAACGAAACTACTCCTTCTTAAGATGAAGAAGAAGAAGAAGAAGAAGAAGAAGAAGAGCGCTATTCCATAGAAGTCTATACTAGAACCATTCTAAACATGAAACTATTTAGCACATTAATATGGTCCTTTCCTGTGTGATTCAGATGCATACAATAGTTTTTTTGTTAATGTTATATGGTGCCTAGCAACACTGAGTGTTTAACATATTTCTAATAAAGTGATTTAATTTATTTCAGTTATACAATGAGCGTCAAAACCTTTAATTGAAATTAATACTTGTTATTATAGCAAGAGTGTCCATACATTATTGTCTTTCATTCAGAAGTCACATATTTAAACACAAATTTTACTATACGATTTAAATATAAATAAATATGTATATATATAAATTTACAATAAAAATAATATATTAAAAACTCCAAAATGTGTTTGCAAACAAGTAGAAACAGTAACATGTCTCAATGTACATGTGCAGTATTTGTGTTGGAACCTGGTTCTTCTTAAATTATATAATCCATGATAATAATGTTAAATATGAACTGAAATTACTTCCTTAGTAACTACAAGAAAATTATAATGCTACGACAGAAAAAAAATCATCTACAGTATGTATTTGTTACTTTTACTGTACAACTTTGCTATAACAATAATTACTTAGGCATTAGTGAATGAATTTATATATATGAAAACAGCCTGTAGTAATATATGAAAATTTAATTATAGTATGGAAAATAAATAAGTAGTTATTGAATAATTCGATAAATTTCACAATTTAATTATGACACAATCAAAACTCTAAAATCACCAGCCTAGATAAGTTTGGGAAATCGCAAAAGAACTTTTGTTAAATATTGGCGCACTATTTAACAGATGACAATAGGATATCCGATATTATATTGATAATCATAAAACAATTTAATTTAAAGAGAGTCCGCTCAAAAATTCCACACTTATATATGTAAAAACACATAAATAAATTATGTATTTAACAATTATATTTTATATAATGTTTATATATTACTGTGAAACACGGAAATAGGCGAATATGAACATTATCCAATATCCCTTCCAATTCATCGCTTTCCTTGTAGCCCCAGACCTGGGAACTGTAGCATAAAATCGCTTTCACAATAGAATTAAAACATGTATACTTGGCACGCAGTGGGACCCTCTCGTTACCTAAAAGGTTGTGCCATACCGCGTTTATAGCATATTTTGCAGCCATAGTTTTGTCCTTAAATTGAGTTTCCCATGACAATGATGATTAATTGAGTTACTATACACACAATTCGACCTGATAAAAAATATTTGTGTAAGGTAAGTGACTCTTCTATGTTATTGTGTATTTATATTGTAAAAAAAGTTTTGAATTTGTTTTTATGGACAAAATACCTAATGTCCAGATATGGTACACAATGCAGCTAGGGTTAGATTTTTTAGGTTATATTATTTGTAAAATATGTTGATCTGCTAGGAGTTTAGTAATAAATATATGTTATAATTTTTTTCTGGGCTTTTTATATATTTAATTAATTTTATAATTTGTTCAAACCATTTTTTCAAAGAGATTTATGTTTTTATAGTGACTTACTGTACTTGCAAATATTATTAGGCCAACAAATTTACTATCAAAATGACAGAAGTAAGCAACTAAAGGTAATAAACTATACTAACAAATTATAGATTAAAATATTATTCAGTTTCATGTTTCAAAGAAGGTACTGTAATTATTAGTCCTATGCTTCACATTATCAAAATTACAATTGCAGGATTTTCTAAGGTTAAATTACACATATAGTCTAACCATAAAATTCCATCATTTTTATTTCGGCTTTACGAACTTTTATTACACACGTACTGTTTTTTTGTAAAGTATTTGTATAATTGACTAAATTATTGTAGTAATAATTTATTAGGATTTCAATTATTATACAGCCTACCAATTTTGAAAACTATTTTAAAAATAGACTAGGTTACATAAAAACTAAGTAATGGAAGTTGTTATTGGAAGAAATTTGTCCAATCAGCTTATAATTTTCTCGTAAGTTTTTGTTTATTTTATTTAATTTAATTTTTTTTTTTTTTTTGGAAATGGCTGAAATTATAACGAATGATGATATTATGCTTGCTTTGGAAATACCTTTAGAGAGCGAAGATAATTGGGAATTAGATGACCCCTGTGAAGACCTATTACTACCTGAGCTCGAAGATATACAGTGGCCATCTATTGAAAGTGATGAGGAACCAGCAGTTGGATCATCAGCAATCCATAAAAAAAGTGTTCATGATCCGATCCCTGACCAATAAACGGATGAACTGATTTTACCAGACCCTCAAGGTACATCAAACCCCAGACACAGTTTGTAAAAAAACAAATTTTATTTATAATTGTGATAGGGTTAATTTTATTGGTAACAATCAGTTACCAGTTGAAATTGCTGATTTACAAACACCTTATCAGTTTTTTAAATATTATTTTAACGATGAACTGTTAAACCTGGTACGTACAGAAATTTTTCGATACAGTGTTCAGTTAGACCCAAATAAGCATTTCAGTGTTACAAATACTGATAGAGACCGTTACATTGGCATTTTTATAATAATGTCCATTGTACACTTACCTAATGTCAAGAACTATTGGAATGATGTCAGACCATTAAGTAACCAGACCATTATAAACACTATGACTGCAAACAAGTTTGAATTGCTCAGAAAATATTTATTTTTCTCACAATGATGCTGTTGTATCTGTGGGTGCACCAGGACATGACCACTTGAACAAGCTAAGGCCCGTATTTGAACTTTTACGTACAAAATTCAAATCCATTCCTCAAGAGGAATCTCTCTCAATAGATGAACAACTATGTGCTACAAAAGCTCGACACTTTCCAAAACAATATAATATGATGAAGCCGCACAGGTGGGGTTGTAAAATGTTTGCTTTAAGCGGTGTTTCGGGTTATGTTTACGACTTTGAAGTGTTTTCAGGCCAGGAAAATAATGACTTAGAGAGAGTTGCACTAAATGAACCAGATTTTGGTGCAAGTGCGAATGTTGTGGTTAGGTTAAGTCGCACTATAAAGAGTGATGTTCACCATATACTTTATTGCGATAACTATTACATCTCGATACCATTATTTTTATGGTTAGAGAAGAGGGGAATTCACAGTTTAGGTACTCTTCGCCTCAACAGAGCTCCTGGGGTAACGATCCCAACTGAAGCAGAGCTTAAGAAAAAGAAACGTGAATTTTTCTATGAATCTGTAGGAAAGTCAATGGTACCGATTTATCAGTGGAAGGATAACAAAAATGTCAAACTTTTATCAACATTTGTGGGACAAAATTCGAAGATTCGGGTCCAAAGATACAGTAAGAAGGAAAAGATGTTAATAGATGTAGAATTCCCAAATGTTACTGAAATTTACAATCAACACATGGGTGGTGTTGATTTTCTGAACTCAATTATTGGACGGTATAAAAACAAGATGCGGGCAAAGAAGTGGTATTTTAGATTGTTTTATCATTTCATTGACGTCACGGTTGTGAATGAATGGTTGTTATCCAAACGTGTTACCAGTGAAATAGGTGAACCCAAAAATAGGAAATCATTCGCCGATTTTTGACAGGAATTGGGAATCGCCTTGTGTGCAGTTGGGGCACAATTAACACCAACAAGAGGTCGACCAAGAAGCAATAAAGATGAAAGTGCTACCAAGAGGAAAAAGTTGTGTACTGTTGTGCAACCACCAACAACACGAGAGGATCAGTTGTCGCATTAGCCTGAATATGAACAAACTCTCAAGCGTTGCAAACGTTTGGAATGTACTGGAAAATCTTTTATCAAATAATATACTAAATGTAAAGTAACAGTTTGTTTTAACAAAGACATAAAATGTGTTGATGATTAACATTCCGAGAGGTACTAGTACGAATAAGTGTATGTCAATATTTAATTTTATTTATTTATTTTTTTTTATTGCAAGTTTGTTTTATTCAATATTTTATTGTCAATTTTATCAGTTTGTTATAAATGTTTCACTTTAATTAAGAACTTCACTTGTAATTATCTTAAAGTATAATAAAACTATCTAATTCCAAGACCAAATTTCATCATACGTTCTTACAACCACCTACCTGTAATTTATTATACTCAATGCATGATGTGCCATATATGGCACGTCCATAAAAACTAAACATTTTTGATAAATGATAAGATTTTTTTTTTAAATAATATTTTTATAGTCTTGTACTTAGCTAATACAATACAAATATATATATATATATATATATATATATATATATATATTTACAGAAAAAATAGAAATCATGCAGTGAAGGGTTAAAATAAGCAGTCGATTAAGCTCTTTTAAATTCAAATGAATTTTATTTGGCTCATCCTGCCTTTACCGTTGAATAAGTAATCACATATTTTCGCTAAACTAGCAACACAAAATATTGTTTACAGGTGTCAGCGGTAATCGTAGAATTATTTAACATAGATTTGAACAGAAATAATAGGTTGCAAAAACAAATGTCATGTATTGTACTAGTGGCCAGAGATAGTTCGAAGTGTGGAGGGGGAGAGATCATGGAATCCGAAACTATTTGTTCTCAATATCGGGAATAAAAAAGTCGTTATTAAAACAAAACTACCAATAAACTTGATGACATCCCATCAAGACATAATTTAATTATCTTTTGTGTCAGTTATGGAGTATTTTATTACTTTTTCTATTTTATATATTTGTATGTATATGGAGCAATAACAAAAAAACAAAACATTAAACAAACAAATATATGACTAATGACTTTAACACATGGATAGAGAACCCGTCTAATGCCTTACTTCTATGGAAGTTATACACCCATCTGTACCTAACATTTAATACTTTGGAACACGCTCTATAATCCGTGTCGCATCACTCGTGTCCATGCAGTCCATCACAAAATATAATATGAATTACACATACAATATAATGTAGGGGACTATGAATGAAACAGTTTACCTGTGATATTTTTAATAAAAATATTATAATTTCCATAGCCTCGGTATGTAAGCTAGACACGTGCGGCGATGTGTCATCATTGCAAAGGTTGTAGTAGGGTGTGAAAAAACAAATATTTATAATTAAATAAAAATAAAAATTTAACAACAATAAATTTTAAAAGAATGTGGAGAATAATGATAGGGTGAAGTCAACAATAGAAAAAAAATAACAGTATTTATTGGCAATCTAGAGTCAATGTTGGAGAGTTTTCAGGTATATATATATATATATATATATATATATTTTAAATTATAATTATTGCATCAAGTTACACAGATTAAATTACATAATGTGGGAAAGTTTCGTTAATATCGATTGAACAGTTTTTGATATATTAACAGCAGAAATTAGATAAATGAAATATCAAATAACTTTTCAAACAAATGTAATTAAGAAAATTTTATATATCTAAATATGTAAAATAATAGTACATAATGTAAAAACACGTGAGAAATATATATAAAACAAAGGGATGGGGAAGGATATTATGCAAAACCAATAAACTCAAATTTACGTAACTTCAATGTATGGTATTTTCTAAGAAAATAACAAATTTGTGTGGAAATGGATAACTTCAAATTAAACAAGATAAATATATGTGCTTCAAGAAAAAGCGAGATTTACATTGCATGAAGAAATTACGCAATTGAAACAAAAGAGTATTTAATAATGTCGTTAACACGAGTAATTTTAATTGTAGGACTATAACAATAAAGGATATTGATTCCCCTTCCAAAATATAAGATACAATAACAAAACGTATAAATAAATATTGAACTTGACTTGTGAGATATTAGATACAATAAAACACGAACACAAGATCTCACAAAAATTTCGTTTACTTAATCAAACGCGTTTCAAAGACAAAATCGCCATCCTTAGTGATACATAAGCTATAATAACTAAACTATATCTCAAATCTCTTTATCCAAGTGTTCCAATGGCTGAAATTTTAAATATAATAAAGAAGTGGTTAACTAATAGCAATTTAAGTGATAGCAAATTGAGTGGATACTTATAAATTTTTGCATTTGTCAATACAGTTATAGCTCATGTATCACTGAGGATGGCGATTTTGTCGTTGAAACGCGATTGATTAAGTAAACGTCATTTTTGTGAGATCTTGTGTACGTGTTTTATTACATCTAATAGCAAAACACAATAAATGAAAAAATAATGAACTATATTTTAACATTAGGTTAAACTTTAATTTATACTTTATTGTCAATTAATTTAGTGAATTTACTTACTTTATATAGCTTTTATTACTAGGTTGAATAATAATGTAAACAATATGATGATATATTATTAATTACTTACTTTTATTTCTGAAACACAAATTGAGATAATACAAAGTTTTCAATACAATTTATGTAAATTGTATTCAATTTCCAAATAACTAATTATATTACTGGGATTGATTCTTTGATAAGCAACTATTACAGAGAGTGGTGAGTAATAATAACAGAGAAAAAGTTATACGGATTACACAGATTAAATAATGATTTCATACCAACAGTCCAAGTCCATTAATTCACTTTACGACAAATTGTAGCAAAATCGGTTGCTATGATAGTGATGAATGATGACGCAACTTGGATTGGTTACAGTTGTAGGATTAGAAGTCCTCTCCTCTGGTGGCTGGATTGATTTGTCCACGAATTACATTCGTTGCAGCGTAAATAACTTTGATGATAATTTTGCATGACGAATTAACACAACTATTCATTTATTACCTTTACCCTTAGTTAACACGTAGATGGTTGTACAATGAATTATTTAATAGCACTACAATGATTTTAATCACTTTGACTTTAGGCGGCGATTTTTAACATTTTTATTAATAGTCTAAATTTAATACATTACATTCCAATCCCGTTCCCCATAACAATTAATAATGGTAGAAAATTGACTTTATTTTAATTATAATAATTAAATAATAAATTAATTACTCTACAGGTGCACTTTACTACTCAGTGAGTCTAAAAGAACAACGTCAAAAATAAAAATGAGTTTCAAACGACGAAAGGTTGGCCAGACGCGACTTCGCTATCTAGGGATCTGCTTTGAACTGTCGTTTCTTCCCCAACATTTTAAAGTTTTAAATTATTACCCCACCTAAGAGGGCTCTTTTGCTCTATCAATCAGATACAGTGTCAATTGGCGGTAGCCAAAAACTTAATTTCAAAGTTCCTCCGTTATGAACGCTAAGAAACCGGGCTTTGGTATGCTGTATTTTTTTTTTAATCCGCTACGTGACCTTTCCAAACCTTCCTTTTTTTCTATCACTGTAACCCATCTTTCGGTACTTGCTAATACAAAAAATAATAAAAATAAATAATTAAAATGTTACAAGCACCCTCGCCAAGCCTCGTCCATTCTGTTATAAACTGAGCATTTTAATTTTTCATGTAGTTTATACAAACTCCATGCACTGATTTCGTTACAATATATCGTAACTTTAATTCCCTATTTTACATTTCCGTATCCATGTTGCCATCAACATTCTTTATTAATTATTTCACCACAATGCTCGTGATGAATCATTTGGACCATAAATCAAGTTGATAGATTGACATGGGAACCAAAGGGACAAGCCAGTTAATGGTAAACTTGCCAGTCCATGAGTTCAAAATAGTAACCTTGACGTCAATGCACAACATTCAGAGAGAAACAGGGTTTTTTGTAAAATTAATTCGTTTCTTGCAATTCAACAAATTAACGTAAAGTAATAAACAAGACAAAGGTTGTAAAAAGTTGAAAGGCAATAATGCACCAGGTATTATACATTCACCGTATATTATACATTTAACAGCTACAATTAATAAATTACATTTAACGTTGTGGAAAAGTCCATGAGTTTGCAAACGTAGGTACAGAAAAGTGATCTCGTGAAAAATTCGTCGCTTACTTCGACAGTGTAGAAGAAAACTAACTGCGGCGATAATAAAAGAAAACAAACCCAAAGGTGCGGACAGCGGCAATACATTGTTCCGCCTAATTGCGAAGAAATCTTTAATTAAATTCCATAACGATTGGAAGACTAGATATAAAAATGGCATGTAGAAACGTAAATCTGTATATCTGCAAGTAATGCTGAATGTAGATAATATTTTTATTGTGGCGAACAGTCTAGAGTGGTTGCAGCAGGGAGATTATGGGTGTTATGAAGAGTAGTAAAGAAGGGGTATGATGGTGAATGTGGAAAGATTAATGTGACCTTCGCCCGCTTTTTAACCCTGTTTTTGGATCTGGAAGAGTTATCCGCTGGCTGGAGACTGCATTTACGTTGGCCGAAATTGTCAGGATGAACCGAGTGACGCGATCTCAGGCGATATAATGAAATTGCACACAAGTTGGTTAAAATTATTAAATTTATTAATGCTAAAAAGGTTTCTACAAATTTCCTCACAACTCTAATTTAAATATTCCAACGTTCCAACCTTTTTCGAAAAGACATGATTAATAATAATTTTGTGCCGCGGGCATGCTGAGAGCGCGCCCGACCCATTTTTGCTCTAGAAGTGGACTGGCGGTGGACTTATAAACCCCTTGTATTTAATATTGATAAATAATGGGCCACATTAAAATGATGTGGGTGTCCAAAGAGAACAGATCGAAGGAAGAATTGGCCATATAAAAGCTGTGGAGAGAGTAGATGCATTTGAATATCTGGAAACCACAATATACTGAAATAGTGAGGCTGATCAGAAGATATTAACTAGACCAAAGAAAGGAATGTCAGGTTATTATCAGATGAAAAAAATGTTGTTTTATGTAGAAATGAGATGAGTAAGAAAACAAAATTCCAGTTATTCAGTGATAGTCAAAATAACGTTTTATGAAACAGCCAAACTTCTAGCCAAAAATCCTCTGTCCTCGAATAATTATGAGCGCCCGAGTCAGAAAAAGACAGGATTAGTCAGAATAGTACAAGAATTGGTCAAGAGATGCCTTTAAGAAAAATAAAAAAGAAGGACCTAATCCTTTAGGTTAAAAACTGTGTTGACCCAGCTCGGAATTTTAAATGTTATTATTTTGGCAGTTAACTTCAAATTTTAGTTTAAAAACCATGTACAAAAAAACTGTCTACATATATACCAACATACCAAATTTGAATTAAATCTACTTAACTAGACTGAAGACCACAGCACAGAAAATAGGCAGATGGCATTTAAAAAAATCGTCTCAGGGAATCTCATAACTTTTTGATCCATCGCATTGACTTTCTCTGTAATGTGTAAAAGTATAACATAACAAATTAAATTAACACGCATCAGAAGGTTGGCAGTAAGTATTGGCAACAATGGTAAACAATATAAACAATCTTAAAAACTTCATCCTACATCTAAATTTTGTCAGTTGATTATGAAACTAAATGGATAGAACAAGAAGCATGTTTTGACAGTTTTGCCATGTTTAGTCGATCTAACAGTTGTACTGACGTAAACAGACATCTTGTCAATACTATCTGTTCCAATCTTATCGAAACGTCACAACTTCACCGTATATTTTATTATTTATTTCCTCCAGCAGATAATACAAAAGAGAACGGGTATATATATTTCATTACAATAATCTATATTTCTGGTGTGACCTGTTACCAGGCGATTATTGTTTTTATAAAGAATAAAGAATTATTGGAACCAGATTGGTAACCTGTTTAAAATAAAAGTAAGCAATTTCTAAACAGTGCTGAAATTTATTAACCCTGGAATAAATTGACCATTCACAAAAGTAAATATCAGCTAACAATTAGTCAATTAACAAATGCTTATTAATAAACAAGTTTTGAATGATTACATGCCCTTAATAAAAGTTTACAATTAATTTAATCTTCCCCCCCCCATACAAACTGTTACAGATGAAATTTTTAAAGAGTAAAATAAATTTGTTAAAAAAAATTTTTTTTAATTATTGAAAATAAATTTAAGTTCAAAACGTATATTAAATCTAACAAGTTTTCATCATTAAATTTCTTATAAATTATTACAATTTTATTTATTAAATTTCTTAAATACTAAGTTGGCCAACTAATAAAAAAAATAACCAAGAGATTAGTTCATTATATAAAAAGAAAATTAAATTTTTATTGACGTCAATATATTTATTTTAATTTTGAAAAAAACCCTTTGGGGTCGTGGGGCCGAAAAATTTGCATGCTGTCCCATCCTATAATTAATTTAAAATTTCTACATATTGTTTCACTAAGAATAGTCACCAAGATGAAGTCACTTTATTACGCCTTATTTTTTTTTATTAAAGTTTTTTTTTTTAAGAGACACAGCTAAAGTTCATTTTTGATAACATGAGGCACATTTCAAAAAGATTTTTTTTTTTATATAAGTTGAGCTCTTATGAGCTAGGATGTCCTGAGTTGTGTTTCAACTTGCTTTTTGTCCTGACCTTGAACCAGCATTTGCTGCACAAAAAAGTGACTTGTTAAAAGAGGTTTAGGCAAACTTATACAGGTTCTTTAACAAGATTTTTTTTATATGTAATGAAGTTAGGTTGAAATTAATTAAAAGAAAAAATATTTTCACAATTACAAAATGTCTTCAAAAGAAAATTAGAAAATACGTTTTTTATTAATAAAGAAACCAATATAGCTCAGTCTTTGTCTGAGATCCAAAACTGGTACAAATTGCAAGAAAATAGAAAATAAAAGATTTTAATTAAGATGAAAGATTGATCAATTAATTCTTTGATTTTATGATTATCTTAAAGATTATAATTTGATTTTTGTTAATTTTTTAAAAGAAAAATGGTTACTTTACTTTTATAAGAAATTATGTTTTTCAAAAGAAATTACTGACAATTCAAAGAAAATTAATTATGATTAAACTATTTCCAGAAAATACATAACTGCAATTAAAATTAAAAGATATAGACATAAATAAATTAACATGGTCAATTTAATCTTGTTACCTGGAGTTGTGTTTCAAAAGCTTACGAGCCTTTTGCGTGAAAGTTAATCATCCAAGAAGACCATTCGGCGAGTTACGCATGATGCACTTACGAGCCTTTAAATTTTGTTAATATTCAGACTGATTTTAACAAATGAATTTTGAAGAAAAGCCGATATAATTTAAATAAAGAAAAGTTAACTTGAAGTTTTACATTTTGTAACTACATTGAGAAACGACTAGACGGCCTTAGAGGTATGAACTGACTTGAATTATTCAAGGTTGTCCGGGGTTAATGTCTAATTGGCAGATCGCGCGACATCGTTTCCAGAGCTGCCCACCAGATGGTAGCATTATGCAGGGGAAGTTTACTAAGCATTTTAATTTAATCTGCCTTGTTGGCAAGTAATGTTTTACATTTATTTTGCTTTGTTAGCGGGCGTTACAGACCTTACATAAAATGTTGAGTACAATTTAACTCATTGGCGTTTAAAGACGAAAACAAACATTGGCCATAACAATCTTGGCCTTATAAAAAAAGGAGAAGATAATATAAAATAAACATCTCCTATCCCTCAAATACTCTGATAGCGGTAGGGTAGGAAGAAAACAAGAGTTGGTAAAGAGATAGGTAAGATGACAGAAAGAGAGATCTAACCAAAAACTACATTTAAAAAGGTTCAGAATCTTGGGTCCCTCAAATTTGCCACTCACGTATAAGTGAGCCCTTTAGGGTAGTGTATTTTTTTTATTATTATTTTTTTTGCCATTCCTAAGTAGGGGAATAACCATAAATAATGTTTTTAGAACGATAAACCAATTAAAGGTTTGTAAGCCGTTGGGAAGTGCTAAAATATTAATAACATAAACTAGAATTAAACAGATTTTTTTTTTAAACAAAAAGGCAGTTACAATTACCATTACATTTTTTCTTTTAACTTTATAATGTAATCCATTTTTAAAAAGTAATGAAAGCACAGGGCAGGTAGCAATAAAATGCAGAATGTCCTCTTCTTAATTTCTTTGCACATTGACCATTTTTGGAAATCCTATATAGGGTATATATATATATATCAATAAATCAATTCTACCCTTACTGTCACAAACCAATTGATCATAGTCGTATTCTCTTTGCTATAAACGTAATCATTGAAGTGCATCAATTCATTATATAATAATGATCTGCTGATAACTAAAATATGTTTGTTAAATTTGGGAAATGAATTTATTTTGTATTCTATCTAATATATTATCAATTCTCATATCCTCTCTCAGAAATTCTTTCATAGATATTTCATATTTGTCTTCACAAATGAGAATTTGTCATATACAATACTAATAAAATTGAATGGTATACACACCCACTGGAGTATTACTGATGCACATACAGTTAAAGGGTTAATACCTAAATTCTAATATTTTTATCTTTTACGTAGGATTTTATTTTATTTTAAAATATTTATTTGAGTTACTGTAATAAGACGGATTATCTAAGAAAAACATAGAGATAAACATGTACCCACTTATCTGACACTGTTTGACCCCGCGAAAAATGGTTCAGTTTCAACTCGTCTATTGTCATTTAATCTTTATGTTTTCGTGTTTGTATATTTCATACACATTTAAGTAAAACTCGTGTACCAAACGATATTTAATTTAGATATAATACTCTTTGATAACAGGTTAAAAGTTGCATTTTGGAAATTTTATTATTTTTTATTTTCCATTTTTAAATTGTCGACTTTATCTGATTACTTTGAGTTGTCACATATACCACAATGATATGACGAAAAACAAAATAAAGCTGGTGAACAAAATGGATCACAATTTGCTGTCAGATCATATTTTTAAGAGTCGGCAGAGTGAACAGAAATTTCATCTCTCTGGAAAACAAATTTTCCTATTTAACTAAATCAAATTCAGCTAGAACATGCTTCCACAATAAAACTGATATTTTAGGTATGTTTTATCCAAAATTATTTCAAATAATGTCATTTAAATGTAAATAGACAATGAATGTGGTCTAGCTTTTACATATCTGATATCTTAGTTAAATAATGACAACAAATTTAGTTGATCTAATTTTTACCTTGATAAAAATAAAATAAATACATTTGGTTATGTATTTAATATTATTCTTATGGGCATTGAATACAAGATGGTGGTTTGGTTATCAGAGCTTTAAGACACATTTTACTGACGTAATAATACGTCACAAACTGTTAGGAGGTTGAATTTTTGTATTTAAACTAAAATATTTATTTACACTATAATATATAGCCAACACTCATTTCAAATTTCACTTAAGGTTGTATTTCTTTTCTAAAATATTTATTAAGTATGTGGAGCTGGAAACGTGGACTATTTCTGAAAATATATATGAACCTTCTCAGAATTTGCGTGTAAAGTATTTCATAAAATGCAAGTAGGTGTGTCTTCCACTGGGTCTCAAAGGAACTTCAGAAGGCTTGGGAAGAAATTGAAGTTCAAAGGTACTTTAAGTCTCAATACAGAGGAAGCCCTTAAACTGAACAGGTCAGACCTATAGAGAGTATATAAATTGTTGACATGTCACTGGATGTTCCGTAGTCATTAGCATAGAATGTTACTATATGTGTCTGACCTACTGTAGATGAAATGTGGTGAACCTGAGGAAACATCTCAGCTCAAAATATGTCACTTCCCAGCTTCGACCAGGAAATTAGTTGTACTTTTAGGTGTTCTGTGGAGTTGAGGACAGATGGGAGAAGAGAATAACCTCATACAAAGTATCTATAGATTTTAGAATATTGAGAATGGATAGAAAAGGAGCGAATGAAGGTTGCATAATAAGTTTCACAGTAGAGAGGCAAAACCAGGACTGGAAAAAAAAACTTTTTGATAGGGATAAACAATGTCGTGTTATTATAAACTGTGCTGAAACGTTGTACATAGAACTTATACATTGCTTTGTTCAATCAAGACAATATAAACAAGATATAATTGTTAGCGGGTAGCCTACTAATCTACAGTAAAACCACTTATTATTATACAAAAGATCATATTCAGAAACGAAATTTTTTAGAAGCAGAAGCCATCAGTCTTTTCAACTGTTTACAGGACTGACCATTCTTCATTTACCACATTGATACATTTTTCAATAAAAGAAATTCAAACAATTAAAGAGACGAGAAGAACAATTCCACATGAGGTGTAAGATACAAGGCTAACAAATATGTTTCGAAGGGAGCTATTGGCCATTTTCAAAGTTCTTTTTTCTTATAATGGCCGAAAATTATTTAACCATTTACCCGAATAAATTAAACTATGCTACGTTAGAACAAAATTTGTAATTTTATTATAAGAATGGATACTATGTAAAGAAAAACTAGTTATATACATTAGATAAATTTAAAACAATACATTTAATTAGAGGGATTTACATCTTTCTAATCCTTCACATTACATACCAAGTACAAATTAGGAATATATACCTAAAACTGTCCTACCTAAACTAAAATAGAATTAAAAAGTGCATGGACAATAATTACTAATGTCCACCACCTTCTACGTCTAATGTAATATCCTATTACAAAATTTAACAATATTACCAAAATAGTTTGACCCTACTACAGTTATGGAAACACGAACATATTTTTTATCATTCGATGTATCGAATCATTCCTTTTTATAAAAGTATAGTTTACCGTAAATGGTAAATAATAATAAGTAATGTCGAGTAATGTTGTTAAAAAATATATAGTTTCAAGCTCTTAATTGATGGCAAAAAGAAAAATTGACCCTTAACGCCAATTTAACTCTACTTTATGACTCACCCTTTTTTCATGGTGAGTGAATAATTTACAATGTTAATAATAAAAACGTAGTAGTAGCCATCACTTGAAAAAAGAAGATTCATGTCTTATCAGAAAAAAACTGAAAAGTTTACCATGGATATCTCTAAATCGGTTTGACAGAGAGAGAGAGAGAGAGAGAGAGAGAGAGAGAGAGAGAGAGAGAGAGAGAGAGAGAGAGAGAGAGAGAGAGAGAGAGAAATTTAGCTTTGACTCCAATGACGTCATGGATGGGTTTGGAAGATACGTACATGAAAAATTATACTACGAATCATCGTCTAAAAAAAACTTTTATGTAACTAAATTGGGCGAGGATTCTACCAAAACCCACACTCCTAAAAGATTCCATGCTCACTGATATCACAGCTCGATTCTGAGTGGACGAAATAGGCATTGGTCACATGATTGAATATAAGGTTTTGATTGGCTGACCTTTGATGGTGACCCATCACGGGTAAATTATGACCAATAACTGCCAATTTATATTAATTGACATGGAAAGAGGATATACGAAGAGGATATATGAAAAAGATATGAGATTAGGATGTATGGAGGAGATATAGCAAGAGGATATGATTTGAGGGTATGTGAAGAGGATCTGCAAAGAACACGTAATATGACGATTTGCAAATAGGGTATCAGGAAACACTTATACGAAGAGAATATGGGAACTCTTATGTCCTTAGATATTTGGTTTGTTGAAATAATATCAAATATTAATTTTACTCTATAAAGATTATCTCCATTGGGAATGTAGAGTAGACCGACCTTGTTATGCTTGAATTTTTTCCGGCCAGGAAAAAGCGTCAGTTGTTGGCAGGCAAGTCCTTAGTTGATGTGCTGGTAATGAACCTGTGAGTGAAAGAGTGCCGGGAGAGTTATGAGTGCTATTATTTAACAATGAAACTCTAATTATAGATGCGAGGAATGAAATGATGCTTTTGTCATTACACATTTGTCAAGTTTTCGCTTACCACAGGTCTCATGTGTTCCTCGGAATTACAAAGAATAATCGCCCAGTAGTAGTCCCCTTTGTCAACGTTGACTATGTGGATGCACCACCATTGGGGAATTTTACAAAGAGGTTATAATTATTTTAACGATTTTTAAACTGCTTGTTTTTTGATTTTACTCAAAACCCATGACTCTTCACTAGTGATCATGTTGTTCACAATGTCGGTGTCGATGTTTGCGCAGTTAGCATGTCTTGGGAGACTGTCAACAGGTGTTGCTTCTGCTCCTTTGGTAATATCTTCGGGTTTTTGAGGACCCTCTTCACAAAGTCAAACCTACATCAAAAAAGAATGTACCGAACCAGTGCTTATATTCACTTTTATAAGTTTTTGTAACGTAACCCTGTAATTAACATCCGCACTTGGTCAATGATATCGTTATTTAGGGTTGTTGAAGGCTTACTCGAATTTTAATATAATATCACTTCTACTTAAATTTTCAAAACATTATGACACACATATTTTACATTTCAAACAATGACAGATATAGTTAAATATAATGTAAGTCGTCCTTCAAAATTACTTTTTTGTTCAGTTGACAGTTTAGAATAGTGTTATAATGAGTCATTATTGAGTGTTATAAGATTGATCCATCGGAAACTTTTTCTCGCTTCGTTTGACAGTTTAGGCTGCTGTTATGATGAATCAATTTGATATTATTGATTCTTCTAAAACACTTCTTTGATTAGGTCGAGAGTTTAGGTTGGTGTTATGATAAATCAAGTAGTGGTAGTTATATGATTGAACTTTAAGATCAAAATTTTGCTTTGTGTAACAGTTTAGGCTGATGTTGTAATTAATCAGTTAGTTTATATTACATGATACATAATTAGGAAGAATATTTCACTTCGTTTAACAGTTTAGGCTGGTTTTATGATGAATCAGCTAGTAAGTGTTACATGATTGAACCTGCGGAATCACCATTTATTTTGTTGGGCAGTTTAGGCTGGTGTAGTGACGAATCCGATAGTGATTGTTACATGATTGATCCTACGGACACAAATTACGCTTAGTTTGACAGTTTAGGTTGGTGTTTGATGAATCAGTTTGTGAGTATTACATTATATATTCTTCTGAAAATTTTGTTTGCTTCGTTTGACAGTTTGGGTTGGTGTTATGATGAATCAGTTATTGAGTGAGTGTTATAATACGAATCCTTCCGAAATACAGTTAGTTTTTTTTAAAGTTAGGCTAGTGTTATGATGAATCAGATAGTGAATGATTAAGATTGGTCCTTCAAAAAAACCCTTTGCTTCGTTTGACAGTTTTACAGTCTAAACAAGATTTTTAATCAGTTATTTAGTGTCATGAGATTGATCAATCGGAATCAACTTTTACTTCTTTTGTCAGTTTAGGCTGGTGTTATAATAATCAGTTAGTGAGTGTTGTATGATTGATCCTTCGTGTACACCTTTAATTTCGTTTGACACTGGAGGATTGTGTTATGGTGAATTAATTAGTTAGTTGTATGATTTTCCTTCAGAAACAACTTTTTCTTCATTTGACAGTTTAGGTTTTTATTTATTATGAATCAGTTAGTGAGTGTTATATTATTAATTTATATAAAAAATATTTGCTTAATTTGAAAGTTTAGGTGGTGGTATTTTAAATCAGTTAGTGTTATCTTCGGAAACAACTTCGGCTTCGTTTTAAAGTTTAGGCTGTTGTGATAAATCAGTTAGTGATTGTTATATGATTGATCGTTCGGAAAATATTTTGCGTATTTTGACAGTTTAGGCTGGTGTTATGATGAATGAGTTTGAACATTCTTCTGAAACATGTGTTTGATTTGACAGTTTAGGCTGGTCTTGTAATGAATAACTGAGTCTTGTAATATGTATCATTGATCCTTCAGATACACCTTTAGCAACGATTGAAAGTTAAAGCTGGTGTTATGCTGAATTATTTATTTGATTGATCCTTCGGAAACACCTTTTGCTTCTTTCACAGTTTAGGCTTTTTATTTATGATGAATCAGTTAGAAAGAGTTATATTATCGATTCTTCGTAAAACGTTTTGGGTAATTTCACAGTTTAGGCTGGTGTTATTTTAAAATATTTAGTGAATGTTATAGGATTGATATTCTGGAAAAACTTTTTACTTCGTTTGATAGTTTAGGCTGGCGTTGTTTTAAATCAATTACTGACTGTTATAGAATTGATCCTTCGACAACACTTTTTGCTTCGTTTGACAGTTTAGGGTGATGCCATTATGAATCAATTAGTGAGTGTTATATGATTCATCTTTCGGAAACACCTGCTTCGTTTGACAGTTTAGTCTGTGACGTGTGATGGACCAGTATATCAGTGTCGATATATTGGCGAGGTGGGGAGGCATTTGTTTAATAAAACATATTTAAAGGTATGCACATCGCGACAATGACAGGCCTCGAAGCTGTGCATTGCGAAAGAGCCTTCACTCTCTACGCTAGTGCCGGTGATTATTCACTGTCGGATAACCATAAGAATATCACATTTTCTTTTGATATTATGTTTAGAAATTATTTTATAGCAATAACTTCACTAATTTGTCACCTTACGTAAGTGGGGTTGGTACCGTTACATGCAGAACTCAAATATAGAAATTTGTATCTGATTTAGTGTGTTATAAGGCAACTAACACATGAGATATGAACGAACAAAAAAACTGTTTGAAATTACCTCCATTTCTATATTTTCAATTTGATTTTTCTGTATTTCCATAGGGATCTATATTAGTAGACTAGAGTCTCTTTCACTAAAATTTATTTTACTATTTTAATTTTTATAGGCGCTATAATGCTCACGTAGAGTGGACAACGACGACGGACGGACTGCATGTAGAAAATCACTTTTTGCGTTTTCCTGACAGCACGAAACTTTAAGATCAGTCAAAAATAGATGTCAAAAAAAAGAAGAAAATAAGTTGTATCCGAGGCAAAGATGGGACTTTGAGATGGCGCACGCGCATTATTCACACAGTCAGAGGGCAATGGAAAATAGTCGATAGTCACCAATGTGTTGTACTTTGTATGATATGACGCCTCCCGATATTTCAAAATATGAACTGACCATAATGAACGTAGTTGAGGTGCAATCTTATAATTGTATTTCTGTGAACTGATAGTATTATTACACGTTGCACACAAATAATATCTTTACATTTTCTTTGTGTATGTACAGAAACGTAAATATATTCTTCATTAGTTATTTCTAAATAATAATATTTTGTTTATATTTTATAAATCATTGTATTATTGTCGATTACTGTTTTAATTCTTGAACTTTTCAGTTTAATTGTTTCCTCTCGGAATCAATTCATATGTGTAGTTTTCACATTCCCTGTCGTAATTACAGCTTGTTTAAGGTGTATAAAATCTGTTTATTTTAATTTCTCGAAAACTATTAAAAAATTATTTAGTGCGTGAATATTTTTCCAGTAACAAAGATGGTTCATGTTTAAACACTAATTTTAATTGAAAATTGGACCGAAATCGTCGTAGTAGTTTCAAACTTAGAACCATTTTTTGCTGTTAGTAAATTGGAAATACGAATCTTTTGACATATATTGTGTATTTTCTTTACATTTTTCGAAACATCATATGTTTAGACAGTGAAAGAGTTGGTGTATGATTTTGAAAGTTAATTGAAACTGGAATTTTTTTAAATCAGTGTAGTAGTTTCCAAACTTAGACTTTTTCCTAGCAATTAAGAGGAAATCCATTTTCTGCAGTACATTTTTGACGTTTCAGCAATATAATAAATAATTTCAAACAGAAATTTGGCACCCGTTATAATGATTTATTAGTGTAATTACTTATTTTTAATTCTATTTCTTTTTTCCAGTTTAATTAACTAGTCAATTAAAGAACTTCATTTGTGACTAAGTAATAGTTATAGTTTTATTTTATATCCTTATACAAACTAAGTAAAAACTTTAAGGACTAGAGCCCTGGCTGTATATATATATATGCTGTTTTCGTTTGTAAAAGTAAAAATACAATAATTGTAATATTTATTATTTTGTTTATTCCTTTGAATATCCTAATGTACCCCTCACGGTCTCCTTATATTGAGTGCGGGCCTGGCAATCCTGATTAAGACTACCTGTATCTGCAGTTTTTTTTACGTAATCTTGGGTAAGATCTATCTTTTTCATTGTTCCTATCAGGTATCTCTCGACCAACTCTTGTTTTTCCCGACCCTGGCGCTATTTTAGTATTCGGGGATAGGTGGGTCTTTATTTAATGTTCTTTTATCTCTTTTTTCTATAAAGCGTTGGTAAACAAGAGGTGTTTCGACTTTAAATAACAAGGAAAAAAATAGATAGTACTAAACATATTATAAAGTAGGTTTCATTTGCTTTATTTTTTATCGTACATTTACTTCTTTTAAAAAATTCTTTTCATAGGAAAGTGTTTTTGTTTTGAGTAAAAGTATTCAACTCCTAAGAAAGTATATTACCCTGATAAAGTGTCTTTTTTAAATAAAATTATATTTGAATATAATAATTATAGATAAATGCCTAAATTAAGACATTATTTTTAATATTATCACATTTTATGAACAAGAAAGTTGAACCCTGTTATTATTGTACCTTTACTATAATTAATTAGATGTATTTGTTTAATAAAAATAATTCGCTATATCTATATTTGTAGTTGAGGGAATATAATTTGCGGAACTGCTCCGTCCGTCATTTACATTCCGCAAACCAGACTCTTTACCTCCCATTCATCTCATAGATCACGTTATTTTAATTAAGTTCATAAAATTTCAAAATAGAATATATTTTAAAATTGAATCAACTGTTAAATTAGTTTCAAACTAGAACTAGGTTTGACCATTTTTTACTGCTGAAATATATGAAATGCAAATTATTTACTTATTGTGTGTATTTCATTAAATTTTCAGCTACACCATATATTTTGACACTCCCGTAGTGAGTATATTTCAAAGGATAATTAAAAATAAAAACTTGTTTTAAATCGATGCAGTAGTTCGTAATTTCCCACCTGTTTTGTCTATAAATTAAAAGAAAACCCATATTCCTCAGTATTTTTTGACGTTTCAGACACAACTTACATTGTATCAATGAGAAAATCTGTAAATAATATAACGGTTTATTATTGTAATTACCTATAGTTAACTCGACGTATTTTCTAATAAAAAAACTTGCATATTTTTTATTCTATTTTTAGCAGTGCAAATATAATTTACGGTACTTCGTTGTCCACCATCTCCTCTCTGTAACCCAAACTATTGTTTTGGCGCAGCTTATAGATCATGTTACAGGAATTAAATACATCTCTAGGCCTACATTTATAAAACACAACGTTGTTAACTGATGCAACTGATATGTGTATACAATAGGCGTTCATGCTGTTTAGAAATTTTATATTTAAGTAATATATAAATTTAAGACTCACCGTCCACAATATTCTGTTTTGGTCGTTTTTTATATACGACGGCCGTTTCGGCTATTCAGCCATTATCAAGTTCATTGTTGGAGAAGGTCCTCCGTTGTCATAGAACACTCAAAACAACATAGTTAACATTAACAAAAACACAAACACTGATTTTAAATGAATATTGATTAAATTTAATTAAAACTTGACTCATGAGTCGACACGATTGTCAGATGTCCCGGAACCACCAAAACAGAATATTGTGGACGGTGAGTCTTAAATTTATTTATTATTTAATATATCAATATTCGGAATGGTGAATAACAAATCTTATAATTTTATATTTTTTTATTAACGTTGTTATTTGGAGGGCAATCTATTCTGTAAGTTGTTAAGAAAGGTACATTTTGAAAAGCTTATATTTAGAAATCATAAGCTTAGAAAGTCAATTCTTTATAAAAGTAAATGACGTGCTTATATATGTTCATTATATATGTTTGAAATGAAGTGATCTCGACTTCGGTGCTACAAATATCGCGAGCAAAGCTTGTTTATATTTGAAATTATTTACTTGAACTCTAGTACAGCCAATAATGACTCGGATATCTGAAATAAATTATCTGAAATTTTTGGACTTTATATGTTAAGCTCTGGAAAAAATACCTGGATAGCTAAAATATATATTTAATTTCGAACCTCATATTCAAGTGTCAATAACAATAAACACCTATTATGAGTATTCAAAAACGATATATTCAGTTCATATGTTAGTGGCAATAAACAAAAATCCTACAATCCGGACATAATGAACCATAGACGTGGTTTCTATATCGTAGTGTACAGGTTGGATGAGAGTTTCCGAAAATAAATTGTATTGAAACACTAAAGCGGCGGCGAGTCAAACGACTGTCGATAGCGGTATCCCATTGTCGGCGGCGTAAAAACACCGCGGCACCAAAGCAGTAGCGAGTCAAACGATTTTGTCGGTAGCGGTATCCCATTGTCGGCGGCATATAACACCGCGGCATTGGCACCCGTCGGTATAGCAGACATACACCGACAAAAACTTTGATGGGCCGCTTTTTTTCCACGAATCAATTTAGTATACATTATGGAAAATTTCTTTTCAGTTTTCTTCTTGTCTTTGACTGGTTATGATCTACGTACAGTAGATACAGTAAATAAAAACGAGCGAGTTACGAAAACGGAAGCGGTTAAATGTGTCAAAAGACTTGACAGAGGGGAATCTGTATAAAAGCTTTGTAGTGTTTATTTTTTTCATGTTTGATTTATGATATGCATAATATAATATATAAGATACATTTATATACAATAAAATTAGTTGCAATAACATCTTAATTGCATAATTCTTAGCGCTACCTGATTAAATAAGCTTTCTTTGAACGAAAACCGATTTTTCACGGGAACCTCGGATTAACCGGCCCGGGTGTCAGTCCCGACTAGACACCCGTGAAAACGTGAAAAATTGGTTTTCGTAAAAATCTATGACGTAATAAATTTGTAGAATGTAATAACAAATCTCACCAGCAATTGATTATTAAAATCTTATTAACTTAAACAGCGCCTATTCAAGAGAGTTAAGCACCATTGTTGAGTTGTTCCATATCAGCTTATGAAATAAGGAATAAAGAGCTGATTTTTGTCTATTTTGCATTATTATATTATTATTGTGTTGATGGCTAATAGTTCACAATTCAGTTTACCATAAACCATTCGAGAGAGTGCAAGTTAAATTATTTCATGAAAACAAATAGTGTTAATATCCGTTTTATAATTTTTAAACCAGTACTTGTTTTCTTACATTATCCTGACAAATTAATACAATAGGCTATTTGGTTCCACAATTATAATATCTACAAATAATAATGTAACGTTCTTTCTATAAAACCAAAGTCTGTAATACGGTACTTGCAAATCATTGAACTCTCTGGCGAGTCCATAGTTATACTGCCAGGTTCCTCTAATCTCTAAAACTCAAATACAGTGAAGCTATCTTGCTTTCTATTCTACATATTTATACCAGAGGTACTTGGAGCGGAACGTATTCTTAAACTTTTTTTTTTTAAATTGACATAGCACTGTTAAAGTTTTTGAAAAGCAAGGACACATGAGTAGCCGTTCTAAACAATTTTTTTAGTGAGTGGAAAAAATTAAACTGAAATAAAACATGTTTATTATAAAACATAAAGCAGTAAAGAAATTATCAGGTAACATTTATACATTTTCTTTCTTAAATTTGTGTCCTGGATTATATTTGTAATCATAAAATTTATATTGTCATAATTTTACAAATGTATTGCAAAAAAAAAAATAATAAGGTTAAATTTCTGTAACAAACATGTTGCATATCTCTTGATTTGTTTGACCTTATTAAAGTCGTCTGTAAAGACTTGCCAATTTCATTAAAGACACCTGTGTTTAATCCAAGGAATACAGTTTGAGAAAAACCACTGTTGAATTTAATAGAGATTTTTTCAAACATTAATTTTTCTTATATTTTACAAGACATTCAACAATTTTCAATCAAACTTTAATAATAAAATTTACAAAAGAGGGCCAAATTCTTAACCAAGTTATACCCTCATGTTAATATGCTTGTTTTGTTTCATTTACACTGTAACGTCCTACCTAATTTAAATCCATCAACACAGGATTGACATCAAAAACTGTGACAGGTTTTCATAATGATAATTTTTTAAAAGAGCGGCCATGAGCTGCTACAATCTGGTGGACTGGTCTAAAAACAGCCTCACGTGATTCGACTGTGGACTTGCCCGAGGCGATATCCTTGAGGTAGTCTCAGTTCTAGAGATAACGGAACAGTTATCTGAGTTTAGTTTTAGAATGCACGTCGTAACTTTTCAAAACTAAAAGATAGTTTTACTTTTAACATGAGTCAAAATTTTAACTAAAGGCGTGCAAAAAACTCATTTCAAACACTGAAATGGCCGTCTTTCTTGTTTCTAAATTTAAAAGGTAAATCATGTTAAGTTTTAATGAAGTCAATCTCGTTCATTGCAATCAATCTCATCTGAGCTTTACAAGTTTTCGACTCCGCTAAACCAGGTAAACCAAAATTTTCAGTTTAAACCTTATTAAGTTAACCATCTTAAAATATGTATTCTATTTTATAAATCTAAAATTTTGAAATCTGTTTTCAATTATAATCAAACCTTAGGTTATCTGTAAATTCTTCTTTTTTTTTTTTAGAGTATAAATTTATATAATCTTTTGAAAGAATAAAACAATAGCTTTTTTAATTTCAGTTATTATAAAATCAAATCACCAATTAATAAATGATTAAATTTAATTACAACTAATTTTTGAATTGTCTGTAAATTGTACCAGCTTAAATTCAAACAATCTTTTAAAACGAAAAGCTTCCTTTTCGTTTCCTTCTTTTATAAAGTAAAGTCATTTAGTAATTTATTTGAATATATATAACATTTTGTTTTCAAAGAAATTGCATTTTTATAAAACTTAGTTACACAGAAATGTTTAAACCTGTCAAGAAATGTCTGTTCATTGTTTAATTGCTACATGTATTTTCTACAGCTATATGGAGCTGGTTCAAGCAGGCTGTAAAAATTAAGTTCCTGCTGTAAATTTCAAGTCCATGCTAAGACCTGAGGACTTTTTCAAGTAATGTAAAAGACAAAAGTGAAAACTAATAAACAACTTAACCTGTGAATTTCAATTAGTCAAAAAACTTGAAGTGAATCTGTGAAATAATGTTTTGGATGATTTTGTTGAACCAAACATGATTATTTTTTTATAAAATGCAAAAAAAAAATTTTAATGGATGGGATAAGCATGCACCTTTGGATCTTACGACCCCAAAGGGGTTAATTTTCTAAATTCTAAATTGACGTCAATAAATAATCAATAAATAATTAATATTTTCCTTTGTTAAAATATATATTTTAAAAGAAATCCTTTTTTTACCGTTGGCCAACTTATATATTTTATGTATATACATATGTGTGATTAATTAATTAAATTTTGTTAATTTTAATACATATATAATTTAAAAATTAAATTCTTTGTAACATTATATACTTTAATGAATTGTCTTTTTCTATTTTTTTTTAAACTTACTTTGTAATTAATTGTACGGGGGGGGTTGATTAAAATTATCTAAATCTTTTCTTAAGGGCGTATAAATAATGTAAATCACTAGCTATATATATGAAGTTTCAATTGTTACCTTGTAGATTGTTCTGTTTTTATAAAAAAAAAAAAAAAAACTACTAATCTATGTTATATGTTAACTTTTATGTAAATGGTTAACTTAAGACTCGGAATCGCTAAATTAACAAAAAAAGAGTTAAATAAATTACAGGTCAATCGAAATTATCTAGATCTCTTCTTTCAAACATTACCATTCCTGGTTCCAAAAGCATCTATTTAAGGATTACATCCTTAAGAATGGTAACAACAGCAAAATGGTGGTTTAAGTACCTGATCACCAGCAGGTCCAAAAAAATCCGACTTCTCACCTTAATGCTTCAGAACCTAGATCTTGCAAAGAAGGAATGGTCATTCAAAAATATATAAACTTGTAATATTGTCTATGTAATAAGTATTTTAATTAAATTTTTATTTTAGTTATTATTATTATTATATATAAATATATAATGGGATCGATAGCAACATTTTTGGCATTAAAATTTAGAAATCTCCCATAAGGCACCAATTATATATACATATACATATATATATGTGTGTGTGTGTGTGTGTGTTAAAATATATAAATTGACCATGTGGAACCATTTTTGTTACATAAATATACATTTTCTGGCCAATTATAATGTTAAAAAATTTATAAATATTCAATATCTGTGACTTCAATAAATGATTAAAATCAAGTTATGTATTTTGTAAAATTTAATAAATATGATAACTTATATGGCATGTAATCAAACCGAATATATTTGTGTTACTTAAATAGCATATTTGTTAATATCTAAAAATTGACCATATGGCACCAATTTTTATTTTTTTTATATCATAATCAAAAATGACATTACAATATGTTTAGGTGAAGTAAATATTGCTCTTACTATCAAGTTTTGGAAAGTGGCTTTCCTTTATAATGGGATATGCAAAAGTTTATGTAAAGATTATACCTTCAGACACAAATTTAGGTGACGTTGTTTAATGCAGAGATGGTTACTTTGACGTGTTCTATAAGAATGGAAGTCTGAATTATGTTAAAACAACTTTAAACGATTATTATAAAATACCTATTAAATAAGTGAATTAACTTAAGGAGGAATTTGTCATAGACCACCTGTACTCCATTGCACAGGCAATAGGGATTAATTAAGGCTGCCAAGAAACATATAAAACATATTTTATGACCATGCTACACACTTTATGTAGATGACAATTTATAGTCTATATAAAAAAACTAAATTGATTGAGTTTCATTTATGTCCAGTCATTTAAACAAAACAAATTGATATATATATATATATATATATATATATATATAATATATATATATATACATGTACTTTTTATTCTTTTTTACTACTATTCGGTTTTTTAATTACAAGTGTTATTTACTCGTAAAACAATAATCCGTTCACATTCGGGCTAATATAATATTTTATACTATTACACGTTTATAGGCCCTAGATTAAAAACAAAATTGATTGTGTTTCATTTATGTTCCAGTCATTTAAACAAAACAAATTGAAAAAAATATATACATACCTGTACTTGTTTTTTTTTAAATTTTTTTTTAAATTATATTTTTTTTTTACTACTTTTCCTTTTTTAAATTACATGTGTTATTTACTCATAGAATAATAATCCGTTCACACCCGGGCTATTATAATTCTTTATACTATTACAAGAATTAATTACAAGAAGGATTATAAAATGAATATATTTTGTAAAATCGTTGTTTATTTGGTTTTTAAGTGTGAAAACTATCGTTTTCATCAAAAATGAAACTATAAGACTTGATAAGTAATTAAGGAATCAAAAATTTATTTCACCTGGTGATGATTGTGATGTCATACGTGGGATGGAACAAGATGCGCAGCTATTTTGTTATCGTTTCCTCGTCTCTGGACATTTTCACTTTGTAACTTCGATTTATTGAAGTTGGGACACTTTTTATGAATTAAATTCACAGTTCTGATCTTAATCTATAGATATAGTCTGTAACAATTATACTTTTTCAGATGTACTGGTGAAGTCGAGTTAAGTTGATATTTAAAATAAACAAATTTCAACACAATGTCAGCTTATCTTCAAGGAAAGCCAAGTCTAAAAAAGAAATCGTATACGGTTGCAAAAATTATGTCAACAACAATTTTGTGATGCCCCTCAAATTCATATGAAAGAGTAAAGCGATGACGAGCAAGAAATAAAACTTGCGCAGCAGCGGCCATGCGTGCTCTCTTTACAATGGTTCATGTTATCTGTCGATATCCGACACTTCTCACTGATCCGGGTTTTTGTGGGATAGGTTGTTATAGTTCTATTTTACGGGAAAATGTTTGAAGTGGAGGTTTTTGAGAATGCTATTTTCTATAATTTTCTACTATTGTAAAATTATTTTGTTTATATTATTTATCCGCCATGTTGAAAACCCCTTTAAAAAAAACAATAAAGATGGTTATAAATTCAGATTTTTCCCATATCTTCCATAGAAAGTGAACGTCTACTAGCAATGAATGTACTACATTTAATATTTCACTCCTACATACTTTTACAATTATTGTTTGGTTACAAAATTATTTTTAAAAAATACATACTTTTTATAATAAAAACACTTTTTGATATCCATAGTTTAATTAGACTATTTTCCTAAGCGGAGGTAGACAGGTGCGTTAAAACTAGAGCTGAATGCCCTTCATAAGCCCATAACCTGTGTGGAGTATCTAATAATTTAGCAAGTATGTGTGTCTCCCGATGGGTCTGGAAGGAACATCAGAGAGCTTGGGATAAAATAGAAGGCAATGTAAAGTCTAATAGGATGATCAAGGTTCCTTCAAGACTCAATAGAGAGTAACTTCTTAAGCTGAACAAGTCTGACCTATGGAAAGTGGTTGGATTTATGACAGGTCTATGATTGTTTCGTAGTCATGTACACTGTATGAGGTTTAATGTATTAAACATTCTGTGTAGGAAATGTGGTGAAACTTAGGCAACAGCTCAGCATATAATATTTGACCGTCTATCTTTTAGCAGGAAACGGATTGTGTCCTTAAACACTTAGTAGGCGTGAGGACAGATAGTATAACAGGACAACATCATTAGAGGTATCTCACGATTTTCCATATACCTGACATTGGATTTAAAAGAAATGATCTGTGAAGAAGAGTAGCAGAATAAGGTTCACAGTTGAGAGGCAAATAAAGACTAGAATTTTTCTTCCTTACAATAAAAATGATCCCATTTTGGGGATGGAGGGGACGAAAGTTCCGGTTGACTACTACAAGAGATATCAACGTTATGGAGATGTTTTTGAATTAACAATGCAACTTGGCGAGGCTTAAAAATGTTTTGTAATAAACAATTCCAAACATATTTAAAAATTAACTATCGATTTAAAATATTATTTATATTGTCTTATTCGTTTTGAAAAGACACACTTTTATTATTTCCATAATCAACTGGGTTGTTATAATTTGTGGTGTTTACGCCAGTATGTTTTAAAGATGAACACAGTATCAACATTTCCACATCAAAACCTACACATCGTATCCCCTTTGTTTATTTAGCATAGCATATTAAATATGTAACAAAACACCAATTTGTATAGACACTGAGTAAGCAATTAATGTACATGGCAAACACGTGTTGTAGATTAGCCACAAAAAAACAAATAAGTATAATTACTTAGAAACAAATGAATTAATTAATAGAATTTGATTAACATACAATTTCACTAAGTTAACATAAAAGTTGTTTACATTGTGTTTTCAGATAATGCCTTGTAAGGAATTCAAAATGTTCAAGTTATAAAAAGGATAGTTCTTGCATGGTTGCTGCTAAATTAAGTTCTTAGTATCCACGTGGACCAGTTTAGAACTGTTAAAAAAATCTTTTTTTTTAAGAACTCTTTGAATTCCTATAACAAAGTTTTGTAGAATTTTTATGGGTTGTAGTTCCTTTTTATAGGTTATAATTTAACAATTTATTTATTGCCAATTTCAAATTTAATTAAATATTATAAAAGTTTACACAGCTCAACTCAAGGAAGTATATTCAACAACAGGTTGACTCGTGTAGGCCAGTACTAGTAAAAACTCCCTAAAACGGAAGTAAAAAGACAGGGTTTTACAAGTCAATTCATTAAACTATGCATGTTTTCAACAAAGTAAACTCTCCAACAAACAATGATTTGTAATGTAGAAATCTTACATCATTAAAACCAGCAATTTTAATTAATAATAATATGGGTAACGTGTATTGTTACATAAATGGATTGAATTGTAGGTTTTCTTAATTTTGTTTTGGTAGCCATGATTAGGTCTACGAATTATTATTCACATTGTTTTTCGAATTAAAGCAACGTACTGTATAAGACTTTATTTATTTTACTTACGAAACATTTTTTATAAATTTAAAAGTTCAAAACACACATTACATTAATATGAAGACAAGTTTTAATATTGAAAGACACACGGCAATTTTTTTTCGCAGTGACGTTTTTTGAACAGCTTTCGTGTAACTGAAAATGAATACAAACGGGTCGCTCCATCTGACGTGTCAACAAGTTACTAAATTTTATCTCATCTGAACGGTTCTGCGCTCTGGCAGAGATTAATTCTTTTACTTAGGTCGGTAAGATAGATTTAGTTTTAAATCTTCTAGGGTGAACGCGTTACAGTTTGAAAGCTGAACAAGTTATTAGGAATACAGCTTTTAAATTACAAATCATACGAAAGATTGGAAGCTTTCCTTAAGGATAAGCTTATATTTTTGTATTTAAACAATAATATATTTTCCTCAATCGATTAACAAAGACTATGTTTGAGCTAAAAACTGGCGTGCTTCAGCAATTACTCGAGAAATCATATAAAATAACATAGTAAAAAATATTAATTATTTTGAATTGTAATATCTATTGTTTAAAATAATAACAATTATTTATTGTTTATATTATTTACAGTAAAAAATTAATAGGTTACTGTAAATAATCTTTTTTTAAACTTTTTTTTTTTAACATCAATACTCAAATTATTGAAGATTTTCAAAACTACTTTTGTGTTCAATAATGTTTAATGAAGATGGAAGGGAGCCATGAAAGGTTGTTTTTAAAAAGCGGTATTTTTCTCCTAAGTCTTTCAACACTCTTTGTTATTATAATGGGAAGATGGCGTCGTTGACATTTCATATAAATTGTTCAAATTGATTACGAAATATTTTAAATACATAAAATAAGAAATGTCATCATAACTTAGTCTATAGGCTACTGAATAAATATGTTATATTCACTGTCTGTTGAACGTAGTTGGCGTTTTAGACGTTTCCTAGGCGGTAGATGATAGTTTTATAATTAATTGTCCTTTGTGCACGAAATTATAAAACACTTGATACAAAATTAGGTTGTGCGTAACACAAAACAATATAGTAATACAGTATAAACTATGAAGATATTTATTATTATTATTAAAACGTTAACAAACTAACACAAGTAAAAATGGGTATACTGAATGGAGTATAATGACGGCTTAGACGTTGCGTTCTGTACGACCACGTTGTTACATCGGCACGCGATTCTCAGAGCGAATTGGACCAAGTTGAGCAAAAAAGTGACCGAATATGAAATACAAAAGATTAACACTTATGAAGTGATATATTACGTTATAGGAAATTGCGGAGAAGCGGTATATTTATAGGAGTAGCGTAGCGAAACCATGTTTAGCGATGTAACGCAACGATTCAACCTCTAATCACTAGACACCTGGATAACGGTAAAAGATGATGTCATAATTGACATATAGGAACAATTTTAATAAACAGAGGGCTCTTTGGTATGACGAAATATATTAGAATGATTTTAGTTGACCGCAGACAGGGTTTTATAAATTTAATACCTAACACTCTTCCTCGAAGTGTTATAACCTCAGATTTTGTAGCAATTTTCAATTAAAAGTTAATTTTTTCTTAATTTTTTTTTTCAGAAACGTTAGCTAACATTTAAATCAATTTGTAGGGTGAGCTCAAGGCATTCGTTGTAAATATTGATACTTATCTTATTTAATTTTAGCTAGAGTTAGGAAACCGCTGTGATATATTAATTTCTTTTTTTATTAATTAAGTTATTTTTAATGTTAAATATTTCAAAGACACTAGTCCTCTTCCTAAGGTGTATAATTTCCTAACAGCGTATACATTACGTATACATTTTCATATAGTTCCGATATGTTTCTTTCCTTACTGTTCAAAGGAGAAAAATCTCTCGGTATTTACTGCCTTGTAAAAAAATATAGGAAAAAAGAACATAAAATAAAAGTGTCGTATAAATCGCGCCCAGTGAAAATCGCGCCCAAGTGTAAATCGCGCCCAGAACAGTCTCTACCTGGAGTATTTTTGGCTAAAACGGAATTCCTTCGACGATCGAAGAAATTTACAAGGGTCAAGACATTCCTTCTGCCGCCACAAATATGTCTACTTCAAAATGTTTAAAAAGTTCCACCATATCTAACATATGTGAAAAATATAAAAACCCTAAGTAAATGATTCGATTTTTTCATGAACATTTTTGAGTGCCCAGGTTTGCTGCAACGGGATATTTATGTGGAAGTTAAACAAATAAACTGATTTCTCTCACTCTTTATTCAAGCTGTGGACTGGCTAAATGACAAAAGTAATCTTTCGACATTTAGGTTAGGTTAGGTTATACAGATGTCATACTCTGGGGTAGGCAGTGATCGAGGGGCCAAACATTGGAATGCAAAACTACGCCTCAGCTGGTGGAGGTATGACTCATGGGGCAGGTTTGTCTCTACAGGTAGACAATTTCTAGACTGGGCGCGATTTGCATGCATTCCTCAGTGGGCGCTATTTTCACTGGGCGCGATTTACGTACAACCAAAATAAAGAACCCTACCACTCGAGTAATATAATAGCTTCAGGGTCTCAAAATAACAACAGTTAGTCATGAGAACCTCGATGGGAATGATAAAGGGGAGGAATCTATCTCAAAACTAAAAAAAAAAAGTGTAAACCCAGCTTGGGATCGCCACTTTCGTACTTACTAAAAGTTAGTATGATAAGGTTTCCTATATGTTGTATATTGTATGCTAGATGAAGTACATAAACAATAATAAAATAAATTTTGAAAGATTGTTCTGAATTTATCATAAACACTATTATATTCACGTCGGTGAGAGACAGAATATTTCGTAATATTTATTATACTTTTCAAATCATTGAAAGTGTATGTCGACAGAAAGATGAGTTCTGTTGGGTGTCTGAATTAATGTAAACCTAACTCAACCTAATAAATACCAAGTGTCATAGTAGTTTTAACTGTAACAAAAAATAAAAATGTGAAATGAATCTCTAACAAATATTTCTTTGTTTTGTTCTTTTGGATTTTAGTATAATTTATTTACCTATATTATATTAATAAATTATTTAAATACGTAATTGTATTTGTTCTAATATCATGAAATACGATGTGACTTCACTTTTCAACATTCACCACCTTTGCATGTTGAATGTTGACATTTGCCACTGTAAAAAATATAGATGCATTGAAATTTTTTCTTACATACACCAAACGACTAGGTGAAAGCTAACATTCACTCGAAAATGTCGACTTTCGAGAAATGTAGGTCTTGTATAGTAATATGTATATATGTTAGACATTTTAATATTGTACTTTTAGCTATCATATAAGTTAATTTTTTCATAATATTATTTTTTTATTATCCACCAGTTTTGAAACCAATTAAAAAAACTTTTTTTAATGTTAACAGGTGGCGCGGTCGTAGAATTTTTTTCATATCACTGAACAAGAGACTCGCTTTACAAATGTAGACTGGGACAGAATCGTCCTGCTCAGTTCTCTAAGTGAATTTTTGAATAAATATATACGTTATTGATTTATTGTACTTCTTCAAGTACAAATCACTATATGTACAGACTGCACCAATTTACGAACACAGTGTATTCACAGTGAACACAAGAACTCTTTTCACCAATGTAGTCATGTATGGCCTACATTTCTTTAAATGTCTCCCTCCTTCTTACATTAGTATCTCTTCATCCACTGGCTAGTCTTAAGTTCATTCTTCATACAACAAAATAAATAGTAAATATTTTTCTCTTCTTTTTGGATTCCTCACAGATAGATTTCTGCCACTACAAATTAAATTCTATGTCTCCCTCCTTCTTCCATAAGTATCTCTTCATCCGCCGGCTAGTCTTAGTTCATTCTTCATACAAAAAATAAATAGTAAATATTTTTCTCTTCTTTTTGGATTTCTCACAGATAGATTTCTGCCACTACAAATTAAATTCTACGTCTCCCTCCTTCTTCCATTAGTATCTCTTCGTCCGCCGGCTAGTCTTAGTTCATTCTTCATACAAAAATATATAAAATTGTAAATATTTTTCTCTACTTTTTGGGTTTCCCACAGATAGATTTCTGCCACTACAATTTAAATTCTATGTCTCCCTCCTTCTTCCATAAGTATCTCTTCATCCGCCGGTTAGTCTTAGTTCATTCTTCATACAAAAAAATTAATAGTGAATATTTGTCTCTTCTTTTTGGATTTCTCACAGATAGATTTCTGCCACTGCAATTTAAATTCTATGTCTCACTCTTTCTTCCATTAGTATCTCTTCATCCGCTGGCTAGTCGTAGTTCATTCTTCATACAAAAAAAAATATTAGGAAATATTTTTCTCTTCTTTTTGGGTTTCCCACAGATAGATTTCTGCCACTGCAATTTAAATTCTATATCGCCCTCCTTCTTCCATTAGTATCTCTTCATCCGCATGCTTGTCTTAGTTCATTATTTATACAAAAAACTTAACAGTAAATATTTTTCTCTACTTTTTGGGTTTCCCACAGATAGGTTTCCGCCACTGCAATTTAAATTCTAACCACTTCCCTGTTTTCCAGCACGTCCTACCTCCCGATTCAGCACTGTTACAAATCCTGGTGGACTTGTTTTATCTATGGAACATGTACTTTCAATTATCTTTGGAATAAGGTGTAATTTGTTCATACTTGAAAAAAACAACTTCAAAAACAGATATTTGAACCCCCTAAAATAATCTCCTTTGGTCTCGCCAAATTTGAAAACAAAAACATTTCTGTAAATTATTCATAAGAAAGTTACTGAAGTAAAACTTTTTACTAAGTTTCTAGCCTTAACTGTCCACAAAACATTTGTTACGGGTAGTCTGAAACATAAGTTTTGTATACACAGAGTATCTGATATGTTAGTATCAAAGCTATAAATTCAATTAAAATGTGATAACACTAATTTAAATATCGTTGACAAATTAGTTAACTATTTTTCGTGCGCATTTTTGTATCATATTTTAGAAAATTAAAATGTTTTGGTATCCCCTCCGATTTAAAACGGATTACTTCCAACTCAGTTTTGAATTATTTATTTCACTGACATTAAAAAGTTCCAGTGTTAATGGTGTAAATACTGTAAATCATTTGAAGAATATAAATGCCTAAATCAAACGGTATCAATACCGCAATTAATTTCTTCTTCTTTTTTTGTCGACATTATGGTTAGTGTTGTCGTATTAAATTTTACGCTATTTTTGTCGGCTAAAACAAAAACTTTAAAATAGTGATATTACGTGATCCTTAGATGGTCGGTACGTCTCAAAAAATAAAATAAGAAGAAGTTTTTTTTTATTTTTAGTAAACTAAAAACTGAATGCAGGAACGTTGTAAAAATACAGTTCAAATTTAATTTTTCATTTAAGTTTTTTAGCAACTGTTAGTTGGAGCATCGACGTTTATCATTTGGAATCGTACAGTATGGGTTGAGTAGCGGATATTTTAAAACGGATAATGAAATAATAAATCTTTATACATAAATAGTTGAATCTAGATGAAATACAAATTATTTCATAACTATTGCAGGTAGACGTGTTCGGTTTTAACACTATAACAAACGGACAAATAAAATACAGAAAAAAACTAAAGTCGCTGTCAAATTAAAACACAATTTCGTTTCTCTCTGTTAAAAATTAAATACCTTTTATCTCTTTAACTCGTGTAGCTTTAGAAAGTTTCGTATACAATATAGTACACCACTTCTTTACACTTAAAATCTAAAACTAATAAATACCAAAGATTAACTATTATTTTTGTAAACGAATAAAGGTAAATGCAATATGACCCTTCCACTTTGACGAAATATGGTTGTAGACGAAAGTAAGATTGAATTCCAAAGCCTACCTTTGACTTTGACCTACGTAATGATGTAACTTTGTTTGAAATATAAAGTTACTGGACAAAGCTAGCCTTTTGGCAAAACTGTGATTTAATCTGGGCCATTTCAATATTGAATTACCATTTGAACTTGCTTTTATATCTTGCTTTTTGCAGTCCTCATAATTTCCAACATCAAATAGAGGGTGTCGCGAAAAGTGAAATCCATTAAACTGAATTGTGAGGTCCCTAAAATCAACAACATCTTGATAAACGAAGGTGTTATTGTTATAAATATTACTAGCTTCTTGATGATACTGGAGCTTTCGCTTATTACATCCTTTACTTGTTTTTTCCCTAGAAATTGGAGAATCAATTACCGCATGTGGACTCTCGAGTGTGCACCCTTTAAACCACACTTTCAATTCTTTTCGCCCTATCTGATTGTAGTCGTCACTAGCTAAACGAGGGCCATTCGGACGTACCAGTAACAGGTTTTTGAACACATAGAAACATAATAAGTGGAAGACGATTGTTTTAAAGTACACAGCGTAAAAAGATTAACAGGCTGCTACTAAAAATATCGTCAAAAAATCTTGGGTTTCTACGATAATAAATTTTACCCTACAGCTGTAAACAAAAAGGAAAAGATTTTTCCATGAATAAATCAGTAACAGTGACTAACAGTAACAAATGTTTAATATTTGTAACTATACTTGTTTAAGTATAGCAATTAACCTTAGGAAATTTTACATAAAAAAAAGCCATAAAAAGTTTAAAACAATTTGAAATATTTTAGATGAAGCAGAGTCAACATAAGTAGTATAACAATAAAATAATATAACCCATTTAGAACCGCAACCAATTTGGCTATTTCATGTTTTTTTACAAAAATATTTTGTCGTTTCAAACTATAGGCTTCAAAACTTATAAAATAACTTTATTGTTATTACTAAATTACTGAGAATAATTGTATTACTAAATGTAATTATTTTAAGTGTCGCAACCCAAACATTTTCACTGCGGGAAGTGAGTTATTTTATACTAGACCATGATGATCCTGTTTTTAAACGCACATCAATTTTGAATATATTTTTTTATTAAACCTATCAACAAAAACAAAAGTTGCGAAATTGCATTTTCTGATAAATTGGTTTCAAACCAACCCCGTAAACTTCCACTCAAACCAACCACCTCCACCGCCGCCCACAATTTTACAATTTAAAGTGAGCCCTCTCGCCCCCGTAGTGAACCAAACTGTGAAAAACAAACTTTAGACAAGAGACTATACCCAATGAGCCTACTGCCATGTTTTAATCTGTTACTCATTTTGACTGACGAATCGTAGTTAGTGCTACAGTAGCGTTACTGACTGGAGGTGATGCCAAGTTGTGAACTTCTTGCGCCAGGAGCACAGGAAGAGACAATCAAATGAATTTCAGTCTACAGCTCTACGTAACGTTAAATTAAACGCAACGTCTCTTTATCAGTCTTTTAAAATTACAACTCGAGAAACGCTGATCCGATTTACAATCGGTTTCTTTCCTCTATAGGTAAGGTATCTGGTCAGGTGTTAGTCATTATTTGATTTATTAATTCATTACTTCCGAAGTTATAACAATATTTGTCTCCATAAGTATACGAAAAAAAAGAAGATTTTCAACGTTTTATACGCATTTTTTTTAAATTTTCATCATTAACTTATATATATATATATATATATATATATATATATATATATATAGTTATGAAAACATGACTATCCCGCCGGACATGCCAATACCGACGGAGGTCCGTCGGAATAGTTATAGAAATATGGGACTTTTATACATTACGGCAGAATTGTACGAATAATATATGAATCAAGCTAACGCCCTACCTATACAGTTTTCATTGTTACTAAAAGCAAATAATGGATCCTTCTTTACTTTTTTTTACAGTGATGATTTGTATTCTTTTTTTATAATTATTACTTGAACTTCATTTTAATAAAATATTTGAAGAAAATTTAATACACTTGTCATATTTAAGGGATTTCGTTTTATATAACCCTATAAACATGTGAGTGGTTTATTTACTTCTCACTTTCGACAAATTTTAAAAAAATTTACACAGATTTTCATATCCGAAGGATTGAAGATATGTCTAAATAAAATGTAAATTAATACATTTGATCCTGAGGCTGTTTTATCAAGATGTGTTTTGAGAATTTGTCTTAGAAAGATTTTGTTTTCCTCTAGCATAATAAAAGAGATTTAAATATGCTGTATTATGTATCTTCATTTTCCAATAATTAATCAACAGGTTTTGACATTTGCATAAGAGGTTTTTTAAATACGTAGTAACTTGGAAGTATTTTCATCTGTTATATTCTGTATTAATAATTGTAGAGGGATTATCGGCAGTATTTTCATGCCTGAGATTTTTGTCTTAAGGGCACCCGAAATCCCATATACCGACAAAGTTAACTAAATGACACATATCTCAAGAACGGTTAAAGATAGAACCATAATTTTTATTTTATTTTAAATATAATTCAAATATCTAGTTCCGTACATATCTTTTTCAAAATTACAATAAAAATAGAGTTTTTTGCAAATCATGATTTTTTTCCTCCTATATTTCATATTTAACATACTCCATTTTTGTTAAAAATTAATATATTTTTTAAAAAGATTGTGAAAGGAACTAGTTATACATCCAATCTATCTGTGTTTCAAATTTAAAGCTCTATCTCTAATAGTTATTGAGTTACGTGTCATTTAGTGTTTGAAAACAACTTTCTCGTAAAACAAAGAAAAACTATTGGTATTCCTCCTAATAGCTAATCCGTAAAAGATTTGAAGTTTTTTAATCCTTTCACCAGTCAAACGTCCTTTACCTTTGAGGGGTTTGCCATCACACAACTTTTCATTTTTTAGTTTGAAAAGTCGTGTCCCCATACGCTTATGGGGAGTACGAGTTGTACATCAAATTAAAGGTCTAATTTAGTAGAATACAATGCCGCAAATCCGACTTCAAAAGGTTCACCCTAAACAAAATGGCGGCGTTTTAAAGTTTATGAAAGTTACAATGTCGTTGAGTGTTAAAGATAGCTGAAACATGTTTACTCGGTACAGGTTTCAAAACAAAGATTTGACAAACAAAGGTTTGCGCCTTACACCCAAAGATAGGCAACTCATCGTACCCTTGAGAAGTAGGGAAAATACCCAGGTGGTGAATCGGTCATCACAATATTATAGAAGAAGCTTTTTCTCTTCATGTCATAATTAATTTTTTTTTTTTTTTTTTTGTTTCAAACATAAATTCAATTAATTTCAAAATTTAACCAACATCATTTATAATTCCGGCTATTACAACTAATTTAACTCAATTTTTGAGATTATGTTTTTAGTAAATTTCATTTTTATAATAACTCTCTTCTTCAAATAACACCTTACTCTAAAATAACACCAACTGTTATTGTAAAGAACACTTAAGCTCATCACTAAGTAATATTTCACCGTTAAACCTTTCCGATCTAAAAGGTTTATACACTCTAGTTTGTCTATAGACACATCCTGGCCATAGTAAGAATAGCCAATTACACAGAGAAAAATCAAAGGCCTATCAAAAATTACCAATAGGTGTATACTTTATATACTATATAAAGTACTGCAGCTCGAGAGCACATAGTTCTGTAAAATTATTGCCGAAATGGTTTGTAAGGCTTTTTTAATTATTTTTTTTACGTGTCAGCAACTGCTTATATGTAAGTATTATAAATAGTTGGATATAGAAAATTCTGGAGCAAAATAAACCACCAAAACAAAATTTTGAAAAAAAAATCCTGATTTTGGGTGCCCTTAAACAAAACGTACTTACTGTAAACATGTTTATTAAGTTTCGAAAATGCCACTATATCAATAAAAACAAAAATATTTATACTGTTATACTTGTCATTAACAATAATAATAATGTTTCTTTACTCTACCAATGAATGACACTGTGCTTCCTCTCACCAAAATTTCTTTTACTCTCCTGTCATACTATCGTAAATCCTTCCAGCTCTTTTTTTGTTCGGACGTATTACTAGTATTTAGATAACAGAGATACTGATAGGTTTTATATTCTACCAATGAATGACACTGTGCTTCTTCTCACAAAAATTTCTTTTAATCTCCTGCCATACAATTTTAAATCCTTGCAGCTCTAAATTTTGTTTGGACGACGTATGACAAGTATTTAGATAACAAAGAGACTGATGGGTTTTAATTTGAGACAACACAACAAGTTGGTTTTAATTTAAGTACTAAGTATCATAAAAATCGGTTCGCCTGTTCTTGAGTTAGACTAAACAACAGTACACGTATTCTAATTTTCGAAAAAAATGTAAACATATCCACGTTACAGATTGTTTAAAATATTCCATAGATGATATCGCTGGGATTTTTTTATGAGAAATTTAAATGTACTTAAAATAAAAACCTTGTTACCTAAATAAAAAACTAATTAGTTTCATTTGCAAAATTTAACATTGTAACTAAAAATCTATTTGGTAAAATAAGAATAGTTTTATAGAGTTTTACCCATGTTTTTGGAATAAGTAAACTAAAACTTTTAAATATTTTTTTCATATTATAATTTTGAAATTAAAAGCAATAGGCTAACAGCAACTTTCAAAGGTGACACAAAAACGATTAAATCGTTAGTATGTACCAAGTGTAATGATTGGTGTTTTATTCAGACTAATTCAGCATCGCAACTCGCTAAGGCCGACACACAAATATACAAACGAAATGAGTGTGGGATGAATATATATGGATAATCATCAGGGTAAATACAGAATTGTTTACAATTAGAAGTGTTATTAAACTTGTTTATAAGGGTTGTTTGTCTAATAAATCTTTGTAAGATCTTGCATGTCATTCCGCTCTAGGGCGCACATTAAGCTCAAAATGTGCGATTTTTAACGTTCACACAGATTTTTTATATTTTCTTAGTCTTCTGAAACTGATTGTCGTCAAATTGATCTGCACATTATTTACTGAAATTTAAGATTTTTAGGTTAATTAAAAAAATGTTATTAATTTTTCATGAGTATGTTTGCTTTTTCTGATCACCGAGTTATCCTACAAATTCGATTGTTTGTGCATTATGTAGCACCAATAGATTTCAAAAACGTGATTATAAAACAGTAATAAATATAGATTTTTATTTAACAGTGTAGTTGAGTGCACCGGAGAGTTACTCACTAGCACTCAAAGCTTGTTTCTATTGTCTCCGGTCTTTCCGTGTTTAATTCTGTGTCGATTGATATCAAATTCGGCCAGTGATTTTATTGCTATATTAATTTGATTGCGGTTGAAACAAACAAAATTAAGTACAAGTTTATTCAACTACTGAAAATAAAATGTATTATGTTTTGAAGAAATCAATGGAGAAAATAAAAATTAATCATTAAAAAGTGTTAATTTCGTGTTAACTGTTAACTTATTTATTTTAAAAAATTGACTTTGACATCCATAAACGCTCAATTAAAGGAAGAAAATGATAAATCAGATTTTGTTATTTATTAAGAGCGTTAGTAGGTCTTAATCGAACGAGAGAAAAAGTTGCCGCCCGAGGCGTAGCAGAGAGCGATAAAGACATTTTAACACTCGAAGAACAAACAAAACTGTTTACGTATTTTACTGATTTCTACACTTATACGAATGATTTTGTAGATAGTAAACTATGCCATTCCACAGTTAAAAATTACCTCTTTCTCAACTAAAAGAAGGAGAGACTTACACACTCATAAATCATCCATGAAGAAGAAATAATAAGACCAGATAAATGTGTCCTTTAATATAGACAAGTTAAAATTTTAACATGAGTGTTATAAAAGTAACCACGAGACTGTCAAGTGTCAATTTACCAAATAAAGGAGTAAACATGTGCGCCCACAAGACCTTGTCCCTCGTGCGGCACTGTCTCAAACACTAGGTTGTAAATCATGTCTCATCTACCAAAGAGTGGCCGGAGTATTTTAAGAATTGACACTTATGTTTGGCCTTGTCCCCCTAAAGTCGTTTTAAAGGTTTGAAGTATAAAAATTTACAACGTTTAGCGAAATTCGTTGTCTTTCATTTGACCTGACGTTTTGTACTAAAGTAATTTGAGAATCGTACCTCATTCGTTCTTCACGGTAGCCATAAAATATATAAACCTAACACTTTAAATTTCAAAATTAAAGAACAATTCGTCGATAGACGCACGGATTAGCGGGTTTTGTGGCATAATCGTTGGTAAAATAAAATAAAAAATCTAACATTTGGTTTATCAGCCACAAAATGCAAAAAACCTTTTGTCCAAATTCGGTAAGATTTTAAATCTAAAAATTTCTAATGTCTGGTATACGGACGAAAGGTTGGTAAAATAACCACAGGAATTTTCACATATATTACTCTACTGTTTTCCTGTTTCATACTTACGCAATTTCACATTCTTGCCGATAAGTAGCGTACTTCCCGACCATCCATTTAACAGGTTTGATGTCGCTACCTTAAAGTTTGGATGCATTTTTTACAGTGGCAATGTGTATACTAATTTCGTTTCTGTAGTAACGGGTTCAAAAAATAATCGCGCATCACTTTTTTCACTTTTTGTGTATAGTGGCAATCCTGTTTGACATAGCGTTATAAAAATCAATAGGATTCGTTCCATTTACTGAGGAATTGTAATACACCAAATTTCCTTTTCTGAGCTTAAATCGTTCACAAAATTTTCCGAAAGTAATAGGTTGTGGTAATTATTTACGTTATTACTAGTTCCGCTACTACAACACACATAAAAATATTTGGGATATTACTATTCTACTGTAAACCAAGTGTGCAAAATGTCAGCTTCATCGGTTAAACCGTTTGGGAGTTAAGGTGTTCATAGACTCACGGACTCTTGAAAAAATGGTCTAAATTAATTTCAGTGGACCTCAAAACGTACATATCCGTTAAAATCTCCATTACAATAATTTTCATGATACCATTACTTTCCTTCTATATTAGTCAGAAAGTAAAAATTAATTGTTGTTTTCTTTATTCAATGATTGTTGCTTCATTTCACTATATCTATCTGTTTTGTAACGTTATAAAGCAAACCCAATAGTATCAGTGCATCTGTGTCTGTCTGCAACAATGAATGTGCAAGCATTATGCCAAACCGATAGATATATTTTTATTAAACTCTGTATATATTGCATAGGTACTGTAATTAACTAGGTGAATAGAATACTCTTCTTTATGAAAAACGAATGCTATTTTCCATAATTATTGCGGCCTACGTGTTTTTTAAAAGAGTAACACCTATTTTCTACGGCATTTTCGGTTGAAACATTCGCTTTTATTCTAGACGATGTTAAACTAAGCGCAATAGTTCAGGAACTACAGCCGTCATATTTTAGAAACTCTTGTTTTTTTGCAAACTTCGTTATTTGTTATTTGCATTTTATTTATTAAAGGCTTTCTTTCTAATTTATTTTTACTGACTTCACTATATCGATCTGATTTGTGGCATTTTTATGCAAAACTAAAAGCTTTCACGTTTCTTGTCTGTCTGCCTATCTGTAACTCTGTGTAAGCATCACGCCCAAATGGTCCGAGATATATAATTTTATATATATAAAAAAAAAATTAAAAAAAACTTTTTATATATTGTACGTTGTAACCGACTTGGTGAATAAACTTTTTGTCGTAATGATAATAGCAGCTTACATATTTTGTTTAAATGGTAATATGTATTGCTAAAATGGGAAATATGAAGTAGGCTACCAAATAAAAGATAAAAACCAGTACAATAAAATCATATAAGTTATTATCCTTCCTCCATATAATTTAAAAAAGAAACCTTGATCGCTGTCATATAAGATCTCATTTTATTTTCAAATGAGCATGCGTATTTAAAAACCTAAATCTATAACATAATGGCATATATGGTTTACTTACAGTATACTGACAACAATCGAACTGGTAAATTAATGAAATGTATGAAATAAATTAAATTATTAGTGTGGGGGAAGAGTAGCCTACTACGCACATAGACAGCACGGATTAAAATATAAATTTTGACTATTGAAAAACATGTTGAGTTTTTCGCGGATATAGGCTATCCGTTTTGAAGTCCTATAAGAGCCAAAAAAGTAATTGTGGGAATTATGTCAGTCTGTCGTCTCTCTGTTGTATGTAAAGTATGACCCAAACTAGTAGACCGAGTTTTATCGAATTTGGTATGTGGTAATGTTTTCACACAACTCCTAAGTTTTAATTTAAATAACTCAAATATTGAGGTTGACTTAACATTTTAACACTTAAATACAACTTAAATGAGAACGAGAAAATGAGAATGAGATTAAGTAGAAAGTCGTATCTCGATTGGTCATAACAAATAAACAAATCATTTTATCCACTTGTTATTGTGGACATTAGTTCATAATGAAAATACAAACATTCTCTAATGATTTCAAATGAATACGTGATTCGGTTCGTAATTTATGACATACCACCATTGTAAATGTAAAATACAGGTTAACTTTTGAACATCGACTTTTTAAATGAAATTTTTACACTAATAACGAAAGAAACGTGAAAATTTTATCAATTAAATAGAACTTCTAGAAAATGAGAATGAGATTTAGTAGAAAGTCGTATCTTGAATGGTCATAACAAATAAACAAATCTCTTTATCCACTTAATATTGTGGACATTAGCTCATAATGACAATACAAACATTCTCTGATAATTTCAAAAGAATACATGATTTCGTTCGTAATTTATGACATAACACCATTGTAAATGAAAAGACAGGTTAACTTTTGAATTGAACATCGACTTTTTAAGTGAAATTTTTACACTAATAACGATAGAAACGTGAAAATTTTATCAATTAAATAGAACTTCTAGAAAATGAGAATGAGATTTAGTAGAAAGTCGTATCTTGATGGTCATAACAAATAAACAAATCATTTTATCCACTTGTTATTGTGGACATTAGTTCATAATGACAATACAAACATTCTCCGATAATTTCAAATGAATACATGATTCGGTTCGTAATTTATGACATAACACCATTGTAAATGTAAAATACAGGTTAACTTTTGAACATTGACTTTTTAAATGAAATTTTTACACTAATAACGATAGAAAAGTGAAAATTTTATCAATGAAATAGAACTTCTAGAAAACGAGAATGAGATTTAGTAGAAAGTCGTATTTTGAATGGTTATAACAAATAAACAAATCTCTTTATCCACTTAATATTGTGGACATTAGCTCATAATGACAATACAAACATTCTCTGATAATTTCAAAAAATACATGATTTCGTTCGTAATTTATGACATAACACCATTGTAAATGTAAAATACAATTTAACTTTTGAACATCGACTTTTTAAATGAAATGTTTACACTAATAACGTTAGAAAAGTGAAAATTTTATCAATGAAATAGAACTTCTAGAAAATGAAAATGAGATTTAGTAGAAAGTCGTATCTTGATTGGTCATAACAAATAAACAAATCTCTTTATCCACTTAATATTGTGGACGTTAGTTTATAATGACAATACAAACATTATCTGATGATTTCAAATGAATACGTGATTCGGTTCGTAATTTATGACATACCACCATTGTAAATGTAAAATACAGGTTAACTTTTGAACATTGACTTTTTAAATGAAATTTTTACACTAATAACGATAGAAAAGTGAAAATTTTATCAATGAAATAGAATTTCTAGAAAACGAGAATGAGATTTAGTAGAAAGTCGTATTTTGAATGGTTATAACAAATAAACAAATCTCTTTATCCACTTAATATTGTGGACATTAGCTCATAATGACAATACAAACATTCTCTGATAATTTCAAAAAATACATGATTTCGTTCGTAATTTATGACATACCACCATTGTAAATGTAAAATACAATTTAACTTTTGAACATCGACTTTTTAAATGAAATGTTTACACTAATAACGTTAGAAAAGTGAAAATTTTATCAATGAAATAGAACTTCTAGAAAATGAAAATGAGATTTAGTAGAAAGTCGTATCTTGATTGGTCATAACAAATAAACAAATCTCTTTATCCACTTAATATTGTGGACGTTAGTTTATAATGACAATACAAACATTATCTGATGATTTCAAATGAATACGTGATTCGGTTCGTAATTTATGACATACCACCATTGTAAATGTAAAATACAGGTTAACTTTTGAACATTGACTTTTTAAATGAAATTTTTACACTAATAACGATAGAAAAGTGAAAATTTTATCAATGAAATAGAACTTCTAGAAAACGAGAATGAGATTTAGTAGAAAGTCGTATTTTGAATGGTTATAACAAATAAACAAATCTCTTTATCCACTTAATATTGTGGACATTAGCTCATAATGACAATACAAACATTCTCTGATAATTTCAAAAAATACATGATTTCGTTCGTAATTTATGACATAACACCATTGTAAATGTAAAATACAATTTAACTTTTGAACATCGACTTTTTAAATGAAATGTTTACACTAATAACGTTAGAAAAGTGAAAATTTTATCAATGAAATAGAACTTCTAGAAAATGAAAATGAGATTTAGTAGAAAGTCGTATCTTGATTGGTCATAACAAATAAACAAATCTCTTTATCCACTTAATATTGTGGACGTTAGTTTATAATGACAATACAAACATTATCTGATGATTTCAAATGAATACGTGATTCGGTTCGTAATTTATGACATACCACCATTGTAAATGTAAAATACAGGTTAACTTTTGAACATTGACTTTTTAAATGAAATTTTTACACTAATAACGATAGAAAAGTGAAAATTTTATCAATGAAATAGAACTTCTAGAAAACGAGAATGAGATTTAGTAGAAAGTCGTATTTTGAATGGTTATAACAAATAAACAAATCTCTTTATCCACTTAATATTGTGGACATTAGCTCATAATGACAATACAAACATTCTCTGATAATTTCAAAAAATACATGATTTCGTTCGTAATTTATGACATAACACCATTGTAAATGTAAAATACAATTTAACTTTTGAACATCGACTTTTTAAATGAAATGTTTACACTAATAACGTTAGAAAAGTGAAAATTTTATCAATGAAATAGAACTTCTAGAAAATGAAAATGAGATTTAGTAGAAAGTCGTATCTTGAATGGTCATAACAAATAAACAAATCTCTTTATCCACTTAATATTGTGGACGTTAGTTTATAATGACAATACAAACATTATCTGATGATTTCAAATGAATACGTGATTCGGTTCGTAATTTATGACATACCACCATTGTAAATGTAAAATACAGGTTAACTTTTGAACATTGACTTTTTAAATGAAATTTTTACACTAATAACGATAGAAAAGTGAAAATTTTATCAATGAAATAGAACTTCTAGAAAACGAGAATGAGATTTAGTAGAAAGTCGTATTTTGAATGGTTATAACAAATAAACAAATCTCTTTATCCACTTAATATTGTGGACATTAGCTCATAATGACAATACAAACATTCTCTGATAATTTCAAAAAATACATGATTTCGTTCGTAATTTATGACATACCACCATTGTAAATGTAAAATACAATTTAACTTTTGAACATCGACTTTTTAAATGAAATGTTTACACTAATAACGTTAGAAAAGTGAAAATTTTATCAATGAAATAGAACTTCTAGAAAATGAAAATGAGATTTAGTAGAAAGTCGTATCTTGAATGGTCATAACAAATAAACAAATCTCTTTATCCACTTAATATTGTGGACGTTAGTTTATAATGACAATACAAACATTATCTGATGATTTCAAATGAATACGTGATTCGGTTCGTAATTTATGACATACCACCATTGTAAATGTAAAATACAGGGTAACTTTTGAACATCGACTTTTTAAATGAAGTTTTTACACTAATAACGAAAGAAACGTGAAAATTTTATCAATGAAATAGAACTTCTAGAAAATGAAAATGAGATTTAGTAGAAAGTCGTATCTTGAATGGTCATAACAAATAAACAAATCTCTTTATCCACTTAATATTGTGGACATTAGTTTATAATGACAATACAAACATTATCTGATGATTTCAAATGAATACGTGATTCGGTTCGTAATTTATGACATACCACCATTGTAAATGTAAAATACAGGTTAACTTTTGAACATCGACTTTTTAAATGAAGTTTTTACAATAATAACGAAAGAAACGTGAAAATTTTATCAATTAAATAGAACTTCTAGAAAATGAGAATGAGATTTAGTAGAAAGTCGTATCTTGAATGGTCATAACAAATAAACAAATCTCTTTATCCACTTAATATTGTGGACATTAGCTCATAATGACAATACAAACATTCTCTGATAATTTCAAAAGAATACATGATTTCGTTCGTAATTTATGACATAACACCATTGTAAATGAAAAGACAGGTTAACTTTTGAATTGAACATCGACTTTTTAAGTGAAATTTTTACACTAATAACGATAGAAACGTGAAAATTTTATCAATTAAATAGAACTTCTAGAAAATGAGAATGAGATTTAGTAGAAAGTCGTATCTTGAATGGTCATAACAAATAAACAAATCATTTTATCCACTTGTTATTGTGGACATTAGTTCATAATGACAATACAAACATTCTCCGATAATTTCAAATGAATACATGATTCGGTTCGTAATTTATGACATAACACCATTGTAAATGTAAAATAAAGGTTAACTTTTGAACATTGACTTTTTAAATGAAATTTTTACACTAATAACGATAGAAAAGTGAAAATTTTATCAATGAAATAGAACTTCTAGATAAAGAGAATGAGATTTAGTAGAAAGTCGTATTTTGAAAGGTTATAACAAATAAACAAATCTCTTTATCCACTTAATATTGTGGACATTAGCTCATAATGACAATACAAACATTCTCTGATAATTTCAAAAGAATACATGATTTCGTTCGTAATTTATGACATAACACCATTGTAAATGAAAAGACAGGTTAACTTTTGAATTGAACATCGACTTTTTAAGTGAAATTTTTACACTAATAACGATAGAAACGTGAAAATTTTATCAATGAAATAGAACTTCTAGAAAATGAGAATGAGATTTAGTAGAAAGTCGTATCTTGATGGTCATAACAAATAAACAAATCATTTTATCCACTTGTTATTGTGGACATTAGTTCATAATGACAATACAAACATTCTCCGATAATTTCAAATGAATACATGATTCGGTTCGTAATTTATGACATAACACCATTGTAAATGTAAAATACAGGTTAACTTTTGAACATCGACTTTTTAAATGAAATTTTTACACTAATAACGATAGAAAAGTGAAAATTTTATCAATGAAATAGAACTTCTAGAAAATGAGAATGAGATTTAGTAGAAAGTCGTATCTTGAATGGTCATAACAAATAAACAAATCTCTTTATCCACTTGTTATTGTGGCCATTACTTCATAATGACAATACAAACATTCTCTGATAATTTCAAAAGAATACATAATTTCGTTTGTAATTTATGACATAACACCATTGTAAATGAAAAGACAGGTTAACTTTTGAATTGAACATCGACTTTTTAAATGAAATTTTTACACTAATAACGATAGAAACGTGAAAATTTTATCAATTAAATAGAACTTCTAGAAAATGAGAAGGAGATTTAGTAGAAAGTCGTATTTTGAATGGTTATAACAAATAAACAAATCTCTTTATCCACTTAATATTGTGGACATTAGCTCATAATGACAATACAAACATTCTCTGATAATTTCAAAAGAATACATGATTTCGTTCGTAATTTATGACATAACACCATTGTAAATGAAAAAACAGGTTAACTTTTGAATTGAACATCGACTTTTTAAATGAAATTTTTACACTAATAACGATAGAAACGTGAAAATTTTATCAATTAAATAGAACTTCTAGAAAATGAGAATGAGATTTAGTAGAAAGTCGTATCTTGAATGGTCATAACAAATAAACAAATCTCTTTATCCACTTAATATTGTGGACATTAGCTCATAATGACAATACAAACATTCTCTGATGATTTCAAATGAATACATGATTCGGTAATTTCGGCTCGTAATTTATGACATACCATTATTGTAAATGTAAAATACAGGTTAACTTTTGAACATCGACTTTTTAAATGAAATATTTACACTAATAACGATAGAAACGTGAAAATTTTATCAATGAAATAGAACTTCTAGAAAATGAGAATGAGATTTAGTAGAAAGTCGTATCTTGATTGGTCATAACAAATAAACAAATCTCTTTATCCACTTGATATTGTGGACATTAGTTCATAATGACAATACAAACATTCTCTGATGATTTCAAATGAATACATGATTCGGTTCGTAATTTATGACATACCACCATTGTAAATGTAAAATACAGGTTAACTTTTGAATTGAACATCGACTTTTTAAATGAAATTTTTACACTAATAACGATAGAAACGTGAAAATTTGATCACTTAAATAAAATAATATTACAAAAAAAAATATACGGGGTGTTTCAAAATAAATATTGGAGTTTTCAGGCTTTGTACTATTTAATACTATTAACTAATTATTATAAATAATACATCAAGAGAAAGAACAACTCAAACAGTTTTGTTGGCACGCATGCACTGTTTCCTATGACTTCCTTATACAGCGCTTGTGGTAAGGATGGCGACTATTGAATAGAATATATTAAATGTTGAGCTTGACTTATGAGAAAAACTATACAGTGTAACAAACACACAGAAGACAATCCTCATAAAAAAATACACCTAAGTATCAGACGCGTTTCAACGACAAGGTTGTCCTCTTCAGTAATACACCAGCTACACCAATCAAACCACAACTATTTGGTTCGGAAGAACTCAGTTCGGAAGCTAGTCGTGAATTAGCAATTCCAGTGACGTCTGTGTGTAGAGTTTTAAGGAGACGCTTACAACTACATCCTTATCGTTTGCAGTTGTTACAAGCTCTAAAGCCTATAGACTACGGTATAAGTGCCAACTTTGCAAACGATATATGACGGTGAAGATTTTCTGGTTCTTCAGTGACGAATCGAATACACCTAAAGTGGACATAAATAAAGGTTCACGTGTATGTGACTCCGCTACTAGCTGACCAACCCGACTTAAGAAACAAGATTGAAGCAGTTGTTGCAACAATTACTCCAAACACACTGATCATGGTTTGGGACAAACTCGGCTATCGACTCGATGTGTACCGTGTGACGAATGGGGCTCACATTGAATACTTATGGGAAAACTGTCTAAGTTTCTCTTACATAAAATGTATTATTTATGATTGTAAGTTAAATGTAATAAATACTACACACTTAAAACCCTGTTATTCATTTTATAACACCCGGTACGTATATATACATATTTTAAGCAATTATAAATAGATACTTCACAACTTTAGTTAGCGATAAACAGCAATGAGTTATCTACAGATGTAGTTAAGTTTGTATTCTTTCTTGAAAAATTATGAGTTTTTGTGTGTTTAAGGTGTACAAAAAAATCAAAACTTATATCATAAAGCAAGGTATATTCTGTACATAAATAAAGCTACACTGCGATTTGTCAGAGGGTTGATGCAACCACAGATGTCGTTCAGTAACATATTATCTTCTATACTAATAAATAATGTATTGCTCCATTAAATTCTCTGATTCATATGATTGTGTTTATGTATATGATAATACACACTGCACCTTTTCTAAAAAAAATCGTAAAACTAGAAAAGTATCACCAAACGTTACATTTTAAAACAATGATGTAGATACTGACTAGTAGGCCAAACAATATTTAATTTTAAATATTTATAATTTTGTCTAGGACTATCTTTACCTAATGTCTATTTAGATTCCAATAAAAGCTACAATTTCATATAACCAAAAAGACTGATACCCCTACTTAGTCTCTTTTACCCCTACTTAGTCAACGTTGAACAACTGTCAAAGAACCAAGAAGTCGGCTGTACTGTTTGTTCATTGTTCGTTCTGTCACGAGTTCTACAACAACCCGTAAAGGTAAGTTATTTTTACTAAGATATTTTATAGTTTAATTTTATTTAGTGTTGGAAATAGTTTAATTTTGTTGTAATATATAGTAATAATAAAAATTAACGTCTTTAATGAAAGGAATTTAAATTTTGACCATAGCTTTCTTGATTTTTAATATTCTCTTGATTATTGACTGTCAGAGGTGTCATTGCAAGATAAATTATTCATCTCATCATTGCAATAAAATTATTATTATTATTATTTTAATATTGACTACAAAATTATGAAATTAAAACTTAAATTTTCAATCATATACATAAAAATATAAAAAGTTAACTTTGACGTAAAATGTTAAAATTAAACAAAATTTTGATTTTAATTACATTTTGGTCGAATATCCCAATCTAGGTTCAACTGATTTTGACATGTTTTAGATAGATTACAAAAATCGAATACGATTCAAACGAATGTGCCCAGTTATGAACCATGAACATGAACCATGAACCATAAATTTTGTTTTCTTGTACAATTTCGTAAAATATTTTATTTTTTTTGGTAAAAATAGTCTAAATATTTAGTCATATCAAAGCATATTTTAAATGAAATTTAAAAAATTTAAGTTATTCGGTATCAAGATGGACTTGTATTCTTAATTATTTATTGAATAGTATGGCTTAATTAATTATGCTTTTAAAAAATCAGATAAAGTCAGGTTGAGTAAATTTTAATTTTTGAAACCATATAACTGTTTATTTCCAAGTAATAAAATTTATTCTCCTTCTTTTTATGATTACATTAAGTTAATTACGTGTAAAGAAGTGGTTTTTGTTTGCTGAACTATTTTATAAAAATGTATTGTGCTAAGCCCAATAACAATAAATCCGTACGCAAGTCACATGAACTATTTAATATGTTTTATTGTAAGACAAAATCACTTGTCGCAATTCACAGTCGTAAATTGTACGGCTAACTTCACAGTTGTTGCCCAATTTGAGATTTTATAATTAAAAGACAAATATATTGGTATAAGACTCTACAATGTATTATTGATATGGATAAACAATATACAATTATAATACTCTATATTTTCCCGCCGTGATCAACCATGAGCCATTGTCCCAACTGTTTTTCACGAAAATGTTTAACTATAGAAACCAAAACTTCTTAGCAGCAAATTGTTAAATTGTTTTATAACAACAGAAGGACACACTCATCCACAATAATTATAATTCACACTCATCCACAAGCATCCATTCTCACTGCCTATTTACCTAAGAATCGTAAGCTGTTGAATAACATAAAAAAAATCATTTTATTCAACCTAATCCAGTAATTGCAGATTTCAATGTTAATCGTTTAGGAAATGAATTTGATAGAATTCTGACTGTAACTAAGAAAATTACAATTTTTCCACCATTCTAAAATTTCATGTTGTGTAATAATTGATGGCATATCCATACTAATATACTAATTGATTCAGCTCCATGTAATCCATTTAGAAAACAAGTTCAATCTAGATTAATTAAATACTTTTCTGATTGAATGACTAAGAAAAGTGTACATTAACTATAAAAATATATAAACTGTTTTATATCAAGTTTTATTGAATATATGTTTCTCGGCCAATTAACATGAGACAAACACTTAATTGTTTGTTTACTGATAACTAAGATTACAGTATCAAGTTTATTCTCAAATAATGCATATTTATAACATTTTCGGTTTTAAGTGGAGTATTCGGAGAGGCGTGACTAATGGGATTTACTTGCCGGCCTACCCCAGCTATTCATCGGCCCAACCTAACAGCCATGTACAACCTTGAAGGAGTCCACCGGCAAAATTATCTTTGAACTTGTTTAGGTCAGGCAGATTTACAACCCTATTTCAGAGGGCTTTTAACGAAAATCTGCACATTTCTGTCACACAGTTTATTTTAACACTTGTGTCATAGCTATGACATATTGCAAAAAAGGGAAATTTTTGTAATAGTTTTAAATGTTCTAGGCAAGGAAGGTTTATGACTCTATACTTGTTGCCGACATCTACCTACGTCTATAATATATCAATCAAATTTGCTTACTTATTTATGACTGAATTCAGTATTTATTTCATTAAAAAAAAATTAAAATCGGCACATAAAGAAAAATGAACATTATTTGATTTGTAATATTCACACTCAGTGGTGTTTCATGTAAAGTTTGCTGTATACAACTTAAATTTAAAGAGTGTCTTTTTAATTAACACTCCAGTAGGCGCGCGGATTACGGGTGTAATCCATGTAATTTGTTTTTCGCCCAAACAGCAGTTGGCAACACGTATAACCTTGAGTAGTCATCTACCTTCTCTCCACCTCTTCCCTTACTCGCCAGTGCAACCCCAGTCTTGTTAGTGCGCCTATTGTTGTTAGACAAAGTATTTCCTGAGCCTTGTTTTAACTGGATTACAGATGTAATCCACGCGCCCACTGGCGTTACAGTATTTTCGTGTTTAAACATATTTCAATTTTTTTTCCATCGTTTTATAAGATAAAAAAGTAGTTATTTAGTGTTGTTTTGGAACGGTATTCATAGTTTCATGGGTTTAGTGGACAATAACATTAGGAAACATGAATAAAAGTGAAAAAGAACAGTTAGATCAGTGGCTAAGAGAAACAGAGGACGACAATGAAAGTTTGTTGGGATTGGAGGACAGAGATGAGACAGAGGAAGATAGAGTGGAATTCGATAGTGTAAACAGAAGTGATGAAATCGGTTTAGAAGCAAATCTAGAGGAAGAACTTGGTGATGTTGAAATGGTAGAAGCTACACAGCAAGATCTTCAAAAAGCCCCTCAACGAGTTCCTCAAAATGCTCCGCAACAAATACAGCAGGTACCTTTTAGCAATCCAGAATTTTACATTGGACAAGATAGAGAAACGAGATGGTATTTAGACCCACAAGTAACGCGAACAACACGCACACCCAGACACAATATAATACCAGTTTTTCATCGTCCAGAGCCACATGGAAATGCTAAACAAGTACAAACTCCTATAATGGCACTTCAGTGCATAAAATTGATGATGACATCATTTCAAAAATAGTTATCTATACAAATATTTACATTGATAAAGTAAGACCTGAGTTCCAAAGAGAAAGAAACGCCCGCGATAAAGATGCTCGGGATATACTAGCCATGATTGGGATTTTATATCTAGCTGGAGCACTGAAAAACGGCAGAAGAAATGCCCTACAATGATAATGTATTATGTATTTGAATATTGTATGTATCATTTTGTACGTTGTGTCGATTAACTCTTTTTTTTAGTTCACTTCATTGCACGAGTCTTATGTATAAGATTTAGCAAAAAATCAATGTTACGGTGGGGACCGGTGATTTTTCAACTAGGCCTATATGTTTTTTTTTTTTTTTTTTTTTTTTTTTTCACAATTTAAAATTCTATTTTGTAAAGTCAGTATTTTAAAATATCTTTCCCTAAGCTTTTCAACTTTTTTTTAGATTATAAATTAAAATAACTTATGTTTGGATACAGATTAAGTTTACAAAGTAAAGTTTTCTTTCAGTGTTAGGTTTATTACAAACATGTAATTTTAGCTTAACATAACTATCTGTTACCCATTTTCTATGCGATAATTATCTTTTTCTGAGTTCCATTTCTATTCCTAAGAAACAATTACTTACTATTTTAACTTGATTTAGTTCATAAGTACAAAAAAAAAAGTTCACCTCCAAAATTGTTACGATTAAGAACAAAAGAAATTTGTTGACTGCAATAATGTAAAATAAATTTTGGTTTTGAGATAAAAATGTGTAAAACTATTTATTCCAACCATAAAAACCAAAAGTTAGATTAAATGTATAAGAAATGTGCCCAAAACAACTAAATCAAATTGGATTACAAGTGTAATCCGCGCGACCCCTCACGTCACCTGTACTCGCGCGCCTACTGGAGTGTTAAAAAAAAATTCAAAATGAATTTTTACTTCAAAACGTACAAATTACAAAACTGTCTACGTTGTTTTTCCATTGATTGATCAGGCACTGTTTAGTAAGTGAACAAGTGTCATTTATTGATCGGAATAGTACTTTTTACTTCGGTCCTAAACTTTGAATAGTCCTAAACAAATGTAAAGTATTCACAGAGTACTGGAATATTATTGAACTTTTGGTTTGAGTTTTAGATCTTCATTTTTCACCAAAATGTTACCGCAATCGTTTGGACTATTTTGAGTTATTCTAGTTATTACAAATATTGTTCATTATATATTTTAAATGATTACTTCAGAACTTACATTTTTTTATAAGCATCGAATTTATTTTATTTGAGTCCTTAGGCAAAAATTTGAGTCCTTAGGCAAAATGAGCTAAAATTAATGAAATCATTAGAGCCTATTTCGATAAACATGACGGGACATACATTAATTTCTATGAAACTACGTTTAAATAGACAGTTTATATTATTTTGAAAAGTTTTATTCTCGGGATGGGTATTCAATTATGCTCATTTATTAATTTTATAGTATTAAATTAAAGTTATCTTTCAAAGTAAAAAAAAAAAAAAAAACTAAAATATGAAAACCCTTTTTTGAAATATTCAACTTTGAAAGAGTAGCAGTTTTTATTTCACATCTCATGTAAGTATAATTATTTATAGCTTCGTCTTTGCCAGTCTTTATGTTAATATCGAATTTTTGTGGTTTGTAAAAACAAGAGTTTGTACTGTTGATGACCAAGCTAAACATATTGGTGTCTCTCTAAAAATGTATATTAGGGAGTTTTTAGTTAATATTAGAAAATGAACCATATTTGTAATAGTTCACAATTGTTCAAACTATTCAATACAATTTGGTGAAAAACTAAATCGTAAAACTGTACCATTCAAATCGAGCGTATACTAATTAATATTCTTGTACTCTGTAAGAACCACGTCAGGTTAACTATTTCTGGATGACTCAAGAATTGAAATCTTATTTTATTTGTAGTTTGGCATCATGGCCTCATGACCAGTTCATAATAACGAATATATCTATTATGACAAACTCCTTATTTGTGTTTATAATAGATTCACTTATGAAAAACATATACATATCAATTAATTACTTTCGTCTCTGAAATATTTGAAACGTCTAAAAGTATTTACTGATAACATAAGAGAAAAGAAACCATCATTGTTTGTTTCGTAATCTAAATAGAGCGCCACACTGACTTTTGTACTTTTTTACCTACTTTGTTTGGACTATTTTTTTACAAAAACCAGTCTAATAGATAAAGTAAACATTCGGAATCCTTTTAACTTAATCTCCCCCCCATCTACCGCTATCTTTATCTATCCGTGGGTTTGAAAAGACATAAGTTACTGTTAATACGATTTTCTTACAATAAAATATCTTACTGAAAGGAACATAAACCAAGTTTCAATCAAGTGTTGCTAGCAACTTTATTTAGCAATATTATATGATTATATTATTTGAAAGAGAAAAACTGTTGTTTATTTGTATTTACGATTTGACTCAAAAACTACTAATCTAAATTGGATGAAACATTCTAGAATATTTTTTTAAACTAATGTTTCGAGAATTATAAAATTAGTCAAATCAGCTTCTACAATAAATTATTAAAGTATGTTTTAAATGGAAATTTTAAAGTTATGTTATTTGGTATCAAGTTTTAACTGCATTTTAATCTTGATTTTTAAATCTGTGTTGATAAAAAACTATGTCTGATAAATTATTATTTTTTTTTATAGATGTCTACTAGGACCAGTAAAATTATGAAATTAGCTCTGTCTAATAACATAAAATAAGTTATACAGTTTTGCCATCATTAAACAGTCCTGAGCAGGAATCTACAAAAGGATCAACTTATAAAAAACCGACAGAAGAATTAAGAGGTAAATACTTAAATTGTAGTAAAATTTCATAATATAATACATTCTTTTTTTCTTTTAAAAACTAATTGCTAACGGGAGTAAAGACAAATAATGTTTAATAGTTCAGTTATCTAAGGATTGATAATTTATTTGTATTTAATATCTTAGTTACCTTACTGGATTTGCCTTAGTTGTTATCATATAATACTCTTGTTCCATTTAAAGGTTTAAATTTCTCTCTAAAATGGAAAATAATAAGTTTCCATATTTATCAACACAAAATCACACTGCTTAATACCCCAGAATCGATAAAGGTTATAGTTATTTGAAAAATCTCAAAATCACTTGAAATAAAAAAAGGGGGAAAAAAGAAGAATATGGTGATATTATGTTATACTTCAATTTTTATTTAATACGCAATAATAAAGTTTGAAAAGTAGAACTTACGAAAATTAACATTTTTCAAATATAATTTTTTTAAATATTTATCATTATATTTTATTCTGTTCAGATTTTGCTTTGTCAGCTGACGATCTGGAAGCCTGTAGGAAGTCAGCAAGAGAAGCCCTTGACCAGTCAGCAAGTACGTCTACTGACCACTACAGCTTGACTGGTGTTTTACATCCTCAAGGAGGTAAAGAAGTATTTTTATAACTTATAAATCGTGCACTAAATTACCATAGATCATTACTAGTTTTAGTGTTTTACCTGTATATGAAATATTCCATTACACAATTATTTACATTTCAAGTTTATTTACTATATTCAGGCAATGATAAAATGGAGATTTTTGTTTCAAAATTTATCATACGTTATTTCAAAAATGGATTTGATTCAACATGATTTTAAACATAGATTTTATTTTTCACTTGAAAATTGGCACAAAAGATAAAATTACCACTATTATTACTAGCTTGTGGTTGTAACTTTTCAATAAAAATTCCTTAGTTGAAATTAATAACTTTGTTATATAAAGTCAGGAGTAAAGTTTCTTTTATTATCTTAGTTATTTAAGACTATTATTATCTTTATTATTATCTTTATTATATTGGTTAATTAAAATAAATATTATTAGTATAATATTATTGGTTAAACAACTTAAGTATTAAAATGACTATAAAATATTGGCCACGTAAAGTATTCTATTATTAATAATATAAAATATCTGATAGTTGTATATTATTGGTACTGAACAGCTGAGCATTATTGTTTTATAATATATATACATAATTTACCCAATTTATAAAATAACAATATAGGTCATATATAATATAACTATACGATATATTTTTTACTAAACAATTATTTAACAAATTTTATACAAAAATATGACTAAATAATAATGACAAACAACGGACAAATATTAGCTACATACTTAACCAAGATAGCCGACACGGAGTTAATATACAGCTAATTTATAAAGCGTCTTTGAAATTGTTTTTGTTTATTTCGATGTTGTTGACAATTCTTATATTATCATAGATAATGACAAACTATAACTTAAGGGAAGCTTGAAAATATATTAATAGAATCTGTAGTCAACTGATCCCGGAGTTCCTAAAAGTAAGTTATATATCTGTCTGTCATGTCTACTTCAAATGTTATTAATCACCATATTGGCAGAAAACTGGCATTTAAACAAAACAGTGTTTTGTACAATAAATTATGAAAGTTCTTGGGCATTTGGGGACATTTCATTCGAATACTTAAAGATATCCGTTATTATGATTTCAAACGTTGTGGCACATTGAAAGTAAAAATGTTATTTCAGAGAAAACAGTTCATGTGATCTGTATTGTATATTAATTAGTTAGAAAACATTATAATATTTAGGTGTTTTTGTTTTAGTGAAGAGAAAACTATTTACAAAAACTGATGACATGGAAGAAACCACTAACGATCTCTCAGAAGTAAACTCAAGTAAATATAATACATGGAATTTATAAATATAGTACATTATAATATATGTCATTTTAAAGTAAATGTTTTGGTAACATGTGATCTTTTAATATAAAGTACATTTATCACGATATTTATGTATAGGTATTGTTATTAGAAACCTATTATAATGTAGTATCATTTAAATAATCAGGTATAGAAAAAGGCAACTCGAAAATGTATATACCAACCTTTTCGAATCTTGTATATTTTTTAGTAAACAAAAAATAAAATAATAAATAGAAAATAATATTGTAGTACATTTATGTTTAAAATCTGTTTAGGACCACACATAATTACAGAAATCACAAAGAGGTTGAATGCATATGTAAAACACAGAAAAGTGGATTTTAGAAACGGTAATCCCAACAGTGCCAGGAAGAAGAATAGGAAAATAGGATTTCTTAAAGCGGCGCTTGCAAATGCTGAGAGGGGTGAACCTATTAATTTAGCTCAGCTTCCTGACTTCCCCGAGAGTTCAACCCTAAATTCGATGATGGACACTGAGATCACGGTAATGGTTTAGTATAGTTTTACTTATTCAGAAGAAATACAAATTTATTTTAATTGACAAACATTTGGATATCATTAACTGGGGACAAGATATTAATTATTGGTATGGAAGACAATAAATTATTTTTGGTATTTTTTAACTGAAATAATGTTTTATTTCCACACAGCTCAGATACTAAAAGTAATTACCTATTAAGGTATTCATAAAGATATTATTAAGACAAAATAGAAATTATCACCCTCAGGTATTTTTAGTAAATACTTACTTTGGCGGTGACGAGGGTAAGAATTTACACCTTTCTTCATGTTATCTTGGGTTCAATCTCTCTCCTTCGTTCCTATCAATTATCATTTGACCAAAACATATTCTGTAATTGCTTTAAAGATATTACAGTATTCTAGCGAGAAGGGTCTTTATTTTAAGGGTTTTTATTCCCTATTTTATAAGGCGATGATTACCGATACGTTCTTTGCCTCTAAGCAAAAAGGAAAACAATTTAGTTCTAGTACATGGTTATATGTTTGCCATTTATTTTAGTATAATATTTATAAAAGCACTCACAGTAATTGTAGTGGATTAAAAAATTATGAAAGTCCAGTGTGACTTTAAATTTAAATATTCAATATAATCAACTTATTTGCAGTCTGATTTACTATACAACCTTTGTTGTGTGGCAGGATATATTTTAATTTAATTCCGCTATATTTTTTTCTACATTCTCAAAAACATGAAATAAATAATACACAGAATGGCATATGATCTCTATGTAAGGCTTTAAAAAGTGGCCCAAGTGGTGCATGACTTTACAGACCAAATAATATCATCGCAAAGAAGCCCAAGATTTAGTCACAGGGCGACTTAAATGATGAGATTGCAGGTGGGTAGGTCATGGACCTAAAGGGACACTGTTTATAGACCTTTCAAATTGCATGCTTTATAAGTCAGAAGAATTGCTACTAGACCAAAGGTTCCCCAACCATAGGACTGGAGTAATCTTCGGTTATATAGCAAAATGGCCTTTCTTGTGTTTCATCTGATGGGGCACTAGTTATAATATTTTATCAGGGCATGCCTCTAAATGGGCAAGTTCATGTGACGTTAACTCAAAAATATCATAAAAATTCTAACACTATGAGAACTAAAATAAATACTAAAATAAACACATTTTACTATTGAAAACAAGATTGTTTTATCATAACTACAGTATACGAGGTATTCTAGTTTAATAAAATAGGAATTGTTATATATAGAATATGTATAAGTTTTACATAATCTGCAGTTCTCTCTCAATAGAGTCTGTCTCCTCTGATCTTGTCAAATCCATTTAGTGTTACTATGAATTTATATTGTTGGTACCTCGCTATATAGAATATAAAACAAAATAAAATAATTAATATATCTTTTTTCTGCAATAACTTTAATTTTATATCTTGAGATATATCCAAATAGGATATATTCTTTGCACATGTCTATACATATATGTAGATATGATTTATTATTTTCACAAACATTTGTTTTTAATATACCAAACAAGTACACAGACAAAAAAAGCTAAAACTTTTTAACACATTATAATTGACTTATAACTAAATGTAAATAAAAAACACAGTATTTTTTTAAAATATTTTGTATATAAAACAACCACATATATAATTATTCTAAATCTAAAAGAGAATTTTCCAATGTACTTGGTATAGTTTATCGCATGCGATGGTATATTTAAATTAAATTTTATAATGAGGGCACTTTTGTTCTTCTTTATCTATACTCTCATAAGATATTTATTGATTTCTTTTTAAAATTTGTATTCTTAAAATTACTTTTACAGACAGGAACTAAAATTGCTGTTGTAAATGACAAATTGTTTTAATTCTATTATTTTGAACTGTTGTTGTGAAAAGTAGAGTATTACCTATTAACTTAATTAGTTAAAACCACTTCTATTATTTGTCTAATGTTATTTTTTTGTATAATTCTAAACTCGGCTTATTATTGCTGTTGTAAATGACACATTGTTTTAATTCTATTATTTTGAACTGTTGTTGTGAAAAGTAGAGTATTACCTATTAACTTAATTAGTTAAAACCACTTCTATTATTTGTCTAATGTTATTTTTTTGTATAATTCTAAATTCCGCTTATTATTGTTGTTGTAAATGATACATTGTTTTAATTCTGTTATTTTGAACTGTTGTGAAAAGTAGAGTATTACCTGTTAACTTAATAATTAAAATCACTACTATTATTTGTCTAATGTTATTTTTGTATAATTCTAAACTCGACTTATTATTCTTGTTGTATATGACCCCTTGTTTTAATACTGTATTTTGAACTGTTGTTGTGAAAAGTAGAGTATTACCTATTAACTTTATAATTAAAATCACTACTATTATTTGACTAATCTTTTTGTATGTATAATTTTTAACGCAAAGCGTATAATTGTTTCACTTAATGTATGATTGTTGTGAAATGTGTTTTTTTAATGAAAGATGATTTTTTCAATAAAAATACATGTCTTTTCTGTAGATTGATTACGATTTTGATAACAGACAACTTATTTAAGTATTAAGTAATAGTTTTGATGCTTAGATACTCATAATTATTTAATATGTTTTGTAAATTGTTGTATAATAAAACTAATGAAATGTTTAATGGAAATCTACTCGGCGTTTTATTTTTAACCTTATCCTAATTTTTTTATTGCTATAGAATTTATTTTTCATTTCCTGTAAAAAAAATGCTTAGTAAAAAAATACTTAACCATTTGTTATCAGTATAAAATATGAGAAACATGTGTGACAGTTTATTAAAATATTTGTAAAAATACTATAATATCATAATTTCATGTAGCATTAAATGTAGAAGCCAAAGTCGGATGCAAAGTGAATATCCTCAAAGTAGTTATTTTTATTTTATTTTTTGTCAAGTAACTTAACCATTTTGTTGTTGCCATTCGGAATTATAATCATAAAACTTAACTTCTTCAATTTTTTTCCTCATCTTACAACAGCCCTTTCAGCTATTATACCATTCTCATATTGCTCATTATGTATTCCTGTGACAATAAACACTTATAGTACATTAGATTACATAAAACTTTATTCTGACGCATACGTCCATAAATAATTGAAATAAAATTAAAAAGTGGTTCATTATACAGTTATGTCATTGGTAATCGAAATGCTTGGGCAGATAATTATACATTTCTGTATGTACTCCACCGTTTTCAACGATTCTAAGTCTCTAAGTATTTTAAATTTCATCAATCAAGTGAAGCAAGAACTACGGTTTGTATTTAATTTTTTAAATTTTAATAACATGTTTTACAAAACCTGAATAAAATATTTTGTTTCATTTGTTATTCTTAAACATGTCCACCCTACTGTTCGGGGGGATTTCAATAAACATTTTACATCTTGGTGTAATCACGTGTAGGTGGAACATATTTTTACAATGTATTTAGAAATTTTTAATGTTAGGTTGAAATATATTCTCGCTGTGTAGCTATCACTTTCACATATGGGCGTGATTTTATTTATTTATTTTTTTACTGATTCAAATACGAGACCCTACCATGGTGCGCCCATGGTATAGTCTTGTTTTAACTTTACACAATATTACATTTATTTAACTACGGTTTTATCAAAATGCAACTTACATAAAATATAGAGTAAAGCAAATTATTTTAAAAGTCTCCATTAAATTTACCTGGGTTCTGATAAGGGAATTAAAGTAATGTTGCACCTTCGAAAAATAGGAAACATTCTAATTAGACATTTAAAACATGAGAATCAAAACTAAACAACTTTCTTAAATTCATTAATTAATTAATTTTTATATAATTCTTTCTTCTAAATATAGTCAGCGATAAAGTAATTATTTATTATAATTATGTACAACATTCTTGGATTGTCATCGCTTATTATTTTGTAACTCCAAATGAAATTTAGAAGGCAATTTTTTAAGTTTATATAGGTGGATAAAATATAAAAGCATAACTAAATAAACTACACAACAACAAGTAACTAAGTTACTTGTTGGCACTACATTTACCTTGTGTTGGCTTCCTTAAGCAGTTCTTATGGGTAAGAAAATTTTGAATTTTTTCAGCGGGATTGATGGGCAGTTATTGCACTGTGATAAGTAGTCCAGTGTATTAAAAGTTCCGAGTGGTGTCAGAATTATTGAATGTATTGCTTTGAGCTTAGTTCTTTCTATACATGCAAATTGATAGAGTTTTGGAAGTGATTCAGTGATAGATGGGTTTTGCTTTGTTGAAATTATTACTTTAAAAAAAAAAAAATTTGTCGGTTGATGTTCTAATTTACTTAATAAATAAGTGTCTACCTTGAAGTATCTATACATATAATTGAAAAGATTAATCTTTGTAAGTCTTAGCAAGCAATACCTATATAAGTTTTTGAAACTATTTTTTATGCAACTAATTATACTAATTAACGTACGTTATTAAAGCCTTTGTTATTATTTCAGAATTCATTCGCCTTTTCCAAAAGTTTATTCTACGTTTTTGTTCATTCTAAACTAGCTATACATATAATATATCTTTTTCAGTTAAAAAAATAAATAAATAAATTGTAATAGGACGTATTTATTTATTGTTCTTTTACTCCATAAAAGAGAAACAAATATCAACCAAATCGAATTTCACGTAATACAAATACTAATCACATTCCAAAAAAGTAGTAGGCCAAATTATCCACGCCATATTGGAAAGAAAAATAATACTTAATATGTTTTACTGTTAATGGGATCGTTGGACGAAACATTAAAAAAGTATTTTTGAGTATTTGTCTAAAAAGTCAAACGTTTGAGAGCTTTGTTTCGAACATAATTTTTTTGCTAACAGTTGATAGAAAACTCATTGACGCCTGACGGATAGGGTCCAGAATATATTTAGGAGTAAAAAAGCCATTGAAATTTTATATGATATAAAATTAGTTTAATAACTTTTAGCAATCAGAAAACATTTTTTCGTAGGTATGTTAAATTTTAGAATTTTTTAAACTTTTCGAGTACGACAATAATTGATTGTACCTATGTAGAAATTATTTACCCATTGCATCAAATAAAAAAATCACCCAAGTTTTTGAAACATTAGGTTTGAAATGAAAACCTCCATCTGTTCTGAAATGGTTAAAAATGATAATAAAGTATAAATATATTAAAAAATTTAAGTGATAATACATTTGGTTGGGCGTTTAAACAGAATGAATACGAGGCAGTGTTAGGTAAAATGATTTATATTTTATTAAAACTATGTTACTCTTTTTTAATGATATACGTAGGCCTACCGTGTAAACAATACTTCGTAAGTGAGCACGGAAGCAAAGTCGAACACAAGATATCCTCAAGATTTCAACTCCACAATCTGAGCCGTTCTAGCATTATCTGTTTTTCTTTTACTCTGAACAGTAAAAGAAAAGACTTTAGCTTTTTGTTTTCTTATTAATTTCAGTCTTTCAATGCATGTCAAAACACATTACTTTCATCAATATCAAAAGATTAAAATTAGTAAATTATTTAAAGATTTTAAGGGGATTCCATACTGAAAAATGACCAATTTTGTAAAAAAAATTTAAAAAAAAAATTATTTTTATTTCTTGTTCTATGGTTTATAAGGTTTCATAAAAACACAACATATGGTATAATATCTATTTTTATCACTGTGAAAAAATTATTTGAAGTGGAGAGTGCACCCTGTTTTGGGGCCATCAGACAGAACCAGGCTGCTGGTTGTTGTAACTCTAATGAAACATTTAGTAATAATTATTATACTTTGTTTCTTCCTGTTAGAAAGTCAAAACTTCCAGAATAATTTTCTTTAAATAGTTCTACAGTATTTATGCTATTCATGTTAGCCTTTTTCCTTTTTACTGTTTATAACTAACAGACAAAAAAATCAGCTTACAAGCCTCAAATAATCATTGAAAACAAAAGTGTAGAATACATTTTTGTGAATTCCAACAAACTTATTGGTTTACTTTCTTCCTTTCCTTGCAAGAACTGTTTTGATAACAATGTGAAGGTCAATTTAGTGGTTACTATAGGTTTTGCTCATACCTTTAGCTTAGTCTGTTCAGCTTGCGAGAACAAAACGCAAATGAAGCTTTCCATAACATAATATGGACCAAGTGCCTCAAGACCACTTTTACCTCAAAAGTAAAGATTGACATTGGTGTTTGTGAAGCTATCAGCATCTACAACAGAGGCTACTTGAAAACTAGTGTTATCTTCCAAAATGCTGCTGGTATAAGCCCTGGTCAGCACGCGGCCACAATAGCAAAACACTTAGACCAAAACAGACTAAGGCTTTCACATTCACGAAAATCTGAAAGTTTGAAGCGAACAGAAAAGTTAAGGTTAGCACAGGCAGAAGAAGAAGAAAAACTCCAAGAAAATGAAGAAATAACTTATGGTGCTGGCTGTTTTTGAACTTTTAAAAAGAGCTCATAACTGAACTGGTTTTACAACCTAATGATGTATTTTTGGACATTTATTTTAGATGTTTTTAGTGATATAACATAAAAAATTAGGGCCTATTATGGTTCCTGTTAGTGATTTAATAAGCCTAGATGTATTTTAGACATGGAAATATACCATTCACTGACTACAAACACCTGTGGGGTGTGGTATTTTCATCTATAGTTACTAAATAATTAGTATAAACTTCAACCGCTGTTTCCCGCAAATTAAAAATTTTGTTATTTTTTACATATAAGCTCTTATAACTTTTTAACTATTAAAGATACAAGAATGCAAATTTTACCAGACATTGTTTATACTATAAAGCAACTTTTTGTGCATGGATATTGCAATAGGTTAAATACAAGTATATGAAAAAAAATAATAAAAATTAATTACATAGACATTTTTTAAAACAGATATTTATGTTGCCATAACTTATAAACCAATTGAGAAAAAAACATGAGTATGCACAAAAAGTTAGTACATATTTTGCCCTTAAAAATGAGATATCAAACAATAAAATTGGTTCAGTAGTTAAAAAGTTATAAGAGATTTAAGAAACCCATGTTTTCCCCCGAAAAAAGCTCAAAAACCCCCAAAAATATGTCTTTTTTTCTTTCTTTTTTTTACTTAAACAGTGTTAATCATTTTTCTAAGACTAAATGAACCTAAAAAAAAATATATGATAATTTTTAAAAGCATTTTTAAGAAAATCACTAGTTTCAGTATAGTATCCCCTTAAGTTCACATTTTTTTTTACAGGCACCATGGGATCGTGAAGTTTGCAGGGCAATTACACGTATTAAAATAAGTGGTGCACTTCAGAAATTTCAAAAAAAGAAATAAGAATTTAAAAAAAAAGATTTTTATTTTGTCCCTTACAGTCCCCACAACCGATATTTATTTAGTTTGTCATTTCTTATTGTATCCCCTTGAGTATAGACCAGATACAACTTATTATTGAATGTGTTTAACAGTGGCCATATTTCGAAATAATAATATTGTTTGTTTTGGAAGACAGCAATAGTTAAAACAAAAAGTAAGTTTCATATTAAAAATGTAGAACATGTCCATTGTCTTTTAATAAAAATATTACATATACAATAATTTGTGAAATATCAGTTTATAAAAAAAATTAAATAACTAAGAATAATAAATTTTAAAAATAAATAATAATTGGTAATTACCAATAATAATAAATCAAGGATTATTATCACCGGTTTTTTTAGTCTTCCGTAAAAAAAAAGAAGATTTTAAAAGAACATATCTTCGTGTAATAACAATCAAAAGAATTTATATTGAAATATAATAAATATTTATTAATGGAGAGTCAATGACTTTTACAAATGAAACAGATTTGAAATATTTGATGAGTTCGTTTGTGGTAGATACATGATCAGTCAGTATAACTACACGTAAAGACTACGACAATTCCGACGGAGGCGAAATAGACGAGAATCCGTCGGAAAGGTATTGATTTTGAAGAAAATACGTCCGAATAGTACTATGTTCATATATATATATATATATATATATATATATTTAGTTTTCAATATTATATATTATACGAATGCTAATTGGAATTGACAATGTTTTGGAAATCGGTGCTGCAGTTCTGAGTTACAACCATTTTTGCTACTGAAAAGTAGGAATTTAATATTTTTGCCAAATTTTACTCATTTTCTTAAAATTTTTAGAGACAACTTATATTTGTTAAATGAAAAAATTGTTATAAGATTTAAACGATAAAATGAACATCTTAAATTCGGTACAGTATTTTTTAAAGATTAACAATTGTTTGTTAGCTATTACAATAAAATATATAATTCCCCTTACATTTTTGACATTTTAGCGATAATATACATTCCATTATTGACACATTTGGAAAACAAATTAAACTTCATTTTGAATTACTGTACAATTTTGTTTTGTTTTTAAAACGTATTTTCTGTGCAGTAGGCTACAACAATGTGACTAATCGGGAATCAACTGTAACACGTTTTGTGAAGACCGGATAAGTATGATAGTAAGGACAAAATAAGTCCTCTTAGGCCTATTATTTTATGGGTATTCGTTATCAGCAGTTAAAGTTAACACCCTACAGTCGGTGTATCAACTCCCCTCGCCTTTGTAGAGCTCCCATATCTTTTTGTTTTGTGATCGGAAGTAAACATTTTAGGATATAAGGTCTTTGTACTTATCAGTTTACCAGATGATACTCTCTTGTGTATGTCTAAGCTTAAGTGGAAAGTCTCAGTTAAAATGAGTTCAACTGTGTGTTTATATGAAGCATGTAATAACAGTCAAAGGAAAGTGAATAGAGACTCTGTATGATTAGAATTCCTAAGGCTTTATCCCAAGCGTGGGTCTATAATACTGGTAAGCCTGCTCATATTTTTACTTAACAAAAATTCTTCTTATATTGTTGTAATGTCAGAAAAAGAGATTTTTACCTCTGTGTTTAGTACTTTCTTGTCAGTGGTATAATTTTCTAGACCGCTTATTACGGTATGTTATATGATGAATGTAAATTGTTTTATTTTTTTCTTTTCATTTTCGATATTGATTTGATTTATTAAAATCAATCCACAACCATACAAATTCGCCAATATCCCCATATAATTTACAATTTCATTTCCTCACATATTTCTAAAATCAAATTCACTGTAAAAAAAAAAAAAAAAAAAAAACTGTTACTACACTTAAAATATAAAAAATAAAAATATACTAAAACTAAAGAATAATTCAAATTATGTTACTACAACTGAACTCATCACTACCCAAAACTTTATTGTCTGAATGACAAAAAATTAAAAAACCAATATTTATAATTTTTAGCAACAAGACATTCTTTTAACATTGTGTGTACGGCGTATGTAGGTCTCTTATACAGGGTGTCTTGCAACCATATGAACAAACTTTGTCACGTTATTCAGCATGTCAAAAGAAACAAAAAATGTAATATAACATGTGTCCTATCTCATTCCGTTTTCGGTCTATCTGTCTATATGTGGTTTTTTTTAAACCTTAATATCTTTGAAGCTATTTGAGGTAAAATCATGATACTTGGTATGATTGTTACTGTAGGTAGTTTATAAATGCCAATAAAATTAGTTTTCATAAAACATTGCGTTTCAAGATGGCGGCAGTTCAAAATATTCAAAGTTAAATAATTAATAAACTACAAATTTATCAAAAAATGTTATGACACAAAAATAGTTAGACAACTTTAAGACAAATAAAATGATGTATAATTTATTGTTATTGACTGAAGTATAACTAAGAAAATTACATTTTGGTTAACATGGGTTACCATGGTTATTAAAACGTCCATTAGAAAAGAACAAACAACAAAACAGCTGATTACAAGTAAAGTGGTGTCAACGTCTATTAGGTGACTTATTAAACAGAGGGTTATTAGATTTTTTATAATCGTTGCTCAAAATGGCGTCCTCGAACTTCTTTGCAGAGTTGAAAGCGCTTTAAGGATGAATCTCTGACTTTTGCGAAAACATCACTTTCTTGAATGGTTGCAGCAGCTTCAACGATTCTTGCTACAAGATCCAGAGCATCAGTTACAGGAGTTGCATATACCAATTGTTTCATATGTCCCCACTGAAAGAAATCAATAGGTGTGAGATTTTCATTGTTTTTAAGTGTTAACTACAATTAACAGGTGCAAGTACTTAAGATAAAATTTACACGATAAAATAAATTTAAACATAATGTGTATATGAGTAAAATTACATGTATAAATAATTTATATTATTTAAATATAAACACTTTGAAAATACATATACAGTGTTACGCATGTGTGTTTTATGGTAAGAAACTACATTAGTTTTAACCAACATTTGATCATACTTTTTGAATAATAATTTAATCCGTAAAGTTTCATCCAAAATTGTCTTCAAAATAGATGATATAAAACTAATTATACAGTATTTACTAATTATTATCCTTGCTTAAGCCGTATAAAATGCTAAGTTAGATATTTTGATATGAAACTTTTTGTTGTAATGTTGTATAAGGGGAGTTTGGATTCTATGATGGTTCAAAATACTACCATGAAGTCGATCCCCCTTGACCAGGTTTTGGGCGAGTACCCATAACAATCCCGAGATGGGTTAGCTGGATGTAATGGATATACAGTATCTAAATTTGTTGATGAAAGTTGCGTCTCTGTTCACGGATTTGGATTATAAAAGTTATGCTATTGTTGGAATGTTAAACAGGTGGATCGCCTTGATTTTGAGTTGGGTAAGTACTTGAGATCCACCTGGATCCACGTGAGTCAGGTCGGATCCCTTCTAATTGTGGGTGAGTACCGTGTTGGTTGATCCCCTTAATTTTGTTTTCCACCTTTATCCGTTTGAGTCAGTGAGTTCCAATCAATAAAATGTCAGTCTAGTTAAAACAGAACTTCGTTGGGCTCAGTTAATAATTAAATATCATCCATCTCTAAGTTGATTCGAATTAGATAGTTGTGTTTACAAATTGGTACACCAGTTCTTTACACCTAATAAAAGACTGTCTTTAACTGTTATTAGAATAAAAGAATAAAGATGAATTTAATATAATATGACCCTTCCACTTTGACGAATTATTGTTGTAAACGAAAGCAAAATTGTATTTCCAAGCATAAGCCTACCTTTGACTTTGAAGTACGTAACGATGTAATTTTGCTTTGAAACATAACGTTACTGAACAAAGCTAGCCTTTTGGAAACGCTGTGATTTAATCTGGGCTATGTCAATATTGAATTACCATTCGAACTTGCTTTATGTCGTGCTTTTTGTAGTCACCATAATTCTCCACATCAAATTGACCATGTCGCGTTGAATAGGAAATCCATCCACTGAATTGTGATATCTCTAAATTCATCAGTGACTTCTTCATAAACGACGGATTTATTATTGTAAATTTTACTTGCTTCTTGACGGAACTTTAGCTTATAACCATTTTTTACGTGTTTTATTCTAGGACATGGGGTGCATTACTCAAAACAATCCGTCAATCATCGTTTATTTATAATGACCCCTCCATCCACTATATCGGTACATTAAACCAGCCAAGATTAAGCCAAGATGGTCCATTAAACCAACATGGGTAATTAAGCAATTCAGCTGGACTAAGGCCTCTTGAGAGACAATCACTGATGTTTTCTTGCCCTGATACGTGTCTCCATGCATCCATTGTTACATTGTCTTGAATTTTTGCAACTCGGTTGGAAATAAAACTTTTCCATACAGATGGGTCTGACTTAATCCAATGAAGCGTTACTGTTGAATCTGTGAATGCTGTGATGCTACTAACATAAAAGTTAGTTTCGGAGAAGATAGCTGTGAATAATATAACTTACGTTCTTTAACAACTTTTAGATGAAAATCACTCATTTCAACACGATGTGTGGATCATCTTTTGTCATAGGTTTCAACAATTGCAACTTATAAGGGTGAAAATGGTGCTTTTCAAGGTTCGCTGAACACCCAGTTCCAAGCTTGTTCGGGAAGTTGATTTTTGGACTCGCCAAGACCATTTCCTCCACATCTGAAGACGTGATTGGACTCCAGATCGGGATACATCCATCACGCTTCCTGTGGGTTTGAATTGTTCTATCAGTCGGCTTACAGTGCTTTGCGACGCTGGCTATCATTCAGCGCGACTGATTAAATTCTGTTGCAATGTCTCTCTGGGAGTATCATTCTCTTCCACAGAAAGGAATAATCTCTTCACGCTATTCAGTAATTAAAATTTTTCACCTTCAACTAGAAAAATAATAACAGTATCTAATGAAATACTTAACAAATGAAAAGAAAACTGACGTTTTGTTATTTCTTATTATTTATATTTAACAGCTGTTCGATACACATACAATACAAAATAAGTTGTTATTTCTGTGATGTGGGACTTCAGGACCGACATATTAGTTTGTGGTAGTTGTAATGTTTAGACTAAATTATATAAATCTGTACACACCCGCATACACAAATGTAAAGTTATTTTTTTCGACGAAATGATGAAGATTAACAATAATAATTTTCAAATTCTAAAAGCCGGGATTTGTTTAGAAATTGTTTAATAGAAAAACTCGGACGACATGATAAAACGCAATGGAAGTTATTGATTTCAAATGTTATTTTAAGGAGAAAAACTTCTTGGTAATCCATCGTCTTAAATTTTTAAAAAACTTCAAAAAAGGAAATATTTCCTTAAATTTGATTTTTTATTTATTTAAACATAATGGTAAAACATAAACTTCTATAGGAACATATTCGTAGAATTTTTCATGTACAATCTTTACTCAGGTAGCTAACTATAGTGCGTACGGGCGTAGCAATTCTAAGAGATCCTAGGTGGCTCTATTTTTGGGTTAGATCCCTCTTTTTTATCTTTCCCATCAGATCTCTCTTGACCATTTCTTGTACTCTTCCGAATCTGAGGCTGTTAGAATTTTCAAGGGCTAGAGGTTATTATTTTATATACTTTTCAACCTTTTTACAAGGCTATGATGACAAAGATAATGTTTATAGTGTAACATAAATATATCTGTTATTTTTAAGATAGATACACAAAAATATTGCTTTTTAACGTTCTGATAAAAAAGAATATCATTACGTTTAAAAATATCAAGAAAAACACGTTTTATATATTTTTTGGAACATTCTGTATTTAGTTAAAGTTTTGCAACCCCCCCCCGCCCAGCCGAGGTGATGAGATTGAAGGACCAGGATATAATGCGGTTTTCAATTTTTCTCTATATTATGTGCAGTAATATACTCCCTCTCCTTTTTAATGAACAAGGCAAGAGCTGAAACGTACGAAAATTATTATTTATTATCTATTGTTTATAATGTATTATGTTCATCTATACCGAAACAAAAATATATATACAAGGTGGAAATTTTTTTTTTTTGAAACGGCTTATTATATCTTTGATTCTATACAAGTTAGGAAAACGTGCGACAAGTAATTTTAAAGCTCTTGAACATATTGTATATACAGTGTGACACAAACGTTTTCTAGTTTACTACATACATAGTGTTTCTAAACAACACAAAACTTGAATTTTCTTAACTTTTTAAATGTAAGCATGCTTTTATTTTTATAGTATAAACAATGTTAATAATAAAAATGTATTAGTAGCCATCACTTGAAAAAAGAAGATACATGTCTTATCAGGAAAAAACTGAAAAGTTTACCATGGAGCTTCTTTAAAGACGTGATTTCTCTAAATCGGTTTGACTAATTTCATTAAAATTTTAGTGAACTATGAAGATTAATTACTCTAATTACTGCTAAAAAATATTACGGTTCTGAAATAATTGAAAAACAAAAATAGGTTATATTTAAATATATAATTATTTCTTTTAAATCTACAACTAATACTTGCAATATAACTAATATTTTACTCCCAGCCTTTTTAAAATATATCATAATTTATAATTTGATGGGACAAAAAATTAAGTGTACAAGTTTATGCCTAGAGTGCCGAATGGGGGTTCGTCATCACATTTTGAAGAAGTTTACTGGTCCATTATTAAACATTACATATTAAAAAATTACCAGTCTAAACAATTGGAAAACAAAATATATTACTAGAAGAATAAAAAGTAGTATATATAGTAGATATACTAAAATTAAGATAAATATATTATACTGGATAATTAAAAAGGAAAATAAATATATATATATATATATATATATATATATATATATATATATATATATATATATATATACGTCTACAAGGCTAGTTAGGGCTAAGCTGACGTCACAAGAAATAGTAATATACACAATTACAAGATTCAGAAAACCTGTGTATCAACTATTTTAAAGATACTTACCCTATACTACGTATACATGATATTTAAAAAAGAAAATAAATAAATATATATATATATATATATATATATATATATTAATAGGCCTTGTATATAAATATTGCAATGGTTTTACAAGAAAGAATACTTATTGAAATGAAAGCTCGAGATAAACCGAGCGGTGCGCAAAGCGTAAAGTATATCTCGCTTCAATAAGCTTGAATAAAGGTGTTCATTGATGTACTTAACTTCAATTTTCCACCTGAATTGCAGAATAAATACCTTATTAAATAATAATTAAAGTGTAGGAAGCATTACAATATAGGATGAATGTGATTATTGAAACGTTCAAATTTGAAAATAATTCGTGAAAATCATAGTTTTCTATAATTAGTAGGTCATTTGAGAAATTCTTAAATAAATTATCACAAAGTTGAGCTGGAAAGGGAAAACAGTGATTTAATTGGAGACTATGGGAGACGCCAACCCTCGTCATTGAGACAAGCGCCAATCATCAGGTATGGCTTCTACTCCACAAGATCTTCAAAATTTCTTCATGAATTTGTAGTGTTCCAGCGAAAATATAAATATATATTCTCTCTCTCTCTCTCTCTCTCTCTCTCTCTCTCTCTCTCTCTCTCTCTCTCTCTCTCTCTCTCTCTCTCTCTCCCTGTAACCGATTTAGAGAAATCAAGGGGAATCTTCTTTTTTCAAGTGATGGCTACTACTACGTTTTTATTATTAACATTGTTTAATCGAACATTTATGTACATAAAGAGTAATACTACGTTTCTAGAATATAAATGAAATCTGGTTACCAAGTGTTAAATTTTAATCAATAATATTTTTTCTGTTAAAGAGAGTGTATATAGAGAATTAAACCGCATTAGTTATGACTTGGTTACCTAACTCTTGGTTAGATATCCTCTAACTATTTCCAAATGTTAAAAAAATAAATATTAATAATAATATTTATTAAAGTATTATGCAAAAATACCAGTGTTTTATCTGTATTAATGCACCGTTTTGTAACAGTCTGGAATAACCAGATTGTACAATTCAGATTTTATAAAATAAAATAATAAATTTAATATAAGGGCATAATTGTACACGGCTAGCGTAAGGAAATTATAAAGCTTCAGCAAGCGTGGACAAAATATGGAAATTTCTTCATATCTTTGGATCTACACCAGTTTGAAAACGTGGCACACATTATTATAAAGCACTTCACCTTAAGTATCTACAGAGTGATACAAATGTTAGTACCACATGCACAGTGTTCTAAAATAACACAAAACGTAATCATTTCAATAGCAAAGAGAAATGTTGTTGAATTGTAGAATTTAAAGTAATATTCTGTAATCGTAAAAAAAAATGTCATACTATACTATCAATAGCTGTGTAGTAGTGAACATTTTAAACATTAACAAGCTGGATTAATAAATTGTTATGTTTAGAAACTTAATGCATTATAAATCGGTAACATAAAGACAGAGAAACTGAACTTTCACAAAGAATTTGCAAGTCTTTTATACGATAAAAATAAAAGCATGCTTACATTTAAAAAGTTTAAAAAATTCAAGTTTTGTGTTGTTTAGAAACACTATGTATGTAGTAAACTAGCAAACGTTTGTGTCACACTGTATATACAATATGTTCAAGAGCTTTAAAATTACTTGTCGCACGTTTTCCTAACTTGTATAGAATCAAAGATATATGAAGCCGTTTCAAAAAAAAAAATTTCCACCTTGTATATATATTTTTGTTTCGGTATAGATGAACATAATACATTATAAACAATAGATAATAAATAATAATTTTCGTACGTTTCAGCTCTTGCCTTGTTCATTAAAAAGGAGAGGGAGTATATTACTGCACATAATATAGAGAAAAATTGAAAACCGCATTATATCCTGGTCCTTCAATCTCATCACCTCGGCTGGGCGGGGGGGGGTTGCAAAACTTTAACTAAATACAGAATGTTCCAAAAAATATATAAAACGTGTTTTTCTTGATATTTTTAAACGTAATGATATTCTTTTTTATCAGAACGTTAAAAAGCAATATTTTTGTGTATCTATCTTAAAAATAACAGATATATTTATGTTACACTATAAACATTATCTTTGTCATCATAGCCTTGTAAAAAGGTTGAAAAGTATATAAAATAATAACCTCTAGCCCTTGAAAATTCTAACAGCCTCAGATTCGGAAGAGTACCAGAAATGGTCAAGAGAGATCTGATGGGAAAGATAAAAAAGAGGGATCTAACCCAAAAATAGAGCCACCTAGGATCTCTTAGAATTGCTACGCCCGTACGCACTATAGTTAGCTACCTGAGTAAAAATTGTACATGAAAAATTCTACGAATATGTTCCTATAGAAGTTTATGTTTTACCATTATGTTTAAATAAATAAAAAATCAAATTTAAGGAAATATTTCCTTTTTTGAAGTTTTTTAAAAATTTAAGACGATGGATTACCAAGAAGTTTTTCTCCTTAAAATAACATTTGAAATCAATAACTTCCATTGCGTTTTATCATGTCGTCCGAGTTTTTCTATTAAACAATTTCTAAACAAATCCCGGCTTTTAGAATTTGAAAATTATTATTGTTAATCTTCATCATTTCGTCGAAAAAAATAACTTTACATTTGTGTATGCGGGTGTGTACAGATTTATATAATTTAGTCTAAACATTACAACTACCACAAACTAATATGTCGGTCCTGAAGTCCCACATCACAGAAATAACAACTTATTTTGTATTGTATGTGTATCGAACAGCTGTTAAATATAAATAATAAGAAATAACAAAACGTCAGTTTTCTTTTCATTTGTTAAGTATTTCATTAGATACTGTTATTATTTTTCTAGTTGAAGGTGAAAAATTTTAATTACTGAATAGCGTGAAGAGATTATTCCTTTCTGTGGAAGAGAATGATACTCCCAGAGAGACATTGCAACAGAATTTAATCAGTCGCGCTGAATGATAGCCAGCGTCGCAAAGCACTGTAAGCCGACTGGTAGAACAATTCAAACCCACAGGAAGCGTGATGGATGTATCCCGATCTGGAGTCCAATCACGTCTTCAGAGGTGGAGGAAATGGTCTTGGCGAGTCCAAAAAATCAACTTCCCGAACAAGCTTGGAACTGGGTGTTCAGCGAACCTTGAAAAGCACCATTTTCACCCTTATAAGTTGCAATTGTTGAAACCTATGACAAAAGATGATCCACACATCGTGTTGAAATGAGTGATTTTCATCTAAAAGTTGTTAAAGAACGTAAGTTATTATTCACAGCTATCTTCTCCGAAACTAACTTTTATGTTAACGGTGAAGTAAATCTATAAAATTTACCTTTCGATCCGACACAGGTTTTTTGAATCTCGTAACTGTGTGTATCACTATTTTTTGACGTCATCTAGGCCCTAATTAGCCTCGTAGATATGTATATATTTATAATACTTTTTACTTATCCATTTTATGTAGTATTGGGTAATTTATTCAATTTCCTTAACAAAGCCCTATATTATTGAATAATTTGTTATGACTATATTGTCAGCAAAAGCAGTAAGTTTACCACTCAAGAGTCCATTACATAAACTATTTGCATAATGTAACTCTTTCACATTGAAGAAGAGAACACGGTTAACTCTCAAAGAATTCCATTAAATTTAGAGGAATTGCTTTGTTGTATGCGGGCTCTTTGAACTAGCTACACATTACCATTACAGAGTAGGCCTAGTCGTTCCCCATCAAACGTTATATCCATTGTATTAGTTTATGTCAGGCGGTTCATTACTCGTGTACTTTGTAGTTGAAAGTGATAAGTTTAATTAAATGTACGATTATTATTTTTGTATTTTTCATCTAAATATCATACATTATTTTTAATATTTTACGCAATTGCAAACAAATTAAAATATCAAGAAAAATCTTGTAAAATCAATGTAAACTGTAAATGTTTAGATATAGAGTAAGTAAATGCCATATCTTGGGTTGTTTGTGGACTCTAGTTTAACTTGGAAGGTGCACACTTAATAGATAAACAAAATATTGTTTTTAGTTATTTCTGAAAACTCATGTTTATTATGATTTTTTTACTTTTTATTTAAAAATGTTGAATTGTTTTTTTTATTTATTGTGGTTATTTTTTCAAAAGTAATATGTCACGTAATGTTTCATTTGCTTTTCTCGTTAATTTGCATTTGTCTTTTTTTCAGTGATGTTTTATAAGACATTGCAGTATTTTATTTAAGTTTATATTTCTCACCTCGATAGGTCACCGAGCTCTGTTCCCACCCACAGTTCTGGGAACATTCTCTTTAATGTTATGATGTATGTATTGCTTTTTACATACATTAATAAACGAGTTACGAGCACAAGTCTCTAATCAACTGTAATGAGCTACACTTATAAAAACATTAATCACTGAATGAATTAAAATATAATTTTCTACAAAACCCACTTTTTTCCTAAATACAATAACAAGACGACCTTTCAATGACTAAGTCCTCATCCTCAGTTGCTACATGCACACAAACACAACTGACATTGAACTGAGATTTAGTCATTAATTAAAACGTCATTGTGTATTCGTATTGTATAAATAAAATGATTTTTTGTAGAAAATTGTGTTTTCATTCATTTGGTGTACGACTGCTCACTAAGTTTGTGTTATTACTATCAATGTCGTGTGCAAATATTTTAAAAAACATGAACACTAAGTGGAAACATAGGGAGTATTGCAATGTTTGTTGCTCCAATTACAAATACTGACCTATTAAATAGTCAAAGCAGAGTGTGAAGGAAAATTATTGTTTTGATGTAGAAATTGGAATTATTTTGAAATTAGGAGAAATGTTAAACATAAAATACTATAAACAAGACATAATTATATCAAATAAACACTATATTAACACATCTAGTATATTTTATTAATTTAAGGGTAGACTGGACCTAGCAAGGTGATCGCAATTAATTGCATTCGTCATTCAAATCGCACCAACGTAAATATATTTTAAACCAATTATTGGGAGCCATACTGGTATTTACCTCATTATATAATGATATAAATAATTACTAGCAAATCCTATAAATTTAATTCCCAAATGATTCTTTATTGGATCTTGTATACGTAATATGTTATATTGTATTAGTATATGAATAGATCTTAACAAACCTAATGGTAAGGTTGTTTAAAACCATTGTTACATAGAATCTCTGAGCTTAGAATTGTGCATATCACTTCTTTGTTGACGATTGGGTCTACTATCACTTCATTGGGTCTACAGGGCTTCGTAGTTGTTTATGTAATTATAAGTCTCCGCTCGCTTTGCTAATGTCGGTGTCTAGGGTCTACCGTGGTTCGTAGTTATTTATGTATTAATAACTCTCCGCTTGCTTTGCTAATGTCGAGTGTCTAGGCTCTACCGGGGTTCGTTGTTGTTTATGTATTAATAACTCTCCGCTCGCTTTGCTAATGTCGGTGTCTAGGGTCTACAGGGCTTCGTAGTTGTTTATAAATTAATAACTCTCCGCTCGCTTTGCTGATGTCGGTGTCTAGGGTCTACCGTGGTTCGTAGTTATTTATGTATTAATAACTCTTCGTTCGCTTTGCTGATGTCAGTGTCTAGGATCTACAGGGCTTCGTAGTTGTTTATGTAATCATAACTCTCCGCTCGCTTTGCTGATGTGGGTGTCTAGGCTCTACCGTGGTTCGTAGTTATTTATGTATTAATAACTCTTCGCTCACTTTGCTGATGTCAGTGTCTAGGATCTACAGGGCTTCGTAGTTGTTTATGTATTAATAACTCTCCGCTCGCTTTGCTGATGTCAGTGTCTAGGCTCTACCGGGCTTCGTAGTTGTTTATGTATTAATAACTCTTCGCTCACTTTGCTGATGTCAGTGTCTAGGATCTACAGGGCTTCGTAGTTGTTTATGTATTAATAACTCTCCGCTCGCTTTGCTGATGTCAGTGTCTAGGATCTACAGGGCTTCGCAGTTTTTTATGTATTAATAACTCTCCGCTTGCTTTGCTAATGTCAGTGTCTAGGCTCTACCGGGGTTCGTTGTTGTTTATGTATTAATAACTCTCCGCTCGCTTTGCTGATGTCGGTGTCTAGGGTCTACCGGGGTTCGTTGTTGTTTATGTATTAATAACTCTCCGCTCGCTTTGCTGATGTCGGTGTCTAGGGTCTACCGGGGTTCGTTGTTGTTTATGTATTAATAACTCTCCGCTCGCTTTGCTGATGTCGGTGTCTAGGGTCTACAGGGCTTCGTAGTTGTTTATAAATTAATAACTCTCCGCTCGCTTTGCTGATGTCGGTGTCTAGGGTCTACTGTCGTTCGTAGTTATTTATGTATTAATAACTCTCTGCTGGCTTTGCTAATGTCAATGTCTAGGCTCTACCGGGGTTCGTTGTTGTTTATGTATTAATAACTCTCCGCTCGCTTTGCTGATGTCGGTGTCTAAGGTCTACAGGGCTTCGTAGTTGTTTATGTATTAATAACTCTCCGCTCGCTTTGCTGATGTCGGTGTCTAGGGTCTACCGGGGTTCGTAGTTATTTATGTATTAATAACTCTTCGCTCGCTTTGCTGATGTCAGTGTCTAGGATCTACAGGGCTTCGTAGTTGTTTATGTATTAATAACTCTCCGCTCGCTTTGCTGATGTCGGTGTCTAGGGTCTACCGGGGTTCGTAGTTATTTATGTATTAATAACTCTTCGCTCGCTTTGCTGATGTCAGTGTCTAGGATCTACAGGGCTTCGCAGTTGTTTATGTATTAATAACTCCCTGCTGGCTTTGCTAATGTCAGTGCCTAGGCTCTACCGGGGTTCGTAGTTGTTTGTGTATTAATAACTCTTCGCTCGCTTTGCTGATTACAGTGTCTAGGCTCTACAGGGCTTCGTAGTTGTTTATGTATTAATAACTCTCCGCTTGCTTTGCTAATGTCAATGTCTAGGCTCTAGCCGGGTTCGTAATTGTTTATGTATTATTAAGTCTCTGCTCGCTTTGCTGATGTCGGTGTCTAGGCTCTACAGGGTTTCGTAGTTGTTTATGTATTATTAAGGCTCTGCTCGATTTGCTGATTACAGTGTCTAGGCTCTACAGAGCTTCGTAGTTGTTTGTGTATTAGGAAGTCTCCGCTATCTACGCTAATGTGAGTAGGCCTACCTAGAAAAAGGCCTAGAGAAGTTTCTTCTAGTCCACATGTATCTCATTGGGACTGATCCTTCTGTCAATCATCAAAAGATGGCTATTCAACTGTCAATGTCTCGTTGAAATACATCTAACTTAGGTCCTTCTGCCCTATCTCTATATCTGTTCCTTCCAACATCAGATTCATTCAAAATTATATTTGACGCCCTATAGTTCATACTCTTTCTCCTCATAAATATATGCTCCTTTCTTTCCTTTCTCTGATCATAGCTCTACCTGTTTTTCTCAAAACCGCCATTGTAAGTACGGGACCAAGGAAAGGTTTACGTGATTCACTTTAATTCCATAATATCCTGCGTACAGATCAGCTAACTATATAACTAAATCATATATATTTATATATATATATATATATATATATATATATATATATAAGTTTTTAAGATGTTAACTTAGACGAACCCAAATCCCTTAGTAGTGCCTGAATATCTTAACCTTACTCTTACTGTAAAATTGAGTAAACTTGAAATAGTTCTTGAAATGGATATAGTATTTTGATCTTAGGTTCCTCCAAAATAAATACCTGAACCTGAACAGCCTGTTTTCCTTATTCTGGATCCATCCGTACATTCGACCAGAGTATCAAAATCCGTTAATATTGGCACCCCTCTGCCCGTTCACTTCTTGTTGAATCACACAATCCAATATAGATATTGCATGTTTCAACATATTACCTATACCGGCCATATGTACAAGAACTTTATTCTTAAATTTGTTTCAAACATACAAGCCGACACGCTTGTTTGTCAGACGAAATATCAAATGGTGGACTGTATCTCGCTTCGCTCGGCCAAGCAGCTAACCGAAACTACTTCATGAGCTATTTATTATTACCACTTTAATTATATTTTTGGCTATCTATAATCCATTGGAGTAGAATATCCTCATTTTGAATTGTTTCAGCCTAATGTAACAATTCCAACTTTTACGCCTGAAGTTGGTTTTGTGTGTGGTTAGAGGATTCGATGTTCTAGGATTCCCTTGTTGACGTTGAAACTATACTACGCATTACAGGTAACAAAGCGAGGAACAATTAGACGAAATTCAAATAAAGTACTTTCTGAAATTATTGGCAAAACATAGCGAAGTCCTAAATTAACTCAACCATTTGGGATTCCGTGTCTTTGTTTGTTACGCGGTTACGGCCAAACGTTGCCACCAATGATTTTGAAATTTAAGAATAAGGTAATCGACTTTAATCCCATAAGAATAATATTCATATGAACTTGAACTACTTCAGTATTAATTTCAACACATTGTAATTCTTGCAGAATTTTAAGTAGTAAATCATATTCTATGTTATTGGTTATTTACGTTTAATAAAATCGATTAAAAAAATGTTAGTAACTTTAAATTAACACGATTTTTGAAAAATTACCTCTACATATAATGAATGTTATTACAAAGTTTTCAATTTAAAAGATATTAATTATTGGTATTTACGACTAAAATTGAAACTCGTGTGTAATTAATTGTAAGAAGATGACATTTTAAATGGTATTCATTTTGTTGTTATTTCAACTCAATATATTTATTTATGTTCATATAGACGGCACACTTTCATTAATACTGGCATGGTAATCCTAAGAGACCATGCTTGGACTTGTATTCTTGGGTTGGGTCCTTCCCATTCATCTCAAGGTAAGTCTGATAATTCCACAATATATTGACCACTGTTTTATCCCTGAATTTTCACATTTTATGGCATCAGAAAACAAAAACATATTTTCGACATGCCGGCTGTAGGATAACTGCCACGATAATGAAGCTAGTAACATGAAATTTGGTATAGTGTCTTAATATAAACCCCTAATGAAATTGAAAAAAAATTATTTAAAATATCAAAATGACAACCATTTTGAACAGTTAAAATTTTGTTTTAAGCTTGTGTTATTCAACTTACAACACTAAATTAAATAAAGTTTGCAGATTTCAATACTGTATGTCCAATTCCAACTCCACACACCTCAACGATGGGTTACTGTCAAAAATGTTATTTCTAAATCCCAACCTCAAAAGGTAATATTCGTATAGTTACAATATCCTACAAAGCCGAGTCATTGACATGAGTGAAGCGAGTAGATAGGTACTTTCTTATATATATACACATCTACGAAACCCGTTAGAGTCTAGCCGACGTCAATCAAGTAGATTCAGAAAAACTGTCTAATAACAGTTATCAACAAATTTACCCTACTGCATAAGACCCATTATTTACCAATGTATTTTAATATTTCCTACAAGAGCCGAGAAACCATCTTTCGGCCATTACGTTAAGAGAATTTGCTTGTATTACATTATATGATGGGGCTGGGTAAGTACCATGATGGCTTAATTTTAACAAGGACATGAGTTGTTAAAAAAATAGCTGTTGTTTTTGCGTAATTATTTGTTACAGATATTTACTTTAAATTTATAATTTCAGTTTTATTTTGGAATAATATATTTAATAACTTAGCAATGTACCTATAAGAGGCAAGAACTCTCTCATTTATATTGTTGGATATGCTGTAATTCAAGGAATAAATTCAATCCACTCAAAAGTAATTAAAGGAGAGAGTAGAAGGTAAGTATTATAAAAAGTTTCAATTTCGCATCTATTCTGTCAAGAAAGAAAAACACAAAGTTTAGTAAACGTATTCTGTTGAGCGTTAGATTTCACGTTGCTAAAAAGAAGATTGTTAGCTGTTTATAAGTTTGTTGTGTTGAACTGTTTTCCAACATTTACTATTGAAAAATTGTATAAACATAGCCATTTTTACAGAAAAACTCAGCTATACTATTGTACACTGAGCTAGGCTGTGCGCCTTCCCCCTTTTAATTAAGGCACTTAAACCCTGTAATATTTATTATAGGATTTGTTTTCGAGAGTATTGAGTGGATTTAGACGGTTCACTGGAAGGATAGGCTTTTTCAATTTTCACCTGAACCTCATAATCCCTTCAACAGTTTAGGTTGGGCCTAAACTATCGGTAGTCCCCATCATTACGCTTCCAGTAATTATTATTAATTTCCCCTTACTTCAGGGAACTCACGAGCAAATTTTATCTTTTTTATTACTTATCTCGAGTTCTTTGGAAAGTTCCTCGATCATAATCTATATTAGTCACTTAGATGTAGTTGTTAACCTGTGTGTGGATTATTAAAATAATTGCAAGTACGATTCTTAGTAATGAAATTAATTATAATCACTTTTTACAACAAATTAAATTATCATTGATATTTTAAAACTATTATTTTTTCATCAACTTTTTACAAAATTATTTTGTTTTATAAATTCATCTTCTATATTAGTATAAAAGAAATAAATTCTTAAAATTAAGAGCAGATTTATATTTTACCAAAATTTAAAATAATTAAAACTTTTCTTAATTTGATTACTCATTTCTTTCTAATTTGAGAATAATTTGACTTTTCAACAATTCTTTTTCTATTAAGATTAAAATTTCCACACACATTAAATACTTATTAAACATAACATATCAATTTATTCGCAACAAAATTCACAAATGCCAAGCCTTGACCGACGTGTTGACTTCCTAGAATTTTCTGGTTGTGGAGTAGATCTGCGTTTTTAATCTGCTATCAGCTTCAGTCCATTGAAACAGCTAGGTCCAGTCCAATTTGGCAGTCCTGGTTTTATCGTCCCTTTACATGTGACGTAAATCTGTCCTTCTATTTTACTCCAATACTTAATTATTGATTCTACCATTTACTTTACTTTTTACTGACTTTACTTTAAAAATTTAATTCAAGTATATGATGCAAACTGTCGTGATCTAAGGTAATCTTCACTTTTGGAAAATTATTACAAGAGAGCCCTCTAAGAGAGTCATTGGCTTCATTTATGGCCGAAATACATCGTATTCCCATACCAATTTTCTTCTATTCTTGGTGAGATACGATATTTGATTTATCTTCCTTATTAATACGTTTAATATATTTTTTCTTTCTTACACTGTGTTGTACTATTTATTCAGAACATATTTATTCTTAGCATATTAATTTTTCTCTTCTAAAACTTTTTTTATTACTTTTCCCAATAACTAGTTTATATTTTAACTGTTGCTGTCAGTTGGCTTCAAGGCTCCGCCCCTCGCGACGTCACGGTTTCCCGGACTTTCTGGTCCTGCAAAATTAAACTTACACTGCGCTGAAATCTATTTGTTTTATTTTAAACTTGTATAACTTGCTAATTTTCTGTACTTTTACTTTTTTATTCCTGCATCTTGTTGGTCTTGGCCGTGGCTTTCCTTACGATCTTGATTTGTGATTCTAGGTGTTACCATTCTTCTAATATCGTTGATACTAATTTTGCGTAATTTCGTAATCTTACTTTTCGCACCTTTGTTCCTAATTCACTGAAACTCGGTAGTTTCGTAGAATTACACGTATAAGTTTCGTAGCAGAAAGAATAAAATTGTCCAATATCCTCATCTGGCGATTTTCACACTTTTCTCACTTCTTTTTGTACTCACAATTTTACTAAATTTCCTTTAATATTTTGACCTGGGATTTTCATTTTCTTTTTCTTGAATTATTAATATTTATTAATCTGAAATTTTTATTCTTTATTTTATTCCATTTTCCCACAAAAGGTGTGAAAACTATTAATTTTTTTGTGGGATTTAATTTTTACTCATTTCGTCATTGCTTTTATATGTCTTAATATCTTGGTATTAATTATTTTATTTAAATTTTCTTTTGTCTTACTTTTATAAGTAACACATTTGTGCTAACTTTTTAATTAATCATTATTCTCTACTTTTTCCAAGAATAACATTTTCTTCGATTTCCGTGTAGTTTATGGGAATCTAAGTATTTAGATTTTGACCAATTTTGAAAAGTTTTCCCTTTCTTACTTTGTCTTTAACCTTAATTACGTTAATTAATATGAAATATCAGTATTAGATATGAATTGCTTACAACATGTACTACAATTACATACTCTTAAAACTGTTTATTTCATATTTTCAAAATTTATCAAATAAGCCCTACTGATTTTTTATTTCAAAATGACCAACTCAGGAACTCGCCGTTTCAACGGATTCGCGAATCGTGACATCAGACAGAAACCATAGTCCATTTCTACTTCAAAATCTACTGTACAAAATCGTTGCATGTTAAACTGTATTCTAATTTTTTCCACAATTTTTCAAATACAGTTTCCATACAACGATATTTCCGTTGTAGCTCCCTCCCAAGTCAGCTAGATTGAAATATAACTCTAGCAATTTCATGAAAAATGACGACAATTTCCCTATTTTCAAAATTAATCTCACCTACTTTGTCGTTGTATTTAGCTAAACTCTGCTCTGTTAATGGGTTATCTACAATTCTACAAAACATACAATTTATTTATTTTTTATTGCATATCTTATTATCTGATTGTTTTTCCTATACTCTAACATGTTTTTGATTGTTTTTCATTGTATTTTATTTATTACTTCACTTTTTCATTTTTGAAAAAAAAAAAAAGAAAAAAAAACACTTTCACTTCCACTTTTCTTACTTGTTTTTAAGATTAAACATAACTCTATATTGTCTTGAGATTTATACATTTTATTCTGAAGAGTTTTTATTTTTAATGAGGTTTTTCAGTTCCCACCAACCACATACACAGTGGGGAAGTTTTAAATTTAGTAAACAGTAAATATTATTGATGTGATTTGTTCGGACTATGTCCATCAATTATGAATATAAAAACTGATACACGACGTTTCTAGAGTATAAATGAACTCTTACGATATCAAATGATAAACTTGTAATATCTAAAAGTTTAAAGTAAATACGCCAACATAGACTAGTAGTAGAAAGTTTTAGCAACTTAAACTAAAATTAAAACTAGTAAACTAAAAACCTATTAAACCTTGACCGGAGTAATCAAAATAACTAAGACTAAATACAAATGTGAACAGACAAACACAATTAACGATAACTGGTTTGGTAACTAATATGAGTTGTGTGTCAATAGAGTGGTGACTTAAAGGTTTATCTAGTTGAATCACATTTTTTAACCGCTTTAAAATTATATATATATATATATCTTGATCGAGATTTAAACCATAAACATTCAGCCTTAATTTAAGTAGGGAAATTGTTTAAATTTAATTTATTATTATTTCGGAAGCCATAATCTCTTTTTTTCTACACTAATTTTTAGATAGGTATCGCTAGTGCCCGATCAAATCGTATTGTAGTGGCTAAACGGCGTACATTACTAAAATAACAACATTCAACGTAACATACATATTATATTAGGCAACACGCTTGGTCATATCTATTCACTTTGTCTCGTACGATAATTTAAAGTGACAAAAGATGTCTAGAGATACAAATAATGCTGATATTGAATTGTTTAAATTTCTTTCACCGATAGTGTTGGGGAAAAACCCTTGTCTATTGAATTATTAACTTAAAGGTTACAATGAAAACTGATGTGATAGGTTTGACCTGGATGAAAATAAAAGCCGAATTAAAAGATACAAATGAACAATAACTATTACAAGGAGAGTGATCATGAGTTGCAATAAGAAATGGAAACTTTCTAGGCCTGTCTTAAAAAATCCATTATATTTCGTTTCGTGTTCAGATAGTTCGCTTGAAATTACTAAGGGACTATGTCGCACATTCATTAAATTATACGACTGTACTCGATACCTCTATCTCTCCTTTCTCCAAATAATAATATCACTACAACGTCATCTTCAAAGGAAGAGCTGACGATTACAACCGATGAACTGACTCGATAAAATATCTCCCGTCAACAGATCGTTGGTGTACAAAAAAACTATCTTAAAATAAAAGTTGAGCATCTCAATATTCCTTCAATAAATATCGTATCCCCCTAATCGCGCTTCTCTTTGGTTCACTTATTCTTTTATTAAGAGGTCTTTTTGGCTCGGCAATGTTCGGCACGTCACATTTACATTTAAAACACTATAAATACACATTTTATTGTCCTGAGTGCCTATTTTATTTAATATTTGGTTTTGATAAGCTATTGCCTAACAATCCATCATTAACGAATAAAACTAGAAAAGATTAATAATATTGTTTGCCAATCTATATAAAAATAGGTACTGGTGATAGGTAAAACGAAGGTGATTGGTCTCGATCTTGTATCTTTTTTCTTTGTTCAGTCCAGGAGTCGTTAAACAAAGTTCTCTTAAGAGAGCGTAGTGAAAAGTCTTAATACAGATATAAATTTTAATTTTATTTACTTTCCATATTCAATTTTTGTTGTTACTCAAAGGGGAAAAACCTCTCGGTCATCATAGAATTATACAAAAAGAAAGAAAAAACCATTAAATAAAGACCCGTAGTCCTCGAATATTCTAATAGTTTCAAGGTCGGAAAAGAACTTGAGTAGATGAAGAGAGAACTGTTAGGAAATATAAAGGAGAAAGATCTAACTCAATATTACTTGAAGAACTGTGTAGATCCAGCTAGGGTCTCTCAAGTTTACCACGTTTGTACTCACACTAGTGAGCCCTTATGAGTTATCCACATGAATGTGTCAAGGGAAATTCTTATGTTAAAAACTCGATGTTGAGCTTTTCATACACTGAATGGATCAAGTTAAGTACCTAGGGATCACCCTTGATAGGAAACTGACATGGTCAGCCCACAGAAACTACACTTGTAAAAGGGCAAACATAAAACTCTTCCAGCTGTATCTATTGCTGAACAAAAAATGTTCTCTCTCAATGAGATCGGCCATCATGTTATATAAGTCGCTACTCATGAGTACTTACATATGCAGCTCCCGTCTGGGGATACGCTGGGGACATCCACATCCGAATACTACAACTATTCCAAAACAAAGTTTTGAAATAGTGACTAAAGCACCAGTATGCACCAAACTTAAAATAATACAGAAAGACTTGAATGTGCCTTTTATCAAACAACACATCCAACATTTAGCAGTAAACCTTTACTAGGGGGCACAATCACACCCCACATCTACACTGATTTCCTCAATTGGCAGATACAATATAACATCTGATAAACACAAAAGACCGCTGTCCCTAACCCATGACAGACCACCTTCTGGCTCTATAATGCCCACCACATCCTTACCAATGTGACCTTTTTCTCCTAAAAGCTGGACTCTCAAAATATTATGTGCTGATCTGTCTCCTCAGCTTCACTACATTTCCTACAGATATAGCCTGGTGCATTAAATCCCATTCCGTCTAAATGACTACGGAACATCCAGTGACTAGTCAACAATCCAACCACTTTCCTTATGTCCGACTTTTTAAGATAAAGGGCTCCAGGTGTTGTGTTTTAAAGGACCCTTGACCATCCTCTTAGACTGTACATTTCCTTCAGTTCTCTACCAAGCCTTCTGATGTTCCTTCATACAGTTTGGTTAGATCTGCAATATTTATCGAATTGACTGTACTTACTAACATATATGTATTAAAGAGAAAGTTTTATAATAGGTCGAAAAACTATGTGGAGTGTTTTGTCGATATTGTTGAGGTATCCTGAGCCCAAACGATGTCTGTCTGTCGTCTGTAAAATGTACAGTGCTCTACAGCAAAAACGTATAAACCGATTTTAATCGAATTTCGTATGCGGGTATATTTTTTCTATAATTTAGGCTTTTTATGACCATTTTATGACAATTAAATTTACGACAATTTAGGAGTAGATTCCATAAGAATAAATGTCAAATTACGATTTTCTCAAAATCGGCCTTAGCGATTTTAAACAAATTTTGCTCAATAATTGTAGTCTCAAAGAGCCCAAACTAAACATTTGCTCGAAGTCTCTCAAAAATTGCCGATATGTGAGTTATTGATAAAACCAAAAATCTTCCATGGGACTGTTATAATCTCAATATCAGATTTCGTTCAAATTTTTGTGAAATTTCTGAGATATCTGGTGAAAAAATAAATTTTTGCACCTTTGGCGAGCTGTAAAACAATAGATTACTCTTTGGAAAAAAATCACTGGACTTTTTACATAATATTTAAAATGTGCTAATATAGCTAAGTACAAAACCAAGCTAGCTACCACTTCGAATACCATACGACTGGATTATAATACCGACATTATCAGAATATAAGAATTATTACGTTGAAGTTTTGTTTCTTATTTTCTTTTCTTAAACATTGTCTTCTGCTGTAAGATTAATAGCATTTGTACGAAACTTAAACTTACATAAAGTATAACAACAACTTTTTATGACTAGAAAGTTACAAAACTTTACATTAATAACTTTTAAAAGAGCTTTACTCTCATGATAAATATGACACATAATTTATAGGTGTATTCTAAGGATACCCAGTGTTTTAATTACACTATAATATAATTGGATAAATTTATTAAAATGTAATGTGTAAGCCTTAAAAGTTGTATAATAACTTTATACCATCTCTTTAGTTTACTTTAATCTTTAGACAACTAACGATATATTGCAAAGTTTATCTTTTAAGGCTTAGAAATAAATTGTGTTTACTACAGTTGTGTGTAAATACATAAATATGCCATAACCCACAGCATTTAAGTATTATCAAACATTTAAACCAGAAACTGCGCACCTATGCCAAAAAGTATGTGTGGTAATACCAATGCTGTCTATCTAAAGATAAGTGAACTACTGTCCATCTTTCACATCGATAGAAATTTTAGAAATTACTAGGAAATGCAATTTGGATATTCACATACTCTTTGTAGATTTTAAATCGGCGTATGACTGCGTCCTTCGTACAAAAAATATGTACGAGTAGTTATTTTTTAAGTAACGACCGTTTGAGCATATTAACCGCGCAGGCTGTCACGTGATGCCCGCTCTAGGTCAGCCACGCTTGCCCAGTCCCCAACTATGCAGTCAGTTGATTTCATGTCTCTGCCACTTTTGGTTCTATCGTAACACTGCTTTGTTCGTCGCCATGTTAATCAATAAACCCGCCGATTGTAAAGTAGGCTCGGTTATTCGGTTTTTAAACGCATAACAAGTTCGTCTCACCGAAATTCACCGGCAGCTTGTTGAAGTTTATAGTGAAGGTGTAATGAATGACAGTAATGTGCGTAATTAGTGTAGGCTTTTCAATGAAAGAAGAACAAATGTTCATGATGAAGAATGATATGGATGACCAACTGTCATTAATGAAGACTTGACAAAAAAGTTTCAAGATTGTTGGTAAAGACGGTTGTATATCACGTTGTTTCCGACAAATTGCATTACAAAAAAAAATTGTGCGAGATGGGTGCCAAAAATTTTGACAAAAGAACACAAAAAGAAGCGTTTGGCACATTCTTTGTCATTGTTGGAGCGCTACGATAACAGTGGTGATGACTTCTTGAATCATATTGTTACCGGTGATGAAACGTGGGTAGCATACTACACTCAAGAGACTAAACATCAATCCAGTGAATGGCATCAATTAAATTCACCGACGAAACCACGAAAATTCAAACAAGGACCTTCAACACGGAAAATTATGGCCACGGTCTTTTGGGATCGTAAAAGCGTTCTTCTGATTGACTTTCTGCCAAGAGGAATGACCATAAATGCTGAGAGATATTGCGAAATACTAACCAAGCTTAGGCGCGCTATTTAAAACTGCCGGGGGGGGGGGGGACTTCTGTCTAGCGGCGTCGTGCTGCTTCACGATAACGCTCGGCCTCACGCTGCAGCAATGACCGAGACGCAACTAGCCAACTTTCGAATGGAATTACTGGACCATCCCCCCTACAGCCCTGACCTGGCAACATCAGACTTTTATGTGTTTCCTAAACTCAAAGAATATCATGGTGGAAAGCGATTTGAAACTTTCATGGTGGAACACGATTTGATGACGTGTGGAAAGAAACTCTTACTAACTGGTTAAATGCTCAGGCGGCAGAGTTCTATGATGAGGGGATCCAAAAACTAGTGCCACGACTTAACAAATGCTTAGATATTCTTGGTGACTATGTATTAAGTTTTTGATACAATTTATGTTCATAAATAAAATTGCTGTTACTACACTTAAAAACGGTTCTTACTTAAAAAATGACCCATAGATCCATTCTGAATTTCAGAATTCTCAAAAAATGAAACGTCTAGTCCGAGTAACAATGATGAACACAAGATCCCGAGTCAGGGTGCAAGGTGACCTAACCAAAAACTCAAATGTGATCGAGACTTGAGAAAAAGAGATTCCCTTGTATGCAATCTTTTAATTTGGTAGTGGAGATTAACATCGTAGATACACCTATTCAAGCCACATTCAAGATTTATACTTAAGGGGTGTAAGTATTGGCCTACGCTGATGATTTCAACATTTGTTGCGCTGAGTGGGTTATGTGTTGCGAATTGACAACGGTGTCATCCCCAAAAAAAAATTAAACATATGAGAGAGAAGGTGTGAGTGTGGTCGGAATACTAAAGATGATATGGTTGGATGATATCATCGTCGATGTCACATTTCTTGGAATCCGGAACAAGAGGACCACTAGGCTGGTTTGCGAGAGATGGCAGAGAATACTTCAGGAGACCAAGACTCAGTCAAGGGTTGTAGCGCCATCGAATAGGAAATAAATACATAAATAACTGGAAGATTTGAAAAGCATGATAAAAAGGTTAATAGTGAATTGTGCACCCTTACGTGGCTTCAAATCTATTGTATTGTAAGAGATAAAAATAGTAAAAGTTGTTATATTTTTTGTGATTTATGAATTTAAAATATTTAATGTTTAAATCATTACTATACTATTGACCTGAGGAAGGAGAAAATAAAATAATTAATTTGTATATAATATTTTGTACGCTTTCAACAATAATCGAACTATACACTTGTAAAGGTCTGATTTTCATTTTTAACCGATCACGCGATGGACGCTTATACGTTTATTTTATCTGTTTTGAATGATTTTCTTCTTTTTTTTTAAGAAGAGATCATCTGTGTCAGCTGATAGATGCTCATAATAAAGCAAGTGAGAGAAAGTGACTCACCAGTGTGCAACTTTCCACGTCTGGATTTACATATTGAGGCCTAACCTGAATCAGAGAAATCGAAATAAGTTATGATTTATGAAATATATTAAGTAACATAACAGTTAGTTGTGTGTATATAACATGCCTTTGGGCTCACGGCTGTACTAAGGGAGTGTTTAAATTCATGTAATATTTTAAGTCTTACGCTTGAGTTTACTTATTTGTAGGTTAAACAATAATTCAATTACATATATTGTGTTATTTTTCCCAGTGTCACTGAAGAGTTATCTTGCTATAACCGTGTTAGTTCATCAAATATATATTTTTTATTTTTAATCTTCGTGAATTTAAAAACACAGGATGTCCCAAGAGATAACTGTCTTATTTCATAGGTGTATTTGAGGACCAAAATAATGAAAAATGTTTATATAAACACAGCTCTAGAAATGCTTCCTTTCCAAACAATACACCATTTTGTATTTTTTAAAATTGTAACTTTGGAAGTAGATAAGTTAACATATCGAGTTCAAATTTAGCATACCCCATTTATTATATAACTTTTTACAAGTGTACCAAAAACTTTAAATCGCTCTCAATCTACCAAAAATTATTGAAATGCATTACAACATAACATTACGTATAATTAAATGGACTTGATAATATTTTAGAAATGTAAAGTGTGAATTAATGTTTTGAAACCATTCCGACCATTTGAGACTGTTTCGATAGAGATAGACAACAGTTTGGTAACCAAGAGGACTTACGGTGAAGTCCTGTGAATGCTGGTTTTTGAATAAGAAAACAACTGTTTGAGGACTCTGTGCAAGTCTGTGTTCAAAATAATTATTATTCGATATGGGGTAGTTTCGGAACCTGAAACTAGAAGGTTGTGAGGACCTGAAGTCTTGACTGACATATACAAAATATTTATATACTGTAAAGTTAAAAAAGGAACATTTCTATTATGTTAGATATTGACGATAACTGTAGATAAAATAAAAGACTTTCTTTACTTAACATACTTAGATATTTATATATATGACAATATTGCAATAGCGACTGTCGATCGAGTTTACATTATTTTAAAAACAAAGTTTATATGTTTGTCATGTCGTTCATAGTTTACTTAGTTTGTAACTTTTATATGCATTATTTCAACCACGTTTAATCCTACTGATAAAACATTTTAAAGTTGTCTTTAACTTGAAATGGGTATTCCACAGAATTACTAGGTTTATATTATGTGCTCAGTGTGAGAATTTGGCTTATGAAAAGTCTGTGATTTTTCATGTACTTAAAATAGTCCCAAACAAGTTTGCCAATTTTTATCAAATTTGGTATGTGTTAGGAACTATGATATTTTAGTTAGGTTAATAATATAAGTTATTATTAGGAAGCTAGAATGACAACAATTATTGTGACAGACCTGGAAAACTGACGTAATTGCTTACCTTGCAAGCAAGGCAGACCTCATTGATGCTACAATAATATATAAACCCTTGGGTGGGAGAAAACGTGGCCAGTGGGCCAAAATTGATCAAGGGAAGGTGCTGCAGGAATTCTTGAAGATAGCCAGACAGATTTGGCAAGTAAGAGCATCCTAAGAGAATTGAGACTTCAGACGAGCTAAAGAGTTACAAGCAGGGTGAGAACACTTCGTGTATAAATAAATGTGTAATTATTTCAGAGTCATATAATTAAATTCCATAGTAGAATCAGATCTGTCATTCACAACAGTTAGAGTCATTCTGGAATAATAGTAATAATAAGAATATTATAGAACTGTAACAAGATAGGAGATGTTTAATAAAGATTAATTTAATACTAAACCATTTGATTATATTGAAAAGAACCCAGGCAGTTTAATGAACGAATCCTATCATATGTGGGGATTTTTTTCGTTATTTCTCTAGAATGTATTTATTTATATTTTTTCAAAATATCCAAATTTAGGTGAGCCGTAAAAAACATTACGATTTCCTTGAAATCGGTTCTAACCATTTTCATCAAATTTTGCTACTAGGTAGCCGCTAAATACCAAAACAAAAGGTCGTAATTACAACAAATATTGGAGTTATCAGGGTTGTAATAAAATATCAACCACAAATATAATAAACAAAAAATCTCAACGATACAGCCAGGATCAAAAAGCGATGTTTTTTTATGCCAAGTGATAATAATTCCACTATTTGAGTTTATCAAACAGCTGTCTTCATATTTCTTATTATTTTTGAGGTTGTTTTACATAATAGTTCAAAACTATTGCGCAGATATACGAGTGTAATAAACTAAGCAATAACTCTCTCACTTAAAATATTTTTTAATGTATGTGATTTGTTACTGCCATATCTAAAAATAAACTAATCAATAACTTTCTCAGTTAAAATAATTTTCAATGTATGTGATTTGTTACTGCCATGTAACAAAACAAACTAATCAATAACTCTTTCAGATGAAATCATTTTTAATATTCCTGATGTGTTGCTGCCATGTAAAATAAACTAAGCAATAACTTTCTCAGTTAATGTCAATTTTAATGCATGTTATTTGTTGCTTCCTTTTACCAAAATAAACTGAGCAATAACTTTTTCAGTTAAAATCATTTTTATTGTACGTGATGTGTTGCTGACACATAACAAAATAAACTACGTTATAACAATTTTAGTTAAAATCATTTGTATTGTATGTGATGTGTTACTTCCATGAACCAAAATAAACTTTTTTACCCAATGGAAAGAAAAAATTTAGTAAGCGTGGATAAAATGTCACCGATATCGCCGGGGTCGAAAAGCGACATATCGAATTTCTAGCTGTATTGAATTGTCTATGTGTATATGTGTAGTAAACATGAGTATGTATGACAATGCTTCTTCTTCTTATTATCCGTGTTGTAGTGGTTTACTTTTACTAAGTTTCACTTCTAGCGAGTGTACGGGCTTAAGCAGCAGTTTAAAGCAAAAGAAAAGTTAAATTTAATCAAAGTATTAACTACATATATGACGTTACTTAGTAATAAATAGTTACTACTTAATGGATAGAGTTACTAAAATTCAGAATTCCTAAATCTTAAATGCTGGGAGTAGCAAAATTAGACATTTTATAATTAGACAACCTCTATTAGTTAAGGATTTAAAAGGCACACGAAACTGATGTGAAAGAATAGTCTTTCACCACTAAACTGGATCCATACCCAGCAGTAAACTGGGCATTCTAAACTGGATATAAAAACTGGCTCCTTTAACATACTTGGTCGGATTAGATTCAGGTACTGTGGAAAGGCACATAGATTAGTGTTCATATAATTGTTAATGTAAGTCCGTCTGTTTAAGATAAGTCAAGATTAGATTTTGCCATTTAATAAAGACATAGGTTCACATACACCAAGTAGTAGTAACAACGGTCCAGGTATTCCAGGAAACTCACCTAGCCAACCATATGATTCAATTATTGTGTCTGGTAAAGAAAAAAATTAATCATTAGTCTACCATTAACAACTTGTTCCGCGAGTTCTAATCAAACAATTATTCAGAACAATCGAAGTGTATAATCTAGATATCTGAGGAGAAATGGAAACCTGTTTTAAGGTTAAATTTTTTAATAGGAAGTAATATAATTATAATTTATTTGATTGTTTTTCTTAAAATAAAATGATGATATTTTGTTTGTGTTAAGTAATAATGTTATTGGTTCTTTTGTACTAATTAATAATAAAAGTGTTGAAATTTATTGTATTTTTCTTTATTACATTCTTTTATATTACTGTACTTGATTTTACTGAATATAACAGAAACTATATTCAGCGTGTTATTTTATTCCATTTTCTTGTTTATTATGTTACTGGTTGTATTTCTTTTAATTCATAAAAAGTTATTTGAAAATTTTAATAAGTTTACATTTTTTGTTAAACTAACAGTTTCCAATTACATATGTAGAATGGAAGGGAGGGATGAAATATATTTAATGTTATATTTCATTTTAACACAGTTGGTAATTTGTATTATTATATGAATATACAAGGTAAAAACGCAAATAATAAACTATAATTGGCTACTCATTTCACGCCGTTTCTTGCACTGTTAACTCAAAAACATCCCTTTTACTCATATCGCAGTGGTTCTACAATCATATAACCAGTAAGATATAATCAATCAGTTCCTCGGTGCAATCAGTAGTAAAAGTGTTGGTTTTATTCTTAGTATTTTTATACCAGACATTTTTTATGTGGTTTAACGAAGACGCTACAGAACCTTGACTTGTATTAAAAATAACTATGCATTTCCACTGTTTAGTAGGTTATTTAATAATACTTTATTGAGCAAATTAATAAATATTAATTCCATAATAAATACAAATATTTATAAATGAGTATATTTAGCTTAGGAAAACACTCATAATTCTTTTGTTACATTGCATTTATAGGCAATGGTCTATATGGACTGTCTGCCAGGTTGGTAACAATTTTATATATTACTCAGCTAAACATATACTAATACACACACACACACACACACACACACATATATATATATATATATATATATATATATATATATATATATATATATATAAACATCCACATACAAACATACAGATATATTGCACACACAAGATTATATAATAATTTAGCTTTTCAAAAATCATTATTTTTGTTACAAACATTACAGATGCTGTAAACCGTAGTCCCTCAGGGGCTCAATGATAGTGAAGTACTGGTGTGGCGAAATGGATGAACCCTAGCTGGATCTATACCTTTTTTCACATAGTCTTGGGTTAGATGTCTCTCTTTCATCTTTTCCATCGTGTCTCTTTAATCCAACTATTGCTCATTTACGACATGCCATTATTAGAGTAAATCGAGAGTTATGGGGAGCTATTTTTGTAATAATAAATAGAATAAACACCCTCAGAAGCTCACTCATAGTGAGTGCAGGTGTGGCAGACGTGAGGACCCTAGCCGGATCTACACCTTTCTTCATATAGTCTTAAATTAGATACCTATCTTTCATCTCTCTTGTCCAACTCTTGTTCTCTTCCGACTCTGATGCTATTAGAGTATTATCCCTACATATTAAATACAAAATACATTATCCTATAGGGATATTTATTCTATCTTCCTTTTTATAAGTGTACACAATAAAAATGGCTCAAAATTTCACTCTAAATGGAAAAAATTAGAGTTTCAAAACACTATAAGTCCCAATTCTCCGAATATTAGATTTTCAAGCAGAGGAAGTGAAAAGGTTAAAAATGAGACATTGACTGAGAGGTTCAATCTTAGTGAGTGTGGGATTGACGTACCCTAACTAAATCTACAACTTCCTTCATTTAGTCTTAAGGTAGATCCCTCTCTTTCATTTTTTCTATCAGATTTCTCTTGACTAACTCTTGTTATCTTCCTGTCCTAATGCTATTTGTATGCACTTTTTTTCGATGACCGAAAGATTTTCCACCTTTAAAAAAAATGGAAAAAATAGAATAAAATAAAAAAAGGACTGGAATTAATTTTCTGTGTATATAAATATGTAAATACTATTGTTTACGATCTTCAGTTAAAAAACTACAACTGCAGTTACATCTTTTGGATTGTTTTGCCCATTTCATACCCACTTTTCGAGCTAAAGTGATTTCAAACTAGTCGTTATCAGTCTTTTCTGGTCAGTTATAAAATTTCCTATCAATGCCATAACATACATTTCACTTGTATATCGACTGAGTCAAATATATATATATATATATATATATATATATATATATATTTATTTTTACCTTTATATTATATTATTACAATGAGATTTTCTATAGTTCCAGCCCCTCCTTATAGTGATTACAGTTATGGCAATCACAAGGATACTAGCATTTTTCATGTAGTTTGTTAGATAGCTTTAATCCATCTTTCCTATAAAGTATCTCTTGACCAACGACCCTGACGGTATTAGAGTATTCGACGGCTAGGTTTCTGATTTCTACAGAGTAATGGAGAATTAAATAATCATTACAGATCGTAAATGTTCCAAACCGAAATTAACCGCGTTAAAATTTGTTTATCCCTTCAGCTCAAAAACTAGTAGACAGTAGAGATGAAATGTTAAAATTTTTACCGAAGGGAATTCAGCTATATAGTACATGTTCATTATATATATATATATATATATATATATATATATATATATATATATATAGATTTTATGATTTATTGATTTGTATTTTTGTATATTTTTTAAATTATATACATGTTTATGTTGTATATATGTTTGACTGTACATATATATTTATGTATGTGACACTAATGTAGAGATGTGCGTTATTTAACGTAATAGGAAAAGTAAAATGAATACTATGTTGGAGCTATTATCGGGTTAATAGGTTACTTTATACACCCTGTTAATTTTGTAACACTGAGCGATAACCATAACACTTTTCCAACAACTCCATGATGAAGCTATTAATGAAAAATTGGAACGAAACAAAACAATTCACAGATGTCTGTTGCTGCAAAGTATTAAACGACAATTGTATAATCACCAACACAACGTTATAATACAGAGTGATAGTGACAATTGTTTGGAACCGCCTTTCCAGCTTTTAAATTCATAAGCTGGAAAGGTGACTGGATGGCACCTTTGGGGTACGGCGCACAAGGAGTCGAGTGAACATCTTTAATGACAGCTATGTTGAGTCGTGTATCAATTGAAAAGCCTTACTTTACCGCAAACTGGACTTCAAAATGTTGATTCAATCAGAAGTTTTTTTCTGTTTGAATTTTAAAATTATTAAAAAATGTTAAACATTAAGTATTACAAGTTGAAAGCATTGTTTAATTACCTGTGATCAAATTAAGTGTTTAAAATGTCCCCCTCCCGTCGTCTGACAATGTGCTATGTGAAATCATGAATTACTCATCATTAAATAAAATTATCAATAACACGACTATAGTGTTAGATAAGTGGCTCTGTAGGTTTTCCACGAATTGCAGTCAAAACTGCAACGGCTGTTATCTTTCTTTTGTCATCAATTAATTGCACTAAAGCTTTCAGCAGGTTTAATTATGCAGCTGGAATAAGGTTTTCAATCAGTAAACATTTTTAATTTTTGGGGAGATAATTTAAGACCGTATGAAGCAGTTACACATTTATTCAATGATCTTTTTCCTCAAAGAAATCATATCTCTAAGTAAACAGTAATAAAAACCGTTGGCCGTTTTGTAGAGACTGGTGGCATTAAGGATCGTGTCAGAACTGGACGACCAACAATAGTGGTACATGAACTCGCATCATTAGATGTCCTTCAGTCTTTCGTGGGAAAAAAAATCAGTTAGATCTGTAGCAGAAACTCATAAAATATCTCTTGAATCAGTCAGATAAGTTTTAAAAAATGCTGGTTTTAAAGCGTACAGCAGGTTCAGGAACTGAACGAAGATGATTCCGATCGGCTGCTCGAATTTTGTGATGTTATGATGAATAGAATTGACCGAAACCAAATACTTTTGAACGACATTCTATTTTCAGATAAAGCGAAATTTATGCTAATGGCAGTGATAATAGACATAATTGTCGATATTGGGACAACAACAAACAGCTCTGGATAGATGAGAGTCACACACAGCATCCACAAAATGTTAACGTTTAGGCAGATATAGGAAATCAAATTGTGGGACTATTCTTTAACAATGGTAATTAAAATGCTGACTTGTATCAAGCAATACTCCAAAATGAGGTAATTCCTTCACAACAAGCTAATCTTGGTCTACAATTCCAAGGAATTTGTTTTCAACAAGATGGAGCACCATCACACTATGCTGTCCACGTTACGCAATACTTGGATACAATATTCCCTCAAAGGTGGATTGGAAGACGCGGTGCAGTGAAGTGGCCTGCTCGTTCCCCTGATTTATCTCCACTGAATTATTTTTTTGGGGATACCTCAAAGATAAATTCTATCGTACTAAGCTTGGCGATTTGGCGCACCTAACACATCTCATAGCTCAAAATATTCCTTGAGAATACCTATAATATGCAGTGGCCGGCTTTTACAACAGATTAGCAAATTGTCAGATGACGGGAGGGGGACATTTTGAACACTTAATTTGATCACAGGTCAAATTTTAATATTTTACCTTGTAATACTTAATGTTTAACATTTTTTTAATAATTTTAAAATTCAAACGGCAATAACTACCGATTAAATCAACTTTTTGAAACCCGAATTGTTTTCAGTAAAACAAGGCCTTAAATTTGATTTACAAATCAACATAAAGATTTTCTCTCGACTCCTTGTGGGCCGTTCCTCAAAGGTGTCATCCGGTCATTAACTGCACAGAAATGTAGGTTACTGTCACCAGTAATGATGTGTGAACTTTGGTATTTTTATCTGTTGTTCTAAGTTGGAAATTCGCTTCGAGAAATAATTGTCACCTTGTATAATAAAACATATAGCAATACAGTGCAATAAGCATTCATACTGTGCATATACGTAGGATTAAGATTGATTACTCGTTTCAATTATATGATTGACTTATTGTTATTACAGTATTTATATTATTATTATTATTGTATATTATTTATTGTACATATTTATAATGTCATTATTTGTTTTAAAACCTTTTACATATTTCTATTATTATAATATTTCGCTATACATTAACTTATACAGTAAAGATGTTTTTAAATGCAACAGTTGTTTTAATTTTATTATAATTTTAAAATTTTCAGTTTTTATTAATACTTAATTTATAGTACTTTTAAATAATACTTATCAATACTTAATAGTACTCGTTAATTACTTTTTATTACAATAAATATTAAATGCTCTTCTAAATAACTTATTATATATTTTTTCTCCGTGATCATTGTATTTATTTTATTGTGTACATTTAAAGCCACTTTTATTTCTGTAACTAAAAAAATACAAAATATATGTATTTTATTGTTATAATTATTATAACTTAAAAAAACTGACGAAACAATATTCAACGCCATCTATCGTTAACTCTGGGAAATGTGTTTGTAAACAAAGATATTTCTCGATGTATATGTACAGTATTTGGTTGTGAAACCAACATACCCTGGTTTCTTTTAAATTCTAATCCTAAGATTAATGATAAATATAAACAAATTACTTCTTTAGTAATCATAGGAGAATTATAATTCCTACTGCAGACAAAAAAAATCTAGTAAAATATCGGTTAGTTACTTTTTGTAAACAGTAATTAATGAATTTATTATAGTTATAAATAACCGATAACAAGTTCTGAATATTTCCTATGCCTGCCAGGAAGTAATTAGTATGTGAATGAAATTAAGAAAGCTCAGAGAAAGTAAAACTATTCTGTTCTAAATTTCGACCACAAAAATACAAGAAAAGAAATTTTGCTTATTACATACAAGTATACGCCCTACAAACACACAGTAGACTACTATTTAAAAAATGTATATATTTATATAGTTTTGTAGATCTCTTGTTTACAATATTGCAAAATAAGTTTAAAATTATTGAACCTGTTTGGATAACCCGATTTTGGGTTTTATTCAGTCTTGAAATCTAAGATTTATAATTTGTTTCTAATACTAAAATGACAGGATAACAAATTTTTACATAATTTTTGAAACTATATATTTTTTTAACAAACGTATTATCGATACAGTAAGCTATAGATTTAGCAGTATTTTGTATTTAAAATCATTACTTTTTCTCTCTTTATGTTTCGGTCATTAAAGGCGAATGTCGGAAAAGAACAATTGGCCAATAGAGACCAATAAACGAAAATTAATTAAATAAGACTCTAATATACTGTGATTTCTTCCCTCATGTGCTCACACATAGTGAGTATGGGTGTAGCAGACCTACACCTTTCTTCATGTAGTTTTAAGTTAGATCATTCCCTTTCACCCTTTTCATCAGGTATTTCGTGCCCAACTCTTGTTCTTTTACGACCCTGATGCTATAAGAGAATTCGAGGGCTACTGGCCTGTATTTTATTTTATTTTTTCATAAGCCGCGAAGATGACCGATGATGACTGAAAGGTTTTTCCCTTTTAAAACAACAAGGAAAAATAACATACTGGTCTCTTTATGTTGTATAAGAACAATTGTGAATAGTAAAGTAGACCCGTTTCTGAATTCAACATTTACTATTCTTTGGTACTAGTACATTAGTCATTGTCATTATACTCAGCAATGCTGGGCTTTCAAAAAAAATTATATTCTAGTATATTGCTTGACTTGTTATTACAAAATACGTTTGACCTGGATATTAAACTAATAAGTGTTATTCTAGTGAGAATCTCAGTTATTAGTGTGTTTTACTAAGAACTCAAATATTTAAATACAAATTTCACTAATTTAATGCATGTCTATACCTAGATGTATATAACCTTATCAATAAAATCCAAATCTATTGACACACATGTTTGGCTGCCACTGTCTAACAAACACACAAACAAACATGAATGTGTCAAATGGTTAAGTTTAATCAGGAGTGTAACCCCTGCATGAAAATCAGAGTTTATATGTTAGTTTTGTTCATTATTTAAATATTATCCCTACATAATACATAGATTTGAGAAGAGAAGACATAATAGAAAAGTATTTTTATCTAAGGGCTTGTTTATAAACAATGTTTTTAAATAAAGACTAAAATGGAAGCCGTTAAATACAATTGGTTATTTAAAATTCTTCTTATTACACATAAATCAAAATCATGGTCGTCTGTTATCTTTTCCCATTGTTTTTTAATATTTAGTGTTTTATATTTTGCAGTTTTATCTGATTTGCAAACATTTTTCCCCTTTCTACAAGTGTGGCAAGAAATCGAAAAGAGAAAGTATAGGTGTTAGAACAATCATTCTGGAGTGTCAGCAGACAAACCCTGGAGTGGGAAAACCAGCAAGTACCTGATTCCCAAAGACGAGTTAAGTAATTCAAAATGTGACCTGAAGGAAAGCAAAAGTCAAGGTTGCAGACTGTTGTATGCAAGGAATTAAAGGACAGAAGTGAAGAAGAGTTTTAATAGAATTTCACCTATGCAGATGATGTTGAATTGTAGGACTTATGTAAAATTATTTGAAATTACAGAACAGTTGGATAAATAAACAGATCTGGATTAGTCAAGACAGATAGGGTTTGAAATCAAATTAAAAAACCAAATACATGATAAGTGAACGAAAGTACGGTATAGAGATATAAATTCCATAATATGCAATCAGAAAGCATTCCTGAGAGTAAATTAATTCAAGTATCTAGAAGCAATGTACAATGTGGAATAAGACATAGCTTATAAATTAAATGTAATGTTCAATTAACTATCGGAAGTAGATACTATTATGCAGTACAAGGATTATTTAAGACCAGTGTAGTAACTACAAAACTAAAAGTTGAAATATACAGAGTTGTTTTTGTATGAATCATAAGTGTTGACACTACCTTAAAAAGAGGAACTTAGGCTGGGAATGTGAGAGAGGGAAGATCCTGAAAAAATTACATGGTGCTGTATGCGAGTAAGGCAATTGGAGGATTAGGACAAATATGGAATTAGCACTTCTTAAACTTCATACTCTGTGTATTTATAATATAAATTTCAGACCATCTGAATTCTATATAAACAAAAATTTAATTTATTTTCATTATTAAATATTAGTAAAAAAGTAATATTTACATTTGAATAATTATTTTTTACAGTACTATTTACAATAATACATTATTCTTGTATTTTAGAAATAATAATATTATTTTCATTATTTTATCATTGTAGTCTAAAAACGAAACGATTGGTTTGTGATAACTAAAATATGAAATGAATACTCTAGAGTGAAATCGATCCATCTTGTGAACACAGCGTCTATTGTGGTTCCATATCTTGTTACATTTGTTTTTTTATCGTTAATTGTAACTTGTCTTTTAAAAAGTCAATCAGTGGCTGAGATGATTGGAAGCTAGCTAAATGTAGGTCCACCTATTGCCACAGAGATAAAAATATACACTGATATTTAATGTAAAATTTCTTCTACTTTTCAAAATGTTTTTTATGTATGTATGGGTGAGAGAAAGTTATGTGTAATAATTTTGTGAAGGTGAGAAAGTATTTCCATACATAATTATAACAAATACCTTCTCAACAATTCTAGGAATTTAACTTTCTTTACTTATTTAATTATAAAATTAAGTTTTAAAAATCATTTATTGTCCAAATCTGATGCACTTAATAGACTACTTATACAATTAATGTCTAAACCTACGACTTATTCTAAGTACATTGTTAAATATAAATTACTAATTCTACAATGTCTTAACCTAAAATAAAGAAATAAGAGTGCATCATAATTTTACGTTAAATTTTTTTACTTTTAATTTATTGTTATAAAATGCTCCGGCTAACTGAAATGTATTATTTTATTAATTTTATCTTTACGGGTTCGTGATTCTTTGGTGACTATAATTTACATATAAAATAGAATTTGGTGGTAGTTTACCCTACAGTTGTACATGTTAAATAATTCACGTTTTTTTTCATCGGTTGAAATAATTTCAAAAATTCGCCAAAAATAGAAATTCTATCCCAATCATAAAGTGATCCATAGCTTTTTTTTAGGAAAAGGTCCAAATTAATCATATATGTAACTAAAAATTTGATTGGTGCAAAATTATAAAAGTTATAGGCTCAGGAAGCAAAAATTTCAAAAACGGAAAATGTTTTTTTCTAAATTCAGGCCTAAATAAATACTATAAAAATGTATAGGCCTGGTTATACAAAATACACTAAAGTTTCATAATTTAGTTGTGAATAGAAATATGTAAAAACATTTACCAATTTCAAAGTAGTTTTTATGAAATAGATTTTTTTATGTCCGTACTACACACCGGCACTAAAATTTAGCCTATTTTGAAACATCACTCTAAAATGTATCCTTTACCCAAAAATGAAATTTTATATACCAAATTGTAGAGAATAAATCATAGAATAGAACTGTAAACTTGAACATTTTATGTAACTTACCATTTTGTAATCAGAAATTACGAAACGAAATTTCGTTATGTATGTTATAAACTCACCTACCGACATTGCCTACACTGTTACTAAATTTAGCTTGTCTAAAACTAATTTCACTAAACAAACACAATAACAAACACTACACTTATTTATTTATATATAAAACACAATTTCATAAACGTTATTCACTATAAATCAACAAAATATCATTCAATTCAGAGCAAACTAACTGCTAACCTAAAACGTGCCAAACGTGGTTTTAGATACAAACATAGCGGATGATTTACAACTGTAAAAACGGTTGGTTTGAGAGGGGATTGTCTAAAGACTCAGTGGAACAAAATGTGAACAAGACATACCAATGGAATCAGTGAACCTTTATCTTCAATACCTTGTAAAAAGAATTTTACAAACACTTCATCTGTGAGAAACATATCGACTTCCAAAGATGCTTGCTTATTGGTCGAACTCTTGGCCAATACCAAGCCTTTATGCGGTTGAACACAAAACCTAAACCGTAAACGTGATCTAAGATTTGAAAGCAGTTATAGAAAGATGGAAATGCAAGCTTTCTATTGGTGTAAATATCATTGTCCTAAAGTCGGTGTGTATAACTGTTATAGGTCTTGAAAGTTGACGAAATTCTAGCGTTCGTCGACGCACGGACCAGCTGTTTACAGTTCTGCAATTATTCCATCGATCATTAGACGTGTTAATATTCATTTTAGAAACATATGGTAAATACAAAGATTAAAGTTTGAAAAGTTTCCTTTCCAACGGTATAAAGTTTATTAAGATTGGATGACAATTAGTGGGTCAAATATTAGAATGTATAGTACTGCACGCTACGTGAAAAAGTACTGCAGAATAGGGAAGTACTTACAGTTCTAGGGAATTGAGATTGTCCATTAATTTTTACTTATCGCTTGGAAGTTTTATCACTGCTCCGATGTTCCTGGTTCCTTGCACGTGGTTCCCGTGTAGACTGCCAGTAGATGGATCGATTTGCCTTGATCTTTTCCACGAATCTTCTTTTCTTCTTTATTTCTCACACACTATTGTGACGACGATTACTTTTAATTTAATGTATTAATATTCCTGTTCAAACACTTCTATAACGGCGCAAATTTCTCACTCACTTTTATGACGACGATTACTTTTAAACTTATAACGACGATTATCTTTTACACTATTCTTCGGAGATTATTATTAATTACTTATACAAAAAAAAACGACGCAGATACTATTTAATTTTGACGTTTGATCTCGCCTAAATCTTTCACAACGATCTTCTTTTCTACTAAAGAAACACTTTCTCCGGAACTCCCTCCTTCAATCAGTACACAAACCAAAAAGAACTTTGTGCGCTTCTCTTCCACCCCTATTTGTAAGTTCTCTTTTCAAACGCTTTCTTCCGATCCTCTTCCTTCCTTGGCTTATTTTAAATGTTTTACGTTATTTCTGGACTGACGCAATTCCTTTCATTGGTCCATTTCAAACATTTTCGGTTGAAGGCATTACTTTTGGAATGGTTTATTTGAATCCTTGAGATCCGTGACTGATGTTAGAATAGTTTTTCTAGCTGTCAACCCTTTCAACTCTTTACAATTTATGGCCTGCCGAGCACTGACCTTTTGGGAGCCCTCGATTTCGTTACAATTTACAGTAAAGCCGTCTATCTGTGCGCGCGAACCCTTCGCTACTATCTTGGCAGAAAACATACTGATGGAGAGCCTATGGGCATTGTTTGCTCCTTTCCGCCCGACCCGACACTAATTTTGTGCTGTGTTATTATGCCATACTAAAAGGGATGTTTATAAAGGCAATGTAAATATGTATCAGACTATGTTTTACAGTATTATGAAATATTAAATGTACCAAATCATATTAGCATGTCTTTCATTATGATAAATATAAATACAAATTATAATTATAAAATATTTAAATGGATATGTACTATCAAAAAAAATTGTATGTGTGACAACAACCTAAATTAAAACGACACTCGTTATTCAAGAATTAAATGTATTTGTAAATAAATGTAAGTTATGTTAATAGACTTTGTTTTTAACAATTAAAATAAACATACATTTAAATAAGAAATATTCAGGTGTGGCTACAACAACCTAAATTAAAACGTAACACGTTAGTCAAGAATTAAGATGTAACAAAACAAAATGGGTCAGGTAGCCCAGCAGATGGACGGTGAAAGTGAGGGTCTATAAATCTATCACCGGCAACGAAGGTTTCGACTGAAAACCCTATGTTTTTAGAAAAGAGCCCCCGCACCCCCTCTCGCCTTTCAACCCAACCCAACCAGTCTGCGCGCACAGATAGACGGCTTTACTATACATAGTCTACGTACTGTATATATAATGGAGAGTGACTGGACAAATAAGTGTGATGCGTTACGGATTTTGATGCCACCAAATCAAGTTTTTCTCCATACAAAATGTGTAGTACTTTAACTTGCCAAACGAAGTTTTCACTCCAATCAAATTTATTACAATTGTAAATCATTTCCTAACATCAATATTTACTTTCAAAATGTAAACAAACCTACACACAAGTTAGCGGTTGTAAATGCGAACATCAATATTGTCATTTCCTGTGTGATTCAGATGCGTACAATAGTTTTTTTTGTTAAATGTTATATGGTGCCTAACAACACTGAGTGTTTAACATATTTCTAAGTGATTCAATTTATTTCAGTTATACAAAGAGCGTTAAAACCTTTAATTAAAATTAATACTTGTTATTATAGCAAGAGTGTCCATATATTATTGTCTTTCATTCAGAAGTCACAGATTTAAACACAAATTTTACTATACGATTTACACTATTAACCGAAGGTACTTGGTAGAACTCCATTTTAATGAAAAAAAAACAACACAATATTAACTAAGTTCTACATTTAATTTGGTCTTGCCAACCATGGTTTCGCCAGCAACGGTATTTACAAGGCAGCTTAACAAAGACTGCTCAGAAATGCCGTAATTTCACCATTAAATTATGACACAATCTAACTCTAAAGAGGTACAAACAAGAAACATAACATTTAGAGGATCTTCATGTATTGAATTGAATAATGGTTCTTGGCAAGTGTCATAATAGTGGCCATCAACTTGTTTATTAAATCTTCAAATTTATTTCTGCACTCTCCTTATCCAGTGAACACAGAGATGAGGGTCGTACATACAGCATATGGGAGTGTTATATATATAAGAACACTTATATATATATATAAGAGTGTTTATATATATATATAAAACATATATATATATATATGTATGTGTGTGTGATTATATATATTGTTTAATATTAAATGTTAATGTTTGTTGTCCGGCAATGCCGAACACTCCAAAAATTATTAAATTATAATCAATGTTGTTTTTAAATATAAATTAAATAGGTAAAATATAAGTCTATGTTGTATGGATTACAGCAATGAGAGTTTATGAAATATTTTGATTTTGCACATTCCCAGAAAATTATGTGTAACAGTTATTTTCATACAGTAAAATTAAATAATTTTACATTCATGTTTTCTAAAAAATGAAAAATTTAGAGGACCCATTTGTATTACGGTATAATATGGGATTTGTAAATACGGCGTCCTTTAATGTGTTTAATAACAAGGTAGTTTCGCATCAACTGACTGTATCTTCTTTGTTTAATCCATTTCAACATTCGGTACTGTAACAACCAATTTGACAAACTCTGAATTTTACATTTTTTATGAATTTTAATAGCGTTCTATTTGAGCCAACTTTTGTCTCCTATGACTAATTTCATATTTGTTCATCAAACACGGGGGGGGGGGACTCTGAAGCATTTATTTATGTTAAAATGGCAGCAGTTTACATTTTTTGTGAAATTCAATATTCTGTTGTTTTAATATTCTGTCAAAGAACACTTATGACAAAAATGTATTATTGACTATGTGTTTTGCGTCACAAACTTGGAAAATATTAATTTACCTAATTATTTAGTAATTCTGGGTATTGTTGACAACTACCAAGAAATTTATTTTTTGTTTTTTCCTCAATATCACTGTTATTCTTTTAGCTAAAGACAAAATAAAATAACCCGATGTGATTGTTATTGAGAAAAAAAAATTTGGTCTCTTGTAGTTTTTTTGTAAAGTTAGCGGTTTTTGAGATATTTGACATTAAAGATTTTAAACAACCGCCATTTTTAAAATATTCAAAAGAACGTTCTGGTATTTCGTACAGTCATAAAAGGTTATGCTAAAAATAGGTATACAAAGTCTGAGCTCAATATCTTTTGTACTTGCAAAAATATTAAGTATTTTGTAAAACAAAAATGGCGGATAACTAGAATAAAGCATTTCCGGACCTATGTTCACTGGTCATGTTTTCATCAGTATGTTATGTAAAATCATTTCCCCTAATTTGGACTCACCTTTAAAATACACCAGTATAATTAAAATAACTAAATTTATTCATAATTCCCAAACAAATTTAATTTACGCTGGTATTTTATATATTTTTAAAGTTTAAGGGAATATTCATTCAAAATTGTATCATTGGTAACTTTTAGACATATCTATAGTTGGCTTCGGCTCCTGTTAAGATGAGATCAACAAAGATAAATTCAAAATAGTGATTATTTACATTAAATTTTCATATATTACTACAGGCTGTTTTCATATATATAAATTATTCACTAATGCGTAATTAATTATTGTTATAGCAAAGTTGTACAGATAAAGTAACAAATATATACTGTAGAAGATTTTTTTTTGTCGTAGGATTATAATTTTCTTGTAGTTACTAAGGAAGTAATTTTAGTTCATATTTAACATTAATAACTTGTATTATAATTTAAGACCAACATATTGTTTCGTCAGTTCTTAATGTTACAATTAATTATAACAATTCATAATACACATATTTTGTAGTTTTTAATATATTATTTTTATTGTAAATTTATATATACACATATTTATTTATATTGAAATCAATAGTAAAATTTGTGTTTATATATGTGACTTCTGAATGAAAGACAATAATATATGGACACTCTTGCTATAATAACAAGTATTAATTTCAATTAAAGGTTTTAACGCTCTTTGTATAACTGAAATAAATTGATACACTTTATTAGAAATATGTTAAACACTCAGTGTTGCTAGGTACCATATAACATTAACAAAAAACTATTGTATGCATCTGAATCACACAGGAAAGGACAATATTGATGTGCTAAATAGTTTCATGCTTAGAATGGTTCTAGTATAGACTTCTATGGAATAGCGCTCTTCTTCTTCTTAAGAAAGAATAGTTTTGTTGGAGTTGCACTACTATTTTCGTATTATCCGAACGCACTGAAATTAGCTTGTTTTCAAACGTTTCACAGAGTTGCCGCTAGATAGCGTTGTAGATTGTGTCGTAAGTTTTTAAGTTTATAATTAACTATAACAATAAAAATTACACATTTTTTATAGTCTTTATTATCTTCTGTATTGTAAAATTATTTATATAGTGAATTCCATTACTGAAATTTATATTTAAATATTTAACTTTTGAGTAAAAAACATTAAAAATTCTACACTCTCACTGAACATTACAACATAATATACATGAGTTTCAATTACACATTTAAGGAAACTAGAATCATCTATTGTTAATAACAATCCTAATTTTTGGAGTGCTCAGCTTCGCTGGGCAACAATAACAAAGTCTTACATATTATTAATTGAAACACTTAAGCTATAATATACGTCGTTTGTATATTATGGATTTTTTTGATTTGTGGAAAATATATAGGCTTACGCAGTCTTCTACTTTTTTTTTTGTGATGTTATAAACATAGGTTTTCTTTCTCCCCATCTTGCTATTCGAAATAAAACGTTTTGTGCTAATCTTCCACCTATCCTGATTAATTTTAATTTATAATTATCATAAATACCTATAATATTATAGGAAAGAAATTTTTTCCAAACAATTTCAAGTATACAAGAGTGAATGTTTTCAATTTTTTTAAATTTAATAACATTCAACTAATCAGTCAATATGAATGCATTAAATATTACACAACAGTTACTATATAAATGTATTTCCGGATCTGTTGTTGATGGTATTGCAGAATAAGATAGACATTTCAGATGGACGTTAGTCGTATTCTACGCCAAGAAAGTAGTGACATGCACAATTATGAGGTTCATAAAAAAGGTGAAATACCTGTTTTAAACAAACTTCCCTTACTAGGTAAGACCTCTTGAACTACCAATACAATTTAACATTTCAAACAAGAACAAGGAAACTTTTGATCATTACATTTAGACGATATGCCTGTATTACAATCAACTGTAATGAGCTTCACTTGTGGAAACTTAAAACACCAAATAAGTGAAATCACATCTACCAACAAAAAACACTTTACTTCTGGAATATAAATACATGAAGACGTTTCAATGGCTCTTCCTCAGTTACTACATAAACACACAAAACCTACTGATACTGAAGATAATGACTTGGTCATTGAAACGTCGTCTTGTATGTGTATTGCACAAATGAAAGTGGTTTTTGTGGAAATTTGTGGTTACATTCATTTGGTGGCTATATTACTCTATGATGTGGCAATGTAAATAATGGCAAGAGATGACGCAAAACAATTTGTTTTATGAGTGAAAAAACTATATATACTACTACGGTAACACAAATTTTGTAAATAATGTCTGACGGAGACACAATTCACACATTTTTAAAAACAAAACAAAAATATGAGCTCACTTGGATGAAAATCATAAAATGTGAACAACATATAATATAAATTTTTATTAGGCGGTTATTTGTGTTTTACTAAAATAATTTGACTACATCCGTATAAAGAAGCCGAAGGGAGGGAACAGACTGTGGAAACATCATATCAGGAATAATAGGCTAAATAACGGATTGACCAACGTTACTTTATACGTTTATGGCCTTTCCATTAGGTCTAACAAACAGTAGGTGATCCATTTTATATATTTTTAAACTAACGGTCCTATATTTTAACTTTGACTGGAAATGAGGAGGCAGACTAGTCCTCTAATGCAGTCGAGCTGAATACACTTTCATCGACTCAGAAACTGCATGAGGAATATTTATAATTTAGCACATCGGTGTTTCCCTAAAGATCTCGAAGAAACATCGAAGGGTTTGTAAGAGTATTGATGCAATGTACAGTCGACGAGGATGAACCAGGGTCCTTCAAGACTCAATATAGAAGAAGCTGTTCATCTCAACAGATCAGACATAAGGGATGTGGTTGGTCACTGAATTATCCGTAGTCATCTATACAGAATAGGGTTCCATGTACCAGATATTCTGTGAAGGAAAAGTGGTAAAGCCGAGGAGACAGCTCAGCACAATTATGTAATTGCTCACGTTTATGCAAAAAAGGGGTATAGTGACCTTGATCATTCTGTTGAATTTATGACAGATAGGAGATTAGGACAACGCCATTTGATGTAGCTAGCAGTTTGCAAAAATCTGAAATTTTATTTAAAATGAATTACTTGTGAATGAGAGTTGCACAATAAGTTTTATAACTTAAATACTGGAATAACCCCTCCTACTATTAATAAATAAGGTTCCAATAAATTTGTAGAGTGATTTTTACTTTTGAGCTGGTAAAGAGTAAAACTACACATCTTTCAAAAAAAAATTTATTTAGAGAGATCAGTTTATTGCATAAATGTTAAAAATTTAGGGTGTTGAAATTATAAACAAAAGTTTTACCTAATACGTGAGGTAAAAGTAATTTATCTAAATCAAGTTAAATTGAAAAATGTTGTATGTTTTAAAAATATTTCTCCGTTTCTAAACCCTATATAAAAAAATTGAATTCAAAATTAGTTTAATAATATTACAATGATAATTAAACGAGTTAGAACTCGATCTGTAAAGTTCCCGAGTCATTACATAAACTCAAAGTTTCCTACAAGTCAACCGTTACTATTGGCTTTGGGTTGGCCTAAGGTGGCATCTGTGTAAATAGACAAATGCAGAGATATACTGATGGGATTGGATCAGGAAAAATATGTGAAGGTAACATAGACGGTATATAATTATTTCTTTTGCAAGTCCCGCAACGGCACTGTCGGTTTTGAGACAAAAAATTAGGGTTGTGATTAGAGAATGGACGAGAAAGATACACATAGGTAAGTGAAGGGAGAAGGTGGGTGTTAGGCAATTAAAGACGTTTTTCAATGGATCTAATGTCTGAAGGAGAAGGTGGCTCATAGTGCTTTAGAGAGAGGAGAGTGATAGGTAAATATTTCAACACGACATTGTCCGATGAATAGGCATCTTTCGATGATTAGACAGAAGGATCAATCTCACTCTGATAGATGTGAACTGGTGGGAACATTTTGTGGCTTTTTGCAACAGATACAGCATAGCAAAACCTGAAGTAATAGGCGTGTAGATTACGAGATTTGCGTATTTAGATTACGTAAATAATGGTACCAACCCCACATCTCTAGGATGACAAATTGGATATTTATAGTCAAAAATAACTTTATATTACCAATCCCTGACCTACAAAGAAAATTTTATATTCGTGTAGTTACAAGATCAAGCAGGGCCGCGTCATCAATACGAGAGTAGCGAGTGCAGGCTCATTTACAAACACATTATTTTGACACCAACAAAAGCGAAGCGAGTGGGGACTTTTTACACATATAAGAGGCCAGTTATGGCTTAGCCGACATCAGGACAGTAGTGATATATACAACTACGAAGTTAATAGACATGTATAACAAACGTTCTGTACCTAGATAAGACCCCTTGATCTAAGAATTCCATCAACATTTCCTGCAAAGAGCAGGGAATCAAATTTTTGGGCATTACATTTAGAGGATCCGCTTGTATTACACTGTATGATGGGACTGGGTAAGTACCATGATAGTGTCTTCATTTTTTGTAAAGTTGGGATATATAGAGGTTTTCGCCTTTAAACAATAAGAAAAAACTGTGATACAATTGTGGGGCTTTGAAATATCTAAATGTCATATATAAATATGTCATTTAGTAAAGCCATCTTACTGTTATAAGAGTATTTGGTGAAAGATGTAAACGAACACAAATACTGGGATCATATGACCAAACAAAAAGATAGTTTAAAAATCAAAAAATATTTATATGAATGAATAATCATCCTTATAAATCAAACAAATAGAAAGTAAAGGTAGTTATTCTACGCCCTATCGATTTCCCACTTAAAAAATGTATTCTGTCAGAAGATGAATAAATGTTTGTTCATTGTATGAATGTCTTCTTTTGCGGTTAAGTGAAAAGATTGTATGAATATTTTAGAATAAGACTTTTTCCTTTTTATATTAGTTTGTAAAGTTCAGTATGTTGATTTATCGTATTCTTTGTGAAATGAGCTAAATAATAATTTATTTACTGACCTTGCAAATGAATGGTATAGCTTAAAGGAGGAATAATAATTAAATGACTTAAATTTTATTAATGTTCAATATCTACACTTTTTATTTTCGCCAATATATATATATATATATATATATATATATATATATATATATATATATATAAGGAGAGGGAGAGCGAAATACAGAGTGATTGTGTTAGTTGTCTCAGACCAATCAAATACTTTGTTAAATTGTTACTTGACTATTTTTAAATGAATTATTTAGAGATTTTATTTTCAAATTAGGCGGCCCCAAAGTAAAGATCGAATTGAAAATATAAAGTGGCGGCTATTTAAAAATATATTTCCTCTATCTCGTATGTTCAACTAATAATAGATATGAGTAAGTGCGCATTTCAATTCTGCATGTAAAGATGACAAATAAGGACATTATTGTCAAAAATTTAATCATCCAAGAAATTGTGATATTCGTAAAATTACGAGATCCGGGGCTACTTAACGACACGAACGTAGGGAGTGGACATTTCTTCTCATATGTACAGCTTTGTTTAACACTTAGGCCGAGACACTGACAAGAGGGAAGCGAGTGGAAACAGTTTACGAGGTTCAAGATACGTGTGTAATAACTGTTTTTAACAAACTTAACCTACTGGATAAAATCCCTTGAACTTCCAATACAATTTGACATATCATACAAGGACCTAGAGACCAACTGTTCAACAACATAATTAAAGAATCTGTTTGTATTAAATCGGGTTTGATATGTATTGCAATGGGGGATAATTCAACAGGTTTTTGTAAGACTATGATGACCTAAAATTATTTAGCCTTTACACAAGAACCACAACAAATAATTTGAGATGAGTACTGGGTATTTGAAACGACTAGTTACTTATAAAAAAAATTATAGTATCATATATTTATAGTTAATATTTATAACCTATATTTTTACTTTCTCTATTAAATCTACAGATTGTCCCAAATGTCCTATTAAATATAAAAATTTACCTTTCAGAGTATTATGACAGTTATAAAGACAATGTTTTAAGGACATAATTTGAGACCTATAAGGTATAATTATAAATGAAGATGAAAATTTTACACCTATTTGAAATGGTGGCATAGGGGCAACTCATAATATTTAAATGATACCCCTTATTAAATAATATCTCTCCTAAAAAATCTTGTTTAGACGAGAAACACAACCCTAACCATAATGGGGAAAAACAACTGTGCGCTTAATTTCGTTATTGCTAGGTCATTGTGACTTGAACAAATCCAAAACTTAGTTGAAAATAATACCCTCTAAAGAAGAGGGGAAGTACCATGAAATATTATTTAATGAATTGTGATAAAAAAAATTGGGACGAATAAAGGATTAACCAATTTTTCAAAGCTATTTTAATAACTCATATTTTATTTTGCATGCATTATAGCACTGATATTGCCTAATGAATACCTATAAAGTGTGTACGAATTGAGGTTAAAAATTCATATGTCTAGAATTGAAATTTCAGTGGTAGGTGATCTTTCTGTGGAGAAACCAAAACGATGAGAAAAGTATTTTAAGATGAAGAAATAACTAAGACAAGCAGCAGATGAAGGAATAACGGTGGAAGAGAAATAAGATATTTATGTAAACGTAGCCCATAGACGGCTTTAATGAATAATTAACATAATGTACTACAACGGAAATTCGTTGTATGGGGTTATATTTTGGTCAAAAAAGAAAAATATCAAAAAATAATCCTAATGCAAGGCTTGGATGTTTTGTAGAGCTTTTTACTGATTATAGCCGGTCAGCAAGATTGAACTATGAAATGGTCCAAGGTCAACTCTTGCCGGCTTGTTCTAACAGTAAATTCCTATGTCGGCAGATTTTGAATTGAAAAAATCATTTTTTATGAATTTTGAATATGTGAAATGATAAAGTATAAGGATAGGTAGTTGTAATACAAGTTGTATGCAATACAGATCTAGTACTGTTATTTCATATTAACTAACAGGCGCTACGGCATATTTAAATGAAGAATTTAAAAATTCTCAAAATTAATAAAAAATAAAAAACCTTCTTATTTCTGGAAATAAAATGTAATTTTAAGATACAAATATTCTTGTTAAAATTTGGAAAAAGTTAATATTTAAAAAGTTAGCAGAAAAGCATAAATATAAGAGTTAATAAAAGTAAATAAAAATGAATTTTGAGAAAAGGATTGAATAGAGTCAATTAAATAAATAAAGTTGTATCATAATTAGTAATTAAAAACTAAAAAGTAATTAAAACAAAAGAGTTATAGTTTTCACGCTTTCGTGTGAAAATGAAAAAAGATGAGAAGTTGAAATTTTGGAAAAATGATCTCTAAGAGATGTGTAAATTTCAGGAGAATCAGTAAGTAAATAACCCCCAAACCCAAAGGTGTGAAAAGACGTGCTGAATTACATCACTACGGAAAGTCGCAGAGTTCTGTTATCCCGGCTAGTGCGTTGAAATCACGGAATACACAAAGTGACAAAGTTTTAAAACAATAACTTTAAAGGTGTGGAAATTGAAAACTGTAAAATACGCAAATTCTTACGTAAGCGATTAAAGGCGAATGAATGATCCGACAGATGTCATTCAAAGTGCGGGAAATTGCCGCGGTCAAGAGCTACAAAACACCGGTTACGTAAAAACTAAAAACCCATTAGGAAAAGTGTTATAAGACAATTAGGAGAAAACAATGAAGATCTTTATATCGGCCAGTTACAAGTTGCAGAGTCGAAATGTTCAAGGATAAGTGACGTAGTTGTGGGCGGAGACTTCATACCAACCTAAAGCAGAAATAGATTAAAAGATTAATTAGAGGAAAGTAATTAAAAAAGGACAATTAAACAACAGTAAACATAATAAATAAAGTAATAATAATTAACTAAATCACCTACACCAAAAATAATTAAGAAAATTGCATTAAAAGACACTATAAATGGAACTATCGTATCGGTCCAGTGAGGGAGAAAAATTAATTGGTATCGATATACGATAGTTTTAGGCTATAAAAAGAGCCGCACGAATCTCATCGAGGTCTCTTGTATAAAAATTGTTGAAGAAGTGCTAGGGGTATCTATGCCCGATGGTCAACTCAAAATATTAAGTAAAAAAGTGTAAGGTCTCTCATATAAAATTGTTTCAAGAAGTGCCAGGGGTGGCTATGCCAGATTGCCGACTCTAAATTTTAAGTGAAGAAGCGTAAGTGTTACTATGCCAAAGTAATAAAGAGTGTCAGCGAGAGTGATAGGAGGTGATAGATTCAAACCAACCAGCCAGCCTTCTGAACTCCATGGACGGGAAATGAGACATCTGTAATCTCCAACAACAACCAACCAGACACCAGAGGACCAACAGCATCCCAGGACTTAGGATATTCAACACGGCGGTCAAGGTCTGAGAATAATCCAAATTTCCTTTTTTAAAGGGCAAAATTGGCCCAACATTAAAGAATTACTGATTTTCCTGAGATAAATTTTTTTTATAAATATAAATAAATATGTTAAACTAAATAATGTTAGATTCATGTATAGATAGAAATCTTTATATATATAAATTTCAATAAAAATACAAAAGATTGCCTTCTGCTAGAAAAAGAGTAATATTTTTGTTGTTACTAGTTAAATTTATTTACAGAAATTGTTTTTGAGTTTTGTTTGTTGACTTGTGTCAAGAAGATGATTTCAATTTGTTTTTTCCAGTAATTAAAATAATTAATTTTTCAATAGTAACTGAAACTGTGTCTTATTTAGAATTGGTCACACAATTGTATGTTATATTTTCAGGTCTCATTATAATAATAAAGGTAAAATATAGTGTATCAAAGAGGTATTCCCAAGGACACGCACCTACGAGATTAAAATTAGAAAAATAAAGTAAATTCGTGTTCTCCCTGAGAAATAGGGTAATTGTAAATACAAATACTGGAAGTCATAAAAAAAGGGGGTACCGGTAATTTGGGGCAACTCAAATTATCGAAGAAGTTATTCAATCCAGGCCAGAAAAGATAGTAAGCCAAAAGCTTCCAGTGGATTGAATAATTTATTCTTTTTGTCACGCGAGAACGAATCCTGTAGGCCAAAAATCTCAGGATTCGAGACTATTACGTATAAGTAAAAGTTAGGGGGGCGTAATTAGTCTGACTCTAAAAAAGGTAGAGTTTTTTCGTTGTTGCTAGATGTATAGAGTAATTAAAAAATGTTTGTTTTTTTTCAATATTTAAGGTGATATTTCCTTGAAAATGTCAGTGGAAGTTAAAGAGATCACATGTTGTTTCAATGACACTCGTTTTCACTGAGAAAATTCCGTTACGTAGAACTGAGGAGTTGATAAGTTGGTGAAATAAGTTCATACTCTGTGTTTAGTATATTAGTACGGTTTCTATTTATAGCGATTTGTACAATTAATAAATAACACATACTGTACATTTATTAAAAATACAATTTTAGAGAAAGTTAAAACAGGATAAATATTTTACCTTAGTCGCCAGTATATTGAGTCTCTTTTGACGTTATATGAAAAAAGACTACAACAGCGCCACCTGTCACCATTCAAGAATGTAAAAAAAAATGACGATCTAAGTAAAAATAATGCTAAGAGAAATTAACATTAAAGAAAATACACCAAGTAGTTAGTTGTACGTCGGTAAAAATATTCTACTAAAAACCACAGGAACAAATAAAAATATTAGTGTTATCACCATTTTACAGTTGTATCTGTTGAAACAGCTAAAACTAATAAGACACTTAGAATTTGTTAGGTTAGGTAAAGATAAATGAGGTTAGGTTTCATCACTTCCGACACCCAACTGAGCTCATCTGTGTACATCGACATACACCGATGAAGATACCAAAGGTTCATAAATATTAACAAATATTCAGTCTTTCACCGACGTCTTTGGTATGTGTCTACATTGGATAATGTTAATATTCGCCTATTTCCTTGTTTCACAGTAATATTACTACAGGCTGTTTTCATATATATATAAATTCATTCACTAATGCGTAAGTAATTATTGTTATAGCAAAGTTGTACAGATAAAGTAACAAATGTTACTTATTTTATGTACTTAATGTAACAAATATACTGTAGAAGATTTTTTTTTGTCATAGGATTATAATTTTCTTGTAGTTACTAAGGAAGTAATTTCAGTTCATATTTAACATTATTATCTTGGATTAAAATTTAAGACGAACCAGGTTCCAACACAAATACTGCACATGTACATTGAGACATGTTACTGCATATACTTGTTTGCAAACACATTTCACAGACATGTCGATAGATGGCGTTGAATATTGTTTCTTCAGTTCTTAAAGTTATAATTAATTATAACAATTCATAATACATATATTTTTTAGTTTTTAATTTTTTTTTACTTGTAAATTTATATATATTTATTTATGTATTTATTTATATTAAAATCAATAGTAAAATTTGAAATGAAAAACAACACATCATATTTAGTAAATTCTACATTTAATTGAGTCTTGCCGACCATGGTTTTGCCAGCAACGGCATTTACAAGGCAGCTTAACAAATACTGAGCAGTCACCTACCTCTGATGAGGTTCTGTCTACTCAGGACATTGACAATGCTATTTACAAAATAACGGCAGCCATACAGGACGCGACGAAAGCCGCAGTCCCGATTAAATGCCAGCCTCGGCACCACATGTTCATACAACGACACATACTTTCGCTCATCAAGCACCGCAATTGGCTAAAAAGGGCATTACAGCAGGGAGTAAATAGATGTACACCACGTACACAACTAAACCGTCTCAAGAGACGAATTAAGATAGAACTAACTGAATTTCGAGCTGAAGGCTTCCAAGCTGAATTGGTCAGTCTAGATGTCAGTGAGAAACCCGTATGGCCACTTGTAAAACACTTTACACCTGCACCTATGCGCTATCGCCCACTAATAGGCCCTCATGGACAGGTGGGGGACCCGGATGATAAGCTAAATCTATTTGCTGACACCCTGGAACAAGCGTTTCAACCAAATACTCAGGCCTCTGACCCAGTTTTCACTGACACGGTTGGAAACAACACTTTAGACTTCACCTACTCTCCTCACCAACACTCTATACACAAAACAACCCTCACAGAAATTAAGTGGGCAATTTCACACACAAAAGCCAAAAGTTCCTGGGCCAGACACTATTGGAAACACAAAACTCAAAAACTTATCGGAGAAAGCGCTCAGGTTCTTTACAAACATATGTAATGCCATTCTCCGCACTCAACATTTCCCTGCTGCTTGGAAAGAAGTTAAAATATTAGTTTTTCCCAAGCTGGGGAAGGACAAGCATAGGCCCGAATCCTACAGACCCATTAGTTTGCTGACTACAATGAGCAAGGTCTTTGAGAAGATCCTGCTCAAACGTATCAACAAACATATACATCTTGAGGCCTGAGCAATTCAGTTTCAGAACCAAACACTCCACAACACTTCAACTGCTGAGAGTTGTTGAATACGCTACCAGGGGTTTCAATGGTAATCAATCGACCGGGTCAGTCTTCCTGGACATTGAAAAGGCCTTTGATAGGGTTTGGCACAGTGGTCTCATAGACAGACTTAGGCAATACAACTTCCCAGACAGGCTGATACACCTCATTAGGTCTTACCCGCAAGTTCAGGGTTGATGTAGACCAAACAACATCCACACAGAGGACAATACAAGCTGGCGTGCCTCATAGTTCGCTCATCGGGCCCGTATTGTTCAATATCTACATCAACGACATTCCAACACTTGATAACACTAATGTGGCTATATATGCTGACGACACCGCGATATCCGCACAGTCATGGCAACCATGTATGATCTACAGTACGTTACAAACTGCACTAAACAATATAGAGCCATGGCTTAGAGCCTGGAGAGTAAAGGTAAATGTGTCCAAGTGCCAGGCGCTTTTGCTCTCTAAAAGAAACTCACACACCAATAATACTCCTTTACGCTTATTCAACCAAGACATACACTGCCATGATCAGGTCAAGTACCTCAGGGTCATCCTAAATAGGAAACTGACTTGGTCTGCCCACATATCCGACACAATTAATTAATAGAGCAAACATGACACTGTCACAACTATATTCATTGCTTAATAAAACAAGTTCTCTTGAATTGAGAACAGCCACCACAATCTATTTATCTAAACTTAGAAGCGTCATCACCTATGCAGCGCCCGTCTGGGGACACACTGTGGACACACACATGCGTAGGCTACAGATATTCCAAAACACGGTTTTGAGAATAATCAGTAAAGCACCAATGTGCACCAGAGTTAGGACCTTACATAAAGATTAAATGTGTCGTTCATCAAACAACACATTCCACGATTATCAGCTAATCTCTACAAGGGGGCCCACGCATACCCAACATCAACACTAATCTCTTCACTAGGTAGATATGACACAACATTTGACAAACACAGACGGCCGCTGTCCTTATTCGCACGTCCGACCTTGATCTCTCATTTGGGCCTATAAAGCCATGCATACTGTAGCCTACTACATACCTAAATTTCACCTCTTTGCTTTCTAGCTCTGTTTCAGACCAAAGGGTGCACCGCAGCGGCATGAGAAAAGCTGTCGCCACCAGGATGCAGTTGCATGCAGTCTAATCTTGCACGCTTATTTGGGTTTCGAGTAGGCGACAGAAGAAGATGTAGCTTGTAGCTTCTCCAATAAATTCTCAAACAAGGTATTTGTACGGTAACTCCCATCCTTCACCTTGCACGCCTCATCTACCAAACCTGGGCTCCTGCATGATCTGTCGCGAGGTTTTACCTGACTGGACTCTGTCAAGTCAGGTTTTTACCTCGCTCTTCGCGCGGATACATAACGTTCTGCTTTCTTAAACATTTACAATCTCGACAGTCCCATGGAAAGAGCTTCTCAGCTTGGTACATGGAAAACCTTTCCTGTTTCCTTATCCCAAGCGATAGGGGTACTAACAGGAAAGAAGTTGGTTTTTAGTGAGTAAGAATCTCACACTATTGGGAAGAGTGGATTACTCCCTTTGTCTTTTAAAGATTTTCCACCTTTCCTGCGAAATTTAAAAAAAAAAAAAAAAAAAAAAAAAACTGAGCAGTTAATCGTTTTAAGATTATCAAAATAATATTGGATATCCTATTATCATCTGTTAAATAGTGCGCCATTATTTAATAAAAGTTCTTTTGTGATTTCGCAAACATATCTAAGCTGGTGATTTTTAGAGTTTAGATTGTGTCATAATTTAATGGTGAAATTACGGCATTTCTGAGCAGTCTTTGTTAAGCTGCCTTGTAAATACTGTTGCTGGCGAAACCATGGTCGGCAAGACCAAATTAAATGTAGAACTTACTAAATATTGTGTTGTTTCTTCATTAAAATGGAGTTCTACCAAGTACCTTCGGTTAATAGTTTAAATCGTATAGTAAAATTTGTGTTTAAATGTGTGACTTCTAAATGAAAGACAATAATATATGGACACTCTTGCTATAATAACAAGTATTAATTTCAAATAAAGGTTTTAACGCTCTTTGTATAACTGAAATAAATTGAATCACTTTATTAGAAATATGTTAAACACTCAGTGTTGCTAGGCACCATATAACATTAACAAAAAAACTAATGTATGCATCTGAATCACACAGGAAAGGACAATATTAATGTGCTAAGTAGTTTCATGCTTAGAATGGTTCTAGTATAAACTTCTATGGAATAGCGCTCTTCTTCTTCTTCTTCTTAAGAAGGAGTAGTTTCGTTGGAGTTGCACTACTATTTTCGTATTATCCGAACGCACTGAAATGTCTAATAATGGTATACAGAAACAATGTGTTATTTGTATATTTTGGAATTATATTCATAAAATATTTAAAAACAAATTACCAACCTCTGTTAATGAATGTTTCATAGATAAATTGTCAGACTTTGAAGTAGGATATACATAATTTATTATGAGGAGGAATATAATTAATTGTATTTGATTTAGTTCACGATACATGGTAAATATTATACATGTAGGCTATACTTTATCAGTATTTACATACGTGGTTAGTTGATGGTATTAATTAATTGTAATAATTATGCAAGTTATCGAACAATGATATTAACACTCTTCTACATTACATCATCTGAAATAATAAACACTCATGGTTAAATAGCAATATGTTTTTTTTTTTTTTTTTTTTTTTTTATTTAAATTTCGCAGGATAGGTGGAAAATCTTCAAAAGACAAAGGGAGAAATCCCCTCTTCCCAATAGTGTGTTATGTAGCTTGTTTGCAAATGTTTCACAGAGTTGCCGCTAGATAGCGTTGTAGATTGTGTCGTACGATTTTAAGTTTATAATTAACTATAACACTAAAAATTACACACTTTTTATAGTCTTTATTATCTTCTGTATTGTAAAATTATTTATATAGTGAATTCCATTAGTGAAATTTATATTTAAATATTTAACTTTTGAAAAAAAATCATTAAAAATTCTACACTCCCACTGAACATAACAACATAATATACATCAGTATCATTTACACGTTTAGGGAAACTAAAGCACATATTATTTATGACAAAATTAATTTTTGGAGTGCTCAGCTTCGCTGGGCAACAATAACAGAGTCTTACATATTATTAAATAAAACATTTAAGCTAGTACACGTCCTTTGTATATTGTGGTTTTTTTTTTAAAGCTTCCGTAATTAATGTTAAACTATTTATAATTAGTCTATATTGTCATGAAAATAGATAGGCTTACGTAGTTTTTTTTTTTTTTTTTTTTTGTAATGTCATTAACATAGGTTTTCTTTCTCCCCGTACTGCTATAGGATCTAAAACGTTTTGTGCTAATCTTCAACCTATCCTGATTAATTTTAATTTATAATTAATGTACTTAAATTATAGATTCATAAATACATAGAATATGATAGAAACGAAAACTTTTTCTTTTTTTTTTAAATAGAAACAAACCATTTCCAATATTAAACTAATCAGTCAATATGAATGTACTAAATATTACACAACAGTTACTATATAAATGTATTTCCGGACCTGTCGTTGATGATATTGCAAAATAAGATACACATTTCGAAGGGACGTTAGTCGTACCCTACGCCAAGAAAGTAGTGACATACAGCAGAGCCAAGCATTCCCCCCCCCCAGCCCGGGATTTTTTTGGCGAATCTGCTTGAGACGAAACAAATACGTCCTACACCGATACGCCTTCCTCGTCACTAAAACCTCAAATCTTCTTCTACACCAATGTCATAGTCCACTCCTGACACATCACTTAGATTATCAATGTTTAAATATTCAGTTATTTCATTGTCACGAAGGTTTCTTGACGAACTCGCCCATAGTAAACAAACATCCAATACTACGCAACAGGTGATCTGTAAATAATACGACAACAACAACTGAAGTTTATCAATCGCTGCAGGGATGGCGTTCCAGCTAGCGCAAAACGAAATATACCTATCGAAAGGACAGATTTTCCCGAACAGAACGGTAACAAACACGGCATATTTCTTCTTCTTACATCGATTTAGAAAGTGCGGCCAATTCAAATTGTACCACGGACGCAGCGCCGCGTCGCTGGGTTGGTAGCGGAGCTAGTGCACGGACGTGCGACTGCGTCGATGGGATTCAACAGGTTAATCAACTTTTAACAATTACTATGTGTACTTTGGGTTTTATATAAGGTAAGAGTTTAGATCGTATGAGTTTTAACACTCATCAAAGGAATATGTCACGTTTGCAAATAAGCAGAGGCTGCCGAGCGTTAAAGTTATTTTTATTTTATTAGTTTTGGTCACAAATAACATAATTACAAAATCCCTTATAATTAAAAAAATCAATAGTTCCTCTTGTCTAAAACAAGAACCATATAATAGTTAAATTAATAAGATTTACAATATAAACTAATAAATTATCATTCATTCTATCATTATTAAATAATATTAGTCTTTGTATTTTTTTATTTATTTTTATTACGGCATGAAATTTATGAAAAATACCACAATGCGTTTGTCAATTATTAATTTTACCATTTCCCAAATAAATATTTGACGATAACTTTCCTTTTTGTCATCTTGGCAAGGAGGTGTTTGTACCATTACATGCAGAATTGTGGGATTTGATAATAATGTAAAATTTAAATCTGCAAATGTGTTGATAATACATGAGATATGAACCAAGAAAACTGTTATAATGGCCGTCATTTTCATGTTTTCATTTCAATTCATCTGGATTAAAATAGCATTATGAGCATATTATAGTCCTCTACATAAAACTTCATGTTCCTATCTTAATGTGGCCACTATCGTGCTAACGTATAGACAACGACGGACGGACGACATATAAAAATTAATTATTTTTTCGTGAAATGTAAAGATCTGTCAAAAAACAGAGGTCGAAAATCTTGACAATTACCAAACTTAACCCATACTAGATAAATAAAAGTCCAAATATTTATGTATAAGTTGAAGAATTTCAATTGTTATGAGCAAAATATACAAAACTTAAGTTTATATTTAACATTGGATTACAATCTCAAAGGAACCAGGGCATACTGACTCTTGAAACACAAAATCCATTTATTTCATTTATACTTGTTTCCAAATCGTTCACAGAGTTGCAGATAGATGGTGTTGTATATTGTTTCGTCAGTTTCTATTATGATTAATTATGACAATACATAACACACACACATTTACATATATATATATATATATATATATATATATATGTCATTCATTTTAATACAAAGAGAAAGTCCAATTTAAAAATAGTCCATGATACCAACAAATCATTTTTGTGATATATATTAAAATTTAGTAAAGCACATTTAAAACAAATTGATAGCTTCATAAGGTATTTAAAATTAAAAAAGTAAAATTTTTACTTTCACACATTGTTTTCAATTTCATAAGAGAGGTGAAAAGACAAAGGAAGACATCCGATCTTCTCAATTTTGTGAAAATTGTACTCGCTAAAAAATTGTACTTCCTGCTTATTAGTAGCTTTATCGTGTAGGGCAAGAATTCAGGAATTGTTTTCCATGTACCAAGTTGGTAAGTTATTTCCATGGACATGTGTGGAAGATAATGTGAAAAAAAGAAGAACTTTATGTAACCACGTGACAAGTGAGGTAAAGCCCTGACTGGGACAGAGTCCAGATAGGGATAACAGTTTATACAGGACACCTGGTTGGGGTGTTATCTGTGTTAAGGAGGGAAATGTCTTACAAATGCCTTGTTAGTTAGTTTAATATGGGATTGCCTTGCATGCATCATCTTCTTCTGCTGCCTACTAAAAACTGAAATAAGCATGCAAAAGAGTCATACTGCATGTAGCCGCATGCTAATTACTGTTCCTGCAACATACAAAGTATGAAGGAGTTGAAAGTGACATCTTCTCCTGAGCTAAAGAAGGTTTTGTGTCATGCAACTGGTTTGAGCCTACCACTTCTGAAACAGAAGATCTGATATGGATAACAAATAGGAAAAGGTCATGATAATAAGGAAATAAGGATGTGGTTGGAATTATGGGACCACCATGAGTTAAGGTCTGCCATGGGTTAGGGATAGGGTCATCTGTGTTTATCACACAGATAAACAATCTTTGGCATGTGTTGTATCTGCCATAGTGAGGAAATTAATGTAGATGTACCGTGTGAGTGAGCTTCCTTGTAAAGGCAAAGAGAAAAGGTACTTTCAAGTTTTTGTATATTGTTATAAGTTTGGTACTTTGTAGTGCTCTGTAGTTTGCGGGTGTGGATATCCATGGACTGTAGCTGCATATCTATGGATACTAGTTTTAACCCAGTTTTAATGAGTTTACTTATTTTATGTTAGTATAGTAGGGTTATAATATCTAAAGATTTATAGATTTATTTTAAAAATAATGTCTCGTCATCAATGATTGTGAAACTCTTGCAGGTGACTGGCAAAATTACGACATTCCTGTTTAGTGCTACAGCTAGTGTTCAATTAATGAACTATAACACAATCCTACTCTTCATCTGTTACAAGCAGAAAATCACCCCTGCTTACTAACTTTTGTTAAAAATTATATATAGGGGTTAAGGGATTTAGGACAGAAATCCCAGGGGGGTAGGAGAGGATGATAATCACATCAACATCCGAGGATGCTACCATCAGGATCACTGTACATGAGCAAAAAGCCGCATCCTCCTAGAGGTGACTCTACTTTATCTAAACACAGCGGATCTAGACTAGAATGTCAATAAACATTCCCCAGTCTAAGGTGTCAAGTGTCCTTAGGGCAACCCTAAGGTTAATCGACGATAGATGAATTGTACAAGGGTAATTGTGCATCAAACGGAGCCTATGGAAGACCAGGTAACCCCTCATAGTAAATAGGTACTTTTAATAATATTAAAACTTGTGGGAGCATTGATGAATTCTTCGAAAAGTAAACAAATTAATAATATAGTGTGCTCAGACATTGTTATTGAAAATGAAACAACTTCAGTAGCTTTTGTTCATGTGATAGGGTGGAAGAAACGCCTATGAGCTTTCAAAACTGAAATCTCATCTGATAAAGCAATTGGACAATTACCCTGAGGATAATCCAGTGCAACCTCCATCACAGTAAGGCTGCTTATGCAGTTTTCTCTCAGTGATTTCTAACTAAGGACACAGACCTAGCCCTTATTCAAGAACCCTGGATAAATGGAGGAAAGATAAGAGGGCTGGGAGATGCAAGAGGTAAGGTCATATACAATGGTTCATATAATAACTTGTGACCTATATTGTAGTTAAGTATAAACTGTGATGTCTGCCTTTGCTTACTTTCTATTCCAAAGCTATCACCACAGTGAAGATCACCTGTTGATTCTGAAAAGATAGAAGAGATGTCATCATGAGCTCAATCTATCTTCTCCATGGTTTGGAGGAAACTTCATCCTCTGAAAAACTAGAGAGGTGAACGAATATCTGTAAGAAAAATAAAAATCATTTCCTCGCGGGATTAGACTCCAACTCTTATCACAGAGCATGGGGCTCAAGAAACACAAATACTAGACATGAGTTCCTCTTAAAATTTCTAAACATTAAAAGATTAATGGTTGTAATGTTGGTGATGAACCTACCTTTAGAAACAAAGTAAGGAGTGAAGTCATTGACATTAAATATATTAGTTCTTTTATAACTGATTGGCATGTCTCGTGTCTCGAGTGAAATTACAGCATCTGACCATAGTCATACTATGTAGAACTTAAGTTTTGATTCTGAAATTCAAAAGTTTATAAATCCCCAAAGAACTAACTAGAACTCTTATTAAGAAGAATTAACTTATAGATTAAATTCCCTCAGTAAAGAGTCAGAGACATAAGCGATATTGATTCTATGGTAGCTGATATACAAGAGGCCATTATTGACTCATATAATAATAACTGTCCTATCCAATCCGTATCCACAATAAGGGGAGCAAAATTGTGGAATAGAGATTTAGGTAGGATAAGAAATATACAAGGCGACTTTGTAAAGCTATGAAAATCTGTCAGTGGGACAATTATAGCAAATCCTTATCTGAATACAGCACTCTATTAAGAAGATGTTAAAGATCTTCTTGGAGAAACTTTTGCCAAGAGATTAACTCAACAAAGGCTAGGAGGCTAATTTTCTAGGATACACACGGTTATCTCAAAGTAACTGAATCATCCAACTGGACCTGTTGAAGATCCGAGAGGTGGTTTAACTTCTTCAGGTAAAGACACACTAGAAGTGTTACTCAAAACACACTTTCCAGATAGTATTATAACGACAGAAACTGACATAATCCATATCAGAATGGAATAACCTCTATAAGAGCCTCTCGTTCTGACTGGAAAACTGTATTGAGTGTTAAATGGGTTATAAATAAATATGATTCTTTTCAGCCCCCAGGAGAAGGTTGAACCTTTCTGGACCTAATCCAAAAGGCTCCAAAATCACTCCTTCTTCAACTATGCAAAACCATCAGGGGCAGCTTGGCTTATGTATATACAAATAGCACGGAGGTGTAGTAGAGTAATTTTCATGCCAAAACCAGGAATATGAAATTACACAAATCCCAAAGCGTTTTGACCAATATGTTTATACTCCTATGTTCTTAAATACTCCTATGTTCTAAAAGAATAATACAAACACACTTATAGAATGGAATTCTTATTTGGAATCCCATTCACTGTAATCAACAAGCCTACCATTTGGGTAAGTTCTGTGAAACAACTTTGCATCAACTGGTGAGTAGAATCAAGGAATCAATACATAATAAAGAATTTGCATTATGTGCATTTCTCAATCTACAAAGTGCCTTCGATAATACTGCTTATCAATCAATCATATCAGCAGTTAAAAATCGAGGGGTAGAAAACACTATTAGTAATTGGCTAGAATCAATATTAAGAAATAGAATAAGTTGTGCAATCCAGTACTGTGAGAAATTAGTTGTGATAGCTGTGAGAGGTACTCCACAAGGAGGAATTCTCTCACAGGTGCTGTAGAACATAGTAGTTGACCCCTTAAAAACTGAATTAAGTTCATTAGGATATTAAACACAATGTTATGCATATGACAAAGTAGTGTTGATAAGAGGTACATTCTTATGTGTTCTAGCAGAACTAATGAATAGAGCATTAAAGAAAATCAATGACTGGAGCAAGAACGAGGGTCTTTCCATTAACCTGGATAAGACTATCATCATACACTACACGAGAAACATTAACATAGACAGAGCTAAGGTAAGTCTAGTAAATACTAGCATATAACTTTCAGAAGATGTTAAATGTCTAGGTGTTATTCTGGTTAAAAGACTCACTTGTAGTAAACATGAAAATTACATTTTACAGAAATCAACCAGATCACTTATGGTATGTAAGCGACTTCTTAGTAAAAACTGGGGTTTCCATCCAGCTATAACTAAATGACTTTATGATAGGCTAATTAAACCTTAGATACAGTATGGCGCCCTAGTGTGGTAGAGAGGAACACTTCTAGATGTCACTAGACATACGTTAGAATAATCTACAAAAGTTGTATCTCAGGAGCTTTTAGAAATGCACCTACAGCAGTAATAGAAGTTCTGTTAGGAATAGCTCCACTAGACTCAGTATAATAGCTGAGGCAAGTTCAGTGGCATAATGAATGGAATACTCTAGAATGTAGAAAGGAAGCCGTTGACAAAAAGGACATGGCACCATTCGTAAACACAAATCGTATAATTATATACTTACTACGAACAGTCATTATACTGTAAAAAAAAACCTCATGGACTATACCATTTGAAGTTGTTATCCAAGGGAGAAAAGATATTAACAGAGACTGGTCTCTAATACAGAATAGTATAGAATACTGTATTGACTGATCTTAAACTAACTTCATAGCAGGTGCGGGAATATATGGTAAAATAACCAAGAAAAATATAACTATAGCTTTGGAAAATATGCAACTATATTCCTAGCAGAATTCATGGCAATACTGGAATGCACACAACTGTGCCTAGCTAAATGGCTGTCTATAAATGAGTATATCATTATAAGGTTGGACAGTCTAGTTGCTATAAACTTTGTAAGCTCTATAATTTAATGTTACAACAGTCGGTACATGATGGAATTCCATGATAATGGAAATAATGAGATGATTATTTAATTCCACAAAACAGCTTTAATGCGACATATGTTTCGCCGTTAGGTTGAAAATGCCTAACGGCGAAACATATGTCGCAATTAAAGCTGTTTCGTGGAATTAAATAATCATCTCATTATTTCCATTTGTAAGCTCTCACAAACACTACTCGTCACTAGTGTTGGATTGGCATCAAACCTTAACCAAGCTTTCAACCCAAAACCAGGCAAAACTCAGTTGGATATCAGGTCACAGAGGATACAAAGGAAACAAAATGGCAGATAAACTGACAAAACATGGGGCCAAGAGATCCTTTATAGGACTAGAACCTGTATGTGGAATTACTAAAACCATAGCATAAGATAGTTTAAAACAGTAGCTAAACACAGAAATTGAGGAACGATGGACAAAATACTTCACAGCAAAACTATATGAATTACTGGTTTAACCCGATCTGAAACTCTCTAAATTCGTCATTTCACAAAGAAACCAAAATCTGAGGAAAATCTTAATCTTTGTATCAGGCCATGGTGCTTTCAAAAAGTGTCTTAACACCATGGGGTTATTCCAAGGGAACTTGAAATGCAAAATATGTAAACAGCACCTAGAAACTGCACAACATAAATTTTGAAAATGTGAAGATTAGGAAGTAAATGTCAATTGATTTTTGACCCAGATGTGACTTTTTAAGCAACATGCAACCTAGCTAGGAAAATTTTGACCCTAATCAAGGGAATAGACATAAGCTAGTTAGGAAAATTTAAGAAGTACTCAAAAAGTCTTATAGGCTGAAGTATCTAGGAGGTAATGGCCACTTCTATTTATAATAACAATAATAATAAGTAGTGACCTATTTAACATGGTGCCGTTATCAATGAAAGAGAACTTGTTTTGTTGAGCCATGGATGTAATTGGAAGAGTTTTATGTTTGCTCTTTTAAGAGTGTTATTTATATTGAGCTGACCATGCCGGTTTCCTGTCCAGAGTGAGCTCTAGGTAATTAACTTAATTCGCCGAGCCAGTGAATCAGTAAACTTGGTTGACACAAACAATTATTTTTATTAAGAGAAAACTATTTTGGATGATGAATAAAAAATTACTTTTATTAATATAAATGTATTATGGAGGATGAATCAACGATTTTCTCTATTAATAGCAATATATTATGAAGGATGAATGAAATAATTGTTTTTAGTAATGGTAAGGAATAATGATAGCTTTTATTTTAGAAAGGTATTTTGGGACATAAATGACCAATTGTTTTATTTAAAAAATAGTATTTTGGAGGATGAATTAAAGTCTTTATTTATGAACAAAAGTGTATTTTGGTTGATAAGTGAAAGGTTGTCTTTATTATAATAAAGAGCTATTTTGGAGGATCAATAGAATATTACCTCTATTAACAATACATAATTTTAGAGGATCAATGAAAAATTGTGTTAAAAAAAAAGTATTTTGGAGCAAATATGAGAGGGTGTTTATTTATTACCAATTTAATTATATTTCTTAGAATGAATAAAATATTGCCTTTATTAAAAGAAAATTATTTTGTAGGATAAATGAAAGCTTGTTATTATTAATATAAAAGTATCTTAGAGTATGAATTATTGACTATCTTTATTAATAGAAAGTTATTTACAATGATGAATGAAACATTGTTTTTATTAATAAAAATCTATTTTGGAGGGTGAATTGTCTATATTAATACCATGTGATTTATGTAGGTAATAAAATATACATAAAAATCATTAATGCAATGTATAATGAATACAATATAATATAATAAAATATTTATAACAAATCAGAAGTAATATTCCAAAACCTAAAAATGCTAAAGTAAAATAAATAAATTAGTAAATCATTCAAAGTAAATAACACAAGAGATGGAGCCAGGTGATAGGGAGTATGCAACTGGATTCGTGTGGTAAGGACTCATCTCTCTCTCTCTCTCTCTCTCTCTCTCTCTCTCTCTCTCTCTCTCTCTCTCTCTCTCTCTCTCTCTCTCTCTCTCTCTCTCTCTCTCTCTCTCTCTCTCTCTCTATTTTATGAAAAACAGAAGATGAAATAGAAAAATTTGTGTGTCCGTCAGAATCATTAATTGGAAAAACAGAGTGTTGCAGTTTCTTATGCATCAACACAAAAGCAAGTTTATCCTCAATTCCCATTAAAGATTTAGCATTGAAGCAAACAGATGAGCCAAAACAGCCTTACTTAAGTCATTATGCCTTAAGACTTAAGAGAAATTGGAAACAGAAAAAGAAGTTTGATTTCTATTTTTTATTTATCCTCAATGTTGTAATTGGTGCCCAATGTGGGATGCCAATTGTAATCATTTGATTACTAATTTTATTTATATACTCAAAGTTATTTGTTCATTTTTAAATTTTATTAATGTTATTGTTATGACTCTAAATTTAATAACAGAAATCATGCTTGGATTCTCTGTTTTTTATATTTACCCAAACAAGACTATTACGTTTTTACTTTATAAATCAGAAAGGGTGCCAGCAAGTTTCTTGAGTCTTGCACTCATTTAATTTAATTTTGGGTGCTTAGGAAATTGCACTATGTGCCTTCGTGGACAATGAAGGGAGATTTGGTAACACATCTTTTGATGCCAGTGTGGGTGGAGTGTGTAAGTATGATCATATCATTTATTGATTTATAGATGGGTCGGTGTTATGTTGCATTCCAGGTGCATATAGGCATTGATTCTTAATCAAATAATTGAGATTACTCCCACCAGGGGTTGCTCGCAGGAAGGTGTACTTTCAACAATTCTTTGGAACATTGTGGTGGATGGTCTTCTCGAAGATCTGACACAAGCTGACATTTATGCCCATGGCTATGGTAGGACATAGTCCTGATGGTTCAGAGTAAATACTGCAACATTGTAGCTGATAAATTAATTCTGGACTACAGGGTGTCTCTTTATAGTGTCTTGGAAGGCCTTAGTGTCAATGCTGCTAAAACTGTAGTTGTACCATTTATACAGAAACAGAACCTGGAGTCCCTTTTTCATTTGAATCTAGGAGGAACTCAACTTGCAATTTCCAAGTCAGTTAAATACTTAGAAATGATCATTTAAACAACTTAATGCAGAAGGCCACATGGTCACTTATGATGACCAGGCACTTTGCATACTGCAACTGGGATATTAAGCCACACATTGCTTTTTAGGCTATATAATGGGGTAGTAAGACCACAAGCTGCTTATGGAGGGCTTGTATGGTGAGATAGGTTTTGAAAGTACACTACAATTTTCCAAGCCAAGGTTTCTGCAATTCTGGCATTAGCCAATTTAGGTATAACTAAGTGTTATACCAACAAATATATAAGTATATTATCCAATAGTCACGCTGCCCTTAAGGCTCTTGACTTGGAGCACATCTCCTCCAAAAGCTTCCACCAATTCAGTAACCCCAAGCTGTATAGATGAACTGGCCAAGAAAGGTACAAAAAAAGTTGGCATTTTTGGGTCCAGCCTGTGACATATTAAAATCTTTTGCCTACAATGCTATTAAAAAATGGTCCAAAGTCAGGCATAGTAATATCTGGCAAGATTAAAAAAGCTCGGTGAAAAGCTTATCAGAGGGACTGCTCAACTTCTAACCAACGTGTTATTGAGGCTGAATAGAGGTCATCTGAAACAAGTTGTGGTGATATTTACTGGACACCAAGTGGCAGCTTGTGATTAGGTTGCAAGGTTGCACAACCCCCATACATATAATATCTAAAAAATAAAAATATTTTTTAAATCTAAATATTTTTTGAAAACAATAATACGATTTAAAGTTTTATGTACATCCTTTTAAATGAAAAAGATACAAAAAAGTACAGTGTAGAGCTGGTGATAACTAAGAAAGAATTGTGTGATGTGATGTCATCGCTTAGGTTGCAGAGCTAGAGTGCACCAGGCTTGCCCGTCCCTCTAATGGTAAAATAACATGGAACACTTCGCGTCTTGAAAACTTAACTTGTTGCCTAGAAACGGTCTATATCTCTATTAGGTTGTAGAAATTTTACAACCTGACAGCAGACATGTGCACTACAACAGTACTCCTTGTTCATCCCGTTACTCGAGTCGTCTGTTTATATTTGTTTTCGAGATTATGTGTGTTTTTGAGTGGTTCAATCACTTTCAACCTTATTTGTTCATCCAATAACAAAAGTATCAGACATTTTGACTTAGTATTAAGTATTGGTTTTAAATGGTGTTGTAATAATTTTCACCTTGTTTGTCCCATAATATATAAAACTCAGTAATCTTATTTGTTCTTATATGAAGTTATCTGAGGTTTTTTGCGTGGTTCGATTATTATACCAAGTACTGTTCGTTTTAAGATTAAGATGTGGTTAACACGTTAGCTGCCGAGGCCTAATACAATACTCTTGCCTGGAGTGCCATGATTACCAAATTATTTTTGAATCTACCTATGTAAAATAATATAAGGTAATAGTATTTACTAATTTTATTTACATTTATGCATATATAGTTTCGAGACCAATCGGAACGAAAAGCAATTTTTCGGCTTTAATTTTAATCGTAGTATAACGTTTAGGTCCGATCGGACCAAGGCAATTTTCGTGTAAAAAAAAAAAAAAAATCTAAACGAGCTATTTCATTTCTTTATGTTGGCAATGCACACTATTTTATTTGTCTAATACTTATTTTATAAATACATATTTTCATTTTACAACTGTATTCTGTGTGAATTATTCATTACTAAACCAAAATGTTTTTGTAAAATTTTTTATCGGTACGATCGTGCCGACAAAAAAGTGAAAATGTCCTTCTACTTCATTTCTATATTGAGTAACCATGGTAACGGTTATTAAAGCATACAATGTACTACGTCTTACACACCTCTTTACCCAAACCAGAGAATACCAGAATTGGCCAATAGGTTGCTGCACTATCCAACTGTGAGCAACAAAACAAAACATTACATCAGTGACTTTATTGGTCCGTGTCAACACGCTGCATATGGCAGCTAACGTGTTAAAAAACTATTAGTTAATAACAGTTTTGTTAGGACAATCAATTCTGTAAAAATATTATTACAAACACTATTTAGTTTGCTGTAAAGTAAAGAAAAATGTGAAATTAAAAGATTGGGTAGGCCTACACCTGACCTTCCTAGTTTCACCCAAATTGTCCAAACTGGAAAAGGGTCTTTTACAGAAAATTTAATTCAGATCTATACAAAAAGTGCAATTGTATATCTGTGAATTAAAACTGGCATTATTTTTTCCCCTGTTTTTTATTTGGTGGAGAAGACACATGGGTTAAAAAAGGATTTAAAGATCTAAATCATATTGCTGATAGAATAAAAAAAACATGAAGCATCAGCTAAGCACATAAAAAATAGCTTACAATTAGCCTTTGTCGGGACAACTAATGTAGCAGGACAATTAAATATTGCGTATAGGATGAACATTGCAGCACATAATGAAAGGGTAAAACAAAATAGATATGTTTTAAGTATTATTATAAATTGTATTCGATTTTGTGGTGCATTTGAATTGGCATTAAGAGGTCTCTAATTGAATTAGATGCAGCTCTAAAGAGAAATCTAGACAGTGCTACAGTGTTCAAGGGGACATCTAAAACCATTCAAAATGAACTTTTGCAAATTATGTTAGAGGTCTGTCATAAACACTTGCAACCACCAAATTTTTCAAGACCAGCCGCCACTGCTGGACATAGCCGCTTCAGGAAACATTTCATAAAACTCAGGATAAACAATAGTGATCCCGCTTGTAGGCTATGTAAATGGTATGGAGAGACTATTTGGTTTATCATCCTGAAATGTGGGAGGCTTGAGGCTAAAAGAAGAGCCATCTTTGGGCCTCTACAACTGGGTGATGACTTTGATGCTAGTATAGGACGAAAGCTCCTGAGCCTAGTTGAGGACACAGGTATCGGGTTGTCTTGCTAGTATGTTCTTGGGGTGTACAATAAGCTGAGGTTGAGGTACAAGGATCTTGAGTCCTCATACCACAATAATCTAATCAAATCTAATGTAGGTACGAGTAATAGCCTAAACCAACATTTGTCATTAGAATCTGAATAGAAGTCATTGACGTTACACTGTGGAACAACGTAATGATGAATATGATACATGATTGTCATGTTTTGCTAAAACCATCATTATCAGGTCATAGACACATTAGGTTCAGAATTCGTTATCTCAAGCTTGAGACAATGTCTTTTAGTAATCCCAGAAGAACACATTAGATATCTTATAAAAATGATTTGAAAGAGAAATTCAGGAAGCTTTTAAGTAAGATCCATAACATTGACCATCTTGATAGAACGTCAGAAAAACGTAGAGAAGACGTAGTGACTTTGTTTGAAGCGAATTGCCCACTAACTAGCATTAGTTCTAATGAAGCAAAATGGTGACCCATAAAATCTATAAACAAATTAAAAAAAGGGAGGTCAAAATTTTAAATTGCTAAGAGATGGGGGTTTTAGGATACATATCATAGAGTGCTGTATTCAACAGGAAGGTAAGATAGGCAAAAAGTTACTCATAGAGGAAGTTCTGATTGGAGATTGAAGTAGTACAGGAAAGTAATAGACTCTAGAGGATATTATCCAAGGATCTGATTTCACCAGTAGGAACTATTAGGATATTATTGGTGAATTTCTTGTGGAAGGTAGAAAGATGTTGAAAGTCCTTTTAAACACCCTCTCTCCGAGATGCACCATAAGAAGAGATATGTGGGAAAATACACCTAATGGTGATTAGACTTGTTCCATCATAAGTACTAATGATTGGAAGTTGGCAAATCGTATAATTACATTTAGTAAAATCAAATGGCCAGTTAGTATATTTGACCCATATAAATCTCTAGGCGGATATGGTATTAGACTTGTTTGCTTACATAGATATTGAAAACATACTGCCTGAGCTCTGTGGGTAATACAAAGCTGGCTTCGTCCTGAGATACAAACAACAAACATGGAGGGTATCCGTCATGTTTATACTCAAGCTAGGAAAAGTGAGTTATAATGAATGAAAGTTCTTTCATCCTATAGGCTTGTCCTTAATCCTCTAGAGGTATTTGAGAAAGTAATCCATAGCTTTCTGTGGGAAGGGGTATTAGTATTAATGGTGAATCCTTTCCATATTAATCATCATGCTTACATCTTAGGGAAATCCTATGAATCTGATATGCATCAATTGGTGAACAGAATAGAAAATGCACTCAACAGTAAAGAAGTGGCATTAGGTGCATTTCTACATATTAAAGGAGTGATAACACTACAATACTGTCCATTATAGAGATGGCCCTTCTCATAGTCATTTGTAGTAAAATATCAGAACATGAGAAATTGTCTGAGGAAAGAAGACCCACACCTATAGGGAAACTCGAGTGGTTTACAGATGGTTCTAAAACTAATCGTGGAATGGATTCAGGTATCAGTTGAGGGGAATTTGGACAGACAATTTTGCTATGAATGGGAGTTCACCCGACAGTGTTCCAGTCAAAAATAACAGCTCTAATCGAATTTGACCAAGGAAATCTAAGACTTGGTTACAAGGATAAGGAAATTACAGTCTATATCAGGGGTGTCCAACTTACAGAGGCTCAAGGGCCAAAAATTGAACTTGAACTTGATTGCGGGCCTTATAGAAAGTCTCTAAATTTAAAACAGCAATAAGAGATTATGTTAAGTTATAAATAAAACGAAAATTAGCATAATATTTTTTTTATTGATACAAGGGTTCATTTTACACAATTAAGAAAAATATCCACATAAAATATTTTTACAATCAATATTTATATGTTAACGAAAATCAAAATATATATTATTTATCAGTGTGAACATTGTGGGCGATCAGCTGGATCAACCAAAGATCGAATATCAACCTCTAGTTGTGTTGTAGCCAGCCTCATGAGATGAAGTAGACGCATCAGAAAGCTTGCTTCTATTTTGGTTTTTTATAAACTTCATGGATGAGAATACACTTTCACATAAATAGGTACTTCCAAACATTGATGACATTTTTAGTCCAAAATCTCTCAATTTTGGAAATCTCTCTTTTGGAAGTAATTTGAAAAAATCATGAGCCCTTTCTTTCCTTGTCATTAGAAACATGTCAGCTGGCATATCACATATTTCAAGTTGTAGTTCAGGTGGTTGATCTTCAATTGTAGCTCCAAGAGGATTATTATAAAGCAGAAGACTACTTTTTAGATCTTCAATTTCGTCGAATCTTGTATTGAACTCATCAATTACTTCTTGGATTTGAGAACTGCAGCTTGATAAATCGCTATCTTTGAATTCTTCAGCTAACTGAAGACAGCTAGGAAAGTATATCAAGTTCTTGTTTTCCAATATGTGTTTGAACACTTTTATCTTACGGCAAAACCCATTGATGATGCTTAGCAAATCTGATATGGTTTGATTTTTTCCTTGAAGACTTGAGTTCAAAATATTGAGATGATTGGTCAAGTCTGTTAGAAAAGCTAATTGAACCAAAAATTCTGGATCTTCAAACTTCTTTTCAAGTTCAGTGGTGTCAGATGGCACATATTTGTTAAGGAATGTTGGGATGTCTTTTCTTATAGCAAAGAATCGTTCCATGCACTTTCCTGCACTCAACCACCTTACATGGTTGTATAATAGCAAGTCTCCATACTCAGCCTCTGTTTCTTGTAAAAACTGTTTAAGTTGTCTGTGTAAAAGGGCTCGGTTTCCACCTCTGATCAAATTTATAATTTTAATCACAAGTTTAAAAACTTGATCTTGCTTGATGGATTTTCCACAGAAAGCTTCCTGGTGAATAATACAGTGGATTGTCGGACAAGTTACTCCATTCTCCCTAAGCAATCCTACTAGTCCAGACTTTTTACCTGTCATTGCTGGTGCCCCATCTGTAACAATGGCCAAACATCTACCAAAGCCTCCAATTCTGTCAACTGTTTTCTTTAAAGCCTCATAAATGTCTTTTCCTTTTGTTGTTCCATGAAGAGAACGCAAATCAAATAGTTCCTCCTTACTAGAGAAGTCCTCAAAGGTAGTACGTACAAATATTAAGAGCTGACTGACATCTGTTTGATCACTACTTTCATCCAAACAAAGTGAAAAATATGAGCTTTTTTTAACCTGGCCAAGCAAAGATGTTTCTATTTGCTCACCCATTTCAACAATCCTTCTTTGTATGGTTTGATGTGAAAGTGCCACGGATTCAAATTTCTCAGCTATTTTGGAATCCTTAATAGCTTTTGCCATTTCAATAGCACATTTTAAAATTAAACTGCCGTCAGTAAAAGGCTTCTTTGCTCTGGCCATCTCAAGAGAATGGCATAAGACTCAAACAAAGAATGAGTATGCAATATTTTACTAAACATATCAGTTTGTTGTTTAAGCTTCTTCTTCAAATCTGCAACTAAAGCACTCCGACTTTCATCTGTATATGTAGCATATTTATTTTCATGCATTGTTGAGTAATGTCTTCTCACATTATATTCCTTGCAACTTGCATGCACACCAAACACTGCAGTTTTCCATTATAGTTAATTATCAAGTAACTACTTTCCCAACTATCCTTGTAACTCCTGTTTTCGCTATCAATTTTACGTTTTACTGATTTCCTACTCATTTTTGAACCAATATTTATTGTTCAACTCATTGCCAATGTAATTTCTATTAAATTATCAAACAAAATATTCACAGATCATAAATATTACAATAAAAGTTCAAATACTTTTGTAAAAGGATTAATGAGGATAAAATTCTTGACTTAAATGCTCGCTATAACAATAATACTTTTAACAATAATACTAAACACTAAACAATCCAAAAAGAACAAAGGTTACAAGCGACTACCAATGCCAGTATCAGAAGTCAGAATGTCATGGCGTCGAGTCGGGTGGGAGCTGTCATGGTGGTGGGGAGGGAAAACCGCTAGGCTCACAAGCAACACTACACTGACAATTACTCAAGTCAGCGTTGTCGAGTTGAACTGGTGAAGTTAACAGATTCTGACTGTTTGTTATACCTCAAAATATGAATAAATATTTAATTTTGATGCAGCAATAACTAGCATATTTAGAATAATTTATATGTATTAAATTATAAGATCGCTTCCGAAAGAAATACATTTCTAGTAATTTCTGATATTTTTGTCAAAAAGCATTCGCGGGCCGCACAAAATTGCATCGCCAGACGCATGCGGCCCGCGGGCCACTAGTTGGACACCCTAGGTCTATAGCAACAGTCAGGCAGCCTTGAAAGTACTAAGTTTAAAATAATTCAGGTCAAAGCTAGTCTGGGATTGGTTAAGACCCCATCACAACTTGGTGGCGCTAACAATGTTACTCTTTGTTGGATTCCAGGACATCCTGGAATTAGTTGAAATGAAAATGATGACATTAACATGCTCGTAAGTAAAACATGGGCAGCAAAGTACATAGGACCTCAGGACTAGAGTTCTTTTATGGAATTTCCAAGACAAGGGCTATGTTCACCATCAATACTTGGTCTGAGAAAGAACATGGCTCAAGGTGGGGGAACATCTCTGGTCTGAGAGTGAGTAAACTCACACTTCATCTCTCCTCTACAAAAATAGCATCGGACCTTATCAAGTTAACCCGGTGCAATATAAGGAAGGTAGTAAGCTGGATCACAGGGCATGGCCACTTTAGAGAGCACAGGATGGGAATGTTTACAGAAGAACCTATATGCAGAAGATGTGGAATATATGATGAGACTATAGATGATCTGCTATTAGACTAATGATCTTCAAGTTTGCAGAGCTTGTGGTTATATAGGATGATGAATTGGGGGCACACATCATCTTTCGGGTGCACTTAGTTAATAAGCCCTAATGGCTGATGTGCCTTGGATAACAAGGACCGCCCGAAGTGAAATTGAATTGAATTGAAGAAGCTGCAATTTGGTTTTCAAAGACATTTGATAGCATTGGTTGGAATTTACTTCTGTCTAAGATGAAAAATGAGGTTTGATCATTTTTGACAGGTAGAACCCAACAAAGATAGGTGAGCTTTTAGTATGGTGTGCGGAATATAATGTATCTCACGAGAGTCTTTACTTTCAGAACCACTATTTTTTATATTTCTCTATAATATATACGAGAAAGTCATTTCAGAGTCACAATAGTTGCCTTTGCTGATGACACTATTTTTTTTTTACAGAACTGATAACTTTGAAGCTCTCAATATTGATATGGAACATAATGTTGGTATATTGCATTTTTTGTTCACGGACAGTTTCATGGTTATGAGCCAAAAGACCAAAAATATTACATTGAATATAAGAAAAAATCTTGTTTCTCTTCATCATTAAAATACCACGAATTATCTTGTATAATAGAGAACTGTTTATGCTCATCAGTAGAGCAAGTGGATAGTATTAGATAATTGGGTTTATTTGTTGATTCCAGCAAACTGGAAATCACACATTCATAATATAAAAAATGGATTAATGAAATTTGTTAGAATATTCTATTTGTTGAGAACCTATGCAATCTAGAAATACTTAAATCAATTTATTTTTGTGCTTAACTCCAAGATGAAATATATTGATGCTATACGGAGGGACATATTACAACGCATTAAAAGCAAAGATTATTATTCAGAACAGAATTATTCTGATAATGTCTTATAAATCAACTAATTTGACTATTCTGTCATTTATAAATCTGTTATAAAGTATTAAGTTTTTTTTTATACAAGTGGTGATGACAGAGGCAGAGCAAGTTAAAGACGGGATCCCTCCAAACTAAACATGACATATAGCTAACATGTACCTAAACCTAACTTATGCATTTTTTTAACTTATGCATGTACCTAATTTTTATGCATTTTTTAAAGTAATTTAAAAAATTAATGATTGATTTTCCTAATGTGATTAAGTGTGTGAACGTGTTTATATTTATTTTAATGCATTATTATTTTTGTTAGAAACTAAGTTTTTTTTTTTAATTTCCAAAAATGGTTAAGTGTGTGAATTTGTTTATATTTATTATTTTTGTTAGAAACTTGGTTTTTTTGATTACCTAAAATGTTTAACTGTGTGAATTTGTGAATTAATTATGGTGCTTTGTTATTTTTGTTAGAAACTAAGTTTTTTGATTTCCTAGATTTTGCAGATGGCTGTCAATATAATATTTATTATTTGTAATTTTGGCCTTTTTTCTTATAAAATGTATGTTCTTTTTTATTAATATGTAATTCTGAAGTCACTTTATGTTATTTTTAAGTGAACAAATTTTTGGTGTATTGATGATAACCAGTCGACTCCCATTTTTTTTTCTGTTGTCTAATTATTTAATGTAAGTAATTTAAGCTGAGACCCCAAACAAGTCTTTGACCTAAGAGTATCCTTTTCATTCTGCGTTTGTTTTAGATTTAATGTTGATTCCAAGAAGAGTATTGTTTATTTATATTTTTGTATAGTTTAATTTTGAGTGAAAACTAATATTGGAGAAATAAAATAAATTAGTTCATTCATTCATTACTTATATGAATATTATGTATTTGTTGAGATAGCTTGATTTCAACGCAGATATTATAATAACCATGTGATAAAAAATAATTAGCTTCTTATGCCATATTACACGAGTCTATACCTTGTTAAATTAATAAAATGGTGTCTGTAACAAAAGTATTTCCTGAAATTAATTATATTGGGTACAATCTTTTGCTCCTTCTAGTTTTGTCTACATTTCTCTTTAGTTGAAACACTTTGGGGTAATACTGTTATAAAACTTCCTACATTTTTCAGTTTCCTATTTTATCAGAAACTATGGTTTTTATATTTGCAATTTAATAAAAACGTTTAGTTCTTAATATAAGTAATTAATAACCACCAAGAGTAGTTTATTATTATTTTTTTTCATTCTGAAATTGTGCCTTATATAAATATATAATAATGCTAGTCTCAATATATGATTGCTCTTGAATCAACTGTTATTAGTTCACTTAGCTCTGTTCTGTTTTTTAAATTTAATATTATAAAAAATAGTTTTAAAAAAATTCAACCATAAATTGTTATGTACATATTTATTTTTTAGTAAATAAAAGTAATGAAAAAAATAATTAAATGATTACTGTACTAACATTACCAAAAGTCTAACTAAAAATAAAAAACAATATTCATTAACTTTTAATAAAAAATAATCGTAAATATTAATCATAAAAAAGCACATGGTAATTTATGCATTAGTTTTCAATAAATAAATCCTGAAAATTTAATTTAATTTTGATTAATATAACATAAACTATTTTAAAAAATCTATAAAACGTTCAAAATAACAAGATTCCATAGGTCTCTCACAGCATTAGAAAATAAATAGGCCATTAAGTTAATTCCCATAATACCGTACTTTAGCCATAAATTACCTGATCACCATTTTGAAATTGTTTGAAAACAAATTATTAGTTAGGCTACATATATTTATACAAGTAAACCACAAGCAGATGAACAAACAAAAACTTTTGTTTAACTTTCTTTGCATTGGTCAGTGTTCTTAATAGGACAAAATAAAAACATACACAATTAATTTAAAAATTTACAACCTAAGTTTTTTATAAATAATGACTAATTAAAAATATTGAAAGTCCGTCAGGATTCCTCACAGAAGTAATGGAATTTTTGTATTATGTATATACCATCCCTCTTTTTAAAGCTCGAGTTGTTTGGCAAATGTGTCAGTCCATTGCTCAAAATAAAATTTCCTTAAAACCTCCCATTTAGAACTGCCATTTTAATGACACTATGAAACCTTATATCAACACACACTCCCAGGCTGACCTCCCAGGCTGACCTCCCAGGCTTCAATCTCTCAAAGGCTGAACGTGCTCCTGTGGTACCATTTTTAGTTATGGCTGATCACTCAGTTTCATCCCGATGTCCAGAAAAGTCATGCTCATTCATAGACTCCTATATAATGTTAATGGGCATGAAGCACTATGGTTTTAGCATTCTGGCATATTCTGCCGAGGACTAGATGGAAGACTATTCTGTACCAAATTACTTTTTATACAACAATTTTCATCTCATTGATTTGACACCAAATAGAGCTTATACTTGAATCCTCCTATGATATTTAATATATTTCGCCCCCATTATAGATTATACTCTATTTTTGTAAATAGTTCTATGATACATATATAATGACTGCACTAATCTTGAGAGATAATAGTTTTTTTTACATTTATTTTTCTTCTCTATCTAGCTATTCATGAAATATTATATAAAACTTTATTATTTGTTTAAATAATTCCAAAGGCACATTTAATGTTTTAAACTGTTTGGGACACATGTTATTTCACAAGTTTATCTCAAGGCGCAATCAGTTTTTATTATAACAGTTTCAAAATATTTTGAAGTTATTAACATTTATATTGACAACTAAATCGGCAATTACATAAGTTTCTGAATATTGGTAAACTTTCTTCTCTATAAATCCTTTCTCGATGACAAATTGAAAAATAGAAGTCCTTTATTGCTGAGAAAAGTGTAGAAAACCTTTGTCTTAGAACTTAACTCCTAATAGCTAAATAACTTGTCTTGTAGTTTTTAAGATAATCAGCTGTTAAAAGGCGTACACATCCAATACATAACACATATCTATAATCTAATAAATTATTTTGAATAGTTACTTTTTCTTTGCAAATATCATAAAAAAAGTATTGATAAAACCGTGGAAACAATTGTAAAATTTGAGAAAAGTAAATCACATTTATGCAGTAAAATAAAAAGTTAAAATTTGTTTGTGTCATTTATTTTGAAAATGGCTGTTTGCCATCCTGCCACACAGTTCATTCTGTATCTAGACTGTTTGATTTTAAAATATACACGTGTATGAATTTCATTCTAAGTAATCTAGTTCAATTAAAATTTAAATAATATCTATCATAGGGAAAAAACCCCATATAGAAGTAAGTTTTTATTTATGTCTAATATATTTTTACAAGTATACAAAACTAAGGAGTTATAGGTAAACAATAATTAATACCTAGCTATGTGTTTATAACATTTAAAGTGCGTTTTTACTTAATAAGTAGATGTTATTTTAACTTTGTAAAAAAATTGTAAATTAATTTTGTAATACACAAATAATTAAATTAACATTAAATGTGAAAAACATTTTACGTGAAAAATATACTATCTAGACTGGAAAGTGAACTCAGGACTGCAATTTCTGAGTTATTAGATCGACTATCTCATTACACATCTATCTCAAATAACTTAAAAATTGCAGTAAAACAAGTTAAGTGAGAACTGTATGACCTATGCTTGGAAGAGCATTGGTAATTTTGTAATACACAAATAATTAAATAAATATTGAATAATTATTTCATGTGAAAAATAACTATCTAGACCGGGAAGTGAACTCAGAACTGCAATATTTGAGTTATTAGGTCGACTATATCATTACACATCTATCTCTAATAACTTAAAAATTGCAGTACACAGAGTCAAGTGAGAATTGTACCCATTATACTTGGAAGCGACCAAGGATAACTCAGTTGGTAGAGCATTAGCGCGTAAAGCCAAAGGTCCTGGGTTCAATTCCCAGTCTAGGTCGTATACTTTTCACTTGAAATAATTATTTTATTTAATAATACTAGCTTGGTAAAAATGCATTAAACTATGCAATTCTAAACTATTTTTACTGCCACATAACTGAAATTGCATAATTGTTACATTTAAAGAATATGAAGCATGTTAAACAATGAAAACTGTATATCTAACAATTAAATTGTTAATTTATGAAAAATTAATTTTATAATGTATTAATTTGTTAACGCAAATTAAAAACATAAGGCTTGGCAGTGCGCAACTAAACTACTTTAAGGCCATCCCTGCAGAACTTCCAAGAAAAACATGTGTGATCCACAAGTTTTTGAAAATTGATTTTAACATTTTTTGGTGAATTATTTACCAGGCACTTAAATATCAGCTAATACATTTTTAGTTTCATTACAACTTTTGTCATTTTTCAGTACATTTTGTTAAAATAAAAAAGAATATTTTCCCTTTGTATTTGATTATTTTTTACCTTATCTTATCCAATTTGTTCAGAATTAAATTCTCTACAAGTTTTTTTCAAAACGTTTATGCATTTATAAACCAATTAACAAAGTTATTTCAAAGCAAACTTGAAAAAGTATGTTTCTCGACCCCAATTATTTGTGTTTTACCCCAGTTTTCAAATAACTTTTTCTACCTATCAGCAAATATAATAATATGTAAAACAATTACCTCTTTCCAACTTCGAGTAAATATTTTGGCGATACTTGACTCTTCCTATATGATTAACATATATATTGGAAACAATAATAGTATATATATATATATATATATATATATATATATATATATATATATATATATATATATATATTAGCTTCTTTATTAGCATTTATCGTATGAGTATATTTATTTATAAACATATATATATATATATATATATATTTATTTATTTATTAGAGGGTATTAATTAAGTGAGAACTACTTAACATTTGTAGGTAGTGAAACCATAATTTTGAAATTATGTGTACATTTATTGGCCATTAAGACCTAGTATTCGACATTTTTATTGACTTTGTGCCTTCAATGGGGGATGGTCCATGTAGGGTATGATAAAAACCATTTATAGAAGTATATTTTGAGTGATACATTGTTTTAAATCTCTCTTGACACAGAGAATAATGCCACAATCTCCATATTAAAAGAACCATCCTAACAAAAATGGCAGCCTGTCAAATATTAAAACCGTGATATCTAAGCATATGGTTATTTGTTATTTTGAAAAAATATACAGGTAATTGTGCAATCAGTTTTGTTTTTAGGAATGATAGAATACCCCCAAAAATCATTTGATTTGCCGCCAAATGACTATTTCTTTTGCAGGAATTTGAAAAACAATGTCTATAAAATAAAACCTTGTAAATTAAATCAACTGATACAACAAATTATACAAGAAATTGAGCTACTTTCTGAAGAAGAAGTGATCACTGCAATGTCAGTTTTCTATACCCATTTTTCACCATGGTGGGAAAACATTTTGAACATTTATTAAAACCTTTTATTTACCATGGCAATAACTGGTTTCTGATTCTCCATTTGGAAAACACAGTATATTATTGTTTCCACTATTGATAAACTGTTATTTTCATTTCATTTCAATTAATTTAAATTTTTAAACATTATATAATTCTTAAAACAAAACTGAATTAGTAATTAGATGTATTCCTTTTCAAAATAACAAAATAACCAAAGATTTAAATACTACTGTTTCAGAACATTGACCATCTGGCATTTTTATAAAATGTTCCTTCTGAGATTCAGATTTCATCATTATTCTCTATGTTAAGAGAGATTTAAAACAATTTATCACTCGACATAGGCTTGAATAAGAGATTTTTATCATACCCTTTATAGGCCATACCTCAGTGAAGGCATCACTAATAATGTCAAAAGTTAGGTCTGCCGTCTCAGTAAAGGCACATAGTCACCAATAATGTCAAAAGTTAGGTCCTAACGGCCAATAAACACACACAGAATTTAAAAAAAAAATTTTCACTACCTCAAAATATATCAAGGTGATTCCATTCTAAATTAAAATAGAGTATCCCAGGAGCAAACCTACATACTTTAGTGTGTATTCCTTGGACCAAAATAATGAACAAAGTTCATATAAATATTTGTTATAAGCATTTATTATGTAACTTTTTACAACTGTAACAAAAAATATAAGAAAAATTATTATGTATAGTACCAAAATAGCGGCAGTTAACAATTTTGAATCAAATTAATATTTTTTAAGTTATTCGACATTAAACATTTTTAACAGCCGCGATTTTTAAACTATACAAAATAGTGTTTTTGTTTTTGGTACACTAGTCAAAAGTTACATAATAAATGCATATGTAAAATTTGAACTCAATGTGTTACCTACTTCCAAAGTTAAAATTGAAAAAAAAAAAAAAAGCGGATTGTCTAGAAACGAAGCGTTTCCGGACCTATGTTCAAATGAACTTTTTTTATTATTTTGGTTCAAGGAATATACTTATGAAGTTTGTCTCAGTGTCCTCCTGGGATACTTCTGTATATATATTGTTATTATAATTATTACACTTCTTTAGCTAGAGTGAACCTTTCAAGGTTGGGTTTGTGGCATTGGTTTCTACTCATAAATGTCTTTAATTCAATGTACAACTTGACCTATGATCTCATTTAAGATTTCCTAATTACTCCTTGTGGTCCATCCCCCTGGAAAGATAGTGGTCCACTTAATATGTACTAAAATAGGTTTTGGTTTCCATTAACAATGTGCAAAGGTTTGTAGCTCTATCTTTAATGGTTAAAAAAATATTAAGTCATCCCAGGACTTATTTAACATCCTGTATAATTACAGGTTACATTTCAAACTTTTCAATATTGAAAGTCTATTATTTATTTATTTTTGGTCTAGAGAAGCAGAGTTTAGTTTTTTAGTTCTTTCCTTATAAGTAGATTTTACATTTCCAAAGGTCTTAAGATACTCATATTGTTTGCCTTATTGCAATTTTTTACTGGTATTACTATCACCAGCTTTTAGCTGTAAAATCACAAAAGGTTGATACTTTAAAGAAGAAGAGAAAAATATAAAAAAGTAAAATTTGGAGTTTTACTTATTTGTTTAAATTATATTTCATTAACACAATTTCTTTTGTTTTTTTAGATACTAAGGTTTATAATTTATTTAAGTTTGTTCTACATTGAGGCAGCAAGAATTAAAAAATAGTTTTGCTTGTTTTATTGTTAACTAGAAGTATTATAAATCACTCCTGCAAGTCTATACAAAGTTCGATAAGATGAAAATTAAATAATGAAATTTTTTTGAACTTGATATTTTAGCAGATGCAAGAAACTAAATTTTTTGTTCCTTCACAAATCTTTACAAATTACTAATGTTAATTAATTACATTAATCTTTATTAAAATGAAAATTTGATAAATCTACGATCGAAACTAACTGAACTAAGCAGAGTGACTTTACCTTGTTCTTTATTTGGGTCATTGTAAGGTTATCATTTGTGTTAGATGTTATTTTATTTATTAATTCTTCTTTGCTAACTTTCTTATATTCATTTAATTAAAACAAAAGGTCAGGTAAGACTTTACACAAATGCCTTCACCTTTCTAAAGTCGCATGTTTAATTTTGAGGCTTTAAGTAATTTTTTTTTTACATGACCAGATGCCTTGAATCCTCACTCTGGACTCTCTTCAGTATTGCATAAGTGACGTTAAAATTATTTTAATCATATGACTTGCGGAACATGTGTTTGGAGTTAAGATTAAAAAAAAGTGATGTATCTGTGCTGCATCCTGTCCATCGATTATATTATTATGACAGGTGTTTGTTGTACTTAACAGAAGGTTTCAATTTAGAATTAAATTGAATAGAATTTATTATTAGAAGTGTCCTTATTTTCAATATTTAGAAGGTAAAATTATGTCAAATGTTACAAATGGACATAAGATTAGTTAAATCCAGGACTGATTGTACCACATCAGAAACTTTGTTGTAAGCAAGTAAAATGGTGTAGTACAACAAAAGAGAGTTTGTAAGACACATGAAGGATGCATGGGTGTTCCTTGATGTGTTAATCACAAAATTAGATGTCTGGATGACAAATCCTCTCAGCCACTTCCATCCCCTCTCACTCTATGTGGCCATACTGTTATACTATTTATTTTAATAACAATAATAGTTTTTCTCTTACCTTCATGTGTATCCAGTCAGTTCAAAACATGTTACAGCTGTTTTAAAATAATTGAACCCATTGTTAAACATAGGACACGAAACACATAAATAGTTGTATTGTCTTTCTTCCTGAGAATGGTGTTATTATCAATAAGAAACACAAGGAACATAAATTGTATAAAACACAGCATGTTTAATTCACTACCAATATGAAAACTTTTGAACATGTTCGACTAGTTAAACAGCTAATGGGTGGTATTGATAACTGCTGAGATGAAATTGTCCCCATGCCGACTTATTCATTCTAACTGCTTTAATTATTTCAGTATAGATCAGATTAGTTTGAAAGTTTACTTGTGAATTACAGATATTCAATGGCTTTAATATTGTAAACTATTGTAAATTTCTACTTCTTCTAATCTGTCTCTTTTGATTTTTCTGCATATTTGTAAAATGTCCACATACAAGTATATATCTTAAAACAAATAATGGAGATTTGATTTATAAAATCTGGTTACCAATACTTAATTAAACTTATCATTTTTTTAGAAGTTATTGATTTCATTCTTTGTTCTATTTTCAAAGATGTAATTCAATCATTGTTTACATTCTAGAAGTTGTATATTATAAATTGTATAAATGTAAAACAAATAACACAATAAAAAACATATCTTAAGTAGTAAATGTTTGCATTGAGTTAATACAGTTTTAAATAGAATTAAATTAGCAACATTTTTGGGCTAGCCAACTAGGCCTCTTACAGTTAACCAGTTGAAAAAAAAAAAAAAAAAAAACTCATAAAAAAAAAAGATATTTTCACTACAAATTTCTCATTGGGAAAAAAAAAATTCTTCTAAAATAAAAGTTTACCCCACAATACTATTTAATTATCATTAAATAAGTTATACTGATCAAATATCAATTAACCAAAACTGTTTATTCACAATTTACCAAAGTTTGTGAGAATTTAAAAAATTGAATAAACACAGTTGATAATCAAACACAGCAACTAAAATATTTAAAGTTAGTCTATCAAAATCACCAATAATGAGATGTAATATAATAGTTTAACCATAACTTAGCAAGATTCAATTTTTAAAACATAATTTTAATTAAACAATAGAATAAAGGATGAGAGAGGAGCCTCTTCCAAAAGAAATAAATAAATGAATAATTCATTTCCGAAAATAAAATAATAGGTGTAAAATAATATTGAATAATAAAAATAATAAAACAGTTATAAAAAATTTAACCCTGGAAATGCCAGCTGTTTTGGTTGTGGCGCCATTTGTTTCAGTGTGGTTTTGTAACCTAATTTTTTTTTAAAATGTTTGGATAGAGATAAATGTATCTAACACTGTGATCAGAACAATACATATGTAGAATAAAGGGAAAACACTGCTTTAGAACATTTGTACATAGACTTTTTCATTTTTTTTAATAGTGTAAAAAATAAAAATGTATAATTTTTGGAATCCCTTAAGCCATAATTCTTCCTCTAAAATACGAAATACACGAAATATATACCATTTTATTCCAGAAAATTGATACAAAATGGTTATAATAAAATGCCTGTTACTATTTAACAAAATTATGAAAACCACCAGTGTAAAAATTGAGTATCAAAGTGTGGAATCATTTTTATTCAAATACTACATTGATGATAAATTGTGTTAGAATATATTAAAAAGTGTGATAAATGAGTAGAACATTTCAAAACATATCAAAGTTATGATAAAATTTCTAAAGTTTAACTGAGTTCAATGAAAACAAAAATATGTACATAGTTATAATTAACTGATGCAATTAATTTTATTCAACACATTTCATAGGTTGATTTTCTGAATTTCCAAATGTAACTTGCTAAATATTTTAATGTACTATATTAGAGGAAATTCACTTTTAATAAAAAATAAAATGACTTAATTAGAAATCTGTTGACAAAAATCTGGATTATTTTTATGTACCTAACAGACAACATTTTATAGACCTCTGGTTAAACACCCCTGTTATTAGAATTAAATTTGATGTTACATGTAAAATTTATTTTTACATAAGATGTGGACTAAATAGGGTACTAATGTTGTAAATTGAAACTTTGAATTGATTTATAATTGATTTCTAGAGAGGGAGTTACATTTTACTGGTAAGGATTATAAATTTATATAAGGAATAATCCACCCTCAAAGGAATGTCGTTTATGGAAATAACTATTGTTTTTAAGATAATTATATTTTTGCTTTTGCTAAAAAAAAAAAACATGTCTTGTTTAAATCATTTTTAATAAAGTATGTAATTATAGAGTTTTTAACATTTTAAAATATCTCCCTTTTAATTAATCTTAAAAAAATATTTGAGTGGTGGAGCCCTTAAGTCAAATCATCATCTATTGATGTTTCCATTTTGGCCAGTCATCTGACACAACCTCTTCTCTTCCAGAGGATCTCTCCACCGATCGCCAGTATATTCCTTTGGACCACATATGCCCTAAATGAAAATCTTCTATCTTGTTCATGGCATTCCGATGGCCATTAAGACCTATTTTTTGACATTATTATTGACTTTGTGCCTTCAATAGGGGATGGTCCATGCAGGGTATGATAAAAATCATTTATAGAAGCCTATTTTGAGTGATACATTGTTTTAAATCTCTCTTGACACAGAGAATAATGCCACAATCCCCATATTAAAAGAACCATCCTATCAAATATGGCGGCTTGTCAAATTTTAAAACTGTGATATCTTAGCATATGGTTCTTTGTTATTTTAAAAAAGTATACAGGTAATTGTGCAATCAGTTTTGTTTTTAGTAATGATAGAAATACCTCCAAAGATCACCTGATTTGATAGTCCAATTGATATTTTTTCTATGCTAATTTGTCCAGACATCCACAAATCTTTTTTGTAAATTTACTTTGTTTGTACTATAATGTTATTGCTACGATTATGTTTCAATGCTTGTTTTATTTGTTTGAGATATGAAAATCTAATGGGGAATGCATGTTGTACAATCAATGTAGATTTATAAAATGATTTATAAATAGGATCTATGAAAACATATTCATATACTTAATGGTGCAGCAACATAGTCAAAAGAAGTTGTTAAAGATAAGAAAATATTGTCAAAACAGCACCAAATATTACTCCCATCGAAGTATTTTGGAGAGGAACACCACATGTACAAAATTAAGAAAATTTGTTAAATTGCTCTAAAGAAAGGCTGGCAAATGAGTGATAAACCTCCAACAAAACAGATCCAGGCCATCCATTCCAAACTCAACTTATTAATAATGATGTATACACAGGGCCGGTTTTAGACATTTTTCTAGTGTAAGTGAACAACATTCCGGCGCCCCCCAAAAACTTATTTGGTAGTAAGGATTATCTCTGGATACGTTTAAAAATACGAGTAAATATAAATGCTTAAGAATGTCCGAAACGTGCGAAATATGAATAAACATAGAGGCTTAATTATCAGCATGTATTAGACATACTCGCCCTTATTTATTGAATGTAACATTTAAAAAATTAAAAAACCAATTACATATATAAAAATACAAAGTTAATTAAGTGTGAATAAATAAATAAATACAACAGTCATTTTTAAAGAAATTAAACAATTTATTTACTCGTAAAATAACGACAAACTTAAAACGTTTACACTTAACACTGGAAAGAGATTTTCCTTGCTTTCATTTTGGCAAATTCGTTGAGAATGTAGTCAGTGTCCATTTGGTTTAACAAATCATTCTCAATGGCCATTGTTGCCAGTCCACTCAAACGTTCCTGACAAACGGTGGATCTGAGGTAAGTTTTTTTTAGTTTCAACTTGGAAAAACTTCTTTCACCACTTGCTACTGAAACAGGGAGCGTCAGAAGGATTCTTAAAGAAACAACACCATTAGGCAATGTGTCTATATAATCATTTTTTGTTATATACGACAAGGCCGTACTTGGAGAACTTCCGGGTGGCAACATTGGCGCAAAAATGTCTAGCTCTTCGAACAGTTCAACTTCGTTTACGTCACATTCTTCTCCATCACTCAGAACATTGTGAAGATGTATGCAGGCGTCTTTCAAAGTCTTCTTGTCCCATGTCTGAAGATTCCTAATGTCATACAGAAAACTAAAACTCTTGCTGTGGTTTTCCATTAGTTCAAACCTCTCTTTAAGTGAGTTGATTGCCGTATCAAGCACCACAAAGAAAAATTTCACTTTGAATGATGCCAGTCCAGCTTGAATCGGTTCATCCTCACTCTCGAACTATAGAATGTCACTATAATGCATGGCAAGAGGCAGTAGATGACTGAGCGACGCAAGACGCCATGGAGGGGGTGGGGCGTCTGCCGGACGAGTCCAAGTAGATAACGGAGGGGTGCCTGACGGACGAATCCATTTGTTATTATTTGTGGTTATTGTTATTTGGGAATAACAATAAATAAAGTAGTAGGAGTATGCGCAAGTTTCCCACCTTACGATATACGATTTACCCTAACTCCTTACTCCTACAATTTGGCAATGTAAATCAACTTCAACCTCTAGTCTCCTTCTTAAATACTGAACATTGGAAAGCGCTTAGGCGCCCCCTTTTGCTTGGCGCCCTACGCGACCGCGTACTTTGCTTACCCCTTAAACCGGCCCTGTGTATACAATAACACAAAGTCTGGTAATTAATTTATAAATGATAATCCAAATAGTTTGACAATAATTACAAAAGCTAAAAAATATATGATTGCTACTCTATACAAAGTCACTTTATTTGATGATGCCTTTAGTACCTAAACAATGAAACAACTATTTATTTGCATTTATTTAGGATTTACACTACCAGTGGTTTGTTCATTGGCTACAAGGAAAACTGAAAATACTTATGATGGCATCTACATTTGGCAATACGTCATTTGGCCATATACTAAACTTTTGATTGCAACCACGACACCCAGTGTGCAACTATGAACTTGTAAATATAAATGCATTGCATTATATGTTTATTTTTGTAATTGTGTCCTGTCATTTTCATTTTAACTAATCTTTATAGGGATAACTGATAAATTTTGTGTTGTGATCAAATGTAATGTATCAAATTACATAATTTACTGATTGTAGTATAGGATCAAGAGGCTATCAGTTATATCCTTGAAAGATGCGCTGGATACTTTTAATCTTAACACTTTAACCGTATCATGAATTTTCATTCACTAATAGTATCATCCAGTCTCTCGGACCAAACATTTTTCTCCATTTAAGTTTTTTTTTACTTGAATCTCAAGATTTATTTCAATTTAGGTTATAATACATGTATGTATGAATTAAGATTTGGCATTACAGTGCCAAATTTAAATTTTTTGAAATTTGTACCATTTTGTAAATAATCTGTATATATGTATAAGGAAATGGAGGGGGAAAAATGTTTTCGACAAAAAACACTATTTGTTTATTTATTTTCAAAACAATTTTTAGCCCTTCTTGTCGGGCCGGGAAGTGGTCCTCTCAAAATGTTGTGTTGGGGCATTCGTCTTTGTTTGTTTTCTTCTCTCTCGCAGCAAATACTGTCATCATTACCCCAAAAGAATACAGACTCCCCCTCCGGAAGAAAAAAAATTTCAACAAAATAATGCATATCATTTTCATCCTCTATTCAGGGTTCATGGTTTAAACTACTCCCGTCAGTAGTTTCCCTGTCGTCATCAGAAATCAAATAATCAGGATCTTGATCCAAATCATCCACGTATTCAACACTTTCTTCCTCTATGTTGTTGTAAAGGAGTAGCAAAATATGATCATTGAAGTCCGCGTCATTCACTCTTATATCCTGGGAATGAGTCATGTCAAACACAAAATAGATAAGGAACCAAAAGACAATAACTATGTGCAATAATATTTACACTGGTAGATACACCCACAAAATTTCAAGTGTAATGCGTATCATCCGGTATTGCAAGCCGGGACTCGCCAGACATTAAACATATCGTCCCATACTGGAGACCCTAATAAAAACAATAAAACACTGCTACACACGGAATGACAGCTCAAGGCCAACTGGAGGCTAAAAATAACTATTGGCCAGAAGCTACTAGATAGCTACTGAGAGGGAGAAATCAATCGAACTATCAGGTGTGCCAATTTTTTAGAGCCAAAATACCCGTCCGGTCTCAGTTACCGTCAGAGTAACTGTTTCAGTTACCGTCCGGTCTCAGTCAGGTCTCAGAGACCGGTGATACAGTTAAAGTGTTAATACACAATTTATATGAAGATGTGAATTTTGCAACACATAGAAATAAATAATATCATCCAAGCGAGGCCATCAAGAGCTTGTAGATGAGCTGTCCCTCTCAGCCTGAAATATGGAATGTCTAGCAACAGGTGTTAGATAGGCCACAGAAGATGAACAACACCATTAGTTCTTCATTTCAAGCTTGAAAAGGTAATAGCAACACATTATTATTTAGAGAGACTGGTTGTCCAATTGAGAGGAACTCACAAATAGGTTAAGGCCCAATTTCATAACAAGTACAGAAAAAACTTGGGAAAGTATATTGAAGAGAAAATTGGAGACTATCAAGTTGGATTCAGAAAAGATAGATCAACCATAGATCAATTGTTGTCTTTAAGAGTAATTCATTATGCTGTGCATAAAACATATTATTCCATCAGCTGTTTGTAAACTACAAACAGGCATTTGACAGTCTGAATAGAAAATAACAGTTAGTGATAATGAACCTTAAACAAGTTGTAATATTCCAGAAAAAATAAGAAGGACCTAACATATAACCTGTGATAAAGTAAAAAATCAAGATTATTTGTCCATTAAATTTGTTGTTAATCAGGGTCTGAGACAAGGGGATGTTTTATCAGCCATATTGTTTACCACTAGTTTGGATGCAGTTATAAGGAAATTGGACATCAATCCGGATGGGCATATATAAAATAGAATTTTGAAGTGTTTTGCCTATGCAAGTGATGTATTGTCCATTAGTAAAACTTCTGGAGAGTTAATGTAAATTACAGAACAGCTGAATTAGTACTGAAAACAGGTAGGGCTTGAAATCAATGAAGAAAATACCAGATACATGATAAGTATACAAACGAAACTATGGGATACGACATACAAACTAAAAATAATTCTGAATTAGCAGCTGGAAATAGATACTATTATGCATTACAAGTATTTTTTAAGACTAATCTACTAACTACTGAATTAAAAATGTAAATATACCAAGTGATGTTGAGGCCAGTTGTTTTGTATCAATCAGAAACAAAACATAAAAGAAAAAGAAGGAAATAGGCTGGAAAACTGGGAAAAATAGATCCTGAGAAAAATATGTGACATAGTAGTATGTGATGAAGGCAGTTGGAGGATTAGACAAATTGCAGTTCTGTATAACAACTTATTGGACAACAGAACTCAAAAGGAGAAGACTGTAATGAATAGGGCACATGAAGAGGGACAAGATGGTGAAAAGGCTGGTAAATGGTGTTCCCCAAGTAATGAGAAGTATCTGAAGACTAAAAAACTGATGGCTAGATGAAATGGAAAGTGATTTAGGGAAACTTGGAGTAAGAAACTGGAGGGTGAGAGCTAGAGACAAACAAGAGTGGTGGAGAAACATCAGGGGGGCCAAGGCATTTCAAGGGCTGTGGCATCATAGAGTAAGTAGGAGAACAAACCAACAGATAGCCAGGAACAATGAACAATATACAGTAAGGATAATGGAATGGTTAAGATTTATCCATCTAAAGCTACACAGTAATCAATAAGAATCTCTGACACATAATTTTGAATTATAAGGTCAATTTTTAAGTGTAAATTTCAAGTGTGATTAAAATTTGTAATATTCTAAGATTTTTATATAACCATTACTTTATAATATATTATAATGGATTAAGATTTTTGAACAAACACCAAAAAGACTAACTTTATGTTGAACAATAAAATACCATTGACAAATCCGAGCATACACTAAATATACTTGGGGTGAAAATTCAGTGAACAAAAGTGCCAAAAAACTTTAATATTTACATAAAATTTTTTTGAATAATATTTAAAACTTAACAATGCAACTTAAAACAAACAAAAAAACTCATGAAAATCAAACTTGCTAAACATTGAATGAAACTTACCCACACCTTTTTTTAGGCTGTCTCATCCACCTCAGAACCTCTTTGTTATGGCCACTCTGGTTTTCTTACAGACTAAACTAGACTAGGATTGTCAAACATTGAAATCAAGATAATTTGCCCCTTCCACTATTTTACTGTTACATTGTTCATAATTACAAGCAATTTTTATTTCTTCATTTAGATGAGGAAGTCATGGTATTTTATAGCATGACAAAATACAGACACGTGTTTTATTTACGGTATTCTAAAACTTAGGTAAACAAAACATAAATTTGCATTCCTTAGTGTATAAAACAAAGCTTAAAAAATTAATTTGAAATAATATTTAATTTTTATACCTAATAAACCAAAATTGTTTTGTCACTATATTATTCTCTACTAAACATAATTATAAAACATGTAATATCTTGTTGAAAAAAATATGTTAAAATATTCTGTTTTAGTTTTAGTTCAGGTTTCAGGTGTTCACATTAATTATAATACATATTATGGCATTAAAAAAAATACAAATTGTTTTCTGTAATATAAATAAACAAAATATTAATAATAAGACTATTATGATAAGAATCAGAAACGTGATAAACAATTCAAATAATGAAATCTTTTTATGCATTTATGAAAATTAAAACTAAATTCAGGAAATTAGTTGATAATTGACCTAACCACCAATAATAGGAATAACAAAAATTGCAATAATAATAATTAAGTTTATTCCATTAAATATCCTGATATACATTTCGATAACATGGTTATTATCATCAAAGGGTTTTACTGTTAAACTAGAACAAACATTTAAAATTATTGTAACATTATTGATCATCTACAATCCCTCATTATGGGTGACATTTGGTCCTAATGAAATCTAAAGAAACAAACAATAACCTACAACCATACTGCATTTAATATGTGTTATTATTTCATTTTTATTATGTATGTAGCCCAACTGGATTGTAAATAATTAATAACTATTAATTACCTTATTTAGAGGTGATGAGGTCGAACAATCCTTATGTAGATATGATTACTATATCTTCTTCATATGACGCGTTTCGACTATTATTCAGTCATTATCAAATAAATATACAAAAACAAACTCATAAACAACACAAAACACACGTTCAAGATTTTCACATTTAAAATCACTTTACACAATTTAAAAAACTTTATATATGTGCACACGGATGACGCGCGTTGCCGGTGACCGTTCTCGATAACGTTCGATCGTCAATTGACGATCGAACGTTATCGAGAACGGTCACCGGCAACGCGCGTCATCCGTGTGCACATATATAAAGTTTTTTAAATTGTGTAAAGTGATTTTAAATGTGAAAATCTTGAACGTGTGTTTTGTGTTGTTTATGAGTTTGTTTTTGTATATTTATTTGATAATGACTGAATAATAGTCGAAACGCGTCATATGAAGAAGATATAGTAATCATATCTACATAAGGATTGTTCGACCTCATCACCTCTAAATAAGGTAATTAATAGTTATGTTATTATTTATTGTTTTAAACTACTTAAATACTACATTATTAATATATATTTATACAATATTAAGTGAAATACAAATGTAAAGTTTTTTAAAAAACTATAAAAACTTTTAAGCTTATAATAAATTCAGGACGTTAACATGCTAAAATGGCAACAGCAAACATAAACATATAATATTTTCAATTTGATTTACTATTTTTATTTTCTTACATAATAGGAGTCAGAGCTGAAATAGAAGTCAAGATTTGCAAACCCTACAAATATTGTATTTAAGCCATAACTACTAATAGTATGTCATCAATTCAAATAAAAAGTTATAGGATCAAGGGTAATTTACATGAAAAGTTTTCATGATAGTTATTCATTTAGACCATAATGCATCAACAAATTATAAATCATGTACAAGTTTATTTGTTATACTTTAAATTAATTTTCTTTAGGAAGTTAGAAAGTGGATTTTAATTTTAAATGCTTTATAGTTAATGACATGGTAACAGCATCAGATTTTTCTGCTAGTACAAAGCTTGAACCAGTTTTGATACCATGAAGATTTTATTGCGCTTAAATATTACATGAAAAATGTGAAAGATGAAAAAATTATCTAGTTAATGACCTACATAGATACACAAAATTAAACACAAACATCATTTGTACGTAGATGGTGCTCATTGTTGAGATTTGTAGATTTTCAACACTCACTTTATTCAATACTGTTAATTTTATTCAATAATGCACAGGGACTCTCACAAGAAACACATGTTTTTTTTTTTTTTTTTTTTTCAAAAAATCATTTAAATCAATAAGTTATGGACTTAAAACAATTAACAGCACACCACACATTAACCTTAGGGTTGTGTAGTGGTCTCTTATGCAACACTATTGCACAATACCTGAAGTTCTGTATAATGATATAAACAATTATGTAGAAATGAGCTTCATCACACATCAAATCCATCACAGATGGATAGACTTTCCAGTGATGATATTACTAATATTCTTATTGAAGGAGATTTTACAGACATCGAAGAGTTGGAAGAACAATCTGAAGATGAGTTAGAATCTGCTCTAATAGATCAAATCCTTCTGTCAGATGGTGAAGTTGTTCTAGATTTACCAGTTTTGGAATTGCCAAATGATGCAATTGAAGCTCCACAAGAAGAAATTGAGGATGTATTACTGATTCCCGAAAATAGTCAGTCTTCTAGTTCTAATTCTACTCTAATATAGCCGACTCTTTTCAAAAATGTTGTGATAAAATTTGTTGGCGTTATCAAGACAAAGATCATTCTCTTTTACAAACTAAATGTGACATTGTTTTTCCAGATCCACCACTAGAAAAGTCACCTCTTTCCTACTTTAAAGATTTTTTTAGGGATAATGTGATTGATATGTTTGTCGAAGAAACAAATAGATATTCAGTACAGAAGGGTGGAGGTGACTCAAGTATTAATACTAATGTAAATGATATTGAACAATTTTTTGGCATTTACATAATTAGTGGGATAATAAAAGTCCCAAGTTACAGGCTTTATTGGGCCGAGGGTAGTAGATATGCACCCATATCTGATGTCATGTCTCGAAATCGTTTTGACCGGCTAAGGTCCTGTGTGCATGTAGTTAATAATGACAATATATTGCCCAGAGATCATGTAGGTTATGATAGACTATTTAAAATCAGACCTTTCCTAAATGAGATTAAAACAAATTTAAGCAAGATTGAGCATGAGGAATTTAATTCAGTGGACGAATTAATAATTCCTTTTAAAGGACGTAGCATCCTAAAACAATACAACATAAATAAAACCCATAAGTGGGGCATAAAAGTGTTTGCCCTTGCTAGTCGAAGTGGTTTTTTACATGATTTTGAAACGTTGGTAAGGGTACAATTACCAGTTCTAGTGGTCTTGGATTGAGCGGAGATGTTGTAATGCGCTTGGCAAATAATTTGCCAAAAAACAAGAATTACAAAATTGCATTCGATAACTAGTTTGCCTCACATGGATTACTAATAACTTTGAAAGAAGTTGGTTTGTGGGCTGTATGTACAATAAGGACAAATCGCATCCCAAATTGTACATTTAAAGCAGATAAAGAATTAAAAAATACTGGATGATGGTCAATGGATGTGAAGACAGATGTATGCAACAATATAGTAGCCATTAAGTGGTATGACAACAAGAGTGTTCACTGCATGTCATCTTATGTTGGAAGTGAGCAAACTGAATGTGTTCGAAGATGGTCCCTAAAAGATAAAAAATATGTAATGGTTCAGAGACCTGCTGTTATAAAGGAATACAACAGTTTTATGGGTGGGGTGGATCTGCTGGATATGCTGGTGGCACTATACAGAATTGATATAAAAGCAAAAAGATACTACCTCAGAATCATATTTCATTTTGTGGATATTTGTATTGTAAATGCATGGATTTTATATAGAAGACACTGTATACAGAAAAAAGAAAAACACGTATCATTGTTAAAGTTTTGACTGGATATTGCACATGCTCTACTTCAAGCAGGTAAAGTGAAAAAAAAACAAACGTGGCCGACCTTCAGGAAGACTAACACCAGAACCATCTCCGCCAGTAAGACGACAAGCAGTACATTGTCCAGTACAAGATGTAAGATATGATCAAGTTGGGCACTGGCCTGAACATATAGTGACAAAGCAACGTTGCAAATTATGTGTAAAGAACAAGTCACGAGTAAAATGTATGAAATGCAATGTTGAATTGTGTTTTAATTTAAATAATAATTGTTTTTTTTCAATTTCACAATAAATGAAAACTCAGTAAATGTTTGTAAACTTAAATGTTGGATTATGTTGTTGCTTTTTCTATTAGTATTTTAATGTGTTTTTGTAAAATAAAAGTAATTTGAACATAAAATATAAGAATATCATTTTTTAACCTTTAATTCCCACTGGGTCCATAAGAACCCACTCCTGGTTTTTCCAGGAAAAACAATTTTCATACAAAATAAGTTATTTTATTCAAATATAAGCTCATTTTATAAAAGAAAATCATTAATTTTTTTTCTTTTTTTTTTTTTTTTTTTTTTTTTTTACAAAATAATGTGGGCTGGAAAGGGTTTTAAGCTCCCTTCTCAATGTACTAGCCATTTAAAAGACATGTGTTTCCTGTGCCAGATTCTGTATAAATGGTTTATATTTAAATATAGGTTCCCTTTGTTTGACTTATGTTGATAATACACTTTTGCATGCTTTAGTTGCTCATTGAATTTAAGTGAAGAAATTCATTATTAATTACAAAAATAATGTCAACTCTGCTCAGTTCTACCAAAACAATATTAATTAACAATTATTCCAATCACAATAAGAGGAACCAAAAACACAATAATTATAATTTAGTTTATTCCTTTAAATATGTTGATGAGCATTTTGATAACATGGTTTCACCATGAAAAGATTCCACAGCTAAACTAATAATTATTTAAATCTAATCTAATATAAGTGATGGCCTACTATCCCTCCGACTTTACAGATGTATTAACCTATGTAGCTTGAGGCCAGATCAGGCCCATGTCATTGACCTAGGTGGTGAGATATGTAACAACCCTTACAAATAAGTAACAAGATGTTATCTGCTACCTCAATCTGTTCTGATATATCCTGTCAAAAATTTAAATTAAGCATCTCAAAATATACAGAAAAACTCAATTTCTTAAAAATTAGTGTTGTTAAATGATTAGCAATTAAAATTTGAAATTCCTAATACTTCATGACATGGATGCTATCTGTGTAACAGTGTAACTGTGTTACATTGTATTGAACATGCTTATGAATAATAGTTTTGTAAATAATTATTTGTTTAAAGAATGTTTTTTATATTTCACCAGTTAATCTTAAATCATTTCTTTCATATGTGCTTCAGTATATTGGTTTGAATCATTAACCTTCATACTTTACCTATATTGAACTGAACCAATATATTTTTTACAAATACTGTGTAATAAATTTAGTTAAATATAGAGGAATTGTGTCAGAAACAAGAACTCCAATTTAGTATATCTTAGTTTTAATCAGTTTAAACATCTACTTGTAGAGGGGGGAAATCTTTCTTTGATATTTGTAATAAAATATTGTATATGGCATACCTTAAACACACAGTATGTCTATTAAAGTGTAGCCTGACTTTATTTTGAAGATTCTACTAGTTTGTTTTTATTACGAGTTCACATTTTTCAATCAAATTAAAATGACCCACCATTCCAAAAAAAAAAAAAACTCAATTGGAATAATGAAGTTTCTCCAAATTTTCTTATAGAATAGTTTTTGAAAGCAACTTATTTTAAATATAAAGTTATAGATGAAAACCGATGTTTGATTAACTTTAAAATGAAAGATCACTGCTAGCCAAAGTTAAATATGTTTAGTCAAAAACAATTTTGAATTGATAATAAGAGTTTATGTATAATACACCTATAAAATAAGGTGTCACTCAATCTCTTATTTTTCATGGAACATTCTCTCAACTATTTCCCTTCATGCAATACATATTGAAATGATTAGTATAAAGTGGGTTCTCATATAGATACTAAAACAGAATTTTAAAGAAACTATCTTTAACCTAGGTTAAATACAGTATATTTCACGAAGTTCTCCAGGCACTCTCATTCTCCTAGTCAAAATAAAGATCAAAGGTCAAAAAAACATATGTCCGGAAACATTTGTTTTTTGGCTATCTATCATTGAGTTTAGATTTTGTATACGTATTTGTAATGTAATAATTTACATGTGTATCAAAAACAAAGACCTTATTTCAAATATTTTCAAATTGGTGGCCGTTTAAAATTTTTACCTTCACATACCTGAAAAACTGTTAACTTTATACAAAATGTAAGAAACAAACTATTTTTGTATTTTAATGAGAAACAAATTTTTTTTACAATTTTTTTTCTGTACCGTACCTCAAAAGATAATTGAGTTATTGATAAAAAACTAAAAATTTAATTTCTTCGTAATTGTCTATATTACAAAAAAGTTAAAAAATACAGTTGATAAATAATAACTAATTATTTCAATAACTGTCTCTTAACAAAGTTACAAAATGTACAAAAAATTTCATATAAATTTTAAGTAAAATTATAGTAACAGCTGATTAACAATAAAATGTTTGAACTGTACATTATTTGAATCATTTTGTTATGTTAACTACAGAAGTTATCAGGTACTGTGTATAGTTTGTGTTGTTAATGTTAGTAGTAAAAGTATTCTGTGAAATTAATGTTAATTTAACTGTGGTTAGTGAGATATTGTAGTAATGCTGTACTAATTTATGACTGAGGAATATGCAGATATGGATTTTTGTTGGGTGTCTGAAATGGTAATGTTACAGCAGAATATTAAAAACACTACCCCAACTGCAGGATCCCAGATTCTAAAATAATTAGTAGGATATTCCAAAAACTTTGTGAGACTGGTTTAATTCTCAGTATTCATACCAGCTATGAACATTCGGTACAACACCACGCTGATATTGATGAAATTATAATTAATGCTGCTCTACAAAGTCATAGTTGATATACTCAAAATTTATCAGGAAGCAGTGGCGGCGGAAGGTTTTACCGTGAGGTGGGGGCAATGAATATTTGTATGTAATCTGTATTTTTTGTTTGCGTAATGTATCAAAATCGGCCAGGCGTGTATGAAAACAAGTAAGATATAGCATTGATTGAACATCTGTGGCGTATTTTATTGTACAATATACAAATGAAGTTAAATAAATTTGTAATTGCACTACTTAAAGGCTAAAGCTTGATACACTTTTGCCAGACTATAGGGATTTTTTTTTTATTTTAAGAATTTAAAATTACTGACATTGGCTTTATTGTGCCCTACGTTGCTTTGTTAATTGAAACTTTGCATCCCGCAACCCTCTTTTTACTCTTTTCAACTAAGCCCCAGCACAGTAATGAATCAAGAATAAGATATTTACTTATTTTTGTATAATATTTATTCTTCAATGTTTTATTTAAAATCTACCTTCCAATTGTATTAATTATTTCTAAAGTAATGAATTTAACTACCTAGCTTTTTTATTTTTATTTATTTAGTGACTAACCCTTAGCGAATGTCATTTGAAAGAGTATTTGCAGTACCTTTCTGTACTATATAATAAATGAGAGCACTTGCCCTTATAATTAACGCATATTTAAAGCTATCTTGAAATCTATATATATATATATATATATATATATATATATATATATATATATTAAACAACAAAGAAAAAATGGTTTTAAAAGCATATTTTCTTTCGTATTAAATAAAATTGATTAAAATTTATTTATTTTGAAAACGCAACATGAATTATTAAAATTGTAATCCATTTAAATATTATGTTAACTTAATATTTATAAAAATCAAAACAAAAATAATTACACTTATTTATTAAATTATAAATTTAATAAACCCATTCGCTTTTCTATATACTTCCTTGTCTATATTGTACATAGTCCATATGGAAGAAAGAGAGTTTTTCATATGAATTTCTTGCCTAATTTACTACTCTATTAAGTCTAGAATAAATATATCTGAAAACAAAATTTTACATCAATTCTTTAACTTTTCCATTCTTCGTTTACAAGAAAGTAAAAACAATGATTCTGAGCCACAAAAATTGTCAAATGATGGGTAAAATGTTACTCGTACTTTATTATGATATATGATGGTAAATTTCTAAATGTTTGGTTTTATAACCTTAGTAATTATCCATCCACAAAAGTCTTACAAAACCTAAATAGTCCATATTCTTAAACCATTCAGGGTGGATAAATTTGTATGCGCACATATCCATCATAAATCTACAAAGGGTTATTTTAAAAAAACAATATATCCTAAGGAAGTTGATATTTTAATCAGATAGTTTTCAAGTCTAATGTTTGCCCAATTAAGAAATAATTCATATTTGGAGCAAGATTTAAATTTAACAAAAACTTAAATAATTTTGATATGATAGTTTTTGTTAGGAAAATGTTTAGTCCATAATGAATTTGTTTCTTATGTACAATATATATAGTGAATAAAAATTATTTTGTAAAAATTGTTACCAATTTATTTGAATTTGTTTTTTCTGAATTTCATTATGTTTTTGTTTGGCACACAAGTGTCCTCCAATATAGTATATTTCATTTTATTTGCTATATGTCTTTTCATCGTTACCGTAGATAATGACAGATGGATGACATGTAAAATATTTTGTCAGATTTTTAGGTTGTAAAATGTAAGGATTAACAAAGGAGAAAGAATTTGTTAGGCTGGTTGCCCACTAAGTCATGAGGAAATATACATTTAAGTTCACTTAACAAACAATTATTTACTTAGTAGTTAATCTTTTATCTTTCCCTGTTGTTAGAATCCATCTTTTTCAAAAATATTAGCAGATAGCAGATACTTGAGTCAAAAGGTTTGGTAACAAAATCTAGGACAGTTTTCAAATTTTTGAAAAATGTAATCTTTTGTACTGTATTGATTTATATTTTTCTTTACGAGAAGGTTTTTGGAATAATACACGATATGAGTTTGTTTTATGTTGTCGTGATGTTATGTAACACTACACCATCTCTATCTGATCATTGCACTATTTAGCCTGCAAAATGGTGTCAGTCAGTGGGGAGGTAAAATGCTTTTGATGTAAAGTTCTCCTGTTGTAGAAGACGAAAGATTTTGGGCAGACCTATAGAATAAAATGTATAATTTAAGTGAGCAGTTGACAAAGTTACAGACCGAAGTGAAACGACTTAACTTGGACATGTGCAGAACATTGCTGCCAGCAGACTTCCTGTTAGTGACGAAGACTGAGCAGAGATTTTTGTTGTCGCCTAATAACAATCTATTGCATCATAAGTAGTGAGCGACTGTCATTACAATAATCATACTTACCTCACACTATGTAAGCTCAGAGAGTAAAAACAAATCAAAGAACACCAAGGGCTCACTTATTAGTGAATACGGGTGTGGCAATCCCGAGGAACTCTAGTTGGATCTATACCTTTCTTCTTCTTTCCTTTCTTTAAAAACCTAGCACAGATAATCATCTTAAAAAAAGAGACCTCTTTTCTAATAGCATCAGGGCCAGAAGAGAACTGATTGGAAAGTAGAGAGGAATCTAACACAAGACCAGATAGAGCTAGGGTACTTCGAGATTGTCACACCATTATTCATTAGTAACCTCTGAGGATTTCATCTTCCTTATCTGACCAACTTTTGATTCTAGAAGTGTTTCTATTTACCTACACTTGTTTTCTCCCTACCCAGAAGCTATTAAAGTATTTGAGAGCTATAGTTTCAATTGTATGCTCTTTTTTAAGGCTGTGAATGACTTAAGTTTTCGGACTTAAGGAGTTTTGAAAAATGAATTTCTTATGAAAAATGAAAAAAAAAAGGTAAAAAAGCCGTTTAATTTTTATCAAAACATTTCTCAATATATCAATAAAATTTGAGACATATTTAAAAAAAAATTTCCCTTTGAAACTTATAAATAAAGTTTTATGTAGATAATTTCTTTTATGGCACTTGGTAGAAGGCTTAAAAGTTTTTATCATTATAACTATAAAATATGGTACACATAGCAATAACTTCACTAAAGATGACTAGACATGTAAAATAAATTGATAAATAAAAAAACAAGAAATGCGTTTAAAATAATACTGATAAACTTATAACTACACCAAGAGTAATGTTTATGAACATTCCTTAGACTTTGTAGGCATCATTTTGAAGAATCATTCAATGAATAAACATGTAGGAAAAATGGTTTATTATTTCAGATACGTTGATGATACTATATACCTGTTTAACGGCACTTTAAGACAACTAGACATACTACTAAAATATCTATACAATACATATTTTAGACTTAACAATAAAAAATTTAAAATGGCCTTAAAACTTTTGACATATACAGAAAACCTAATACCAATAACCAAATCATCCACACACACACACACACACACACACACACACACACACACACACACACACACACACACACACACACACACACACACACACACACACACACACACACACACACACACACACACACACACACACACACACACACACACACACACACACACACACACACACACACAAAATATCTGCATATAATAACCTAGTTCACCACCTCATCAACACACAACTAAGTTCATTAAACTTCACCAACGAATACAACATTATTAAACTCATTGCCATAGACAATTGCTATGATCCTGAAATAGTCGATACAATCATAACTAAGAAAAAGAAAAAACAAAATTGTGTCAAACCTGCACTTCTTCCTGAGAGAAATAGTGACAGAGTGACTTATGTATCTCTGAATTCGGCAAAAGCATCCAATTCTGACTAAAAAGGGAACTCATGAAACACAACATTATATTATCATACAGAAAATCAAATGCCAAACCAACAAAAAAAATTATATAGAATAGGCGGTGTATATAGAATCACATGCTCTGAACTGCAAAATATTTTATATCGGATAGACCGAAAGATCATTCACAATCTGTTTCAAAGAACACTTACACGCTATACAGTAATCGAACATACGTTTCTGTTTGAACAACATCTTACAGATCACAACCACAAATACACTTCCATAGACCATACCTTAGAGGTACTACATGTCTGTAAAAAGGCTGTTTGTTATTGTCACTTGAGGAGTTTGAAATATATACTGCAAAAACGGAAGAACACATGTCAAACGAAAAAATTGGTTTGTTTCAAATGAGATGTTTAACATTGTAATTCAGCTAAGAGAAGTGAATACACCACATGACCTATAGATTGTAGTTAGTTACCAGCGATTGCCTGATACACACGCTTAACTCTTGTATATTGATACCAACTTCAGTATTTAATGAGCAGCAATTGTTTCAAAAGATTATGCATAAATGTATTGTGTGTTTGTATTCATTGTTGAAACAGTTTTAACAAGTGTTTTATATGTCAAAAATTTTTGATTTTATAGTGTTATTTCAAGTATTATGAGTACTCAATAATATTTTTCAGTTTTAATGGGACGATGCTTTCATATGGCTGAACGACTTCTTGATGTTTTTGGATCTGACGATGATGGTTTAACTGTCAAAAATGGTTATCCACAAGGATGAAATTTGGATTGTCTGACGGAAAAATGATGGTAGTTAACATATAATATATTCATTTCTTAGACTTGTGTAAGAAACCCTAAGGAAACACACAACTTTTCTTTTACATTAAGACATCCATTAACTGGAATCACATTTATAATTACTATTTAATCTTTCTTTTATTAAGTTATCCTTTATAAAGGAGCGGTTTAAAGAACTTCACCATAAATAACAATTACTTTATATCGAAAGAACTTGGTACAAATCCGGCTATGTAAACTTGGCTATGTAATGAGAAGAGGCAAAGTAATTCATAAATGAATTATTCAGTGGCTCCAGCAATTTATATTATTTTTAGTCAGGTGTCATATAACTCAGTGACACACAAACTATATAGCTATCGCAATGTATTATAATAAGTGTTCAGCTGATTTCAAACTCATTTAAATAAAACAAATGGCTTATCAGCTAAAAGATTGTGTTCTATACTTTCAATCTGTGAAGAGTTAAAAATCATATAACCAATAGTAAACTCAATATAGGTGTATATAGAGATTTGTCATTCAGTAACTGATGGTATCCCGTGAAATGACGGACCATCAATTCTAGGGTTAGGATAAATAAATAATATTTATGATTATATTATTACTTTATCATTAAAAAACAATTTCTTTTCATTGTATTTTATTGTGCACTGTTTTGTTAATGTACTAGATCAATATATATTGATCAAACTATTAGTCCATGAGCTGGCCTTTCTCTATATTAAACTTATTGACAACATTGATAATGAAATTAGTTAACCGATTCATTTGACAGAAGTATTTTTTACTTCAAAGTTCCAACATACTACAAACAATACACTGTTCATCCTAACAATGTTGAGTGTTACTATATGCGTCTGCTGCTATATGAGATTTGAGTATCTACATGCTTTAGTGATCTGAAATAAGTATCTGGCATTGTTGATCCAACATACCAGTCTGTCTGTAGAGAACTGGGGCTGCTAGAAAAGGACATGCACTGGGATTGCTCCCTAGAAGAAGCTTCTATTTCAGATTCACTGCATAGAATCCAAGAACTATTTGCTGTAATTTTGGCGTTTTGTCAAGGTGCAGATCCTTTAGCACTCTGGGAGAAACACAAAGACAGCCTTTCAGAAGATATAAGGCAGCAGATTGAGAGTGAGAGTCCTGGTTTAGAAATTGAACTTTGCCAATAGACAATTATCAACAAGTGCTTACAACATCTAGAAAACTTAGTATTTTCTAAGTCAAACCAATCTCTATAAGACTTTGGTTTACCTCAACCAACTCCAGACACAAACACTACTACAGTTAATCGTGAATACCTGAAGGAGCTTTCCTAAAATACAGTTCACCTTTCTGAGATTGTTGCTAACAATGTTCCTAAACTCATTATAGATCAGAAGAACGTTTATAAAGAACTTATTGACAACATTGATAATGAAATTGGTTATCTGCTGTTTCTCAACACACCAGGCAGCACTGGAAAAAAGTTCCTAATAAACCTAATAACAGATACGTTGATGGATGGAGGTAAAACGGCTCACTCCGCCTTTAAACTAGCCCTGAATTTAAATGTCTGACAAACTCCTAACATATCAAAACAAAGTGACACAGCCAAGGCGTTAAGAGTGCAAGTTGATAGTTTGGGATGAGTGCACTATGGCTCATAAAGGGGGATTAGAGGCCCTAGACAGAACTCTACAGGACATTTATGGCAGTAAAAACTAATGGGCTGAATAACAATACTACTAGCTGGTGAATTTAGACAGACCGGCTGTTGTGCCTCGGGGAACAAGAGCAGATGAAGTTAAGGCGTGTCTAAAGTCGTCTTACCTGTGGCCTTTAAGTTCAAGTTTGTTCATTAACAGTCAACATGAGAGTGCATCTTAAAGGTGACTTAAAAGTGGAAGATTTTTCACATTTAAACTTACAGATTCGTGATTGAAAGTTAAAAAACAAAGATGGAAAAGTTAGCATCCCAAACAACCTATGTCAAGTTGTAAAAGGACTAAAAACATTAACAGAAAAAAATTATCAAGACTTAACAAGTATACATGATCAAACTTGGTTCAGAGAAAGAGCTATTATAACCCCTAAAAATGATACAGCAGCAGTCATCAATAACTTATTATTAGAACAATTTCCGTCTGACTTTGTAAAATATCCATCGGTAGATTCTGTAGTGGAGGTAGAGGATGCTGTTCAATATCCAGTAGACTTCCTCAACACGTTCAACCCTCCTGGAATACCACCTCACAAACTTCATCTCAAAGTTGGGGGTCCTATTATGTTGTTGAGAAACTTGATACCACTTGATTATGATTTGTAATGGTACCAGACTGCAGGTAAAATCTTTACACAGAAATGTTATAGAAGCAACTATATTTACTAGCTATGATTCTGGAGAAACAGTTTTCATACCTTGCTTTCCTTTGTTTCCGTCAGACTATCACTTTCACTTCAAAAGACTCCAATTTCCTATTAAAGTCTGTTTCGCAATGACGATCAACAAAGCTCAAGGGCAGTCTTTAAAAATGGCTGGCGTTCATCTGAGGGAAGACAGTTTCTCTCACGGCCAGGCCAGTTATATATAGCCTGTTAATTATATTAACAGGCTATAATTCTGACAGTCTGGTAATTCTACAGCCAGAAGGGAAAACAAAAAGCATTGTTGACAAAGAAGTGTTTTAAAATTCTGGTAGTCCCAGTAATGAGTACTTCTTATCCACTGCAAAAAAAAAGACACTAATATAAAGTCCTTAATAATTAACGCAGTTTAATGCATCACAAATTATGTGCAGTGTTTATTATAAAAAATTAACCCTTTTCTAAAGTGTGGGGCATTAGAAAAGCGTTTATTAAAGAAATCACAGTTGCAACTAAACAGCATGCTTTAATAAATATCTTCTACATTGCGAAGAACGGGTATTTATATAATTATATAATTATCATGAACAAAGCCGTGATCGGGTAAACAGCTACTTTAAATATATTTTTATTTAAAATATATGATTATGGGACATGATTAAATTTACGATTTTAACAGAATTGTCAGGTGTGTTTTTGAGGTTTTTTCTATTCCTTTCACCGCTAAAGCCTCTCTGTGAATACTACAGTGAACCCATTCAACTAATGGAGAAACTGCCTTAACTTTTGCTGCTAGTCCTGATTAAATGCCAGACATGGCACGGGCTCCATCGATTGTTACTCCGACACACTTAGACCAGTCAATTTCGTTTTCTTTGATAAAACCATCCAAACAGTTGAAAATATCAGCCCCGGTCGTTCTGGTAGGTAAAGGTCTTCAAAATAACATTTCTTCTTCTACTGATTCATTGGTCTCAAATCTTACAAAAGCTAATAAATTGGCATTATCAGCTATATCAGTGCTTTCATCCAATTGTAAGGAGTAAAAGTCACTTTGTTTCAAAGATGAAATAAGTTGCCGTTTTATATATTCAGCCATTTCTTCTATTCTCCTTTTAACCATGTTATTTGGTATTGGTATTTCCCTTGTTTTTTTGGTTGCTTTTTCGTCAAACAAAGAAGCAGAAATAAGCTTAGCAGCTGGCAAAATGATATTCTCACCTGCTATATGAGGTGCACCTTTTTTGGCAATCAACAGTGACAGTTGGTACGAAACCATTTTAACCTTTTTATTGTCACATCCTGTAGAGACATTTTCCATACTGGTCCTAGTCGATATCAAGATAGGACTTGACATCTCATTTCTTATTTTGAAAAAAAGTTATAGGCATATTAACACATTCTGGGTGTTTAGTTGAAATGTGTCTTTCTAGCTTAGAAGGCTTCATGCTTTGATTTGCCAATGTTTCAAAGCAAATTACACGTTGAGGTAATGGTTCTTCCTCTGTGCCTACAAATGTAAACCCATATTTTATATAATCGGTACTATATTTCCTGAAGAAAGTTTTTGGTTTCTTTGAATTCACCTGTACTTTACCCTTTTCAGAATTTATTAGGTTAGCGTTTGATGGTCCAGGCTCACCTTCATCAATTGTTACTTTAGAAATTTTCCTCTTACCAAAAGATCCTGTTTTCAACCATTTGGCCATCTTAAAAACTTTAGTAAACCACAAAGCGAAAATTCAATCCAAACACCAACACATTGTACAACTAGCTGCACCAAATATGTAACAGTAACTTACTGCATGATGTCCACAGTAAGACTGAGTAACTGAGGTTAGTAAATGGCGTGACCTTCGGTATTGTGGTGGAAGAACAGGAGGGGGAGCGGTGTTACTGAGGGGAGGGTGGGGTGGATCTGGGATGTAGTGGTTCTGTTGTCTGCCCCAGATGCCAAAAAACAAGAAAACAATCAAAACACAATTCGATTTGTTTTGATTTTTCTTATCTTTTTTGATGGTTTATTCGATGGTTTCTGATAGTTTTAGGATTGAGTCTCGACCCACCTGTAACCCTTCCGAGACCCACTAGTGGGTTGCGACCCACCGGTTGGGAACCGCTGCTGTAGATGATAAAATTTCCATGTTGACATGAATTTCCCCCTCTCCCGCATCTTTGGATTTTCCCACAATTGAGTACAGCTCTATTGTTCACCCCGTGCTACGTATATCCCTACCGTTTTTTATTTTATTAAAGTTATGGTTTTTATTAAAGCAACTGCGAAGTAGTTTGTGCCGCAGTATGTCAGTGAAACAAAAATGTAAGAGATTGAGTGTAGAGTAAAACTAAAACTTATTCAAAACTGTAGATGAAGGGATGAAGAAGGAAAGTCTAATCGCAAAGGACTTCGGAATCCGACAAAATACCTTATCGATTGTATTATACTGATCTTATATGTAAATGTGAAAATTTTTGATTGAAATAAAATACTTGTACTTTGGTGTTTTCTTTCATTTATTCTTTATTACATTCAACATTAGAGTTAACTAGTGAAAATGTGGTGACCCTGTGATGGTCAACCAACTCCTAACAAGGTAAATATAATAACCTAATTTGGAGGAGTTAGACTTAATTATAAAAGTAATTGCACGCAAGCTTGACTAACGTGAATGGTCATAAGGCTTAGGCCTATTTGCATCCCACCCATTAAATATATATAAATACCACGATAGGAAATATTGATTTAGGCCTTCGGAATCGCCATTTCCCAAATATTTCTGGTCCAAAGCCCATCTCAAACGTCATAGGCTTTTCTGTGTCAGCAACTCATCAGCTGATCTCCAGTCTCCTAGATAATATGGTTGGTGATCCCGATTTTAATTAAGATTGTAATTCGGACCACAACCACAATAACAGGCCGAATGATTGTTCATCAGAACGTGTCACACGTTTAAACCTAATTTTATCTTTAATATATATGCTGAAGAACAATTTATGACATTAGTGAAGCAAGTTTACTTGTTTAAAAAAAATGATCTCTCCCAGTTTTCATATGTGTAGTAAACTAGTGATTTTACAATTCCACTGAGGGGTGGAGGTCATGAAATTTGGTTCATTGCAAGAGAAATTGTTATTTATGACATTTAAATTAATCATTTAAAATTTAAAAGTAGGAAAATCAACTCTGCCACTGGTGCTAAATTTAATAATATTAAATTGTGTTGTGATTTTGGAAAATTAAGTTCAATAATTTTAAAATGATTGCAGAAGTTCGTCACAACATCACAAGACATGACAACACAACTTGTTACTAAAGTGAAAGAAGAGCAGCCATCCTGTTCATATACCTGTGAAATAAAACCAAATTTGGAAGCTCATACAGAGGTGTGTATGTCTGTCAATATATTGGAATGTTGAATGGTTTAATTAATTATTTAAATAAATTTACAAAAATAATTTACTTTGAAATGTTAAATAACTCGTCTATTAATTTTCTAAAGTATTTACTTATCATAATAAAATGGAATAAATATTTATTTTTTGATTCAAATTTAAAACCATAGGTAGGAAATCACATTATGGCTGCGGAAGAGCTTAACAATGTTACACTTTGTTGGATTAGTGGGAATGAATGTGCAGATATGCTGGCTAACAAAAGTATTAGCAGCGAAACTTATATGACTAGAACTGTTTTGTGACATATCCAAGATATTGGCTATGCAAGTGATAGCACTTGGGCTCAGAAAAAGCATATAAGAAAGTGGAGGAGTATCTCAGGTCCAAAGATGAACAAACTTTCACGTATTGCCGCTCTTAAGCAAATTTCATTGGATTTTCTCTCATGGGGCAAGGGTAATTAAACATATGTAAGGGATGGTCTTATAATGTGAGGAATTGTGAATTGCAGAGGACCTAATCTAAGAATATGAACACAATTACTCAAGACTGGAAGATTTTGAATTTTAAAGAAGAATTAAAGAACCATCTCTGTATTTTGTTTGTACTCCCATGTTTTGTACATTCCTGTGGGTTTCTAATTAAAAGTAACTATGTGCAGAATATTTATAAAACAATAAAATTTTGTACTCAATCTACAGAACAGCTTAATGGACCATTTTAATTAGTTGATACTTCTAATAAATCGACTGTTTTTATATTCCCCTACCAGGATTATATTTTCTGGCCTTTGTTTCTAAATAACGGACTTTCCTAAAAACAGACATGGACATGAAAATGATGGCCTATGGTCAGTTGAAATTTATGAATAATGGGCAATGGAACATAAAATATCACCCTTGTCTAGGAAATTGTAGTTGTCTCAAAACACACATTGAAATGTCTGTTCAGTAATTACCTGAAAGTTGAATTCCTGGAAACTAAGTGTAGTTTCTTTGACTTTTATACAGCAGTTGTTAGTCTACCCTAAGAATTGAGTTTTAATAAAGTTCCTGTGAGTACAGTGTGTATTATAGTTGTATAGTTATATGTACCTATGAAATTTTGAGGTAGCTATGAAGGTTACACTTTTGAGAGTTTTAAATGAAATACACCAGAAAGAGGTACCTCAAAAGTGTAACTATGTTAAACATAATTTATTTAAATTATTTATTATATGACGTGTACAGAAAATGTATAAAAATATATGTTACAAGTGTTGTGTAATTGTGAGTGTTTTATGGACATAATAGCTGGCCTGAAGAAATCTGCCTGTGGCAGCGAAACATGTAGCCACATAGAAGAAAATACAAACAAAGACTACATTTGACAGACACAAAAGTATGTATAAAATTTAAACCTAACATAATTAAGGGAAAGTGTGATTTTCTCCCTTTTTAAATTTAGATATTCCTAATTTGTTCATTTGTTTATTCAGTACTGTACTACGAAATGATTAATAAATAAAGAATATTATGTAATTTACAAAGTTGTGTTTTATTTTGTATTTTTGTGATATTAAAAACTATGCCTATTGTACTATAAACACTATAAACACTATTGTACTATAAACAAAGTTTCTATTCTGGTGTTTACCATGCGTTATCAGCCAGCCTATACAATATAACTGCATCTTTCGCGATAGTGAACATTTAAAACACCCTTTGGTTGACCACGTTTTCACTAGTTAACTCTAATGTTGGATTAGTTAGCTATTCCCTGTATTAATTTATTAGTTTGACCCCAAGAAACAAAAACACATTGCAAATAACAAGCAAACCTGTTTAGAGTTTGGTTAAGGTTATTGGATGTGCGATGAGCTATTCTGTATGCTTGTTTTTTTAAAACACAGACACAAGACCCTTACACACACAGCGGGGTATACCGAATAACTTGTAATGACTGTGATAAGATATACATAGGACACACAGGAAGAACATCAAAACACGGTACAAGAAACACCTAACTCACAATAACACCCTCAACATATGCTGAACACCTGCATGTACCGGAGTGTTTCAAGATTGCGCAAATCATCATGCTGCACAAACCAGACAAACCTACTGAAAATGTGACATCATACAGACTGATTTCACTCCTTTCAGTGATATCTAAACTGTGGGAGAAATTGTTTCTCAAGCAACTTAAGCCCTTAACGAGAATACCGGATCATCAGTTCGGGTTCCGTAGTCGACATTCCACAATAGACCAATTACACAGAGTAACTGCTGTCATAGAAAAGGCTTTTGAAGATAAAAAATATTGTTGAGCTGCTTTTCTTGATGCTGTACAGGCTTTAGACTGGGTGTGGCATGAAGGCCTTGCTATTAAGCTTAATGGATTATTACCAGGTAATTACTGTAGACTGTTGGAATCATATCTTGTGGGTCGTTTGTTTTGCGTTGTTTATGGGGACGCTAGATCAACCTTCTATCCCATACGGGCTGGAGTGCCTCAGGGCAGTGTTCTCGGACCAATCTTATATTTGTTATACACAGCAGATATTCCTACCACTAATAATACAACTGTTGCCACGTTTGCGGACAACACAGCAATATTGAACATTGGTGAGACTCAAGCTCAGGCAACTGACCACCTTCAAAGTTGTCTTGACCGGGTAGCGGAATGGACTTGTGACTGGAAAATCAAACTCAATGAACAAACATCAACACATGTTACATTTGCTTTGCGACACGTAGATAATATTCAATGTGTTTATATAAATAGCAAGCTAATACCGCAACATGATTCGGTTAAATATTTGGGAATGCACCATGATAAACGCCTTACATGGAAACTCCACGTGAAAAAAAAAGTAGAAAGGATTCGCCTTTAAATACATCCAATGTACTGGCTAATTGGCAGGAAATCGCAACTGGACCTTTATAATAAGCGAATAATTTATTTAACAATAATCAGACCAATTTAGACATACGGAGTGGAACTTTGGGGATGTACAAAAAAATCTAATCGACTATTGGTACAAAGAAGCCAAAATGGTATAATTCGTGCAATGACCAACGCAAGATGGTATCAGCGTAATGATGACCTACATTCGGACTTAAATCTGAAATCAGTAGAAGACGTTATAACGGATTATGCAAATAGACATGAGAAGAGACTCCTAAATCATGTTAACGTTGAAGCTTTACAACTGCTGGACACGGAACCGTGTATAAGAAGACTTGGCTGGCTGAAGCCACAGGATCTACCTCAAATATTGAAGTTTTTAGATACCTAGTAAGGTTTACGTAGCTAGAACCTAGATTATGATTTAGGCTTCAAAACATGTTTCTCGATTTCTTGTATATGTATTACTTATTTGAGCAGTAGCTTAAGATTGTAATAATCCAGTATTTCAATAAAAATATGTCATTATAAAAAAAAATAATAATAAAAAATATGCTGAACACCTGATGAACAGCAACCACACTTACAGCAATATCGAAAACAATCTACAAATATTACACGTAGTAAAGAAGGGAAGAACAATGAACATCCTGGAGGAGTATGCTATTTATAAACAGTGGAAGAAAGACTCGGACTCCCTTCTGAATGACAAACAACATTTCGCTTCCAACTGTATCTATGTTACTATATACACAATAAATAATAAAAGGTAACCAAGGTTATAGGTGATAACGTCAGTATTTCAGGAGCATTAGAAGTTGTAGGATATGGCCACATCAGGGAAAAATAACTTTTTATTTTTACAATAGAACAAGAACCAACCGGTTTACTATTTTGTGTGTGTGTGTGTGTGTGTGTTTGTTTTTATATACAAACACGTTTTGTGTTATGAACCTGTTTTTAGTTTGTTTAGGTGTGCTAAGCCTGAGGATGCCTTATGTTGAGGCGAAACAGCTGTAGCTACTAATAGGAAATATGACTTCTTTTGACTTAAGGTATGTTAACTAATTAAGTAAATTTAAATAATAAAATTACTAATTGCTGAAATTTTGGAAAACCACTATGAATACTTACAAAAATATATTCAGATTTAATACATTTACAATAAACCCAGTTTTTCTATGCAACTTAAGTTATATTAGATATACAGTAATTGTCATACCTTTCAACATAAAGAAATTTATAGTCTGAAGATACTTGACAAGGTTGTTCAGGAAGACTTTTGTAGACACATAGACTAATAAATGTTAACACTTTCTATAGTTTAATACTACCTAAATCCACATAGACAATATTAACCATATAATACACTAAACCTCGTTGTCTTTGTCTCAACAACAGGACGTAAACTAACTAGAAGAGTATGTAGGCTAATCTTTGATACAAAACAGATGCATATAAAAGTATTCAAAAGCAAGTGTTGCGAAAGAATAATTAACTCAGAAATAAGTGGTTGCTTGAAACATCTTCCTTAGGCAGTGAATTCAGCAGTTGGCCTATCAAGAAATAGCTAGGTATTAGCGTAGTGATTTCGTTTAGATCTGTAGTAACTAGTGTTCATGATTGAGAATTTAAAATGGCTTTGACATGTGTGGTTAGTATGATGAAGTCCATAGGTAACGGACATTGCTCCACAAGAATTTTAATAAGGTGGTACTTGATATTTTTAATGACGCTTTCTTGTAGACCATGTAGTGCAACGGGAGGTAAAATTGATAATTAATATTGTGCTTAGCAGTTACTAATGTGATGTTGAAAATTTTGATCTCACATGAAAAATCATGAAGAATCTGTGCAGTTAGTTTTGGAATCAGATTAAATGTCGGAACATTGTCCTCGGCGTGATGTAAATCTGGTTAAAACATTGATGTATGCATCTGTAGATAGTGACTTTTATATAAACAAAAATTCTTAAATAAACTTTCATTTTTTCCCTTCATAATGTGTGAATTTTCACAAAAAATGTACCCAAAAAGTCAACACATGATTTAGAAAAAGGTCTTGCCTGTGTTATACACTTCTTTGGACAATTTCCCATAAGTAGGCAAGTACAAAGGATTTTCTCTAAAGTAAACAATACATTTAAAAATTACAGATGTGAATTATAATTCTGGCAGATAAAATTCCAAAGCGTTGTCATAATAAAGATTGAAGCAGTTGAAGCCCAGCATGTAAATATACGTCATCATATTTAAATATAAATGTTATATATGATTCCTTGGAAGTATGACAGGATCTTTTGTGTCGTATTTGAGTGTAGATTGTGACAATCGTCCTCTTACTTTAAAAATGTGACCCTTATCTAAAGAAGATGAAAACACTGTAATTTTGTACAGGACTTGTTTTTTAACAGATCTATCTCTTCAGCAAAGTTACGGTGTTGAATCAATTTTATAATGCAGTATCAATTTCTTTTACTGACAATGGTCCTTTTTATTTATATGACGTAAATCTTAGCATATTGAAGTTTTTTTTTATGTTGACCAACTAGAGTAATGAGTCAATAAGTCTAATTCTTCTAACATCTAAGAGATGCCTGGTGATGTGGGTTGTTATGAATTTGAAGTGGAGTGTCTATCACCTGAAGTGGTGATTTTGGCCACTCATGGTCAGAAAGATTTAGCAGGTTGGAGCCTGACCAACATGGAGAGTAATTTACAAGTCTGGCGGTGTAATAGTCCCCAGGTACAATCAGTTGGATTGTGATATGAGAAAACATGAGATCAGTTTTCAGATGAAACCCAATCTTGGGTTTGTGTTACTCTGTTGGCAATGTAGATTTTGAGTCTATATAAAGGTGTTTTTATCCATACTAGAATCAGTCCATCAGCGAGTGAAATATATTCTATAGTCATATATATTCTTTAGTGAGATCCAAGTAGTATTGTGGAACATGCATTAATTTATCGAGCAGATGTGCTCCACAAAGTTCCAATTGTGGTAGCAATATACGTTTTAAAAGTATGACTTTTTTTAGCATTCAAAATATGTGTTTTTGATGTGGTTTGCGTAAACAATGCTTAAGAAAACAATGGCTGCATAAAATCACTAAATCCAATGGAGTTTTATGTGTTGTGCTTTATACAAATCCAGGTAGTAAGGTACAGTAGAACGTCAATAATTCGGAGGTCAAAAATCCGGACCGTCAATAATCCGGATTCGTCTCTAGCAAGAATATGTAGTGTCTAATGTTTTTACTGTACGTTGTACACATGTTGCTGTAAATAAAATTCGATACAGTGCTTGAAAAACATGTTTTTAATTTATTGACCTTATACTCTACCTACCAATAATAGAAAATAATACAATTTAAAATTTTTTTTTCTCAAATAGTGCGTGCTGGCCGTTTTTTAATGTAATTTCGATAATCTGGATAATTTGATAAACCGGATGGGGTCCGGTCCCAATTAATCCGGATTATCAACGTTCTACTGTATTACCTGTTCCAATTTAGGGAAATCTTCACTAAGTGTTTTCCAAGTTTAGATAATGTTATCAGGAAGTGTGTCATCCCAACCGAATCTGATGGACTACAGACTCTACAACAGCTATATGACACATTTAGCGTGAAAGGTGATTGGAGAGACCAACCACATGAATCATACAAGTATGCAATAACATACAAAATAAAGCATTTGATGTAAGCATGTTTATTGACATTTATAGTACAAGAGAATTTGTCTGTTTTTTGTAGGAGTCCACTTTAAACCAAGGATAGAAAAAAGTGGTTGATCGGTCAATTTAAAATAAAGAAACATTTCCCTATGACTTTCAGAGACTTCGTGTACTAGTTCAAAAGCGTTTGAAGACCATTTCCTTAGGTGAATTTGTCCTTTGAAGACAAGAAAGATGATAGGTTCCTGATGAAGAGCTAAAGCGGTAGGCATGTCATGTGATCCTGTCACAATGCTATCAATGTAAATGTTGGTTTTTATGACATGTAATGTGAGTGGGTTACTTTGAACCTCCATCTTGAACTAACTGGTTGAGAGTTTAATTGCCAAATAAGGATTTCAAACTATAGGTTACTGTGGTTAATTTGTAAATTGAGAAAGGCAGCAATGCATGGTATTTCTATAAACTCAGTTGATAATTTTGATCAGATTATGCAATCTTTATCTGTCACTACATTTGTTTGTTGTCATAGGAAAATATAGTGCTATAGCAGCAAAATTGAAAAATTATATCACATATTTTTTTTGCAGTTTAGGAAAACAATGGAGCATGTCGTTAAGTGTCAGTCCTATATGGATTTTTGCACTTGCATCAAAAATAACTCTCATTATTGTTGTTGAGCTGTTTTCTTTAAAACCGAATGATAAGGCAGAAAATAATTTGGATTTTTTTAAACCAAAAACTGAATCTGTGACAAATTCCACATGTTTGGAGGCAAAGGTAGGCCCTAGTCATTCATAAAAGTAGTATATGCATTTTAATTCAATATTTAAATGTAAAGTTTTTTCTAAATTAAAAAAAAAAACTTTTCGCTTGATCAAAGGTGTTTCCTTAATTAGCAGGATTTATTTTAAAAGGAAGCAAAATAGTATATTCACTAAAGTGCTGCAGTGATACAAATGAACACATTCTATAGTTCAACACATACTTAATTCTTAACTTTAGGTAAGAAACCTTCCAGTTATTGTATTTACATTACTTTGTTGACCGACTAGCTCCAAATTATTTCCCCTTAATTTATGAAATCTCTGGACCATAGTTCTTTTATCTCAACTTATCTGACGGATACCAAGGAATATTCTTATAACCAATCTAATCTTTAAGATTTTGCAATGCTTATTGTTAATATGAATTTACTAGTTAATAAATATCTGCTCTGGTTAGGTGACAATAAATTTTTGAACTAGTGTGATTAGTTAGAAAATCAAAATATTTATTCAATCTCAATAATATCTTATTGTAACACATCATAACATTTTCCTGAAATGGAAGACATATAACATAACAAAATAATAATTCAAAATAATGACAAATTCATATTTATCCACAGATAAGGAAATCCCTAATAGGTATTGTTGTAAGATTGTACAAACATGAGATAGCAGTTGTCCTTGAACAATCTCCTAATGTGAGGTATTTTGAATATGTATCAAGTGAATTATTGTTTGAATTTAATTTTTAGATGACTTCAGAGGAGAGAAGCATCTGATGCTAGAGTAAAAGCTACTAGACTCTTCAAAGAAGTGTTAGACAAAGTCAAATGGGAAAAAACAAGAAACTTTATAGTTATTTGATAAGCATGTTTTTGGTTCCAAGTCACAATTAAAATAAAATATTTAATTACCTTAGGTCCGTCTTGTGACTTCGTTGTTGATTGCTTTTTACATGTTTCGAGGCCGTAACCCCATCATCAGAAAATTACTTTGTTCACTTAAAGAACTCGTCATTGATTATAATAAAAAACACATTTAACACAAGAACATACACTGACACAAAAATAAAAACAATAAAAACACATTATATGAGCTTGTCTGACATTGTGTGCTCTGTCGTGTCTATAGGAGTACTCCTATATAATGTGTTTTTATTGTTTTTATTTTTGTGTCAGTGTATGTTCTTGTGTTAAATGTGTTTTTTATTATAATCAATGACGAGTTCTTCAAGTGAACAAAGTAATTTTCTGATGATGGGATTACGGCCTCGAAACATGTAAAAAGCAATCAACAACGAAGTCACAAGACGGACCTAAGGTAATTAAATATTTTATTTATAGTTATTCCATAAAGTGACTTGGATACTAAAGAATAGCAAGTTGATGGGGCCATCATGGTACTAACCGGACAGGATCATACAATACAACACAAGCAAATTGTAATATCAAACAAGTTAGTTGCAAAGGCCTTGGTAGGAAATGTTAAATTGTAAGGTAGATCAAGGCCCTAACAGGTGTCTGTCGTAAATCTGCAAATCTTAACAAGTTTACACTCAATTCAGTGTTTTAGTCCTTGTGAGCGTTGAAGGTGTAGATATTTGAAAAAGTCTCCACTCACTACGATTGTGTCTGGACACGGCTCTGCCAGATCTCGTAACTAAACGAATATCATGTTTTCTTGGGAGGTCAGAATTCGAAATTTTTGACAATAACATTTCTATTTACCATTGTTGGTAGCATTACATGTAGAATTTATTGAAATCTGCAAATTTGTATCTAATTCATGTGTTATATTATGATGAATAATGCACAAGATATGAACAAAAAACTTTTAATATGACCACCATAATAACATTTTCTATTTGATTTGTTTAATTTAAATAGGTTTCTACGTAAGCACACTATAGTCTCCTACATCAAATTTCATGTTCCTATGTTAGTTTTTGTGATCACTATTATGCTAACATATGATAATGACAACAACAACAAATTGAGCGGATATCAAAAATAACTTTTTTGATTTCTTGAGGTTATGAAACGTTAATAAAGAGATCATAATTCTGTACGATTACCAAACTTACACTAAACTTCGTATACTGGGTATATAAATTGAATTTTATAAGTTGGTGTCAGCTTGTTTTATCAATTCAAACCATAATATCAAAACAAAACTTATAACACGGTTTTTAATTTTTCCTCTTAAAGAGGAATAATAATCTCTATTATAAAACTTACCTCTATTTTAACTTTGGTAAGAGCCAGAAGATCTTCCTTCTCATTATCTACCTTTGTACTAAGCAACAAACAGAAAAACACATAAGCTTTAGTACTCCACTCAAGCATAATGTTCTTTTTTAATTATATTTATTTTATGTTGTTATAGCAATATTATTTATGTAACAAGAGATACAATAATCTAATCTAACAAATTACAATTTAATGAATTAAAACAAATATATAGACACTCTGGCAAAACTTATACATGTATATAATTACACATTTCTACTAACAAAAACTTGGACCAACACAAATAGTATGATCATAGTAATAATGAAACAAAAACAAGAAATTTCAAAACAAAGTGCAATAAAATAACATCTATACCAATATAGACTGATGTGAAGTAGAATTGATGAATTTGCCATTTACGGCTATCAAACTTACAGCGTAGAAGGGTTGGATACAAAAGTTATTGTAGGCTGATTTAAAATTTGTAAAATATTCCCTCCATTTTTATAAATTCTATGAGTATGCTAATAAGATTTACTCCAACTTGTGATGGCACCTTTCTAAAAACATTAAGACTTGCTACTGATACCGCAATAAATCAGCTCCACTAGTATTGTGATTATAAATATTTTTATTATATACTGGTTTACATTTAATCCAATAGTGTAAAATGGTTTCATAAATATATAAATTTGGAAAGATTAACATTTATAAGTCTTTGAATGGTTCCTTCCACGATTCCATTCTTAACCCACAATAAGTTTAGCTCATTTTTGCAAATCTATCATCCCTTGCATCTCCCGATCTGAAGTTATCCCATATTTCAAATGGGTATAGATAAGTCCATAATAAGACATAAGGTGTGTATTTCTAGTGCAATATATCATAATACTTTTCATTAAAAAAATACCAGAACACAATTTCTTACATTCTAAATCAATATAGAGGTTCCATTTTAGATCAATGTCTATAAATTTGTCCTACAAATTTAACTCTTTTCACCTCATTAGTTATCTCCCAACATAATATTTGGAGCCTACACTGTTTTATATTGTTTTATACACTGATTCAAATTGTAACACATAAAAATCAGTCTTGTTTGAATTTATAAACATAACCTTGGGGTGGGTCAACCGGGGTCAAGGCGAAGTGTCAAAACCGATAGATATACAGTATGGTGGTTCGAAAAAAACGTTTTTATGATTTTGAAATCCCATTACCACGCAAAAGTTGCAGTTTGTTTCTCTGAATTCGGGAAAAATAATTTTAAAAATCTAAATTTTCATCTTTAGTTCTCGCATGTGGCTTAAATTTTGGAAAAAAAAAATTTTTTTTGATAAATTTTAAAATTCTTAAAATTTTTTTAAAACATTTTTCTTTATTCACCAGTAATAAAACAACTGTAAGTAACGAATTTTTGATAACAAAATAAGCTTTATACATCTTTTATATCATGTTTAGTTCAAGACTTAGGCCCGAAATAGTGTAAAATTAACCATGAACTGGACATTTCAACCATATTTTTTTTTAGATATCATTCATTTAAATTATAACTGAAATGCCTGGATTCGATCAAAGTCATGCTCTTCTTTCTTTTTCTATCATGAACAGATTGCTGAACAAGTTTTTCTTCTAATAAAAAATCATAAACTTGAGTGCAGCTAATTAGCTCCTTTCAAATACAATGAAACTACCCAGAACTCACCACGGGGAGGTGGCTGCACTTCGAGTTCCACCCACTCCCTACCCATCCATCCATCCAATTGTAGGGGTGTTTTTGTGCAATATTTAAATATAGTTTGAAGTAGTACCTAAATCAGAACTAAAATAGCCAATCAACGTAAAGCGTGAATTTAAGTTTACTTATGATCTTTAGGCATTGTTTTGAATTCAACGATGGCATAACTGATCTTGAAAGCATTGTTGTTCTTATGAAACCATCTCTATTTTCTTCCTTGCAAACTTGTGTACAAGACTCTGTTACTAGTTTTACTATTCTTTCCACACTTTGTGTATGGCAAGGAAATTTCATCAGGTCAAACTTCGGCATAACATCAGTACCAATTAGTTGGTCTAAGCTCTCATTTGACACATGGTTCACTGCTGGAGAAGGTGAAAGTTTGCACTGAGAACATTCAACCAGTTCAATGTAATCTGAAGCAGCAAAATTGATGGTCGGAGTTTGAAATATATGCACTGATTTTCCTTGTGGCTCTTGCTTTCTAGCCTTTAGCAATCTTCGAAAAGCTAACTGCCGAACATGGATTCTTTAATCTACTGCCATTGATATTGACATATTTTCCGGATGACAAAAAAAAGCATTCTTCTGAATCACAAGATCAATGATTTGCTTTACACTATCGAGTAGCTGTCGTGACGACTGAACAACTTTGAAGACGTGAACGGGTCCAAACTTCACTGATGGATGCCTTTTGATTTCCAACCAAACTGGAGCGTATACTTTCATAATGTAGTTGACAAGAATATTAAGAATATTAATAATAAAGTTCCTCGGAAGGTGTCAATTCAGATATGTATAGCCTTAGTGTCCTATTTGCACATGTCAACCACCTAGAATGACTAAGAGGACCAGGATCTTTCACAGTGGGATCTGAAGAACACTCTCCTGTCTGGCTCTTACCAAAGTTAAAATAGAGGTAAGTTTTATAATAGAGATTATTATTCCTCTTTAAGAGGAAAAATTAAAAACCGTGTTATAAGTTTTGTTTTGATATTATGGTTTGAATTGATAGAACAAGCTGACACCAACTTATAAAATTCAATTTATATACCCAGTATACGAAGTTTAGTGTAAGTTTGGTAATCGTACAGAATTATGATCTCTTTATTAACGTTTCATAACCTCAAGAAATCAAAAAAGTTATTTTTGATATCCGCTCAATTTGTTGTTGTTGTCATTATCATATGTTAGCATAATAGTAGCTGTCGTGACGACTGAACAACTTTGAAGACGTGAACGGGTCCAAACTTCACTGATGGATGCCTTTTGATTTCCAACCAAACTGGAGCGTATACTTTCATAATGTAGTTGACAAGAATATTAAGAATATTAATAATAAAGTTCCTCGGAAGGTGTCAATTCAGATATGTATAGCCTTAGTGTCCTATTTGCACATGTCAACCACCTAGAATGACTAAGAGGACCAGGATCTTTCACAGTGGGATCTGAAGAACACTCTCCTGTCTTCACTGCTTGATAAATGTCAAGTAAGTATTGTTGGTCCTTGCTTAAGTCAGTTTTGGTTATGTTAATATCTTCACCAGTGATCATTTCGAAATTAGCAACCAGGCGTTTTTTATAGTCCAATAAAAGTTTGCCCATTTTTCCTGAGAAACTTTTTGACCCTGAAGTCTTTCAAACATATGTTTTTCATGTCTGATCTTGCTCTTGTCTATTACAAGCGATAAATCTCCTTCATTGATTGGGCCAAGGTATTGCAAAACCCTTGAAGCAATAGCGGCAGTGGCTCTGTCTGATATCCCGTATCTATCACTCATCTATGCAATTGCAGGAAGTTTAATTCGCATTTGAGAAGTTGATGGTAAACTGTCACAACTTTCTTCAGTTGGCGCTGGCTTAACGTGTGCATTTCTGCCTCGACGAATGTGTTGATTTCTTTTTGACTTGTATAGAAAGATACAAGCATTGAAAATGACTTCAAACACACTTATATTTAGGTATAGTTACAACATTTTAAACAACCAATTACGGTACGAAGAGGTGATTTAAAAAAAGTGAAAAATGTTCAAATTAGCCTTTTTTAAAACCAAATTAGGGCTAGTGTGCGAACTAAAGATGTAAAAAAAAGCAATAAGAACTATTATTTTAATGAAAAATATGTTACATACTGTTATTTTATTACTGTTGGATAACGAAACATGTTTAAAAAGTAAATTTTAAAGAATTTTAAAATTTATCAAAAATTCAATTTTTTTTTTCAAACTTTAAGCTACATGCACGAACTAAAGATAATAATTTAGAATTTTTTAATTATTTTTCCCGAATTCAGGGTAACAAACTGCAACGTTTGCGTGGTAATGGGATTTCGAAATTGTAAAAGCGTTTTTTTTCGAACCACCCTAATATACAGTAGCCTCAAACTAGGAGTGTGTCTGGTGTAAGGGCTGTGTCCTCCCTTCTACTTGCTTCTCTAGCCTGACTTAATGGTACTACCCATTCCAAGAAAACTAGGTACACAAGTTACTGCTTAGTTATATTTAATTCTTAGTAACAACTTCGTGACAGACTGTTTCTCACTTACCTTATGATTTTTGCCTACTTGCACACAATATTTATTTATAAAAAGTTATAAAAACTAACAAAGTATAAAGTTGTGTAAAAAAGTAAGTTTATGTAATGATAAACTGTAAAAAGTTTTTACATAATAAAAATAATGACAAAAATATTCAAAAAATTTATATTTTTTAGCTAAATGATAACTTACTGCAAGAAAGTTGTAGATTTTATTTTGTTGGTAGATAACATTTTTACAATTAGTTTAGGCACATTCTAGAAGTATTCGAATGAATACTGGACTTACTGGTTAGGCTACTTGAATATCTAAGAATGGCATGTAATATTTACTATATTTTTGTGGGAAAAGTAAATAGAATGATAAGTTGTAATGAACTATCATTTATTTTGTAAGTTTTACATAATATTATTTTAATATATTTACTATCGGTAGTTATAAAAGAGTGAATAATATCTTCAGTGAAAATATTTATGGGCTAAACTGTATAAATATTATCACTTTATAGCTATACAGAGTGTTAGAAAATGTCGTGCCAAACTTTAGGTTGTGGTTACATGGGTCAAAATAAAGAAAAAATTCCTGTAACTAAAGTCCAGAGGTGCCAAGATATCGGCCATTTTGTTTTTTACTAAATAATTTAGATGATGGGAATGGTTTGAACCATATTTCCAAATTATTAGACGATTGATCAAAAACCATATAATGTTACCCACTTTCAACTTATTTGACATAAATTAAATTGTCCATTTGTCTTTTATAAATTAAAAAACAGATTTTGTTTTTCATAAATTAACATAATTCAATATATATATATATATATTTTTTTTAGACTAAATTTGGATATTGTAGATAATTGAATCCATTATTATTGGAGAATCCCGTCAAACGCCAAAAATGTTATTTTGTCATTTAAAGTACTTATAAAATGAATACTTTTTAAGGTTATATAATTTTTTCCTTACCATTACGAAAATAAAATAAAATATATATTTAGAAATAAAACAACTAATTGTTTCATGTTCTGTTCATTAACAAAATTTTGTCCATCTCTTTAATATGCAACTTTGTGCACTTTTGTAAATGTTTTATTCTTATTCACACCAATAAAGGAAATGAACGTAGGATGTGCGTTTACACAGAAGCACCTGAGGTGTATATTTTGTTATTGAGGTTGTACCACTGATAGCAAACGCATTAAAGAAAGTGTGAGGGGCCCAACTTTTCCTCTCCACCCCAGACACATTCCTACTTTGAGGATACTGTGAGTTAAACTTTTAAATTGAAAAATTATCCATATAATTTTAATCACCTTCAACCCAAGACAGTGCCCAAGCTACAGTTTTCCTATTCATAACACCCTCTTTAAAATCTATTGTCTAAAAATACTTACAACAAAAATACAAATAAATGTTCATAGTTCATTAACAACTGTGCGGTAATCTCTGACAGTGGATGGCTCACGACCATTAAGCTACCATCCTCCTCAACTTCCCGGATAATCACCAATACATTTCCTTCTCCCCCTCAATAGGAAGTGTTTTTCAGTCTGCTAATCTATTATTAGATCACAATTGTTTGTATTATGTTTAGTTTTGTGGCATCGCCAAAGGAATTGTATATTGTGAATGATCATATTCAGTTTTTAACTCTCAAACAAGTTAGTAAAACAAGATGAGAATTACAGATAAATTCTATATCTGCTGTAGTATACAGGTATAGCAGTGTTCTAAGGGCACTTGGTTAACTGAGTAAAACCAAGACTGATTCAACCATCTCATCAGAAGCAAAGTCACTCCAGATGGATATGGAATATTTTTCATTCTTGGTGTAATTGGTAGCATGATATGATGTACTATTTGAGATTAAACTTGTCAACAAAATTGTTCAAAGTCAGACTTTCGATATTTCTTTGACATCTAATCAACTACAAAAATGTGTTGAATTCATTGAGAAATTCAGTGATATTATATTGAAAGATTCAATCTTGAAAACCAGAGAAATAGCTACTGAAATTGGTATTGAAGATGTTTTTCAACAAAAAAGATCTAGAACAAAGACAAAACTTTTCTCTTTTGAATGTAAACATAAGTACAATCCGAGCCCTGAAGATTTATTGAATCCCTGGGATGAATTTCAATATTTACACTACTTGGAAAATTTGGTAATGGAGGGAACCTTTGATGTCAATGACCCTGGTGCCTCAACCTCTAATGTTTATAAAAAAGTTGTTTCTTAAAAAGTGCTGAATAGTTACATTTTAATTTATAAACGCCTTCTTTTAAGAAGCTAGACATACTCTCTTTACTATGGCTGTTCGTGTTTATAATTGTGACAAGAATGAATACAGTTGTCAGTTTTTTAGAGGAGGAAGTTTTGTGGGAAATTTGGTTGCACTGCCCAAGTAGCATGACTACATAAGATCCTTGCCTCCAATCCCATAAATCCAATGGAGAGTCTTATAGCCCCAAGTGTAAGTTTACAGAAACCGGGAAGGAAACTGTTGAAGTTCTACTGAGGGCACTCTTTCCTGACCCAGTTACGAAGAGAAAGGATGGGGATCAAGGGCCAGACATTCCCTGCATAGTTCCATCTAGTGAGAGCTTGTGTATCGCAAACCAATTAGTAAATACAGTATTAACAAAATTAGATGAGCTATTAGTTTTTACCCATTTAAACCGCCTGGCTCAGATGGGATTTTTCTGGTTTTACTGCAGAAAAGGCAAACATACAGTAGCCTCAGACTAGGTGTAAGGGGTGTGTCCTCCCTTCTACTTGCTTCCCTAGTCTGACTTGACGGTACAACCCATTCCAAGAAAACTAGGTACACAAATTACTGCTTAGCTACATTTTAATTCTTAAACTAACAACTTCATGACACACATTTGTAAGCGTTTTATTCTTATTCACACCTATAAAAGAAACTAAAGTAGGGTACACATTTACACAGAAGTATTTGAGGTCTATATATTTTTTTATTGGGGTTGTACCGCTGAAAGTAAATGCAACAAACAAAGTGTGGGGGCCTCTCTTTTCCTCTCCACCCCAGACACATCCCTACCTTGAGGATACAGTACATTAACCTCTTCTTGTGCAGACTGTTCTGGGTTAGTCTAGCCACCAGGAACTTACCTCTAGTGTGGAAGGCAGCCAGAACAGTGTTCATACTTATGCCAAGACATAGTTCTTATGTTGAGGCCAAGGGCTATATACCGATCCTTTAACTTCTTTTATTCTGTAGACCCTAGAAAACCCGATAGAGAAACATACACACACAGGGGCATGATTCCTTTGCATATAAGTCAACATGGGTGCCAGTCAGGTAAAGGGTGTGAGAGTGGACTTCATAGTCTAGTACAAAGACTGGAAAAGACTCTCAGAAACCGTTAATATGCTATTGGTGTCTTTTGACAATGCCTCCCATGATTCAATGGTCGGAGCCCTATCATATCATGGAATTGATACAGCATGGGCAAGTGGGTGGGTGACATGTTAAATGGGAGAACAGTTGTAGGTAAAGTAGTGGAAGAGGAGATGGAGGATGAGGTCACCAGAGGCTGTCTACAAGGGGGAATTCTCTCTCTCTCATTCTGTGGTGGCTGATGGTTGACATTCTTCTGAAACTTTTTTCATCATCGGGTTACTACATAACATATGCAGATGATGTGGTTAAAGAAAAAGACCTTTAAACTCCAAATTAAGTCAATCAATCATAAACTATTGCTTTTTGCCACAAGTCCTGGTAGCAGAGGGTGGTTTTAAAGTAAAATTCTAAGTTGTTAAACACAAACCCCTCAAACGACTTTGATAAATTAATTTTATTTGCTCTCTGGTGCTTGTTTAGCTTGTTGTGCTCAGTCTCTGGTATAGGTTTCCTCCTTTTGTAAAAAAATATATATATATATATATATATATATATATATATATATATATATACAATAATAATAAGTTAATAAAATAATTTCAATAATAATAATACTGATGTCAATTATATAACAAAAGGAAAACCAAAAGTCCTAAAACTATAAATAAAATTTTAATGAACTAATGAAAAAAAAAACACAAAATAAAACAAAAAAACATGTTTTCTTCCGACTATCATCATTGATTAAATCAACTAGTTAAACTTCTTTTATTAATTTTTTTTTACGAATTTGAACACACACAACATGGTTCAAATCATCTTATATTTTAAAGAAACAGGAGAGACAAATAATAATTGAAACACTCAAACATATAAAAATAAATTTACAAAATTAGCCAGTCACTTGTTTAAAATAGCAATTTATTTATTTAATTAAAACAGACTTAAATCTTGTAAACATTTTTTGAATTGGTGCATTAAAACATACTTATAAAATAGCTTCATTAAATTGTAGTAGGTTTATTTACTGATATTGTTTTTTACAGCTTATTTTTATCTATTATTTTAATTTGGTTTTATATGTTTTTATTTAGTTTAGTTATTTATACTTCTTTCTTAAATGTTTTGAGTGTGAGAGTTTGTGATTTTTATATATTTTTTTGTCTATAGTGTTTTATTTCTCTTGTTTTGTTGTGATTTTCAATATTTATTATTGTTGTTATTATCATTGTTATTTTATTATTTTAAATAATTTATGTGATGTTTCTTTTTTTAATGTTTATGTATGTGTGTATGTGTATATATGTATGTATTTTCTACGTTAGTTTTAATAGGTTTATGCATTAAGATTATCATTTCATATTTTTAAATTATTATATATGTATATATATATATATATATATAATTCTGTTTATTTTCTTCTTCATAATATTATTATTATTGGTTTTTTGTTTGTTTATATATATATATATATATATATATATATATATATATATATATATATAAACAAACAAAAAACCAATAATAATAATATTATGAAGAAGAAAATAAAGAGAATTATATATATATATATATAATTCTGTTTATTTTCTTCTTCATAATATTATTATTATTGGTTTTTTGTTTGTTTATATATATATATATATATATATATATATATAAACATTTATGGGTGTGTATTTTTGTAGGTATATTTCTCTCCATATTAGTTTTAGATTTATATACATGTTTATTATGCTTGTGTGTGTTTTGTTGTGTTTGGGGGGAGGAGAGAGGGTGGTCCGGTTATGTTTTTGTTTTATAGTTTTTGATTGTGTTATATTTATTTTTGTATATCAGATATGTTACGTTATACTTTGGCATTGTATTGTAGAATAAATTGTGATAGCATTGGACTTGGAGGTGTGGTAGGTCCAAGTTGCTTTCTCTTGTTATAATAGTGACCGAGTCAGTGGGGTTTGTGTGAATTTAGCAGCTGAGGATGATGACTTAGTTATTGAAACGTTGTCTAGTATTTGTGTTGCTCAAATTAAGTGATATTTTGTGGAGAATTGTATTTTTGTTCATTTGGTTATTGAAGTTTCCATATGTGTAGCTCATTGCCGTTAATATTCTTTATAATTATACAGTTTATTTTTAAAACTACTCTTAGGATTTTGTTGAATTTAATTAAATCTATCGTTTCGGAAGTTGTAGGTTACAAATAAAAAGTTTAAATATATCTAATACTATTATATTATATTTTAAAATATTATGTTGAAAACGAGCATATGGATTTTGTTGAAATGGGGGTGAAACTATGTTTTTAAAATTCTCGACTAGAAATAAAAAAGTTAAATTATATCTAATACTATTCTTGTATAATATATACAAATATTATTTTAAAACGGGGTTAAGGATTTTCTTGAAATGTAGAAAATCTATATAAATGAATCATTGCGGAAGTTTATTTTTATCTATTACTATTTTTCTATAAATATAAATTTAATATTGAAAACGATTTTGTAGAAATGGTTTGAATCTTTCGTATATCTAGTTCTAGGTTTAAAATTTTAAATATATGCGTTACTTTTCTTGTATGATTTAATATATCATTTATACTGGTATAAAAGAATTTTTGAAATGTGGTGAATCTATCGTTTAGGAAATTATTGCTTAGAAATAAAAAAGTTAATTAGAATTATTATTATTCTTGTATATATATATTTTAAACGGGCTTAAGGATTTTGTTGAAATGTGGTGAATCCACCTTTTCAGAAATTCTAGGTAAAAGTTTAAGTATATGTAATCTTATTTGTGCATAATTTTAAATTTAATTTTTAAACTGGCATCAGTTTTCGTTGAAATTGGGTGAATCTACTCTTATGGAAGTTATATGTTAAAAATAAAAGAGTATATTATTACTAAGATTATTTTTGTATAATTACAATGTTTATTTTGAAGGAAAACGGGCTAATGTATTTTTTAAATGGATGTATCTATCCTTTTGGAAGTTTTCGGTTCGAAATAAAAATTTGAATTATGTCTAATAATATTCTTGTGTATATAGAAATTTATTATGAAAATGGGCATAAGGAATTGGGTTAATCTATGGTTTCGAAAGTTCTCGGTTGAAAAAAAAAAGTTTATTTATATCTAATACTATTCTTGTATAATTATAAATTTTATTTTGTAGATATGAGGTGAATTTATCGTTTCGGAACTTCTTGAATAGAAATAAAAGATTTTATTATAAGCATTACTATTGACTTTGTAAATGATAGGATTAATGATTTTTTTAGAAATGAGATGAATCTATCGTTTCAGTATAAAAACTTGTAATTTTAGCTAATTAAATTTTTCTTCAACAAAATAATATGATTTTACAAGGTTTTGTAAAAGAAAATTTTGTTCAAAGAAAGTGAGCCTATCATCTCGGTAGCTCTAGCAGTGAATTAAAATAATTTAAAATATCTACTCTATTCATATTAATATTCATGTACTCTATTAATATTTTTAATTTTTAACTGCCATAAGGATTTTTTTGAATCGGGGTGAATCTACAATTATGCTGATATAATACGGGTTTGAAAATATAAAATATTAATTCTATCTAATACTATTCTTTCATATTTGTAAATTTTATTTTAAAACCAGGCATAATGATATTGTTCAAAATTTTGAGAATCTATAGTTTAGCAATTCCCGTTTCTAATTAATTTTATCTAATAAGATTCTTATTTATTTATAATGTTTATTTTTTAAAACAGGTTTAAGGATTTTGATGAAAAGCGGTCAATCTATAATTTCAAAAAGTTTTGGTAGGAGATAAAAAAGTTAAATTATATCTAATACTATTCTTGTATATTTACAAATATTACATTCTAACGGGCTAAAGGATTTTGTTGAAATAGGATCATTCTGTTGTTGCGCAGTTCTCGGTTTGAAATAAAAATGTGAATGATATCTAATGCTATTATTGTGTATATATATATATACGTTTGTTTAAAAAATGGGCTTAAATATTTCGATGAAATAGGATAATCTATTGTTACGGGATAGAAAAATATTTTTCTATCTAATATTATCTCACAAGTCAAGGTCAATATTTATTTATATATTGTTACAGGAGTTCTTGTTTGGAAATAAAAAGTTGATTTATATCTAATACTATTCTTCCATAATTATAAATCATATTTTGAAAACGGGCTTAGGCCTAATTGTTTTGTTGAAATGTGGTGAATCTATCGTTTCGGAAATTCCTGGTTGGAAATAAAAAAGTTTAATTATATCTGTAATGAATCTTGTATATTTATATATTTTATTATTATAATGGGCTTAATGATTTTGTTGAAAAAATGTGAATCTACTTTCTCGGAAGTTGTAGGTGTGCTTTGAAAAGTTTAAAAATTAATAAATGAAAGAACTATTGATTATTTGAATTAATTGTAAACATTCAATATACTTAAACATCTTGAGATTAACTCATGTCTCTTTTAAATTGTTGTATTTAAGCTATAAATCACACGGACCTGTAAATTTTATTTTAAAGAGGAACAATTTTATTTCTAACATTAAATGCCAACACTGAAGTGGTGGTGAAATCAACATTTTACATTGCAAATAGTGAGGGCCGTTGGAATTTTAAAGCTAGTTAAAATCTCTTTTTAACGGTATCTCACTTTTAAAATTTGGATTTCTTAATTTGGTTTCAGATAAATTGCTTTCTAAAATTAATATAGTTTGTTTATTAATGTGCTATTTAACGATAACTCTACAATAATGATTGTTGATACAAACCTTGAACATATAGAAGAATGTGTTATCTTAAGAATATGATAGCAACTGTTAACTCCCCACCAGCCAACTTACCTGGATCGAACAATATTAGTTTGTGTATTCATTACTTGTGTAAGTTTACTCGTTTTTACAGGTTTTTGCAATGATTGCATTTTTTATGAAAACAATCAATGTACTTCTAAAACAGCTGAGTTATTTAAACACCACCATACAGAATAGTATAATAATAGAAAGTATTTTTGAGATAGTGGTGAAGTTTCAGGAAAATAAAAAGAAACAACTCACTAAAGCAATAATACAAAATGAGACAAAAGAAGTGGCCTTGTTAAGTATGAAGTAACCAGAATTGAACTAATTTCAACTAGTTTTGAAACATCACAAATTCCATTATTACAAAATACACCTAGTACAAGAACTGAATCAAGAAGATTTTTATCGTCGACTGGAATTTCATGAAATAATAAGGGAACGAGCTATTAATAATCCTATTTTTCTTTGATAATTTTAGGATATTTCAAGATACCCAAAGTCGGAAAAATGAAATGTTTGAACTGGAATTTCATGTGACCATTAGTCCTTATTTCTTGTTAAAAAAAATTAGACTGAAAAAATGTTTTTGAAGTTGTTAAAAGTCAACATTGATCTAATATTAAGCGATAGAAAATAATGAGCATTCCTTCGAAGACTGCTTGGTATTTTTATTTCTCTGTTCTACGCTCTGCCTGTACAGTATCTTTATCACATATTTCCAGGTTAATAGACTAGAAGGAGAGGTTCTGCAGAATGAAGTAAAATTTAGTCGAGTTATATTATTTACGCAACTATCATAAACGTGACCAAATCACTCAAGAATATACATTAAAGTTGCTAGCAAAATTTGTATTATTTTATGAGGGTTACAGGTCACTTTTAGAATATTTAATAACTGACACCTAAGTAGTTATTGTTTTGAATTTATTACATTTAGGACGAAATTTCAATTCCTCTAAAACTAATGGTTCGAATTAAAAAAAGTGAGACATAAATTGAAAAGATGAGCTTAAAATGTTCACCATTAAAAATTTTAGAGGTTATTTTCACCAAGTTATATCCACTTTCAAAAATCAAAATTTACAAGTTCTTGGGATTTAAAAAAACTATAATTACTAGAAAACACATATTTCGCTTTCCTTAAGCCACCCGATGTACATATAAAATTTTTTTATATTAAATGTTAACAATGTTTGGTCAACTCTCTCCGATAGTTATTGACTCCCTAATAATTTACAAAAATTTACCTTTTTCAATCAGTACTGTCTATAGCATTTTATAACATAGACACAGGATACAATAATTAAAATACATAACATTTTTCTGTTTTAAAAGTACCAATTTATTTTCCTCCTTAAGTACCATATCTGGTATACATTAAAACATATACATATTGGGAATAGCATATCAAAGTTTGCATAGTTCAACTGTTACCTATTTCAATCATGTATTACTTTCATTTTTTCATCGATTCACATTTTTTAGGAAGAGTAAATACATTATCATATCAGTAACAAATAACGATTTATAATAGTTTAGGCTACTTTGATTGTTTAGATAAAGTATACAATTGCTTACAATTCATCTATATTCAAGTTTAGAGGCCTTTACACTTTGACACTTTTCAAATAAGATTCCGCGTCCGTTTCTTACTTTAAAAGTTTTATTTTTTGGAAACAAAAAGTATGCTGAATTTGAAGACGACTGTATAAGCACCAGGAATTGCATCGCACAGACAGTTGCCAATTAGTATACCATTTTTACGTAACGGGTAGGTTTTATCACTCCATGCTCTTTTAAACGTACTGGTTAAATATGTGCCTCTGTCGACCAAACAAAAAAAATATCCAAATAATTTTCAATCTCAGTAAGGTATCATTATAAAGTTATTATCAAAACAACAGTTACTTGTCTGAATTATTATTTTTTTTAGTTTTAGCTACTAAAGTTGCTACTGAAGCACTGCTTTTAATCAGCATTGATATAAGTACACCGGAAGAGATATACTGTGCGCAGTGTATTTAGAGTATGTTAATCTAACCCGGAAAGTTTCTTGGCCAAAATCAACAATCCTTTGATAAACCAGAACTCCTACACTACCGGCTTAACTTCTAGTAGTTCTATCACCTATATCGGACAATCACCTAAAATTCAAACCGAAGACTCTGAGTTTTTTTTATCAGAACATCATATTAAAAGATGTCCTGCCAGTGTAGATGCTCTTTCTCACTAGGCAGCTTAGTAAACTTGATACAGTATACTGTAATTACTGAAGAGATTTAACACACTGAAGACATTTGAGGAAGATCCGTATTGAACGCTCTAACTAATCCCACAATAGTCTATTCTGAAGTGAACTCGTAAAATTATAATCAGTTCGCTCCACATATAGAAGTCTCATTATCGTACGATAAGGTACTACTTCCCTTAGATATAAATTCAGTGATATTACAAAATATCCAAGTAGGTTTTGGGATTGATTCGCTCTGTTTGGTACAAGCCACCAAAATTGTAAGGCAAGAACTCTGAATTTGTCTTTAGAATAGGACGATCGCAGATTTCCTGACGGTGTAGACAATTTTTCACTCGCAATCAGAGTATTTGTCCCTAAATATTTCATAATTTTGTATCAACTTCGGTCACTCTAAATTGCGTATATTTAAAGGGAATATGTTGATATCATAATTACGGTTCTGTTTACAAACAACTAGTTATGTCCTTTTAAGCTTCTCTTCATCGTCTTCCTCATCTCTTGATTGGATTGTCTCTTACGCATTGTGTCCTTCGCCTGTGATTGGTTATGGAATTTTCTATATTTGACTTGTGTTTTATGGAAAATGATTAGTGTGTTTTGGTTATAGTTTACCAAACTAAAAACACTGTGATTTTAAACACGAATGTAACGTGCTAATACATTGCTCGTTTATTCAAAGTTATTTTATAATAAATTTTGATTTTCATAGAGTCATGAAATCAGTCAAATTTTGTGATCCGGAACTGGGACTTAACCACAACACAACATTGGCAGTGTATTGGAATAATATTTTTATGCGTGAAACTTTACCACTAAAAGTTATTGGATGTCCAGCTTTGACAGTGTAAATAAACTTTAATTTAAGTTAGGTCAGAATAAGTCAATTTCAATATGTTTTCTATTAATTTAGAAAACATATTACACCAAAATTAAAAAAGTTACTCAAGTTTAGAGAATTTTTGTAAATGTTTGGGGAAAATAATGTAATATCTTTAGCAGCGCATTCTTGATACTGAATCTACTAGTGATTTCCCGCCAGACCATTCTATTTTCCCTCCGGCTTCTTGTAAATATTTTTTATTATTGTTGTTTAATAACTGTTTAAAAATTATCTCAATTTTTTGACAAAAAACGGTTTTGTGGTATTTGAACAGAACTATTTCCATGGATTTTTTATATTTTCCGTGATTTTTATACATTTTTATTATCCATTAACAAATATTCGATTCATGTATTGTATAAATTAACTATTCAGAATTAAAATTTCGAAAATAATATTCAAAAATTTCTATTTTGGAAAATAGTTTAGTTAATTTGTATGATAAAAAATTAGAGTTGTTTTTTAAAATAGTAAAGCGACAGGTGAAATTAATTAAATGTAAGACGAAAACACCTTATAACTCGTGATTACAAGACAAAACCAGTTAAGGTGACAAGAATTGAATCAAGCTTAAATGTTTCTAAAACCATTTTACCATTTCTTCCATAGAAAGAGCAAAATCGTGTTTGCAAGGTAAGGGTGTGGAGGCTAATAAAACACTGAATGTCGACAAGGAACGTGGAGGTGTGTGTGTGTGTGTGTGTGTGTGTGTGTGTGTGTGTGTGTGTGTGTGTGTGTGTGTGTGTGTGTGTGTGCGTGCGTGCGTGCGTGCGTGCGTGTGTTTGTCTGTGTGCAGTAACGTGCCATTTTTTCAAAAGCATTACGAAATATTCAAGTAGCTTTTAATTTTTATTCTCCAGTTGAGATACTTGTTCAAATTTCAAACAGAGTATTTTAAGTTTGTCCTCAAAACAGCGTTCCTAACTATGTTTTGTTAGTAGAGACACCCTTTCAATGCCTTAAGCTTCTTGATACAATTTTGAAGGGACTTTTAGATATTTGAAAATTTGAACGAGGTATAACGTGATTACGCATTGTATAAGTAGTTTACCTTTATTCATTCTTTCGAAACTTATCACAAATTTAAAAAAGGGGACTCAGAAATAGCATCCTTGAACAATGTCCGGCCAGTGTAAACGCCCCTTCACATTCTAGCCACGCAGGCTTTTACAGTTACTTAAGGGCTGTTTAGATATTTCTATAACTGTCAAATATTTTAATGCAATTCTACATACATACATACATAATATACATTGAGATATAGTTGGAGACCAACAGATATCACTTCCAGAATGTTCGTAAAATTTTACAATTTTATAAAAATAACTGGTATTTATCCCTGCTTCCACAGCCTTCTGAAATAAAGTAATAAAAAGTGTTAGATATGTTTGTAAACAATATAAAATGTACTTTGTTTCTTTTTACATAGTCTTAAATTACATTTAAAATACAGATATGACACCAGCTGCTTCGGGTTATAGATAGTTAATAACAGAACAAAACCTAATACTGTAATACAGTAGTATAAAACTAGACAATTAAACTGGGAAAAACATTGCACAAAATGAAATACTAACTAAATATCGTATTCGGAAAACAGATTCGGGTTGTTAATATTCACATTTAACCCAAATTTGAACGAAACTGGCGAATCTGTGAGGTATGTAATGGAAATTAAACCTTTTTTCACCCTATTTTTTTTGTTTGTTTTCCTAACCGACATTGTTGTGAAGATTTGTTTGTATCCATAAATGGTAGGCCGACACGGTAGCAAAATTTGATCAATACCGTTAGAGTAAATTTTGTGAAAATCTGAATTTTGAGTTTCGATTTTATGTCAAAAATGTGAATTTACAACAAATTGAACAAAAAAAAACTTCAAGGTATGGGTGAAATATGTTTCAATATTTGATTAAAATTGGTCGAATTGTTTTGTTCACTACACACACAAAAGATCTATATAATTTAAAAAAAAACACTTTTTGGAGTTCAGGGGGTTTCAAAACGAATATTTCCGCAAAAAAACTTTACATTGATCCATAACATAACTTTCTTTATACTACGCAATCCTACACGCGAGAGAGTGTTAATTTAATGTTTAATTTATTAAGTTCTGATTTGTTGTGTATAGTTATCGACCAAAAACTTTCCTAAGTTAAAACTTTCAATGCAAGAAAGCTAATCTAGTTAACTTTTAATTCAATTAAATAAAGTTGCAAGTGGGGAGCGGGCTCGTGATTTAGTGAACCAGCTGTTTCCGTTATTAAAACTAAAAATTAAAAACCGATGAAAAGTCTGGGACGAAGAAAAGGAGCTTCAAGAATGGCGGGAAAGTAACATCTGGATGCCCCATATCGCATTTTGGAGGTTATGAGGGACTCTGACATGCAAATCTGACACCATTATTTCATAGTGATCAGTCGACGCACCATATTGCTCTGAAGGGGAGATTTTGGCGTATAATTCAAACCTAGAGGAAAGAGAGGAAGGGGGAATCTTGAGATGGATTTATGAGGTTTTATTGTCGCGAGAGGGGAGATTCTAATAATGTAAATATACTTGAAAGTATGTTGTCGGGACTGACGATTTAATATTTAATGAGAAGAAAGGTTATCTCATGGAAAAAAATGACAAACTGTAACTGAACAAGTTTCTTAGTCAATTATTAGTTATTAGTATAAAACTGAGTCGTCAGCAATAAAATGACGGACTGAAACAGAGCAGGCTTCTTAGTTAATTGTTAATTATTAATATAAAAATTGTACGTCATCAAATGGCAGACTGAAACAGAGCAGGCTTCTTAGTTAATTTGTTACTATTAATATAAAATTGGTAAGACATCAAATGACATACTAGAATGGAAAAAAAATACTCTAATTAACAGGAAACAATTTTTCCGTAATAAATGACAGGAAGGAACTGAGCTAGAGTCTTAGTTAATTGTTAGTTATCAGTTAGTTTAAAACTAGGTCGAAATAAAATGACAGACAGGGACGGAGAAGTGTTATAGTTAATTGTTAAATACTAGTGTAAAATTGTTTTGTCATCAAATGACAAATTGTAAAAGTTTTTTAGTTAATCATTAGTTTTTAGTCGTCATCAAATGACAAACTGGAAAAGATCAAATTTCTTAGTTTTTTGTTAATTATTAGTTTAAGACTTTGTCGTCATCAAATTACAAATTGGAAAGTTTCTAGTTTCTTAGTAAATTAGTAATTATTAGTATAAAACCAAGTATCAAATACCAGACTGCAGATGTTTTAATTAATTGTTAATTACTAGCGTAAAATTGTTTTGTCATCAAATGACAAACTGTAACTGAGTAAGTTTCTTAGTTAATTTTCATTATAAATCTCGGTCGTCTTCAAATGACTGACTAAAAAGGATTAAATTACTTAATTAATTGGTAATTATTAATATAAAACTTGGTCGTTAAATGAGGGCTGATTGAAACTGAGTAAGTTTCTTAGTCAATTGTTAATTATTATTATTATAGAATTGTGTCGTTATCAAATAACAGAATGGAACGGTACAAGGTTCTTCGTAAATTGTTAATTATTATTAAATAACTGAGTCGCCATCGAAAGACAGACATACTGGTTTATTAGTTAATTGGCAATTACAAGCATAAAACTGTATCGTTACAAAGAGACAAACCGGAACTGAGCAATTTTCATATTCAATTATTAATTATTTGAATAAAACAGTGTCTTCATCAAACGATAGAATTGAACAGAAATTTTTTCTTAGTTAATTGTTAATTATTAGTACAAAAATGGGTTGTCATTAAATGACAGTAAAGAACAAGTTGAACAGAGCAAGTTTCTTAGATAGCCTAGTTGTTAATTGCAGTATTACATAAAACTACTTCGTCATCAAATGACAGACTGGAACGGAGCATGTTTTACTTTATTTGGTATATTTGTATATTAGTATAAAATAGATTCATCATCAAATGACAGACTAGGGCAAGTTTCTTAGATCATTTTTAAATACTAGTACAAAACTAGGTCTTTATTAAATTAGAGATTGGAACGGAGCAAGTTTCTTGGTTAATTATTAATGGTTTAAAAAGTAATAAGTTGTCATCAAATGACAGTCTGCAATGTAGCATGTTTCTTAGATAGTTGATAATTATTAGCATAAACTAGGTCGTTATGGAATGATAGACTGAAGCAATCCAAGTTTCTTGGTTAATGTTTAAGTACTAGTATAAAACTAGGTCGTTATCCAATGAGAGACCGGAAGGGAGCATGTTTCTTAGTTATTAGTTTAAAATTTTGTCGCCATCTAGTGATAGAAGGGAACGTTATTCTATGTTAAATTTGAATGATTTGTTTAATAATATGTCGTCATTTAATGACAGCAGCATGGACGGTGCACGTTTCTTAGTTAATTTTTAATTATTAGTATAAATGTGAGTCGTCATCAAATGTCAGACTGGAACGGAGTAAGTTTCTTAGGCAATTGATAATTATTAGTATACAACTTTGTCGTCATCGAATTACAAACTGGAACGCAGGAGTTTCATAGGTATTGGTCATTATTAGTAAATAACTGGGTCAACAACAGACTGGAATGGAGCAGGATTCTCAGTAGTTAAAAATTATTGGAATAGATCTGTATTAACTTTGTATAACACGGTGTCCTATCAAATGACAGACTGGAACGGTGCAGGTTTATTATATAGTTATTAATTATTGGCATAAAACTAGGTCGTATTAATCCGGGAGACTGGAATGGAACACATTTTTAGTTTATTTGGTAATTACTAGTGTAAAGTTGTTTTGTCATCAAATGACAGGCTGCCAGGCTGGAAAGGAGCAAGTCTCTTTGGTAATTATTAAGTACTAGTATAAAACGAGGTTGCTATCAAATGATAGACTGGAACGGAGCAAGTCTCTTTGGTAATTATTAAGTACTAGTATAAAACGAGGTTGCTATCAAATGATAGACTGGAACGGAGCAAGTCTCTTTGGTAATTATTAAGTACTAGTATAAAACGAGGTTGCTATCAAATGATAGACTGGAAAGGAGCAAGTCTCTTTGGTAATTATTAAGTACTAGTATAAAACGAGGTTGCTATCAAATGACAGACTGGAACGGAGCAAGTCTCTTTGGTAATTATTAAGTACTAGTATAAAACGAGGTTGCTATCAAATGACAGACTGGAACGGAGCAAGTCTCTTTGGTAATTATTAAGTACTAGTATAAAACGAGGTTGCTATCAAATGACAGACTGGAACGGAGCAAGTCTCTTTGGTAATTATTAAGTACTAGTATAAAACGAGGTTGCTATCAAATGATAGACTGGAACGGAGCAAGTCTCTTTGGTAATTATTAAGTACTAGTATAAAACGAGGTTGCTATCAAATGATAGACTGGAACGGAGCAAGTCTCTTTGGTAATTATTAAGTACTAGTATAAAACGAGGTTGCTATCAAATGATAGACTGGAAAGGAGCAAGTCTCTTTGGTAATTATTAAGTACTAGTATAAAACGAGGTTGCTATCAAATGACAGACTGGAACGGAGCAAGTCTCTTTGGTAATTATTAAGTACTAGTATAAAACGAGGTTGCTATCAAATGACAGACTGGAACGGAGCAAGTCTCTTTGGTAATTATTAAGTACTAGTATAAAACGAGGTTGCTATCAAATGACAGACTGGAACGGAGCAAGTCTCTTTGGCAATTATTAAGTACTAATTGTAAAACAAGGTTGCTATCAAATGACAGACGTATGTTCCTTAGTCGATTAGTAATTATTTTTATAAAATTGTGTCTTCTTCAAATTACAGACCTGAAATAGAGGAAGTTACTTAGTTATTTATTAATTATTAATATAAAACTCTGTTGTCATCAAATGACAGACTGGAACGGAGAAAGTTTCTTAGTTAATTGGTTACTGTTAGTTTGGAAATAGGTCGTCAACAAATGACATACTGAAATGGAGCAAATTTCACTAATAGGTTATTATCTAAAAAATATTTCATCTTCATCAAAAGACAGAATGGAACGGAGAAAGTGTCTAAATAATTTTTTAGTTATTAGTATAAAAATGCGTCGTTAACACATGACAAACTAGTAGGAGCAAGGTACTTAGTTAATTGCTAATTATTAGTATCAATCTGTATCTCTATATTATAACATGTTGGAACGGAGCATATTTCTTAGTTAAGTATTAGTTATTAGAAAAAAACAAGGTCATCATGAAAAGACAGCTTGGTATGAAACATATTTCTTAGTTAATTGTTAGTGTTGTTCGTATTAAACTGAGAAATTATCAATGAGAGGCTGGAACGGGGCAAGAATCTTAGTTCATTGGTAATTATTAGTATAAAAATAGGTCGTCATCGAATGACATACTGGAATGGAGCAAATTTCTCTCTCTAATTGTTAATATAAAAAAAAAATTTCTTCATCTGAGGACAGAATGGAGCGGAGCAAATGTTAATGGTAATTGTTATTATTAGTGAAAAAATGTGTTGTCATTAAATTACAGACTAAACAGGCCCAGGTGCTTAGTTAATTGTTAATTATAAGATAAAACAAGTTCGTTATAAAATTACAGATTGTATGGAGTAAGTTTCTTAGTCAATTGGTAATTATTTATAAAAACTTGTTGTCTTCAAATAACTGACTGCAACGGAGCAAGTTTTTTAAATTAAATTGTTAATTACGAATCTAAAAACTTGTCGTCTTCAAATGACAAACTGTAAGAGAACAAGAATCATGGTAAAAACATAGCATAAGAATGGCTGGAATGGAGCAACAACTGTCTAAGTTATTTATTAATTATTAGTATAATAATACGTCGTCATTTAATGACTGTATGGAAAGAGCACGATTCTTAGTTAATTATTAATTAATTAGAGCTACCAACTAACCAAACAGGAAAGGAATAAGTTTAGTAGTCGAATGTTAATTATTAGTATACAATATTCTCCTTATCAAAAAAAAACAGACTAGAACGGAAGAAGTTTCTTAGTAAATTGGTAATTATATGTGTAAAGCTGTGTCGTCAGCAAATGACAAACCGGAACTGAGCAAGTAACTTGATTAATTGTTAATTATTACTACAAATATATGTCGTCTTCATATATCAGACTGGGTGAAGCCAGATTATTATGAAATTGGTAATTATTAATATATAATTAAGTGACAATATGACAGACTGGGACTAGCAAGTTTCCGTGTTAATTTTAATCATAAAATGAAAAACTAGAACGGAGTAAATTTCTTTTTTAATGTTAATTATTAGTATAAAATTGTTTGGCCTTCAAATGACAGACTGAAACAGAGTATATTTCGTAGATAATAGGTAATTAATAAAGTAAAACTGTATCGTCATTCTCAGTCAAGATTCTCAGTAAATTGTTTATTATTAGTTGTAAACTTTGTAGTTTGGAACAGAGAATGTTTCTTAGGTTATTACTAATTATTAGTATAAAATCGCTTTGCCTTCAAATGACAGATTGAACGGAGTAAATTTCTTAGATAATTGGTAATTACTTAGTCATAATTAAATGACAAACGGGTAAGGAGCAAGTTTGTTATTATTTCGATATAACTATTACGTCATCAAATGACAGACTGGAACGGAGAATGTTTCTTAGTCAATTGTTCAATATTCGTGTAAGTCTGGGTCGTCATCAACCGATGGACTAGAACGGAGCAAGTTTCTTTGTTAATTGTTAATAATAGTTTAAAACCATGTCGTCATCAAAAGACAGTCTGGAATGGAGCAAGTTTTTTTAGTTAATTGGTAATAATTATTAGTATTAAACTATGTCATCATCAAATGACAGAATGGAACTGAGCAAGTCTCATAGTCAATTAATAATTATTATTAAAAAACTGGGTCGTCATATAATGACAGACAACGACCCTAATTTAATTAAATATTTAATGAAAAACTGAAGAACTGCAATTGAACCAAAGGTATATGAACGAATACATACATAATAAATACGTTAATTGTGGAACGGAGAAAGTTTCTTATTAAATTATAAACTTTTATTATTATAAATTTAGGTCGTCATCAAATGACAGACTGGAACGGAGCAAGATTCTTAGTTAATTGGTAATTATTAATATAAAACTGTGTCGTCATCAAATGACAGACTGGAATGGATCAAGTTTTATTACCTAATTGGTCATTACAAGAATAAAATTGTGTCGTTAGCAAATGACAGACTATAACTGTGCAAGTTTCTTAATGAATTTTAATTATTTGTAAAAATCTGTGTCGTCTTTAGGGCCTTATTTCCCATTAGACCAATTAGGCGGGCCTAGAATGCAAAATTTTGGGGCGAAAAGTATAGGAGGGCCAAAAATTTTTTAAAATGTACTGTAGTTATAAGAAATTGTAAAAAGTTGCGGGGCAAAATATTTATGAAGTAGTAATCAATTTAGAGCAGAATACGATAAGTATTATTGTAAAATTAAAATTATTCTCAGAGTAATATCGAGCATGGCCGTCAATAACTGTTCAGGAGAAAGGTCATTTTCAACCCTTATGCAAGTGAAAAACTACCCGAGGAATTCTATGGGAAGTGTAAAGTTGAATGCTCTAGCCATAATGGCCATTGACAATCAAGTCACTTCAGCACTGGACTTCAAAGAAATTATTTCAAAATATTCAGAAATGAAAAATATACGAAAATGTAAACAAGTAGCCTCAACACCATACTGCCCTATTGTGAACTAATGTACTGTCTTGAATAAATGTCATTTTTCATTTGAACTAACAGCCTCTAATGTTAGGTTCACAATATTATTTTGACAATGGATGTTTGTTTCACATTGCATTCTCAATATGATCATTAAAAAAAATTGTATGCTTATATTGAGTATTGATGTGTACACACAAAAGACAAGAGACAAGTTCTTGGAAATAAAAGGGTGTACGATTAGGAGGGAGCGATGATGGCCAAAGTGCCTACAAGCGCTAAACACCTAAATTTGGCCCTGGTTTTCATAAAATAATAGAATGTAACGGAGTAAGTTTCTTAGTTAATTGTTAATTATTAGCATAAATCTGGATCGTCATTAAATGATATACTGGAACGGAACAAATTTCTCTAATATTAATTATCATAAAAATATTTGTCGTTATAAAATGACAGAATGTAACGGAGTAAGTTTTTTTAGTTAATTGTTAATTATTAGTATAAAAATGTTTCGTCATTATATGACAGTTTGGAAGGAGCCACGTTAGTAGAGATCACTCTTGTTCACGATTGGGTGTTCACTCGTTCTTGAAATGTATATTTATAATCTTAAGAAACTAGGGAACAAACATTATTAAGGTGCAAAACACGTTTCAATTGTGTGCTAACATCGTCCTCGGCATATCCCTAAGTTGTTTCAAGAGACTAAGTTAAAATTGTGTCGAGACTCGACCTTGGCATATCCATCTGTTGTTGCACAAAGCGTTAGTATGGAGCAAAAGCGCTCTAATTGTGTGCTGACATCACCTTTGGAACATCCATTTTATTTTTAATGTGTGTTGTCATCGCCCTTTGCATGTCTGTCCATGGTTCCATCAGACTAAGTTATAAAACTTAGTAACGAGTAAATGCACTATAATTGTGCTGATATCGTCCTTTGGATGTCCTACTACAGTTTCAAGAGACAATGTTACAATGATTACACTTTCCAAATATGTAGCCTAAAGACATCGTTCTTGAAATGTTACTAAAAACTAAGGGACATAATTTTTAAGGAGCAAATGCACTTTAATTGTGTGCTGACTTCGCATTTGGCGTGTCCATCAATGGTTTCAAGAAACTAATGGACAAAATTAGTAAGACCTATACGCGTTTCAATTGTGTGCTGACATTGTACATGGCATGTTTATCTGTGATTTCAAGAGAGATTAAGCAACAAAGTTTTTAGGGAATCACCTCGCTCCATTTGTTTTCTTGTATTGATAAAAGCCTTGGCATTTTTATCTCAGAAACATTTCAAAGAGTGTAAACCTGCTTCAATTGTATGGTGACAATGGAATTGGTAAGTACAACTACGACTATAAAAGTCTAATTAATGGTGAATTGTAATGCACATACTCAGTCCATATGAACGGCATAAGTGGGTAAAAGACAAAAGGTTATAAGACGAAAACCCTCTAGTACATGCTGACAACGCCTTTGATTGTCCATCGAAGTCCTCGAGAGAACTAAAGACAAATCCTTATAAAGCACGAAGTAACATCATGTGTATGCTCACAGTGGTTTTAACATCTTCATCAATACCCTCAAAATACTGAGAGGAAACACGCTAAACTAAACATCTCTAGTTGTGTTTACAAGAGAATCACGGACTAAAGTTTGTAAAGAAAACTCTGCTTCATTTGTATTCTGACATCGACCATGCTATGTCGTCTGTGTTTACATGATAATCTAAGACAAAGCTTTGTAAAGCGCAAACTCTGCTTCATTTGTATGCTGGCAATGTTCATCTGTATTAACAAGAGATTGGGGAGGGGGGACGTTAGAAAGTAAAGTGCAAACTTCCTTCTGTATATTGACATCGGATCCAGGTATATCCATATATCGTTACAAGAGTCTATGGGACAAAATATCAACATGAGCAAACTCGCTTTATTTTTAGGATGATAGAGACACAGCATGATGATCATGCCCACAGGAGACAAAAGTTTTGTAAGATAAGAATTCTCTTCATGTGTATGCTCACATCAGCCTATTCATGTCCATAAGAGGTTACACTAGACTATGTGACAACAGTTTGTAATGGTTAAACTCGCTCTATTTAGAAAGTCTCTTCATTTGTATGTCATATATCAACATTGGGCCAGGCATGTCAATCTATGTACATAAGAAACTAAAGGATCAATGATTATAAGACATAAACCAGATTTATTTCTGTGGTTACACCCGACTTGGCATTTCTATCTATAACCAGTAAAGACTAAGGAAAAATAATTGAAAACGCCAAATTCGATCTATTTGTATGCACACAAAGACCAATTATATGTCTATTTGACATTAAAAGAGACATCGTCCTTGGAATGTTCATCTATATCTACAATAGACTAAAGGAAACCGATTTTTAGGAACCAAATTAGTTTAGTGTGCATGCTGACATCGTCCTTGGTATGTTCGTCTGTAACTACAAGAGATTAATGTACAAAAGTATATAAGAAGAAAACTCCCTAAATTGGTATGTTGACATCGTTCTTGGCATGTTCATTAATGTCCATGAGAGACTAAGAGACAAATTTGTGTCAGTAACACACTAGCTTCGTTTGTATACTGACATCGTCCATAGTACGTCCGTCTGTGTCCCTGAGGGATTAAGGGAATAGTGTGTTAAAGAAAAAAATTCCCTTCGTTTGTATGCTGAAATCGTTTTTGGCATGTCCATCTATGTCCATGAGTGACAGCTGGACAAGTGCGTTTAAGGAGCTAATACGCTTCGTTTGTCGACTTGACTGAGATAGTCCCTGGTATGTTCGTCGTTGACTACAAGAGACTAATGACAAAAGTATGTAAGAAGTAAACTCACATGATTTGCATCTTGCTGTTGTCCATTTCATTCCATCCATCTTCACACATTGCTAAAGGACGCAACGTAAGAATTAAATTCTTTTCATCTGTATGATGATATCGCCCTAGGCATGACAATTTTATCCTACAGACTAAAAGACAAAACTTTTCTGTTAGAAGTCGCATTTAGCAAAATTTGATAAACATCGATAGTCACGATTTAGAAAAAAAAATGGAATTTTCAATTTTGGTCGTGAGCTATCAAAAAATGTTGAGATCCAAAACACAAATACACAATATGTCCGAATTTCAAACTCGATTAAAATCATTTCACTTGTTTAGATTCTACAGCTCTGGTTAGGTGACTGATAGACATATAAACAGATATATTTAAAAAACAATTTTTTTTTTTACTCAAGGGACTTCAAAATTGATATTTTCATCAAAAGCAAAACATCGGATTACAATTAACTTATCTCTTACCTGTATATTAGTAAATTTCAATATTCTAGTAAATTCTATGAACCTCTAAACAACACACGACATTATACGACTGGGATACAAAATAAGAAACTTTAACCCCTAGGAGCTTTGCACTTCTGTACCGTGCTTAGAGTTAAGTTGAGAGCAGGACGAATTACTACACCATCAATATCATGCGTATAGTCACTTTATAATCAATCCTTGCACCCTCAACTAGGCATACACCTTAACGATCTAGCTAGGATGCTTTTCGGTTGCCTAGACTAAAACTTAGAGCTCTTACTAAGGAATAGTAATGAACTAAAACATTGTTTTCAATTTCATTTTCATAGAATTGTATCTTATTTCCTAGTATAAATTATTAGTTATATTTTTAATGTATAAGAGCACTACCAAAATGTTTTTTGTAATGGAAGATAAGTTGGTATAAAAAATTCCTCTTTTATCAAGTTTTCAAGTTTAAAAAACATATTTGTATATTTAAATAGGACTTAAGCTTGCATTGCTTCTGCACATAATTCGTCCTGAGCGTAAATAATATTTGGTTAAAATGATACTTTGAATGACGCCGGTCCAGGTTCATTTTCCTTTTTTTCCAATTATTTTTAAATACTAATTTTCTTTTAATTGCGATTTGGCACACTTATCTGGAACGTTAAACTTGAAATTTCACAAAAGGTTTTACAAAATTGGTCTCTTTCTTTGGGCTACAATTAAAATCTCTGGGCACAGATTAAAGACGCCGTACAGATGACAGACAGCCATCATTAAAAAAAAAAAAAAAAGAAACACTTTTGGACTCAGGAGACCTAAAATCGGATATTCTCGAAAAACTCGACATCTATTTTTTAAGCCATCACATAACTTTCTCTACACCAGGTATATATAACGGAGTAAAATAGCAATAATATATAAATTTAAACAAGAAATGTAATGATATTTACCGCTATGGTTATTCCTCTAATAGTCATGTAACGTTAATCTCTTCATCGTCTTCTCCACATGATCTGTCTTGTGACTGGTCATCTCTGATGATATCAGCCATTCTCGGTCTATCGCCATCAGCGTCGCTGAGATCTGGATGAGGGTTATTTTTGTTAGGTAGTGTCTGCTCTCTGCTTCCACCAGCAGCTAGTAATTCTCTTTCTTTACAATTCCGCCATTTCATTCTTCGATTTTGGAACCATATTTTTACCTAAACATAAATACAAATTTTAAGTATTAACAATATAATATATATTATAGGTCTGCGTATCCCTATAAAACTTTACATTTTTTAAACTTATGAGAATTTTTGTTGGGCTACAGACACTACAGTTAAAACAGTTGGTAATATTACTCCACAACTGTAGCGCAGATTAAATACACTCGTCTACTCTAGGAAAACACAGACGCAGTTTACATTCTTAGCTGACTCGTTAAAACCCTAACACGTATATATAAAGAGATATACCGGTTGACTCAAAGAAACCACCGGTATTTATTTCTATGTTCATCTATCTATTTAAATGACTGCTTTCTAAATCCAAACACCTGCGCCGTTTACATAGTCATTTTATAATTTGGCATTGGGAACATATATAATCATAAACATTAAACAGACCGTTGACTGACCTTATGTGGGCACCATTGATGGACTGATGGCCAGACTGACAAAAATGTTTTCAATGATCCAAATTATCTGATCGTACCGATACCCGGTCATTAGTTTTGTATATAATAGGAGAGATTGGCAGGTAATTTGAAAGTTTAAATGAACTTAACTAGTTCCAAGGAACTAGAAGGGCAGGCGCACCTAGAGCCATTACGGCACATCACCATACCCTCACTCTGTATAGAAGAGTAATGGGAGCAATCTCACCACTAGCACGCCCCTACCACCACGAAACCATTCCTCAAACGCACGCTTCCAGAAGTCGAAACTTCTAGACTGGCTGAGCATGCTCCCATGGTACTCATGTCGGCAAGATTTCTCCAGCCACGTTTGATGAGTCACCGTGGGTCGCTTACTCGATACCCTCCCCCACCAAATCACCTACTATGGGCAGTGCCCGTTACCCACCTACATAGGATAGGGTAGCCCACCAGACGAACCTGGAAGCTAAAAAGATTTCCCCCGGTTTTCTTGGGACGACACCGTGGGGTATAGTGCACGACCCGATTTTAGGAGGCTCCCCTTCTTCTATAGCTCATGTTAGCAAGGTTCCCCAACGTTTGGTGAGTAGCCGTCAGGTCGCCCACGCGAACCTTACCTCACATCTTTACCGAGAGCGACGCCCATTACCCATCTATATGGGATAGGATAGTCAACCACACGGTTTTAGGGGTTAGCACCGTGAGGTACAATGCTACCCAGATAAGTTGACAACCAGTTTGAGAGTATGTGATCAGTAGTGATGGACTGATGCTCAGAGTACCAAAGTACTGAAGATATACGAAATGTTTTATCACGCCTGTACCAATTCGCCTGTTTTACAAATAGTGGAGAAAAATTATTGTCAGCCTGAGAGTATGTGATAAGTACTGGTGGACTGATGATTAGACTTTAAAAACATACTGAAAATATATCTGATTACACCGGTATTAGTTCATCTATCTTGCAAGTAGTGGAGGAAATTGACAGTCAGTCTGACAGTATGTGTGCAGTACTGTTACACTGATGGTCATATTGACAACATTACTGAAGTGTCTGAATAATCTGATCACTCAGGTATTAGTCCACCAGTCTTACAAATGGTGGGAGATTTTGACAGTCATTCTGTTAGTATATGGTCAGTATTGATGGTCTGATTGTTAGATTAAAACAAATACTGAATATATACGAATTATGTGATCAAACTGATATCAGTCCACCTGTGGGAGAAGAGATTGACAATAAGTCTGACAAAGTGCGCGCAATCATCAGTCTTCTTTTTTATCATGTGTCTTCCTTCTTCCTTATATACGAAATAGTATTCATGGCCGATATGTATCATTCGACAACGTTACTCTAGTAGTAAACAGTAGTAGATTGATATAATGTTATGCAACTGTTGGAGAAAAGAGAAATGTTAAGAGATTTGATGGAGATGCACGAAAGATTGCTTGAACTGTGGGATACTACATATGTCAAATATATGAATAGGAATAGAAGAAAATTTGGCGTTCTATAAGATTATAGCTCCAAATAATAAAATGAAATCAGAAGAAAAACGTGAAGTGTTTAGAAAGAAAATAAATTATTTGTTTTCAAATTATCGAAAAGAGCTGAACAAAAGTGTGAAATTAAAACGGCCATGGTGTAGCATTTACCTTACTTTACCCCCTGGTGCTTCAACCTTTGAAGGGCCAGCCTTGAAATCCTTGATGACTCTGTTCCACTCTCTCTTGTCTCTCTTTTTTAGTATTTTCACTGATCTTGCCTCTTCTATCCACCCAACATACCCCAGCCACTTTAGTTTTCGTTTTGTCCCCTGAGTCACCAGGTCTAAATCCGTCTACAGTGCTTTTAATTCATCATTCGTTCTAATTCTCCGATTCCCTTCACTGTTCATGGCTCCATAAATTATCCAATAATCTTTCGTTCCCATGTCCTCCTATTTTTTGTGAAAATCCAGACCTCAGTTTCACATTATAAACTGGTTTCGACTTAACTTTGCGTATTTCAGTTTTAAAATTTATGGTCAACAAACTGCATTTAAACCGAATTTGCAAGACATACCTAATACCCGCCGTCATTCTTGTATTGGTTTCTGGATTTATGACATAATCTTCACTAAACAATGTTCAGAGATACTTAAATTCATTGTTTAAGTCCTTTACGTACTTGTGTCTTTCTGTAATTCTCGTGCTAATCACTTACTTGGTTTTTATCTCTTTTATTTCCAATCTTATCTTTTTGTAGTGCACATCATCATCAATGTATGGGGTGTTTTGCTAACTAACACCACATCATCTGTATATGATAGACATTGCTGGTTTCTATTATATAAGTCTCCTGCCGGATTAATTTTCAGTTTCTTTATCACTGAATCCAAGCTAAGGTTGAACAAAATGGTCGACAGCATGTCTCGCTGCCTCACCAGTCGATTATTCTGAAATTCTCTAGACAAATGTCCTTGTATCCTAACCCTACTTCTAGATTGATTAAATGTCAGTCCATTTAATTGCGTTATTTTCCCTCAAACACCATAGCATAACAGTACGTTCAAGAGTTTTTTTACGATTCACACTGTGGAAGGCTTGCTTTGTAATCAACAAAGAGTTACAGTGATGCAGTGTTACGGTGTAATCGTAACATTTTTCATAGATACTTCTCATTGAGAAGAGTTGATCTATTTTTATCTTAATATATTTTTTCATCTTTCTGGTCAAGACTTTCGCGAATATTTTATATGCTACATTTTATTATTCCTCGTAATTCTTATTGTGTATAGGGCTTATGATACCACTATTATAATAATTTGGTAACCTTAATTCATATCTGTAAAATCAGGTCATGCATCTGTTCTACAAATACTTGCCTTCGTATTTATAAAGTTCTCCAGGGTTACTGTTATTATTTAGGGATTTAATTTCTTCCTCTATGTTCTGCCGCTGAGGTTCTTCCACCTCCTGTTCCTCCCATCCTAATTATTCTTGTCCTACGACATCATTCCCGATGCTGTTTTCTTGATTATTCAGTAGTTCTTCGAAGTATTCGGCCCATCTATTCACAATTTGTTCTTCCTCTCCCAGTAGTCTGATATCTTTATCCTAACACATATATTACTTCTCTGTTGAAAGCATTTCTTAAATTCTATTGTTCAGAGATATAGGTTTATTGTGTCCTTTCTATCCTTCATTTATTATAATACTTCTATTATTTCTCTCTCAATTTTCCTCCTCTTTCTTCTTATCTCTCTTTTAGCCCCGTCCTTTTTGTTTTTTACTGTTCTATGCTGCTTCTGGTTTTCCATTGTATAAATTTCATTCATACTGGGTTTCTCCTTTCTAGTGGTTTTTCATAATTCTCTTACAATCAATCCATTTTTATCCCTCTTCTCAAATCCGATAACTTCTGCAGCGACAGCCCTAATCGTTTCCCCCAATACTGTCCACTTCTTGTTAACATTGTCATTTACTACGATTTCTTCATATTCCTTCCATTTCTTTTTCCATCCTTTCTGTTAACTGTTTCTTAACATTTACATCGTTTAAATTTTTCTTATCAAATATTTTCTGTCTATGCCCGCCCTTCTTCTTCGGGTTCTAAATTCTTTATCTATACTTAACTATCACTAAATAGTAGTCAGAATCAACACCTGCCCCTGCTAAACGTTTGCGCATTCTGAATATCTGAGCAGTATCTATTAACACGTGATCAATTTGATTTCCTGTTTTATTGTCAGGAGATCTCCATGTAATTGTTTTTGTGAATTACGAGCAACTTATTGTCATGTTTGAACCCATTGTATAGTTAACTACTTTTGTACCATTACAGTTACTTTAATAATGTGCACGGTTTCCAACAATTGTCGGTCTGTAGATTTCCTTCCTTCCAGCCTTTCATTCAAGTCACCTAAATTTATTTTGACATCGTATTTGGTAAATTTCGTATTATTCCAATCTCTCTTAAAAGAGGTTTTTTTTCTTTTTCGGTCACAACTTCCGTTGGCGCATGCACACATATCAAAGTCATGTTAATCATCTTCGCTTTAATTCCCATAGTACAAATTCGCTCATCTATTGAATCAAATCAGACGACTCTACTTTTTGCGCTGTCGTATCAACCATAGTCATAGACCTTTTATATTTCACCATTTTAATTAATTAAGGAAGTCCTGTCAGTCTGATGTTTTCTCTTACTCTCCATGTCTTTGTACTATTGAAAGTTGAATACCTACAGAAGGTAAGACTGATGCAAATAGTAACGCGAACACTTACCGTGTACAGTCAAGGGTTAAAGACTGATACATACTACCAGTCTGAATGTCAATCAAAAAATTACATTTCGAGTGATATCATTAGCAAACGAACAGACAGACGGCAATCAAAAAAAGCAAACGACTTTTGAGGAGTTAAAAAAAAAAATGTATCCTCGAAAATATGGATACTTATTCTTTTAGGGTACTTTCTCTGTACTACGAACGTCTGACCGAGCGACACAATGTTTTAGTTCTATGATTAGATATTTCATATGTGTATTTATTTGTTACTTTGTTACAGCTAAATACGAATACCATTTGTTATGCAATTTAGGAATAAGGTTCTTTGGAACTAGATCAAACGTTGAATGTATAAAGTTATAAAAATTTGATGTTCAGTTTATTTGATTTCTGCACAGATCCAAGTTACAGCGTAACTAGGAATTCAGACCGTACGCCGAAGTGTGACATATAAAATGGCGTGATCGAGGTGAAAATAGCAGTTAGTCGCACAATAACATAAAACTTCAAAAAAAAATAGATTTTGATCTGTTCTGTAAAACGTTCCCGTAAGCATTTTTTAACTTACTAGCTACTTTTTCAATGTTTTCATTTATATAAATTCATAGCGTTTTCAAGTTACTTAGCGTTATGAAAATATAAAATAAACTATTAAATAAAATTAATAAAAACACTAGTTTACATCCCTAAATATCTACTTGCCGACATAGGTTTCTCCAGTTACGGCTCTCTCATAGCCAGCCTAAAACAGACTAAGGAAACAATATACGTACAACACTGTAAAGCAGATACAATAGTCTCGTTACTACCTAGTTGTTTAGAGGAGGGAGAGGGTTACAGAACCTGGTTAAGGGATAAAGGAGTAGCTAGTTCCTTAATTCTAATTGTTCCTTTAATGCTAAGTTGGAGTCTTTATAAACTAATCTCTAAATGTTTAACATTTCTAATTTTTCTCCATTGACATGGAGAATCTTAAAATCTACATAAAAGATTAATTAATTGATTTTAAACCTAATGTAGAGTTTAATAATTCTCCATTTCAAACATCTTCAACCATTAATCAGGTCCTTTCTCTAACTGTGTAGCTAGTAACGGGACCCTGTTTTCTGTATATTGTTCTCTTAGTATGTATTAAGCTGCCTAGAGAGCTGTAACTGGCAAAACGTAAAGTGTCGGCAAAGCTTAATGAATATGGTGGAATGTACAATAGTGTTTTAATTTAAAATTTAATTCCACTATTTAGGCCCTACCAACGGTCGTTAATATAAATAAGTTAAATAAATTATTATTTATATAACAGGTTATTTTGTTTCCTTTCATTTCCTCTAAAACGTGATATAACGTCAACGTAACTTTTAGGCATATATGCATCAAAGAATTAGAGTAAAATATAAACAGTAGTCTGATCAGTATAACAAACACACAGAACACAATTCTCACAAAAAATACGCCTAAGTATCAGACGCGTTTCAACGACAAGGTCGTCCTCTTCAGTGATACACGAGCTACACAAATCAAACTATAACTATTGTGTTCTGCGTGTTTGTTATACTTTATAATTTTTCTCATAAGTCAAGCTCAACATTTAATATAGTAGTCTGATCGCTTATGCTACCGACAAATTGAGCTAATAGCCACAGTGCTGGGGGTAAAAATCCATTTTACAGTTGAAGCAGTCACCATTCCAGGGTTTATACATCTAGGATACAGCATAGTTATTACTACCACTCTGAAATACCAATCTATGGTGTAGCAAATCGCATTACAAGGACCAAGCCACCCATAAAGGATTTCATAATTATTACTTCTTTCTGTAAGTGCTAAAAGTGTGATTTGTTCAAGTGTACAGTAAATCTGGAATTATTTACCGCTATTTCTTGGTTTATGAATATTGGTGTTCACTTTCTCTAGCCACATTTGATTTATAATAGGTTCACAGAACAGTTGGTTTTTGTTTTTATTATTATCAAATATACTTATGTAACAGATTTTAAGGAAATAACTGACTACAAATTATTGTACTGATCGACCAATAAGTTAACAAAACACCAGATAATTTATCACCATCAACCCAAAACAAAATATATAATATGGCAAATTCAAAACATAATTTATGTAAGTTTTAAGTATTATCAAATAACACTGTTTTGTTCCATTTATATATTAATAATTCTTAAATTAATTGTACCTAGCTGTTGATAACTGAGTGATACTGTTAGTTTAGTAGCGTTTCTTATTGAATCTATTAAAATATCCTCCGTGAAGCGATATCTACTAGTATTTATTGCAGGAGAGACAAGTTTGTTACAAATTGGTTGAGTTGTTCTGTAACTTCAACAGTGAACCAACATGTTAAATTAAAAGGGTGTAAATGTTAAACTGAAAATAATATGTACAAATAGCGATGATGCGGCGGGGGGGGGGACACGGTGCTTTAGATGCATTTATTCATGTACCCCCTTCCTCTTTGCAGGCCAATAGATTGTGGAATTTAGAGTGTAGGACTACATCGGTTACGCTAAATGACCACAACTTGTGTTTATTTCCCACACTCCCTTTTGTAAACACTGACCGCTGAAAGGGAGCAGGAGGAGGGGGTAGTACAGATTGACTTCTGTGATTTGTGGCTTATGTTACAAGCTAATGGATGGCGCTCAAACTGTCTTACTTAGACGAAATATGACACTAATTTTATATAAATATTTTGTGCTGATGATATAATTGTCTAAAACAAAGGGGACTTTAAGGCCATATTATTTTCTCATATGTAAGTTAGTATATACTGTATTATATAAGATAGAAAAAACTCGAAAACAAGATCTCACAAAAATATCGTTTACTTAATCAAACGCGTTTCAACGACAAAGTCTCCATCTTCAGTGATACACGAGCTATAATAACAAAACTATAATTAATAGAAACGCGTTTGATTAAATAAACGAAATTTTTGTGGGATCTTGTATTCGAGTTTTTTTTCTATCTAATATTATCTCACAAGTCATGCTCACTATTTATTTATATGTATTTTATAAAGTAAGTAATAAGACACACTTACTAAAAGCAATCAGTAAGCCATATTAAAAGCAATATATCCCGAGCCATATTGATATTATCTCGGGTGGCAAATATTGACAATAATTTTTGATACATTTTTATATGAAAAAGTATAATAAAGGTAATTAAAGGGATCCACCGTATAACGTTATAAACTACGAAAAGATGACTTTTCAGTAATCGGAAAAAAAAACTGTATTTAGAAGATAGTTGCCCGTGATGCCGCAAGGTGAAACAATTGTAGCCCATTTATATTATTAAAATAATTTTGAAACTTTAGCTTTATTGCTTTATTTAATCCTTCAAAATTAAGAGTATAACAATATATTAATTTTAAAATTCCGGAGCTTCTAAAGCCTTTTTTTGAGTGAACAACGTTGTTCTCCGAACAAGCTAATTTCACTAAACTAACGATAATACAGGAATATGGAGGAGAAGAAAAAACCAATGTATATTTTCCAATTTGTCAAATTATTAAGAAAATACAAAAATGGTATTATACAAAATGTATAGAAAATTAGATATTACAATTTTTGTTAAGATTTCCTTATTAAATTTTGAGCACTTGGTAAAATCAAACAAATTCTGATGGGAGATACCGATATAAATATCATCCAAATCTTTTTTCTGGACAGTCTTTATGAAGAGAAGACGTTTGTATAATATCTTGACGTTTGAAGACGAGAATCTAAGAGAGGACGCTGGTCCTATAGATTTTTTAGCCAAAGAATGTTTTGCTATAGTTATAGAACGTTGAGGGAATTTCTTCCACGTAATATTGTCTGGTCATCATTGGAGATTCGGTACCAAACGTTGTCCGTAATATGAAATTTCTTGATAAAATTATAATTCAAAATGATGCCAACTTTATGAAATCGTCTATAGACATTACATGAACAACAATCTTGATATTCTTGGCAATGGCAATCACCTCTCTACCCTTTTAAATGGAACGTACACTTTTTTTCCACCTCTTTACCACTGTCAATAAGGGCATAGTCCCTATTACAGGTAAGGAAGGAATGGCCGGTAGTAGTAAACTTTCGCTCAATAGTCGAGAAATGCCCATTCACTAACATGTGTTGCATTAACGCTATCATTTGCCAGTAGTTTTTGCCCAACACATCTGTTGGACTACAACATCGATATCCGTGTTTCACCTTCCTTCAATGCTTAGATACAATCTCATTCCAAATACAAAAAAATAAATAAATTATAACTCTATTCTTACCCTGATTGTGAACTGCAAATTTATAAAAGGTCAACTGTCTTTGTTAAAATTCATTGTTATGTGTCAGTGTTGGGCAAAACAACCCCGGTTGAAGGTCAACACACAAAAATATGTTTTTAGAGTGAAGCTTAGGAATTTTAATGTCTACCGCCAATGATTTGTAAGCAATATCTGCCCTAATATGGCGAACTTTACTCAAAATTTCTATTTGTTTCATTTCCTTTGCACGGGTAGTTGAAATCATCCTGTCGCAACAAGCGGTCACAATGTGGACAAGTGTCGGATCTTGACAGACCAAACTTTAATGCAGAAAAGTTCCCACGTTTTCTTCACATTCAGCCTTGGATCGAAACATTCTTTTTTACTCACATTTCTTGAATAATAGTTTTCTGTCGTTGGAATGAGGAAATATGTTGTTTAATAAGTTCTCTAGTCTCATCCGGTACTTTGTGTCCATTGTTTCCTGTGTGATTTTCTCTTGTCAGTGAAATGTTTGATTAGTTTTATTTTATTATAAAGCACTTGGAATAGGCGATGGGTGATCTTAAAAATGTTCCATAATAATTATTGGCATATTCAGACATTACTATCTATTCTTGGAATATAATACTCAAAAGTGTAGCGTATTTTAGAAATATCCTTACTTATCCTTTTGCAAGCAATATCGACTAGCTTGATGAACGCATTAACCAGAAATGCTATTTGATTGTTATAGTTCAGCTTATAGAAGTAACGATTGACAGGAGCATACTCTACCCTGAAAACAAAACAAAATAATATTTTGAATAATACCTTCGTTACACACACCACACACGACACACACATGATACAAACAAAGCCACATGTAGGCCTATTCATATATTTTTGCCTTAAGAATGTCTAAATAAAGTATAAATCTACAGCTAAGAGTTTTTTTAAAAGTTTGTTCAATTTGGTCTAAATGTGTTATGAAGGTAGACGATGTTTTAAAATACGACACACATATTAAGTAGTAAATTCCGTAATGAAAAATGTTTGCAAGTCACGTTAATATCGTGATTAAAAAAGCAATAATAAACTGCATATCGTCTAAACAAACTATCGTCGTTAAAAAGATATAACGAACTGCATATCGACAAAAGCTACGTTTATTACTACCGATCATTGTACAGTACCTATTCTGGAGTCAACAATCGTAAAAATACGAAAGTAAAATAATAAAATTTAATTTAAAAAAAATTATAACGCCACCACAACGTGAGAACGTATGAAAAGTTACAAAGTTAATCTACTCACCTCCTCTGGTGACAGTTGTTTTCCTGGTAAAGATTTTCTTCTTCGATATATATGGGTTTTCCTGCATCCTTCAAAGCTTTATTTTTCTTGTCCTCCAAATGGCAAACAGTGATTTTCCTTTTTTTACCACAATTTAAACAAACGTTTTTGATCGCCCGGTGTTAACGTAGGCCTAATACTGCACACGGGAGTCATAACAACGTTATACGAAGGATCTTTTCAGTTATTATACCCGGATAATAACCCATCAGGTGACTTCGTTTTAAACTATTTTAAGACTTGTTTTGGGTAAGCAATCCCATCATCGGTTAAAATATTAAAAGATCGATCGTTTCAGTCGCTTGAGGTCGCCGAGTAAACTAAAACATTAACAAAAGGACACAAAACACTTATAAGTTTACGTAGAAAAAAGATCGATGTGTACTATAGCATGCTACAACCCCAAGCACCTTCTTCATGTGAGCGACCTCTCAATCTTGACTTTTCAATCATAAACAGATGATGGGTTTGTGTTATCGAATGGCATCTTAAAATGGTTTGGAAGGAAGGGACATGGAGGTCTATTCAGGTGGTATAATATTTCATTACTATGTTTATCTATTAGAACCTTTTCATATTTAATGAAAGTGACTTGGATAGAACAAAACATGAATTTTAATAACGTCTTAATAAAGAATTTATGTAATAGCAATGTTCAGATAGTAACTTGTTGATACAATTAGATATTTTGGCGAAAAATTAACTGTTCTTTTTAAACATCACTTCTTCTGAGACAACGTTGAAACGGCTAAATTGAACATTACAAACAAAAAACGTTGTTCTAAAACATTTTGGACAAAATTGGTTCTCTACCATATTTTATGTTCAACTGATAGATAAACGGCCAATCCTATATGAAATGCATAGTTTCTCTTTAGACAGAAATTAAATCGAGGTCAGACAGCCTTGTAGCAGCACATTGTATACATGTAAACATGACTTGGAACAATTTTGGATGACAATCTACTACAAAAATATTTGGTTATTACTTAAGGAAATCTATTACAAAATACTTAAAACAATAACTAGTGATTCTTCCATGGCTTATCGGATTTAATAGCGTTGATCTGAAGGAAGAATGTTGACAAACTCCAAAATTCTATAAACGAAAACCAAAATAACCCAAAAGTAGTAGTAATAAGAAAAATAATTAGATTCAGTGTAGGGAAATGTAATGTAACTAGCCAAGGCTAGCAGCAACGCAAACTTGTACGGACAGGAAAATCTGAGATTTCAGGTCACGACTTGCAAAGCTCCATAAGAGCCTATGTTCAATTTTTAAAATTAGAATTTAGATATAAGACTAATGTCATTTTGTAGAGTAATTAAAATAGAACAAATAATAATAGAAAACCAAAACTGTAAAATAAATAATTAAAAAGTTATAGAAGGAAGAAAGAGGAATAAAACAAAAAACTTTCGTAAATCAAAATTAATCAAAAATGTAAATATAAAATAACGTGGTCAACAGACCAATAAATAATAATAACTAACCAAAATTAATAATTAATTAAACATAATAAAATAAAAAGGAGAAATAGTACCAAATAGGAAGGAAATGTCATAACTCGGTAACCTAAGAAGCCAGGAAGAAGAGATGGACGGTTTTGAGATTTTTGGAATAGGAGGATCAAGAATCCAAAATAAAATTTTTAAGATTTTTAAAATTAAAGAAAATAAATTTGGAAACTTCACGAAATCTTAAAATCACCATAACTCAGGAAAGAAAGGTCGCACAGGTTTCAATATAGTTTGGACAGAACCAGGAAGAAAGGGGCTTCAAAATGAGCCAATCCAAAAGAAGATCGAGCGAAGAGAACGTAGTTATGGCGAGTTGAAGAAATCGAAATTTTAAAAGTCAGTCATGCAAATACTTTTTAATTCATTTTATTTTTATACAACCCATAGAATGAGTTACGTGAAATTGTCATTTACATACGACTACATAGAAAGAAAAAAATTGCATAAATTGACTTAATTAAGAATATAAATAAATATATGAAATTACAGATAATAATAACAAGTGGTTTACAATAAAATATAAAAATATATACTGTACTAAATATTTAGAAACAATAATTAGAAAGAAATAATTTCTACTATGTACAATGAAAACTGCATCGACAATTCACATTTCACAAGCCCGTCATTCTCGATTTATATTCCTGATAGGAATGATAAACTTCTTTAATTGTTTTAATACTCGTTTTAAATCGTTTACCATTTAATCATTATATGTCCTCAGGAACCGTAATAAATAATTTGACACCATTATAAGAGGGTTTCTTTTCAAACAACTTATGTTTGTTTGATTCTAAATTTAAAAAAACTCTTTTCGGCGTGTGGTAGGAATAAAAATGTCCCAAACTCTGGAAGTCTGTTCTATTTACAACTGGATGTAAACTACTTTTGAAAATGAACATGCTGCGTAATGTTATGATGCATAATATCTGAAAAGCATTACGGCATGAATCATGCCTTCGTATTTTGGTAAGAATTGCATTTTGTGGTTTATAAAATCCATGTTTGTATTTTGCTCTGAGGAATTGCCCCAGAGTGCAATTCCATAACTTTAGAGCGGTTGTACAAGGACATAGTGGACTGGTGTTAATGTTTGTAAATCATAATATTTATTAACTATACTAGGGACAAATATGGCCATAGTTGCCTTGTTAAAACAACCCTGTTCACATGAACATTCCGATCCAACTTTTTATCAATTTTAAGTTCGAAATATTTTGTCCATTCTACTTCAATTAACCAATCGCCGATTATAAAACATGCCCATTGTTCATCTCTATTATTTGTAATATAAAAATTTATTAAGTTAAATTTGCTGGTATTAACCTTATGTCCTCATTCAGAAAATTACTGTATCACAGAACTGACATCCTGATCTGTAACCCTTTTCAAATATAATTTACTGTCACTTGTAGAGCTAAGAGTAGTATCTTCAGCATACAATATCAACTCGCCATGTTAAGTTCAACGATGGTAATATATTATTTTCTACTTAATGCATTTGAGGTTAATAATTAAGTTCGTATAATACTTGTTGTTGTTTCCTGATTATTTTGAGCTGTTCAACGTTAGATTCCCTTGCTGCTTTTTCCATGGCCACAAAACCATTGTATTAACTTCTTCGTGTGTTTGATGTTTATCAAAAGACTCGGACCTCGTAGCTACTGCAGTTTTCATCAAGTTTATGAAAGAAAATAAAATAAAAGAAAAAATAACACTTCAGGACGATCAATCTTCGTTCCCTTTACTTCTACATTAATAATTTATTGCATATTTTCAATATCTGTTTCTTCAATTTAACAATATATTTCCTCTTCTCTTCATGCATGTATTTAATAATAATTTGGTTATTTCATAATCCCAGTGATCTTTCTTGATTCGATATTATGCCTTAAGTTCATCATTTTGTTTTTTTAAACTTTTTTTATTGTTTTATTTTGCTCATAGTATATGACAGCAGGTTCTAATTGATTTTTTCTTGATTTAATAATTTTTCATTATCCATTGTACTATATTATCCTGCAATTGTTAATATATTATTCAAGAGATAATATATGTTATTATCTATGATATTTCCAAAATTACATTGCAGTAGAGAATACAAAGTAATATTAATGATTAGGTAAAGAAAGAATTAATTAGCTACAAACAGAAATTATCATGTATGTTATTAACAATATCGCACACAGCTAAAGATCTAGTAAGTTTAGTTATATTAGGCGTTAATATAAATGTAAACGATAATGTTATTCAGGTTGTTATTTTCGCTTAGGCCTATAAACTGTCCCAGAACTGGTTAAGACTAACACTGTACTGAATCTCTTAAACTGAAATGCTAAACATCTGGTTAATGAAAATAATTGTTCACTAGTAATTTGAAATAAACCTGACGGTCGAGAGGGTTTATTTTATTCTTTCTCAATTTACTCGTATGTTTGGCACACATTTTTGGGTTTGATTCTTCTAAAATAGGTAAATATCTCTCAGGGATATCTATTTTAGAACAACGTCTATTTTCACTTTTTGATCGGTAACTCCAAAGTCGTTTTTTGAAAGAGGTGGAGAAAATACATTTTATTTTGTAAGATATTAGAAAAGTGACAGAGATCATTGATGTAAGATTACACCTCCCAGATAGTTACTCCGCCAAAGTCAAGAAATCGGTAGCATACAATGTGCAATTGTTAGAGAAAATTTAAGCTCTAAACTTTTGCATAAAATCATCAATATTACATTAGCCAAACTTTAATTCATCAAATCAAAATAACAGAAGAAACAATATTAACCTACAGGACTTCAGAAGGATTAACATTTTTAAATAAGGGATAAAATACGTAAATCCAGGAGAAAAGAGAATTCTTTCATTATTACAATTTTAACAAACCATTAACATAAAACAATTTTTAGAAACAAATTAAATTACTCTAAATTTAATCAAGTCAAAAATAAAAACTCTCTTTAGAACTAAGGATGAATTTAATATTAATATAAATGTTTGTGTAAGACGTAAATATTATTATATAAAGTTTTATTCAAAGTGTGTTTAGTGATTAGGGTATATTTTTAATAATATATAAAGAAAGTGTTAGTGTTGTGATATGTGCCCTGTCCTAGAGCGAGAAGTTACGCACATTATTAATTCTGTAAGTAAACATAATGGTGGAAAATAAATATAAGGCAAACATTAAAAAAAATATTATAATATTTCTTAATTTCGAAAAATATATATGTTAAAAAAAATGAGTGGTTTGCCAAACATATATATGTTTGGTATCTGCCTTCAAAATAGTTAGTTTGAGATAGGATCTTCTGATACCTAAGCGTGCAAATTTACATAATCAATTATTTAAAAGAAAGCAGAACATGATTAAAAACTGAAATACTGTATATACAATTATATTTAAATAAAAGTTGAATTAAAAAACACAAAATATTTGTAAAAAGAAAATTACGTACTATATAGGACAGGATTAATGTCTGCATGTGTCTGTGAATGTTAAAACTAGATGGTAAATAATTCTTATGTAAACAAAAGGCGATTATTTTACATGAGTAAAAGAATTCAATGTTAAAGCTGTCTTTTATTATCCTTTATTCATTTGATACTACAGCAGAGCTGAGCAAAAACTATCCTTAGAAGTTATTTTTTATTACATTTTAGAAGACTTACAGTTCTCAATCCTAAGAGTTTACATTTGAGAAAACTTTGATTGAAATTGTATTGAAAATGACCAAATTTTGGTGAAATGTAAAGGATTATTATCAAACGAGTGTAAAAGAGCATTAAGGTTCATCAGGAAGTTGGAACAAATCAAAATGAACTAGACGAACTTTGATAAAAATTCAACGTCAGACAGATTTTCATTACAAAAACATCTATTTTTAGTTAAGAAGACCTCAAAACCACAGTCATGGATAATGCATAGTATATAATACATCTAAACGATGGTGATGACTTACAACTCATATTAGATACATGTAAAATATTGGTGATTACCTACTAGTAATATAGTAATAGTTCTAAACATTGATGAACTACTACGTCAATGTTCTTACTAGTTACATACATCAAAATGAATAAAGAATGTAATAGGTGAATATTCTAAGAAGACAATAATTATCAGAATTTAAAGAAATATTATAATTCTAGGGTTATCTTGACCTTTAACAAACCATTTTTATCATTTTATCAATAACAGGTTTTTCTTTGACATTCAATAAGAATTTTTTTTTTAAATTATCATATTCACCAGTAAAAATGTAAAAAAAAAAAAAAAAAAAAAAATCCTTATAATATATTTTTTAAACCAATGATAATAAAATTTTAAACTGCCCGAATTTTAAAAATATACAAAATAAAGTCTTGGTGTTTAGAACACTGGCAAAATGTTGCATAAAAAAAATTAGTATATCAATTATCAACTCAACATTTAATCTATTCCCAAAGTTAACAATTTTTTAGAAACAATCGAAACACAACTATAAAAGAAAAACGGAACATTTTCGGACATATGCTTATTTTGATACAATGATATCCTGAAGTTTGGATAGATGAAAAATCTCTCTGGTGCAGCGTGTTTATGACACTAGGAAGAGGGACGCTAGATATCGCCTCGTGTGTAAGGTTTTGTTTTTGGGTGCAAAAGAGAGTCTCGTGTCTTAAACTTTGGAAAGTAGGAACTACCATGTTGCTACGCAAATATCGTGTCTAATAAATTTCAACCATCATGTCCAGTGATCAAAAAATCTAGTTGGCAACCCCTGTTTAAAGCACCTGTTTTTGGTCGTAGATTAATCCTCGTCATATCTCATTTTCTCCAAAATCAAAACCGTGCTAAAATTACTAGAAAATAAAAACTGGCAATAAAATATAATTTTTATGATTTTGCTTAATAACGTTTCTTCTATAAAGTTTTAAATAAAAGTGTTTAAATTTCTAACAAAATCATCTTTTGCAGCTCGAAAACGATTGAAACTTTGCTGACATTATATAAGAATATGTAATAAATTCTCATTGGACTTCCTGATGGAGCATGTAACCGTCACCGCAGCACTAGCGCTCGACCAGTGAATGAACGGATTGAACTAATTTTTGTAAAATGAGTCATATTACAAAATTTGGTTAAGGGATAATTTGATGACTGGGATGAATTGAGATAAGTTCGTAAATCATACTATGATAATTGAGAATATTTTCCTCAAGACGGAAGCACAAAATTCCGATTTCATTAAAATAAAAAATGAAGGTTTATATTCAATTTTGCTTAAATAGTCCAGTCCTTTATTTAGTCAGGTCAGTTTTGGACAAAAAACGAAATGATCGAAATGCCAGTTAAGGTTTTTTAAAACATGTCTTTTGGTCATAAAAATAAGAATATCACACTTCCGTTAAAATTAAATATATGGTAAAATTGCTATATTATTATTTTCATTGTAATTACTATTATTTAATTACAGAGTTATTATCATTTTTTTTTATAGTGTGTATATTTGTTATATTTAATTCCTTAATTAATTATGTGATATGGTTGTGTTTCTATGAGAGAGTGGATTATTACAAGAAATGGGTTGTCAATATTTAATACAGAATTATTATTATTATTATTTTTAAAGGGTGTATATTTAGTAAGTTTAATTCTTGAATTAATTAACAAGTATGGATGAATGGAACTATTGTTATTATTATTTTTATAGTATGTATATTTAGTATGTTTAAATAAATATGCAGTATGGGTGTGTTTCTCTGAGAGTGTATTATTTAAGACATTAATTTTTATTATTTAATCTGCAGTTATTATTATTATTTTTATAGGATGTATATTTAATGTGTTTAATTTATTAAATACTTATTCAGTATAAATGTGTTTCTCTATAGGGGATTATATAAGACATTAATTGTTATTTTTAATACAGTGATATTGTTTATTTAGGATGTATGTTTAGGATGTAAAATTAATTAATTATTTACGCAGTATGGGTGTTTCTCTGAGAGAGTTGATTATTTATGGTTGTCCATTTTCTTATTTCATATATATTTATGATTATTATTGTTAAAAGGTGTATGTTTAGTATGTTCAATTCATTATGTATTATGGGTTTCTTTTTCTGAGAGAGTGGATTTTGTAACTCAGTGATTTTGATTATTTATTATAGAGTTATTATTATTATATTATAGGGTTTAAATTTACTATGTTTATTACATTCATTAATTAATTAGTGTGGATGTGTTTTTCTGAGAGAATAGATCACTTATGACAGGGATTTATATAATTTAAAACAGAGTAATTTTTATTATTTTGATATGAAGTATTTTTAGTATGTTTAATTAATCAATTTAATTAGTAGTGTGGGTGTGAGATAGTGAGATAGTGAATTATTTAAAAAATGTTTTTAAATTATTTAACATAGATTTATTATAAATATTATTTTTATAGAGTGTATATTTAGTATAAATAATTATTGAACTTGTCTTGTGAGATAATATTAGATAGAATAAAACTCGAACACAAGATCTCACAAAAATTACGCTTACTTAATCAAACACGTTTCAACGAAAAAGTTGCCATCATCAGTGATACATGAGCTACAATAACTAAACTATAACCGTTTAATTATAACTATGAGTTATAATTTAGTTATTGTAGCTAAAGTATCACTGAGGATGGCGACTTTGTCGTTGAAACGCGTTTGATTAGGTAAACGTAATTTTTGTGAGATCTTGTGTTAGAGTTTTATTCTATCTATATTTAGTTGTTTAATTAATTAATTAATTAATTAATTATGTAGTATGGGTGTGTTTTTCTGAGTGAGTGGATCATTTAAGACTGGAATTTTTTATTTAATACAGAGTTGTGATTATTATTTTTATAGGGTGTACATTCACTATGTTTAATTATGTTATATAGATGTTTTTCTTTGAGATAGGGCCTATAGTGAATTTTTAAGACAGCTATTATTATTATTCAATACAAAGTGAAATTTGTTGTCTTGATTTAGGGGAATCTTTGAACTAATTAATTATGATTGTGTGTGGAAGGTCTGAGAGAGTTAGAGAGAGAAAAGAAAGGATGGACTTGGGAATTAAAATCATTTTATAAGAGAAGGGATCTAATCTTTTATGTGATAGATGGATATTTTACAATAGTCTGCCTAAACATCAGTATCCTTGAACATTAACATTGAGTTATTTACAAGGATAGTTTATTTATGTTGTCTTTACTGAAGCTTTGGCAAATATTTACGTATTTGTGATTTAATAATTGATAGTCCTTTAGTTTTGCTTTAAAATATTAGAAGCATTGAAAAGAAAGTTGATAATTCGTTATTTATTTAAACCAATGTAATGTAAACCATATTTTATTGTTTTTATTGAGGCTTGGCTGTATAGTGAAAAGGATACGGATGCGCTCGTGCATACGTATGTACTGGGATCATCAGCCATTAACGAACTATTAAATTACCACTTTAACTATTAACAGCCTTAATGGTTTACCGTTCTGCCAAAAACCATTTCCCCCAAAATCCTGTAGTAAAATCTTCTGCTCGCAAAAATATATTTCTTCCAAAATCCTGTCACAAAATCCGATGAGATCAATTTGATCCTACAATTTCAAAAAAAAAAAAACTAATAAAAAAATTCTGTTCACAAAATCTTCCCGATCGATGAAAAACACGGGGTATAAATCCAATAAATTCACATTGCAATACCCTTCATTTCAAGGACTAAAAATGGCTGTTCAATTTTTCGACAACTTTTAATGGATGGGAAATCATCAAAAAACCAGTTTAATCTTCCGACACAACAGTCTCCAAATGAAATACCATAAGATCATTCGGTTTTTAAGTTTACAGTCTATTCCATCAGTTTATGGGGCAGTTGTGCATTTACACGATTGACTAATCGTTAGGCTCACGACCCACACACATCTCCAACCAGATGTCTTTGCAGGTTCTTTAAAGCCTTGGTGATGAAAGCGAACTGTTTTTGTTTTTCCCCAACTTCTTCGAATACAAATTCTGGACAGGACACAAACATTGAACACCACAAGATAAGCATCCTAGTCGCATATTTCATTTTTTCGATTCGCAGTAAACTCTCAAAGTGTTTTTCCTAAACTGTAACAATTGTTCGTCAAAAGCAAATTGTAAACACCTTTGTGTTCATTAACTCTCTGTGAATCCTCTAGAGCTTCATTTATGTCAGTTTCTGTTTTTTCTTTTTTCTACTTTTTAAAAAGTTATTCCATATTGTAATGTCTTTATCCATTAACTTACTTTAGTAACACAATGAAACATGTAAACAGCAGGCGGTACATTAACTATCCTTTCATTTTTCATGTGTATTTAGATATTTCCAATCGTAAAAAGGTTTGTTTTATTTTCGACATCATGAGCAATTTTCTGGATCTCTCCCAACAACTGACTTTTAGTAATACAATAAAATTATACATATCAAACATAGAAGCTGGAGCAACATTTACAAACCTTCTGATAAAAAAGGAGTACAATCGATTCTGTCTTACGAACAGCTATTACAGAGTAAAGAAGGTGATCTTTTGGAAAGAGTTATTAGAAGCGGTAGAACAAGTGCCATTACTCAAGAAATTTGTTTCTCCAATCATAAGAGAAAACAATCCCGAAGTCAGTGAATTTGTTAACTTGTTAGATAGGTTTAAAGTGTTCATCCATAAAGTGTTTTAGTCTGTTAGTATGAGAAATGAGCTTCGTTACTTACAAAAATAATATAACCCCTCTATCGATGATTAATCTGTACCACTACCCGAAGTAATTATAAATTAAATAGATTTGTGGGGTGTTTATGAATAAAGATTGATTTCCTAAACGTCACAATAACGTTAAATGTGATATAATAAAACAAGGAGGTAGCAGCTTAAACGACACCCGTTGGGCTTATGATATAAAAGGCGGATTTAAATTTTATTTCGACACTTTTGGAGACGCTTCACCGCCTCTATAACAGTTAAAGTATCTGATCTGATTGAATATGGTTTGACGTATAATAGTGATCAAATACAGGAGTATTCAGACCTTCCTATTGTGGCCACTTGTGTTTGGAGATCTTGCGACTGTTTTGGGAAGGACACGGTTTGCAAAATATATCACGAATAATAAAAAACAACAAATGTGTAAGGAAGATATGGTTTTATGTTTGGTAGGTTTGGCGCTGTTTATTGGTGAGGACGAATAATGTTACTGTAACTGATCTGGTAGGATTAAAAGAGAATCTGGAGGGAAGTTTAAGGTAGAAATATGAAAAAAATAATAGTTTTTAGCTTTGATAAATTTTGGCTGTCAGAATATTCTAATAAGCATATATAAACATTTTGAAGAAATCATTTTAGCCTTTCGCATTGCTTTATTTATAAATAAATGGTTATAAATACCTTTCTGTATGTCTTAGCAATCCATATTATTGTGCTACATGTTTCGCCGTTTCACTGACGGCATCTTCAGGCTGACACTTAATATAAACACTAAACAACACATATAACAATTATACGACGTGAAATGTTATTTTGTACACCTCTAATATTTAAAACTGAAATTAAAATTTTCTATCAGTAACCACATGTTTCTCCAGCTGGTTCTGTTACTTGACTGGATTGCAGTCTAGATCTTATCTAGATCTGTGCTAGTTTGTGCCTGTTGTTAGAATTTGGGATATCTGATTTATTAAATCATAAATGCTCTTAAAGTTAAATTTTAATTTATCGTTTATATATATGTGTGTCTTTTGAGGTGTTTTTAGTGAGTTTGTAAATTTCAAATTCCTCTAGTACATTCATAATTCTGCTCTTCTGTGTTTTATGTGTTTTATTGAGCATTCAGTACAATTAAATTTATATACTCCGCTATTATTTTACTTATCCTGATTAGATTTTTTCTAATTTTTTAACTGACTTCAACTGTTGTCTGTCCTGTAAGCTATGTTGTATCCATGTTTCTTAAGGGTATTGCGAGTTTATTTATCAAGTAAAGCAGAGAATTCCATTGTGATGTATTTCTTTTTCTTTTATAGCCCTATAACATTTAGGATGTTATATAAATTTTAATCTAATTTACTAATTTATTTAAACAAAAGCCACACGTTGGTGAGCCAAATATAACATTTAGGAACACCTGCTTTGCTAATTATTTTAATTTCACCTTTAATTATTTAAGCCACACGTTGGAATGCCAAATATAACATTTAAGATGTTATATAATTATATTTTGATTACTCTAATTTAAAAGTCACACGTTGTCGTGTCAATCTAATATTTAAGATGTTAGCTTTACTTATTTATTTGCAACACTACTAAAAGGGAACAACTTATGATTATTACTCATAAACAACACCGTTTACCTGGATAAAACAATCTCTTTCTTTTAATTTTTAAAAGAACAAAATTACTATAGCAATAAAACATATACATGAAATTTATACTTACTATCTAGAAAAACCATTTACTCTCCATTCATTCCTTAAGATTAATTTATTTAGCATAGACAATTTTTTTAAAATTACAAATTTACTTTATTTTAACTCTTGTTAAAATCTTCAAATTATCAGTTCCTTTTTTGTTTATTATATTTCTTTACACATTTATTTAATACTTTAAATTATTATTAACATTGATCATCTTTTTATTTAATCTCGGCTAGCTCAGTTCTTTACAATTAATTTTTAAAAAACAACAAAATCTTAATCTCGGGTCTTGGTTTTTTGAATGGCTCAATCGAAAGTGAAATCAATTCTAGGTGAATTTAATAATTAACAATTAATTGGTTTTGTACTTATCAAATCTGCTGGTCCTTCTTGCTCGGTCAGTTAGCACTTTACACTCCACCTAACTTTAATTTATCTTTTTATTAAACAAAAAACACAAAACACCACACTGCTTAAACACTTTTCGTTGGTATTTAACGTTGTCTCTCCTTCCCAGATGCCGTTCCAAATAGGCCTCTTCTTCCTCGAAATCGTCCCAAATCTGTCTCTCCTTCCTTGTAGTCGTTCCAAAATTACAGCACCTGTTCTACGATGATTGGTCCCTCCTTCTTCTGGTGAATTTAAACTCCTTTTCCAAATCTGTCTTTTTATTAAGAACTCCACAAACTCCAAATCTAATTTCCTTTACTAATTCAAACTTACTTTACTTCAATTCAACTTTACTTTCAACTTATCAAAAACCTTTCAATATTAAGAGACTTCTTGTCCCTTACTCGCTGAAAAAAACTATTCTTTTGTACACAGCGTACTCTAGCTGTGTCCGCGACCTTCCGTCGTGGCGACTCTGGTAAGACCCCTCTAACAAACTATTTTCTAATGTTCCTTCTCTAAAACACTGTTTTTCGCGCCCTGTTCGCTGATTTGTCGATTTCTACCAACTTTCTCTGCTTACGACTTTCGCAATTCCTACTGGTTGTTTTTGAATTCTGCCGTTGTGTTTTTTAAGTTTGGAGCGTCTCCGATTGGCCGACCTACTTTCTACTTGCGTTTTTCTAAAATACCGTTATAATGCTGCTTTCCCTTGATTTCTCTTTTTTTTCTAGTAAAAACTCTGCTACCCTAAGAATTCCGTTATGTACACACGTGTTGGCCTCAAGGTTCTTGAAATCTTAGTGCTCTTGTAGCCTAGCACGTACAATTTTTATTACAGGCGGCATCTGCCGTTTTCTCTTCATTTGTTTCTTAACATGGTTCTATATTTATTATTTTATTCAAGTTATATTTTAATTAATTTATTTTTAGATTTCATGATTGATGATTTTATTTAGTTTAATTTAATTGATATCATGATATCGTTACAGCCCTTTATTAATTTTTTAAACTAATATGTTTAATAACTAAAAAAAACTTAATAAAACATTATTAAAGCCTGGCATAAAAAATATAAATAAATATTTGGTTAATACAGCTTTGGGTTGGATCACAAAACATATTTTTTATAAAGAAAGAAACTATAGAAGAACATAAAAAGATTATTATCAGAATCTTATAGGAACGAATGATGACCGCCCGGAAGCTTCGTTGCGTGAAATCACACCACTATTCCCTAGTAGCGGGGAAATCATAGACAGAAACGAATATAGACTAAATTCTACCGTGAACGTTGAATAGTTAAAGGAAAAACGAAATATATGTAGCTAGAGTTTATGAAAGAGAACACAAAATGTTAGGTTTGTAAAAAGAAATGTACAAACAATTTACAACAGTCAGAGAATGTTTAATGAAGAAATAGAAAATTAAACCGTAGCTTTATATTAATTGGTTTTAATAGGCATGCATCTATTAAAAAGAAAAGGATAAGTTGAGGTGAGTGGGTAGTTTGATAGTTTTATGATTGTACATTGTGTGTTAGCGTTGTATTTTGTTAGTGTTTTACAACTTGGGACTTGACTGGTCTATATTACCAACTCACTCACATATATCTACAGTTCAACTCTACATTCCATATTTAACTACTGTACTTACAGTTTATGTTATTTGATTTGGTCTTACCTTGTCTTCAAGCGTTTAATGTAATACAGAGTTTTAATTTTCAATCAAAGAGGCTATATAATGGGTATATAGTGTAGTGTTAAATTTTAATGAGAGAGAAGGGTTATGAATGAAATGATAGACAAGAAATCTTACCTAAAGACTAAATATAATGATAATTATCTAGGGAAGTTGCTTAACTAATACTTTACGCATGAGGCAAAGCCCCGAAGAGAATACCACCACACTTGTGATACTCTAATTGTTTCAAAGTCATTTATACTATGGCGACTCGTATAAGGGCGGTCCACTACTCACTGAACACAAAAGTGTTCTTAATAAATAAACATTCCCCACACTGGGATTCAAACTAGTGAATACAATGTTTGAAAGCAAACGCTCTAACCAAATGAGATATTTTGGATTATTGTGCGTAGGGAAAATTTCTTCTATTTAACTAGTTGGGCAATAATATGAATACTAGATATTACATATAATTTATTCAATAAATATGGATTGTAGGCTTAAGGTGAGTCACACATGGCTGGAGTTAAGCGTCAAATACTAAAAGTAATAGACATACTTTTAATACCTTCGACTTAATAAACAACATTGTAATCTTTAGATTAGTGGACAGGGGAATTTCTGAAATAGATTTAAAAATAAAAAACAATGACTTCATTAAGGTTGTTTTGAAAACAGTTTGCGAAAAGTGATTAGCCAAAAACCGAGCACTAGTCAGGGACTGAGATCGTAAATCTGAAACTATTTTTGAAGGCACAGATTTTTGCTGATCGGATTTTGTGAACTACATTTGTTGGAAACAGATTTCTAGTTCGGAAAATACATTTAAAATTAGAAGTTAGGATTTTAATAATAGAAACAAACATTTTTTTTTAATTCGGATGAAAAAAGGGTGGAGTTTAACACCCCATTCATAAAATACATAGACAAAAAGTTTTGTTGAAATATTCTGGCGGCAGGACTTTGGATCACGAACGAAAATATCGAACTGTTGGGAGGAAAAAGAGTTGTACAACGAACTGCTATCCTGAATGTACGGAACAAGTAGTAATCGGTACAGATCTTGTCGAATACACAGCTTTTTTACTGGTATCTGGTTAAAAGGAGATTTTATGATCAAATAAAACGGATAACAAAAATGCTTTTGTGTACGGCACTAGATAATTGTGTTAGGATTGATTTCTCTAAACTGCCCGAATTCTTTATTTTCAATATAATCAAATCAGTGGTTCAGTACTCAATTATTCATAATTAAGAATGACTTGTCTCCTAACTTATCACAATACTACAATATTAATCCAGAATGACTAATTGTTGGGACTCACATATCTGATTTTACGATATAGTTTATAATAACTTGTCTCTGAAATAATTTCAAGGTTTATAGACGAAGTTTGCTCACCCTGCTTGCCATTCTTATGGATGCTTGTCCGAAGTCTCAATACTCCTAGGAAGGTATTGCTCGCCAAGTCCGTCTGGCTATCTTTAAGAATTATTCCCCCCTGGAAGCTCGTACTCGCCAAGTCCGTCTGGCTATCTTCAAGAATTCCTCTAGCACCTTCCCTTGATCAATCTTGGCCCACTGATGAAGTTTCCTCCCACCGACGGCTTTAATATATCATTGTAGAATCAATGACCTTTTGCCTTGCTTGCAAGGTAAGTAATTTCGTCTGTCACAATAATTGTTTTCATTCTGGCTTCTTAAAAAGAACTTATATTATGTTCCTAACTAAAACTATTATAATTTGTAACATTTGCTTATTTTTGGACGGGAAAAACAGGCCCTTACAAAAAACTGTTACAGTTGAATGCAAAAGGATGTTTCCAATTTGATTTTGACGAAAAATCATTACAGCTTAGGAAAAAACAGGTAGAAATTGTACTGCGAATCGGAAAAGAAAAAATCGACGAGGATGCTACTCTTGTGGTATTTAATGATTGTGTTCTGTCCATAACTTGTATCCATAGAAAAACAAAAATGGCTCGCTTGCATCACAAAGGCTTTTAAAGAACCTACGAAGTCAAACGGGTTGGCGATGTGTGTATGGCGAGATCCTAACGTTTTGTCAATTGTGGAAATCCACAACAGCATCATAAACTGGTTCTCTCAACTAATTCTCTCCACATTTGAAAACAGTTCTAATATTAGAGTTTTTACAGTATGCTTATACCTTTCATACTTTCCTCTCAAATAACCCTGTACACTTTTGAAAAGAGTTTTAATATTTGTGTATTTTCAGTTTGCATATACGTTTTGTGCTTTCCTCTCAACTAATTCTTTTCACATTTGAAAATAATTCTAATATTAGGGTTTTTAGAGTATACTGATACCTTCCGTACTTTTCTTTAAATTAACCCTCTCCACATTTGAAAACAGTTCTAATATTAGAGTTTTTACAGTATGCTGATACTTTCCATACTTTTCTTTCAATTAACCTTCTCCACATTTGAAAACAGTTCTAATATTATAGTATATTCACTATGCAGATACGTTCTATACTTTTCTCTCAACTAATCTCTTGACATTTGAAAACCGATCTAATTAGAGTATTTTAAATAGGCAGATAACTTTAGTACCTTCTGTAAGTTTCCTATTAACTAATTCTCTTCACATTTGAACATCGTTCTAATATTAGAGTTTTTTACAGTATGCAGATACCTTCCTTACTTTCCACTCAAATAACCCACTCCACATTTGAAAGCAGTTGTTGCAAACACTTCTAATGTTAGAGTTTTTGTAGTAGGCTGATACGTTCTGTACTTTTCTGTCAACTAACTTTATCCACATTTGAAAAACGTTGTAATAATAGATTATTTTCATATTTCAGATGCTTTCTTTACTTTCCTTTCATATAACTCTCTTCACATTTGATAACAGTTGTAATATAGGGGTTTTTTCAATAGGCAGGAATCTTCTGCACTTTCCTCTCAATTAACCCTCTCCACATTTTAAAACAAATGTAATATTTGAGTTTTTGCAGTAGATACGTTCTCTACTTTCCTGTCAACTTACCATCTTCATTTGAAAACAGTTCTTATATTAGAGTATTTTTAGTGTGTAGATACGTTCTATACTTTGCCCTTAACTAACACTTTCCACATTTGAAAACAGGTCTAATATTTTGCCTTATGCAAATACATTATTATCTTTCCTCTTAACTAACCCTATTAGAGTTGTTGCCGTATGGAAATATGTTCTGTTCTTTCATCTCATTTAAACCCTCTCCACATGATAACAGTTTTAATATTAGATTTTTTGAAGTATGCAAATTCGTTCTGTACTTTCCTTTAACTAATTCTCTTCCCATTTGAAAACAGTTCTATCATTTGAGTTTTTTCAGAGTATCTTCTGTACTTTCTTCTCAACTAACCCTTTCCAAATTTAAAAACATGTCTAACATTGGAATATTTTCAGTTAGAACACAGTACCTTATGCATTATCCTCTCAACTAATCCTCTGCTCATTTGAATACAGTTCATATATTAGAGCCATTGTTGTATATTGACAAACTTCTGTATATCCATCTCAAATTATCTCCTTCACACCTGACAACCGTTGTAATATAGGAGTCCTTGCAATACGCTGATATCTTCTGTACTCCCCTCTTAGTTTATCCTCTTCACATTTGAAATCATTTCTAAAAAGAGAGTCCTCATGGTATCCTAACAATCTTCGTGCTTTCCACTCATTGTTTTCTCTTCAATTGTGTAAATAGTTCTAGTAGGAGAGTTTTAGCTGTATCCGGACAGTCATCTGTACTTTTTGACCCACCTTCTTCATATATTTAAAAGTTTAAATACGAGATTCTTCAGTATGGTGATAATTGTCTCTATTTTTTTTTTCTTACCTTATCCTCTGCACTTTTGCAATCTGTTCTATTGTGATAATTTTTGGAGTACACTGACAATCTTCTGCATTTCCCTCCTAAATTATCTACTCCACATTTGAAAACATTTTCATATGAGTCTTACTTCCAGTGTCCTCACATTCTTTGTACTCCCTTTCAACTTATCCTCTCCATATCTTGAAACTGTTCTAATATGAGAATCTTTGATACAGATGATCTGTGTTACAAGCCTCGTTCTAAGAAACAATTAATAGCCAATCTACAACAGGAAAGATAATAGCCTAATAATAATAGTCTATTAAGTTAGTTGAAAATATTTTTCAGTTTTGTACCTTATCTGATGATTATCCACGAAATGTAAAGACGACAGAGTAAGATGTTAGAGCTAAATCAAAGAAAGGTACCACAAAATTTCCAAGGCAGAAGTCGGTAAAATAACATTTAGTTTTGTGGAATATTGTGTAGTATTTTTTGTTATACTAGAGTAACAACTATTTGTACAACATACGCACATTCAATCATTTGTTTTTTACAAATTATTTACACTTTTTATTGTAAACATAATCACCCGTTTCGAGATTTAGGTCATTCTCTACGGTGAATCTAATTGACGAACAAAGGTCTAAAAATTGGCGCAAGTCCTCTAACATTGTTTGCGAATAGAGTGATGATAATGACATGCATGATTTTCATTTGTCTTATAAATTGAAAACAAAAGAAATAAAAACAAACATATTCTGTATTTTGTAGATGTAATTGAAAGTTTGGGGAGGGGACATAAAATAACAGAAGTAATTGCCATGAAGATCAATAATAAGGTATTAAGAAAACAAAACGAGTTTTGATCAATAGATAAGGTAAGATTGCAATTTGATTTTATCTTTTTAATTAATGAATATATGAAATAATCTAAGTAATTTACAACTAAATACACGGATGTAAAGCATAGGGATACGGTAATGTCAAGTCACAAATTTTACTTTATTTCCGCAGAACTGTAAACAATTCTCTCAAAAAATCCAATGCTCTCATTTCGTACTTATAGTAGTATTTTAAAGAGGGACATTGTAGTTCGATTTATGATTTCAAAGTTCAAAAGAAAATGGTTTAAAAGTAGTTAAAGTTCAGTTATACGTTCTAAAAAAAAGTGGAAAGATGTGATTAAAGCTGTAATGGTAACATATCGCCGGAGACAGTAAAAATTGAAGTTTTCGGGTATAAGAAGGGAGAATGGTAGAGTTAATGGAATGGGGGGGGGGGGAGCGGTTGGATGTAATAAACGACGTAGCACTCGATATCTATCTGTAACAGAGAGTTTATTCAAATAAAAGCCTAGAGGGGTGTTTTTATTGGTCGTGGAGAGGGAGGGGGTGGGCGGGTTTAAACATGCGCTTGCTCTGCACCTGACAGCTTGATTGAGGGAGGTTTCTTCCATTCTACCCCTCTCTCTTCAATTTACTCTGATTCTTTTGTTATTGTTTCACGAAGCCAGGAATCGAGTTCATGCATCGTACCTCTTTTCTCTTTGCCCCATTCTTTTGCAGGCGCGGTCGATTTTTCTAAAGTCAAAACAAATTTATTTTATAATGTCATCATTTGTGTCGTAAGTATTAGTATTACATGAATGGTCTGTAGGATGTTGGCTTTTTTAGGAAATAATTTATACCCTTAATTGAAATAAATGATGCCCAAACTTCGTTACTTGTAAGCAGCATGGGGGAGGTGTGCAAACAGTACTTATGTGAGAGTGTCCGAAGCTAAAGCCCGTCTCATGCTAAGCTAAGGGACAGGGAATGAATAGAAGTGTCAGGTGATCGACTAATGCTCATTAGTCAGGCCTCACTGAAAACCAACGTTTAACCCTTATTTGTGAAAATAGTTTACGCTATTGCCTAATTATTTATTTCCAAATAGCACTAACGGACAAATATGTGTGGGAGAGTATAAAGGAAAAAACACTTAATTCTAATGCTTAAAGTAGGCAGATTTACATGAGACAAACAAACACTGTTTTCGTTGTATAATGATGATAATGACAATATCGTAAACTATTTTCAAAAATAAGACAGATTGATTTAATTTTGGTTTTTAAGAATTTTGGTTCGACAAGGCGTGACTAATGAGACTTATAGTCGACTGCCCGACACTTCTATTCATCCCCTAACCCTCCGATCACTTAGAAAAGCCTCAACTTAGCATGAGGCGGACTATAGAAGACCTAGCCATATGTTTACGTGTATTGTTTTTGTTTTGTTTTTTAATCCAAAAGATTTAAAACACAATTTTAACACATTAGGCCTACTATGTGTTTACACCGTCACGCAAATTTAAGGTGTATTGGGTTTAGGCAACAAAGAAAGAGAAATTTCATTATTTGAAGGGAAATTATGTTGAGGGTGAGGTAAATCAATCACCGCCAGTCCTGTTACTCGACATGTTGGCAACAGTGTGATTCTGTTAGACTGATATCTGCTAAACTATTGTTTGTTTATGTCTGCATTTATTATGTTATTACAGTTTTGAGCTGAAAGATTAGATTGTTTAGCCGGTTTAGAGTGTAGTGATTTGTTGTTTGTTACGTCTGTGTGACAGGCGAACGCAAGTTCAAATAAATTTGTCGTCGTAATTGTTTAATACAATAGCATCAGTGGTTTTAATCTTAATTTATCAAAAAGTGGTAGATCAAAGGGCATCATTCTCTAGATACCGGCAATAAATCTAGTGTCAAAAAAAGAAATGAGTAACGTTAAAGAAGACCAGTTCAACGAAGAACTGAATAAAATCAAGAACATATTTTAAATTATGTATTAGCCTACTTTACTTTTAAATATATTTTTATATTATCATTTAAGTATTCGAGAAATTTTTAGTTGACGCTAAAACTAATTATTAAACCTGCTTTAATTTTGCTGAGATTAAACAAGATATACTAATACAAAAATCATGTTGATCCAACAGGATCTTTGACAATTTCAGTAGAGGATCACCTAAGGCTGAGACGTCATTCGGTTTAACTATTCTAGAGAACATAGAATTGGTGATTTTGTGGCGACTTTTGTGGAAAACTCTTTGTTTCTGGACAAGGTGTCATCAAGCATACCAGCTGGAGTAGAGGACATTACCATACAAATATTCATAGGTCAAAATTATTATAAAATTGCTGTTACTAAAAACATACATACCTAAACAGAGAACATCTGAAAGGGAATTGGAACCTATTATACCCGAAAACAAATTATTTATACATATAACTTATAATAAATAAATACCTTATTTCCTGCTTATAGTCCAGTAACTAATGTATGTGTCGGTGGCGATCGTTTCGCTTTTCCTATTCAAGCATTGTCAAACTGAACTAATATAGTTGCGTTTGTTGAAATGCACGCCAATTTTATAAAAATAAGTAAATGCATTAGCACAACATAACACATAAACATATACCACAACACTTTGTACATGAACTACATAAAAAAAACATAGTATTTCTTCTGCGGTTGTTACACACGTGTTCACTCATTCATTGCTCGATCAGTAAATTATTTATCATTAGTGGTGACTTTAATGGAAGGTTTCTGTATGGAATAAATATCATGAAAATCAAAATGGCCACATAGTATATAGATGGCTTCAAAATGAAAACATGATTCTTTTGAATAAATGCAACTAACCTACATATCAATATCAATCAAAAGACTATCTTAGCACCTTAGATCTCTTTCTGGCTTGTGTAGAACATTTTGGAGGATGGAACGTTAGACCAGATTTGAGAAGTGGTATTTGTGACGAAATTAAGATAAGGTGATTCCGTGACAGAAAAAATGTCAGTTATGAAAGTAAAGAGGCTGGCGGGTGGAGGTGGACCCATGAGTTAATCCAGAATGTTATCAAATGTCTGAACAAGAAATATGGCGAGGTGAAATACTACCCGATGCAAGCCATAACAGAGTATGAATGTTTATATGTAAACTTGAAGCGTTTCAACACACGTTACACGGATAAACGAGACGACTGTAGAAGTTAGGAGGATGACGAGAGACACACGCTGTCAAATTATGAAGTGAAACCCTAACTGGAAGTGAAAATATCTATAGAAAATATGGAGTAAATAGAATTTGATGAAGTCTGATTTTTAGTGGAGTTTTTAATCAAAAAGTACATATTAATGGCTATGAGTCCCAATGAAAGAGACTCCAGAAGCGAAAAAAGAAACAGCCAGGTACAGTACCTGAAGGAGAGAAGAATAGTTGACGAACTCCATCTTTGTTCATCTATAAACTCATAAGGAAGCATATGGGAAGTAACGAGCCTCTCTTCTCAATAGTTAAAGGTTTTACCGGCGAACCTGCAAAGAGGAGAAGAATCTGAACAGAGGAACTTGTATAATTTAGTCGCTATGTCATTCTATTCTGAGTAAGTTCAACTCTCTCTTTATAAAGTCACCATCATCCCTTCCCTCTCCCTGCCCCCTTCGTGAGAAAAGAAATCAATAGTTTTGTAATTTTTATTTTTAAGTCATGGAAACCTTAGTATATGTATCCTATAAAATACTGAAAATCGGTCTTATTTTTGGAACCACCTCACTTTTCATTTGTCAAAATTAATTTTTTTGATGTATTTCGCACGTTTTCTAAGTAGAAACAAAATTCTATATCCGGAATAATTAGTGCAGAAAAACTCATTCAATGTTATAGGCAACAATTATATATTGCCGTCATATGTTAGAAAAATAACTCAATTTGGATGTATTTTGTACATATGTTTATTCGATCATTTATAAATATAATGTATGACGTCCACATGATTTTTTTTTCGGAGCCTAATATTTTAGTGTCCGCTATAAGTGCAAGAAATCTGCTTTTATAGGTACATTAGAAACTATTGGAGTTACAGTAAAAATAAATCTATGTAAGTTTGACCCAGAAATTAGTTTTAACTTTACCATTTGACATTTTCCTTTTATGTTTGTGTTTTTGTTCCACACCTTCGGTTAAAGGCATGTGCCAATTGTTATGGAATTTAGGAAAAAGATTTTTTGTAAACGTACAAAGTTGCACTCAATGGTGTCCACTCAGAACTGTTGCTGAACTGTTCCAAAGCAATGGTATAAAGTGAGTCATAGTGAGTCATCACACAAAACAAACTTCAAATAAAAATGAAATGTGAACCGTTTAATAAAGATATTTCCATGGGACGTTTTGATGTAAGTAAATGGGAATTTGTTCACTTAATGTATTGATGTATATAAATTAAAACTTTTTCGAGTTTTGCAAACCAATTATTTTAGTTATGTTACCAGTGATTTTCTCTAAACCGTGGTATAACTTGTTGGCTAATAATAATATTCAACAATGAATTAAAATTAAATATAAACAGTACATTGGTGGTCCTTCCGATTGGGCCACCAGCCTCAGAGGTTTGCCTTTGGGATACAGGTTTGTTTAGTAGATTGGGCTGTCAAAATACCAGTATTTGTATCAATGGGTGCAACGTAATATTTTTTGCCACTATGATCCCAATAAATGGCAAATCACGATCACAAAACAAAGACTTAAGCGACTCACAAAGCATTTAATTTTTATTATTTTTCTCTTTGTGTAAATTTTGACCAAATGTATAACAGCAATGGTATTATTTGCTGTAATCTCTAAGTGGCGTGCTAAGGAGTAGCCACATTGGATTTACAATGACTATTGTAACATCTTAAGACAGGTCTATTCTCCACCAGAACAGTTTTAACATTCTAGAAGTGAGGTCTATTTTCACTAGAACTATTTTAACATCCTAGGAGTGAGGTCTATTGTTCACCAGAACTATTTTAAAATCCTTGGAGTGAGGTCAATTGTTCACCAGAGCTATTTTAATATACTAGGAATGAGGCCTCCTATTCACAAGAACAAATATAACATCCTAGGAGGGAGGTATATTGTTCACAAGAACAATTTTAACATCCCAGGAGTGAGATTTATTGTTCACAAGAACAATTTTAATATCCTAGGAGTGAGATCTGTTGTTCACAAGAACCAATAATAAAAATTATAAAATTCTCTATAAAAAAGGTTCCATACATTATCGTATCCATCGTATCTATCTAACAACGCCTAGTATACATAGCAAATGAACAGTTTAAATTATTGTTGAATGGTACAAACGTATATAAAAATAGGCTATAGCCTATATTTATTTATGATTTTTCTTCTACTCCCTCGGGATATAAATGAAAAGCTAAGGTGAAGATTCAATTGAGTCCGAATAATTTACTGGATTATTTCTGTCTCTAAAGAGTATTCGATCAATTTGTTGAAAGAATTCTATTCAATATATGTGCAATATATGTATTGCTGTAGTTTTAATCTATAATTAGACATAGATTTAGTTTGAATTCTTTTAAATTATTGTTATAATAAAATTTAATTCTTGTATATGACGCCAATGAAGGTATGTCTAGTTGTTATATGAGTACGGCTTTATTATATGAGTAAAATGGTTTTAGAATTAAAATGTATAGCATATTTTTTTATAGAAAATTTTATGATATTTCATATTGACTTGACCCGTTATTATCACAGGTTCAGTAATTTTCGATAAATCCCTAACTGGGTGTAAAATAGTACACTTCGGAAACAATCATGTGGATCAAATAAAGATAAGTACAAATAAACAGCTAGCTAGTACACAATCTTTTTATTCAGTTTATTGTCTGGGCTATACAGCACGGTGTTGCTTCAATCGACTTGAAATACTATTCCCCTCCCACAATATCAATAGGGTTGATTCACCTATGTCAAATACATAATCAGTTAGCAACAGAATGAAAATGTTAACTGCCTTTACAATAACAGACTATCCATTTTGCAACAAAGGCAAGGCCGTCATGTATCGATTTATATGGAGTAATCTATCATGCCTAACTCTAGAAATGACATCGATTCTGTGACAAATGATATTCTCGTACAAGTAAAACAGTTGAACTGCTAACTGTTCCATGGCGGTGAATGGGTAGAAATTTAAAACATATTTCATTTGACACATATTGTACGGAAACAAAGATTATCCTTACACAAGGGATGGATTCCTTCCATACCCTGTAATAAATATATAAATATGTAATAAATATTAATAAAAATATGTAATAAAGTTCCATTACAAATATATGTCCGAAATTGTTTGGTTTTCTCTCAATCTTTGTTATTAGTAAACAAAATTATAACATCAAATATAGGTTACACTGAGCTGGTAAACCGTGTCGCCCCTCTACTTAATTTTCACCATATTAGTCATATAGATTTGGAACCAAGTTTATACCTGATCCCTCGTTCACGATTTTATGATTTTTATAATAATTTTTGGTTTCCATCTTTGATTCGCTATCTTGGACATACATTATTTATAAATAATGACTAATATTTTTTAATGTATTATTGTCGATTGAGACATGATTATATTATTTTTTTATATCGTTGAATCTAATGTTAAAAAATATATTTTCGTGTGTTTCATACCTCCAGCTATTTACGAAAACTGTTCTTACATTTGTCTTTTTTTTAATAGTACCAAAAGCACATTATGTTTTGAAGGATTTGTAAAGGATGATACCGGATACGACTTCAGTGTTCATCTCAATGTTGCAACCTGTTTTGCAAAATCTATGCTACTTACATTTATTAACCCTATCCGAGTTGATAAATTTGTAGAAAGAACTTAAAAATATGTAAGAGATATTACTTTCAAAATGGTTTGAAACTGTTATAATGAATAACACGTTCTACCATTGATATGATCATCAAAGTCTTATCCAGTATCATGTGTCATAAATACTTTATGATATTACATTTTTCTTTCGCATTATTAAAAAAAGTCAAAATTCACAAATTTCAGTTCGTTTTTCGTGAATAGGTGGAAATAAGTGACTGGAGTCAAAAACGTGATTTAGTTACCAAATTAGCTTTGTTAAAAATGTTGAAACAAATGTCATTCGATAGTGTTACAATTTTTTGTAAATGATCCAAATCCAAGATGGCGGATCCACGGTAGAGACCATAAATTTTAAACATCTAAAACCGTAGTACGAGGGACTAGGTACAAAATTCATTAGACAGAAATTCGATATGTAGAAAAACTGGAGAGGGGATATACATATTAACCACCCGGTATATTGATTCAAGATTTAGTGTATTTATTAAATAACTTGTTATATTTTACAACAGGTAAATGATTTGATATTCTTATTATATACTCTAGGAACATATAATGCATTCCTTTCAGTGAGTCCTCCTTCACAAACAAATTAGTTTAAAGGAATGAAAACACTGAACTGTCTTATTCTAACAGTAGACCTAAACACCGAAACACTGAACACTGAAGTTCTACAACTAGACTTAAGCCCAGTATAACTAAACTACCTTAGTTTTTCAAATAGGCTAAACATCAAATAACTAAACTGACTTTGTGCTACAAGTAGACGTATACACAATATCACTGAACTAATTTACTTCTACAAGTAAACATATACACAGTGTCACTGAACTATTTGACTTTTTCAAGTAAAATTATACACCATATCGCAGAACTGTCTTACTTATATCGGTAGATTTGTACCCAGTATCTCTGAACTGCCCTACTTATACAGTACAAGTTGACGTGTACAACTTATAACTGAACTTTCTTAGTTCTAAAAGCAGACTTATAAACTAGCTTGATTCTACAAGTAGAATTATACATCTTATCATTCATTACTAATACTACAATAACTATAGTTTAACCGAAAAACTCCTCGCCTTTTTGGTTTTTAAGTAAGCTTTCTATTATACACAATGGGAAATAATATGATTTCACGAACTATATAACAATCTCCTATTTTGCATATAGTACAATATTATAAGTATTAGTGTCTGCCTATGCTGTTAAATCGAACCTCAGACACCCGTCTGAGAAATAAACACTCAGGTTACTGCCTATTAAAAATTAAAACGTCACGTTCCTTCCAGCCAAAAGTATATTTCAGGCTCCTGCTTGACATAATAGTAGGTCGGGTCATATAAAAAGCAAATCTCAGGTCCCCGCCTGTAAAATATTTCTTCTTGTCAAAATAAATATCTCAACCGCGATACAATCTAAGGTTTTGCACGACTGGACTCTACAAAACTGCTTCCCCATAACTGTAGAGCTCCCAGCCTATCCTTCATGGAACTCTACGTCTACTACTCGCGCCTAAGTCCATAGACTCCAATGTCCTGTATGCCTAGACTCCACAGCATTGATTTTCTCCTAGCTTGTACTTCTCGTCACTCTGCCTCTACTAATAGCCCCAAAGTACATAGACTCTATGGTCCTGCACGCATGGGTTCCACAGCATTGCTTCCTTAGACCTATCCAACTCCCATCCCGTCCTTCTCAGATCTCTCCCACTACTACTCACCTCTAGGTCCATAAACTATAAGGTCCTGCACTGCTGGAGTCTAGGGTAATCATTCCCCAGATCTATTCATTTCGGAGCCTGTATTTCTCAGTTCTCTCCCTCTAGTATTCACCTCTAGGTTTAAAAACTCCAAGGTCCTCCAAGCATGAACTTCACAAGAGTGCTTTCCCAGAAAAGTAATTCTCAATACTCTCATTCTACTACTCGCTACTAAGTCCATAAAATAAAAGGTCCTGTACTCGTGGACTTTCCAGTATTGCTTCCCCAGAACTGCACACCACCCTGCTTGTCTTTCTTGCACTACACCCTTTAAGACCGTGTAATTTTTTCATACTCAGTCACAATATTTAAAAAAATGCAATTGTTTTCCAAGCAGGAAGATTCAGACCATCTATTGCATTACACCAGTTATTACATAACTACTATATGTACTGTACATATGTATATTGCTGTTCCTACTCAATTTAAGACTATTAGCAAAATAATCAACTTGTATTTCCTGATACAGACAACATAATTCTAGGTACACTTTTTCTTAACACAATATTATTTTCTCTTAATAACTAACTAGTAAAAATCTATAATATCCAATTATCTAAAAATCCAACCCCCCCCCTCCCAACACACATTGTTTCTTAACTCTATTTAATAGTATACTAAAAACCAAGACCTTATTTCGCACATTTTCTAAGTGCCGGACGTTTAAAATGTTGAATGCCAATATTTCGAAAAAACTTTAACTTACATTACAAGACAAATGTTTCTCTCGTTTAACAGCATAATGTGTGTGATAGGTTTTAGTGTGACTCGAGTTTTAATTTGCGATTTCCGAAACTTGTATTTTGTCATATTCAAGTACAATTTTCTCAAAAACTACTAAACCTATCAAGCTGAAATTTTTTACAGTGATTTGGGACCAGAATAGGAGATAAACCTGTCAGATTTATAAAGGTATGTTGAAAACTTTAGTAAATGCTAATTTATAAAGTTTTAAAAATTATAAATTTAAAATGGTAAAAAATAAATATTAAAAAAAATTTTACCTTTGTAGGTTGGTTTGATTTTTTTAGGCAAATATTGTAGGGCTATGTGTACTTAATACACTGTACAAATTTCAGTCACATCAAACTAATCATAGCTGAGTTATATGTACCTAACGAAAGCATTACATCCCATTTAATTTACATGGGAACGCTAAAAGTGACCGACTCCCCCTTAACAAAGTTCCTATCTTAATACTTGTTAATTATTATTGTGGATTCCATTTTACTAACATGCATAGTAACCAAATGGATCATTAAACTTTTCGTTGAAAATTGACTAATTTGGCTGATTGAAATAAGACGAGCTTTTAAGACTTCAAGTTGTAAATATTTGAAAATTAGCCACCAAAATATTTAAAATTTACTTATCGATATCTGTGATTAGCCAACTTGTTCATTGATTCGTAAAACTGAAACTTTCGTAAGCTTTCGTAAAAGACTTAAAAGTTCTTTCACTCCTATCAGGAACATAGGGCCCTCACGAAATGCGTCATCTGACCCTATCCTGCGACAAAGCCCTGACCTCTTTCCAACTATTGCCAGTTCGTTCCGCTTCCTTCTCAACCGATTTTCTCCGAGCGATTCTGTCTATTACTTCTCCTCTTTCCCTGAGGATACATCTTTCTCAATGACATCTTCATTTTTCTACGTATGGTCAATCCAGATCCATTTCCTTGTCCTCACCTGCAGCTCTATTGGTGTCTCATTTGTTATTATCGATAGATATTCATTGCTTATTATATCTGACCAATAAATGTCTAATAATTTTCACATTGACGTTTTGCAGTTTATTTTTTGATGACCTTTGATATTATCTTTGTTTCTATGTATAAATTCTCAGCTTTGCTTCGACTGCAACCTCCTTACTCGCTAGACTGGGCACACTGTACAAAGGCTGCATTTGCTTTTTTACACAGGCCATCACGTCCTCACCTGTTCCTCTTCTAGAGACCACACTCCCAAAGTAGGTAAAACTATTCACGTCCTCTCGATTAACTTCAAACTTTACACATTTATTTATAGAGATTTAGTTTTGTTCCCAATTATTTTCAGACTGACATGGTGACCAATTTAATCTAAATCCTTTTCTTTCTCACCCATATGCCTTTGGTTTTGGGATAGCATACCAATCTCATCCTCACAATCCATCCTCCAACTTTGCAAACAATCCCCAATTTACACCTTTAGGAGATCGCTCTATTATTACTTCGTCCATCACCATCAGAAACAATAATTGGTGACAGAATGGACCTTTGTCTATCACCTGTTTTACACCTAGTCGCAAAGATTATTAATGTGCAATATTTAAGTGATATCTGTCATAGGATTTTTGAACACATTTCATAATATTTTCGAGTTTTACTATTTTCCACATATTCTGTCTCTTTGCACAGTCAAAGGCTGTATCAAAGTTACGAAAACTGTGTAAATGCTGCATTAAGCTCCCTACTCAATGATAATTTTGAGTGCATTCATCTGGTATATTCCTGAACGATTTCCCACAAACTCAGCTTGTATCCTCGGAAGCTGTGTGTCTAGATTATATTTTATCCGGTTAAGTACCATCTTCATTAAAACCTTGCTTGGTACCAACACCGTGCAATGCCTCTCCAACTTATCTTGTGGGATAACTTTTTTTGGGAAGTTTGAACGTTCAATCTTTAACGCGTGAACTAAAACATACTCGTGCGCACTTTCTCTCTTTCGCGCGCGCGCACCCTCCCCCCCCACACACATTGTAGGGCTGTAGAACCAACATAGTTCAGAAGTTATTACCTAAAAACGGTTTTGTAAAATTTTAAAAAGACCATCATTTTGAAATTTAATAACCGAGATTTGTATGATTCTTAAAATTAAACCTTTTTTATACCAAATAACACAAAAATTACTCTATCATTAGAGCGTTTTTTCAATGATGCAAGCTGATTAAGTGTAAAAATATTCTGTATATAGGATCGGTAGGCATTTCATAGTTCGGGTGCTTGGGGAATTTGTTTGAAAAGAATAAAAAAAAGTCGGCATTAGTATAGGTTCTCGCAACTCTGTGTCAACTTAATGATAGGAAACTGTTGTGTAATGTGCAATGTGTGCCGCCACGCCAGTGCAACTGACAACATATCCCCTCTGGCACACGGCACACCCCTCCTCCAATCCTATGATTGATCTCCAAGACAGACATACACATTGCAATCACTAATCTATCGACAACATATGCTCACTGACATCAGCCTTTAAATTAACATTTGATATAGCTCTATGTTACAGCACAATTATTGAATAAAATAAAAAATTAAAAGGTGGCGACTCGTAGACTTTATTACGAGTAGGACGACACGTTACTACAGGCATGACTATTACACAGCTGTGTAATTAATAAACAAGTTTAGTATTTTGTTTATGTGGTTTCGTATGCCTTACATTCTGTATTCATAAAAAAATAAGAAGATTGAAGTGCAAACAAAATACGTTACATCGCTGTAGGTCTGTTCATTTCAACTTGCAACAAAGAACCTTCAGTTTGACTCAACATACATAATAATAGTAAATTGTATTGTAGCATATGTATTGTATATATATATATATATATATATATATATATATATATATATATATATATATTTATATATATTTAACAATTTGATAAATAATTGTGGAAACTGTTTTAAATTTGATGTAAACTAACTGTTTTAACAATACACAACAATCCTTACTGCAAATGCGTCCAGACACACTGAGTGTATTAAAGCCTTGGGACAAACAACTAATGTCCTTACCTTAATTCTAAGAATTCATTTAGATGCCTACTCTTAGTGATTTCTGTACTTTATTCTATAACTGATATTATGTCTACACATATTATAGTCTGTACTATCATACAGTATGTAGGTCTTACATAATTTCTTGATTAATAATTAAATATCCAGGCAAAAAATGTTGTTTTTTCTATACGATCCTTTAGCACTTGTTTGAGGCAGATATTCCTACATTATCAACCGTATGTTGTGAGGAACTTTATTTATGTGTTCAAAATCTCTAAAGTGAGTGTAAGATGATCATTATTTTCTATATGGAGGAATCGCTACTGGTAAAAACAATCCGCGAATCTTCTAGTAAATATGTAACAAACTTTTTGGTTACTTTGGAAACTGGTAGAGCGTAACACAGCAGCATTTCTAAATTAAGACTCTACTTGGCTTATGTGGGCGTCAAAGTTGTTCATTTAAGTGTAAGAATTACCTAGATGAAACTGATCCATCCAGTTGTTTCCAATTATACTAATTTCTTATCAAAATGTATAAATGAATAACTAATAGACAATTTTGTGTTATTGTACAAACTTCTTATGTTACTGCCAACATATGCCCGTATACAAAATTTGATCAAAATCAATAAAGCCGTCAGTCTGTGGTCACTATACCGACGATAGGATAGGTAACAAATCGTACGATAAAGGCGAAACAATTCAAACGGTTTTTTAATCGGGGATTCCAAAACGGATATTTTCGTAAAATTTGCCCTTTGTGTTAAAAGTTTTAGCCTATAAAGTTTGCCAAAAGCGAGGTTATTACATTCACTTCTTTAAAATGTAATGAAAGTGTGACGTAAGTTGCGGTTAAGAAATAGATGGCACTACAAATTGTAGACTCGATCTACCTAGTTATACCAATTGTATGGGCGCGCCTGCAATTGGTCGTCCTACAACCCTCCTAACGTGTGTAGATTATTCCAGTTTCCCAAACAATGAGTCATATTATGATTAATACCTGATAGTTAATTGGCTGTTTGATTCTTTTTGATAATCCGATTTTGCTGTTGCCACATCGTTTTCTATGATGGATGTATACTGATAATGTAAGATAGTTTCATACTATTTGAATTTATATGTGAGTTTAGATTGGAAAATAAAATAGACTCATAATGAACATAATTATGTGCTAACTTTATAAAAATAAAAATTAATTATACCCAATTGATTCTACTCGTGATTTTGTCCATCCATGTTACGGTCTGAAATTTATGAGTCTTACAATTACTAAGTTATAAAGTATTTGTACATTTGTTAAATAAAGACTTATCAAAAAATCCCTTTAATTTTTTTATTGCTTAAAATAAATTATCAGGACTTTGTAGATGTCTTGTGGTGCATAACTGGACATATTTTTTTGACATATCTAACTCTTGTTGATTTTGGGGGGATTGTCACTCAAAGATTTCGTATTCAAAGAGTTTGTCAACGATAAAGTCTTCGTCTCACAAGCTTCGTTCGGTGAATGTTATGAAGTAGAATATCGTTGATGCAGTTCCTGAGATTGAAAATGACCAAAAATTCTGTCGTCCAAGCCAGACTGCAAAACTAAATCAATAACGATAGCCAACAATTTGAGCACCTATGTACTTTTTGTCTCTTGTACAGCTCATATTAAGAACCATTTTATAATAATAAGTCCTTAAAAAATAAAATAAGTTTGTTTATAATAAATTATTTGAATTGTAAACCTGCATAAGAGCACATCTGTAGACAGTAAGCGATTTTTTTTTATAAATGTTACTGTTTTTTCAAGCGTCTTATCACAAAATTATGCTTATAGAGTTAGTGTTAGTGATCTTGTTATGTCTCTTTGGGTCAATTTTGAGATTCTTGACATTCTATTAGGCCTACATCTTCTTTGATTTAATTACATATATAAAAGATTTAAATAATTGATATAATATAAAAGAGTTTAATATATAGAGATAATAGAGTTACAGAGGTATATTTTTACTTAAACTTAATAGGCGATTGGTTTTTTTTTTTTTTTTTTTTTTTTTTTTTTTTTTTTTTAATAAGAAGAAAAACCATTGCGTCACCATCGCGGTCACCATCACCGATTGGTCACTAAAAGAAAACTAAAGTAAAGAACAGTCAATAATTCATACATTCACTTGCATGTTTTAACAATACTGCAGGGCTCAGGATATCGAGCTTTCAACCTCTTTAGATATTGTATTATAACTTGTGTTTTATTATAATTTAGGAAGTAATTTTAAAAAGATAAATTGATTCTTCGATTTTTCCAGTTTTTAATTGTACATAATTAAAATTAATTTTTGTTAATTTACTTTTAACAATCATGTTAACCTCATCGTATAGCATATGTTTAAGAAAAAGAAACGAAAGATAATCTATTTCCTCTCTTTTTAGAAGATGTGTATTACACAAAAACAGCTAATTTACACTAAAATTGTTCTGGGACACAAATTTGTACCGAAGAAAACACCAACAAAAAAATAAAATGTGCAAAATTAGTGTTTTTTGTCCAATTGAATTTCAACTAACTCTATCCTAACCACCTCCACCATCTCTACATGATATAGAAAGACTAAAATTTCACAGAAAAAACCTTATTGTTGGATAAGTTTTTAAAATCAATTTATTAACATAATTAATTAAGGTCTGATTTGGTTGAAACTTATAAAATTAGTGTAGTTTTTTGAGCTGAGTTTGAATTTCAATTGATTTGTACGAAATATCTGGTCTTAGTATATTTATATAATTACCCAAAATAAAACCATTGGTAATATTAGTAGCGGAACTATTCTGACTGTATATCGCGTAATTGAGAAACCATACACTTTAAACGAATGGATAAGTTTTCTACTCCTAAAGGTGTAAAAGTTCAAGTTGATAAAAATCATTAAATCAGATGTTGAGAAAACATAATTTTGTATTTTCCTTCATATGTACTCACAAATTTTAAACTAACCATTACCTTTAAAAAAATATCAAGCAACCATTAAAGACCATTTTTACACGTGGACCGAACATACATATTTTATAATTAAAATCTAAAAAAATAAAGTTGACAATACTCTATAGTATGTTTATGTTACAAAGTATGCATTTTATATTCTTACATCTACATATTATGCAGAAAGTGAAGGTCATGAAATCATTGTCGGGTTATTCGCTGATATGTCCTTTTTGATGTCCTCTGAATCCAAAGAAGTAGTCTTTGGAAGATGTCCGCCTTTCATCTGTAGCCCTAATCGAATAGACTGATTTTCATATGGAAATATGTTGGCCAAAACTCGAGGAGTTTTTTGGTTTTTATTTTATCGATAACTCTGTAATAAGAGCTGTTATATAGCTGTGTTGGTTGCTGTTATAAGACTAACACTCAAAACAGTCTCCACAGGTGTTGATAAATTTTTTATGAAATATAGCTTCTAATATTAATATAGCGACCCTAACAAAACGTATTGGTCCGGTTCAGCAGATATCGGTAAAAAAAAGGCACATAAATGGATGTAATTTATCAAAATCGGTTCCACCGTTTTCGTTAAATTTTTCATGAAATCTGAAGATTTAATGACAAATTGCAAGTAATTAATTACGATTGAGGAATAATTGTCAGAAAATGAACCTTGCTCCCATTCATTTCAATCAAATACGACTTACGTTCCTTGCGAGTAAGGCAAACGTATGCTGTATTTAATATACAGGGTGATTTGGAACTACACGGCAATATCTGCGGAAATGATTTTATAGTTCATACATGTCCAAAATAGCTTCGTTGGTGAGTTATGACTAGCTAAAAATTTCTCCCAGATTTCTGATCTACCGGTAAATGCGGTCATATTGCATTTCACGGAACATAAATTGCTTGGAAAATTTGGTGGTCCTATACGTATTGTGACCTGAAAAGTTGTAAAAAATAAGTCTCGAAACCGTATCTCTTGTAGTTTTTGAGAAAATTACTGTAAAATCCCCAAAAATGTAGTTAAAAAACACAATTCAAACAATTTAATTCATTGTTAATTGATGTGAGTAAAGCCATTAAACAACAAATACGATGCAAAAAGGAACTTCTTTAGAATAGCCTTTTTTTTTTTCTTTTTTTTTAAGGCCTCAAATAAAAAAGTTTTTTAGATAAAAATTGTAAGAATTCAAAAATGTGCTCGGCTGTTGTAGACGATTACCAAGATATTATTTTTTCACTTTTTGTTGATAACTTGGTTGGTTATATAGGCCTACTATTTGAGCTACAGAAAAAAATTTAAAAAAAAGAATTATGTTTTTCGTTAACCTTTCGGTAAAATTTAGTAGTAGCTCAAGTTAAGTAAAACTAGAAGAAAGAACATTATAAAGAAATTTCTAGTGACGAAAGAATGTGCTAAAAATGTAAATACTGAAATAGAAGCTTTTTTGAAAATGATTACTATTGAAATGATAGATGAAATCTTACAATGCACTAACAAACACATCATTTCTATATATAATCAGAGAAAGGGATTGTTTACAATCAGACAGGTAAGAAATGGAATTGCTTGGAGTCCTTTATTTGATTGGAATTAAAAAAGGCACTCATGCAAACTTAAAAGAGCTTAGGGCAAGTGAAGGAAAGGGTGTTACCATCCCTGGAGCAGCTATGGGCTACAACAGGTTATTGTTCACTTCGTTGTATAAGGTTTGATGATAAAGACACTTGTGATGATCGTAGAAAAGTAGACAAACTAGCACCAATTACATATATTTTAGATTCTTTTGTTCAAAACTGTAAAAATTGTTACAATACAGGAGAGTTTATAACATTAGATGAAATGTTGCACCGTTTTCGGGGGAGATGCTCATTTGTGCAATATATGCCTAATAAACCGGCAAAATATGGCCTGAAGTTGTTTACTATGTGCGATGCAAAAACGTACTATTTTAGCAATTTTGAAGTTTATAGTGGGAAATAACCGCTGCGTCCATATGAAGTTCAGAACAGTGCTCTTGAAATAGTAAAATGGCTGATTCATCCAATCGAACAATCTAACATAAACGTGACCACTGATAACTGGTATACCAGCTTACCACTTGCAGATTGTTCGTTAGGAAAGGGGGTTGACGTTGATTGGAAAGTGGAAAAAAAATAAGGCAGCAATGCTTCCATCTTTATTTTCTGCTAGAATTAGAGAGGTTGGAAGCTCAGTATATGGTTTTATGTTTGATAAAACCTTAGTTACATATGAGACAAAAAAAATTGTTTCGTTCTATTATCGACAATGCATGTCTCGAAGGTTACAAATGAAGATACAGGCAATCCTGAAATAATTATGGATTATAATATGACCAAAGGTGGAGTGAACATATGTGATAAAATGTGCCCATCATATTCTGTGTCAAGAATAACCCGGCGTTCGCCATTAGCCTTGATATATATATATTTAGGAATTTGCAAGTATAAATGCAATAGTAATACTGGTTTTCAATGAAAATGACGAGATTCCTGAAAGAAGGAAGGTATATCAAAAAAAAATCTTGCGATGAGTTAGATGAGAAACCACTTAGAGGATTGAGCAAATAATCAATCACTACCTCTTGATTTACATTCTTTTTTGGCAAAGTACAGACAACAGGGCCAAGAAAACCAAGTGGATGAATAGCAGCCAGCCAAAATGAGAGGAATTGCTGGATGTGTGGGAGGGCAAATAATTCGAGCATCAATGAAATGCAGCTTCTGTTCAGGATTATTTTGCAAGCAGCACGCTCAAAAACAAATGGTTTGCCTACACTGAGGTGATGAATCTATTGAAATCGGTGATTAATAAACTGCAACGTAGTAACAAGAATAACGAAGTGGTTGTTTTTCTAATCATGAAGTATTGTAAATATTTCATATAGTTTTTCTTGTAATTAAATTTTTTACATAAAAATGATTTTTTTAATTATTTTAAGCCTTTGAAAAATTATTAAAAAAACACTTATATATACGTTAGTTTTTAAAATAACTATAACAAAAGTAATATTTTAAAGTTAAAAGTTAAAAGAAACTACAACAAAACAAAATAAAACCTGCGTTGTAAAAAGAAAAACGGGGGAGTACTAGTGTTACAGGTTTGGGCGCGAGTAGGAAAGGTTAAAAGAAGAAAACCACTGCCTTTCGAGATATTCGACATTAACGATTTTAAACATCCGCCATTTTGAAAATGTAAAAATTGATTTTCTGGTATACTAGACTTTTTTAAACACAAAATGGCCGACATTGGACGAAGCGACTCCAGACCTATATTTATATGAATTTTTATCTTAATTTTAGCCTTAGAGATTGGCGTGCAGTTCAGAATAACTATATAAATAACTTTCAAAACACAAAAAGTTGATATCCTTCTATAAGGCTTATTTATCAGAGGAAAATTCAGAAACAAAGAGACTTACACGTTTTTTTCTTATATAAAAATAGTACACAAATATTTTGGCGAGATTAATATTATTTTTGATTTTGTGTATGGGGATGTGAGAAAGTTAGTGCATTTTAAAAATTATTAATATGTCTGAACTAGAAATGTGAAATTTACTTTCTTGTGTTTATATCGAGTCCCAATGTTGCTTCGCTTTTATTAATAATGGGAGATAAAAATATTAGAGAATGAAGAAGATCCATCAAATGACGGGATCGGAGAGTGAGGAGTCAAAACGCCCATTTGTTTCAGATGTTGCCATCCAAAAGCGCCACTTGTCTTAACTTAGCCACACAAGTTAAGACCGCTTTGTAGTATGTTTTACTCCCTTCTTTGCATTATGAAGAAAGTATAATTCATATACAGTAATCAGAATAGAAAATCTAACCAACGCTTTCGCTGCATTGTTTTAACTTCAATCTTTTGATTAGGCAGAATTTGTCGCGTCTGGACAAAGTAGTAATTTTCAGTCAATAATGAACTATTGAAATACAGTAGTATTAATTTATAAGTTATACTTCAATGCATAATGTGTTTCGTATACAAAAAATTATATATTAGATTGTTCATTGAAAAAACAAATGTGGGTAATGTCAATAAATAATAACAGTGTCAATGTATATGTTAACGATAGATAACATATTTGATTGGGAATGTCAATAACAGATAATAATGAATATTAACATATATATATATATATATATATATATATATATATATATATATGGGAATGTTTAAAAAGAAACTTAATAACATATTGATTCTGAATATTAAATATAAGAAGGACAGATGTAATTGGGAATGTAGTAAGGTATTGACTATGAATATTAAACACAATAATAACAGATGTGATCGTGAATTTAAAGGAATAATATATAGGAATGTTAATTATAGATATTACAGTATTATAATGACATAATTATAAATAATAAAGACATATAATAACAGATGTGATTATGAATACAGTATTAAGGACTTATGACAACAAATGTAAATATATATGTTAACCAAAGATAATAACTGTTGTAATTTTAAATATTACAGAAAGTTAATTAGAGCTATCAATTATTATAGTAAAATTATATGTCAATTTAGAAATTAAAAAATATAATAAGAATACTCAATCGTAATGAAAGTTAGTAAAACGTGTGACTGTGAATTTTAAAGACAATAATAACAGATGTGAATATGAATATTACAAACAATAATAACAGATGTTAATGTTGATAAAAGATGATAATAGACGTGGCTGTGAATATTAAAGAGAATAATAACAGATATGATTATGCGTATACAGACAAGAATAAAATTTGTGAATGTTGATGACAGATAATAATAGACATGGGTGTGAATATTAAAGAAAAAATAACTAATGTGAATGTTAATTTAAGATAATAACATGTTTATTTGTGAAAATTAAAAACAACATTGACAATTAAGAATATTAGTTAATTATAATAACAGATGTGATTGTAAATATTAATGACAATAATCATCTTTTGTGAATATGGATCTTAAGAAAAATAACAATATTTAGGAATGTTAGTTATATTAATAACATGTATGATTATGAATAAAAACAATAATAACAGACGTGAATGTGATTTTTAATGAAAGATAAATTGGTGTGACTGATAATATTAAAAATAATAATTACATATATAAATGATAGTTGAATTTAATAAAAGGTATGATTATGACTATTAAAATCAATAACAACAGTTAATAATGTTAGTAAAATATAATACTAGGTGTGATTATGTATATTAAAGACAATAATAATAAGTGTGAATGTTTATGAAAGATGTATGATTGTAAATCTTACAGATACATAATAACAGTTATTAATGGTAGTAAACATTATAACAGGTGTAGCATTCATAAAATAAATCTGCATTTTTGTTATCGACAGTCCACTCGCCGTCCCCCTTATCTTCCCTCTCTATCGCATGATTCATGCAAGCGCAAAGTCCATTCCCTGGTTAGCCCACCTGTTCTAAATCCGTTATCTAGTCTACCGGTAGTCACTCACAATGCCTGACTCTTCATCGTTACGTTAGAGATAATAAATTCCTTGGATTCTCAAAATTTCCGCTTCAACCTTCAACGATGCTTAATCTACAGTTTCTGTGCGTTTTAGTCTATAATGTTGGTTAAATTATTATTTTTTACGGCACAAGCTCACGTGATCTGCGACAGGATTTTCCCAGGTACTGAACCTTACAGATTTTATCATACTTTAAATTTTTGTTAATGCTTTAAAATAATTTATTAATTATCATGTATTATTTAAAATATGTATTTCATGTTTTGTTTAATATTCAATTTTCTTTTGAAACTGAGTGATTATAAAAATTTACTTTTAAAAAACATACTTTACAAAACCTTGTAAAGGCACATTTTGAGTTTTGAACAATTATGTGAAATAAGTGCAAACTAATGTTGAACTTTAAATGATTAAAATATCTTATTGAAAATGTCAAATATAAAACAATTGGAGAAATCTGTTCTAAATCAGAAAATTTCGTTTTACAGACTTTGCAGACCTTGCAAGTCTTATACAAGCTTTGTTTCAAACAAAATTAAAATATATATAAATAGATTTATAATAATCTAAGAAGCTTTTAAGTACCATCTTAACGAAATTCTGTTATACCATCAATTTTCTTTGATTTTGACAAAAAACCAGATATTTTCTTTAATAATGAACATTAATGCTAAAACATGTCTGATTTTGTACAAGACGCTAAAAAACATGTTTTTTGCCATAGCTAATATGCTGGTAGAAGAAACACGGCTAAAGATCTGAACACGTTTCGCCCTGTTAACAAAACACGTTTTGTTTCAACATAGATTCAGAGTTTCACGTGCACAAAAGTGATGTTACAAAAAAAAACTAACTTTATAGAACTCTAATTAAACTCATATTGTATATGTGCCTAAATCTATTTCAGCGAATATGTTTTCAAAAAAAAAAACTATCTTTTAGATGTAGACTTGTGTAATTAATTATAAAATATATAAAAAATTATTGGGTGGAGCCTGCATGCAAACTTTCGGTCCTAACAACCTCCCAGAGGTTATTTTCTAAATTAAAATATTGACGTCAATTAATAAAAATTTAATATTCAAAATTTTCTTTTCTCTTCTTTTAAAACAAACTACTCTTTTCATAATAAATTCTTTGATCTAAAATAGATATATTTATTGGCCAATATAGCATTTAAGAAATTTATCAAATAAGTAATATTATGTAACTGTTTTAAAAAACTATCATTTCATAAAATCAAAAAGGGGGGGAATAAATATAAGTATCTTTTCATCTTTTTTTTATTTTGTAATTTTTACATTTAAGGGCGTATAATCTTTTTTTTTTTGGATTAATTATAATCCTGCTAATTGTTAAGCTGTGCTCATTGTCTTTTGTTAAATTTTGTAACTATAAAATATATAAACTAAAAAGGGGGGATAAATTTTCAGAATCTATTGATTAATTTTTTTTTAAAATTATAATATTTCACTTTAAGGGCGTATAATCTTTTTTTAAATATAATATTGTTAATCATAAGGTGTTTATGATAATTTTGTCTCAGGATGTCTTTCTCAGTTGTAAATGATAAAATCTGAAACGTCGAAATTTCTTTTTTTTGTTCAATAAACTTGAGCCTTGTTAATTACTAAATTTGTCTTTGTCTTTTTTTTATTTCTATTTTCAAACATTGTTACCATTTGGTTCCGCCTTTCTTAAATTTAAGTCCCCTGGTAACACAGGTGTGGTTATAATTAATAAAGACAATAATCACAGTAATCACAGATCTGAGTGTAAATTAATACGTTCTAAAGTATGTATAGATTCAAATTCTTCTATCGAAAATTATAGAATAATTAAAGTTTATAATCATAAATTAAAGTTTAACTTTGTAATGATGTAATCTAGAGCATGTTGTATTGTAAATGTAATGTGCTATGCAGTGTTTTACGCACAACAAGGAGTATAAGATACGAGAAGAAGGGGTAGATAGATCGAACCATCTGCCTCACAAGCAACAAATTAAAAACAAAAACAAACAAATTCGTATTTGAGTTTGGATTAAAATTGCGTTTAATTTAATACTCCACATACAATTTATAAAGTATTTTAAGAAATTGACTCTAGCGTATCATAATTTTGAATTAAAAAAAAAAAATTGAATAAAAATTGTCGGTAATTTGATACCCTATATGAAATTTTACATATTTAACTAACAGGATTTAAAAGAATCTAACAAAGAAAAAATAATAAGCTTATTTTGGTAAGATAATTGCTAAACTCGTAATCTTGCTTTTACATTTCTTGCCAGATAAACAACATGTGACGTACTTAAAACTATCCGACCAAATACAGTGTATATTTTGGAAGAGTTTTGATAGTTAGTTTGATAGTTGTTTGAAATTCAAATATAAGCCTAATCATAATCTATAAAAGAAGAAAATTCTACGAATATATTAGACCAAAGAAATTAAATATATTCTCTTACAATAAAAATCTTAGAAGACAAAAGAAATAAGTTATTTATAGTGTTAACGTTTTAAATATGTACATCCCCATCAGGTATAACTTCTTAGCTTAGTCAGGTAATCTAAATAAAAAAACAATTATCAGTGTATCTAAACTTGTACTTAAAGTTACATTACTTGATACATAAGGAACTGTTTTTACTAAATAAATAATATACTTACTATTATTATTAGCTAAACGTGTACTTATATAATAATTCTGCTATAGACATAAATAAATAATGAAACTACTAGTATACTTTATACCAGATGTCACGAATAACAGATGTGTAGTGTAGGAACGTATCGAATGTTTGTCGAGAACTCATATTCAAACATTTGTTTCTTTAATTTGTGCCTAAATACCACTACTAGAATGAATGCCATCGAACTATGAACATTCTCCACTCGACATTAGTGTACTTCACACATTTTCAGACATTGTTCTAAAACCTAAAGAATAATCTCCATTCGCGAATAGTTACCAAATATCTAAAAATGTTTTTCAATGTTTTTGTAACATTTGTTATGATCTACAATTGCATATTAACGAAATATTAAATTGAAAGTTATTGGATATATTTATTAATTTGGTGTATGTATAAGAGAAGACTCGTTATAAAACACATGGAAATGACAATAAATAAGAGGAGGGGGGATGAATTAAGATTACTTAGGGTGGAATTGAAATGGGAATGGTGAATGCTTTTGATAGCTTGTGATTTGAGGCCAACGTTTAGGGGTAGATCAAATATACTGACGCCTAGGGCTTGTAATGGAAAACCATGTAAGGGGAAGATATTGATAATCATTTGTAATTATTTAGGTTAGGACACATGAATTTACAATTAACATTGATTATCTTTTAATTCAATCACATTTTACTTTTTATGTTCGAATGTAATCATCCCTTGTTATATAATTATTATTTAGCAACGTAGTCTTGAAGAATTAAAAACTTTGCTTAATCTACTTAAATATTTATCGTGGTTAAAGTTATCTCGTAACACAATCACCTAATACATTTACCTTCTTAGATATGAATGTTTTTATTGAAATTGGCTTCATAAAAAGTAAAATCCATATTTAAAAAACAAACATGTCTACATTAAATAAATTTGCATTGTAATAGTTCTCGTCGCCCCAAGTATATAAAACACTCAATACCCCAAAGCTTATCATTACGAGTAAAACATGTAATAATCATAGATTAACAAAATTGTCTAATTTATATTCGGATAGAATCTAAAACAATTAATTAGAAATCAAATAAATAAAAGCAACAATATTGTTGTAAAAAAATATGTTCCTAGTTTATAATACTTTTCCGAAATGTACAAAACAGTACTACCTGGATCTGAATAAACTAAACACTACTTTAAAATGTGTATACATTTTTACGAAACTTTCTCCAAAACGTAAAAAATATTCTAAAATCTCAAGAGTAATTTTTATGAGATCATATTAATAGTATTTTTTGTCGGATTAAAATTTTCGTGTGATAAACATGCTGAATAAAAATAACAACATGTTTTGCAATAAACTTAAACGTGCAGTTTGCAAAATTCTTTTGCCGTCTACTTCTTTCGACAGAAAAATTAAGTGAATAAAAATGTAATATTTAATACAAAAATATTTGGGCATCCAACAATTTATTCTACCAACTGTAGTGCATATTGTGTGAAGAAAATAAATTGGACAAACAAGTAACTAGAATGGCCAGTTTTTTCACATGCCCATGGAGCTCGGTCAAAATTTTAAGGTTTGTTTTGGCCTTAAAAGATATCCATCAAGTTGTTCAAAATTACAAATGTAAACTAAACCGATATAACCTTAGAGATGTTCTACTAATTTGATTGACTAAATTTAATATATATTTTAAAAGATATATATATATATATATATATATATATATTTAAGATATATAATTCCTCTTATCATCAAAATTACATGAGCTTCCAGTCAGCTAGTTGTTATTCAAAATCAGCTGTAGTTGTTTTTAAAACAAATTTTCTTGTACTTTATCAGTTAAATATCTGTAGTGATATCTTTCTTGTTTGGTTCAATAGTAAGTTTAAAAAGAACCAAAATCAACCTTGGTTACTTTAGAATTATAGTATAATAATAATAATTTAAAAAAATCAATGTTAAACAAGATTTATTAATAACACTTTCACCAGTGACATGGGACTACTCTTTATTAGCAATGTTTAACTAAACGCCAATGTCAATTTGTCAAAAACAGCCCGTAGATGCTCCGAATCTCTTTAAAAAAATAAACCAGAAAAAACATTTAGTACCAATAATGATAATGAAACAGTGTAAACCACGCGATTGCTGTAGTGGATCTATGTATGCCTACCTGCAGTTCAACCCACTTCAGGAACTAAAATGTAAAATTTAGTACAGCCTTGTTGCCAAATATGATTTCAATACAGGGGGTTATTTAGAATATAAGTTTATTTATTTTAATGAGTTAGAATACTTTCAATAAATAACAGTCTGATTACAACACCTACCCACACAAATAATCCAGGAACGTTGAAGTAAGTTTTATTGCTAAATATTGAACAAGAAGTTGTACTTAATTTTAAGATATTTTCACCAGTGACAATACTTTCAACAAATAAAAGTCTATGATTTCAACGCCACTTATACACACATATAATCCAGGTCATTTTGTGTTACGATATACTGTATGTATTTATCAGTATAAACAGAGTTGTGTTTAATTACAAGATATTTTTATCATTTACAATAGTTTCAACAAATAACAGTCTATGATTTCAACATCTCCGACCTACAGAAACAATCCAGGAAGATTCAAGTCACTTTGTAATATACTGATAAGGAAAGTTTTGGTTAGTTACAAGATATTGCTAATATCTTCGATATATCCTAAAAATTAACTCACAAGACCATTTTGACGCAAGTTTTTTAATTTTAAACCAAGTTAGGAGCTAGTTAAATTCTGTTTTTTAACTATAAATTCTGTTCAATCTTATAAAATTAAAAATAAAATCTTTTATGAAGAGGAACAAGTATCTTAATATTTTTTATAATTTTGTGAAACTAGTGAGAGGAGTAAATATTAATAATGTGTTATAAAAAGTCTACGTAATGATCAAGGTGGAAATTTTTATAATATAAAATGTTGTGATGTGTGCCCTTTGCTTAAAAATGGGACTGAATTAATAAGTTATTAAATAAACAAATTTTGTAAAGCACGGTTAAAATACAAAATATATAAGATTAGAGATTGTTAGGTGAAGATAGAATGTTACACCAAAAGAGAGGCAACAATCCATACAAAATATTTACAATTTTTTTAAAAGAAAAGTGGATAGTAATTAAAATTGAAATTTAAACACAAGTAAAGAAAAATTTTAAAATTACAATATTTTTAAATAGACTGACTTTTTAAAATTAACATGATATTAATAGGATGTTATATCTATATACTATATTAATAGGATGTTAGGTAATAACATATTACCTTTAAAAGGTAAATGATATTGTATAGAAATGATTGAACATTTTGTATTTTGAAACTCTCTCTTAGAAAAATGTATAATATGTGAAATAGCGTATGAATGTGTAGTCCAATATTGAGAGAATCGTTAAAATGCTCTATGTTACAAAATAATTTGTTTTAAAATGCAATGTAATAGATGTATGTTATTTTTACACGAGTAAATTTTGTATTTCAAGCTCAAACACCTTACAGCTCTGTATACTTTACCCCAATTGGTAATACCTTTAACAGAGCAAAGTAAAAGTTCTCTTTAGTAAATGATTAAACTCTCCATTTTTAAAGTTCTTCCAATAGTTACTTTGGTTTAGATTATGATATGCGAGAAAACATGAATAACTGTTTTGTCACCTTAAAAAAAGATTCACCATACTGAAGCAATTATTTATTTAACTTTTCCGATTTTTGGATACATTGTATATTACTTGAACTTGGACAGGATAGGTGAACATTTCATCATTTATGAGAGATAGCCTAAATCATGATAAGGAAATTAACTATACATACACACATGAAAATTACGTACATGCATGAAATAATAACATGTACATAATAATAATAATACATACAATAATAATACATAAATAATCACTGTTTTAATTTGTAGCGTAAATTTTTGATGGGTGTAAAGGATGGGGTGGGCAATTTCAGAGGAACAACCGCTGTTTAATGTCTGTAGTAGACACCCATTATGACGGCTAAACGTCAAATCCTCTTTTTAATTAATGTTTAAAAGCCGTAACTGACGTAAACATGTAAAAGAAAACATTGACAGCAGTATTAACCATAGGTATTGTGATTTTAACAGTTTCCAAAATAAATAACTTTTTACTTGCACGTTTATAAAAGAATTACATTCTGTACATTTTACTAATATTCTTAAAATTCTACCTTATCTAATAATTTTTAAATGAAATGTGCTGCGTCTTGAAAAAAAATAAACGAGCATTATAATATTACAAAAATCAATTTTAATAGGAAGTTTCTCTTTATAAACAAGTGTACATAATTATGGTAAGTAAAATGGCTTAAGTTAGTAGCCTTTCCACTCTGTGCGAACCAAAATTTCATTGTTTTCCTTGAACCAAACACGTCATTAATGCTTTTGAAGTATATTTCAAAATTTTGAGGTATATAACTTTCTGTGATCAGTATGGAAAAAACATGTTATACGATCTTGGTTTATGGTTATACAAAACTGGGTTTTTATTAAGTTCGATTCTGTACATTTTGACACCAAATTACTTAATGTATTCTGAAAAGTATTTCAACATTAAGAAATGTAGCTCTACAATTTTGTTCACTGAGGACTCATAAAAAATATATTTTCTTTGATAGACAGTGTTAATAGTTTCTTTCATGTTCACCACTAGTGCTACACTAGTGCCCGTTTATGCCCTAGAACGGTTCCAGATCATTCTTGTATTCCGTAACAAAGTTATTAGCTGTAGCTCCGATGAATATACATCAAGCCAGCTTAGGAATTCAATGTTTTGTGACAGTATCGAAAGCAGATATTAAATCTGACAAAGACGATAAAAGTAAATCAATTACATAAATTAAACATTCTATCGAAACTGTTCAATGTCATAACGCGGTTTTTTTTTGCTTTAGCATATTTTTGAGGATTAAAAGTAACATTTTTCGTTCACGCCTAAAAAACAATATCAAAAATGAATGGTGCTGATTTAGGATGTTTTTTGGTAAATGTGTTAAGGATGATGGCCTAAGTCGTTAAGCTTATATATACTACACACAAAGAATATGTTTTTCTTTCTGTTGAGAGTTTGTGGGACCCTACCCTAAATTCCGACATTCGTGCGTTGCATTACATTATTCATGCTATTTTTTTAAGATAAGTTCTACGACTTACCTGTGAATCTTTAAGCCCTAATTTCTCAGCCAGTTTTTTCCTATCCGGTTTAGAAATATATTTCTGTAGTTGGAAACGTTTCTCCAATCCTTTTCTTTGATGGTCACTAAAAACAGCTCTCCTCATCATCCCACGTCGAGGTTTCCCTCTTGGACTATGAGCCCATGGGAAGGATCCGGGTAGAGGGAACACTGCAGGTGAACCTGGTACTCCTATGGTATTATGTCCGGTAACTGAAAAAAAATAACAAATCTACACTATCCATCATATTTTGTTTCACGGATAAATAAAGGGGTCAACTATCTAATGTTCAGACACTCCAATACCGTTAGTAAGCTACGTTTCTTACATCGATTATAATATAAGTGTTATACATATACATGCAGATAAATAAATACTGCTTGGCATTAGTCAATCCTAGCCTTATTTTCTCTACAGATTTCTTTTCCAAATTTGATTTTACCTAAACCAAAAATCCAAAAACAAAAATGTTTGGGGTATTTAAAAATTTTATTGAAAGGAAATGGGTTATTAGGGAAAATAGTTATTAATATCCCTATAAAAGAGTAGTTGGTTTGACTAATGGTAACCGTATTTGAAGAAAAATAAATCGGACTTTATTATGTTACATTAACTTATTATGGGAATGTTAGAACATGAGTTGAGCCTGAATTATTCAATTTATTCTAATATATATGTGTGTGTGTGTTTTATTTGGGATTAGACTGTTTAAATAATGTATATTAACCTAATAACATGAACAAATATTTATGGGAGTTCGAATATTAAGCACAGAGGTCTTTTCTGGGCTCTTGAGGCTCTGAGATCTGGCAGTATTGATATCAGGTGAACATGTGTTGAATCATCTGCTCTAGATAAATACATTTTAGGAGATTTTTATGATGTATTTCTTGATAGAGCACTTTGAGACTATTATGTAAAGTTACGTTTTAAACTAACCGTGTGGAATCAGTCACAGTGCAATGTTTTGAAAAGAATTTGTATTCGCTTGTTTTAAGAACTGGGGTAGGATAGGTTATAATTGAAAGATTGTATATTATATATTTGCTACCTAGTTTTTGAGAGGTAAAGGACTTTTGCCATTAAAAAGAGGGAAGGATCTATAGCGAGTACCTTTCAACTTGTTATAATATGTTTTATATGTTCTAGGTTTAACATCACTTGACAGTTGCAGTTTTCACATACTCTTGAAATATCGGGGATTAACATTCAATTCACAAATAAATAAATGACTCACACAATACCAGTAATACATTATTATATAAAAATACTAAAAACAATATTGCAAATAATGTTACAGTAATATTGTTTTATTGGCATAAACTAATAATACACGATGATGTAATCAATAATATTAGTAGTGTCACTATAGCTTAAAATATTGGATTTGATATACAATGAAAAAATCTCAGTTTCATAAAGGGTAGGTAACAAAAATAATTTGACTTCTTTTTAGGGCAGAAAACAATTACTATGTTACGAAGGGAATTTGTGGAAACGTACACAAAAATAAACAGACATGGAAAACATAATTGGAGAGTATTGCCTAGTCTAACCGATCTATACTTGTTGATATGCTGGTTTGGAATATTCTGTAAATCTAAATAAAAATATTATTCTGAGAACTAAAATAATATTATTGTATTATGCCTGTAAACGTTTGAGAGTTTAAACGGAACACGTTTTTATTCCTCTAAATAATTGAGGTATTTGTAAAACTATATTTTCGTTGTATACCCAGAATGTCCGCCTCCGTTATGTGCTTAAACGTAAATTCGGCCCTGACATTACCCCTCATATTACCTGTGATATATGGCTGTCTGCAGTGAAGTAAAGAGTGTTGAATAGGTGCGAAACCTGGGTTTGGCCTTGGTATTGGTTTTGCTATTCTTGAATCCAAACTGTACTCTGATGTAAACCTGGAAGCGTGAAGGAATGGTCCTGAAACAAAATATTTCAAATAATTGTCTACAAATGTTTCATATTTTACAATCTTACATTGAACATATAACATTGATATATTATTTTTACGTTTAATTATTTAAACTATTTATTTTGTATAAAATAGATCAGAAGATCGTATATACATTTTCTAAAACACACCCTCTTTATAAATGACCAATCAAAAAATAACATTAGGCTTGATCAAAATGTATCGATATTCCGAGCAGAAACACATGAAGACGGGTGACTTCCAGTAGAGAGGTGTAGAGTGTGTGTAATTTTTCCGCTCACAGAGAGCATCAGTCGCTGGCAGTTGGCTATGAGTAAGGGAGTCGCTTGACTTTGGTCGTATTATTATTTTCCTCAAAATTTGGATCCTTTCAGAGGCATTTTCTTTTGTAGACCTGCTAAAAATGATAAGGAGCCATGTGTTTTACAATAAACTAAGACGCCATGAATGAGATTGTTCGTTACATAATGGAGTTATAAAATTCCTACTAACTACAGGTCTGGTTTCTTACACCGTACGACAACACTAAGACTATAGAAGACCTTCAGGAAGTATTACTGTGGTAATGTTTTGGCCTTTGCAACCACGTGATACCTTTATAGGAATCAATGAAATTGGTCAGTATCACTTTGATGTTGCTGCGTACTAGTGTGCGATTGAGATTAGGTATATCCGGATAAATCGTGAGCAAGTCACTACACCGGTAGGCGATATACGACGAAGCACGAAGTGAGAATCATTCCCAAGATTACTCTATGGCATTCTAATCAAGCACCTGGAGTAAGATGGCTGCCTTTTCCAGTGTTTGTTTCTGCGTTACATAGTGTTGCAACTTTATAACGGTGGAATTGAATTGAGGGAGTAATGGCAACAGGTTTTCCAGGGAGCTGTAATATATCTCCACCATACCGTATGTGTTATATTGAATATTTTCGGGTATACAGCACAGAACGGTTTAATAACGTCGACTAGGGTTAAGTGTGTGCCCAGTGCTATTTGTTAAAACATGTTTATAAGTTGCCTAATTAATAATTATCGAAACTAAATTATCAAAGCTGGTTCCTGACGTGTTGTTAGCTTAAACCTGTTATTCGGATATTTCATTTGATGTAGTGTTGAGGGATTCACGGACTATCGACAGACTGAAGTCCACCTAGTATGGTTTACCTCTCTTGGCCTACATGAGAATTAATAAGTGTCCATTACGTTTCACTAATATACTACAGATGAGAATATTAAACAAGAAGCGGCTAGCGCATGTAGGTGTGGGGAGTAGTAGCAATGACTACATAAATACTATAAGACACGACATAGGATAGGGAAATAGTGTACGCTTTACGGGTGCTGTTCGTCACAAGTTTGACACACAGCTATCAGAAAGCGCTAGCAGCAGGTGCTTGACTGTACGCATCCCACTTGGTTGAGACTGTACAACTGTTGACCTCTCTCTCACAAACCTTCCCACTTACTTCCGTCAGCATAGTCAGTGTTGTCAGTTCGTGCGCTGAGATAAGCGATTCTCGACCTTCCCTTGCATCTCTGGTCCCATATGTGGCATCAGTGCGTTTTCTCTTACCCGCCTGAAACATTGTTTGACCGTAGAGCCACCTAGCGCCAGTCACATCAACTTCAGATTCTCTAGCAGAGCGACCTAGCGGGTATTGGACAACTCAAGAATAAGCGTAGAATAATTAACATGGCCATGTCGTGTCTTATAGTATTTATGTAGTCATTGGTAGTAGTACTGATGTAATAGTGTTGACTCTGTTGAATTAAACTTAGCTTTAAAAAAAATTAAAGCTTAATTGTCAGCCAGGACAAATATTTCATGAACTCCCATCTAACTATGTACAAATTTTGCTCAAACATGCTTCCACAAAAATCTTATTTTTGTCCACATACCTTATTCCAACTTATTAAAACTAAACTATTTATATTTAAGACAGTTGATATTTGGTGAAAATCTATGTTAATGATTAAAAACACAACTATTTTATTACGAAGCACTATTTAATTAAACCTTGCCGACATTTTATTTCGCTAGTTACAGCATTGTCAAGGGAGTATAAAAAGTTACATATTTCCTCAATTGAATAGTTCGATATTTCCCATTGTTAAAACAAACATGGAATTGGGGGAGGGGGAGAGTGGGTTAGAAAAGGATTATGACCCACGTGGCGTATAAGGAGTGGGGAACTATTTGAATCTAATTGTTCTTTTAAAATAAAATATTTTTTCTACTAACCACTCTATTACTTTCTAAATTTTCTAAATAGTTATTTTTTAAAAATATTTATTGCATACATGTAAGATATTAAAATTAGTATTTGAAGAAAACACTGAGATTTTGTGCATTTTTAACTGATTAGTATAACTATAATTTTCATAGCACAACAGCCTACGTTTTATGTTCACCTAATCAAGTTTAAAAATTACGATTAGTTTGATCTATACAAAATATTATAGGTTAATTGATATACTCCACTTTTACTCATTTTTAGTTTTTCATTTTATTATTATTTAACATTTTTCCTAGATTATGATCACCAGATTAATGATGATTAGATTATGGAACGTAAGATCCAGGCTTATAATAATTTTTATATTCTAATAACCTAATTTATGACTGGTTGACGCAAATGACCTAACTTCCCCTATTTTGTGGATTTATCATAACACAAACCGGAGAAAATACATTTTTTTTTTACATTATTTGTTAACCTTTTATTTAATATTTGTAAAATCACTATATATATAAACGGCTTTGTCCTGACTGACTGACTGAATGAATGACTGACAGAGAATCAACGTAGAGCAAAAACCAACAAAGATATTGATACCAAAATTTAAAGGCATATTTGTATGAGGTCATAGACGCTCACTAAGAAAGGATTTTGCGAAATTTTAATTTTAAAGGGTATTAAAAAGAAAAACAAGTCAATTTCATTCATTTGATTTTAAACGTCAACATACACGCGCCTAGCGGCAAAAAGATAAGACTCGAATCAAAACAAATTCTAAATCTAATATTTTCCGACCCAATTATAACTAATTCAGAAAATTGTCAATCTAAAACAAATCAAAACCTATATTAAAATTGCGCCTAAGGATTTGATTAATCCATAAAAAATAACAACACACAGTTAAAGACAAGAAAACTTAAATAATTTGTTTTTATCTAGACGTGAAAGGTCAACTTGGAAAATAACCGAATTGAAAATATAACACCGATTATAAAAATACAGAAGACCTAGAGACAAAATGAGATATACAGAAATACGAAGTAGATATTTCTAAATATAAAACATCACCTGAGTTCATAAAAATATTTAATAACAAAGACATAATCTGTCGAAATATGAACGAAAATCTGGAATTAAGATGGCGACCATTAGAAGCAAGACGTTAGTTATAAAATACACGCCCACAGAAGTTTGTGATTGGAGAAGAATATCGCGGGACTTTCTTCGCCGATATGAATAGAAATTGTATATATATATATATCAATATAAGATATTTTTCTTTATCCTTTGAGAGAATTTATTTAACCCTATTCAACATTCTAAATTTTAATTGAATAATGTAAAATCATATTAAAATATATAAATTATTAACAGTTTCGTTAATAAGTAGGATCATAAATTAGGCTACATTTCATCTTTCCCCCAAAAATAAACAAGATAGCATAAGAACAATGAACTTATAAAAACAATCTCTCTGTACGCCTTTGTTGAAAAAAAATAATTGAATAATTAATTTTTTCAGTGTATATTTAGAAGCCATTAAGACATATAGTTTTCTGGACTGTTCAGTTTTCCTAAATAATAGTATTAAAATTTATTAAATAGAACATCAGAAGATTTTAAATTAAGGCTCTAATACTTAATCATCAATAAAAAGTGTTATTTAGTGCTACATCTCTTGAAATGAACTTATATTAAGTCAAATATGGTGTTATTTTTAAAAGAAACGTCTAAAAAAAGTGTTTTATACATAGGCTATTACTGGGCAGCTAATAAACTAAAGTTTTATTTTAACAGCTGATCGTTGGAACATTGTTGCAAGACAACTCTTGATTTTGTTTATTTAAAAAAGGTTGTTTCTCTGAGGTCACGATATACATAATAAGGTGATATTTTAACATATTTGTGAATCAGTGAAAAAGTTATTCAGTGTATTTACGATTTGAATCGTATTCAACCAAAATATTTGTTACATATTACTTATTCATGAATATATTGAATTTTCTACATTGACAAAAGTAAAAAAAAAAATTTTTTAATTAATTTTTTAACAAAACTTAATTTTTATTTACTACAATAACTAGCTTTTATTAAACAACAAATCTCTGTTAGACAAATACATTATTCAATACTGATTATAGTTTAATTATATATTGAAACTTTATATAAAATATGACTGTCGACTGTTTAAATATTAATGGTAATAATGTAATGCACTCCGTAATTCCAATTATTGGAGATGGTGCGTGTTTATTTCGATCTCTGTCGTATATTGTGAATAATAATCAAGAAGGATGTTGCCTTATTCGCCAAAGAGTTGTATCGCATGTAATAGAAAATTGGGATAGATTATCAGCGTTTTCCGAAAATAATTATGGTGATAATTATCCTGATATCGAGAGTTATTGCACTCACATGTCTCAGCATTCAAGTTATGCTGGAATAATCGAACTAACAGCAGCTGGAGAAATATTTCCTTATCACTTTGAAGTATACCGCAATAGTGCACTTTATGAAGTTTTTGGAAATAGTATCAATCCTACTAGACGATTGCGCTTTACTGGCACATTGTCTAAAGGTCACTTCGAAGTATATGAAATTTTAAGTGCAACACCTTCTGTAGGTAATAATGAAATTTTAACAACATTATCCTATGAAGACAATCAAATTCTAACAACCCTACCTTCCGTAGACAATGGAATTTTAACAACGTTACCTTCCGTAGACAAAAAGTCAATTAAAAAGCGACGAGCAAGATATAGTGGCGCAACACGAAAACAGCAACTAAAATCGGCTAAGAAAACTTTTCTATTAAACAATCCTGAAGCATGTCACTTTGCTAATACCAAATACCAGCAAAATCGTCCTGAGGCTCATAGAATAGCAGCAGCAAAATATCAACAGCAACATCCTGATGTTCACAGAAAAGCAGCAGCTGCATATCAGCAGCAACATCCTGAGGTTCATAGGGTAGCAGCAGCCGCATATTAGCAGAAAAATCCTGAGGTCCATAGAGTGGCAGCAGCTGCATACCAGGAACAACACCCTCAGATTCATAGAGCAGCTCAAAGTTGCTATGAAGCAAATACACCTGGAGTTCGAGAAGAGAGAAGAAAACGTCCATTAACGAAAAAAATACGTTCAGCAATGGAGTATAATGTAGAAATAAATTATGACACAGATCCATATGTAAGTATAGGTTTAATGAATTCTGAATGCCAAAACTGTGGGGCTCTTAAGTGGAAAAATGAAACACCAGGAATGTGCTGCAATGGTGGAAAAGTACAATTATTAACAACAATTCTCCCGTTGCGGCTTTGCCCGCGAGTCATTCAAGTTGTAATCTATACATTTAATAAATCGCATGTTTTGATAAAAAAGTTTAATATTAGGGGGCCTACTTTAATCCGGCTAATTTTAGTGTAATATTTAAGAATACAGAATTTGTGAATTGAATGATAGAGTAATTTCAGAAAAAGAATATTTTTTTCTAAATCTGTTATTTTCATCATGTTTACTCATCAATAACTTAAAGTTACTAAAGTTGAAAAATATCAAAAGGCAAAGTAAACAACAACAAAAATTCGTAATTATTCTAGTCATATATACAGGTCAAACTGGTCGTAACTAAATTAGGTGAACATAATAGAAGTTGGCTGATGTGCTATGAAGACTTCTAGTTTTGCTAACAACTTGAAAATGCACAACATTTCGGATTTTAATTCAAATACTAATTTTAATAACTTACATGTGTGCAATAAATTTAATAAAATAAACTATTTAGAAATTAATAGAGTGGTTAGTGGAAAAAATGTTTTTGTTCGAAATTGGCAATTAGATATAAACAGTTCCCCACTCCTTAAACCCATGACCAGTTAATTATCCTTTTCTAACCCACCCTACCTCCTCCTCCAATTTCATACTTAGGTTAATAATGGGAAATATCCAACTATTATTAAGGATATATATAACTTTTTTTTAAATCTGTTATCAATGCCTTATCAATGTTGTAACTAGCGAAACCATGGTCGAAAAAAATAGTGGTTTGTACTTTAATGATTGTGTTTTTTAGAACTAATATTATTTTAAAGATAACTAAATTCCGTGTGTGGTGATCATTCTACATTGTTTATGTCTTATTTAAAATTTTAAAAAATAACTTCGAAAATTTTCAAAATAAACTGAAATTTTTAAAAAAAGTAAAAAGTTGTTAACATCTGTATTACTCTAAACTTTAAAATGAGTTTTTCGATCATTATGATTCGTACGTTCAACATTGTTCTTATGAGCATTGAATTCAAACGGCGGTTAGATCTTTACAAAGCCATAATTTTAACCGTAAACTACTGGATTAGTGAAGTAGGTCTTCATCAAAAGACACAGACGGAAGTGGAGGAGTTAGAAATAAACTAGCTTGATATAAAACTTAGAAAGTAAAATATATTGATTTATTTCAAGAAAAAATGTTATAGATCAGACATCACAACTGTTAGAATTAAGTTGTCATACTCAGAATTTAGTCATACGATTTCTATTAACAGACAGCTTTAGGGTAACTCAGGTTATAACTTTAAAAATCGGTTTTGTAACAACAGATACATTGTTCACAATTGATATTCTTCTATGGGAAATGAGGATCATCAACATAGATATAAAAAAATAATTAATAAATATCCGTTTTAAATCCCCGATCAAAAATGATTTTTATGTTCCTTAATCATTTTGATTATCTACTTATCTTTTCCATCGTCTGTACAGTGCATTATAGACAGTGCCTTTACCGATTTTTATCTAATTTTGTATGTTGGCATATTTTAGACGTAATACAGAGAGTATTCTTTCAATAATTAAAAATTGAAACATAAATATTTATTTGCAATTTTAGATAAGGAATTAGTAAGATTACAGACAACTGCATGTTAATGGTCACACATGAGGCTTAATTTAAAGCACAATCACATTTAAGGAACGAAGGTTAAAAATTAATTCGAATGTGAAAACTTAACAAGTTAAAAAAAATATTTAAAAAACTCTTTATGCAGGATACTTTGGTAAATCTTGTAATTTCCTTTTCAAAAGCACATTTTTAATTTAAAAAATTCTTTGTAATGATTTCAATTATTTCTATTTAAATTCAACTTGTTGACTCATTTCTCATTTTTTAATTAATTGTTATTAATTGATTTTTTTGGAGAAATTTAAATTCAATAGTTTACATTCTTGCTTAGAAATTTATTTTCCGAATATATTCAATTTTCCAGATGTTTTAACTAAATTGTACAATTGGTATAGATTTTGTATTTTTTAAATTTATTTATCTTTGTTTTTTTATAAGTTAAGAAGAGTATCTTATATAATATTGAATATGAAAATTTTTCTTTCATGCAGTACTACTGGTTCAACTATGGGGACGCAGCTCCAGTAACTTTTGCTTTTAGAAGCATTAATCTAAATTTTACTACTCAAAACTTCAAAAAATTGCACACAATTTTGGACACATATGTGTACAAAATACACAATGAACTTTTTAAATTCTGTATGAACTGCAACCTTTTTTTATGTACATTTGAAATTAGGGAATCCAGTCCATATCTTTCAAAACTTATTGAATACAATTTAATAAAGTATAATGATTAAGAAAATGTATTAGGTGTCGCACACATATACAAATTTTCGGCACATCAGACCATGTAGGGTCTTTAATTAGAAATTTTGTATTAGTTAAATAATCATAAGTTTTTAGTAGGCCCTATATTTAAATGTTCATTATACTAATTTGTAAACCGTCGAAATCATACTTTTGTAACAAAATATAAACAAAATTGTTTTGTTAATAAAAAAATATAAAAAATTAAATTTCAATAAGTTAAAGAACAAGGATAATAGGAAAAACATTCTAATTTTGCTTCAGTTAACTTTTTGTTAACTAAAAAATAAATCAGGTCTATTTAAATGTATCTGGTGTTGAAAATTTTGTTTAATAATTTATGTCTAATAACTTGTACAGAAGTATCTCAAATTATTCTGCAGCTCTCTACGGGGTTTTAAGTTCTTTTTCAAACTGTTTTCTAAACGTTTTTGTCTTTGTGTGAGCCTACGCAAAGACAAGTTCTTGATTCACGAGCCGTTCCTTTTACTGCTGTTCGCCTCATGGCTAGTAAATTATCAACAATATTTAAATGCATTATTGCGTTCTATTAATTAATAATGTGTTGTGATAATAACTTTTCTTTCGAAAGGAATATTTTTTCCAACCATTTGGATGCCATCTACAAAACCTTGGATGTATAACTATTATTCAATATAAAAGTCATCGTAAAACATATTTAATAACTGTTTATGTTCTGTATAATAAACATTTAATAAATATTTATAATGTAGTAAATAAAAGTTAAATACCTGCGAAGGTGTATAAACTATAAAGTTTAATACCCATCGAAGTTTACAAACTACAATATTTAATACATTCTTAATAATAGTTTAATAAAAGTCGATGTTTATAAATCAACATCTCAAGATAATTGTACAAATATTTTATGAGGATAAAGCGTGTATCGTGAACTCTACTCCAACTAGATGACAATGACGGGAGCTGAGCAAGCTTTAAATAAATATGTTGATTTCATATGAACAATAAATTGTAGACAAATTACTCAAAACTTCGAGTACAAATATTACAATGCAAGTTTATATAAGGTTAGTTTATTTGAAATATTTGAGGAATGAAAATTTTAGACCCAGGTTCATCACGACCGATATATCTTAGTTCTAGTTTTGTCAATTTCATCTTATAATCCGTCAAATCGTTAGTTCAATTTGGTTTCAACCATTCGCCAATTGTCATCTTCAAATAAAAAATACCTCAGACAAATTGATTTGAAAATAACAATGAAATTCCAACAAAATTCACAAAACCTGAGTACAATGATTTTCAATGAAAGTTCTTAAGGATATGTGAAATATTTAGTTAATTAAAACTTTTGTGTCAGATCAGATATTAAAATATCTCTCTCATTCACCAGATTATCAAATATTTCAAAATGGGCAAGGTAGCAATTGTTACTTTATACAATAGCCTGAACAGTTCTTTAAGCCCCGGAGGGAATCTCCTACAAAGAGTCCTGAAGTAGAATATATGCCGATCAATCATGATTCTGTAAGACATACCAAACGGCCGAGAGTAGTTTCATCATACTCGTGTGGGCGGATCATTATGCTAACCAAACAAAAAAATGAACGTCGCTACAGTTCTCCTTTGTTTTGGTATAAAACCACTTTCTCCTCACCTTACCTCCCCATCTATTTTTTTCGTCAGTCCTCAATGTTCGAGCATAACGAACAAGTGTAGCCGAGGCAACCGGACCACCATTTGTGTCTCTTAAGAAGGATCTAGTTAATTGAATTGATTTTAAATTAACAATTAAATTTACATAAACTTACTAAAACTGCGAGTACAATGATTTTCAATAATTTGTTTAGCCTATTTAAAATATTTGACGAATCAAACATGTTGATAGAAATAAGAATAATTTTAATCCTTAGAACATGGAAGATACATGCAATGGAAATTTAAGTATGTCATTCGATACGATTAACATTCAAACTAAGCAATATCAAGACTAAAGCAAAAAAATCTTACCTATTATAGTATACAAGAATTTTATACCAAGTGAATCATTATAAGTAAGTTTAATAATTTACTTAAAATATTTATTCAACATCGCCACTGGAATGTCGAAAGCTCTTCTACTAAATAAGGAGGTTTTCTCAAAGTAGTTCACTCCTAGATATTTCGAATTTACAGAAATGCTGGTCCCGAACTGTACGGGACAGTTTATTGATACTCTACACGTGATAATTGACTGACATTTTTTAAACCAAACATAAGGTAAATCGATTGAAATTTTGATGTTCCAATCTACTAATTATCTTAAGTTGTATATTTTATCAGAAAATCAAATCCTTTTTATAATACAAGTGTCAATAAATTAATGTTTTTAAAGAGATTGGAATCAGGTTTTTGTTAAAAAAAAAAAAAAAAAAACATTTTAACCACACTCCACTTCTTTGATAAAATCTATAAATACGTAATGACTTTCAACTCTCTGAACAGGCAGCTATTTTGAATTAGGTTCGAAGGGGTGAACCGTTTGATGTTTAAGTTACTCACAATAATTATAATAATCCGTAAAGTGTATATTTCAAAAAGATTTAAACCTTGTTCTATATTTTTTTTAACGATTACATAAATCTTATAAAACAGTGTTATTTAACTGGATTTTCTATCATATGTTGCTACTTGACTTGATTGGAGTTGTTATAAACTGTGGGTGTCGTTGCGAAGTGAGGGAGGAGGGTAGAGTAAAGAGGGTGATGCAGAAGTAAATCTCTGCGAGTCAGGTCGTTAAATAAATAATATTTCACACAGTGCGTGAACGTCTGAGTGTCGGAAGCTGAGGCGTTCAAGTAGAAGATCAACCCTTTAACTCCTTTGACTCTAATTCCAAGAGTGGCATTACTCGGTGATGTTGCTCCTGGGGTTACTTTGCATAACGATTCACAAATATATTAACAATATCTCTTAGAAAAACAGACCACACACACATTCAAACTCAAACGCATACAAACACGCGCACGCACTCAAGCAAAATAGAAAATCAATCATTTAACTTCATTTACTCTATTTCTCACTGATGTTGCTTCTGGTGTTACTTTGCAAAATGATGCACAAGCATTGCAAAACTATCTCCAATGAAATTCAAACCACACACATTTACATCTACACGCACGCACCAACATAAAAACACACTTCCACTCCACATTTAACCCCTTTAATTTTAATTCAAACACTGGCAGTACTTAGGGATGATGCTTCCGGAGTTACTTTGCATAACGATGTACAAACATTGTAACACTATCACCCAAAAAGTCAGGACCACACATACTAACAGGCGTACTCGCGCTAAAAGATCAACCATTTAACTCCTTCGACTTTAATTCTAACACCGGCAGTACTGAATGATGTTGTTTCTGAGATTGCTTTGCATAATCATGCACAAACAATGCAACACTATCTCCCAGAAAGCCAGATCACGCACGCAAACACACACACACACACACACACACACACACACACACACACACACACACACACACACACATTTTTGAAAATCAACTATTTTAATCCCCTGACTGTAATTCCATGAATAGTAATATTTGCTAATTTTGCTAATGGGGTTACTTTGCATATTGATTTACAAACATTGCAACACTATCTCCCATACAGTGAGACCACAGATACAATGAGAAAATGAGTCGTATTTGTAATGACGGATAATATCAGGGCAAGATGTGGAAAATAAATCTTTGATACTCAAAAGCAATAGAAAATAAGATCAAGATTTACAGTCATCCTACAGACTCATAAATATGCTGGACATAATAGGAAAGCTACTTGAGAGACAGGTAAAGTCTCAATTGACTGCACCTATCCAGATTGCGGGAGATTATTTTCCTAAGAAACATGATTCTAGAAGAGACAGTTCCACAGTTGGCACAGTAGAAGTGGTAGCGAGAACTTTTGAAGCAACTCAGTAAGAAAATCCTTACCATTCAAGTTCCTATTTATCACAAACGGCCCTACAATATTGTAGTCAATTATTCCGGTCCAGACATTCACTTTTCACAACTCGTTAATGTACTATTGCTATATTTTTAGTGATCTAACTTATTTTTATCCTTTAAAATTATTCTCAAAACATATGTTTTTTTTAAGAGGGAAACATTATACACCATCAATGGACGTCTGACTGTCACCTGGTGTGTAGTGCTTTCACCCATTAAAAAATCCACATCCTCCTCAGGCATAAATCCATCTCAGGACCACTTCAGAGTGGTGATTATTTTTGTGCCTTATCTCATTTCATACACCGCTAAAGTGTCTATTAGGTTTTTCCGTAGCACTCCCTAGATGAAAATTGCTACCTTGTTTCATCGATCCATGTCTAGATACAACGATTCCACGTTGGAGTGACTATCGGCCCAAGTAGCGTTAAAAATTGGCTACATATTGGTTACATATTCATTTTATGACCAACATTGGTCCGTTTTTGGTCATAAATGTTTATCCAATAATTTCCTATCATAAATTTTCCAAATTTGGCACAATCGTGGAAAATTGCCCTGATTGGCAAAATATTGACGAAGTAATATTACTAATAAGTACCGTAAGGTGGGGTTACTTTGCTCCATCAGGGGATACTTTGCACCATTAAAATAAAAACATTTGCTGCCATCTATTGGTAAACAATCAAACTAGATCAACATAATTCTTAATGTACCCTGTAGATGGCATTCCAATGCATATTTTGAATGCAAACAGATGCTATCCAAGCCAAAGTTTGTAACTGAGATTTACAAATGAAGTTTTGTTGTGATAAGTGTGTAAGAATACATGTTCATAACTTTTCTTGCTACATTCAACTGTATAAGAGATTATCAGGTAAGGCCAATTTATTTCTATTCTGTATTAGCCTATATTCATATAAATTTAAGTGTTTTTAGAAAACCTTCAGTGAAAAGTTCTTAGTTCATATAAAACCATGCTCTATCAACAATTTGGTTAGTTTGGGGATACTTTGCTCCAGTAAGAAAATGGAGCAAAGTAACCCCAATGTATTTTTAGCAACAAATGTGTTACTTATAACTAAAAATATCATTAAAAATGTATAGAATTTGCTTGTAAAGTTTGATTTAATACATATTTAATCTTTCTTGATTACAAATATTCTGCTTATATTTATATTTTCTTTAAAAATGATCGCATAACCTGCTTGTAATGTTTTATCCAATATATATTTGGCCTAGTATATTCCTGGTTATAAAGACATTCTGTTTCTCTTTTCTTTCATTTGTCTGGTTAATGAACTAAAACATGTTTTGGTTTTTGTTGTGTTTCAGGAGAAATATGCCTAGGAAATACGAACGAAAGCTTGGAAGTAGGCAATACATGGACTACTCTTCGGATAAGTTGAATGAGTGTCTATCAGCTATTCGAAATGGAACCATGACAACAAGAAAGGCTGAGGCACATTTTGGTATTCCCAGACGTACGATTATTAATAAAATGAAAGGGTATCATTCAAGTAAACCAGGAAAACCTGCTATTTTTAGTGTAGAAGAAGAGAAAACTTTTGTAGATTGTGTTTTTTCCATGAGTGAGTTCGGATTCCCTGTTAATGAATTAGAATTGAGATGTATTGTCAACGCTTACCTATCTAGAATTGGAAGACAAGTTAAACAGTTTACGAATAACTTTCCTGGAAAAGAATGGCTGAGAAGCTTTTTAAAACGAAATCCTGAAGTAACTGTACGTTTTGCAGCAAATATAAAAAAATCTAGGGCATCAATAAACGAAGTTACACTTAGAGAGTATATTCAAAATTTAAATCAGGTTTTAATTGATGTGCCACCGTCCAATATTTTTAATTATGATGAGAGTAATTTAACCGATGACCCGGGTTCGAAAAGGGTTCTTACTAAAAGAGGCGTAAAATATCCTGAGAATATTCGCAATGCTTCCAAGGCAAGTGTGTCTTTAATGATGTGTGGTTCTGCAATTGGTGAAGTTTTACCCCCATACATAGTATATAAATCAAAAAATATGTGGTCAACTTGGACTGAAGGAGGACCTGTAGGATGTAGATATAATAATTCAAAATCTGGTTGGTTTACAACAGAAATATTTACAGATTGGTTCCAAACTATCGTTCTTCCTAAGTTAAAAAAGCTTGAAGGGAAAAAGGTGCTTATAGGAGACAATTTATCCTCACATATAAATGACATTGTTTTAAAGCTGTGTATAGAAAATAATGTCTGTTTTGTATGTTTGCCCCCCAACAGCACCCATCTTACTCAACCGTTAGACGTTGCATTTTTCCGTCCTTTCAAATGTGCTTGGAGAAAAATTTTAGGATCCTACAAAGAAAGCCAAGCCGGAATTCAAAACGCTGTCCTCCAAAAGCAACACTTTCCTCTACTATTAAAAAAGTTAATGGATGCAATGGCGCCAACATCAGTTCAAAATTTAGTCAGTGGTTTTAGAAAATGTGGAATTTTCCCCTGTGACGTGGACGTCCTTCTAGAACGTTTACCTGGCATTACATGTGAGAAAGAAACAATCGAGGACAGTTTTAAAGAGTTTTTATCCAAGAAGAGGGATATCGTTGTAGGCAATACAGTTCCAATGAAGAAAAAGAGAAAAGTGAATGTTGCAGCTGGAAAAAGTATTGCTCATGAAGTTTATCGGTACGTTGATGATGTGGTACCGGTACCAGTACCGGTACTAACTGATGTTGGTTCGTCCAAACAAGTCAGTATTGTAAACCAAGAAAAATCTAAAGAAAGTCTTCAAAAAACTGTTGATGAACATCACCTTAACACTGTAGACTTAATTAATTCAAATAAAATTGTAAATGTTCAAGAAGTATTAAGCGAAGTTAAGATAAAGAAAAAGAAAATTAATAGTAAGCAATCATTAGATTACCGGTACCAATCTTCATCAGAAGGTGAAGATGCTTTTTCTCTTCATGATTCATCAAGTGGAATAGAAGATTTTCAAGATTTATTTCCTGAGAATAAAGAATTACAAAATATATTTGGAAAAACATTTCGTCCTTTAAATAAGAAGATTGGGGAGTATGTGGTATTCTCTTATGAAGGTGAAGTTTTTCCTGGAATTATCGAACATTTTACTGATGAAAGAGTGGTCATTTCATCAATGCAACGCTCGACAAAAGCTTGGAAGTGGCCCACCAAACCAGATAAAATGGTGTATACTTGGGACAAGATTTTGGGTTGCATTAATCCACCAAGACCAATAAATAAAAGAGGATTTTTCTTGGTTCCAGAACTTTCAGACATTTGGTTTTAGCTGATTTTTATATGTGACAGAGATGCAGTTTTCTTATCCAAATTAACATTTGTCTTCATTTTTAATGTAATCGTAATAGTTTTGTTTATATGAGATTGTTTTAAAAGTGCAAAGTTTCCTTATTGTATTATAACATTGTACCAAATTAACATTTCCCTTCATTTTTAATATAATTGTAATAGTTTTGTTTATATGTGATTGTTTTGAAAATGCAAAGTTTTCTTATTGTATTATAACATTATACCAAATAAAAATTTCTCTTCATTTTTAATAAAATTTTAATAGATTTGTTTATTTGTGATAGGTGTTTAAAGGTGCAAAGTTTTCTTATTGTATTATAACATTGCACCAAATTAACATTTTCTTTAATTTTTAATATCATTTTAATTGCGGTGCAAAGTATCCTCATCCTATGGGATACTTTGCACCACTTTTTATGATGTTATAAAATTAACAAAAACAAAATATAATTATATGAGCTTCTTACCCATAGTAATACAACACTTGGACATTTTGTAGCACTATCAATTATACATGTGCCATAAATATTTTAAAAGTTATGTTAATTTTATCAAAAAATGTGAAAAAAGTGGAGCAAAGTAACCCCGCCTTACGGTAGTGCTAACAATATATCATCATGTTATTCTAAATGATTCCCCAGTGTTTACTATATGAAACCAATGTTAAATGCTATGATTCAATAAATATCGTATATTTATTCCGATATTGTTTAATTGTGGAAAAATGTTATATTTCCTAATTGGCCCAATGTTGACAACCAATATTGGCCATTATTGGTTACAATATGTATCCAATATTACTGCAATATAAAATGCTACTTGGGGAGCGGTTATTAATCTTGAATGTAACCAAATGTCGAGTTTGGTATCAAAATAAAGGTCTAAAGTATTTAAAAAGAGATAAATGCCGCAAACCCGACTTCAAAAAGTTGACTCTATCTTGAGTAATGGACGTTTGAAGTTATGAAAAAACAAAACTGGATATTTCTTAACTGATTGTTTTTCCATCTTTCAATATTTTTTCCTGTAACAGAGCGTGAATATGGGAAAAAAGAAAAGGTTTTAACATTGCGAAGTAGGGGGCACTGATAAAAAGAGTAATGGTGATATATTCAACAACTTCAATTCTTCAAATATTAATTTTTAAAAAATACATTTGGGCTTCGCTGTGCTATCAGTAACTACCTGTTACCTAACAGTAAGGGAGAGGGTTAAAGTTCATGCATGACACCAAGTAGTCATAGTCAAAGAACAATGTTAAAATTAACGTCCCATTTTTCTGTTGAGCCTAGAGTTGGACAGAGTGGAATGCGTTGGGACTGTTATCTTATCTGATAATAAAATCAAAGGGTTTACAGACAAGAAGGCATCCAGAAGGGGTGGTCCTTACTGTCTGGTACAAACTTGCTCATGCGCAGGAAATTGAAAGTTAATCATTTCGGTTGTGAGTTCAGACCTCGTGACATGACTAAATAAACTCTACATTTATTTATTTTCATTTGATAATTAGTTGAGTTTTTAAGTTGTGAGGGAATTTTCAGTACAATGTCTCTTAGTGAGTTTGAGAAAATTACGTTGCTTATGATGAGTGGATAAGGCGATAGGGTGCGTACCTATGAAAAAGTAGCTTACCTATTTAGTCATACTTTTCCTGGCAGACATCTAAAAAATAAGTCTAAAGTTTTTAAGACAGTTAAAGACTTTGAGGAAACCAGTATGGTTAAAGACGGATAACGACCATGAAGGCCTAAATCTGCATACACTGAAGACAAATCATTAGACGGTATCAAAATGTTTATTGAAAACCCTCATACTTCAGCTAGAAAAGCTGCTGCAGATCATGACATAATTCATAGGTCTGTTTCAATATATTCTACAGAAATATATTATAAATACCATCCTTATAAACAGTCACTAGTGCAAGAGCTTGCAGAGGACGATTATGACCGAAGTACTGAGTTTTTTGTAGCAATAATGAGAAAATGTTATGAAAAGGAACATTTTTTTAGTTTCAGTGTTTTTTTCGGATGAAGCAACCTTCATGCAATGGACACGTCAGTAGACATAATTATCAATACTGGACAGACCATAATCCTCACTGGATGAGTGAATCTCATACTCTAAGCCGTCAAAAAGTGAATGTCTGGGCCAGAATAATTGATAACAATATTGTAGGGCCGTTTCTGATAAATAGGAACTTGAATGGTGGTGTCTACCTGAATTTATTAAACAAGCAGTGGGTAATCTTCTTGGACAAAATTTCAACTCATTATGCTAGGGAGGCACGCACACTCTTAGATCAAGTGTTTCCTAACCAATGAATCGGTCGTTGGGGCACTATTCAGCGGCCGGCAAAGGTCTCCGGATATGAATCCTTTGGATTATTTTTTCTCAGTGGTGTCGTAAAACAAAATGTTTATAAAACCAAGTTAACACTAAAGACTTGGTAAGCCACATAATGGAAGAGTCATGGAAAATTACACCTGAGGTGCTGTGAAACGTCACTTCCGGATGTTTTTTCCCCATAGGCATATTGTCAAAATGTAATTGGAGAGCATTTCGAACATCTTTTTGAGTTATACAAACGTTTTATGAACATAAGAAAAAAGTTCTATTTCTGTTTTGTCTCGCATAATAGTGACTCTGCTTGACTTTGTCATTCAACATTTAAGAAAATTCATTTTGACACTACTGCCCCTTATTTTAATTTTATGATAAGCTTACTACTGATTTATATATATGGATGAAATAATAGTATTAATATTCAAATTTGGTGCTTATTTTCTTGTCTTAAATACATTATTTCTGAGATGTAGTATGTAGGTTTAGTTGTACAAAGCATTGGACAAATTCGTAAATCAGAACATTTATAGATACATTTCAAAATGGTGACTTATTTTCAAAATTTCAAAAATGTTCATTGTTTTACTCAAATATATTACAAGGTCCCCTATAGTTCCTTTTAACGGTATAAAAATCGATACCCAATATTTACCAAATGTTGTAATTACGAATTATTACTAAAAACATAATAAAGTTAAAATTTTGTAAAACATAATACCAAAATTAGACAAAATCAGCTCAGGTACCTGTAAATAAGTTTATTCAAGTTTATTTTACAATTCGTTGAATATGATTAAAAATGTTTTCCGATGGTAGTACTTTTTTGTCCAGGACATACATGAGCCTGTTGTTCAATTGACGATATGCATAAAGTTTAAACTGGAAAACACAAAAACAGCGTCACATCATGTCAGCGTAAATGTTGGCTCATGGAACTCATTAGCGCACGCGAATGTTTTAGGTTCAGCTTAATATATGTACTTTTGTATAATTCGCAAAAAAGGAATCGGATATATTTAATTTTTATTTGTATAATAAAAGCCCAACTTTTTTCTACTGTTTTTATATTTTATCTTTCCATTAATTTCTTCTATTCTCTTTTAACTAAAAGATGATAAAAGAGGTTCAATGTGGAAGGTTTACATGTAGAACTATGTAATCCAGTATGAGTGAAAACGTTATTAAGCAAAGAAATCTGACCAAAACGAGTTCTGGGGGTGTCAAACATCCAAAAAGGATCATTTAGTGTAGCAGTCGTTTGAACTCGTTCTGGAATATTACTAGTTTCTTGGTTCTGTAAACATTAACCTATTTCCTAATTAATTCAATACATTTTCATTTTAAACTCACTGTGGCTACTTGTTAGAGCGCAACGTAACAACAATATTCAAAGGCCAAAAAGTCACTACATAATACCACAAGTACTGTACACTTGAAACACAACTTACAGGAAGAAATGATAAAATTTAAATGTTTTATAGATTGTATTTGTGATTTAACTAATGTTACGATATTAGTGGTGGTAAACAGTATACTATACCAAGCGATCTATATAACCCTTAAACTCTGACTGCCCCACCACTGACGGTGGCTGGTTGCCCAATTTGTTGGAAACGTAACCGGTATTTCTCTAATTCACGTTGATGCATGTTTAACAGTTTTATCAAGTTTAGAGGAAATCTGAAGGAACAAAATTAATTTTGCAATTAATAATTTACTGGATATAGTTGTAACCATATGAAACTCGAAAATGTTTTTAATTAATATAAATAAAACATAAAATTGTAGTGAGGGTGAAGTTTTATCCTATCGTTTGTTCAGGTAAAAACTTCCTATAAACACTGTTGAAATTTCGTTTTACACTTGAAGTTTATCTAATCGAATGCTCGACTGCCTTGTTCACGCCATTAAATTTCGTACCTTGGAGCTGGTGCTTTATTTATAGTCGGATCATCCATTAACTCTAAATGTTGGCTGATAAAAAATCGCTGCTATTTTAAAACTGAAATTGAAAAAAAATAGAAAAAAAACCTTGAATTTACATCTTTCAGCTTAGTTGTAAATAACCTTATTCCTAAACTCCTAAATTGACTGGTACACACGTTTGCAACTAACTGCGTAACAATTATAAAGACAAAATGAAAATGCTCAAGTTGAAAAATAATAATAATAATAATGAGGGAAATAACTAATCCAACGGGTAAACCTGATTTTGCATAATTACTAAATAAGAGTATGTAGTCTTTTACAAATACTTGACATCGTAAATATCAAACTAACTGTAACACCGCGAATGGATTAAGCAAATTGTATATTTAACCCTAGAATACTAAACCTTCGTCAGTTCGACGAACTAGACCGAATAATACCACTAAAGAAGTCTCCAATCTTAGCAGTGCTTTCCTCAACTCAGTATCCCTTGAACCACACAAAAGAAAGTATCGCTGTGGCCTTCTGTTTATAACCAGGTATGTCTAAACAAAACTTACATCGTCTATTAGACTAAGAATTCGGATTATAAGTAAAAATGTGTTCGTCATTTCGACTAAGGATGAGTAACAATGAATCTGTACGCAGGCTTAGTAATCCAAGTACCAAGTATATTATTACTAAATCAAAATATCAATTTAGAGAGTAAGGAAACATTAAAAACAAAGATTGATCAATTTATATTCAAGTGATAAATATACATTACTGTTGAGACCGATGGTTCTTGGTGGAATTCCATGTTTAAAGATAATAAAACACAATTTTTTATTTTTTATTTTGTAATATCCACTTTTAATTAGTCTAGCCGACCAATGGTTTCGCTTGCTAAGGTATTGACGAGGCTGTATTACAGACTGAAGAAAAAAGACAATAAACAGAAAACCTTAAAACTAGAGGGTGGGAGTTAGGATACAATGAATGGAAGGTTGGGGAATACAGCCTCGTCAATGCCTTAGCAGGCGAAACCATTGGTCGGCTAGACTAATTAAAAGTGGATATTACAAAATAAAAAATTGTGTTTTATTATCTTTTTTGATAAATATACAATTCAGTTTTATCTAATAAACCCGACTTAACGTATTCTATTCGCAGTTTTACAGCTTAGGATTGATATTTGCTTTTATAAAATGGTCACTTATTTATATTTCCCTTTGTTATATTTGTACAGAAACCATAACGAGTTGCGATATATTTTTTAGTTCAATGAGCGTTTTCGCCGATTTAACCTACTATTATCATATTTGAAACGAAATTTATGTTTTGGTTGTTTTTAATATTGAGGAACACGTTGTGTTTGTTTTGAAACGACTACGTTGCGAAATGTCATTTTTAGGATATTTAACAGCACTAACCTAACTTCGGCCATCATTTTCTGATTTTGTGTTTTCTATGATACGCTAACATATACAACTTTGCGGTGCGAAACGCTGAAATTTTACATGTTAATATAATGAATCCATTGAAGTATGTTCTCCGTTAAGGATTTAAGCACATTTAGTAAGGAGGGAGGACAATAAAGTTTAAAATTCGCTTAGAGAATTAAATAAAGATAACTGTCCGTGATTAAAAATGGCAACACATTAATTCCTGGCCTGAGGCAAATATTGTGTGTTTGACATAGCTCTAAAGTGAGTGTGGGGAAAGGAGCTGGCATGTGCAAATTGTTTCTCACTCCCTTACATTTGTTACGTACTCCTCTTTCTCTCTCCCTCTTTCTCTCTGGAATCAATTCTAACAGCCCCACCCCCCTTAGCCCCTGTCACCTCCCTCACAGCCGCTACTACTCTGGCCACGGAAATTGAACTTTTCTTTGTTGTGTTCAGAACCAAACGAGCCTTCGGATAAGATCATATAATTTACCTCTAAAATTAAAAATAATTCCATACTATAATTTCTAACAAGTTATTAATTTTTAAAAACAAAACAAATTAAAAAACCGGTACCATAAACGAACTATATACATTTTTTATTCAGCAGCTATTCTTCCATAGGACCATCTTACACTTAAATACAATTAAAAAATAAACTAATACTTTTAAGAAAATAGTAATATACATTAAATTGAAAAGCAAAGCAGCCGTACCAATATTTACAATTCTAAGAAAATAAGAAGGACGTACAAAATACAAAATTACTAAATCGGCATCGAAATTATAAACAAAAGTTAATAACAACTACTTAAGGTGCATTGGGCATCAACTGAGCTAGAGAAGATGAAACATACAATATTCTTCTTAATCACTGATGGCTAGAAGTTATCAAACGGGCAATTATGGTCTACAATGCTCTATAGACAATCAATTCAGTTCGGATTAAAAGAATAATGAACTGATCTAGATAATAGTACCAATGTAATATTATTCTACATCAGTTTTGGTCAGACGTTAACAAATAAGCAAATGATACGACGCCCTATATATAGTTCAATTCAGTTCGGAGTAAAGGAGAATGAACTGATCTAAAGAATAGCACTAATGTAATATTATTCTACATCAGTTTTGGTCAGACGTTAACAAATAAGCAAATGATACGACGCCCTATATATAGTTCAATTCAGTTCGGAGTAAAGGAGAATGAACTGATCTAAAGAATAGCACTAATGTAATATTATTCTACATCAGTTTTGGTCAGACGTTAACAAATAAGCAAATGATACGACGCCCTATATATTGTTCAATTAAGTTCGGAGTAAAGGAGAATGAACTGATCTAAAGAATAGCACTAATGTAATATTATTCTACATCAGTTTCGGTCAGACGTTATCAAATAAGCAAATTATACGACGCCCTATATATTGTTCAATTCAGTTCGGAGTAAAGGAGAATGAACTGATCTAAAGAATAGCACTAATGTAATATTATTCTACATCAGTTTCGGTCAGACGTTATCAAATAAGCAAATGATACGACGCCCTATATATAGTTCAATTCAGTTCGGAGTAAAGGAGAATGAACTGATCTAAAGAATAGCACTAATGTAATATTATTCTACATCAGTTTCGGTCAGACGTTATCAAATAAGCAAATTATACGACACTTAATATATTGTTGAATTAAGTTCGGAGTAAAGGTTTGGGAATGTACTGCGTAATACGAAAAACATGGGAATAACATAAATAATACAATATTTATTTAGATCAGAAATTATCAAATAAGCGTTACAACTACCTAGATAGTTCAATTCAGTTCGAAGTGAAAGTTTGGGAATGTACTGAGTAACATGAATGTAACTGACCATGGTCGCTTCAATTTGAGAGCCTGGAAATGCGATCTAATCACTCTTACCTTAGCCCCGATGTACCACGAAAACACCAACAGGCATAATTGGTACAAACGACTCCAGCTCCGTCAGTAAGTTGGGCTGCCACTTTACTTCGGTCTCAATTTAAGTTTGTAAGTATCGTAATTAAAATGTTGGGCTAATTTTCCGTCACATCGTGAAGTTCTTGGGGGTTTTCCGAGAAGGTGTATTATTAGTCCAACGACTGGGGTGTGGAAATGTCTCTGTTTTTCGGTTGTATGGAACAAAAGCCTAATTTCCAAATGACTAGGTTTAAATGTGTTTAGTGATGTTTTTATAGTTTAGTATTTAGTTCAGTAATTATTATTCTTTCTAGTTAATTATCAAAGCTAATTCCCCGGTGTGCTGGAGGTATAGATCTCGTTATCAATCAATGCTGCTCAATATAATTTAAGTGTTGAACTGTCTACAGACCTTTCTGCAAAAACCACGCGGTTGACTAAAATAGGCTTCCGGGATAGACGTATTTTACGCTACGTGTATTTTACCACGTAACAGATAGTAGCAGATATATAAGTTACACACACACTCTTTCACCTTGTCTTCCAATTAGCATTGGGAGGCCTATTTGTTTTTTCCACATTTTTCTATTTCTTAAAATTAAATTTTTCGCTTTTGTCTAACGTCTAACGTGTTCATACATCAATTGGTCCTGTCTGTTTAACCACATTTAAACAAAATTTTCTTTATTCCAAATTAATTTTTCACTGGACATATATTTTTTCCTAGACCAAGGATACTCAATTATTTTTTTCCAACTTCTCCTTTTTTCCCCTTTAAATTTGTTTGCTCCTAACCTATTACCGTATTATTCACCGTTAATAAACTAAGTTAAAAAGACCATTTTCGTCGGCATGCTCCAGCGATTTAGGTATCTACCTAAGTGGTTAACCAAATACTTCACTTTGTTTGTTGAGGTATGATTTCATTACTTAATGATACTGGCGTACATGTTTCCTTTTTCGTTGTGCACATTATATGCTCACGTTTTAATTCGTTGACCTTTGATACTCCGTTTCCATAACTAGACTTGCGTTTTGTCCAAGTTCATCTGCTGTAATTGCTAAGAAGCAATTTGAGGGTCACGGCTGGAAGCCAATACTGTGGCATCGTCTGCAAGGGTAGCAGTAACTGTTTACAGTGTTATGGGTAGACCTTAGTGAATATAAGGTATATTACTGGGTCATGCACACTGCCATGCTAAGGTACTCCTTTCTACTTTTATTTCCTGTAGGTCAGTGATTTACTATATGATATCTGTATTCAACATATGATTTCAGGATTGTGTAAAAGGTTAATGATAATTACCATTTTATTATAAGATTCCCATGTGTCATGCATTATCAAACGCTTGAATAATATCAAGAAATGCTGCTGAGCAATACTTTTCCTCTAAGCTTTGTTGGGTTGTATTTACTATACGATGTACTTATTCAATTGTTGCATGTTTTTTACTGAAGTTAAACTAATGATTTGGAATCAGCTTTTTTTCAATAATTAATGGTATTAGTTTTTTAAGAACCAGTTTTACAAGAACTTTAGTTGTAATTGGGAGCAAACTGATAGGTCAATAATATTGAACTTCTTCCTGGTTTTAACGGGTTTTGGTAATATTACAAATTGGGCAACCTTCCACTGAAGAGGAAAGAAACGTATTCTCAAAACCGCATTATAGAATTGGGTCAGAAACTTAAGTCAATTACCAGACAGTTCTTTTAAAATTTTACCAATGATCAGATATCCCGTAAATGACGAGAAAAGAGTTAGGCTTTTTCGTTATTGAGTTTTACCCAATGACCATCTTCCTTACGTATTGGAGGAACAGGTAATAATGAGGAATTACAATTTTTCATCGCTTTCCATAGTGAGTAGTCAGTCGCCTCTGTTAGACTCAAATTTAGAAGGTATCTTTCAATTGTTCTTTCATATTCATTATTGAGTAGGTCACATAATTCTTTTATAGCCTTGTTAAGCTGTGTTTTAACATCAGAGATTCTTGTAGCTTACCAAACCTTTCTTAGTTTACGTTTTCCCAGGATTTTATCCCTCACTGTTATAGGACCAGAGGTTTTATTTGTGTTCTCCATGCTGCTTGTTGTACGCAATTTTCTACTGTTACCGTGATGTCTTCTTTTTGTTTCATGGTATATTTAAGACATAGAGTTCGTACAAGAAGCAATTTGAAATTCCCCCAATTAGTTTTGTTGTTACACAATATTAGAGGATTTTTATTCTCAATAATCCCACTACTTATCCTTAAAATAACATGATAGAGATCAGATGACAAGTTTAAACAAGATGCAGTGCTCAGATATTTATGTTACCGACCTTTAGTATTATAGAAGTCAATGATATCAGAAAGGACTTTACCTTCTATCACTTGGCCAATACGTAGGTTCACATGTGGATATTATTTTAAGATTCATTGCCGAAATAGATTTGTACAATTCCTTCCCTCTAGTAGTTGTAACTATTAGTTATCAAGGTTTATATTCTTTAGAGGCCTACCTCTAAGCCTACCTGTATTACCTCAAAAAAAGAAAGGGATGCCTCTTCCCACATTCACACTGTACCATAGAAAAACGCGCTAATTATATATTACTGCTTCAAAAGGAATTTGTTTAAAAAAGTGACAGCCAAATTAGAGAACAAAGTAATCGTACGAAGATGAAGGACAATATTAACACATTGTGCAAGAATACTAGTTACTAAATAATAAATTAGTTATTTTAGTATTACTATTATTATTATTATATTTGTAGTTACTTTTTAAATATTTTGTTTGGTATTGTATAACCGAATTGTTTTTAAAAATAGAAAAAAAGGCTTTAGTAGCATACTGCCAATTGTTGGGTAACTCGCTACAATTTCTCTTGCTCTTGAATCAGGTATTGTAGCTTCAATCAAATATTGAAATTTGTCATCATCTTCAATGTCTGTGTAGTGATCAATTTTCCTAAACTGTCCCAAAATGTTAACCATTTTTTTTTTATTTCCCCCCAAATTTGGTTAGCTGTAACACAGACAATTTAAACTTACGTTTTGTGATTTTCTGATTTTGGCTACTTACTGACAACTTTTCATTATTTAAGAATTTGTGGGCAGTTAAATTTATTCATTACCTTATATTTTTTATTATACTCATTTGAAGATTAGATTTTATTTTCCAACATTAAACTAAATAGTTCTTCATTCAGCTTTGCTAACTCATCGTTTTCTCCTTTCATAATTTTACGTTAGCTAATATTGTGATTTATCCTTGTACTGTATTATCGTCTTTACCAGCTGTTCGTACTGTAACTCTACTTTTCTTCACAATAGCCATTTGTAGGCCTAAGGTTCAACACGATATTACTAGACACAATTTTTCCAATAATATCACTAACAAAATTATGTCTTAGAATCTTTGATTAGTAAAATGCCGATTATATATCACCTGTTTATATATTATAATGTATTACATATTGTAATTATATTTTCTGATCAAAATTAAAGTTTATAACAACATTGCAACAATATTATATAAATCTCGATATAACTATAACGAGTCTCATATTTAACATATATGATCTCCCAGTCAACACAGAGGAAACCAAGTTTTAACATAAAAGAGGGTCTATAAATCTGAACTTGATTGCTTGTGTATAGAACAAACCGTAGTTTAAAGCAGGGTGTCGACTCAATCTGGAATTTTCCTTAAACAGTGGAACGGATAGGGGGAAAGCGTCAGCTGGACTGCCACTTAGAGCCATTGGGGGCGGCTCTGCCTCACTTCACACATTCCCTCCTCTACTCTACTCAAATCGATATGCATTTGCTCACCACATGCTTTTGAATATTAGGCGTGCAGTTTTGAAGTGATTAATATTATTAATTTTTAAATAAAAAGATATCACTATCACTATCAAAAATATTACACATGAAGATCACAATAAAAGTATAGAAGCAGCTTTAAATGTGCAAAAAGTAATTTTAAAGATCTCTATTAAAAACAACAACATGGTGCTTTGCTAGCAAAACATAATATTGTTTTTTTAACATCATCTCCATTTTAGTGATATTTAATGGTAAACAAATTATGGAAAAATATGTTACAAAATGATCTAGCGTTATTCTGTGACTGGAAAATAATATGAAAAATGCTGTTAAGAATTCATTTACTAGAATTACAGTTCCAAAAACAAAATTTAGCAGTAATGAAAAAAGAAGAAAATAACAGTTAAATTTTATCAAGTGTTTATTATATACTTTTAATATGATATTAAATTTTTCAAAGATCCTTTTGTAATAAAATAATTTACAAAAGTAATAGATATATGTTACCATATTGAATATTTATTTATGTTTTAATATTGTAGCTTTTATACATTTCAAAAATGTTGATGTCAATTTCAAAACTGAGATAAGCTGTTTAAGAATTGGAATTAAAATATCCTTAAACAATTTAAACCTTAAAAAATCATTATACAATAAATGTTAATACGAATACTCCGCCTTGCACATTATCCTCTTTTACACATTTTTCTCCTATAGCAGGTGTATAAATTATAATATTAGAATAGGTAATGATGATTTTCATTGAAAATTGTATCATATTATTATAGTATTGTTAGACATCTAAATATAACAGAAAATAAGTAATCAAGGAAAACCTTATAAACTGTTACTTACTGGACAGTTTTACATTTCTGTTATTTAAAGTAGAGATGTGATTACGGCGCAAATGTGATATTCTAATTAATTCTAAGAACGAATGCTACTTAGATTGTTTTGTTTCTCTGACATATTTTCTTCTAACCTTCAATCCTTACAATTCACTCATTCACGAATTCAACATAATTTGCACCCCAAACAGATAAGAATAAAAAATTAACGATGCACAAACTCTCTCAGTTGTACATATGCACAAAAATAAAATATAAAATCATCTTTAGCCTTCCACGTTCCTAAAGTGAGTTACAAATATGACGGAAACTTGGCCTTTCAAAATTTTCTTTTTTCCCATAAACACTTAAGCATATCGTATAAACTGATGTTACTTTTTAACTTGCCTTTTCAAATGTTTTTATTTGCCCTTAAATAGGTAAACATTTCGTATAAACTGTTATCACTTTACAACTTGGCCTTTCAAATTTCTCTATTTGCACATAAACAGTTAAACATACCATATAAATAGTTGTCACTTTTTAACTTGGCCTTTAAAATTTCTTTATATGCTCCCAAACTGGTAAACATTTGGTATAGGCTACACTGTTGTCAATTTACAACTTGGCCTTTCAAATGTGTTTTTTTCCACTAAACAGTTAAACATTCCGTTAAAAATGTTATCACTTAACAACTTGCCTTTCAAATATCTTTATTTGCCCCTAAACTGTTAAAACATTTCGCATAAACAGTTGTATTTTCCAATGTTGTTGTTATACAAAAGAACAGTAAACATTGAACGTTTTTCAAAATGTTGTTGAACGTTTTAAGCACACACGTTTAACAGTTTTAGCAGTCCAACAATTTAAAGAGAGTTCCAAAACTATATCTAAACGCAAAGACAGTTTAAAAGAAAATGAGTAGGACCAGCAAAATCACCATCAGTTAAGAAAAGAGATGGTTGTAAAATACAGGAAAATTAGACTTTAACAAACAAAATAATAACCTGAGGCAGAAAACTGACAGTACATCTTCTTTAAGGATCAAAAGAATTTATTCTTTGATAGCCTTCTCTACTCTTGAGTTTGGGAGTGAATGGGAAGAAAAAAGTGTTTTTCGTAAATAACTCGAAATCGGTGAGATTAATCAAGAAATATCAAAAGTATTTTGTTTTAAGTTTAGAAAACGACCTTTAATTTGTTTCTGACACATCTCAATACTACACAAGATAGTCATTTTATTGTCATTTAAATAAATATCATTTTCACTCCCTCAAAATAAGCCGACGCTCGACCTTTGCAAATGACTTAAAAACTGTTCATTTAATCTACAAATTATAAAAGAGGCGATTAAAAACAATTTTCCAAATTTTTAGTTTAGGTTTTTCCTTTATCTCATTATGACTGTTTCATGGAATACGAGTTACGTTTTGCTCGCGCGCTGTACGTATCAATAAAATATCTCTTAAAACGGTTCTTTTATTAACAAGTTTAAAAAAAAAGATAATTTAAATATATCTTTCTAAGCTTCAATTGTTATTACTTTTTTTATGTATTACCTTTTCAAATTTTCCAGGTTATTACTGAATAACGATTTGCTTTATTACAGCACGTACGCTCTGTATTTCTCAAATAACTCAAACTATTTTACGTCAGATGAAAAAATCTCTAAAAACATAAATCTGTATAAATGGAAGTAAATATCAGTGAATTTGGTTGATTCAATACAAATTGACTGGGTTACCGCCATTTGAAATTATGCACTCCAAATGAATTTGCCTTTGAAAGATCAAATGATTTAAAGTCAGAGACACTCCTTATTGGACCATTTTCCATTAGACGAGTGTAGCTCTCATTTGATTTTTTACTTTTTGCTGTACTATGAAAATTTAGAAAGTTAATTAGATTTTAAAACCACCTTTTTTTACGTCACAAAATGAAATCTTAACGCCACATAATTCTGAAATAACTTTAAAAATTATGAGTCTAGTGAATAAATACCAAAATACAAAACCAAGTACAATGGCAACCAATATTTTTGACTCAAGAAGCCATTTTTAGAATCAATTCGTCATACGTAAAAGTTCTTCAAAATTCAATAAATCAAACCATTTCTAATCACAACACATTTTATATTAACGGTGAAAACAGCAATATGGGTCATACAATAAACTCAATTCCTCCAATTTTATCATTACAACATATTCAATTAACAAACTTATTCATTCATTCATTCATTATAGAATACAATTCCAATTTATACCAGAGTCTAAATTAAGACGTAACATAACATAACGTATTAAAGTATTACGTTAAAGTATTAACGGTTCAAGTATTGCAAAAGATGTAGTGTTGTAGAATTTCACCCCTTGTTTTTAGTGGTCTAGAAAGAATGTTTTACTGATAGCTTTGTAAGTAAACATAACGAACAAATACCGTTAAAACCGCCACAATCAGTTGATTAATCCATTTATAGTGTGAATTTGGTACACCTGATACGTCTATAAGTGCCTCTATCGTTGATTCGTCTACCAATGGTATATTTGTCAAAGCTTAACAGTTTTTTCACTAAGTGAACACTAAACAATATTGATTGTAGAAGGTTTAGTAGAGAGTCTACAATGGTAAAGGTATGAACATCACAAGTTCGATCTAAACGGTAAATTTATAAAATTAGGTAAGTAGGTTTATAAAATTAGGCAATAAAATAGGCAATTTATAAAATAAGGTAGACAGCTTGCAGTATTTTTTCATTGACTATGCGTTTTTAAACTCTAAGCTTGACTATGGTCTTGCAGTGGGGGTGGGGTGACTAAAATCTTGCCACATTGGATCCACTGCTAATTTTACAGAGAAGATTTATTAAAATAATCTTTAAGAAAATTTGAAGAGTGAGTTCCGTTCCTTTATTTCAAACAATAAACATATTGCCGTTAATGAACTCATATATGTTTAAAGTTTTGCGTATTTTCTACAAGTGAGTGGAAATTCAGAAAATCACCATGACACCATAAAGGACAAGTTAGGAAATAAAAGTGATATCTTTGTTCCAAAACCCAAGTCAACAGATTTTTTATTTATTTAGCACCCATATTTTGAATAAGTTACCGACCGACATTAAATACTGTACGCATTTTAATAAATTCTGTAAAATGGTCAAAGTGTTTTTAATTATGTCAATAATATAGATTTTTTTCTTTAAGGTTGTACTGTAAATTCCGGTGGTATGGTTATTCGCTTTAATGAATGTGAATATGTGTGAAAGGATGTTATGTATGAATGTGTAAAGATTTGAAACTTACTTGTGATTGATAAGTCATAATTAAAAAATGGTAATAAATGGTATTAAAGAATGGTATTATTTGATATTTGTGTTTTCGGGATGGGTGGTCCGACTGCGGTACCGGTACTACTTTCTTTAAAGTTAAAAAAAAATATTTATATAATGTAGGTTGGCTTAGAACAGGTCGTTAACCTCGAGCCATCTCAGATTCATTATGGTTAGGATATTTACGAGTAGTATGTGTATTATTGATTATTTTCGTCTTATTTTATTATGTTTCATTTTATTGTACTCTTTTATTATTGTATTTATGTGGTTTAGGTTTGTAAATATCTTATGAAAATTATGATGCAATTGACGAATCAAAATGTTTAAAAAAATTGTTGGTGTTGTTATAATATTCTGTGAAACCAAAATTTCGTTGTGTTCCTATTGAAAAAACAGACGTTCATATTTTAACTCGGGATTGTTTCCCTTGAAATGAAAGTGCAGCTTAGCAGAAAACATGGAACTGTTGGTAAACACATTTCTGGAAATCGCACAGTGAGACCGATTATCATTTGTTTCTGTGAATATTCTAGTAGTATTCGAGTAATTTTTTAGTACTTTTTTTTTTTTTATTGGGAGGTCTTTCCATCACTACTCCACTTCTGTCGCGATTTACAAACAATGATTAAGTTGTCGCCGCAAATTCAGAAATGGTTTTTATTGGGCAACGTTCTTGGACAAACAAACGCTCTAATGCATTTTGGTTTATTAAATGGTCTAGAAATAGATTGGTTATCAACTTTTATTTGTCATTGGCTCATCTGACGAAGTAATGGAGTGAGCTGCCAGTTTGTCCTCATTTTCAAATCTAACATCTTTTCTCTTTAAAGAACCTGTTTGAATTTTACTTTATTAATATTTGTTTTTTCGTTGTAGTTTAAAGGCGAAACACCCCCTAGGTCATTATCGCCTTATGAATACAAGGAAGAAAAAAAAACCAAAAATTAAGACTTCTATCTCTCAAATACTATAATAGTGTCAGGGTCTTAAGAGAACAAAAGTTGGCCAAGAGAGATAAAATAGAGGGATCTAACCGTAGACTACATGAATAAAAGTGTAGATCCAATTAGTTACTTCCAAGCCCGAGGGTGTACCTGTTTGAACCCAGTAACCCAGATAATCAAACAGGAATATGAAAATAACCGACTATATCCTTCAATTCCAGAATTATTATTTTTATTCTACTTTTTGTTTCTTATTTTTAATTTCATTAAATTTTTATTTATTTATTTATTTATTTATTTAATTTTCCTGACGCGGGCGAGGTGCACAGGTTGAGAACTACTGCAGCAGTACATAAAAAGACGATCGATTTCTTTCATTTTAAATTCTCATAGCATTGAAATCAGCCAGAGTTACAGTTTATTTTCGGAAACTTGTTTTTTTTAAATTCAACAATTCAATGTTATTACTATTTTGCTCTTAAATAACATTAAAACTACAACTTTAATTTAAAAGTCTCAAGAGTGATAACTTCTAATACTTTTAAATATGATTTTTTTAAATTAATATTTCCATAATGTGGAAATTAACAGAGTTACATTAATTTTAAGAAAATGTGGGTTTTTCCAGAAAACAAGACAAAAGTAGGTGGAGCGTCGACTTATTTTAAAGAGGAGTGAAATAAATCCTTCTCACAGATCCGTACACAAAATCAAAGTCTACGCAACCAAAATGTATTCGTTGTTATATCATGGAAGGGATACTTTAGCGATTAAGTGGTGTTGAGATTTCCCATACAAACTAGCCCACGGCCCAAATCTTCCATGCTATGTTCACCCCTATCCCTTCATGCAATAAGACACATTCCACACTCCCTCAAGACCTCTGTGATTAACGGTTGATCAGCCATAAATAATTTGTTAACTATTCAAAGCTAATCTAAAACAACCAACATCATACTACAGAAATTCAAGTTACTATAATTTAGTCCTTAGCTAAACACAGTGTAAGAAATAAAGTTTCTATAAACAAACCAATTTAAAATTAGATCAAAAATTTCAAGTAAACTATACAAAATCATTAATAATATGTTATACTTTTGTAGGAAGTATATTATATAAAAGCTGTAACCTTCAAGTCCACACCAATATCAAGACGAATTATATATTTCCCAATTTTCGCAAAACCCGTAATTTTTGTTAACTTAAATTTTGTTTTGTACATTTATTTCGGACGAGTCTTCACTAAAATTTGGTCGAAATCACTAGTGGTCGAAACTTTAATCATTTTACTTAAATGAAATGAGATACATGTATTTATACATATTTAAATGAACACTTCTAGATTCAGGGGAAGATTAGTTTTCTATTGTCCAATCTCTACGATATAACTCAAAAAGGATGACAAATTTCTATAATATTTGGTACGTGTATTTATTTTCTTTGTATCTCAACGTTTATTTATATATTTTTCAATAACCGTAAATTTCGCTAACCTGGTGTTAGCACACACAAAATTTCGATTACGGTATATCAAAATCGTATAAACTATTTTGTTAAAATTTAGCCATGCGAACGGTAATTTAGCCATGATCGGAAGGTTATTTTGAACTATATATGTCGTTTTAAAAAGGACAAAGCCAACCAATATTCCAGGTCGCAATTAAAAAACAATTATGGTTTGTGAGTAGAGTTTTTTCATATGTATTATATAACTTGTGTTTTAAGCAAAATAAGTACAGTATTTACATATTAGCTCGTTTTAGCTAATTTCGTATAATTAATTATAAATACCTTGTTCTTTTGAGTTCATGCAATTCTAATTTTGTAATTTTTAAATCAATTCACGGTTGTTTCACCATACACAGTCGGCCTCGTAAGGTGCAGATTTTTCACTTAAAACTTCACATTTAGATTAAAAACAACACGTAACATATAATTGAAAGGGAGTCAACGTTAATGAAATTAGGAAAAGATATGGACACTGGACACAGTCATTTTGCCCTTATGGCTTTCATTCCAGCAAATAATCAAAGCTTAAAATAGATATCTAGTTTATTGCTATCGTTATACATAAAAACAAGATATTTATTTTTAACCGAATAAATATTATTTTATTTTAAGTAAATTAAATGATAAAATAATTATTTATAGGGCTGAAGAGAAACTGTTTGTATATCCTAGGCTTGAGTTACAAATTGAACCAAAATAGCTCTATCTGTTAACCCGCTAATTGAAAAAATTGCAATAAACTCTTTTAAAGTTAAAGATCTTAAAACGGTATTTTTTGATGGATTAAATATAGTTTCCCATCGTTCCATACCGCCATGAAATCTCAATGTATATAGCTAGCATTGTTAATGGTTCAACGTGTTTGATCTATTTTTTTTTTTTTTTACAGAGCAGATCAGAACCCTAAAATAACATGAACAGAGTAGCGTTGTGTGTGGCCCCTATTCGAGTTTAATGTAACGCGTCAACCCTCTAAGTCCAGGTGGAAAAACCTTAATGAATTCTACATCTGAGTTGGCCTACTATTGTATGTAACGAATTAATAACATATGTGTTTGTGTGAGTGTGTTCACATGTAGGATATTCAATCTCTGTTCACAGATACACAGTCCGGTAAGCATAGAACGAAAAACAAATATTGTGATGCCAGCTCGCTTTTTTTCTTCTTAAACACGTGTTGTCGAATAATAATATAACATTTGCGTAAAATTCAGTTTTTAACTGTGGTAAAATTTCTAGAAGCGAAAACTGACAAAAAATAACAATTTTTACATTTTTGCTTAATTACGTTTTTTACGTTTTAGAGGGAAATGATTCATTTTAGAGCGTATAACTTTACACAAAATTATCAATTCGGGTTTCATAATTTTCATCCATAAAACCACTAGCGATTCGAAGGAGGGGAATTAGCTGGAAGTTCACGATTAGGAAGTTCACGATTAAACTAATAATATCTCAGTCAACTTTTGATACAGAAAGACATTGTTTAAATATTTTGTTAAGATTTTAATTTGTTAACTTTATTCTACATATTTCAATTATAAACTTATTATCATCGAAACTTCACTTGAAGGGAAATAGTTACTTTATAATATAATAAAAATTTTATTTCAGTATTAACACTAGTTTTGTGTCTTCATTTTGTTTGTTTCTACGCATTTTGAAAACTATGTTCAATCATCAGATAGTTCGCTTATGAAAGATCGTTATTAAATTAACACAAACATGAAAATAAAACTTAAATTTATTAGCCCACAACACAACCACCCGATGTAACGGATTGAGTAAAATATTTTTTACTAAGACTTTCCTCGCTATCATAAAACCCCTATCTCACAATCGCAACTGTTACAGCAAGTTCATAGTTTAATAAATAATTTGGATTGTGTTTATAGTTTGAAATATCTCAAATTCTTTGATGATATTCATATTACCGGTTTTACCCTTACCACATATGTGTGCTAATAATTCACTTATTATATTTCCGATTGTTATCCATTAAATGGTATGCATATATAGATTTTGTTTTCATAATATTTGTGAGTAGATCCTCTTTAAACTATTTTTGAAAATGTCTCTCTGTTTGGCTTAAGTAAAAACTATTATACTTGTCGAATGTTATTTTATGGATTTCCGTATTATTTTGTTTCTATGGGTCTTGTACTACTAGCATAATATTGTTCTTGGTGTGGAGAGTTTTTCAGTATTTATTTTGACGAGGTTGTTGGTTAAGATCTTACCTATAGTAGGCACACAAGTTTTTTTTACTTTGTCCTTGTGACCCCTTATATATATATTTTAGATATTTTAAGAGTTGTTGAACTATTTGGCGATTTTATAACAATTATATACCTTGCTTGAAAATCATTGCTTGAAGTGGTAATCAAGGTATTTTTGAGGATGGGATGGTGGAAATCGCCGGGTATACTAATCTGTAGTTGTTGGTCTTATATATAATAATATTATAATACATTTGAATTCATCTATTCTTTTACACTCCAGAAAGTTGAGTGCATTATCTACTTTAGTTTCAAGGGTAAATTACATAATTTGGTTTACATTGTTTATAAAATTCTGTACTTGGTGAAAGGTGTATTAAATACGATGAAGTTGTAGTCAACATACTGGCCTTAAAATATTCTTTTATTGTATAGCTTAAATTTGTAAGACAACGAATAATTAAGAAATATGACAGTTAGCAGCTAGAAAGTGGCAAACACGAACAAAATATCTATTCTTGAATGTATCTTCCAACAAGTAAAGTAATTTATTTATTTCTAGAGAATTTGTGAGATGGTCCCGTACGTAAGGTGGTTATTTTATATAGTTTTGTAGATAAGAATTAAACTTTTATTAAAACTTTTGTTCATTTAGAAATAATGGTGTTTATACAAGACCGTAGTGGCGGACGAGTATCCACAGTTTCACTTTTAATTATTATTTTTACACTTTAGACAATATAAAAACACAGATTGCCACAAATTCTTTTCGTCGGGCTCCAATAAACCGTGGCATTGTATACAGAATGTCTCAAGACTGTTGCTTTTTTAAATGGTAGTGCTTGAAGTTAATAAAACTCAACGAATGTGTAACTTTGGAATTATGTTCCCAAAGAAATAAAATGTAGACATAAAATTTAATATTTTTATCTCTTACAAAACAAAATAATGTGTATTTTATAAACACTTTAATTTTTACAATTATTAAAGTAAACAATGTAGAATTAATGTTGATAACATTACAATGCATTCGAAATACAATTTACAATTAAAAAACTATTTATTCATAGAAAAAACTAAAATAGTACATTTGTAGGTTCTATTCAAACTGGTTATTTCAAAAAAAGAAAGGATTTTAATATTGTTTTCATTTGTATCTTATTTATTTTAAGTATTAATAGTATTAAGTTTTTGATATGTTACCAATAAAAATAAAATTATTTCTGTATTGTTTAGGCCAACAAAATATTATTCATGGTACGTAATTGGTTTAGATAAAAGCTAAAACGACAAATTTTGTGTAAATTATGTATGTATATGTAAATATGTAAGATTGTATTAAATTTGTAAAGTCAAGATCCGAAACGTGTGAAATTTTACTTATCTCTTTATCACACATACATGTATAGAAATTGCATATTATAATATTATGTATAGAGAAATTAGTTATGTAAAAAAGTTATGTAATGAGTTAAAACAATCAAATTGTACCGTAAATATATCCCGTTTTGTGGGCTACTGGACTGATGTTACTCTATTTTCTGTAAATCTCTGGAATTTGTGCAGCACAAATGAGAGGTCCGATTTTTTCAAATCTGGTATATGGATATATTTCGGTAATATGCCGAGAGGATTTTTTTTATTATTTCTTCGATAATTCAAAATTTTGGGGTAGCTGCAAAAAAACTTTTGGTTTTAATAAAAATCACTTCAATTATTTTGGACAAATTTTGTCTTAGTGTATATATAGTCTTTAATAACGTACTGCTCTCTCTTTCCAAAAATTTAGGTTCGTAATTATCGGTAAATGAAATAAAAAATCGGCCACTTAACTGTTATAAAAAACGTTATTTCTCCAAATCATTTCCTCACATATTGTTCAAATTTTGGTCAAATGTGAAGATTAATAACTCAAACCTGATTAATTATTTATAACATACAGTATTTTGTTTTGGTAGGAGTTAAAAGTCTTAAATTTATGCTTCAGTTTGAGTGGGTTGATTTCAATTTAAAAATAAAATTATTTATTAGGGAGTTTCATTCAAGGTGTCACAAGTTATTTGTTACTTGATATTTTACAGTTGGAGCCGTTTGAAGAGAGAAGGTTGAAACTCAATGAACATATTTAAAAAAAGTTGTTTCCTTTAAGTATAATTTACATTTTCGTATACAAAATTTCTTTTTTTTTATTTCATGTGGTTTTAATAATAAATGTGGGAAATTACAAAATGAACAGTCAGACGATTAGTATGATGTGACCATGATTTGTATCACCCAAAAACATATTGCCTTTTAATATTAAAAAAAAAAATGTTATAACCATATGTAAAAAAAACTAATATTTTAAGAAAGTAAAATGGTGTTTTTATTTATATTGGACGTGGTATTTAGTATTTTTTTGTAATGATGTAACCCAAACAAGGTTTGATACCATATTAGGCCTAATTTAGTTCACTAACACATTTTTGGTTTATGAATTGTTTACATTACAACTTGTATTTGGTATTTTATTGAAATTCTGTAATCTAAGGAAGGGATAATTTTAAACAATTTATTCACTTATTTGGTTTATGAATTGTTTATATTACAAGTTTTCTTTGCTATTTTATTTTAATTTTGTAGTCCAAGTAAGGAATGATAAAGTTTAATTTAATTTATTCACACATATTTAGTTTATAAATTGTATTTATTAAAAGTTGTCTTTGGTTTTTTATTGTAATTATGTAGTCCAAGAAAGGAATGATAAAATTTAAATTCATTTATTCACACATGTTTGGTTGATGAATTGTTTAAATTTACTAACCAGATTCCAAATTTGAAATTCCACTGAAATCTCAATTTTTCTTGTAATGTTGTTATCAGAAGGACCCATCTCACCTTAACTTTATGTTAAAATTTTACCATTAATACATTTGTTCATAGGTATTTTTACCATAATACCTATGAACAAATTCCAATAATTTCATCAAAAGAAGTGGACCTAATGATTGAAGATACTTTTAAATTGATAACAGATAATATTTTTTGGAGTCTAAATGTTAATATAAATTATTCAAACATGTCACTTGTTATCTTTGTGAAATATTTGGGACTCATATAAATTATTAACATTTAAAAAATTTTCGGAATTAGTTACAAAACGATGATGATTGTAAAAACAATTACATTTTCGAAAATTCAGTGTTAAAATCTACGACTATAACAATAACACAGTAACACCAACATCTTACCAAAACTTATCAAAAAATGATTTACAAAATGTATTTTAATACATATAATGTTTTATTCTGGGGTTTACTTTATTTTCACTATACTAATTGAGTTTGAACATTATTAATTATTGATAAGAAAAATCCCACATAAAATGTAATTTAGTTACTCCTTTCCCTTCCCTGGGGCATCCCTGGGTTTAATATTTTTCTGTGCAGAATTACGATTAGCAAATTTTGATAATAGTTTTATTTATTTATTTAAGTTACGTATAGTTAAATTATTGTAGAACTATGGCAAACAATATTATTTTAAATATTGAAACTGTTTGAATGTATTTGATAATTAATGAATTTGTTCAAGATAATGCTAAACGTAATCTGTGTAACAAATATGAACAAAATCAAATTAACCATCTTTGGTATAATAACTTTCTTACACCCGTGCTGGGGAGAGTTCTCAACTCAAATATCTAAAATGGTAAGGGTGGGTTTGTATTTATACTTCATTTCAAGGAACTTAATGAAAAGAGAAAAATGATGTAGTAATGATGTAAAGTATTTTAGTTGAGGCAATCCAAAATCACAGCCTGTTAAAGTTAAAACAGATTTAAGGCTCCTTTTGAAGAAATTACGTTGTTTATGCTTCATAGATTTTGTTGTTGTTACTTTTTACAAACAATCGATTCGGAATTTTTTGATACACGGCACCTAATACTTTTCGCTTGAGTGGTTACATTTGAGTAAAATTTCATCAAAATAGTTAATTCCGAAAATATAGAGAACATGATTATTTGAAGAAATAGAATGGCTGGAAATGTTTAGTTGCAGTTGAACAAAATCGGATCTGTACCGTTTCTGTGAAATATCTGCGGAAGGGCGTACCAAATTTCAAACACAGTTTATATACACGTGCTCAGAGCACAGACGTAGAAAAATGGAGAACACTTTTATCTACTAAGAAACTCTCCAAACGGATATTTCCGTCAGGATCTGGAATATTACCTCCTCCCACTATAATCTAAGACATATAAAGTTCTGACTGAAAATAAATATAAATATAAGTTCGTACCTGTAAACTGCTGCGGTTTTCCGTGGTCCGATCCCAAAATCGCATTTACACTGAATTTTAAAACTGGTGTCTCTTTCTCACTAGTTTGTGGTAACTGAGTATCTTGTAATTTACTGGCGACGCTAGACTTAAACACCACAACATTTTGTTTGTGTCCCGTAAACATACCGGTAAATCTGTTTCTTTGTTCGATAAAATGTTCACGATTTAATCCTTCTGAATACGTTTTGAAAACACCATTATGATAAAAATTTCGCAACGGTTGCACTGCGGACAGAGCTGGCATAGCGCAAGGAAAATCACTTCGTTTTGTCAACCCTTGATCACGCTCCATCGTACTTTCACAATGTTCACTTGTCGTTGGAGATCGGCTGTTGTCTGTATGATGGTGTGACAGGGAATACGAATGTAACTGTTGAGGAGAACAACTGTCCACGTCTGGAACAAACAAAACCTGGTTTATTTTAAATAAATATCACAGCGTTCAATCCACACAGATACATAAATAATAATATCTAGTTTTTATTGAGAACGGTTAAGATAGATTTTTGTTTTTGCCATTTACCAAAGCTTTTTTGACAAAATATCATTTGATCCTATGATGTACGAAAATTACTACATGTATCGCTTGAAAATATCTAAAACAGCTTCTGAAAAATGTACTAAGCAAAAACCAAGTATATTGGAAAATTCTGTCGTAATAAAACGTCAAGGAAATAAAATGGGACATCAAATGAAATGGAAACATCAAAAAGAATTTTTCAACTATTTCTAATCAAAAATTACAGCGTATCATCTATAAATACGCAGAAGAGTGTTTAAGAAGATTTGAAAAGAGTGTTAGAGGTTTTGCTACGCAAATATCTAGAAGAGTATTTATAATTTTATGTGCATATGTCTAGAAGGGTGTTTAAAATTTTCCTATGCATTTATCCAAAAGAGAGTTAAGAAGTTTTTCTATCAAAAAATCCAAAAATAAAGTTAAAAATTTTATATGTAAATATCTAGAAGAGTATTTAAAAGTTGAACTACACAAATATCTACAAAAAACACTGCTATATAAATATCCAGAAGATTGTTTAGAAATTTTACTGTACAAATATCATGAAATATTGCTGAAACTTTCGCTTTCAAACATACAGTAATTTTGTTATACACATGTTCACCAGAGTTACCGGATGTATCGTAGTGTTAATATCAAGAGTAGTAACTAGAAGTTTTGATATGCGAGAATAAATTTCGAAAGTTTTGGTTTTCAATATGCTGAAACGGTTCTATAATTGTTACTATGCATATAAGAATAATTGTTTAAATGTTTGATAGATAAATGCCAATAAAAGTTTCTAGACATGTAACTATGTACATCCTCTGAAAATATCGCTTTACAAAAATGAAGAAAACTTTTTAAGGAGTCGTAAACAAAATCTAAAACAGTTTATGAAAATTTCGTTAATCATGAAGAAGAGATTAAAAACACGACACTTGCACTAACAACGTTTTCTTGGCGTACTAATGTAAAATACTTAAGAATAATGACTAGAAGCGTTTCCATTGCCAACATAGAGAAAAATTAAATGTCATTACTTGTTTCGTGTCGTTATACATACGTCGACAAGAATTTCAAGGGGAAAGTAATCATGCAAACATTTTATAGGAGTTGCTATAATAGTTGCAAGGAAGATGCTAAGACAAACTTACATTGTTAAAATTCATGTATTCTACGAGGTTTGTTAAAAATTATCCAACCTGAATTTTTCTCTTGTGACCAGACAAAAAAGAAGGATTGCTCATCCCTTTATGTGTATGCGTGATTTCTTTTCCGCCTATAGAGAAGATCGCTGACAGTCAAACTTATAACTATTAAGCGAGGGAGTGAAGTCAGCGCTCGTATTCTTTTCTCTGAATTGATTGAACGATTCGAACTTGTATCAAAATGATATTGTATCAAACTTTGCATAAAACTTGGTGAGCTCCAAAAAGAATTCATTTGTAATATTCAACATTATATCGTAGAGAAGTCATGACCACTACACAAATTAAGGAGTGGTACAAAGATAACCTCAAGTCAGTAGAGAGCGGCCCACGTTCTAATGAGCCTTCAACAATCCGAAATAACACAATAATTGTCTAAGTACTGACTTTGGTAATGCAAACCTTGTCTTGTCGTCCGCTGTAAACTTGCGTAAGAGGTGGGGATAAACATTCGGTACATTTTATTTTTAGCGAGAATTTGAAGTTGCGAAGTGTGTCTGTTCGAGTATCGTTCCAAAGCTGATAACGACAGAGCAAAATAAACTCCGCCTGGGAGGATCGCAGGACATTGAGACCACTCCTCAAACGGCTTCTTGACCACCGTGTTCGTTGTTTATGAATATTGGATTTACGGACTCAAGCCCTAAGTTGTCACAGAATAAAATTCAACATCACTGAAAAAAAATCACGGAGATTCGCAACAACGTAAAGTGATAATGGCAGTTTTTTGGATAGGAGTGGGAAAGAGTGAATCAAGTACGTACTACAAGGCGAATACATTTAGAAAAAGTACTACCTCCGCCTACGCCTCGAGATCATACGTCATATTCATAATGCCTTGCGATACAAAAGATGTGTGAGCAACTGCTTCATGAGAACACCCAATCTCATTTCTAGCACCTGATTCAAAGTCTTATTGACCAAACACAGCGTTTGTGTGGCATAACGATCTACTCTACTGAAAATGGTTCCTTGAAATTTTGGTGTCTATGGCTGTTCTCCAAATCAAAATCACCTAAATTGTTCCGTCATTTCACGGAAAACTAAAGTTCGACTTGAGATGAATACACTCCCTCACTCACAAGTATACTTCCAGCTGACTTCCAGTATAGTCGAAGCTGACTGCTAAAAAATCACGCATCCTTATGAGGGTACTATCGATCTTTGGAGGTCATTATAATTATTTTTGGAGGAAAAATTCATTTCAAATACTTTTTAACACACTTCGTATATGTTTTTTTCTTACTTTATATGTTTGTGTTATTTTGTTAAATAGATTTACTTACCACGTTTTGGGGTCCATCTTCCAACGTTGAATTTTTCATCAATTCCAGGTTCTAGCTCAGGCTCTGTTCCTAACCCTCCCTGTCTTGAATCTCTTGACACCTCATGATCGTCTTGATTTATCGGAGACATTCTATCGTCCCTTGGTGATTCGGGTTCAGGTGGATTCGGCGATTCTTTTCGTATAGTGTAGTCTGTCGGACTTTGCGAATAAGAGGTTTCACAGTTCGGGGATAAAGGTCCAAACAGCATTCTGTAATCCGAAGGAGATTCGGAAACAGAGTTCGGTGAACACACACGGACATCGTCTTGACGGAGGGATTTGACTTGAGGATTGTCAGCAAACGAACTTCCTGAGGTTTTGTTGACTTTTTGTTTATAGGGCTCGTTCCTTTCTAAATTGGAATTTAACAAATTGTCCATTAAAAAGGCCGAAGAACTAGTAAGAAATGAGTTTGAATTAGATTGAACTTCGTCAAATGTTAGTGTTTTAGATTTTAAATTTTCTAAATTAAATATGTCTTGACTGTCACTAAGAAATCGACTATAGTTCTGCATCTGCGGTGGAATTAGTACGTTTGGGAACATTGCAAATCCTTTTATGTTAGAAATTATAATTTCATGTACTTTTTATTGTGTTGATATTACTTAACAACACTTTCTAACCATTATATTTCCTTTGTTGTAATTAGTGTCCGTGTAATCATTGTGGTTTTTATAGAATCTTTTGTTGTCTACGAAAATATTTCAACTATGATCTTTATGACTGAACCAGAAATACATTTCGCCCATATTTTGGAAACAACGAGATTTCTATTACTTCCTGAAACATAAATACAAATATGGACATCCGTACATATGAAGCCGTTACATATTTAAAACTATATAATAATAATAATAATAATAATAATAATAATAATAATGACAATAATAATAATAATAATAATAATAAAAATGATAATGACAATAATAATAATAATAACAATAATAATGTATTCTTCTTCATATTTTACAAACATACGAAATTAGAAAACAAAATAAACAGAGAATGTCCTTAATCTAAGAGAAGGAAATTTAGGTGCCTGTATCAGAGAAAGCCTGTTTTAAGACTAATATTATGTGATAAACAATCATTATATAAGTTAATGCATAACAGCACATGCATAAGTAAGTCGCAAAAATTTTACTTTTTAATTTCTTAGATGTTATTCATGCTTTCTTTTATTGAGTTTGCTTATATGTATATGAGATGTATATTATATGTATTGAGTTGTTTATGTGAATTTTGAGAGACTCTACAATTGTTTTGACTAGACCTAGAATTTTTTTTATTATAGTCGTAGATTAGATCCATTTCTTTCGTCTTTCTCATCAGGTTTCTCTTGACCAATTCTTCTTATGACCCTGACGCTAGTTGAGTATCCGAGGGCTAGGGGTATTTATTTTGGTACCATTTTTTTTTTTTTTATCGATGATTATATTCGTTTTTTATACGTTCACAATAAACTAAATCTTTATTATTCATTATATTCTGCAACAATTAATTAATATTCAATAACTCTGCAACAATTAATATAATGATCATGTTAGTCATTATTATAAACAAATTTTTAACTTCGTGGTAAAGATAATATCGTATTACATCCCGTATTACATCGTATTACAACATTACATCCCGTACTTCAAACAGGAGAACCTACTTAGAAGGAAGATGTCAACCACGATTACTATACCAATGCATAAAACTGTTATTTATAAACAATTTTTTACCATATCAGCTAGTCGCTAGTTGAATTTATTGCCTAATTTCGTCAAAACTAATCCGTGCCTAATTTGCTATAAAACACGACATATGAAACAACCGGAAGTGTGATGAAATGATTTTAATTGGTTTTTTTCCCTTGTCGTTTAATAGACAAAAACCTTTTGGTTATCATCACTTTGTTATTTATTTATTTTGAAAATAGTGCATAGAGAACGTGTAAATACAATAGATTGTTTTGTTTTTCTTTTTGGTAATAATTTTATGTTTTTATTTTACGGTATTATAATTGTTAGGTTTTCAATATTAAGACGCATTGATTACATTACTATTTGAATTTAATGAGTTTCATTTGCTAAATGGGTTTTTTACTATTTTGTTTTGTGAACATTTTCTATTATGTTATAACAATTTTATTTTTGTAAATTAATTTTGTAGTGGAAGAAAAGGCGTTATAAGTTTATTTATCAATTACCAATCACGAGGAAATATAGAATGAAAACAAACGCAATAATGATAATAAAAAGAAGTAAGAATTACCACATAAAATTCCATCACTTTAGTTAATCTATATCAACCAAGGAGTTCAAACAAAGTATCAAACTATTTCATCAGCCATTGTTAAATATTGAAAAATATATATAATTTGATTGACATATGACTTTATTATTGTATATCCAGCTAGTTATTCCATAATTTTGGAGCAATAGCCTACATTAATAAAAAATACTAATATATGCTTTATTTGCTTCTGGAACTTGGTGTTGTTTTAGTAATTGGTCATTAATCGTAACAACAATTAATACAAATGCATATTCGTTTGAAAATTATCATTTTTCTCAAAATAAATATTGAGTACTTTAAAAACATAATGATATTTTAATGAAAGAACTTTCAAATATCAAAAAAAGGTTTTTATGACTAGTAGAATATGGACAAAATGTTTATTTACCCAAGGTATTTTCCAAATTATTTGAGGTTTGGCACAAACATTTCTGTTAATCCCGTTATTATTTTATATTGAACGACTTTCAGGGTTCATTTTTTTAAATTCAACATTAGTTAAAGATTGAAACATTGATTTGTGTTAAACGCTTTAGGTTTTTGTTGTTATAGGACGACTTTGAGATTTCATTTCGTTATATTCATCATTAGTTAGAGATTGGCACATTGATATGTGTGAAACGCCTTAGGTTTTTATTTGTTATATGACGACTTAAAGCGTTAGTTTTATTATATTCAACATTAGTTAGTGATTGACACATTGATATGTGTGAAACGCCTTAGGTTTTTATTTGTTATAGGACGACTTAAAGAGTTCATTTTATTATATTCAACATTAGTTAGAGATTGGCACATTAATATGTGTGAAACGCCTTAGGTTTTTATTTGTTATATGACGACTTAAAGCGTTAGTTTTATTATATTCAACATTAGTTAATGATTGACACATTGATATGTGTAAAACGCCTCAGGTTTTTATTTGTTATAGGACGACTTAAAGACTTCGTTTTATTATATTCAACATTAGTTAATGATTGACACATTGATATGTGTGAAACGCCTTAGGTTTTTATTTGTTATAGGACGGCTTAAAGAGTACGTTTTATTATATTCAATATTAGTTAATGATTGACACATTAATACGTGTGAAACGCCTTAGGTTTTTATTTGTTATAAGACGACTTAAAGAGTTCGTTTTCTTATATTCAACATTAGTTAGAGATCGACACATTGATTTGTGTGAAACGCCATAGATATCTGTTATATGACGAATTTAAGAGTGCGTTTTGTTATATCCAACATTAGTTAGAGATTGATACTTTGGTTTGTGTGAAAAACCTTATGTCTTAATTTTTTATCTTACGGCATTCAGAGTTCTTTTTGTTATACTCAACATAAAGATCAACACATTATTTAGTGTGAAACGCCTTAGGCTTTTATTTGTTAAAGAACGACTTTAAGAATTCGTTTCGTTAAATTGAACATTAAGTTAGTGATCGCCACGTTGATTTGTGTGAATCGACCTATTAAATTATTTGTTATAGGTTGACTTTAGAAGTTCGTTATCTTATATTCAACATTAGTTAAAGATCGTTACAATAATTTGTGTGGAACGCCTTAGTTTTTCATGTTATCGGTCAACTTTAAGAGTGCTTTTTGTTATATTCAACATTAGTTAGAGATCGTCACGTTGATTTGTGTGAAATTTATTTTGTTTTTATCCGTTATAGGACGACTTTAAAAGTTAGTTTTCTTAAATTCAAGATAAGTTAGAGATCGACATATTGATTTTTGTGAAACGTAATAGGTTTTTGTCAGTTATAGGACGAATTTAAAAATACGTTTTGTTATATCTAGTTCGTTATGTTATATTTAACATTAGTTAGAGATCGACAGATTAATTTGTATGAAACACTTTAATTGTTTTATTACGGTCGACTTTAATAGTGATATTTGTTATATTCAACACTACTTAAATATTACCATATAGATTTGTGTCAAGGCTTAAGTTTATATTTGATATCGGACGACTATAATAGTTTGTTTTGTTATTTTCAACATTATTTAGAGATCGACACATTAATTTGTGTGAAACGTCTTAGAATTTTATTTGTTATAGGACACAATAAGAGTTTGTTTTGTTTTATTCAACATTATTTAGAGATCGACACATTGATTTGTGTGAAACGTCTTGATTTTATTTGTTATAGGATACAATAAAAGTTAGTTTTGTTTAATTCAACATTATTTAGAGATCGACACATTGATTTGTGTGAAACGCTTTAGGTTTTTTAATAGGACGACTTTAAGTGTTCGATTTGTTATATTGAACAAAATTTTGAGTTCGACACATTGTTTTGTGTGAATAACCTTAGGTTTTGTTTGTTATTGGACGACTTTCAGAGTTTGTTTTGATGTTTTCAATATTAGGTAGTTTACACGTTGATTATTGTGAAACGCCATAGGTTATAATGTGTTATAGAACGACTTTCAGGGGTAGTTTTAGTAATTTAAACAGTAGTTATAGATTGACACATTGATTTGTGTGAATAGCCTTAGATTTGTATTTATTATAGCATGACTTTACGAGTTCGTTTTGGTATTTACAACATTATTTAAAGGTTGACACCCAGATTTGTGTGAAACGCCTTAGGTTTTTATTTGTTATCCGACTACTTCCACAGTTCGTTTTGGTATTTTAAACATTTCTTATAGATTCACACATAGATTTTGGTTAATCGCCTTATACTTTTTCGGACGACTTTAAGAGTTCCTTTTTGTATTTTCAACAGTAGTTGTAGATTCACGCCTTAGTTTGTGTGAAATACCTTAGGTTTTTATTTAATATTTAAAGATTTTCAGAGTAATTTTAATAATTGTTTGGGTTTAACATTATAATTGATATGAAAAATCTTACGTCTTGTATTATACCAGACGATTTTCAGGGAATATATTGTTATTTTCCATATTAATCGTGGTTTGGCATTAGATTTGTATGAAATACATTACATTTTAATTTGATATCGGATGACTTGTGGGTTTAGATTATTCAAGGTTTGTCATATTCATTTGTGTACAATAATATACAATAAAACCTTAGGTTTTTTTTTTTTATAACGGAAGACATTCATTGTATATTTTCCTATTTTTCCAAATAGCCTGAGTTTTGTACATACCGTTGTGTAAAAAAACCTAATGTTTTTACTCTTTATTGGAAGAATTTCATAGTTCTTTTGAATTTGTATACGTTATTCCGGATTTGGAACATATTTTCGTGTGAAAACCCTTTAGATATAGTTTTATACCATACAATATTCCAGGTTTCAAAACAATTACAAGGATTTTGGAGTTCTCAAAATGACGTGTAATATTAAAGGAATCTAAATCATTTTATAAGTTCAATAATAATCTATAGTTTTTGAAAAAGACACGTAATATTACAGATGTTTTAGTTTTTACGTCTCAGGAAACATCATAACATTAAAGAAGCTAAACCCTTTTATTAGTAATCACAGTATTAATTTACAGTGATTGAATAGTGTAAATAATGTCAAGGATCTTGGAAATATTTTTTCAAAGGAAATGTCATATAATATTGTAGTATGTGTTATAACGCTGTCTTAAGTGACAAAGACAATATGACTTTACATGTTTCGTGATTAAGTGTTTATGGTACAGCGTAGCAAGTGTAAACAAATTAGATAAGTATGACGGTAAGGAAAAACTATTATTAATATTATTTTTATACAGACCTAATATTAAAAAAGCTGAATCATTTAATAGTAATAATTACATTATTAATTTACAGTGATTGATTAACTGAGAAATATTACCAATTGTTTTGGAGTTATTATGTCACAAGGAAATGTAATATCGAATTTAAAAAAAAAATTACACTCGTTCATTAGTAATTAAAGTATTAACCTAAAATGTTTGAATAAGGTAAAAAATATAAGGGTTTTGAAGTTTTTATATCACAACGAAATGTCATATATATAAGCTAAATCCTTTAACAAAGTAATTACACTTTAATCTACAGTAGTTGAATATCGTAAATATTATCACTAATTTTGGACGTCAAATATTAAAGAAAGTTTAACTATCATTTTTTGTGGTTAATTAGGGAAAACAATCAAGGATATTGGAGGTCGTATGTCACAGGAAATGCCATTAGAATTGAAGAAAGCTAAATCTTTCTATTAGTATGTACTGTATATTCTACTGCTGTAGAATAGGATTGTAATATCAAGGATTTTGGAGTTCTTATGCCATAAAATATTTTTAAGAAAAAGCTAAAACCTATTATTTGGCAATTAGAGTATTAACCTACAGTGGTTTGACTATGGTATATATATATATGAAGGATTTTAGAGTTCTTATGTCACATGAAATGTCATATAATATTTATAAAAAAACTTAATCACTTTATTATTACAGTACTTATTTCCAGTGGTTAATTAGGGTAAATAATATCAAGCATTTTGGAGATCGAATGTCACAGGAGATGACATATAGGATTGAAGAGAGCTAAATTATCTGATTTTTAATTACAGCAATAATCTACAGCGATTGTATTGGGTAAGAATATAAGAATATGAACTTTTTAACATAAGTCTTTACGGTGGACACAATATTGGCAGAAGACATACTTAATACACACAGACAGAAAAAACAACAACTTATAATCAAATATTGTAGCTAAAGGGAATGACAATAATATTACTTAAACGAAAATATTGACTACACACAAGGAATACATATAATTTATTATAACGAATAGCAAAATAAAAGAAAGAGATGTTACTTGACAAAATGATTGATTGGACAAAAAAGTAAACTAAATTTTCAAATAATACAACAGCAATAGTAGACAAAAAATAAATATCTCTTAACTCACAAATTACTCCAAACAGAATGGTAAAAAATATTAATCTGACTAGAGTACTGCTTAACATAAGAACTCTATGTAACATGTAATGTCGTATAATTTAATGGTTTGGAATTAGAGTGTTAAAATGCAATAGTGGAATAGGATAAATAATATCAACAGTTTTAAAGTTCTTATATCACAGAAAATGTCATATAGTATTGAAGAAAACTAAACTTTTTATTCGTAATTAGAATATTATTCTACAGTGGTCGAATAGAGTAAATGATAACAATAATTTTGGAGTTCTTATGTCAAAGGAAATTGTATTTATTATCGATGAAATCTACACTTTTTTATTAGTAATTACAGTATTAATCTACAGTGTTTGAAATAGAGTAAACAATAGCAAATATTTTGGAGTTCTTGACACATGATACTTCATATAGTATTAAAAAAAGGTTAAAAACACCAAATAATGGGGAATTTCAATAGGGAATTTGGGTAGTTAAATATTGGTTACCTTGTGGAATTTTTTTAACAGATTCGTAGGCAGTAGCCTAGAGCAGTAGGCGGTAAAGTATGATGGTTACGTTTAATGTTTAGAATTATTAGTAGGAATATTGATGATCTTGAGACCCTAAGGTTAATATTGGGACAGATAAATGCTCGTCAAGAGCCTACTATGCGTTAATAAATAATTTACAGTGACGGTATGTAGTATTTGGAACTCGTTGCTGATAATATTATGAGCATAAAGGATCGTGCTCAGTTTAAAAATACTTCGAAGTAATAGTTTAATAATAGTGATGAGTAGTTTGTGACATTTGGGCTGTTTCGGGGAAGTGGTTCGAAAGTATATGTTGTGGTTCTAATTATTATTAATTTGTTATTTATATTTATAGTATATTATTTTTGATTTACTTGCAAATTTGTTGATTTATATAACAAATTTACAAATAATTCAAAAACTTTTATTTCACGATTGATTTTCTTATTATAAATTATGTTTTATAAATTAAATTATATGTTTTATTTGATAAGTATGTTTTAAATGTTAATGTATTTTTGTAATTGTCGAAGTTAAGTTGGAAGACCTTACTATGTGGTCCTAGCTTAGGCTGAAAAAAATAAAGATTTAATCTATTTTTTTAGAACAAGTGATCAAGTGACGTGACGTCTATACTCAACTAAATCATCTATAATCTCTGCTCAACTATTCAATCTGGTACTCACAAAATAAATGTTCTCGATTTTATGTTTGATTGTGTACACTGAACAAATTTAAGCACAATCTAACTGGTTTCTTCCTTTTTATTTGTTTGTTTTTACTTAAACATGCATATTTAGTTTTATTTATATTTATTATTATTTTTCTTGGTAATTGCAAATTTATTTGCAATGTGTATTTATGTCGAATTTAATTTAATATTTGTATATATAACGTTGTTAATTATACATATTAATAATAAATTAAACTTAATTATTAGGGATAAGGACATGAGAGTATTAATAAAATAACGTCTCTGTAATTGGGTCTTAGACCTGTTGTGGCTGCTTTTGGAATAGTTTATATATGCATGTATTGTGCGAATATGTAGACCTATATTTTTACATTAAAGTTCTATGTTAATAAGTTCCTAACTTTACAAATGGCAGCAGAGTATGGTTACGATCCACGGACTTATCTGTTACAGGCCCAACACGCTTACAATAATTGGGATTCGGATATTCCACATACCATTTCCATTGCCGCTGTGACTTATCTTCTACTTCATAGAAATTTAACATGGAAGTTAAACGCCGATTAAGTTAAGATTTATTAACATTTGGGGGTTTATCAGCAACCGAAACAATGTAGAGCAAAAAAAATTATTATAGCTCGATTATAAATGAAGCACTGATTTCATAAAAACGTTTCCCAATTAGTATCCAAATAATAAACCAATTTTGTCACTAGCAATATATATGTTGTCACTGAACATTTACAAAAAATGCTGTCTAAAACGAATACAATAATTAATATAGAAAATTAACATTCAGATATTAATTTAGACGTACAAAAAGTCCAGATTTCAATAAATACATGTGTCAAGTCTATGGTTTATTGAACCAAACGTTCCCAAGAAAATAAGCAAGCTACACATGAAACCATGAGAATTTACATCTGCGAATTCTAGTATACGCAAACGACTGCAAATTCTTTATAAAAGGCGAAATCCAATCATAAGTATGGCAGCAATATGTTAACAATAAAATTCATAAAAACAAAGTTAATTTTCTAATTATTAACCGTAGTAACAGGTGAGGTGACGCTTGAAATATCGCTCCAAGTTAATTTCCTACCATCAAACCAATCAGACATTGAAAAGGGCTATTCCAAAAATTAAATGTATTAATATTTTTAAATTAAACAAGTTCAACAATAATTATAAATAGTGTATTAAAAGGCAAAGTAAGCCATAAAAAGCATTAAAAAAATCACGTGTTAAATGACTTCGAAAGTAAAGAAAAAAAATTATCAATAAAGAAAAGTGAATTGTGCGTTTGAAGTGAAACTTAGAGTGCTCAGAATATAAACTCGAAGAATTATGTAAATAGTTTGTAATTTCGAATTTATGTAAGGGTGATTTCATGACTAAAATCACTTATGGAAACTAAATTTAACTGAAAATTAAATGTATGCCTATAAGAATAAATCAGATTTAGAATAAATCAAATAAATTTAATTTGAAGTATCTGTAACATAAAGAATGATTTAAAGATTATAAACTCCTTTGACACAAATTAACTCATAAAAGTATCTTTACCTGTCAAGCAATTTTAAACGAGCGAGAAAAATCTGTAGTTATGTAAAAATAAAATATATTTTAAAATTGTATAAGTACGAATATTATAAGAATATTTTCATTATTCGTAGTAAGTAAGCAATAGTGGATTAAATAAACGTTGAGAGACATGTATACAAAATAATGCACAGTGCTGTCTAGAAATAAGAATTTTTAAATCTTGAAGGGAATTTTGTAAAATAAACGTCATTATTATTTACAATACTTAAATAATTTATAAGATTATTGTGGTGGTTTTCTAAACATTACATGGTCTTGAATGTTGAAAAAGCATGTTACATTGAAAAGACTTCAATTTAAAAGAAAAGTCTTAATTGTTTACAAAACTATTGTACAAATGTATGAAGTGTGTATTTGGGAATATGAAATGCAGTTCGTGTATTATGATCGAGTACATCGGTTGGTTCTTGTAAATACTTGGGTGTAATTTTGGTGGGAAAGTGCAATAAACAAAATCATTCTGAGAATATTTTTTTATTTGAAAGACAATGTAACTGAGCCTATTTTGCGCAAAATCTATTTTTCCATGGTACAAAGTAGGTTAGATTATGGAATTTGTTGTTGGGAAAGTTATGTCACCAGACTTACTCCTCTGATTGTATCACAACAAAATTTGTAAGACTGATTATGCATAAAAAGAGGAGGGTTTCGTCTTTACCATTATTCAGGCACCTAACTATACTATATCTTAGATGTTTATACATATTTAAAGTGATGAAAGTATTCTATATTAGGAGTGGGGTTTTTTCATATCTGAAAAACATAACTTCTGTTTATCTGAAACACACCGATAAATTATAACCAACTTCTGGAAAAAATTAAGACCCGTTCAAAATTAAACAAATATAGAAAACTGTTTAAACTGTTAAATGTAAGTGATTAAATGAAAACTGTTTATCTTTGCTTTTGGGCACAGATAGTGTTGAGGATTTGATGAGAGTGGTCTTGCAATGGAGCTTATTTTATGGTGAAATTATTTTGTTTTTTTAATGTTTATTTCATATTTTTGAGACGAATGGCAATTAGGTATACATTTATAATATTATTTATCGAGTGTATGAATGGTTTACTTTGTATTCTGGGGAATGGTTGATATGCATGCGATGTTGATGTATGTGAACGTGTGTATATGAAAGTAAATGAAAATTGTAAGAAAGGAAGTTATGATTTTTAATATAAACTTTTCTTTACTTATGTAATATGTATGTGTTTGTGCATGTGCATGTGTGTATGGGTTTTATGTATATATTTATGTAGGTGTGCATGTGTATGCGTATGTATGTGCTTATGCAGATATGGAAGAGTACACCATATTGAGTTTACCATATTGAGTATGTATATGGTAAAGTCAATAAATTTGGATATGAATTGTGATTTATAGTATGAATGCCTAAATTATACTGAATCGTTAATTTAGCAATATGTATTAAAAATTGATTTAACTGCTCCCACGAAAAAACCTAAAATCTATGTTATATGTTATCTTACTTTTTTTCTGTGTTTATGCAATCTCAAAACGCTCAAAAGCCCATGGAGGTTGCATTATTATCTTTTACTGAAGTGTCAAGATAAGCTAAAACGTTTTCCTCTAAGCTAAGTTTTTTCATTCTTATTATTGTTATTGTAAAATTATTGTTATTATAAGTTAGTTATTATTCTTTCATATATAAGTAGTATTATACAAATGTAATTATAATTTTCTATCTTTGAGAGCAATAAAAAACCTACAGGTTTATAATATTCCTCCTTATAACTGACTTATTCCCTTCATTTGAAAGACATCTAACTCCATCGAGTTTTACAAATTAAATGTTATGTATAGGTGTTATTTTCACATTCTACATAAAGATAAAAACAGCGTTTAATATTCCAGCTTGTAATTGTGTTAGGAATTACTTATTAGCATTAGGTTAGATAGTTTGAGTTTTTATTTTAAGAACAACTACCAAAGAGTAACAATTGTTGCGTCTAGATGTAAAAAGTAAAAAACCGCTAACTTTGCAACCACTAAACGCGTAAAACATTGCTGAAAGATACACAGTGCAAGGTTGTTAAAAGGTCGAGGTCAAACTCAACAGGGCGTTATCGATGGTTGGAGTTGCCGAGAGGAATCAGTCAGCATTGTTAGGTTCTGCAAGAGAACACTTCGGATTACTAAGGAACACAGCTGAGCTCGAACAACTGATAAGCGCGCTTCGTGTGTATCTTGTGTCTCATATAAACTTCGTATATATCAGCCTATATGAAGAGAGCTTCATTAAATTTTATTAACTTCTGGTCGCAAAAACGTTTTTTCTTTAGATAAAGATAAGAAATAAAACAATTATAATTAACTTTAATTAATTAAAAATGTAATAAATTGATCTAATAGAGACAAGGAAAGATTATATGAAAAGCATAAAGTTAATGGTTCCATTGAATTGGTATTTAATGAAGCTCGATTAGCCTATTCCTAAGAAACCTATACCGTCATCTAACTACAACGAGTTTTACAAATTTACTACCATATTGGGTATTGTGTGCCCGAAAAATATAAAGTGTAATTTTTCTTAAACCTGTAATTATTTCACAACAAGTCGCGGTACAAAAAATTAAAAAATATGTATAATTCAAATACAACAAAAAGTCGCGGTCTATTTGTAAACTGTTTAAAACATTGTGCAATCAAACAAAATTTACACCTTTGTTTCTTCAATCTATACTATTATATAAAAATCTAATGGTTTCTGTCTGTGTGTGTGTGTTTTACTCAATCACGTAAAAACTTCTGGACCCATTGAGCTGAATTTGTACATGGACATTCTAAGGGTCCCTGGTTAACACATAGGACTATTTTTATTTAGAAATTCCATCAGGGCACCTCCCCACTGGCCTTGAAAACTCCCTTAACACTCAATACAAATATACGTCAACCCCGTACGAAAGATGGGTACTCTGCTAGTACCTTATAAAGTTCTTTAATCCCTTACGAATTTCTTTAAAACCTTACAGAGTAAAAACCTTCTCTGACGCACCTTCGAGCACTTTTTGTGCTTACCTCAAGTCAAGCATTCTAACAATACTCAATGGTCCTACACCATGTGCTAAATTTTAAAATATAAAATAGCATACAGATAATTTTAAATGCATGTAACTTCGTTGTTATTAATAAAGCAAATAAATTAAAGTCTGTCGACGAGTCATCATTACAAAAATACCAGAATATGCAATCAAATAGGCCTAATAGTATCATTTTGTTTGAAAAGTTTAAAATAAATTATAATTTATAGTTTTTGGGAACACTCTGTGTGTGGAAGCAAATTTTGAAGGTAATTTGTAGGTAGCTTTAGTAAAGACGTAACATATATATACGGGTTGCTTCTAGTTGCCTAACATATAAATAACGGCTCGCACGTAGCCTATTAGAAACTGAAATATAAAACGTTCAAATTTTTATTCCTATCTCTATATAATACATCACGCAAATTGGTTATGATATTATAAAAAAAATAATAAACACATAGGGCTATTCACAATCATAAAACTAAATATAATACAAAATTGTGAGAAAGAGATTAAATAGTAAGTTTCAGTGTGATTTGTATTTGTATTTTGGTATATCAATAAACATGTGAGTGTGAGGATCCATAGTAAATTATTGGGGAAAAGCTCAGAAATGAAGGAAAACATTTCTGTGGAATAAGTAGCGTAGAAACGTTTATATGGAGATAACTATGAATATATAAACACAGTCTGATCAAGAAGTCTCAGCCCTCCCCCCCCCACCCCACCTTTTACTTTTTCACAAGTGATATATAGAAAAATTTGTGATTGGTTAAAAACTCAATGTCGGATATTTTGCTGATAAATAAGTTGAGGCATATACTGATACATCATTATTATATATCAATATCATTATTTTACCAGATCACTAACCTTGCTAATGGTTAATTCTGACAATGTCGACATTTTCTTTCTTTTGTAGAGAGTTATTACTAACTACTTTCTTTGCTGAGCATCAATTTATTAAAAAAATAATTGCAACATTATTAACATTTTCCACTGTCGAGTGTCAATTAGAGAACCAAAATATAAAATACCTTCATATTTATTCACGACTTTTAACTTTCTGGACGCAATAATTCAATGAGCGAAAAGTAAATTAGCACCTACCTATAGGTGTCGTCGTTTGTCTGTTTGTTGTAAAAGATTTCAAAACTTTTACTTTTTTCATGTTTGAGGGCTTGTAAATAACGCATACTCTCAGTTTCAAAAAAACGATGTTGGTTCTGTCTAATTGGATATTTAATTTAGGTTTTGAAAATAGGCTCACTTTATTTGCTAGGTAAAGTGTGAATAAAGTGAGAAAATAGATTTTTTTAAAACTAAAGTCACGTTTTTCTAAATAACGGGAGAAACATTATATCTGAGATATATCTCGGAAACGAAGCGAGATAGGATGGGGTCAATTTTGTTGCAAATTAAGTGTACTACCACCCAGATTTTTTGGTACATTGTTCACCATTCACCTGTGTGTGGATATAAACACTTCTAAAAAAAAGTAGTAAGAAAAGCACAACAAAAATTTATAGTAATGATTATTTGAAATCTTAATTGTAGCCAAGATCCAATCAACTTGATAATTCCTCAATTCAATATGTTCCAATTACATATATACTTAACTGGTCACCTTGGTTTATTTCCTACCTTATATTTCTAGTTATGTCTCCCCATACAGGAATAGACTTGGGCATTAATTTCCTTAAGTACAATATATCATTGTGAACTGAAAATTGTAGATTATTATAATTAGAGTGGTAGATAAACTATTTTTCATAGTTTTAATTTATATTTGATGTGTTGGTAACTTAGTGGCCAAAACAAGAACTAAATTAAGTGATGTATTTAATGAGTGACAGCAAGGAAAGAAGGCACAAAATATTCACCTCACATTAAAAAAGTCTCACTTAAGGCAACAAAAACTTATAAAAAGTTGAAATGCAAATTGATTTTTAATCCATGATGGCCGTATATGACATATTATCCATCATTCCACTTTAAAGCGTAAAGAGATAAATCACTTCTTATATTTAAATGACTATCCTACATTATTTGCACTATTAGATATACAAATAACATTTTATATATTTTTAATTTAGTATTTATACTTTTTTAATTGTTTTAAATTGTAGATTCTGGTCGCATATTCCAATATGTATATTTAAAGGAAAGTTTATTAATGTATGCTTAATAAGTGTATTTACAATAAAGTGTAATGTATTAAAATACACTTCATAGTTTTAAAGTAAAAGAATTAAAGTAACTGCACCAAACATTATTGTAAAACAAAGTATAAATATTTTCGTATATTTAAATAAAAATTTAAAAATTCATAACGAATAAAAAATATTATTAAAAGTACTTACATTTATTATATATATTTTTAATTATATTATGAACTAAAAATCATTCATCATTCGATAAACAAGATATAATGCTTTGAAAAATAACTAATGTTATGGACTTTGAAACTCACATAATAATAATCCTCCACTTCTAGAAATAAAAATCCCCCTACTGTATAGGACAGAAAAAATAATTATATCTTTTTGTTTCCTGTAGGCCTAGGCCTAAAATTTTCACTTTTCATTTTCACTCACTAACACACTGCTACCACTGTAGCTCAATAACAACTACTGAATACATGCTACTAGTACAACAATACACCCCTCTAATAATTTTATAATAATACTAATATAATCACAGAGACTACAGTGGGCAGGACTTAAGAGGGTGGGTTACCAAGGGTGGATTTTTGTCGAAGCTCCTCCTTTTCCCTCCCTCTTCACTTAAACTGCTCTCCCCTTTTCATCCCTACTACCACTTCATTCTATCTTCATTTATTATTATTATTATTATTATTATTATTATTAAATGGGGATGAAATAATCATTCCATTATAACTGGCCGCCAATTATATGTAAAAAGGGTCTGTTCTTATGTTGGAAGAGCTCTTTCATAGATTTTTATCTACATGATGTCGCACACTATCTACTGTGCGAGATTGTATTCAGTGAATTCCACAAGATCTGTATATTCATAATTGCTTTATGCTTTAGTTTACTTTATAGGGTTATACCAAATGACAATTAATCTTACACTGTAATAAAAATTTTAATTTTACAAGACAAAATATTTGTATAAAAGAAGTAGAACACATTTCCGTAAAAATAAAAATGAAAAGAAATGTAGCCTAATCATAAATAGTGTATCAATTGTATTGTTTAATAAGGGCGCCTCATTTTGTCGGGTAGGATATCGTAAGACGTCTTCACTGAAAGAAAAATATGAAATATTAAGTGTTACATACTTACGCCAGTACTTAATAATCAAGGTACATATGCAAATATCTTTTATGTAAACTTAGCACATATACATATCCTAATAATCAAGGTGCATATGCAAATACCTTCTATACAGACTTAGCACATACATATGCTAGTATCTAATAATCAAAGTTCATAGGCAAACTTAGCACATACATGTGCTAGTACCTAATAATCATGGTAGATACACAATTACCTTCCATGCGATATAGACACACCTATGCTGGTACCTAATAATCAAAGTTCATATGCAAATAACTTTTATGCAAACTTATCACTTACATATGCTAGTATCTTATAATCATGGTAGATACACAATTACCTTCCATGCGATATAGACACACCTATGCTGGTAACTAATAACCAAGGTTTATATGCAAATAGCTTTTATGCAAACTTAGCACATACATATGCTAGTACCTAATAATCGTGGTAGATACACAATTACCTTCCATGCGATATAGACACACCTATGCTGGTACCTAATAATCAAAGTTCATATGCAAATAACTTTTATGCAAACTTATCACTTACATATGCTAGTATCTTATAATCATGGTAGATACACAATTACCTTCCATGCGATATAGACACACCTATGCTGGTACCTAATAATCAAAGTTCATATGCAAATAACTTTTATGCAAACTTATCACTTACATATGCTAGTATCTTATAATCATGGTAGATACACAATTACCTTCCATGCGATATAGACACACCTATGCTGGTACCTAATAATCAAGGTTCATATGCAAATAGCTTTTATGCAAACTTAGCACATACTTATGCTAGTATCTAATAATCATGATAGATACACAATTACCTTCCATGCGATATAGACACACCTATGCTGGTAACTAATAACCAAGGTTCATATGCAAATAGCTTTTATGCAAACTTAGCACTTACATATGCTAGTATCTTATAATCATGATAGATACACAATTACCTTCCATGCGATATAGACACACCTATGCTGGTACCTAATAACCAAGGTTCATATGCAAATAGCTTTTATGCAAACTTAGCACATACATATGCTAGTACCTAATAATCATGGTAGATACACAATTACCTTCCATGCGATATAGACACACCTATGCTGGTACCTAATAACCAAGGTTCATATGCAAATAACTTTTATGCAAACTTAGCACATACATATGCTAGTACCTATTAATTATGGTAGATACGCAATTACCTTCCATGCGATATAGACACACATCTGCTAGTACCTAATAATCAAGGTACATATGAAAATAACGTTTATGCAAACTTAGCACATACACATGCTAGTACCTAATAATCAAGGTACATATGAAAATAACGTTTATGCAAACTTAGCACATACATATGCTAGTATCTTATAATCATGGTAGATACGCAATTACCTTCCATGCTATATAGAGGTAATTATGCTAGTACCTAATAATAAAGGTACTTATGCAAATATCTTTTATGCAAACTTAGCACATACATATGCTAGTACCTAATAATCATGGTAGATACGCAATTAACTTCCATGCTATATAGACGTAAATACGCTAGTACCTAATAATCAAGGTACATATGCAAATAACTTGTATGCAAACTTTACACATATATATGCTAGTACCTAATAATAATTGAACTTTCGCAACTAACTTCTATGCAAACACGACACATAGATATGCTTGTCCCTACCATCATGGTACTAACCCAATCAACATGTGTGAAAACTGGCAATTGTATTTGTTAGCAATTTGGTATTTCCCCAACTAACTTCTATGCAAACTTGACACATTCAAGTGCTAATACCCAACCATTATGCTACTTAACCAAATAACTTTTATGAAAAATTGCCACATACATATACTAGTATCTAATAATCATGGTACTAATGCAATAGCATGTATTCAAACTATGCACATATATATGCTAGTGTCTAATCAACACGATGCTTACCCAACTAACACATATGCAACCTAATCATTATGGTACTTCCCCTACTAAGTTCTATGCGAAATTGGCACATACATATACTAGTATCTAATAATCATGGTACTAATGCAATAGCATGTATTCAAACTATGCACATATATATGCTAGTGTCTAATCAACACGATGCTTACCCAACTAACACATATGCAACCTAATCTTTATGGTACTTCCCCTACTAAGTTCTATGCGAAATTGGTACATACATATGGTAGTATCTAATAATCATGATACTAATGCAATAGCATGTATTCAAACTATGCACATATATATGCTAGTGTCTAATCAACACGATGCTTACCCAACTAACACATATGCAACCTAATCTTTATGGTACTTCCCCTACTAAGTTCTATGCGAAATTGGTACATACATATGGTAGTATGTAACTATCATGTTACTTACGCAACTGTCTTCTATACGAAATTGGCACATACGCTAGAGCCTAATCAAAACAATCGGTACCCGACTAACGTCTATGCGAACTTGGGACATACTTATAGTAGTCAAATATAATAATAATGGTACTTAAACAAAAAACTTCTATATGTAACTTACTTAGCAGATACATAATATGCTAGTAGATAATCAATAAAGTACTTACAAAACTAACTTCTATGCAAACTTGGCACATACATATTCTACTACCTAATTATAATGGTACTTACCTAACTAAGTTTTATACGAACTAGGCATAAATATTGGTTAGTAGGTATCAATTTATCCTGTTATATACCCAACTAACTTCTAAGCAAACTAGGCACATACATAGGTTAGTATGTAATAATCATGGTACATACGCAACTAATTTGTAAGCGAAATTGGCACATAGTAATGCTAGTAAATAAATATAATAGTACTTATCTAACACTTTTATTCGAATGTTAAATTACATAGGCTAGTACATAATAATCATCGTATTTAAGTAACTAACTTCTATGCAAACTTGGCACATACATTTGCTAGTACCTAACCGTAATGGTACTTTACCAACTAACGTCTATGCAAACTTGGCACATGGATATGCTAGTACCTAACCATCATGGTACTTACCCAACTAACTTTTAAGCAAACTTGCCACATCCCTAAGCTATACCTAATAATCATGTACTTACAAAACTAACTACTATACGAACTTTGCACATACATATGCGAGTACCTAATCATCATGGCGCTTACTCCATTAATGTCTATGCAAACTTGGTACGTACAAATCATAATGCCTAATCATCACGGTACTTACACGACTAACTTCTATGAAAACTTGTCATTTACATGTGGTAACATGTGTAAAACATATGTCAAAGTTCATATGCAAATAACTTTTATGCAAACTTATCACTTACATATGCTAGTATCTTATAATCATGTTAATTAGTATCTTATTGCATATGTTAATTATTTGGTACTTATCCAAATAACGTCTACTTGACACATCCATAAGGGTACTTACATAACTAACGCCTTTGCAAACTTGTCATTAACATGTGGTAACAGTTAGGTATTTGGTATTTATCCAAATAACGTCTACTTAACACATCCATGAGGGTACTTACATAACTAACGCCTATGCAAACTTGTCATTTACATGTGGTAACAGCTAATTATTTGGTTCTTATCCAAATAACGTTTACTTGACACATCTATAATGGTACTTACATTACTAACGCCTATGCAAACTTGTCATTTACATGTGGTAGCAGTTAATTATTTGGTTCTTATCCAAATAACGTCTACTTGACACGTCCATAATGGTACTTACACGACTAACTTCTATGCAAACCTGTTATTTACATGTGGTAACAGTTATTTATTTGGTTCTTTTCCAAATAACGTCTACTTGACACATCCATAATGGTACTTACTTAACTAACGCCTATGCAAACTTGTCATTTACATGTGGTAACAGTTAGTTATTTGGTATTTATCCAAATAACGTCTACTTGACACATCCATAATGGTACTTACACGACTAACTTCTATGCAAACTTGTCATTTACATGTGGTAGCACTTAATTATTTGGTTCTTATCCAAATAACGTCTACTTGACACATCCATAATGGTACTTACTTAACTAACGCCTATGCAAACTTGTCATTTACATTTGGTAACAGTTAGTTATTTGGTATTTATCCAAATAACGTCTACTTGACACATCCATAATGGTACTTACACGACTAACTTTTATGCAAACTTGTCATTTACATGTGGTAGCACTTAATTATTTGGTTCTTATCCAAATAACGTCTACTTGACACATCCATAATGGTACTTACATAACTAACACCTATGCAAACTTGTCATTTACATGTGGTAGCAGTTAATTATTTGGTTCTTATCCATATAACGTCTACTTGACACATCCATAATGGTACATACATAACTAACGCCTATGCAAACTTGTCATTTACATGTGGTAACAGTTAATTATTTGGTTCTTTTCCAAATAACGTCTACTTTACACATCCATAATGGTACTTACATATCTAACGCCTATGCAAACTTGTCATTTACATGTGGTAACAGTTAATTATTTGGTTCTTATCCATATAACGTCTACTTGACACATCCATAATGGTACATACATAACTAACGCCTATGCAAACTTGTCATTTACATGTGGTAGCACTTAATTGTTTGGTTCTTATCCATATAACGTCTACTTGACACATCCATAATGGTACTTACATAACTAACACCTATGCAAACTTGTCATTTACATGTGGTAGCAGTTAATTATTTGGTTCTTATCCATATAACGTCTACTTGACACATCCATAATGGTACTTACATAACTAACACCTATGCAAACTTGTCATTTACATGTGGTAGCACTTAATTATTTGGTTCTTATCCATATAACGTCTACTTGACACATCCATAATGGTACTTACATAACTAACACCTATGCAAACTTGTCATTTACATGTGGTAGCAGTTAATTATTTGGTTCTTATCCATATAACGTCTACTTGACACATCCATAATGGTACATACATAACTAACGCCTATGCAAACTTGTCATTTACATGTGGTAACAGTTAATTATTTGGTTCTTTTCCAAATAACGTCTACTTTACACATCCATAATGGTACTTACATATCTAACGCCTATGCAAACTTGTCATTTACATGTGGTAACAGTTAATTATTTGGTTCTTATCCATATAACGTCTACTTGACACATCCATAATGGTACATACATAACTAACGCCTATGCAAACTTGTCATTTACATGTGGTAGCAGTTAATTATTTGGTTCTTTTCCAAATAACGTCTACTTGACACATCCATAATGGTACATACATAACTAACGCCTATGCAAACTTGTCATTTACATGTGGTAACAGTTAATTATTTGGTTCTTTTCCAAATAACGTCTACTTTACACATCCATAATGGTACTTACATATCTAACGCCTATGCAAACTTGTCATTTACATGTGGTAACAGTTAATTATTTGGTTCTTATCCAAATAACGTCTATATGAACTTGATACATCCATAATAGTACTTACATAACTAACTTCTATGCTAACTTCAATTCAAGTACGTAACGATGGTACGTGTCATTCATATCGTGATGTCCTTAGCTAACTTTAATACGTAATTGGCACATACATATGCATGTGATTAATCATCATCGTACGTAAACAACTAACTTCTATGACATTTTGGAACACACATATTCTATTACCTAATTATACACAGCTAACTTCTATACAAAATTTGCTTTTACATATTCTAGTGTCTAATAAACACTGTGCCTACCCAACTAAAGTCAATGCTAACTTGGCACATACATATGTTGGTAGGCTACTGAACCATCATATCACTAAGGAAACACACTTATATACGAAAACAAATATGTGCTACTGCCTGATGAACACGGTGTTTATCTAATATCTGTGAAAACTTGGCACACAGATGTGGTATTGCAGGGTTCTTACCTAACTGATCTCTATCCATACTTGGCTATACATGTGGTAGAACTTAATCATCATGGTACTTATCAAACTTATTTCTATGTGAACTAGGCACATACGTATGCTAGACCTAATAATCATTGAACTTGCCCAACTAAATTTTATTAACTTGTAACATACATATACTAGTACCTATTAATCATGGTACTTACACAACTAACTTCTGTGGAAATTTGGCACATATATGCTAATGCATAATCATCACGTTACTTACCCATCTTGACATTTATATAACCTAGTGCCTAATCATTGTAGTATTTATCGAACTAACTATGCAAACTCGAGATATACATATCGTCGCAAACATCACCGCCTATGTGACATTTCCATAATCATTTAGGAGAGACAAAACTCCGCAACTTTTAAATAATAGAGTATATAATTTATTTTGTAACTTTTTTTTTTCAACATAGTTAGGTATATCATTAATTGATAGTTACAAAATATAAATAAATATGTTGTATTAATAAAAATTTTATTGGAGATAGGCAGTGTTGTCAGTTTTTATTTTAGGTTTGATGGACTTGGGCAGTGTTTGAATATAACAATCTCGAAAAAAGTTAGTTTTTTAAATGTTATTATCACAAAAATTATTGAATGAACGAATACAAATAATAACAATGAATAATAATAAAAAAATAATAATCAAATGTAAGAAATTTTTAAAACTTTTAGTCAATAATTGAGAATTCTAGAAATTTTAGTTAGACTGAAGAGTGGTTCCCGATCACTTCTGTTAGACTTTCGTAAGAAATATTGACATAATAAGAGTGTCATTATCATCAGTCTAGTGTTGTTTAACCGTGAAAAAATGGTTGACATATTGTTGTCAGGTCTTATTGGTATTATTGCATAGTCGTCATAAAAGTTGATTTTGTACTTAATTGTCCAATTAAGGTTTTATTTTAAGGCTCTGAGGTCCTGAACTTTATACCACCTCCGGTTTTTCCCCAGGCCGAATAGAATCATAAGTCATTGTTCCTTTTTTTGAATAATCAGTGTAAAATTGATAATCCAAATAGAGAGTTCCTGTATTCCTAGCCTCTCTTGCATATTGCGCATACTGACTTGGCAGATAAATTTATTTCACGGGTTTTTTAACATTTTTTGTTTCTCTCTTTGAGTTTAGGATAGTGTCAATTGGTGAATGGACACTTTCATATTCCATCATTGTATGCCCCTTTACCAAATATTTTTGTTCAATTGCTATTCCTTTTTCCAAAGAAAAAGAGCATTTGCTATTATGCTACTACGATTTTGACAGCAGCAATCGTCGGAACATATGGTAACTTGGTTTCAAATCATCAATAGTGTGCCTTAAAATATCTACAACACATGATGCACTCAAGTCACTTTGGGTTTCATCCCACCAATAAGTTATCGCATCGTGTGTTCCATGGTTGCACATAGTCAAGTTGTGCATGCATAATTTCGTTTTTTAATACATAGCCGATACATTAACACATGAAGGAAGTATTTCTGATTGTGTGTCTTGTGAGAAAACATGAATTTGGTTGGATTTATCTTTTTCGGTGTTTTTGGTTTATTTTTCTCGAGCTCTATTTTTATGCAAAATGTGCTCCTTGTATTGTTTATGTGAAACCTTTCCACTGTTTACTTTAAAACTGTGACAAGTGTCACATGTATCCATATGATATTTACCATACGAAATGTCTTGTCAAATGTAAAACTACTTAATACATTCTTATTTATTTTTTTTTTTATATTCATCTACATACACATTAGTGTTGAGAAAGGTTTGGTAGCATACTTGTAATCGTTTACCTTTTATTACGAGATGGTATCTTAATGTGTCATTCCGTCTAGAGTTTTCAAAATCTGTTCTTTTTCGAGAAACATCAGTTTTTTCTACCAGATCAACAACATAATTTTTTCTCTGGTCCCGTCATATTTTCCCAAAAACTTCTAAACACTTTTTCTGTCTTCTTCATTTATAATGGGAGATGCTCTGAACTTTGAATGCGAACAAGCTCGTGATGCGCAACGAAGACCAATTTGCTTTTCTTCCTTCGGTACAACATGCACGGTTTTTCCATGGGCATATCTTCGGTATTCAATGTAAGCTTTGCACATTTCTCTCTTTTCATAAATTGTAACTTTTTTTCTAGTTATGTCTATTGCTCTTATTTCTCAGCTTACCAGGCCTATTTTGCTCTTCTGCATTATCACTATGAGCATTTGTCTTTCTAAACAGGACTTTACAGCTTGTGAATCACTATTGTCCTTTGTTTATTTACAGCTACATAGAGATTTTCTTGATTCCGTATCTCAACATGCTCATCTATCAGGACCTGATCATATATATTGTCACACAACTCCGCATAGGGCATGTAATCAGGGTCATCAGGAGTAGAATACTTCCTGGAAGAAAACTCATCTTCATAAAGTTTAGGACTTTTACAAGGTTGTGGTAAATTAAGTTAGCAGCTGTGTTCTTTTTAACCTTATTTCTTAGGCAAGGGCTATCAAAGACATCTTTCTAAAGGATATAATCACTTCTCCAATCACATTAGTTGTACTTGCATCAGCATCACTGAAAACAAAAATATTAAAGATTGATACTAATTCAGAACTATCATTAAGCAGAACATTTTCAACTTAATATCATTTTGGGAACTATCCACGTCGAGATCTGTTGAACTGCAAGCTACAAAATCTTTGTATCCTCTTGAGAAACCTGTATATGACTAAAACTATTTTAATTATAGTATAATTGTACAGTTACGTGCATGAATGTTTCTGTTTATACGGTTTTCCCAGAGTGAGGATAGTTTTGAACGTCTTTGTTACACGCACGCGCGCGTGTGTGTAAATAGTTTCGAGAGATATAATAAATTGCAAAACATTATGGCGAAGAAAAGACCAAGAACATAAAAGGGCTGACATTTTAACAAAAACGTAGCGAAATGATAAAAACATTTTTATGTCAATTTAATATTTCAAAAGATGTTACCTGAAGGACCACCCTTGTTCTGTCTATCCATAAATTCAATATCAGTTTTGGAGCCATCCAGATCTACTAAATTCCATGATAATTTTTCAACTTCTCTATTTTCACTGGCGTCTTTGTTTCCATTTTTAACTTTTTTAGTTCAGAAATCTGTAAATAAATTATATTAATACTAAATTAAATTTAAAAGTAAATGAAAATGTGTATGAGTGTCAATAATATGAGAGATAGACTAAAATGAAACACATTATTGAGAAGAAAAGACCAAGAATATAAAAGCGCTGAACGTTTTTATCAAAACGTAGGTAAATGATAAAAAAAAAAATTAATGTCACTTTAATATTTCTAAAGAAGTTACCTAAAGAACAGCTTTTTGTCTGTGTATTTGTATCTTCAGGAATTTTCTTAACTGGTACTGCCATCTTTATCAAGCTACCGGTGAAACCCATTTCACGCAGGATTTCCTCACTCGTAAAAAGCCCATCATTTCCTTCAAGTTCATCTCTTTCACTTAACTCATTATTTATCCTACAAAAACAGTATAATATAAGTAAAGAATAACAATTCTAGGAGGATAAACTCTTCAAATTTAAGACAAAAACCACCAAGTAAGTTTTAACTATAACCAAGATTACAGAATTTTGTGGTAAATAACAAATTTCGTCTATGTCCATCAGAACTAAAACTACTTTTATTGAGAATCACCGTTTTCTAGTAATTTTAAATCTTCGCGACCAACAAATGTAACTATATTTCTTACATAGAACTTAATTACTACAATTTTTAGTCTTTCAAATTCAAATTACTGTTTCTCCGTCATTAGAGGCATCATCAGCCACACACGTAATACAAAACACTTTAACTCTACAAATACACTAACACACACGCGCACACACACACACACACACACACACACACATATATATATATATATATATATATATATATATATATATATATATATATATATATATATATATATATATTAACAATTACACTCATTTACAATTGCACAAATTACTAATTTCATATTGTTTACTATAAATAAATATTGAACTTGACTTGTGATATAATATTAGATAGAATAAAACTCGAACACAAGATCTCACAAAAATTATGTTTACAATCAAACGCGTTTCAACGACAAAGTCGCCAACCTCAGTCATACATGAGCTACAATAATTCGTACCAAACAACTATGGTTCTTCACTAGAGTCAACTACACAAGGTAAAAAACGCACTTATTGGTTCTAAGACATAGATGTTTATGTTCATTTATTGCCCAGTGTATTTCCACCTGATTAAATAAAGTTGTTAATTATTACTGGTCCTCCAATATTATCAATTCTAAATTCCAACATTAGTGATATTAAAACCAGACATTGATAACTATTCAACGTCTATAATCCTTCTTCATGTTTAAAGAAAATTAGAATTTACAAATACTTTTTAGAAATTCCAAATATAGAAATACTACCTATGCTAACTTCCTCGTGGGTGACAATTTTGGTTTTAACTTTTGAACACCACAAAGAAGTAAATTCCAACCCGATTTACTAATTTGTAAGAATCGACCCCGATAAATTATTTTTCTAAAATCTCTCGTTTTTAAAATGTTCCAACATTTTTAGAGAAATTTGATTCATAATTTAATTGACAATTATTTTCATAACTTTGTGTATTTGATTTTCTTGTACGATTTAACAATAATTGTGCAATAATGACTGGTGGAAGAATCTTGACTGGTTAAAAGAATGTGTTTTCTCTAGAATATAACAATAAGATAATATCATCCCCTTTCATAACCAACTACTATGTTTCAGTTATTAAACTTACTTACATCGAACACACGGCTGGCTTTAGTGAGATATTTGTTGTTTGTGCAAGTTTTGAAATCATGGTATACTCGATTGTAGACAAGGTTAGGTTAGGTTAGGTTTGGCATCCTAATATCGTTACACCCTGACATCATGCTCTGTGACGTCAATCTCTTTTTATTTCCCCGTTGGATTCGTACCGATGAAGTCTGGATTTGGAGCCAGAGACTATACCGATTGAGCTGTCGTGCATAGTATAGTATAGTGACACGCGCGCGCGCGCGCGCGCGTGTGTGTGTGTGTTTGTGACACTTTTAGGTATGGAGTCATAACGAAATAACACCCAAAATATCATAAAAAATCAAACTAAAAAAAACATTGCACTAAAAATCCGAGGCTGAAACCCGACTGTTGGAATAACCCGATTACGATGAATTCAGTGCACTTACTGTTTACAAATTGAACACATTTAAGTAAATTCCCAACGAAAGGTCAGGCGTTACTTGATTCTTTGTAGAAGCTCGCTCCACGTCATCCTACTCGACTCCATGGTCTCGACTGACCTGTGAGCACACCATTTTCATACTTCTACCACTTCCACCACCACCATCACTACCACAATGTAAGATTTTTTGTTCAAATTCCCGGGTAATTTCAGTTAAAACTTCTTCAAATTCCGGATCGATGTGTACGAGAAGAAACTTGTGTAATCGTGGTTCGTCGTCGAAATCAAATTGATAGTATATCATTTAGGTTGAAGTCCTGATTATTCTCTATGAGAGTGTTACCGGAATGACGCTTAGTGCTGCTAACCTGTCATTGAATAAAATGACTATCAAGAATGGTTTTTGGAGACAGCTAAGGTCAGATTACAAATGTACTTGTAAACAAAGATTATTCAACAAATTGAGATTGAAAGTTTTAGTTGAAGTCCTGTATATTCTCGATGAAAGTGTCAAAGGAATGAGGCTGAGGTCTGCTAACCTGTAATACAAAGAAAGGACTATTAAGAATGATTTTTGGACACTCCTAACGTCAGATTACTTACTTGTAATCAAACATTATTCATCAGATTGACAACTAACGTTTTTGGTGGAAGTCCTATTTATTCTGGTTAAAAGTATTACCGGAATGACGATGAGTTCTGTTAACCCGTAATTCAAGAAAAAGGACTATCAAGAAAGATTTTTCGAGGCTGCTAGGTTCAGACTACATAAGTACACATAAACAATGATTACTCAACATATTGATAACGAACATTTTGGTTGAAGTCCTGTATATTCTCAATGAAAGTGTTCCGGAAATGACGCTGATTTCTCCTAATCTATAAATCACGAAAAGGACTATCCAGAAGGACTTTTGGAGACATTTAAGCCCAAATTATATAGGTACTTGTAAACAAAGATTATTCAACATATTGAGATCGAATGTTTTGGTTGATGTCCTGTATCTTCTCGATGAAAGTGTTACAGGAATGACGCAGAGTTCTGATAACCTGTATGTCAAGAAAATTACTATCAAGAAAGATTGTTTGTGACTCCTAAGTTTTGATTAAATTGGTAGTACTTGTAAACAAAGATTATTCAACAGATTGAGAAAGAACCTTTTGGTTGATATCCTGTATATTCTCGTTGAAAGTGTCCGAGAATGACACTGAGTTCTGCTAACCGGTAATTCAAGAAAAATAGGCCTACTATGAAGAAAGACTTTTGGAGACTGCTAAAGTCAGATTACATATGTACTTATAATAAAGACGTTTTGTTTGACTTTTTATTAGATTTTTAATTGGTTTGTTAGTTTAGGTTAGGTTGAGAAATATAAATACTCTTAGTTAATTATGTACTTACCTAAGAACACACGAATAACTTACTATTTTTATAACGTGTTCTTAGGTAGGTGTATAATTAACGTAGAATATATAGATTTCTCAACTCTTCTAACCTAACTTAACGAACAAATTAATCTCACCTTAATTTTGGGTCAAAATGGATGATCCATCGTAAAAAATACCAAAACCTTTGTTGGACATTTTCTGAAATCGTACATCAACTGCCTAAGTAACAGAGGTTACTCCAGGTTTTTAGAATGACTGTTTCGGTTGAGGGGTTTAAGTAATTCCCGCTGAAGGTGTTTTATAATTTAGGTTGTGTACTTATAAAATTACTAAAATAATATTAAGCTTTGATATTTTCAGATATGCGTGTAACATATAATATTGAAAATTATATACTTTGTCCTTGTTGGTTCAAAATTTAGGGAAGGAGATATCTCACAACGATAAAACCAATAATTATGTTGCGGAAAATATTATTCGTATTTTCTCACACAAATCCTATACCGAATACAATACACCATTTTTTAAAACTTAATGTTTTACCTTATAGAAATTTATTTGTTTATGAAGTGATAAGATCCTTTTTTGACATAAGTGAGATGTGTTCTATATTATAATAATAATAATATAGAACCCCTTGAAGTAATAAAAGCAGTTTAAAGTAGTTATAATATTAGTATTATATATAATATAAATATTGAAACTACTTCAGCTCTTATCACATCGGGGTATGTAGTATTATTATTCTATTATTATTATTATTATTATTATTATTATAGTTTTTAATTCTGTTTGCTTTTAACACAATTTTACTCAAATAGGAAGTTCTATTTTGTTTGTCTTAATTTCTTTAAAATATTATGGTATTTTGGAAGCATACAAATTATAATTTTGTCATGAAGGAACAATAAAAATTGAAAATCAAAAATCAGATAACCTAATTTAGAAGAAGAGGAAGCGTGTGTGAGACTGCCAATGACAAAGTAACTGATATATTGCAAGATATATATAACTACAGATATTCAGCTTATTAGAGTAACTGTTCTAGAAATAATGTGTAACATTTAGAACGATCGTTTTGGTCGAGGTCTTATATATATATATAGGAAGGTGAATAATGCCGACTGAAGGTGTTCCTCCGGCCTACTTATCGGTTATCTAGGAACAAATCCTCGTCTTTTAACACGAATTCCCAAGACCACGTTTTTATAAATGAAAAACTACAGTAATAACACCCAGCCTCCCAAAGAAGACTTAACACTTTTCTTAAAATTATATAAACAATCGTTAGGTTATAAAAAAAATAATTTCTTGAATTAAAAAACGAGATATTTCATTCTCGAGTGTGCAGTATGAAATTGAAAATGCTCTGAATAATTATTTTCCTAAAAGAATTAGAAGAAAAGGGGGAAATTAATTCAACTGTTTTCTAAGAATCACCAAACCCTATTGCGATTCAAGATTATTTGCAATTAAAATGTATTAAGTTTTCAGTTCCTCTCATTTTAAAAGGCATGAAGAACTTCTGTTTCTGACGGTAGATATGTCTTTTTATTTCTTACTTTTTTTTCAGCCCACAGTTGTAATCAGAAGTTTTCTCTGAGAACTTCCCCCTTTTAACCGCATTTCATGACCAGATATAAATTAAAACTGACTGTTATTCTATGCACACGGGAAATGGTAGGGGAGGCAATCCCTTTTCTCTCTTGTTATTTTACCTCTTAATAAATTCGTAATCTCCTCAATCTCTCATCTCTTAACTACCATTGTATTCATAAGTTTCCCTTTATGCTTTATACATTTTCGTTCCTCCACGCGAAAAAACTTCACGTATCTTCAAACTCTAACGCTATTATAAACTCACGTAAGTATATACACTCAGTTAATTTGTTCATAATATGTTATTGTATCTTAAAATAACATTTCCTGTATTATATACGAGTACAAAATACAAGTCTAAAATTTAATTATTTTAAAATAACCACTTCACCATAAAAAAAAACTTTACCATCGGATCGAGTGTATTTATTTATGCTAAAATAAACATGAATTATGAAACTTTGTTAATATCCAGAACTGCGAAGATGAACAAACTTTATACTAAATCTTTATTTTATTTTTTTAAATTACGTGTGATTAAGTGAGAGACAGAAGAGGGATAAAGGAGAATGGTTCAGAAGGAAGGAAACGAGAGATAGGGAGTGAAATTTGAACTTTTATAAATATACAAATAAAGAAATATATTTAGTAAAATCCCTTATAATGACTGTTAGTGGAAGGAAAAGAGGTCAAGGATACTTATTAAAACGAAGAAACAAATCTAATAAAAATCCTGAAAATAATTAAAAATAATTAAAGTTACAAGGAAGAGAGATAGAACGACGATATAAATATTAATAGAAAATGTTAGTGTTGTGAAGAGAGATGACAGGACATTATACATTTAAAAGGAAGTATAAGATCTGTAAAAGTTATTAGTGGTAGAAAGAGACAGAGAAGAGAAGAGAGGAGGAGGATATTGTAAACTTAAACCATCGAAATATAATTAAAAATTCTAGAAAAATTATTATTAGTTACGGAAAGAGAGAGGGTACGATGTCATAAATATGACTCAAGGATGATTTTTATAAAATTACTGAAAATTATTACTAGAGAGGAAAAGATAGGAGGACAACCTTATAAATTAAAAGTTCATCATACAATTCCTAAGACGGAGACAAGACAGTGGAAGATGTTATAAATTACCAACAAAGGAAAACATTTACAAAATAGTTGATTATTAGTGGTGGGAAGAGAGAAAGGACGATGTTATACATTTAAAACTGAGCACGATATTTAATAAAATCTCTGAGAAAGGGAAGAGAGTGAGGAGAACGGAGTTATAAATTTCTATGGAAGAATAGCATTTTATAAAGGCCATGTTTTTGATAAAATTCCTGAGACAGGAGAGAGAGAGAGAGAGAGAGAGAGAGAGAGAGAGAGAGAGAGAGAGAGAGAGAGAGAGAGAGAGTAACAGCATTTTATAAAAGTGTTAATGTTCATTAATGGTTGAAAAATAAAGAAGACGTGGTTATAATTTTAACCCAATTACAATGTATTTTATAAAATCCCCTAAAAATGATTATTAATAGCGACATGAAGACGTTATAAATTTTAAGTTACACAAATAAAAATTACTAAAAGTTATTTTAAACGGTGGAAACAGAGAGAGAGGGTTGTTACAAATTTGTAGTTACATATATATGGTCACTTCCGGTAAAATATGAACTCAAAAATAATTTAGTAGCACGTCCTCGACATACGTAGACACGAGCGAATTCGTTTGGTCACGATAAAGATGCAACTTTTCAATATGGCGACCAACGATATCTAAAAAACGGTAACAGGTACTCACTCGGTACTTTCGCCATTGTGTTCCCCGTACCCGAAAACAAAAGCACATACACTGACCTTGACATTTGTTTATATATAAGCACATACACTGACCTTGACATTTGTTTATATATAAGCACATACACTGACCTAGATATTTGTTTATATATAAGCATATACACTGACCTTGACATTTGTTTATATATAAGCACATACACTGACCTTGACATTTGTTTATATATAAGCACATACACTGACCTAGATATTTGTTTATATATAAGCACATACACTGACCTAGACATTTGTTTAAATATAAGCACATACACTGACCTAGACATTTGTTTATATATAAGCACATACACTGACCTAGACATTTGTTTTATATCTATGGACATACACCGGCATATATATAGGCATTTATTTAAGTACTAACAAAGACCTATACGTTTACCAAAGTTCATAACTCACGACAGGTCAATATTTTAGATTACTATAAGTACAGACATATATTCCCATTTATTTTAGTATTACAAATACAATATTACATTCTCCAACCCTAAACATTTTATTTATACACGGACATATATAAAAAACATTTGTCTATACATATATGCATTTATTTATACATAACTGCATACACAGACCTATATACTTACTAAATACACTATTTAAACCATATCTTTAATTATTACTATTACAGAAATTTATATAAGCTATATACTAGCAGAGTACCCGTCCTTCGTACGGAGTTAACGTATAGATAATTGAGTGTTAAGGGAGTTTTCAAGGCCAGTGGAGCGGTGCCCTGATGGAATTTCGAAATAAAAATAGGCCTATGAGCTAACCAGGGACCCTAAGTATGTCCATGCACAATTTTAACTCAATGGGTCCAGTAGTTTTTACGTGATTGAGTAAAACATACACACACACACACACACACACGTAGTTGTATTCTTTTTAAGTGTTCATTGAATACCCGAGCGTATATTACTGTGGTTATGAAAAAAAAAAGAAGAAAAAAAGGGGGGAAAAACTACACTATTTAGGGAAGCACTGAAAATTTTATTCCTGTAAACTATTATCTAACATGAAAAAGCTTTAATATCGTTTTAATTTAAAGCTTTTACTAAGTTTGACTTTCACTTAATTAAATTGGCAATGTTGAGAGCATGTAGGATATTATGGTAGGTTTCAACTTCCGTTTTATCAACAGTTAAGGCTTTTTTCTATCTAATTTATCCATCAGATTCTCCCCCCCCCTACTAAATTATTAGGACCTCTCCGTGAACTAGTTTCCTGGTTTTCCTCTCAGGCTGAAGGATTACCAAGCTGCCAGGAGAACTGACTCTGGAGCATGGGAGAAAGCGTCTACAACTAGCCATGGGAGAAACAGTCACTCCGCAGATCTATGCCAGCAACTCTCAAACTTTGACCCTGTGCCTAGTTAATAGTCATACCGTAGCAAAGTGCAATTGGGAACTGCAGCCGTTTAAATTGAACTTGGTAATCAGTAGGGATGAGAGGAAAGCGAGGGATTGAATGAAATAAACATGTTTATGTAAATACTGAAACAAAAAGGCATTTTAACATATGAGAAAAAACTGTAAACATTTCAAATTCAATCAGTTGAAAGAAGCAACTCCATCGGCCAAAGAGAAATTCTAGCCGCCATTTTGGATTTTAGTGATTTTTTTTAAATCTTGTTTTTAGAGCCGATTTTTAGCTAAAAACATTAACCTTTTGCGTATTTTGTATACCATAAACATCAAACATTTGAAAAGAAGGAATGTAAGAAGCTTCAGCTCGTTTCACCTTTGTAGTTTCGAGAAAAAAATATTTTATATTTTAATATGCTTAAACGCAAAAGTTTTTCAAAAGATTTCTTAGTGAGCACCTATTACCTATGAGGAAGCTATATTCCAAGTTTCATTGCAATCCATTCAGTAGGTTTTGAGAAATCGTGATGAGTGAGTGAGTCAGTCAGTGAGTGTTATTTGGCTTTTATATATAGATAAAACACCATATTGTCGTTTTACAGATTTTTTGCTCAACATACCACTTATAAGTGGAGTATTTATAAGTGGAGGGACCATGTTTTAAGTAGTAGGATTTAGGAAGACGCCATTTTCTAAGGGGAGGGGGTCTATGTGGTCACGTGATCAAAATAATACTACTCATTGGAGAAATCCTAAAGTATCCGAGTCTCTACTAACGATATATTTTAAATACCTGTAAATTATATTGGTGTTAAGAAACAAGTGTGGAAGTAGTTTTAGATTTAAAAGGTAGAACGGAATATCTTAAATAACTGTAGGGCCTACATGATAATACTGCTTGAAAAGCGTGTTCCAGGGTTTATAAAATTAGAAGGTTGAACGTTATATCTTGAATACCTATACATGATATTACCACTGAGAAAATGTTCGTGGAAGGAGTTACATACTTGAAAGGTATAACTATATATCTTACATGGATGTGAATGAAATTGATGGTGAGAAAAGGATGTGGACGCCGTTATAAATTTAAAAGGTAAAGCGATATATCTTATATACCTTGTCAATGATATTTGTGCTGAAGAAAAGGTGTGGTGTCGTTATTAATTTCAAAGCTTGTACGATATAGAAAAGGGTGTGGAAGGTGTTATAATTATAAAAGAGAATTTCTTAAATATCTGTAAATGATATTAGTACTGAGAAAAGCGTTTTGAAAGCGTCTAAAATTAAAAGGTAGAACGATGTAACTTAAATACCAATAAATGATATTACTTCTGATAAAAAGTTGTGGAACTAATCAAAAAATTTAAACGCTAGAACAATTAATCATAAATACCTATACATGATATTAGCGCTGAGAAAAAGGTTGTGGAAGGTGTTAAAAATTTAAAAAGCATACCTATATATCTTACATACATGTGAATGATATTGGTGATGAGAAAAGGATGTCGACGGCGATCTAAATTTAAAAGGTAGAACGATATATCTTAAATACATACCTGTAAATGATATTGGTGCTGAATAAAGTTTGTAGAAGGCGTTATAAATTAAAAATTTAGTACTATATATCTTTAATAATTGTAAATAATATTGGCGCTGAGAAAATGGTGTGAAGGCATTACAAATTTAAAAGGTAGAACGATATATCTTAAATACATACCTGTAAATGATATTGGTGCTGAATAAAGTTTGTAGAAGGCGTTATAAATTAAAAATTTAGTACTATATATCTTTAATAATTGTAAATAATATTGGCGCTGAGAAAATGGTGTGAAGGCATTACAAATTTAAAAGGTAGAACGATATATCTTAAATACTTGTCAATAATATTGGTGCAGAGAATAGGGTGTGGTATACGTTATAAACTTAAAAGGTAGAACTATGTAGTTTAATTAAATGTAAATGATATTACTTCCGGGAAAAGGGTGTGGAAGGCGTTATTAATTTAAAAGGTAGAAGGATGTATCTTATATGCCTGTAAATCTTAACGGTACTGCGAAACGTGTGTGAAAGGCTTTATAAATTTAAAAGGTGGAACGATATATTTTAAATACATACCTGTATATGATATTGGTGCTAAATAAAGTTTGTATAAGGCGTTATAAATTGAAAATTTAGTACTATATATCTTAAATACATTTAAATAATTTTGGCAATGAATAAAAGGAGTAGAGGGCGTTATAAATGTAAAAGTTAGAACTATATATCTTAAACATCTGCTAATTATATTTTTAATAAGAAATAAGTGTATTAAATAGGCGACATATTTTAAATGCACACCTTTAAATGATATTGGTGCTGAGTAAAGTTTGTAGGAGGCGTTATAAATTTAAAATTTAGTAATATATATTACTAAATATATATATATATATATATATTAAATCTCTGTAAATGATATTGGCGGTGAGATATTGTGTAGTAGGCATTACAAATTTAAAAGATAGACCGATATAATATTAAATACCTGTTAATGATATTGGTGATGAGGAAAATGTGTGGAAGGAGTTATAAATTTAAAAGGTAGAACTATATATCTTAAATACCTGTAAATGATATTAGAACTGTGAAAAGGGTGTGGATGGCGTTATAAATTTAAAAAGTACAACTATATATATATATATATATATATATATATATATATATATATATATATATATATATATATATATATATATATATATATATAATATATATATCTTAAATACCTGTAAATGATATTGGTTTTGAGAATAGGGTATAGAAGGCATATAACTTTAAAAAGTAGAACGATATATCATAAATACACGAGTATACCTATAAATGATATTGGTGTAAAGGAATAAGTGTGGAAGGCGTTATATATTTAAAAAGTATAATGTTATATCTTACATACCAGTAAATAATTATGTACTGAGAAACGTGTGGTAGGCGATACAAATTGAAGAGTTGGAACGATATAGGCTATCTCAAATACCTGTAAAAGATATTGGTGCTGAGAAAAGGGTGTGGTATATGTAATTAATTAATAGGGTAGAACGTAACATCTTAAGAATTGCTAATAATATTAGTGGTCAAAAGAGGGTGAAGACGGCGTTTTAAAATATAAAGGTAGAATGATATAACTTTCATAACTTACCTCTAATAATATTGGTGCTTAGAAAAGAGTGTAGAAGGAGTTATAAATTTAAAAGTAGGATCGATATATCTGATATACCTGTCAATAAAATTAGTGTTGTGGAAAGGGTGAAGAAAACGTTACAAAAATAAAACGTAGAAACATATATCTTAAATACTTTTAAATGGTATTGGTGCTGAGTAAAGTGTGTAGATGGCGATATAAATGTAAAAGGTAAATCGTTATATATTAAATACCAGTAAATGATATTGGTGCTGGGGAAAGTGTGTGGAAGGCGTTATAAATTAACAAGGTAGAACGATGTAACTTCCATACCTCTAATGAATTTGGTTCTGAGAAAAGAGCATGGAGGAGTTATAAATATAAAAGTTATAACTAAAAATCTTACGTACCTGTAAATGATATTGGTGTTGGAGAAAAGGTTAACAAGGCTTTATAAATTTAAAAGTAAAAACTATATATCTTTAATACCTCTAATGATATTAGTGCTGAGAAAAGAGTGTGAATGGGTTTTAAATTTAAAAGGTAGTTTGATAGCTGTTATTATACCTGTCAATGATATTGGTGTTGTGGATAGGGTGTCGAAAGCGTTATAATTTTAAAAGGTAGAACGATATACCTTAATTACTTGAAAATGATATTAGTGCTTAGAAAAGTGCGTAGGCGGCGTTATAAGTTTAAAAGTTAGAACAATACATTAAATACCTGTAACTGATATTGGTGCTGGGGAAAATGTGTGGAATCTTAAAACCTGTTAATAATATTAGTGCTGCGAAGAGGGTGTGGAAGGCGATATAAATTTAAAAGGTTGAACGAGATATCTTACATACCTGTAAATGAAAATTTTGTTGAGGATAGGGTGAAAGAGGCGTTATAAAATTAAAAAGTAGAACGATATTAAATACCTTTAATTAGTATTTTGTTGAGGAATATTTGTGGAGGGTAGAATTATAAATAAATATAAATTTAAATGGTAGAAATATTTATCTTAAATACCTGTAAATGATATTGATGCTGCAAAAAGGTTTCGTAGGCGTTATTTATTTAAAAGGTAGAATGATATATCTCAAATACCTGTAAATGATATTAGTGCTGATAAACGTTTAAGGAAAGCGTTATAAATTAAAAGATAGAAAGTCATCTCAAATACTTGTAAAAAATATTGGCTCTGAGAAAATGGTGTGGATGTCTTTATAAAAAAAATGTGTTGAACGATATAACTTAAATACCTCTAAATGATATTGGTGCTAAGGAAAAGTGTGGAAAGTTTTACAGATTTAAGAGGTAGAACAATATATATTAAATACACGTAAATGGTACTAATGCTAAGAAAACGGTCTGGAAGGCGTTATAAATTAAATGGTAGAACGATATATAGTAAATAACATGTAAATGTATTGGTGCTGGAGAAATGAGTGGAATGTGTTATAAATTAAAAATGTAAAACGATACATCTTACATAAATGTAAATTAAATTGTTGTTGAGGAAAGGGTGAAGAAGGAGTTATAAATTTAAAGGTAGAACGTTATATCTCAAATACCTGTATATGACATTGGTTTTGAGAAAAGGGCATGGATGGCTTTATAATAATAAAAGGTAGAACAGTATATCATAAATAAATATAAGTGATATTGGTGCTAATAAAAAAGTGTGGAAGGTGTTACAGATTTAAGAGGTAGAACCATATATCTTGAACGATATATCTTAAATACCTGTAAATGATATTTTTTCTGAGGAAAATTTGTGAGCGGTTATTGGTAATAGGAAGAGAGAGGACGACGTTGAGATAAGGATCGAATCGACGTTATAAATTTAAAACTTATGTAGATACTGTATTTAGTGAATTAACTGAAATAAGACAGGAGAGATATATATATAGAGAGAGAGAGAGAGAGTGTGTGTGTGTGTGTGTGTGTGTGTGTGTGTGTGTGTGTGTGTGTGTGTGTGTGTGTGTGTGTGTGTGTGAGAGAGAGAGAGAGAGAGAGAGAGAGAGAGAGAGAGAGAGAGAGAGAGAGAGAGAGAGAGAGAGAGAGAGAGAGAGAACATTATGCATATAAAAGAACAAAGGATATTTCATCAAATCTTTGAAACCTATTCTTCTAAGAGTTAATGACTGTGTCCATTTACAAATAAAAATGGGTTGTTTGAAATGATTGAACATCACTTTGTTTTCCAGTCAGTAGCCATAGTTAACCTACACATTAGCCATGTTTACTTGTTTGTACTGTAAACCCTCACGTTTAGGCTGTTTGCTTACAATAATACAGTTATATCAACGACTATGTTCACTTCTGTTGTTTGATGTGAAATTAGACCACCCTTAACCCTCGTGTGGGTTGTGGGGTCTGGATTCTGGACATGTGCGGATTTTAAATAGTAAATACAGCTTAATCAAATAGCTCAGTAAATGTATTCAGCTCATACTAGACTACTTTATTGACATTATAAACAGTGTAATCGTTAAAACACTATTGCGGGCAGACAGACGCTTTATAAAATATACTTTATTATTATTATTATTATTATTATTATTATTATTTAAGAGGACCCAAAACACCAACATTTTAAAAATGATGTTTTCATATCACATTCTCTTTTTACAACCAGAAAGTAAGAAAAGCCCCATTCGTAACACTTTTTTTGTTCCCAAAAATGTAAGTTTTTGTCCTCGAATAGTGTACCACAGAATACAATACTAACTATCTCACACATCCATTCACTAAACTGACTACTAAACATTAAATTCGTATATAGGATTTCCCCAAAACACGAACATATTAATAAATAATAGATAACAAATATAAATATAATATCCTCTCATATATTTTGGCTCCTGCCTTTGTCAACAAAATATAGTGGAGATAAGATATAATATGGCTGAATATAATAATACAATAATATATTTTTGTAAAACAAATAAATCAATGCTACTGCTATTTTGAACATTTTACAACAGCTAATTGGATATCGTAAGTGTACGGACAAGATAAATTCGTATGGATACCTCTAACTTTGAATTATTCGTAAATAAAATTAAAAAATTCGTAATACGGTCAAATATGCACATATAACAAATTTGCTCAAAATCGGTCCACCCGTTGTAGTTCAGGGCACTCGAGGGACTTATGAACCGGACTACAGATAAACAGATATCATTTCAGAAACTTTTTACTCGATGGTATTAAAAGGGAAATTTTATATACAGTGTGATCCCAGCTCGCCCCTTTCTACTTTGGTAATAAATGTAATAAACTTTTAACTTTATAAATTTTATTTTGTGTATAGACTCTAGTTTTCCTTGTAGAAGTGGTAAGAATTATTATACGTTAGTACTATTATTATTATTATTATGGTTTTGAAATTACCACTGTACATCGTAACTACACCTAAAGGTGCATTACTTCACAATAACTGGTTTGTAAAAAAACTATTGAGTTATATATGAGAATTCCATTTGAAGACCTCTCTTTTGAACATTGAATGACAGCCATTTTTAATTAGCTGAACAGAGTAGGGTTTTATTTTCGTTATTTGGGTTTTTTGGTGTATGTTATTTTTTTAAATTTTAATTTTCCCTGTTATATACTTGTTTGTTTTTGATTTATTTCAATTCTCGGTCAGACAGTTTTGTATAGTTCCTTATTTCTTTTCCATTTTCTTCATATTAGTCATAGTTTGTATAATTTTTTTTTGCCCGGCCCCTTCACCATGTAAATTTTCTATATTCTGTACATTTTTATATATTTAGTATGCCTTAAACTTTTAAGTTTTAAAATTTAATCTTTACTTATGTAAAGTAAAATACATTTCTACCTCTACACAGTTTTATCACTTAAAAACTAATTACAGCATTTACGCACGCACACACACATATCTACATACATAATTATAAATTCTAATTTATAATAACTAATGACAAAATTATTAGTTTTTATTTTTTATTTTATTTAAATATAGTTCTATAAATTTTAGTTTTTTATTTATTATATGTAATTTTTTTAACTTTTAGTTTGATTTTAAATAATCTTCCATTTTAAAGAGGAGTTATAAGACCCTCATAAAATGCTGCCTCTCTTAGCTATGAAATCTTAGAGTAACTATTTTTGAGAATGAATAATAACTACTCATTTAAATTTTTTTGCAAATTCTGAAAAACATATTGTTTTAAATTGTGCCTTACATTTATTATTATATTACGTACTTACTAATTTAATATGTCCTTCTGTTCTTTCCTATACGTAAAGCTATAAATATAAATTAAGATACAGTTTTTAAAAACACTTTCATATTAAAAATACACTTTTTAAAACACTTTATATATTTTATAGACTACACTTTTTTTAAATAACACGTTTATATATTATTTATATTAACGCTCTATTATTATTTTCACCAACATATACGATTAACTTTAGTGACACTTGATTCCTTTTTAAAGCTTTTGATTTTAATCATTTATACTTATATGTTATTTTTATTAAATTTATACTTCATTTTATTATTTTAATGGTTTTAATTTAGTTGATTCGGGCTGAATGATTTAGCTCTTTTTCTCTAACCGATATTTCTCTCTGGTCACTTAATTTACATTTTAAGATTTCTTTACTCCAATTAGTTAAAATGGTCATGTGAGTTATTTTGATTTGATAAATAAGGATTTTATTCCAATAGTATTGCTGATTTTATGCTATAGTTTACATTTTACTTTTTAACTTTCTATTGCACATTGTGTAAGACCGATTTCTAGAATTCTGATATTTTTTAACTTTTTACTTTGCCGGAAATGACTGTCTGGGAGGTGTAGACTTACTTTATTCTACTTCGTTATCCTATTGTTATTTCCAATGGCTTACAATACACAGATACATATAGGACACAGATGTATAAATACACCTATACATCCACTCGCCACATATAAACGCATACAGACTGCCATACATGCATACATATACTATTTCATAAAATATTACATGCAAAGAAATGCCTTAACAATAAAATAATTAAATAATTTCAGTATGAGCGACTGCATATCTCCTTTTCCAGGCACTGTCTATTCAACTGTACGTCCATCCGATGTCCAAACTTTTTTTATATCGTACTTCAACACATCTTTCTGGTTCACAGACATTCTACGAAGTGTTAAGTCTTTTCTTGAGTGATCCCAGTCACTTTTAAAAGTGTCACATTTATAAATACATTTTTCAGTTCCCTGTAACTTACAAACTCAACTGTAATAGTCCCTGGTCTTGTACCGTCAGGATTGGTTGCGTCTTTACGCCCTACTCTGCGTATTCAGTGTATTTGCTGCAAATTTACGTCGACACAAGTTTAAAGGACATCAAGTATAAAGAATAATCAAACCTTTCAAAATAGAGTGCTTACAGGGATAATTCAAGCACTATGGTACAACCGTAACAGTATTCTAAACCGAGATCTTACAGTGAAGATGGTGAAGGAGGATATAACTAATGTGGCTTTGAAGAATAAACAACGTCTCCAAGTTCACGTTAATCAGGTTATGAAAACAATGATTTACAACATTATTAACGATGTTCTCACCTTAAATAGAACCAAACCTCATCAGCTGGTTCAATAAGAACAATTTTCCAACAAACAAGACCTAGTGTGTAATAGTTTAGGGACCAAATTGTTAATGTTAACCATACAACATATGATGTATTAGAGCAATAAGACTTTAGTTGATCCTATTAGGACTGGTGAAGTTATTAATTATTTATTTTTGTTTTGTTTGTGTACTCTATATTGTAAATAAATACAACTTTTTTTTTTTTTAATTAAAAATATATCGTGAAGATTACAAAATTAACTCTTCGTATCTCAGTTTGTAATAACAATTTTATAAATATTGTTTCATTAAAAGAAGCTATGTAATAAGCACTATTTGAAACCATAAAAATAATAGTAAACTTGCATTTAAAAAAAGTTGAAACAAGTAACATTATTATTATTATATTTGGAACATCTATAATTTTTTAACGCAATTTCTCCATACCCTGTATAGGAGTTATCCAACGCTGGGACAAACATCTAGATGAACATGGACTAAGATTCAAGATATAAATATGTATTCCAGACTTTTGACCAACCCATATACGAGGATTTGTAGGATTTTATACATTTTAAAAACTAGTAAAAAGTTTTAAAAAATAAGTACCTGTATGCACGTGTAAGTGTGTGAGTCGACGTATAATAATCTGGTAAGTGTGCAAATAATCGCATACATTTTGGGGGTATGAAAAGGGGGCAGTACACTTTGAAATGAATAGAGGGCGCGCAAATTTCTTCTCCCCACTCCCACTAGAGCTGTTCTTGACTGTTACAATTAATTAGCGTCTATTAGTGTACACTCCATTACCGTTTCCCTTTACCATCACCCTCCATCCCTCCGTCCTTCTACCCTCCACCTCATCTTTATACTTTACACTTCGAATCAGTCTACACTTCACTTCATACTATATTAACCTACACTTTCCACTTGGTAGACTAAAAACTGTTAATTTTCTTTAGGGAAGGATAAAGCTATGTGGTTATCCACTACAAGACTTGTCAATATCAGTTACTGGAATCATCAAAATACCGGAACACAATGGGTCAAATACACTAATTGGCAACCAATGGTTACTCGCATAAGGATAAAGTTACATTTTGTTTACTTTACTGTAATTTCCTGGTGAACATTATGAATTCACAAGAAACTAGTCTCGTCTCATCATCAAAAGATTGTTGAGACTGATACTTGTTCCTTGTTCTAGCAAGCGAGAACAATACTGTAAAAGCGAGACTAAAAACAAAATTCTAACAAGTAAAACCGATATTGCACAAACGAGACTAGTCTCGCTCTCTTTGAGAAGATTGTTGAGACTGATACTTATTCTAGCAAGCGAGACCGATATTGTAAAAGCGAAACTACAAACAAAATTCTAGCAAGGAAACCGATATTATACGAACGAAACAAGTCACGCTCTCTTTGTGAAGATTGTTGAGACTGATACTTATTCATTGTTCTAGCAAGCGAGACCGAGATTGTACAAATGAAACTGGTCTCATCTCGCCTTGAGAAGATCTTCGAGACTTATACCTAGTCTAGCAAGCGAAACCGATATTGTAAAAACCAGACTAGTCTTGTCTCTCTTTGAGAAGATAATCGAGACTGATACGTGTTCTAGCAAGCGAGACCGATATTAAACAAACGAAACTGGTCTCGTCTCGCCTTGAGAAGATCTTCGAGACTTATACCTAGTCTAGCAAGCGAAACCGATATTGTAAAAACTAGACTAGTCTTGTTTCGCCTTGAGAAGATATTTGAGACTTATGCCTATTCTAGCAAGCGAAACCGATATTGAACAAACGAGAGTAGTTTCGTCTGGCATTGAGAAGATCTTCGAGACTTTAGCCTATTCTAGCAAGCGAGACTGATATTGATCAAACGAGATTGGTCTCGCCTCGTCTTGAGAAGATCTTGAGAAGGCTGGTTGCGACTTACAGATAGACAGACAGACACGTGAAATTTTAAGTGTCCTTGGTTTTACCTAAGTATCTTATTAAAAATGTATTTATTTACAAATTGGTCTCTACTTATTTGATCACTTTTTAACCGACTTTAAAAACTGAGAAGGTTTTGATTGCGTACGGTCAATTATATTTTGGAAACAGAATGTTTGGAAGTATCTAAAACTTGAAATAAACTTATAAAACAAATTAACAATCTCCGTTATGGGAACAATAATGGATTTCTTGATAGAACATGACGTTTTGGTACCTATTTTATTCTTAAGTTTCTTGCTTAATCCATGGATGTGCCATATTATAAGACGATGTTCGTTTGAGCGAATGTTACAGGAAAACTCCCGGGGGTGAAGTCGATGTCCTAGTTTCGGTACACCAGATACCAGGGGGTGGTCGCCGATGCCAGATTTGGAATCAGCGACCCGAAAAAACCCTGTTTGAGAAGTCTCGTTTCATTTGAGAGTGAATTTCAGGAAAAGCCTCGGAGATGGCGTTCATCAGCAATCATAAGCTCCAGGTCGGCGATGGGTCGATTTGGAGGTCATATTCGGGATCAGCGACCTCGAAAACCCTCGGGAATCTGATTTGAGTCCATTCCGGGTGTTTTTAACCAAGTGATGAATTTTTTCTAAGTGTCTTAAGAAAATCTATTTTTGATCAAAAACATGGTACAAAGTAGGTACTTTTTTCCAGATAATTTTAGGAAGCGAATGCAAAAAAAATTTAAAAATCCCATCTCAATCCCTTCTTGTGTTCAAATTTCTGAGATTTTGGGTCTTTTTGTGCCTTATTTCCTCGCCTATAAAGGATTTGTGTCCCTTCACCAACTCACTTTATTACAGGGCCCTTAGACTTACCACCGCTGCGTGCTAATGACTCATCACTGGCCACGCCGCTACATAAATTGCAACACTGCAATTTGATTACTTTTTTTCGTTAACTTTAATTTTTTTTAATCTCCATAAAACAGTGAACAAAATGAATCCAAACACGACATGATTACAACGATTCTAAGTTTGTCTAGAACAAACTGGTTTTATGAGGTTCAGAATAACTGTAAAAATAAAGAGAATAATTTGTAACTAAATAATTTTATTGTACAATAATTTTCAAAACCATAATTGATTTTGCAACGTATTTAGGTTTTAATAAGGTGTACCTTGATATGTAGTTGTTTTGAAGTTGTTAAAAACAAAACGAATTTGTTGAAACATTTCTACGTTTATTGATTTTCAGTTACATTGGTTGTAATATTAACTAACTTTGGTAAAATTTGTCGTTAGATTAAAAAATATAAACAATTAACGCTGAAATATACATTTGTGTGGTCATAAAAAATACTATATACATATGGCCAGAATAAATATAACAACAATAGAGATATAGAAAATATTAAAATTGTTATGTGAATGTATCAAACCACCTACTTTAGAACAGTACGCAACAAATACCTAACAAATAACATGAAAAATATATATATTAAATAGTTTGAAAGTGATAATGTGATATATTACAGTACATAGATGATAGAAATATTGCAAAACTATTCTGGGCACTTACGAGTCTGGAAATATGTAAAACGTATAACTTCACTCAAAATAAGACTTTATTTATACGAGTGACATACTTTGTATCTATATCGTGTTTGGACTCATTTTTATAGTCTTGCTGTCAAGATTTTTAAAATAAAGATTTTGAAAACAGCAAATCTTAAATATAAAAAATCCTAACTTGGAAGTCGTTGTTCAGTCAGTTGTTGATAATAGGATCGGATCCAGGTGGGGTGGCGCGTGAGTGTGTGTGTGTAGTGGTGAGGTCTGTCTAATCCCTCACCTTCCTTCCAGTAACTGCCAAACTATAGTAGGTATTCGAAATGCTATAATTCATTCTGAGACCTAGCTTCCCTCGTAACTATTAGCAATTAAAAAAGTTAGCGTTTTATCCATCATCTTTAATATTGATTAAATAAGACGCAGTTTAATTGATAATAAATTGGTATTCAAAACGCTACAAGTCATTCAGAAACCGAGTTTATCTCGATCTGTGAGTAAGTAAAAAAAAGTTAGCGTTTTATCCACCATCTTTAATATTGATTAAATAAGACGCAGTTTAATTGATGATAAATTGGTATTCAAAACGCTATAAGTCATTCCGAAACCGAGTTTATCTCGATCTGTGAGTAAGTAAAAAAAGTTAGCGTTTTATCCATCATCTTTAATATTGATTAAATAAGACGCAGTTTAATTGATGATAAATTGGTATTCAAAACGCTATAAGTCATTCAGAAACCGAGTTTATCTCGATCTGTGAGTAAGTAAAAAAAGTTAGCGTTTTATCCATCATCTTTAATATTGATTAAATAAGACGCAGTTTAATTGATGATAAATTGGTATTCAAAACGCTATAAGTCATTCAGAAACCGAGTTTATCTCGATCTGTGAGTAAGTAAAAAAAATTAGCGTTTTATCCACCATCTTTAATATTGATTAAATAAGACGCAGTTTAATTGATGATAAATTGGTATTCAAAACGCTATAAGTCATTCAGAAACCGAGTTTATCTCGATCTGTGAGTAAGTAAAAAAAGTTAGCGTTTTATCCATCATCTTTAATATTGATTAAATAAGACGCAGTTTAATTGATGATAAATTGGTATTCAAAACGCTATAAGTCATTCAGAAACTGAGTTTATCTCGATCTGTGAGTAAGTAAAAAAAGTTAGCGTTTTATCCACCATCTTTAATATTGATTAAATAAGACGCAGTTTAATTGATGATAAATTGGTATTCAAAACGCTATAAGTCATTCAGAAACCGATTTTATCTCGATCTGTTAGTAGCGTTTTATCCACCATCTTTATTATTGATTAAATAAGACGCAGTTTAATTGATGATAAATTGGTAGCCTATTCAAAACGCTATAAGTCATTTAGAAACCGATTTTATCTCGATCTGTGAGTAAGTAAAAAAAGTTAGCGTTTTATCCATCATCTTTAATATTGATTAAATAAGACGCAGTTTAATTGATGATAAATTGGTATTCAAAACGCTATAAGTCATTTAGAAACCGATTTTATCTCGATCTGTGAGTAAGTAAAAAAAGTTAGCGTTTTATCCATCATCTTTAATATTGATTAAATAAGACGCAGTTTAATTGATGATAAATTGGAATACAAAACGCTATAAGTCATTTAGAAACCGAGTTTATCTCGATCTGTGAGTAAGTAAAAAAAAGTTAGCGTTTTATCCACCATCTTTAATATTGATTAAATAAGACGCAGTTTAATTGATGATAAATTGGTATTCAAAACGCTATAAGTCATTTAGAAACCGAGTTTATCTCGATCTGTGAGTAAGTAAAAAAAAGTTAGCGTTTTATCCACCATCTTTAATATTGATTAAATAAGACGCAGTTTAATTGATGATAAATTGGTATTCAAAACGCTATAAGTCATTTAGAAACCGAGTTTATCTCGATCTGTGAGTAAGTAAAAAAAAGTTAGCGTTTTATCCACCATCTTTAATATTGATTAAATAAGACGCAGTTTAATTGATGATCATTGGTATTCAAAACGCTATAAGTCATTCAGAAACCGATTTTATCTCGATCTGTGAGTAAGTAAAACAGTTAGCCTTTTAGCAGCCATACCACGTGACGGTTCCCAACCCCGTGAAAACACAGAAGACAAGCAATTATATTCTGGTTTCGTTTTGCTAATTTTTCTCAAAATTTACCCCCAACATAGCCAGAAAGTTGACGTCGAAAACGAACTAATGCCGAGTTAACAACAACAATAACAACACATTTTAAATGGCAAGAAATTACTTTTAATAAATTGATATTGCTCCACAAAAAGGAAACACAGATTGTGATAAACTACTGGAAGTCAAGCCAGTGTTGTCAGTTAATTTCACCGGAAGTCAAGTTTACCTACTGCTTGTTATCACACCGGAGTTGTACATTTGCATTTTAATTCATACTGGTACGCAGACAGACAATTTTCTCTATATTTTTTCTGAATTGTGCTTATTATTTTTCCAAGTAAGACCTCCATGAGTCTTTGGTATTAATTTCTGTAATATTTCAGGTAAGGTTACGGCCACGGGCTTCATCTGGTGACAGCACGGAGTTATATTATGACGATAAATAAAATACAGGTAGCGAGCTCTACTGAGCCGAATATGAAACTATCAATCATACAACAACACACAAAGTTGTATTATAATTTAATACATTATATAATAGCACGCATGCACGCACGCACGCACACACACACACACACACACACATATATATATATATATATATATATATATATATATATATATATATATATATATATATATATATGAATCGAATGTATATATGAATCGAGATTTATGTTTACCTTATCTTAAACGTAGACACTTAAGTTAGGTTAGAATAAAAGTCGAACACAAGATCTCACAAAATTACCTTTACTAATCCAAGACGTTTCAACGACAAAGTCGCCATTCTCAGTGATTTGTCTTTGAAACGCGTTTGATTAAGTAAACGTAATTTTTGTGAGATCTTCTGTTCGAGTTTTATTATATGTGATATTATCTCACAAGTTAAGTTTTATATTTATTTATAGGCTTACACACTTTTCAACCGGAGGGCCCACTTTCTATGGGACGAGGCTATTGTGTCACGTGACCGAAATGGTCCCTCCTAGGGAGAGGGGGGCAAGCTTGATACTATAGTAAAGTTAGGTTAGGTTACAAACCTAGCTGTGGTTTACCTCACGTAACTAAATGATGGCAATTCATGGTGCTTGTTCTCAAGTGTGACAACCACTACTGATATATTAAATTATGATTTTTAAAATTTCAATATTGAATACCTATTAAACAGTATATTTGAAATATAATGACAATAACAAAGTATCCTTACCGTGCTGACATATTAGATAAGAATTTTTTAAATTTAAATATTGAATACATGATACGCATCATCTTTGAAATATAATAATATAAAACGAATATTTATCGTGAAGGATATATTTGAATATAATTATTTATTTTTAATATAATGTGAAACTTAACAAATATTTTGCATTTAGGACATTTTAGAATAAACTGTTTTGATTTGAACAGTTACAAAAAGTTATTTTTAAATATAATATTAATTTACAACGAATATTTAGCGTGTCGGAGATATTATAAATATATATATATATATATATATATATATATATTTTATTTTTATTTTTTTTTATTTGATTATTGAACGGTATTTTTTTAAATATAATGTGAAACACAACGAATATTTGGTGTCTAGGACATTTTAGATTAATTTTTATTGTTGTTAAACTATTGTTTCAAAATACAATGGTAATACACAATGAATTTTTAGTGTGTACAAAATATTTGATTATGGTTTTTTTATTTCAATATGCAATTAAACAGTATATTTGAAATATAATGGTAATAACAATGAATCTTTACCGTGCTGATATATTAGATTAGCCTTTTTTGATTTAAATATTTAATACAAATTAAAAATTATTTTGGAAATATAATAATACACAACAAATATTTAGCGTGTAGGACATATTATATTTTAATTTTAGATTTGAATATGAAATACATATTGAACGGTATTTTTTTAAAATATAATGTGAAACATACCGAATGTTCAGAGTCTAGTTCCTTTTAGATTATTTTTTGTTGTTGTTAAATTGTTGTTTCGAAATATAGTGATAATACATACCAAATTTTTAGTGTGTAGGAAATATTAGATTATATATTTTAGATTTGAATATTGAATATCTATTAAAGAGTATTTTTGAAATATAATATGGTAATAGCAACGAATTTTACAGTGCTGATATATTAGATTAGCATTTTGAGTAAATAAATATTGAGTACATATTAAACAGTATTTTTGAAATAATAATTTTAAACGAATATTTAGCGCGATGGACATATTTGAATATGATTCTTTGTTTTGCATATTGAATACATATTAAATTGTTTAAATATATAATGTGAAACAGAACAAATTTTTAGCGTGTAGGATATAATAGATTAACATTTTTGATAACTTTTTTTAGTTTGAACACATAAAACAGTTGTTTTGAAATACAATTGGAATACACAACAAATATTTAGAGTGAAGGACAAACTAGATTATGAGTTTTCATTTGCATATTGAACATATACGGGTGTTAAACAGTATTTTCTTAAATAATAACGCAGAACGAATATTTAGCGTATAGGACATATTATATTATGATTTTTGATTTTAATATTGAATATATATTAAATAGAATTTTTGAAATTCAATGGTAAATAACGAATATTTATTGTGTAAGATATATTATATTATCATTATTTATTATAAAATTAAATACATATTCAACGATAATTTTGAAATGTAATGAGAAACACAACACATATTTGGCGTCTAGGTAATTTTAGATTAATCTTTTTTCTTTTTTTTTTCTTTTTGTTTGGACACAAATAATCATTTATCTATTTAACAGGAATATATCTACAATTCCTAAAACGTAAATAAACTAAAGGAAATTGTAATTCTATAGGATACAAATAATATTTTTGAATTTAAAAAAATACAAATTTAGTTCTCTTATTATTAGGCGTAACGAAAAACCAAGCGTGAATTTCTTGTTTGTTATAGGAATCTGGAAACTCTCCATTTATAAGAAACATATCTTGATTAATTTGTGTTGTAGTGTATAAAATACATAACAAATTAAAGGTAATTTTAATTATAAGATTAAAACCCGATTTTTATTTTTATTTCTTAAAATCTATATTTGTCATCATATCCGCAGCAACAACATTCTTTTTTACCGATTTCGACCACTTTAAAAACTCTTTGCCTTCAAGTCACCTCACAGATGAACGACTTTTTAAAATATAAGATTTAGACAACCTCTATGAAAATTACAATTGACTAGGAAATTATTGCTTGTACTAAAGGTTGTATTGACCATTTGTACCGTACGACGTAATAAAGGATTTTGAAAGGATTATAGTCATGCAACAAGTAGCTAACAACACCCTCACAAACACTGAAAAGGAAAACACATTAAATTATTCCTGGTTACCCTGTTAATATCGTCATGTTAATGATTGCTGAACAAAAAGCGGCTAAAACACAAAGATAGTTTTTAAAGTAGACAATTATTAAAGAGAATATTGGAAAATTATAGGCTACAATTAGGATATTATGATTTTAAGTAAATCGCTTTTAAAGTTATAGCCAGCCGGGTATTTCAATTTATATCCTACGGATTTATTACTACGGCGCTGAGTTGAGGAAGAAGAAAGGCAAATGTCGGCTGCAGGTTTGGTTTTTACGTAACTCCAATGCTTTGAGATTCAATTAATTTTTCTAGAGAAATCCTGAAATAAATGCAGCGTTATACCGTTGTAAACCCTAGCGGCGACGTTTTCCTGCTACAAGGGTTTCAACAGGAAAAGACATGTCTATCCGTCTAAGCGAGTTATGCAAAGGAATAAAACAGTTCACCAGAGTTAATATACAGGATGTAGAACTCTCTAAATTTTAAGGGATACATCACACACTTTCATTTAATATATAGGGAGTAAATAGAGTCTAGAATATAAGAGGTAAATCAAATTTTTCAGTTAATATACAGGGTGTATACAGATTCTAGTACACAAGGGGTACATCATATTATTTCAGTTAATATACAGGATGTAAAAAAAAAATTCTAGAATATAATTTAGAACACCAGAATGTGTTAGATATATACAGTGTATTAATAAAGTCAAGATTATAAGTGATACACCAGTTTATTTGATTTAATATACTGGGTGTGAATAAAGTCTAGAATATATGGGATATATCGGATTTTTGTTGGTGATATACTGAGTGTAGTTTATAGAATAAAGTGTACATTAAATTGTTTTAATTATAAAGAGGATGTAAATAAATTCTAGAATATATGGGGGTACAACAGATCGGTTCAGTTAATATACAGAGTGTAAATAAAGTTTATAATATTAGGGGTACAACAGATTATTTCAGTTAATATACAGAGTGTAAATAAAGTCTATAATACTAGGGGTACAACAGATTATTTCAGTTAATATACAGAGTGTAAATAAAGTCTATAATACTAGGGGTACATCAGATTATTTCAGTTAATATACAGAGTGTAAATAAAGTCTATAATACTAGGGGTACATCAGATTATTTCAGTTAATATACAGAGTGTAAATAAAGTCTATAATACTAGGGGTACATCAGATTATTTCAGTTAATATACAGAGTGTAAATAAAGTCTATAATACTAGGGGTACATCAGATTATTTCAGTTAATATACAGAGTGTAAATAAAGTCTATAATACTAGGGGTACATCAGATTATTTCAGTTAATATACAGAGTGTAAATAAAGTCTATAATACTAGGGGTACATCAGATTATTTCAGTTAATATACAGATTGTAAATAAAGTCTATAATACTAGGGGTACATCAAATTATTTCAGTTAATATACAGAGTGTAAATAAAGTCTATAATACTAGGGGTACATCAAATTATTTCAGTTAATATACAGAGTGTAAATAAAGTCTATAATACTAGGGGTACATCAGATTATTTCAGTTAATATACAGAGTGTAAATATAGTCTATAACATTAGTGGTACATCAGATTGGTTTAGTTAATATACTGAGAATAAAGAATGACTATAATATTATGGGTGCATCAGATTGTTTCAGTTAATATACAGTGCTTAAATAAAGTAGACTATATAGTATTAGAGTACGTCAGATTGTTTCAGTTTTTATACAGTGCTTAAATAAAGTAGACTATATAGTATTAGAGTACGTCAGATTGTTTCAGTTAATATACAGTGCTTAAATAAAGTAGACTATATAGTATTAGAGTACGTCAGATTGTTTCAGTTAATATACAGTGCTTAAATAAAGTAGACTATATAGTATTAGGGGTGCATCAGATTGTTTCAGTTAATATACAGTGCTTAATTAAAGTAGACTATATAGTATTAGAGTACGTCAGATTGTTTCAGTTAATATACAGTGCTTAAATAAAGTAGACTATATAGTATTAGAGTACGTCAGATTGTTTCAGTTTTTATACAGTGCTTAAATAAAGTAGACTATATAGTATTAGAGTACGTCAGATTGTTTCAGTTAATATACAGTGCTTAAATAAAGTAGACTATATAGTATTAGAGTACGTCAGATTGTTTCAGTTAATATACAGTGCTTAAATAAAGTAGACTATATAGTATTAGGGGTGCATCAGATTGTTTCAGTTAATATACAGTGCTTAATTAAAGTAGACTATATAGTATTAGAGTACGTCAGATTGTTTCAGTTAATATACAGTGCTTAAATAAAGTAGACTATATAGTATTAGAGTACGTCAGATTGTTTCAGTTAATATACAGTGCTTAAATAAAGTAGACTATATAGTATTAGAGTACGTCAGATTGTTTCAGTTAATATACAGTGCTTAAATAAAGTAGACTATATAGTATTAGAGTACGTCAGATTGTTTCAGTTAATATACAGTGCTTAAATAAAGTAGACTATATAGTATTAGAGTACGTCAGATTGTTTCAGTTAATATACAGTGCTTAAATAAAGTAGACTATATAGTATTAGAGTACGTCAGATTGTTTCAGTTAATATACAGTGCTTAAATAAAGTAGACTATATAGTATTAGAGTACGTCAGATTGTTTCAGTTAATATACAGTGCTTAAATAAAGTAGACTATATAGTATTAGAGTACATCAGATTGTTTCAGTTAATAGACAGTGCTTAAATAAAGTAGACTATATAGTATTAGAGTACGTCAGATTGTTTCAGTTTTTATACAGTGCTTAAATAAAGTAGACTATATAGTATTAGAGTACGTCAGATTGTTTCAGTTTTTATACAGAGTGTAAATGTAGTCTATAACATTAGTGGTACATCAGATTGGTTTAGTTAATATACTGAGAATAAAGAAAGACTATAATATTAGGGGTGCATCAGATTGTTTCAGTTAATCCAATGTTATTTTACGATTATTATAATTATACGGGAAACACAAAATACATGTATACTAAACATATGTTTTCTCAAAATTTATCAGGAATTATCTATTTCTCAAACACGTTATCCCTGAACATCAATATTTTCCAACTGGTCATCTGTTACTAAAAATCAATACATATCATAAACACCAATTTTAATCAATATCGGCAATTAATAAAGCTGTAATGATTTAAAAAAAAAAATTATGATTGCAAAATCAAACTTATGCAACCCGCAATACACAGTCACCCGTTTACGAGATGCGTGATAAAATTTATACTTATAAATATGTACTCTTCAATGCATTAAAAATAATAATAATAATAATAATAATAATATAGGACCATTCTGTATAAACTCAAAGTTTTTCATTATTTGTGAAATCGCACAATAGTGTATGTAACAGATTTTTCACAATCCAGCAGCGACGATGGCGCTATCCGAGGTTCATTAACATGAGATGAATATTTAAAAAATGTACATACAACTCTCTGTCTCATTAGTGTGCGAGACATTTTTTAAGGTGCGATAAATTTGGAAGCAACGAGACATAGCGGTACTAAGCTAACGCGACAGGTAAATAACCGTACTTTGTTCTGAAATTTGAAAAACTTTAATTACTAACATACAGATTGTAAATAAAGTCTTAAATATAATGAATATGTCAGCAAAATGTTGAGTTAACATACAGGGTGTACATTAAGTAAAGAATTTATATATCGGATTAGGTTTGGCTTAAATATCGGGTGTAAATGTAAGGAATAAAATGAAACTGTCAAAATTGTATGGGTAGAATGAATGTGTCAATTATTGTACGTGTTCACATATACGTTGTAAATAAAGTCAAGAATAAATGGTACGTGTCAAATGTTGTCAACACTCCGTGTAAATTAAATAAATAATACAATGAACGTGTCAAATTTTGTGTCAATAAACGGTATAAATTAAATCAAATCTGTAATGAATACGTCAGATAAACTTTGAGTAAATATACAGAGTGTATAATATATCGAGACAAGAATAGAAGGAATGTATCAAACATTGTATGAATTAATATACAGTATGTAAATAATGTGAATAATAGAAAGAACGTCTCAAATATTATGATTTAACATACAGGGTGTAAATGAAATCAAGAATTTAACGAATATATCAGATAATATTTAAGATAACGTACAGGTAAATACCATAAATAATAGAAGGACCGTATCATGTATTTAATGAATTAAAGCACAGAGTATAAATAAATTGAAGAATATAATATAATATGTCACGTAATCTTTAATATACTGACTGTAAATAAAGTAAAAAATGGATGAAAATGTTTGGTATATTTAAAAAAAATTAATTTATCTGACATTTTCTTATATTTTGACATTAAATATAACTTGTATTCCCCTAATATTTTAGACTTTATTTACACCCTACATATCAACTCAAATATTACATATATTCCAGACTTTATTAATGTCCTGTATAATATCTCAAACAATCAGACATTCTAAATTATATTGAGAACTTTATTTACACCCTGTATTTTAACTGAAATAATCTGATGTACCCCTAATATTATAGACTTTGTGTCCCGGTATCCAGATGAGAACTACATTATAACTCCTGCCTAGTTCATTAGTTTTTGTATTCATTCCAAAACTATCACTGAACTGATAGTAAGGAGAGCTTAGCGCTTTAGCTGTCTGTCAGAATTACGTTGGTTTTCCTCTTGTATCGCCTGTCAAGATTTCTTTGGACATACGTGTCAATAGGGTAGATTTCCGCTTGAAAGATCCTGGGGAATATGCCTTTCGCTTCTGACTACCTGGTACCTGGTCAAAATACTCCGAATCAAGCTCCCGTTTCAGTTTTGGACACGTCCGTATACCAAACAATGGTTTGCTTAGTCAGTGAGTTGATGGATTCATCACTCCGCTCACTTTTTGATATAAGTACGGTGAGGAAGTATTTCTCAAGGCTGTACTTTCTTAGTATTTAGTCTTTCGGAAGTTCCCAGCAGTCTGCTACTTCTTTCCCCATCGCTGGTGATATCCCTAGAGCTTGCCACTTGCAGGCTTGCCTTTTGGCAGCTGTCTCCACAACTAGATGGAAGGATGTGAGGTCTAGAATGACTTCCATAGTTACCGTGTAGCACGATCATATTCCTCCTGTAGTTCAATGTAGAATCCGCGGGTGGCAACATCATGTTTTCCACAATTCTGCAAACGATTAGGTCATGGGTAAGAATACAGCTGGCACAAGTTTGTATTTAACAAGTGTGGACTGAAGAGGTTATCCATTTATGGAAATATAGTACAGTCTTCGAATAAGAGATGTATACATTTAACATATTAGCTAGAAGACAAAAAGACAAAGGGTGATTCTTTAATAGGTAATTCTTTAAAGGGACTTTGGGTCAATATGGAGTGGAAGGGATTAAGAAAGTAGACAATGACATATTGGCAAAGATGAGTAGTAGAGGACACCACCCAGGATTCTGATTATATCAAAGTCTATGTGTAGGACACTTCTCGTGACTTGGGCTTGTAATATACTAACACATTGTAGATAGACTAAGAGACTGGTGGGAGTGCTCGATGGGACTAGTGGAATAACACCCACTAATTTAGACAGGAGCAGTTTTAGGATGGTGATTGGTCTGTTAACAGAGCACCGTACTTGACAGACATCTTAACTTAATAGGTAAGAGAGATGACTCATCTTGCGATATGTGTGGAGATGATTGGAGGAGGGTTCCGTTTGTGAGCTCATTCAGTGGAAGGTGTTTGGGGCTGTGAACACCAAACATATTTGGATCTGTGATCGTCATATTAGGATCTGTGATCGTCATATTAAAATCTTCAGAGTGACGAACACCAGTAGATTACAGAGGAAAGTACTCTTTAGTGTGTAGGTAGAAGGGACCCGCAGTGTTGATAAGTTTGTTAACCCTCAACTCTTTCAATTAAATCAGAGCTGTACGTATCTCTGAGTTTACAGTATAACCCGATGACATTGAACGCAATTAAGAGTATCGTAATTGTCAATAGAATAATAATTTAACTATATTAACACGCTTTTCGAACTAACCAGCGTTTACAGTATTTTTAATATCCTCCAATATGGGAAACCATAACATTACCAAACAGTTTAAAATAATAATCAATATTAATTATTTCCAGTAATTAATGAAACAAAGATTTTAGGAATGTTTTACTAGTTCCAGTAATCAATGAAACAGAGATTTTAGGAATGATTTACTAGCTCCATTAATAAGTTATAGGGTTAGTAAACAAATTTTCATTTCTAAAACTGTAAAATATATACATAATTTTTGTGCTTAGGTTGTTGTTATGAAATCAGAATTTGAGTTTGTCAAAATTTTGCTGCAATTTATTTAACAACTGGGCTTTTCGTTACACTATAATTTAAACGCATCATCTGAAAAAGCTGTAAGCCTACCATTCCAAGAACCATGGAATGAATTCTTCACCATTACACAGTCACCTACCTTTGAATGAATAATTCGCTACTGCACAGCCAAGTATCTTGAAATGAATTATTCGCCATATCACAGCCAAGTACCTTGGAATGAATAATTCGCTACTGCAGAACCAGGTACCATAGAATGAATTATTCACTACTAAGTAATCAGGTAAAATAATATTCATCCACTGTACAGCAAAGTATCTTGTAATGAATTATTCGCCAATAGACAGGCAAGTACCATGGAATGATTTATTCTCCACTCCAAAGTTAAGTACCTTGGGAATTATTCGTTACTTTATAGCCTTGGAATAATGTGAGATTTCGATATCAGAGCAAGTCAAAAAAATGAAACAAGCTAAGCTTTAAAGATAAAAAATGTATTGGCTACTTGTAATTGAATCATAGTTGTTAGTAAATAATAAACTGCTTCTATACAAACAAATATTGAAATCTATATGGAGTCATGGGATTCAGTTAAGGGGTTTTGCAGCTAGGAGCCATATTGGAAAAATGTTAATCTTCAGATTAAAGGGTTAAGAAATTAAGTGGATGCACCATGGTGTTACCGTAAATACAACGTACACAGGGATGTGAAGATCCCAACAGTTAGAGAAAAAGTTAAGAAGTTTGCAAAAAGCCAGAGGAAAGTCTGTAAGCCTCTGCAGTGAACATCAAGTTGCTGCAGCTTCTAGACATCACCGCCTTTAGGAGAGAATAACAGCTTAAGATTCATACCTTATAAACAGATATCGGTTGCTAAACTTTTTTAAATATAGTCGAGATTGGAATCTACTCAAATCTACACAATAGCTTCAAATTTCCTCGCGATTTCAGTGAGTACCTGCTTAACACATCCCAGCGAAAGCCTATATGTACATCTTCCCTAACTACTTATGGCTATCGTTTTCTGTGTCGGTTGGTTGTTCACAACTTTTGGTCTGGGGATCGTTGGTACGATCGTTCACGTAAAAGATAACAGTGACTGTGAAACTTGCCTCACAATGAACCACTGTTCTATTGCTTTCACTTTCACTTCTAGGCCAAGAAGTCAAACATGAGGGTCCCTCCCCTTTTGTAAATATATTACTTAAATTTCAGTTTTGAATGTAATATAAAATAAATTCAAACACAAAGTAAATAATAAATATATACACGACTAAACTAATAAAATTGCTTATACTTAATATCAAATCTATACCAGACTAAATTAATTTATGTAATCTCAAAAGAAAGCCCTTTTTGAGATTAAAATAAGTTATAATTAATCAGAAAAATTAAAAGAGCACAAATTATAATTAACGAACAGTTACTACATTTAAATGTTATGATAGAAATTTTATAAATGAAAAAATACTTTTCGCAGAGCATTTTTTAAAAAAATATGAAAAATGTTTACCTAAGCAACATTCTTTTATTTACAACTAACTCGTTTACAATTTATGATACTCTCTACCCTCTATTAGTCTACTTTTCTTCGCTTTCACGCTATTTCTAGACATTGTATCATGGAGCGCTCACAACGTTCTGTTCTTTTATCCCTGTAAAAGTACTTAAAAGTTGTGGGTTTTTAAATAACCGAGTGTGAAAGGTAGGTGTCTGTGAGTTCAACTATCGGTAGAAAAATTATAAGCACGACTAAAATACATTAAAATTAAATTTATAATAATACTTCTTAATATTGGGATTACTTACTAGACATAAATTAATAAATAACAACGATATTTCCTATTAACCTTCTTGCTACCTAAATTTTTGTAACTCTTATTATTCTATATTATTAAACTCCTTTACGTATGGCTGGGCTAGCAAAATAACGAACTCCATCTGATACTTACCACTTTATACTGTACAGAGTGTTTAACCGAGGTAGGAAGACTAAAACCTCAATATCGTATCAATAAATTGCTATTATGCAGTAGCGATTCAACGAAAGTGTCTTTCGCTATCCTACACTACAACATGAGCCGATTTTACCGATGTAATTAATACTACGTATTTAACAATTGCATTCCTTTGCAGTTTAATAATAATATTATTTTATTAAAGTTTACAAAAATGTATACTCTTTCATTTGTTGAAATAATTAGTTTATTTTTATAAAGATTCTTTTTTGTTAAATGTATGATGATTCCTCGTATCCTAGACGGTTGATATGATCTAATGTTATTTTTTCTTTCGTTACTAAAATTATTAGCTCTCATATTAGTTCAAATAAACTTACAATTATTGTTATAAAGCGACTATTTAATAACATATGACATAAAGTACACCAACTATTAAACAAACACTATTAAAAGATCCGAGAATCTATGGGCGGGTTTTCAAAAAAATATATCGGCGCTCTTGCCACTCTGTGCTGTACTGAGAGTTGAGACGACGACGGAAAACCACATCACCAATGGTCGTCAATGTAGCAATTCAACGAGGATGCCTTTCGAAATCCTACACGATAACACGAGGTACTTTTAATAGGCAATAACAATGATACTCTTTCCTATTTATACTATTTCCTTTGTACAAATAATTAGTTGTTTTTAAATGTAAGATAATTCTCACATCCCACTTGAAAAGTCTGTTAGCACATAACTCTCTCAAATACTCGTAGCATAAAGAAACCTAATACAATTGTTACAAATTGTATGCATTTCATTGTCCACATTTTGTAGGTTAGAAATGCACGTTTTAAATTATTTATTTACTACATTGTACCTTTAGATTTAATTTCATTGACAACTTGATTTATTGAATATGTTTTGCTTTGCCGGTCGCAATATTCATAAATCTTGAAGGGTGCTAATTGTCGTTACAAAGGTAGTGTCGGGCATGAATGCTGAAGTGATCAAAGAGTACGCCTAGTCCTGTCCGCTTCTACCCTCAGGTAATTTCAACACCTCACCTTCTATTCCCTTCTCACCTTTTACACTCCATTTCCCAAACAAAAGTATAATGGAATATTTTATTGCTTTCTTTTTTATTTAAATAAACAACAGATTCTTTTAATTTTTAATTGTGCTTAGCCGTACGGTGTGGAATGTTTTTCACTCACAAGCATCATGGATATTTATAATACATATATGTACAGGGTGTTTCAGACCACATCGGTATCAAATGCATTGGGCAAATGGTTTGAGATAGAAATGTGTTGTAAAGTTTTCCATCACTTGATTAGATGAGATTAAGGTGAGAGGTTAAGGTTTAAACCGGTCCCGGACACCGCGACCATTGGTCTATTGTGCAACTAAGCCTCTTAGTTCTATCTCAATAGCTTTATACCCTTTACGAGTTTTAGTAGTACTTTCACTATCTCGTCCTATGAGAATTTCTGCATCCACTCCGCACAATTTACAAACAGTTTCCTCCTATTCAGTGCAAGTGCACCCTTAGACCACGGTGTTCCGTAAAACTCCCTTGATTTCTCTGAGTTGTCCCATAGCCAAGGTTAGTACTGTTCGTCCAGGTCTAGATGAAGGGACTTCTCTCAGTAGTAATTTGCTATTGGAATGTTCCATACAATTATTCCATATTTGCTGGTGTTTTTCCGAACCCACATATTAATAGCCATCTTTCCCAGACACACGGTTTTCCCTACTACCGGCTCAGGTTATACGAACTCTGCTGCAGAGCCCCGTTCTGTCTCCAAATTTTCCCGCAACTCTTTTGTGGCCCTGTATCCTATGAAAAGTTACCCGGGATTTCCAGAGACACGAGGGAACAGAGCGTTGAGACTCTCGGTATTTCAAGACCAAACTGGACTTTATGTTAGTGCATGGAAGTGCTTTAATTGCTGCCTGACTGTCAGTGTAGATATGAATTCGAATTTTCCTAAAAGCCCCCTTCTCATACAGTTATTTAACGCCATTACCTCAACCTTAAAAACTATGGCATACTGCCTCAAGTGAATCGAACACTTCAAACCCGGTCTCAGCCCATACACCCCAACACCAGTACCTTCCCTATTTTTGGAACAATCGGTGTACCACACCAGGTCTCCTGAGTTACCTAATATCCGATCTTCCTCTCCATAAGTCATTTCAACTTCAAGTAACAATCCTAGATATAGAGGCAATGAACTTTACCCCCTTCTGTAGTAAGACCGGAAAATTTCTGTCTGGGCTCAGTGATTTGAATGGGTTAAACGAACTAATGGCCCTTCTAATTTTATTAATATTGACTATCTGATTTGCGATACGCCAGTCCTCCTTACTTGGATATCTACAGCAAATGTTTGTAGTCTTGTTCCTCGTCTGCGTTCATGACCACCGAGTCAAGAAAGCGTGCTCTTGGTAAAACTTCAACCGTTTCTTTCCCAGTCTTTGTATACTTTCCGTTTGGGCCTATAAGACTCCCCATTGGATTAAAAGAAACAGCGGCAAGAATCTTATGAAGTCGTGCTCCTTATTTATTCAGAAAACTTCATCCAAGATTCACACCTTGCCCTTTTTAAAGCGACTCTATACTCGGTGAGGGCCCGCTTGTAAGCTTCCTATTTACCTTAACGTCTAGCTACATCAAACATCCACGAAACTTCTTCGATAATCTTCTTGATCGGAAAGTGATTAAGCCTACCATTTGGATTGACCTCCATTCATTATCCCTGTAAGAATATAATATTCATGAAAAGAGTCCAACACGGCATCCGTCATCCTACTAGCTCCCAACTCGAATTCATTTATGTTACCAATCGATCTCCCGAAAACCAGAAGTTTAATTTGAGAATATCCTCATACGGTGTTCCCATCTAGTCTTCCTAGAATTACGAAAAGTATCAACTAATCTATTTTCTACACAGTTCAATGGCAAAGTGTCTATGATCCGACATAGACTGCTCATCTGACGCATAGCACTTACTTTAAATATTATGTATACGATTAGTTCCGAGTGTAAAATCTAAAACCTTACTTCTAGCCTTTGTAATGAAGTTAGGTGTATTCTCTTTATAGATTAGATGCTACAATATAAGAAAGTTAATACTCGCCTCTACCACCTTGGGTCTTGTATTAGGAGAACGTCGGTTCGTTCCTGTTCAAGCGGTCTCCGTATGACAACGGTTGCCACCTTACTGTTACCCAAGCGGAAATCTACGATATTGACAGGTGTGTTCAAAGAAACCTTGACAGGCGATGCAAGATGAAAACCACCGTAATTCTGTCAGACAGCCAAAGCGCTGAGCTCTCCTATCATCAATTCATCGATAGTTTGGGAATGCCTACAAAAACTTAATGCAATAGGAAAGAGTAATAAAGTAGCTCGCCTCTGGGTACCGGGGCACATGGGTACAAAGGAGAATGAAAATGAAGATGATCTTGAGAAGAAGGGGACATCCACCTCACTTGTAGGATCAGAACCATTCTGTGAACTAGGAGAAAAACACTTCAAGAAAAGTCTCAAAAGAGGTGAAGAAGCCAGTAAAAACTCTGGAAAGAAACAACAGGACTGAAGTAAGATAAGGACATTCTAGAGAATTACGACCGTAAAAGATCCAGGGGGTTGTATTAGTCTCTTCAAGAATAGGCTAAGACTACTTACGGGTTTCTTTACAAGGCATGGCACACTCAGAGGACATCTACAAAAGCTTCGCCTAACAGATGACACGACCTGTAGGTACCGTGAGGAGGGTGAGGAAACCCCTCATCACCTAGTATTAGACTTCGAGGGCGTAGTTTTAAAAAGATCAAAAACCTTGGGAAAATACCAATTAGAAGTGGAAGATCTACCGTCTCTAAATCCCCATTAAATCATGCAGTTTATGGTGACTATGGCATTGAAAAGTATTATGTAACCGAGTATCTTACGAATAGTGAAAGGGGGCACACTAGATCTATGAAGGTTGCAGTGTAGTGGTCACGCCTATATGTAATAGAATCCTTGTCCGTGAGCCTGGGACATCGCGTTACTCCGACCTTCCTCCCATGGCACTCTTGATACCCAGTATCCCATAAAAGCAATATACTAAGTACTGAACAGACATAAATTTCATTAAATGTAATAATTCACTTTAACATGTAATAATTCGTATACTGGTAAAATCAGAGGATTTATTGAGGTAAGCGTTCACGGGATCTTCTAAGCAACCATAAAAACAATTGGAATTTTATAACCAATAAAAGTCTCCATTTTCAGAAGTTAAGCTCTTCTTAAAAGAACTAGGAGCTACAATTTAATTTATTATTATTTAAATTTATTTATTTAAAAAAATTTTGTTTTTTAATGTTTAATGTAATAGCAGATATTTCTTGTTGAAACTCCTAAAGCAATAAAGCTTACAGTTTCAAAATATTTTAATAATATAAATGAGCTACAATTGTTTCTCCTTGCGGCATCATCGGGCAACTTCCTTCATTGCTTTATTTTATCCTTGACAATTTAAAATGTTTGATTTTACAAGTAATCGTTGATTGAGCAAGTACGAGACACTGACGATTCTTCCATATAGTATGTATCATCCTAAGGATGTACGTATCATCCTACACTTTAACAAACAAACATTATTGAGAAATAATGCAAATATTTAAGGATTATAAAGGCTGTTGTTAGTAAAGAAATGTGTTGCCGTGTAGGACGTGGAAAGACATCCTCACCGTATCGCTTCGGCAAATGACTAACGATTGGTTAATATAACTTATAGGTATTGACGACTATTGAGGATGTATCTACTCATTACAGTAGCCTACATGGTAGTAAGTTCGACGCTGATCAGTATTAGCTCATTATTTTGATACATTAGTGCCCAGTCATACAATATCGCGTTGTTTATAGTTGATATACTTTTTGATATATGTCGTTATTAAGTTAGTAGTGATTGTCTCAGTTAAATTTATATTGGAAGCTGGTCATTTTAGTAAAGTTTTAGTCGTCAACCATAGTAGGATTCAGCAACCTAGGATTATTATCTACCGAGTAATTATTATCTGAAGTAAAGTTAATTAGAAAATTATTTGTAAATCTTGTTGTTAATTATTATATATATATATACATTATAATTATATATATATATATATATATACGTTGCTGTTGTTCTTATTGTTATTATAATTTTTAGTTTATTTTAAAATATATTTTCGGTAACCAATATTTTTTTAATAGCCTACATTGGTTTTAAGGAATAATACTAAAGTAAAATTGATTTATTATGTTTTTATATCTCAGAGAAAAGGAGAATAGACAAACAAATTTAATTTTAGGCCTACTGTTAAGTTTTGAGGGAAAAAATACCTTCCTAATGTTATTTTTTGAATTGCAAATTTACACAACAAATTTTAATTATTTCAATTGTTGCTATTTCAAGAATTAATTTATTATAATTTGTATTACTATTGATTATTTTGTAATATCATTGAAGTTCCTGTTTTTAATATATTCGGGCGATTCTCACTGTATGCTAGAACTATGAGAGTTCCATAAATCATTTTAAAAACAAAAAATAAAAAAAAATATCATTAATGCTAATGTGATTATTATATAATTTTCCTTTTTGTTTAAAGGCAAAGAATTTCTATGTCATCATAGCCTTAAAAAAAAGATAAAGTAAAGACACCTTAGCCTTCGAATACTCCAATAGCGTCGGAGAAGGAAATAAATAAGAGTTGGTCAAGAAAGACTTGATAGGAAAAATGAAAGACTAATAATCTAATCTAATCTAAGACTACGTAAAAAAAAATGTATATCCAACTAGGGTTTCTCGTGATTAGCAAGTCCTTACTCACTATTGTGACCCCTGAGAGTATATAATAATGCATGTAAATATTTAACTGTTTGTTGTTAACCTCAATATCCTTTCTTGCTTAAATTTAAAACAGATCAATTTTAAAAGCTATTTTAGATAGGGCTAACATACAGACCTTCTGTTTGGGCGATTTTTCTTTACTAGTTGTTGTCTTTACAATGATGTATTAATTGATGGGAAGATTGTTGCCTTAAAACCCCATTTCAATTGATCGCTTACAAAAGTTGTTTTATAAATATATTAAAAGTTACACCTATTAACCATATGAAGATTCCATAACCGCATTTTTCTATATTCCCCCCTGAAAAGATTATAAAGGTATTCACAACTCTGTCTACTAGATATTCCCTAATACAGGTTGTAGTCATTACTGATTTCTCTCTCTGCTAGTAAAAGAGAAAATATTTCAAAACTCCCTCTCTGGAATAGTCAAACGAACAATAAAACGATTTACTAAAAAAAAATATATTAATAATTTTCATCCGAGTAAACAGAGGTTCTGTAAGAGCTTTGAAGTTTTTTACACATGTCCGCTTAACAAAACATCAACTAGAATTTTGTTTATTTAAACTTCACACAGGGCCAATAAAAACTAAATCCATCTTTTGTGTTTTAACAATATATAATAAACCAGCGTTTTAAAAGGTGGGATTTAGTCCAGCGTATAAAAATAACAGCAAAACATTCTGCAACCTCCCCTAAGCCAACAACTGCACAGTACATCCCTAAGCGAACACGCCCACGGCGACCCTTTGTCCCATGATTGTGAGCTTAAAAATAAAACATATCATCCTTTTGTATTGTACCATTTTAAACCAACCGAATTGAAAAGACACGGTGTTTATTTCTGAAAGAATAACATTATGGTAATAAGGCCATAGATAGAATATTCGTACATATTTAGGACTAGTAACGGGGTTTATTTAAGTGCCTTTTTCTTTTCACAACAACCTTTTTTTAAACAGATACTAAAAGTCCTTTATCGTGATATCGTTGGGTAACCTGGTGCACATACTTTGCTCTAACTTTCTCTCCAGTGCCGACTTGCATGTTGTAGACTGGGCCTACTGTAATAAACAAAAATATAGTCACTACTATAATACGTTAATAGCATATCTAATATAATTTAATTATAATAATACATCTAAATATTGGTAATTACTAGAATCAAGATTTACAATTACGTTTTACTTAATCTGTATTTTGGTAAACCTTATTATTATCTATTAGTAAATCACATTTCTTGTAAATAAACACTATTAAATTACGCGAGAATGTATGGCCGGATTACTAAAATAACGAAATGATATTGACAATTAACGCTTGTCCTATACTGTAGCCTAATGATATTTGAGACGAGGATTAAAATGTTGTGTGTATGGTCACTGGATAATCATCGTTGACCGCGCAACTAGGCATATGATGGACGCCTTTCATTGTCCTATTCAACAATACGTATTGCACAATCTAAGGAAGAAGTTATTAAAAATGACATGAACGTCCGGTCATCCTGCGATTATTTTTGGTTTCGTCTGATAAAAAAAAAGGCATTTTAAATGTCGACTACAAACTTTGAAGAGCGGGAACATTAGTATTTTGATAAGTAAATGAAAAATATGAGGTTATATCATTTATAGAAAGTTAACGCTATCGTTTTACAGACATACGGGGTAGATATCAGAACAAAAAATGTGTCTTTTGATTCTTTTTATTTGTATTTTTGAATAGGGTGCAAACAATGCCAATACAGTAACCGCCTATCGGATGATGAATTGATATCCTTTTGTAGTAAAAAACAACCCGAATGGTAACTCTACGTTAGTTAGGCTTACTCGCACATTGACTAAAACATAAATCAACGCTGTTTACCAATAACAAAAAACTATCCCAATGGTTTAAAGAATAAACTGAACAAATAGATTAATAATTACGTGAGCCCAGAAAGGCGTGATTTCGTGAGATTAGAACTACCATTGACATCTTGAAAATGCTTCAATGCACATATCAAGAGATAATACGCACGCGCGCGCGCGTACACACACACACACACACACACACACTTACATCTGTGTTTTTGTGGGATGAAACCATTGTGGAAGACATAAAACATCGTAAACAGTCACATAAATAGATAACACACACACATACGCCCGTGTGTTTTTGATATTTTTCATTTGTATTTAGTATACAATATTTTATGATTCAATTAATTTTATGAATGGAAATTTTGTATGTTTCTAAAAATTATAATCAATATGTTTTTGTAGATTTTTATTAGCAAAATTGGGTGTTCCTCCATCATTTCACAGACGGTTTCCAAGATTGTAGTAAATTAAAAAAAAAAATAGAAATTATCTTATTTTATCAACATGAAAAACAATTGCTACCTTGGTGTACCTATGTATATTAAATATTTTCATAACTACACTAGCTAACTGTAACTTGATCTCTAATGATTTATTCGAATGGGGGAATTAACCAAAGATCAATAAAAAATAAATAACTTAATCTTCAATTAATAATATACTATTATTTATTACTAGAATAACTACAAACATATTTTAAAGAATTAATTATTTTTATTATAATAGTTGTGGTTTGGGGTTATATAACATTTAATCAAATATAAATTCATTTTATTCATAAATGTTTTTACTATGATTTTCCTCAATAAGTATTGTTTAAGAATAATAGTATTTTCATTAGGAGAATTACCTTGTAAAAGGATGTAACATGTTCTATAAAATATGTTATAACTGTAATAATTATATTTACATTATAAATCATATTATTATATTACATTAAAATTTCTAAAATATTAGTTTTAATTAATAAAAATTAATACAATTATAATATTTTAATTACAAATTAATTTATTTTATATCATTTTTAAACTATTGAATTTACTTTAATTATTATATTAAATCATTTTCTCGAGTAGAGGGAATCCATTAGACACCATCAGGATACACGTACCTCCAAGCGTGTGGGACTCCCGTTTCATCCGGATTATACCCTACACTCCATTATGACCTTCAACATGTTTCAAGGTTATTCACAGAACAGCCTACCGGATTACTTCATGTTGTGTTAATTAGGTCGTCACACACCTCTTAACACAACACATTCAATGAGGATGTGCTTGACAACACACCTTGACAAAATGCACATGGTTGATTCCCATGTTCTATCACATATCCATGAGTGATCATGGAATGACCGATACGAACTCGGGTAACCACCATTTACTCTCGACGAATGGATGAATTCAACGGACGGACAGTATCTTTTACTTCCCTCAGCTTATTGGAGTTTGTATTCCTCCACTCTTCTTCCTATTTCCTATGCAAAATAATTTTAACTGACGATACAAATTCAGATACCATAACACCCTGTGTGACTGGTATCTGACTTGTAGCTTCTTTGCCACTTCGTCACCTTTTGTGTTTGCCGAAATTCTTCGATGCCCAGGTACCCAGCAAAATGATACTCCGACGTCCCTTAGGTAAAGTCTCTGTATGGAATACAAAATATCTTCAACCAAGGGATTCTAAGAATACATATCCCGGATAGACTGTAAAATACTTTAGGAATTGGAACACAAAAGATAGTTACAGAAATCAGATGGAACAGTATTAACGCCTTTCAAAGTTCGGCAGAAAAAACACTAAAAGCCGAGGGTAATCCACACATTTAGGTCCGACCAGATGATTAAATATGCGCAACCGACTTTATTGTCCAGTTTAGAACTATCTGTGAACATAATTCCACTAGGGTATTCATTAACTATATAGTGAAACTCCTGACGATATACTACATCAGCAGTGTTGTGTTTGATGAATCTGGACAGTGAAAAATCAAAATTTGCCATTTGTATGAGCCATTGAGGAATATAACATGTAGTATACTCGTTTATTGGAGGAAGTACAAGTCCCAAATTGTCAAGGATTCTAAGTGTCCTAATGCCAAACGAGGCAGAACTAATCTGAATACATTCATATCTGTCAGTCAAAGTGTTATTAAAAACAACGTTGTATGCTGGATGATACGGTTTGGAGCGTAGACTACATTATATATGTTATTTGTAGTTGCTGTCTTCGTCGAGTAAGAGATGGTTCACCAATCTCAGCAAGTAAGCTAGAAACTTAGCTCGAACGAAATGCTTCAGAAACAATACGCATTGCAGAGTTTTGTATCGAATCTTCTTAATGCCTGATGGTCTTGCGGATGAGTAGACTATGGAGCCACCATCAATCCGCGATCGAACATCAGCACGGTGAAAACGTAGCATACAGGTCGTATCGGCTCCCCACTGAGAACCGCTAAGAACATGTAGCATGTCAAGTATTTTATTGCACCGTGTTTTCAGATCAGATAGATGTGGAATCCAAGAAAGTATATGAACAAATAATAGGCCTAAAAGTTTAGCAGTTCCAGTAGTTTGAAGTTGTGTTCCATCAAGAAATAATAAAGTCTCATTGTTCAGTCTTCGATTCCTAAACCAATACATTATGTTTTAGTAGCAGAGAAGTTGAATCCTGTCAATCTTGACCGAGAATGCAGTCTATTACAAGTTGAAGGGCTCTTTCGGTAGTTACCATACCTCCAGTAGAAATATATAGCAAAATCTTCAACAAATAGAGAACAGCGGACAGAGCACTGCACATTAGTGGTAATGCTGTTGATTGCACACTACCCTGAGGGACACCGTTCTCTTAGTGCTAACGATCAGACATCATAGTTCCAACACGCACTCTGAAATATCTCTTGCTAAGGAAGTTCATAAAAAACCAAAAGTATTACCATTTATACCCCATGATTTAAAGTGTTCAGAATTAATACCTGTTCGCCAAGTCATATTATAGGCCATTTCCAGATCGAAAAATACTGCAACCAGTGTCTGACGCAAAAAATAGCATTTTGTATAGCAGACTCTAATGAAAGAAGCTGATCTGTAGATGAACGACCCTGCCTAAAGCCTAAAGTTCATTACAAATCAACCTGTTACTCGCGAGGCACTAAACAAGGCACCAATTGACCATTCATCCCACTAGCTTGCAGAGCACATTAGTGAGAGAAATGGGACGGTAACTTCCTGGCTCAGGGTTTTCTTTACCTGATTTTAGAAGAGGTATTACTGTAGCCTCCAACCAAGCATCGAAAAAACATTGCTCCTCGAATATACGATTGTAATCTTTAAGGAGAGTACGCTTCCCCGAAGTTGGGAGGTGTTTGATCATAGAATAAACTATGATGTCCGGGACTAGAACGGAATTTCGTCCTGGCGACATAGCAGACACTAATCCTTCTACGGAAAATGGGGTATTTAATGGTGATTCTTCCGACAGACCTACTGTGAAAGGTATTGGTTCTTGAGATATTTTATACAAACGAAAAGCGTCGCTGTAAGGAGTAATTGAAGAAAAATTAGCGAATAATGAGCCCAAAATATTAGCAATTTCATAGTTATTTATAGTCAAAGCTCCATCCCACTGCTTAAGTCCCAATAAGGGAGTAGAAGTAGGAGGATCACAAATAGAACGTAATTTATTCCACACCACATCATGTACTGCGCCCATGATGCCTTTCTACTCTGCCTAACCACTCGATAAGCTTTGGCTCGTAAAATTTTATACCTTTCAAAGTTTTCACAAGTAGGTCTTCGATTAAACTTCCTTAGCGCTTTACGACGTAAACGGAGAGCGTCACTACATTCGTCGTTCCACCACAGAACTGGTGGACGGAGTGGACTCATCGACGTTTTCGGAACGTTATTGTCCGCTGCTGTAAGACTGTACTTCTTCATTTATAGGAACGTTATTATTATAAATAGGTGATACAAATTCAGCAGTGAAACCTTCCCATTTTGCTTTTCGCAAACTCCATCTGGGAAGGCGATCGTTACAATGCGAGAAGTCAGAAAATTTAAGCTTAATAGGAGAACGGACCACTCAAATTTAGTGGCAAGACTTGGGCTACAAAATGACAAGTCGACAGTTGTCCAACCATCTGTGAAACCACACTTTCCTTCTATCTGTTTTCTGATTGGTTAACACCGCGCACTCTAATTTCTAACAAAATTATTTTATAAAATATATGTTTTTCTTAATATCATTAGACATGCCAAATTACTTAATTTTATTACAATTATGAAATCTTAATCTAACATTTCTTATAAGTTTTCCAATTTTTTTTAAATCACACACATACATAATGTTGTAAGTTTAATAACTTTGAAATCTCGTCTAACTATCTATAGTCCTATTTAAATTCTGAATTATAGTTTTTTGTCTTTGAGCGCAAATAATCCATGTAATAAAATCTTTTATAATTTTATTACATTTATTAATTAATCACGTTCCTTGCAACTATTCCATTTTCCCCAATCACATATATCTTCATATACATATCTCAAATTTGTGAACGTTATATCTCATTCACGAGGTCACGGCAAAAAAAAAAGTATCTAGAGGAATTTAACCTTTGTGAGATTCAAGAGAGATTGACATGCACACACGCAAACGCAAACACGTAAACACACAAAATCGCAAAACCACAAAATCCCAAACACGAAAACAAGCAATCACGGATAAGCGCAAAAATGCAAAATCGCAAACACGCAAAACAACAAAATCGCAAACACACACACGCTCTGCCTGATTTATTTACTTATTTTCAGGTAACAGAGGGTTGTGTCGACTGGGGTGGGGGGGGGGCACACACCCATTTTTGTTCAGGTGAATGGAATTTCTCTGGGCAGGCCATAAAATAGGGTATCAATCTAAGTTTCTTTACCTTTTTTTTTTGTTTATAGGCATTCTCGGTCATCAAATTAAATCCTTAGAAATATATACACAAACAAATTTTACCTTCAATAATTATATAACAGCAACTCCTGGGGAAAAAATATCAAAACATAAATTATTCAATTAACAAAATCAAACCAAATTAAATATATAAAATTAATCACTGTGAATAATAAAAATTTGAATTTAGAAAATAAACTGATACCGATAAACCTTTCTTAAAATAATGATACAATTAAATTTCAACTTTTTATAAATAAAATCAAATAAAAAAAGAACCTAACATAAAAAAAGGTGTTAAAAATGGTAATAAAAAATATTGAAAATGTTTTTGCGTACAACAAAATAAACTATTGTAAATAAAAATACAAAGCGGATTAAACAGTCAGGATATTTAAATATTGAATTATAATACAATCCACTTTTGTCCATAAAAAAAAGTGGATTTATAGGGTAAAAACTATTTCAAATGTTTTTGCATGCGAAAGACTAAACTTGAAAACGCACACCGAGTTCATCCTTTCATGAACATTATTGAATCTCATAGCTGTGTGTATTGCTTCCTTAGAGACGATTAAATTTTTCATTTATTAAAGTTTTTTATGTTTTTGGAATAATTATTTCTTTAAAAATCGTGATGGATAAAACACTTATTTGTTAAACACATCATTTTAAACAATGACGTTGATAAATTTAGCTACAGGAAACATAGCACACCATATAAAGAGCCAAATATAAAACAATCAATGCAACCTCTAAACCAACGACTTGAAAACCACATTAAAAATATACACATCATCATTACTGTTATAAAAAGGAAAAGCTAATTCAAACACCCCTCGGCTTCCATCCGTAGCAATGTATGACTTATTTTCCAACTGATTACTGCCCCTCCGCAATACAAATCGTTAGCTCCGCAACCCCACAAGGCACATATCACCGATCAGTAACAAACAAGGGTTGTTAAATTAATGATCCTACACTTATTATAGCTTCTACATCATGTAATTGTTCCCTTAAACTGTTTTATTTCCTAGTATCATGAAATAAATTAAGAATAGTTTTCTTATTCGAAATCTGAGAAATTCATAACATTTTTGAGTATACCACATGAATAAGATGTGTGTTAAAAAAGTTTCAAAAATTCAGGAGCTTATTCCTCACATCAAAATCAATAAAAAGTTTATTTAAAAATACTTTTCTAAAATGCTCAGTTCTCTATCTAGTTTGCCATTTTGTGTTTTTAACAACAAAAATCATATATTTTTAACGGTAAATGATATGGAGTTGAAATTTTGCTGCTACTTAACGTAACAAAGACCCAATTTGAGAAAAATAATTAACCGTTTTTCTTTACTCATTTTAAAATGGTGGTTATTTGAACTTTTTAAAGTCGAATATCTCAGAGATAGTTAAGTTTACAAACTAAAGAGACAAAATATTTTCCTTTTTTAACAGCAAACAAAATGGATTTATTGTGTCTTTCTGTATCTTAAAGAATAATTGAGTTATAAAAACAAAATTGAATACATTAATTATTAGCCTTCAACACCTAAAATTAGCCTAGAATAAAATTTGTACAGGGAAAAATATTGAATCATTTTGTTTTCAGTGGCAATGTATTTTACCAAAAAAGTAATAGCTAACAAGATTTGTATGAAAGAAAAAAAAACTAGAGGATCTCTTCAAAGTGGCCCTCATTAAAAAAAAAAGAAAAAAGTATAACTACACTACACTGAAGTCAATAATATTAGTTATTTAGTTTGTCGATAACTCAGTTGTCTTTTGAGCTACAGGAAAATTTGGAGATAAAAATTCAAAAAATGTTGGTTGTAGGCTATAATGTTTAGTGTTGTAGCCAATAAATTACCAATGATATGAGTTTTTTTCGATAACTTAGTTTCCTCTAAGCTAGAGAAAGAATAATAATAAAATATATAATAATTTGTTAGTCCTTAAAAAGGAAAATATTTTGTCTTTTGTAAAATATATTGTAAAGTTAACGGATTTCAAAATATTCCAGATTGAAACATTCGTTGATTTTTTCCCTCTCAATTTGGGTCTTTATTACACTAAGTAGTAGGCAAAATTTCAACTACATGTCATTTACCGTTAAAAAAATATGATTTTTTTGGTTAAAAATACAAAATGGCAGCTAGATAGAAAAATAAGTATTTTTAAAAGTAGGTTTATCACTGTTTCATTGATTTTGATAGGAGGAATAAACTTCTGAATTCTTGAACGGTTTTATTATTTTTTTAATTTTTATTATTTTTTAAATATTTTTTACACCCGTATACATAGTGTATACAAATTAAATGAGGACTGTAAAAAATCATCAATCAATTTAAAATTAACAAATACATATATAATATATATATATATATATATATATATATATATTAACTTATTTAACATAACTTATTTAGGACAATGGTGCTTTAGTTCTCTTCAAAGTTTCCACGTTTGCAACTTACATAAATGGATCCAAGTGTCTGTTACGCTTCGCTGTTCAAAACAATATATAATATAACTTCGTCTTTTAGATTCATCATCAGCTGCTTCGTTGTGTTCTATTCGGACGTGGAGATCCACGCTTGTGTTTCAGAGTCATAACCATAGACACCCGATATATTTCCGTTTATGACCTGTTGTATGAAATGTGGGTCACAGTTAGCTGTTCGAAGAAGGTCCTTACAACTGTTTTCATGAGAGAAGCCGCTTCACATGTTTTATGCAAAGCTCATCCGTCAAAATCTCCGAAACGATCGTTATGGAATCGACCGTTAGATTATCTTCTAACTCTCGCATTATCAGTCACTGATATTAGTAAATTGCAACCCGTGCTCTTTTAACAATTCCAGGTGTTCTGATGGTTTAAGGCCCTCGAAAACGTGAATCTCTTTCAGCAGATTACCAGTCATCTTTGAAACATCTGTACCACATTTTTTTTTCTGGGCTCCAGTCATTGAACCATTCCTAAAAGTCTTCCTTGTCATTTCCGGATTGACAAAATGGACATAAAGATGTTTCAAGATGGCTCGTAAGATTGATAAAGACATCACAAACTAGAGGATGGATTCAGCCAAATGCAATGGAAGATGTCGTTAAGGTAAGTATTGTAAGGTAAAGTAATTTGAAGGAAACAAAGAGACCTATAACTATTACATTAGTGGGCCATGTTAGTACAAAACAAAATGACAATACATATTTTTCTTAGATCGATAAATGATTGAAGGAAAAAAGAACGCCGTAGAAGACGATGGCTACAAAATATGGCAGAGTAAATGATAAGAGCGGACTTTAAAAACTGGAGAATGACTTGAGTCATAATATATTATTCAGGAATAGTAGTAACTCTGGAGGATTGAAAAATTAATTATCCGACAGTTGATTCATTAAATTGAAAATTATTCGTTGTAAATTAGCATTATTTTGTGTATAACCTGAACTGAGATCTTCAACTTTAATGTGTAGTTTGTAATCCTTTTACTCGTTACATGTACACAGTATACAAAACATAGCGTGACGATGGAAAAATGTTAGGCCTAATATTTGAGCACAACTGTACGTGTCAGGATTCTTTGAATTCAAATTGTCGTCATTACAAAATTCTGTTTAACTTATGTATTAATGAAATATTTACATACAATATTTATTTTATACTTGAGGAACCTAAACACAATGCTCCCTTCTATCTCAGTGGCGATTCTTCCACAGAGGACGTAATGATTATTTTACACTTAAAAAATAAATTATTAAACATTTATGTAAACACTAAACGAAAGGTTTAGTACTAAGCTATCGTTTAGTTGCAGAACATCGAAAGCCCTTCTGGTTAAATGATTAGTGACACAGCCCTACCCTACTGAGGATGTAGTCATCCATTTTCATCTCAACTTTCACGATCGACCCGAAGAACAATGCAAGTAATGGGAAATCAATTGTAACTTTAATTTTACGTTTAGTTTCATAGACTTTGATAATAAAGAACTAAACCTTTTACAGAAAGGCCTAAAATACAATTTTCCCAAGTTCATTAAACATCAAAACATCAAATGCCCGAGGTAATCGATGCTGAGGGTACCATAAAAGTTAAATAATCCATATTACAAAATGAGAAAAGTCTTAATTATCAACACATTACGTAGTGACAAGGTGAACTAACTGTAACTGGCAAATAACTTAAAACACATTTATGCTGAAGATTAAAAAACTTAAGCTAATTAAAATCAAATTAGAGGCAACGGCGCTAAGATGACCAAAACCGACAAAAGTAACACTGTAGTCGTAATAAAAAAAAGGAGTAGCCTATAGCGACAAAGCCGAACAATTTTTTACCAATAACAACAGCAAAAAACTATTAGTCTAATTGATCCAACTAATAGAGTTAAATTCCACAAATAACAAATGTATTTTGTTGATTGATGAGACTACCCGCCGATCACTGAAACCCATTAACGCATTCGGCCTACAATTTACATGATGACCCCATTATTCCTTTAATAAACTACACCACTGCATCTGGTTTTTCGTAAATATAACAAAACAAGTAAAAATTTCACATAACGTAGCTAAAAACTAATATCTTTTGACATCAACGTACCTGTACAAGAGACCATAGAGATTTTTGAAAAAAAAATTAGATGAACCGAAAAAACTTAAAACCCAAGAAATCAACTCATTATTGCTCTTACTTAAAATAGTATTAAAACAGATTATTTCACGTTTGAAAATAATTTTTTCATGCAAAACGAGACTCGGCATGGGTTCACCTCTATCTGGTCTGCTGGCTGACATAACTTATATTTGAATCGCTATGAAAATTAGTTCATAATATCCGATTAACAGTTAGGCTCTACACAGAAATAAAATAGTATTTTGCACAAGATACGTTGATGAAACTTTCATTTCTTTAATGGCTCGCTACTTCAGGCCGACGCGGTGAAAACCGGTGTTAACTAAATAAATCCCTAAATCCAATTTACAATAGAAACCGAAATAAACAACAAGCTAAATTTCCTCGATTTAATAATAACCGAAGAATTAGATAAGCTCCATTATAAAATATACAGGAAACGAATAACACGTGCATAACCTTACACGTATATTCATACCATCCACTCACTCAGAAAATGTCAGCCTTCAACAGCTTTATTCACCACCATTTAACTATAACACTAAATAAACAAGATTTCCACGATGAACTAACAACCATTAAACACATAGTCCAAGCGAATGGCTATAATAGTTCAACAGTTTCTTTGAGAGTTTAAGTAAAACTTAACTAGTTCCAAGGAATTAGAAGGGCATGCGCACCTGACCCTTTCGGCACATCACCTTACCCCCACTCTGTAGAGAAGACTAACGGAAGCAATCTCACCACTAGCACACCACTACCACCATGAAACCATTCCTCAACGCACTCTCCCAGAAGCCGAAACCTCTGGACAGGCTGAGCTTGCTCCCATGGTGCTCATATCGGAAAGATTCACCAGCCACGTTTGATGAGTCACCGCCGGGTTGCTTTCGCGATACCCCCCACCAAATCACCTATTGGAGGCGGCGCCCATTACCCACCTACATAGGATAGGGTATCCCACCAGACGAACCTAGAAGCTAAAAAGCTTTCCCCATGTTTTCTCGGGACGACACCGTGGGGTATAGTGCACGACCCGATTTTATGAGGCTCCCCTTCTCCTATAGTTCATGTTTAGCAAGGTTCCCCAAGCAACGTGTGATGAGTAGCCGTCAAGTCGCTCACGCAAACCTTACGTCACATCTTTACCGAGGGCGACGCCCATTACCCATCTATATTGGATAGGGTAGTTAGTCAACCACGCGGTTTTAAGGGTTAGCACCGTGAGGTACAATACTGACTCAGATAATAGTTCAACGGTCGACAAACTACTTATACAACCAAAGGAAAGCTAAAAATACAATATAACATCCCACGGGAGATAAAGGACATTACGAAGTTTGTTTCCGCCGAATACACGAAGATCGTTCTTAAAATACAATATATATATATATATTGCGACCAAAACAAAGAATACCAACGGATAGAAAGTAAGGCGTATAGAAATTAAATTATACTGATTAACAATTATTTTTACGTCGGACGTCGGACAGAAAGACAGAACGTTTAAAGAAAATTTGCCTCATAAAAACTTGTGCAACGAGAAATCAAATTTTGCTCAGTACCTAATAAATGAAAACCACACGCACAAAGATTTCGACACAAACTTAAAACCCATAAATATTTGCAAAAAAGGAAGATTAAGGACTGCAATTGAGGAATTTGAAATTTACAAACGATTCAAAAGCAACCCAGGCATCATATTGAATAACCAAAAGTCATTCCAGTCTAACGCATTGTACGACACATCTAAGACGGTGTACAAGATCCGCAAACCAATATCAGTTACTAGTGTCGCGAAAGCTACGAGATGGTACGTACCAATATAAATCAATTCGTGTGTATTGATATAAATATGTAGTCTAGTATTTTTTTAGGCGTTTTTATTGTTTTTAAAGTGTAAACTGCGACATCAAACTGAGTGACAACTTGAAGATAGAATTACCGTCACTAAAAACGTCCTAACATATACAAATTCTTTAGTTTCCTCTTTATCATATTTAAAAAATATATTGTTGCCTTGTTGGTCTTTATACTATTAACTATGAATGTATTTTAGTTGTACATATAAATTTTCTTTCAACAAAAGCCTACATCTTATGCGTTTTAAAATCTGAGTCACCACGGTTATATTGTCGGAATAATTTGACAACGTTTCAAAATGCTAAAACGGTCGCAATTTATGTCAAAATTTGGTAACATTTAGTAAGTTAGATGTAGGTTCAGTTTTACGAAACCGACAAGCTCTGAAATCAGAAAAATCTGTTCGTATATTTAAAAATTGCAGCTCAATTTTAAAACATTAATTTTGAAGAACAACTTTTCACGTGTAGGTCCTACATACAACATAACACAATAGCATATTTTGTGCAGCTTTCAAATGTGCATCCAATGATGCCTAAACGTGATTTTCCTGTTAAAATAACAGATTTAAAACAAAAGCTCTTTTTGAGGGGAGGGGGGCGTCAACCGTTCGCCTAATACAATAATTGTTTTTCAGTGATCCTCATTGTGTCTTGCTATCAATTGATACATATCGATTGTAAGTTTAATCCATTAACTCGGTCGCGAACGTATTAATTTATTTAGGCCACACAAAACCATTTTTAGTCCCCGCGTTCTCTTACATTTGATTTGTTACGACAGAGTATGAAAACCCCATGATTGATTGAACGACCGATGACTCTAAACTAGGCCTAGCGTTATAGTACGATGCACTTGAAAAGCTTGGAATAGAATGTTTAAATAATTTGCAACGCTTTACAATAGCCGGTCACAAAGGTCTCTTCCCCTTTAACTGTCGTCAGGGTTTCACACCTTGCCTTGTAGGGTATTGTTACTTCACACTAAATGTCATAATAATCGGTAAATTATCCAATAGCTGTGCAAGGCAGAGGTACTGCGTCACCGAGGCATTTATTAAACAAATGTCTAATGTTGAAATTCCAGCTATATATACAGAGTGGAACAAAAGGATTGAAACGGTTTAATATTTCAGCTTCTAATTGACACATAAATATGTGGGCCCGTTTGAATGTTTTTTTAGAATTAGAATGTAGTTTTTTAGCTGACCAAAAATAAAAAAAACTACCTCACTCATTCGATGTTTTTATTTATAAAAATTAAAACCTTTTTAAGTTGCATAGGGCTACACAAATTATTCACACTGTTTTGTTGCCACGGATTACCTCTAAAACTGTATGTATATGCATCTATGTGAATTAGAGTAAAACATGAAGGAGTCGCATAGAGGCCAGGCTTCCAACAAATTGGCCCATAAATCACAGAGGCCCACTAGTGGATGAGGTCGCCTAAAAGCAGTTAGTCAGCTTCCAAGGTTTATGTACATCGATGGTTGCAGTATAATATTGATTGTACTGTAAATCACAATCACAATACAATGAGCAGGCTACCCACCAATCTTTAAAATTGTATTAATTCTCCCTGTAACTGATCTTTCGTCCTATTTACAGTTATTTCTTAGTCTATGACTATTGTTGTATGCTACAGTGATCAAGTCAGTAGCCACATTAGGTTTACAAAAACTATTTAATGAATCCATTGAAACCACTAGTGATGATTCTCATAGCAATGTGTTCACATAATTTTAGTTTATTTGCTAAGAATTTAATAACAAAAAAAAAAATAATAAAATGTATATGTGTCTACAGTTGTTTGTTTATTGTTCACATATTTTCAAATTTAGCAAATGCTAGAGAACAATTATTAGAATGGTTGACTTAAAAGAAATACAAAGAGTGTAAAAAATGGTACTAAAGAAAGATTCAAAATTTCCTTAGATGTAGGCTAACAATGATTTAAACCATTTATAAATAAGGTCATGTGTTACAATTTTAACAATGTTATTAGAAACTGACTGACACAGATTAGTGTCTAATGATGACAACCCCCCCCCCCCTTCATTTTAATAAGTATGCCTAGTATAGAAATTGTAACAACACATAATTATAGTTTTTGTATTAACTGCCTTATTGGAAACTTTCAGTCCCAGATAACATTATATTGATTCCCTCCTCCCCCACTTCATTGTAATAAGTATGACTAATATAGATACTCTAATGTACACATAAATATATAACCATCTTCTTAGAATCTGACTGTCACAGATTACAGTTTAATGACACTCCCTTCCCTTCATTTTATTAAGAATGCCTACTACAGATACTCTAACATACCCATAAATATATGGTGTACTGTTAGTATTAACCTGCTTATTAGAAACTTTCAAACAGTTAATATCCCCCCCCACCCCGACTCCACATGAATAGAGTAGTATAGATACCATAATATACACATAAATATATACTGTTTCTATTTAATCATTCTATTAGAAACTGACTGACAAAGATTACAGTGTAATGTCCCTCCCTCCCCTCCCCTTATAATAGGTATGAGTAGTACAGTTACTCTAATACTCTTTGTAATAGCCATTTTATTAAAAACTTACTATCACAGACTACACCATCTAATGACTCCATGGGCGTCATCACCAGTTCATTATTGGGGGGGACATATATGCCGGGGGTTTGGGGGTATGGAAATTTTTTTAAATTAAACTTCTCAAAACATCGTTTTTATGCATTTATTTATACGTTTGTAACAGAAATGTAATGTTAAAAACCCTAGTAAAGACAAAGCCCGATGTTTACCTTTTAAGGTTTTAAGTAAATCATTCGTTTTCAGCAAAAATATTTTTACATCTCAAATATTGACGGGGACGCATCATCCCCGTGATGATGCCCATGAATGACTCCACCCCTTAATTATAATAAGTATTGTATACCTAATACAAATACTCTAACTTACATATAAATATATACTGTTTGTATTTATTTATGATTTGTTTTAAATAACAACAGCAAAGTGCTTTACAGTTATAGTTAGTTGCAAAATAAACCAATATAATAGCCTACATAGATATAAATAAATTATGAATAGTAAGCAATAGAGTTCACAATAATTTAAATTAATTATTTATTAAAACATGACAAAATGAATGAATTCTTTCAGATTAAATATATCGAGGCTGTACAAATCCCTATAGAATTTGCTCATGAAGTTGTAGTTGAATAAACGGTCCGTTGAGTGACTGGTGATGTGAAATGGAACAATTCTTAGCTGTCATTATGAACATAGAATTATACAGATAAAAGTAAAGCAGGAGAGTCGACCTTGGACTCACTAATTTGTAAAGAAAACTTATTTATTTTGAGGGATCTGTTTTCTATACTGTCAATACTCAGATATTCAATCTGGGAGACTGTCATATTTTTTAAAGAAAACTTGAAAGAAATGATTCTGTATGTGTTCTAGTGTGACCACATCACACTTGGGAGTTTGACTTCCATATTACAGATATGTATTCCAGAAAACTTCTGAACCAGGAGTAGTTAAAGTCAGGAGAACTTTAAGATCTTTCACCTTTACAGAGCACAAGCTGGTGAAACGAGTACGCTGCATAAAGAATTAAGCCCCTTCCTCTTCTCCTCTACAGCAGCAGATCTTCTCCCCCCCTCCTCGTTCAGTAAAATGTGACACCTTGAGAAGTTACGAATAATGTTTATTTAGTATTTTTTTCATTTTTGTCTTTTGAAGTCCATGTTTGTGTATTCTATATGCCACCTGTACTGTTATGTTCTGGAGAAAAATAATTACTTCCGAAAACATGTGCAGTCAGTTTTATAAGAACTTTCAGACTAAGATGAATGTGTAATTAATTAATGAACTTGTGTAGACTATAGTGAGATAGAGGAAATATGGAAAGTATCAATGATAAGGACTCTGAAATCAAGGGAATTGTATGAAATAGGGTTGATAACAAGGTTTTTGCTGTCACAAGTGAAGATTTAAAACAAAATTACAGTAAAACTTCCAAATAACGGACACTGCTTAGACCACATAAAATGTGCCCTATTGGGAAGTTATGCTATCAGGAGAGATGCAGTTATTTGGCCGGCTGATGACAACGCATGGTAAACCACCAGAATAGCGCCTTGTAAAGATATTAAATACATTCAGAAAATTTAAATGGTATACCTAAATTATACGTTCAATAACAAAATACAGTACCATACTATAGTATTTTATATATATAGTACATGTACTGTATTTATGTCATCACTTTTTATCACTAAGAAATCACAATTAGCAGTTAACCTACTGTATAATAAAGTACATTACTTTAATGGATATACAGTCGATAAAAGTGAAATAAATTTAAACATTGGTATTGTTTCATGACTATCTACTGTATTAATCTCACAAAAATACACAATAAAACACAATTTGTAAATTAAATAATATTCTTTACTTATTATTAACTTTGTAACACAGTACTGAATAAACAAATAGGAAAATGTAAATATAAAAAGGGAGAAAACCAAACTATGTAAAGTTTAAAGTTAAACATTTTTGTTTGAGAGCCATCATAATACACAACTATACTACACAGTGTTCTCACGGCAACTTTATTGAAACTAAACTATTAAGGACACTGAAAAGACACAAAGAAACCAAATCTAGTTTCCAGGAAGTCAACTTCCAAGTAATTACCCAACGGAAATTGCAAAGTGTGTTTCAAGATATCTACAATTTCCTAGAAAAGAGTGATATTATATACTCCGCTGTTCTTTATTCAACATTCAACTGACCCATTGGCCATCAATTCCGTGTCCATGTCAATTTTTGGGAAAGTCCGTTATTTAGAAACACTACAAAGGCCAGAAAAGATCATTCCCTTTTGGAGAATACAAAAATATTCGTTCATTAGAGGTGTCTGCTAATTAGAAGTGCCCGTTAAGGGAAGTTTCATTATTTATTTTAAAAAACTGAAAAGGTTAAAGAAGTACAAGAAATCCACAAATGGTAAAAAAAATCCCATTTTGAGTAAGTTAGGAAAAATATTCTTTAAAAATTCTACCATTTCCCAAAAACTCTCAAGATGTTTCTGATGAAATTTCAGCATTTTCAAAGATTATAAATTGATTGAAATATTGATTATAATATTTAACTATTGATGAAATAGTGTAATATACAAGTTTTCAGATAGACAAGAAAGTAAATGCAGCAAATAAGGAATACAAATTCTAAAAGAGATGTAAAATACAAATAGAGAATACATCATGATGTTTATTGGAATTTTATACTTATTGGGAGGCAAAAAGTGCTCTAAACTGAATCTCAGTTAGACTTGGTCCCATGATGACACTGGACTTGAGATTGATTTAGAAAGCTATGATTGGGATAAATAGATTCAAGTTTCTACTAAAATTGATAACAATAATACAAACTGATAAGATAACAGAATTGATAAGACATGACTGAAGACAAACTGATAAATTAGTGACAATTCAAATATTTTAGGGATACTTTGTAGAAAATTGTAGAACTACATAACCCCCGAGAGAATATGTTACTATAGATGAAAAGTTAGAACCATTCAATCCGAGGTGCTCATTCATTCTGTACATTCCCAACAAACCCCCATATATGGCATACAATTATTTGCAATCATTTATACACATACCTTCTACACACTTAAGTTTGAAATCTATTGTGGAATTCATCCACCAGGTTCTTATGATGTTTCTAATGCAAGTTTTGATATAGTCAACTGACTTGTTGCATTAGAAAGGTTTGGAAATGATCACGTAGAATCCTGGCAACATACAATTGATTCACCAATTAACCTTTAGCAAAATCACTTTTATTTGACATTGTAACTATTGTTCCAACATTGAAACTTAACGAAAAGAAATTCATGAAGATTGATTTTTGCTGTCGAAAACATGAGAAATAGGATCATCATGCTTTGGTTTTATAACTATGTAGCTCTTATGTGCATATACAAATAAAAAGTGTCATCTTACTACGTACAGTAATGATCTTTCATAAGATCATGGCTGACAATAGAAAATTTAACTTCAAGTCTAAAAAACAGGAAATAATTTCAGACTATAATAGGAACAAAGGTGGTATATACAGTGGATCAACTTCACAACAATTATACAGTGGCCAGGAGAATGTACAGATTGTCAATAGATATTTTTTATGCATTGCTCAACATCGGTGATATAAATGTCCAAGTATTGTTACAAAGATCAATCTTAGATATGGCACCACATTTAGATGAGTTTAAAAAAAAAGAAGAAATTAGCAACCTCATTAATGAAGTGTCATTTTCAGTAGAGGGAATTGATTCCATTTTTCATATCCATGTAAAAGTAATTATAAATAAACGATTATTGAAAAGAAAGGATTATTAACAAGAAAAGAAACTGCACACAGAGACAATCAGTCTCAAAAAAAGAAGAAAGGATGTTGCAGCTTGTGTGGTAGAGAAAAAACAACGGTAACTGCACATGTTCAGAATAGTCAGATTTCACTTGTAAAAATCATAAGAAATCTGAAATATAAGCGTGAATTTTGCAATGATAATACTTTCACCTATTCAAAATAAAACAACTAAAAATTTGAATGAACCTAAATCAAGGTGTTTTTTAATATTTTGTGTTCTATTATTCCATTTCAAAAATAATGTTTCAAATTTTTTATTTTTTTCTAATTTAAAATTGTTGTTTTAAATTTAAGATACATTATATTTGTTTAAAGGTTTTGTTGAATTTTAATTTGAACATTTATATATTTTAGCAAATTTTTCATTAATAATTGTGTTCTGCATTTATTGAAATTTAAATTGTTTTTTTATCAAAGTCAATTATTAGATTTATTTCAAAAGTTATAGTTTTGAATAACAAGACAGTATTAAATTAATTGTAAACTAATAAAATAATGAAAATTGTTATGACATATTTTATACACCATTTGTATCTTAGTGCTCAGTGTGCTAACCCATGCTCATAAGGTTAATATCCCTTGGCAAATTGTCTCAAACTTCCACAGAGTGGAGTTATCAAAGATGTAGAAGGAGAATGGAATACTCGATTTTTGGCGAGTGAATATAATTAACACATATTTGCTTCATTTAGATGAATTTCGTTGGTACAACACCATTCACATACCCTGTGCAAATCTGACTACATCTTGAGACAGTTGTTTTCAGAAGTGATATTTCATCGGAAGTTTTATCTCATCCACAAGTAGTAAACACAAAGAATGCAGCAATATATATAGCAAGATCGTTTATGTAGATTAAGAATAACCAAGGTCCTAAATGAGACCCTTGGAACTCGTGATGTAACGTAATGTAATTTTTTTTATGAGAGCTAACGATTCGATTTAACTTGTTACGATCTCTTAGTCAAATATGACAGACCACATGAGAACAGTACAAAAAATTGCAAACTCTTCCAGTTTTCTAAGTAAAATATATTGTGAAATGCTGTCAAAGACTTTCTTAAAGTCGGTATACAGTATATTACATCAACTCGTATACCACATTTAAGGTTACTATTGATATGTCAATAATGTAGCTAGATTAATAGCAGTCGACCATTCCTTAAAAAAACCCATGCTGATTTTCAGAAAACGTCTGTTTAGAGGCGTGAGCTACTCAACATTATGGATTCAAATAATTTACTTAAGAGAATTCAAAATTGATATTGGATGATAATTTTCTATATTGTTTATGTTGCTAGTTATAATTATAGGGAAGATGTAGGCAGACTTCCATGCAGAAGGGAAATACTCCAGAGTTCTTACGCTTATTAGAAAACAAGGCTGGGATTCCATCAGGTCCCGGATAAGTGTTCAGTGTTGACAGTTTTTTATTTACAAATTCTTCATTTACGATCATAAGAGAATAACATTTACAGAATGAGTTATGAAACTCCCCAGTCACCGAAGTTGCTTGGGATGAGGTTGTATATACAGAGCTAAAAAAAAATTAACAAAATCATTACTGTCATGGAATGAATTGACCTTTTATAAGAATTTTGATGGTGGAGCTACAACACACTTTGTAAAATGTATAAAGTAGCAAGTTTTGATAGGTTCTCCTCTCAATATGCATGACATATTCATACTAAAGTATTTGTATACAAATAACATAGAATCCTTCAACTCTGCTCTGACCTTTGAGTATTGATTATAGATTTCTTGAAAATTTTATGTAGTAGAGAATTTATTGCATCTATTTTTTTCAGAAATTGTATATCTCAGTTGGTAAACCAAACAGGATATCAGGAATTAAAAAAAAAAAAAAAAACTTTGGAGTAAAGACAAGCAAAAGACAAGAGTTCATAAAAACATCTAATATTAGAGTCAATATCACCATTAGATAATATTCTTTGTCAGTCAATTATGAATAAAAATAAACTAATCAGTTCATGGAGTGCTTTCTTAAAAAATGTATTTCTACTGAGCTCTTGTCTTGATTTCTAGAACAAGAAGATTATATTTATCAGGAGGCACAACCCGATGTAAATCAGTTTTATTTACATTAATATAATCTTTCTGGATTAAAATCAAATCAAGGATCACACCATTATAATTCATTATATTGTTTACTTGTAAAAGTCGCAAAATTTGAGAGATGTTAAGGAGTGTTTTAATGATTTTGCTGTTGGGTGGGTTTATATCTGTCACACATGTTTAATCAAAGAAACCTCAAAGACTATAATATATGAGATTCTGCAATATTCAGGAATGACATCTAAACATCATAAGGTAAAGCAGGAGGACTGTAGACAACATCGTAGACATAGCTTGAAGAAAATACCTCAACAACAACTCATCAAATACTTCATCTTGTAGTTTGGGAAGTAGGTAAGAGTCTTATTTAACATACACATTTACAAGAACTCTGCCATCTCAACTTTTCTCAGTAAGCGACTGGTTTATATTACACCTGTAAATTTTGTACTGGTGACCTAGAATTTCATTATTGGAGATGAGATCATCCACCTTGGATTCTGAGAAAATTATAATATTATAATTACTTATGAGTATATTAACAGTCAGTTTATGCGTAAGGTTCTTTCTAATCTGTGATGTTGATTTTACAAAGAGTGCTGGTCCAAGGGTGTACCCAGGATCAAAACTAGGGGGGTGGGGGGGCAAGCCATGGTCATTCAATATACTATTGATTATTAAAACAGTTATTTCAAGAATTGTATTAAATTCCAGCTACAAAATGTATAATAAAGTTTTTTTTTGCTTCCAGGGGGGGGGCAGCTGCCCCCCTGCCCCTCGCTGGGTACGCCCATGTGCTGGTCTAAAAAAGAGGAGTTCACTGATCTGTTTTTCTTTCATGATTCTGAAGGTATTTTTCTATTTTAAAACAATTGCAAACTATAGGGATTGAATATGGTGTAGGGGACTCATGTATAATGCTTGAAAGCTTCAGTATATTAGTCTTAAGGTCATAAATTGAATTGACATCTTGGATTTCATATAAATAAGAGCAATTGAACGAATTTTGAGTTGTTATTTTTGTTGACATCAATAAAATTAGCATTTCTAGTTCCACAATATACATAAATTTTTGAATTTAAAAAAGCTAAACTTTCCCAACTTTAAGTAAGGTAAAGATGTGACAATAATATTAGTCTTGTAATTTGAATTAATCATAATAAAATAAAACAACAGAATGTCCAAACAATTGGAATTAAAAAATTCCTGTGCATATCCTGCACAATGGGCACATCCTACTATAACTATGGGTACTGAACAAGATTTAAGCAGAAAATCAAATAAATGTTATAGTTGTTCAACATCTGTCTCTGTACAAACTGACGTTTCATATGAAAGTATGACAATAAGGTTATAATATTAAACTATACAAAGATTTAAGCAATAAGGTTATGAGGAGATTTCAAAGTAATAATTTGGTCTAGGACAATTTAAAATTTTTTAATTCCTTTGAGAGTTGTTAATGATGTAATTAACTTATCGCAATATTCTTCTAAAAATGATTTTGTTGTTACTACTTGGAACTGGTGCCAATTGCTACAGGGCCCTAAATTGTAGAGTATAAAAGGAGTGTTTAAAAAAAATGCTTAACTGTAAACATTAATTTTTGCTAAATGTCTACCAAAGATATATAACCAAATATGAGCGGGAAAAAAATGAATTGAGAATTTCTGTTACAAAAAACTAATGGAAAACAAAATCTACAGGGTGTTTCAAAAAGGACTTTACAACTTTGAAAATTCATATAAAATTAATCCAAAAAGGTACAGAGCTCGTTTTAGTGTTGTTTTAAAGGAAAACACATCAAGTTTTGATTCGCGTAGTCCGCTAGTGCCTAATTGCGGCACACAAGCGCTTGCGGCAGTAACATTAAAGATGGCTGCCTTCACTGGACCCGAGCGTGCTAGCTGTGTTTTGGTTTGAAGAATCAAAGTCGGCGACAACAGTTCAGCGTAATTTTCGTACCAAGTATGCTAAAGATCCTCCTAGTAGGCCTACAATTTATGAGTGGCATAGATGTTTTGTAGAAACAGGGTGCTCAGTGAAACATAAGAAATCTTCAGGTCATCCAAGCACATCTGACAAAGTCGTTGAGCAAGTGAGACAAAGTTTTGTCAACAGCCCTACGAAATTTACCCAGCGTGCATCTCGTGAGTTGCAAATCCCACATACGTTTGGCGTGTGTTGAGAAAACATTTGCATTTGAAACCGTACCGATATTTGCTTTTACAAGCAATTAAAGACACTGATAAGATTGCCCGTAAGAACTTCTATGTGGATATGTTAAATCGAGTGGATGATGATGAACATTTCTTGGACAACATAAAATTTTATGACAAGTCAACTTTTCACTTAAGTGGCAAGGTTAACATACATAACTGTAGGATTTGGGGCAGTAAAAATCCACATGAAACATTGCAACATGTTCGTGATAGCCCTAAAGTGAACGTTTTTTGTGCGTTGAGCAAGAGGAAAATGTACGGCCCCTTTTTTTCCAAGAGAGAACCATCAACGGGATAGGGTGTACCTTGATATGTTGCAACAATTTTTGATACCACAGATCGATGAGGATGACCGAGAATGAAATGTTTACTTCATGCAAGATGGCGCACCACCACACTATCTGACTGATGTCCGGGATTTTCTCAACGACCGCTTTCCAGGTCAATGGATTGGCCGTGCTGAGCTAATTGCATGGCCCCCCCTTTCCCCAGACCTGACACCGCTAGACTTTTTCTTCTGGGTTTCATAAAAGATATGGTGTACGTACCTCCTTTGCCGGCCACTCTACCTGACCTTAGAGCAAGAATTTACGCTGCCACTGAGCAGTGCTTTTTGAATCCGCTTTGAAATGCTAGTGCGAGTCTGGGAAGAAATCGACTACCGATGGGATGTCTGCAGGATAACCAACGGAAGCCACATAGAACATCTTTAGTTTAAGGTAAAAAAATTTGAAGTGTTTTCCTTTAAAACAACACCAAAACCAGCTCTGTACCTTGTTTCATTAAATTTATATGAATTTTCAAAGTTGTAAAGTCCTTTTTGAAACACCCTGTATATGAAAGAAAGTAGAGCTCTTCAAAGTGGCAGCCCTCGTTCAAAATACATGATTCTAGGTTTTTTCTCATCGTCTCCCAGACTCTTTCCAACATTCCAAGTGTTGTTGATGAATCCTTTAAATCCCATTCAGAACTCATAAGCGTAGCTCTTCCATGGAATCCAATGGAGTGGAGTCCATATGGGGCCATTTCATAGATGGCCCCATAGGAAACCGTCGAATGGACTGAGATTAGGTGACTTCGCAGATAATGGCCCTCCTCCACCAATCCACTTATACTTTGCTAAAAACTGTATGTTAACTGGGAATAGGTTTTTATTTAGAACAATACTTTGTTAATATACAGATGTTGTTATCATTAATACACTTTAAAATGTGTATCAATGTTTTGGGTGTATTAAAAAGCTTATTCTATAACATTGTTGTCTGATATGCACTGCAGGAATATATACAGTCTTATTGCAAAAATGTTTAAAAATTATGATTTGTGTTGTTGTTAAAAGGGCAAATGTAGATAGAAAATCTAGCATTTTAGGAAATATATTAATACAAACTTTTTTATTGATTTTGAAGTGAGGAATAAGCTCCTGAAGTTTTAGAAACACCTTGTATATTAGTATAGTTATTTTCTACATTTCTATGTAGAAGATGCTAGTATTTCATTCAGTCAAAAATTACGTTCAATAAATAAGAATCGACTTATTAAACACAATTCAGTGAGGCGATACAACTCCTGTTGTTAACCTGTTGACTACAACATAATCCAAGACTATTACATTTCTCTTTCAATCAACACAAAAACAAACAAATATGGGAGGGGACCAATCGGTGCTATAACACCTGAAAACCACATAGATAGTTCTCGGTATTTACAACTATTGTATCGTTCTTATAAAATAACTACCTTTAATTCAACAAACTTAATAAAATACTCTTTTAAAATAAAATTTTATCTCATTTAAAAAAACATTATTAAAGACAACACGACGACTAAATAATCAAATTCAGAAAGTGGTTATCGAATCAAGAGACAGAGTTCACCACCAATCAAAGGCTCTGAAAGATAACAATCTCAAATAACAAAACAGTTGATAATCAGGTAATCTGAACATACAATCCTTACCTTTGACTTTGTCAAATTCATTCTGAGATATGCCATTCGATGAGTGTGCAAGTGAGTTTGTTTAAGATTCGTTACTAAAATGTTTTAAAAATTTTCTTTACTTCTGCAAAGGTACTGGCTTTTGCATGAAAGGTTTTACCTAATCTTTTTTTTTTTATCTGTCATCTGAATATGTAGTAAAAATAATTAAACAATGAAAAAAAAAGAAGGAAAAAACAACAACAAAAAATGCACAAATGAAACCATGTGCTAATGCACACCAGAAAACCAGGTAATAAAGACTTTTCATACAATTCGCTGAGCTTTAATCACAGAAACACCAAATTGAATAGTTACTTTAATAATTTTGTAAGGTTTTGTAGAAAAAGAAGTTAATCTGAACTAAACTTGATTTTTGGCATTTTAGCTGAAATCTAAAGTTTGAGCATAACACATTACATAATTTTAGGTTATTTAACATTGTCTAAGACTGCAGAATTGCCATGTCATCCATTGTTAACAATAAGATATTAATGTTAAAACCACTGTTAATTCCTGCTAGTCAAGAGCAAAAGTTAAGTAAACTTTAAAGTTGCAACATCTCAAAATTTAAAAAATAGTTGCTTAATGAAATTATTTTTAAAAACACTTAAGGAAATAGAACAGATATTTTGATCCATGTCTCTATGAAACAAATTGTTTCATTATTTCACAGCTAAAAGCTGGTCCAACTAATGAGCTATAATTCCAACTAATCCCGGATAACATTGAGTAATCTCCAATTATTCAAATAAAAGGTATAAGCATTTTATAGACATGAAAAGGAAGATGGACAGAAATTTACTCAAAAATGTAACCCTGTTTACTTTAGTTTTTATTAAAAACTTTAGTTTATGTATTTTTTAAAAAAATTGGATGGGATTGGTAGCATTTTTCAGCCTTTAATTAGAAATCCCCATATGGCATTAATTTTAAACTTTAAAAAAAAATTAACCTTAGCCACCAACTTCATTAAATCCAAGGTTCATAATTTCAATATATTTAATAATTTAAAATATATTTTGTTTGAAATAAAATATAATCCTAAGAAACAGATATCCAATAATCAAAAAATTTCTTTTTTTTCATTTCTTCACATTTGTAAAACAAATTTCTGTTTATGGTTAATTGAAAATAAAATCTGTTGAATTTTAACATTGAATAGATGTTAATTAGAAGATAGGCACTTTTCATAATTTGGTGTAAAATATATACATATTTTATTTTATGATTGGTGAATGTTGATCCCTGCTGTGAGCAGAGTGGTAAGTTCTTTCAGGAAAGATTAAGCGGCTCAATTGATAATTTCTCTTTAATTTTGTCAACCCTTCAAGTTGACAAAATATATTGTTACACCAAAGTCCATGGGGTGTAACACTATTAACGATGACATGATTAGAACACTAAAACTGAGATAGATGATAGAAACATGTCCACATTCTTCGTTTTCTGATGGTTTAAGGTTACATAATTGTAACAAGATTCATTTTAGAGATTTCATAACATAAAATTGTAAAATTATCAGGACTGATCTTGAAATAAATGTTTTTTCAAATAATTTCACAAAAGGAAAAGCACACAAAAGTGGAATAAATTATAACGGTTTTTTCATGGACAGCTGATAATTTTCTTACAACTCCCACTTTTTTCATGTACATTAAATTCCCGTACAATTCCCTTTTTTATTCCCCATCATTCAAGAATTCCCCATCACTGGACACCCTGAACAACTCTAATATCTCCAATTTGTTTTCCAAGGTATGTTTCGAACCAGAACAAAATAAAAATATATCATCAAAAGATAAATCACTCAAAATTATGTCATAATGGCAAGCTAATTCACAGAAGGACGCAGATTATTTAATGTAATCTTGAACAAGAAATCACTTGGACAATCTTGCTTCTAAATCTGTATAAAGTTTTTAAAATAAGAATATCTTAGAATTAAACTATTATTCTTGGCTTTGTTCTTAGGTACTATAAGGAATTAAGGACATAATTAGTTAGAAAAAGTCTTTTGAAGAAATCAGAATGACAATAATTATTTGTAACACACCTGGAAAATTGATGAAGTAGCTTACCTTGCAAATGAAGTGGATGTGTTGTGCCCTTGGGTGGGAGGAAAGGAAGTAAATTTTTCAGTGGGGGACCACCGGTTGGATTGGAATATAGGGAGACGTACTTGGCGAGAACTGCTAAAAGGTGAGAAAACTTTATGTAAAGAAACACTTAATTATCCAAAAATAAATGAGCAACATAGAATCAGGTTTATCTTTCACAATAGTTGAAATCATTGTGAATTATTAATTATAATGATAAAAATAACATTTGATTGAACATTTTAAAAGTGAAGAGAGATATATTGTATAATCATAATAAAGAGAGATTTAGTTATTGTAGACTGGACTATTGTTGTTTAAATTGAAATAAAAGAACCCAGAAGGGAATCTCTTTTGTTTCCTAACAGTACAAATATTGGAATATTATTTGTAGATTGAGTTTGCACTTTTTTGTCAAGAGAAACAAGTAAGGATGTTCAAGTAGTAGCTAATATCGTTTGAGTAATTTGAATTATTTTTAGCTTAAAATATTTTAACTCATAATAATTAATTTACAACCACCAAGTTCCTTATTAAGATTGTTTATATTCTTTTGAAAAGTAATATTTTCATTTTCAAGTTCAACAATATTTTCTAATAAATTATCTTCCCCTTTAAATTAACATGTTATGTACTCTCTAGGAGCGGCTTTTGCCTCTGATCTTTGTTTTCCAAGTTACTAATAATAGAACTACTAGTATTGTTGTTCAATTTCAAATTATTACTAAAACAAAAGTTGAAATTACTCACTATATATTCCAGGGATAATACCTCCTAGGTCATCATTTTGTAAAACATTTATAAAAGTATTTACTTTGCAAAGAAAATTTGATAAATGAGCAATAATGTCATTGTAATTCATGATGTTCATTATCGTTAACTTTTGAGAATCACTTCAGGCTGATTTCATTGTAGGCTTGTTATGTTTAATCATAATTTAAAATAAATATACAATTCAATGTCTAGTGCCGAAAAAGCAATTAATTGTATTCCATCTTAATTTACTAGTCTACTTTAAGTAAATATTTAATATCACAAGCACAAGAAGGTCAAAGTCTTGAACCAAAACTGTAAAAGGTTAGTTTAAACAATTCCAAACAAGCTAAAGAATTTTGATTTTTCCAAGAAAATTGCATTTAAACACAGTCAGTCTATCGAGATTTGTCAAAATTTTCTCCCACAAAAACAGAAGAAGATATAAAAGACTTTATATTAATAGATGACCGTTTAGGTTATTTGCTGGAATCCCTCCTCCAGTAATTAACCACTCTCTTTTTAAAGAGAAATCGGATTCCTTGTTAACAACTATGATAAATAAGTATCTACAAAGTTTTGTGATATTCCTGAAATTAACACCCATTTTCTTATGTTTCACTAATAAAATGAATACACTGTTATTTAAATTTTGCAATTACATTTTCACTACTGAATTATTGTTAATATTATCCATAATATATATATCTTAGTATAATAAAGAAGAACTTATTCAATTAAATACATAAATTTAATAACAGATATTTTCAATAACAAATTATAAAGGATATGGGCAAAGAAAATAGGATATCTTAATTTTATTGAAACAAATTTTTATTTATTAAATTTAGCAACATGACTACAAATAAATCAAATTTTAAATAAAATTATAAATGTTTTGTGAAATGGAAACAGTAATGTATACAAACTGCAAGGGAGAGGCACCTGACAAAATCTTAGAATATCTAACACATGTTAGTTTTATTATTATGTAGTCACTAAAACAAATTTAAAAGACCGTATACACTATTTTAATATTACCACAATAAAAAAAAAAAAAAAATTATAAACTTAAAAATAATTAGATGCAGATTTACTGGTAAGCACTCGATTTGGACTGTGCATGGTGGTTGGGCTCACAATATTTCAAATTAGGTTGACATTACTTATTTGTATTTTTTAAAGTTATTGCTATATTCGAAACGCATGCTCTCTGCTAAATGGGTATTAACAAAAATTATTTTGTTAATTTTAACTTACATTTCTGCAATACTCTAATTTGTCACAATACTGAATTCTTTTACATAGTAAAATAAATCTGGCATTTTTTATGAAAAATTCTTATCTTACAACAGTTTTGACTGTTGAATAAGACTGATGAAAAAAAAAAGATCAAATTGAGGAACTCAAGAGTAAAATGTCCATGTTTTAGAGTACATAAAATCTAAAAAGTTTAGTAAATTCAGTACATTGCAAAGCCAAATGAGAATTTAGAGCATATAAAATCAAAATGTTTTCAAATTTCAGAGCAATGTAAAAGCTAAATAAGAGTAGACTTTATGAAAACCAAACATTTTAGAAAATTCAGTACAATGTAAAGTCAAATGACAGTTTAGAGCACATAACAAAGAAAAGTTTAGATAAATTCTGAACAATGAAAATTTGTCAAATGAGAATTGCAGGTAATGTTTCGAAAAGAACATGAACAAATTAAAATGGATGCAAAAATTTAGGAATGCAATCATCATATTTCTAAAGTTATGACATATAAACACCAAAATCGGGATCACTGAAAAAAAGATAATAATATTGTCACAAGAAGGACACATTAATATGACAATGCTTCGTTATACTGGGTATGACTTTATCACAATCTTAGAAATAAATTTACAAAGTGTGGGAGTGGGGTATGTCTTGTGAGCTCCAATGACAGTAAATCTACCTTAAATAATAGTTATAACTTGTAAAAAAAAAAAAAAAAAAAAAAACTATTTAAATGTTACTTAAAACAAAAATATCTGAGACATTACACTAACCCTGTTAAAGTTTTGTATACAATCATTCCAATATATTAAAACGTAGAAATGTAAAAGGATAACATTATTATGAACTTCGGTAACTTAAAATATAATAAAAGAACTGATTAAACATTAAGTAAATAGAAATATAAACACAAAATATCATAAAAATGAAAAATAGAACACCATTCAGATGAACAAAAACAATAGAGCTTAAATAAGTGACAGTATTTAAAAAAAAACAAAAAAACTCTTAATTAAAAAAGCTTACCACCGATTTCATTGACAATAACATAATGTACCCTATATATTCCTTTATTTTTGAACAGTAATACTACTACGTCCACTGATATATTATATTAGGCTTAATATTTCTGTTTTACTGTTAACCCTAGAACTAGTAAAAGTCTGATGTCTGACACATTAAAGTTTTCTGAAATGGCAACATGTTGGATATAGGGAGCATTTGTAGGTACTCTGAAGAATGTACATTTGAAGCCCTTGTTAAAGTTAAAGTAGAAAGTATTGATGGATAATCGTTCAAACTATTGAATACTTGTGGTATAAATTATCTGTAATGATTTTTTTCTGCTGACATTTGATGTAACCTTTACATTTTAGTCATCTTGTTTGTTATTGAATATGTTATCTTTTTTTATCTACCAAATGAAAGGTGATATTTATGCAATACAATAGAAGTAGACGTTTCAATGATCAAGTCATTATCACCATCCTTAGTTGTCACATTTACTGAACTATACAACCCTTGTCTTCCTTCTTAATTTTTTCAAATTATCTTGTGAGGTTATTTTTCATTTTAGAAGAATTTTGATCATTACTAATAACTATGGAGTACGATTGTAGTGATGATACATCATTTAGAGTGTTTGCAAGAAGAAGATTATGAATTGGTTCCATGAATCAGACTGAAATGATGAACTAGTGATATAAAGTGATAAACATTTTTGAAATCTTAATTAACATTAAAATGTTTTGTTGTAGATTTGATTGTGATATATCAGGAAAGTTATAAAATACATTTAATCCAAATTAATTTTTTTTTTTTAAGTAATAGTCCACAAAAAAAACATGCATACAGGTATTCCCTGGAATGTTCCGAACACAATTATGTATATTATCTGCATTATGCACAAATGACTGTCAGTTCTAGGGTTAAATATACTCTAATTAGTATAAAGTGCTGACTAGACACAGTTTCTACCCCTTCCTGAAAAATTACTAATATTAAACACAAATAATATTATCCATATTTTAATTAGAAACATTTTTTTCTATAAAATGTGGTAGGAAAGCTTTTCTTTAACATTTATTTTTCAAATATAACGGAAAATTATATGAAAATTATTTTAGCACCATAAGACACAAACACACGCACGCACACACACACACACACACGTCTGAAGAGTTAGATATTAACATTATCAAACAATTAAAATAGTATTAAATTTTTTTGAACATTCTTTATTTACCCTCCATATTGATGTATATGATCACGAATATTAGGATAAAACTATGTTTATACTGATGACATGTATTTATATAAGCGAGTTAAATTTACTGGCTCATAGGACTTGATAATAAATTAACAACCTTTTTAAGACGATGCCGTAGTCACTATAAAGAACAACATCAAATATATTGGTTTATTTCATTACTATTTTTTTAATTAAAAAACAAATATGTTTTGATTTATTAATAAAAGCAACGCCTGAGTGTGACACATTTATCAATGGTGATGGCAAATAACTATACCGTGATCAGTATAGAAAAAGTTGGAAGTTGGAACTCAACTTAGATTGAGTTGTACTCTTAAAAAAAAAAGAAAAAAGAAAAGGAAACTTAAATACTTGGACATTCTTAAAAGAAAACTTTTGTTAATCCGAGCAAAATAATTGGAAATTTAACCTCAATGTAGAACATAAACATAAACATGTCCCTTTAACTTGATGATATGTAGTTTGTATTGAAAAACTTTTAAAAAAAGGGAAATTGATGGCGAATATCAATGCACAGTATGATATTGATAGGGATTGATGGTGTATACACAGTTTTGCTGTTATACATACTACTATACTGCACAACTGTTACCCCTTATCTGTAGTAATTAACAGAGTTTTAGTGCATTTTATTTAGGTGTATTCGCAGTATGATATTGCAAAGGCATTGATGTGTATTCGTACACAATTTTCTGCTATATATATTTTATTGTAAAAATATCAGTCCCAATCTGTCACAATTAACAAGGTTATACTGTATTTTATTTTGGAGCTACGATTCGGTGTGGTTCGATGTTTCTACATTTTGTATTGAATCATGAGAGATTGGAGTCAGGAATCTACTGCCTCAACACTTCTAAATTAATGGATCAACCTAACTCATTGCGACTGAGAAAGGGCTTCCTCTAAGAAACAAACAATCAAGTTTTGTGCCAAAAAATATAAAAATTTATATCAATATTGCACACAGGATCAATATAAAGACGAAAGAAACATAGTTTATATTTACTCAATCTCTGCATCTCTTGGAGACTTACCAGTTTTTAGCAGTAGAGTAAAAATGGTGATTTTTTTATTTTTAAATCCAAAATGAAGACTAATCAATCTGTGTTCCTAATTCATGTTCTATATGTTGACATCCACAGCATTTAACTAATTGGTAGAATTTTCATATAATTTTCCACTAAAAATAGATATAAATACAATTAAGCACTATGATTTTTAAAAAACTGAATCCACTGAAAGTTATAATAAAAATCATTTTTCAATTTACATCTAATTAAACTGACATGTTAAAATACAACTATTTTAATGGATTTAACTTATGAATAAATTGTTGTTTGTTTTTTTTTTTGTAAAATACCATTAAAAATTATAATAAAAAGATGAATGACCTAAACCAATGTAAGCAAATATTTTATAAGAGATAATGTAATTGTTTTATACAAGAAATTTGTTCATCAAATTTGATTTACATCCTGGATTTTATAAAATTATAATTATGAAAGTTAGCGTTGGCAAAGGTCAGTCAGTAGCTCAATATCAGAGATAAATAAAATTATTTTAATAATTCATTTTTTTATACATAACTATATTTTCACAAGTTAATATTTATCATATTGCTGCATGAAAAAAGTGAAAACAATTAAAATAACTAAGAGAATAAAGCTCTAATTATTATGTCATTTGCTATTATGAAATAGTAATGAGTAAATTCATCAATGATTCAGCATGATAAAAGGCAGATACAACTCGTGGAACAAAACTAGCTTAATATTATAACCACTCTTATAAGATGCCCTTTGGTAACTCTTTACAGGGTAAAGTGCACCTTACAAAGAACAATCTTTTGATATTTCTTTATTTTTATTTGAGTCTCCTATTCATAATATATAGATAGTATCGAGTCGTAAAATAAATTTGTGTACAAAGACATTCATTATATCCTATGCAATTTACAATAACTGGTAGTTCTAAAAATAAATAGTAGGCAATGTAAACAACACACACAAATTTAAATGAAAAAATAGCAATTAAATAATTCTTTAATCGAGTCAACTCATAAAATGAACAAAAATTTAGGTATGAAAATGTGTTTTTAAACACATTAACACCAAACACACTCGCAAACACACACAGATACACACGTTTGAACAACAGGCTGTAAGACCTGTTTACCATAATAAATAAACTAAAATATTATAACTTGCCAATCTCGTATTCTGAAATAGCAGCAGCAATTGCTTAGGAATGATGGTGCAAGCACAATTGAATCTAGACTTTAAAAAACATATTATAAATAACAATAATGTGAAAATTACCCGAACAAATACCGAAGCAAAATTATTTGCTTGCATAACTTATGGAAAAAAAATGAACATGAATAAGATAATGGTGACTATATTTGCATCAGGCCTATATAAGTTTTAGAACAGCCGTGCTCTACGCTTAAGTTCATTTCTTCGCCATTGTGGCATTCGGTAGAACTCTGAACGAGTACACTGGAACAATGTCTCAAATTCTGCTTCGGAGAGATGTCGCTGAAGAAAGAAAAACAGAAAATAATAATTTTAATATTTAAAATTTTTACAAACTACATAACTGTGGATATTTGTAGTCTGGACAATTAGTTTTGATTATAAAATCCTAGACTTTTTCCACATTTTATTTGGCTATGTTTTCAAAATCCTTAGACAGTTTAAAAAAATTTTACTCTTCAATTAAGTAGGAAGCAAAGTAGTGTGATGGTGGTAAAACGTTGACATTATAGTGTTGACTAAAGAGTGTTATTTGAAAAATAAAATTGAATAAAAAGTATTATTATTTAATATAAAATTACAAAACTTTATGCATTTATTATGATGGGTACAAACATCGAAAAAATTACAACAAGCCATTTACATACAATTACCATAATGTAAAACATGAGTCAGTAGTAGTTACGGCATAGCAAATCTAGTTGTAACACCTCAAATTAGGTTAGGTTATATATTCAAGTGGACTGTATACATGTAATATAAAACTGGTTTGTGTAATGTAGACCACTTTAGTATAAAATCAAACCTATTCATGGTGTTACAGCTAATAACAGCTAGATATTTACAGCTTAGTAGAATTTATAAAATATCTACTCCCTCTTATTTTTCTTTGTGGTAATAGTATAGAAGGTACAATGTTGTGTGGTAATTTTTGCTGATTAGACCTAACATTTAAATTGCACATAAAAATTATTACAGTTCGATTAAAAACTAAACAATAGAAAAACCACTGAGCACAATAAAAGGATTAGAGAAGATAATAATGATATATTTATTAAGAATGTGAAACTGCATAATAAACTATGAACAATATATATATATATATATATATATATATATATATATATATATATATATATGCCATTAAAATTATAAGAAACAGATGTAGTAAGTTGTAGCCTATTTTAGTAACTGATTAATGGTGTAATGAGATATAAATGTTTGATCTCTGCTTAAAAATTGTATTATATTTTTCGCCATTAGGATTACATGTAGCCATTATGGAAGCTAACATATGGTTTTAAAGATAGCATAACCCACATTAATTAATCTCGGCCTACATTAAATCACACAACTTTAGGCTTCAAGATTGTTTGAATGAAATTCTGTAAAAATTTCATTTGAATAGAACAAATTGCAAATATTTAATATTTTAACAACAAAAATATTAATTACTACATAATTTCTACAACATCCAATGAGCCTTGTAAAAATTAATATATCAAAAACAATATCAAAAAAGTAATCCCCAAACTACAAATAAAAACACTTAGTATTGATTTAAATCCCTCCGAGAATGGTAGTTCTGTTACCAAAATGTGCATAAGGGTTTATTAAACTTTCTTATGTTAATTTTGTTAGTGTTTTATTTGTAGTTTGGAGATTACTTCTTTCATATTACATAATTTCTGTGAAATAATCTTAAATTTCACATATATCAATTGACCCTGGAACTGGAAAAAAAGACAATTTCCAGAACATTATGATGCTGGATATATGGCAAATTTGTAGATGCTCTGAAAAATCAATATTTACAGCACTAGTTCCTGTAAAATCAAGTTGAAAGTAGTATAATTCGATAGATAAACGTTCTAACTATTGAATACTTGTATTCCTCTTTATCAACAGAATAAATCGAATCTTTTCAGTTGATATCTGAAATAACTGTTTCATATGCACAGTTTTAGTCGGCTGGTCAGTTATTGAATAAGCTTATTGTCTTGTGAGGTCATTTTATTTGTATAACTATTAATAACTATGGAGTATGATTGCAGTAAAAATATAGTGTCTAGACTTATAACATTAAGGAGTATTTGCAAGACAAACATAAATCAGCACCAACAAATTAGTCTGTAGTACTGTTGTTCTTAGTATATACTATCTAAAATAATAAATGAATATATTTTTTAAAAATACATAAAGAAAACAAAAAAAAAGATCAACAATGGTGAATTAAATGAATATTAACCCTTATGGCTCCTATTAATTATGCCGAACCCACCCATTTCACTCCACATTAATTTCAAGTTTCACCTACAATCGTAACACATACTTTTTAAATAGAATAATACACCTACTAAACATACTTCAATTACAATAATTGCAGTATCATAGTACAGCTAAGATTTCAAACTTCAATATTCATGTATAAAATATTGATTTTTATATGATATAACGTATTATTTATATCGATAAAGTAATAGTCCGATGGTATACTGAAGAATGTAAATATATTTGTTTGTTTCTTAATATACTGACTAATACTTAATATTTATTCTAAACATTTCACAATAGTATACTATGTATATTCATCTAAACAATTATATATAACAACATAGCTTTTGGATAAATTATCTGTGGTTATTTTATGACATTGGGATACATTTTAGGAAATTTACAAAAATTCATCAATATTGTTTTTTTTTTCCTTTCTATAGATTATTTATATTTTATTTCACTTTTCTCTTCAAAACAATATTCTAAAACTTTTATATATCTTAGATTTATCTTATGTTTTTTATCATTTTTATTCAGAAAAGTATATAAAGTATTATGAATTAGAGTTTGACTTTAAAGGTTCACCAAACAGAATTTTTTATTGTTGCATAAGATAGTGACTTTAAACTATTATTATAAAAAAATATTGTGTACCTTCCTCTTAAACAATATATAACAATTTATGTTTTGACAAAGTACCTATTTTTGGTGAAAATATGCTTACAATAAGGCGAAAAAAGGATGACCCTACAGAAATTTACGAATGATTGGTACTCCTGTTTTACACTATCATAGTACCTCTATGTTACATCATAATTTTATGTAAAATTCTGTAGTCTAAGATAGTGTGAAATTGTGTAAACTTAGATTTTTGAAAAAATTCCAGACTCCAAGAAGGAATAAAGGTTGAATCATTAAGCCTAGATGTTGTAATAGGATTAGATTGTGGGATTTGTTTGTATGCATTGGTTATTTTAGCGACTCTTTTTTTAACCCTTTTCCTAACAGTATTTTTGTTATTCTAGACCCCAGATTGTCTGAAAATATAGGCCTAATACTTAAAGTACTATCATCATTATTGATACTAATATTATTTTCTACATTTACTAAACTATCTTCTAGACTCACTGAATTATTATCTAAAAGTAAATATTCACAAAAATCCATATCAAAACATATTTCATTGTCACTCGAGTTATAATCACTTCCATTAGGCCCATGTGTAAACAATTCTCCATCACCAAAAATATTGTAAACTTGAATTTTTTAGAGTCATCTAAAGCCATTATTATAGATAATATATTTAACAAAAGCAATACAAATTATAAAAAAAAAAACAACCAAAACAGCAAACACATTTCAAAGTTCCAAGGTTATGTTACGACTGATAAACTATGTCTTACTTAACAGATGAATAGCAGATGTTTTAAAATAGAAGTAAAACGAATTGATTATCATCGGTTTTATTTTATTTTGGTTGCAAATAGTTTCTCAAACTCTAAAGAGAGTTCACCACTTATCCGATAGTTGGTAAAAGTTCTATAATGTATATTAAAATCACCAGCGGACGTTATCCGACATTGGATACGAATGGATATATTTCAATGTGGGACATATCGCTTTAGTAGTCGTAAGGGATAATATTTTTTTAATGAATTTGACTGAGTAATCATTAGCAAATTTTTTCTTATTTTCTTCACACAAAAACTGCTATGGGTGCCCAAGTGTTGAAAAAAAAATCTGTTAAAAATAATTTATATGTTACATAGCTAGAAAGTTACAAAATACATTTTTCAAAGTGAATTTTTATGTTTTTCCAATACCATATCACATAAAAAAGTAATAACCATTTTTATCAATACATAACAATAATATATAGAATGTTCTAAACAAAATGATAATTAAAATGTTATACATTATTTAGTTTGTTATGCAATTTATATCATACACCACACACCATTATGTACAATATAGGCTTGCCAGTTTTAGGTTAAAGAGATTTTATTAAAACTAATTGAAACATGCATGGCTTGACAAGAAACAGGTAATACTCACTTCTAAGTTACAACGATCAACATCAGCAGGCAACCTGTAGTTGGTAATAAGAAGAAGATGATAAGGGTATATTTTAGGAGGTTCTGAAGAATGGGTAGTGGCCATGTTTGGCAAGGAATGGCGTAGGTAAGGACTATAGGAAGCAGCGAAGCCTAACATACCAGTATAAGTTGAAGATGTGGCAAGTTCAGGACCCTACAAGTAAAAATACAAATATAGAAAAATAATTTTACTTTAAGATACACTGGAAAACATGGACTGTTAATTAACACAATACAAGTTAGCTATACAAATAAGTCCTCTAATTTTTCATATTTGATTTTGAACCAACTATTTTTTCTTTTCCTTTTAAACACAAATAGACTACTAACAATTGAGCAAAACAAATCTAATGATTTTCACACAGTTATTTCATAGAATGAAAACGTGTCTGGGCCATCACATTGCTCGGACTTGCAATTATTGTGTCCAATAAACACTTATGATTCAGATGATGGCAATCTTATAAATGCAATGCGGCAAGCTGTCCTCAAAGTTACCGGAAATGGGTAACTCTATAGTCTCTAATTTCACCCACACTATGAAGATGGACAATCTATTTTGTATGTAAAATAAAAAATTCAACTACAAAATTTTAACCTGCTAAGTTCTAAGTTAAAATATATACAGAATGTCTTTTAAAGGTGAGGCCTAAGTCCGGAAAGTGATTCTACATAAGATAATGACGAAAAAAGTCCAGGTAACAGAGGTCTGGAAATGCTTTTGTTTTCCAGTTATCCCCCCCTTTTTTTGTATGGACAGGAGACAGGCTTACCTTGGAAAATGGTCCTTGGTATTACCTAATAGTACATAAGTAAGAAAACACACACAAAAAAACACTATAGTTTTGAAATATTTCGTAAACACTGTTCACTTTCTCAATCAGTAGAGTTAAGAAGAAGACTGAAGACTGAGTTTTTGTGTGTGTGTTTTCTTACTTATGTACTATTAGGTAATACCAAGGACCATTTTCCAAGGTAAGCTTGTCTCCTGTCCATACAAAATCTAACCAATCTATATATATAGATTGTCACTAAACCTTTTACCGGGTTGTACGAAAAACCGGAACATTCTTTCATATATATATATATATATATATATATATATATATATATATATATATATTCAAAATGGTGGCTGTTTAAAATTTTTAATGTTAAATATTTCAAAAACCGTTTAATATACAAATAAATTACAAGAAACCAAAAAGTATTTTAATTTTTTTCTGAAGCTCAAAAGATAACCAGGTTTCGGATAAAAACTAAAAAAATTATTTCTGGTAGTTGTCTACCTTAATACCTATTAAAACAACAAATGTTTAGTTGCCTAAAATTGTTAAATCTGTTAGCTACATTGTTGAATCGTTGCTCTTTTCTTTGAAAAGTAAACAGTTAATATAATATTACTCTCATTGAATTAGTGTATTCTTAATTAATTGTGAAAATTGTCATTAATTAACATTAAATATGATTCAAAATTACACAAATAATGAACTTGCTGATACGCATTTAACATATGGTAAAGCCAAAATGGCTTTACCAAGAAAAGTATCAAAACCACCGTCATATAATAGAAAATTATTTGCACATCTTCATTGCACGTTTATTGAAACTGGAAAATTGGAAGCTGTCATGATTGGTAATGGTAGAGCTAAAACAGTTTCAACACCAGAGGTAGAAGAAAGAGTTTGAAACAAATAGTTGAAACAATTTTTCACAGAATCCAGAGTTTTCTTGCAGAAGAGTTGCTATGCAAGAAAACATATCTCGTATAACAGTAAAGAATATTTTACACTTGTAGTTATTGTATCTGTACCACCTACAACGTGTACAAGCTCTACTACTAGGTGATAAGCAACATAGGATTGCATTCAGTCAATGGTTAATAATCAAGTAAACATAATGCACAGTTTACATCAAATATATATTTTTTACAGACCAGGTGTCTTTCACTACAGATGGAAACTTTCACAATAGATATGTTTGGTACGATGAAAATCATCATGCAGTATTTCAATCTAGAAGTAAACACAGATTTTCATTGAATGTTTTGGAAACAATCTACATGGAAAAGAAAAAAAGGGCCTTTCTTTTGCCACATAGATCGACAGGCGACTCTAATTTGAAATTCATCACAAATACCCTATCCAAACTTTTAGAGAACGTTCCTTTGTAAAGTGTAATGAACATGGGGTTCAATCATGATGGTGCACCCACAGACTTTGCAAATGATGTCAGACAAACATTAAAGGACCGTTTTCAAGGAAGATGGATCAGTCGGGGTGCATCCGTTGGTTCGCCTGTCAGATCACTCATTAAATTATTATCTATGGAGACATGCAGAGTCCCTGGTTTATTTAACACCAATTGTCGATATTCATCACTTGGGGGATATAATTGCCCGTGCTTTTCAACCTAGCATTGTAGAGTGTGTACATCAGTCACTAATGAAACGTGTGGTTTGTTGTGTTAGAATGGATAAAAAGGACACATTGAACATTTGTTGTAATTCTCTTCAAAAAAAGACTCTAAATGTAACATGCTGTACATATTTATTGGTTTTTCTCATTTTAATTACATTATAGTACTTATTATAAAATAATAATATACCGTTTTGATTAATTACATTTGTTTGAATTTAATATGTATGTATTTTAATTAATTTAATTAATTAGAAATAGTTTTTGAAATAATTTTTTTTTTAAATTTCTTACTTTTGAGCCATTTTTACAATTATTAACCCTAGAAGCGGCACCGACCCTCTCAGCGGGTCGATTTTTAATGCATGGTCTAGCCTAATGTCCGGAAAACATGTATTTTGCAATTCAACATTACACCCACTTAAAATCGTCCTATCGCAATAAATAAAATACTGTTGGAAAGCTAATGTTCCTTAGATGCATATTCATGCAAAAAAAAAAAAAAAATTACCACAAAACGTTATAAATAATATTTCAAAAATTGGTGAAGTTCGTATATTTTTGATGCGTAAAATCGTAAATTTCCAACTCTGCTGTTTTTAGTAAACGCGACGTCATTTTTCCCCATATGATTACAAATCTATTTATCTGTCAATTAAGTCAACCAAAACACTGTTCTATATATCACATGTCTCTTTTTCTAACCGTAGATTACAAATTTTTCTGCGTCTCACAGATCCAGAGATATTTCTACTTGACGAAACTAGAAACTTGACGGCACGAAATTCAATTGGCATTCGGTGCAGTTAACAAAAAAACATAATCTCTTTTTCATTTGGATTTTTTGTTTCGATATTGATAGTATGTTGTAGATGAAATTTCATTCTTCAAGTTGGTACCATTCAATATAGGCAATACTTACTTAGAAGGTTTTGTTTTGATCTCGGAACATACGGAATTGTGCAACGTAAAAACTGTAACAAATGACGTAGCGCATATTGTTTTGGGGTTAGATATTTGTTATTTTGAAGGTTTGTGTATACAAATTGTATATAAATTTTGTATACAAGTTACAATATATGTGTTTTTATTTCTAAAGTTTATGTTTTTGAGTGAATTTTTAGTTTGTGAAAGGTTTATATTTGGGATAACCTAAGAGCTAAATTGTAAATCTAGGCTATAACCAAATTTTCTTATATTGAATGTTTTACTTGATTATACAAGTGAATATGTGTGTTATTCTTTGTAAAGTATATGGTTTTAGTGAAATCTAATGATTTTGTCTTAGACCTAGCTTTAGAAAGTTACTAATTATGCCTAAATTGTCGAGGTGTCCAACCTAACCTCAACCATCAGAGTATCACTTTTTAGGGGAAATCGTTATTTTTATTTTGAAAATGTAACAAATTATTATTTTTTCCCCTAAATATATTCACAAATATATTACAAATCTCTAGTATTCGTTGTAAAATTTCCGAAAAATCTATTTGTATGGTGTCATTTACGATTACTGTGAAATAATTCTCTTTTTACTCTTCGATTTTTTGGTATTTGACCAAAAAACTCCAAATCTGATACATCTAACATTTTTTTTTTTTTCACTACACACCTAGATTCTATGCACATTTCTGAACATAATTATATATAGAACTTTTCTATAAAATATATATTACTATTTTTGGTAAATTGTTGAAAATAAAATGAACAATGTCCCCTTTTTCGTAAAATAATTTTTTAAATTTTGAAAATGTAACAAATTTATTTATTTTTTCCCCTAAATATATTGACAAATAATACAAAATTTTTTTTGTATATCTTAGAAAAAGGTGGTAAGCTATTGATTTTGGGTGATACAGGTTTTTCTGAAATATGATAACATCATTTTTTGACATGTAACATACTTACTCAAAAACCGTTTAAAATTTTTTTTTTTTTTATTACATAGACGAATTCTATGCATCTTTCTGAGAAAAACGATGTCTAAGTTTGGTTTTGTATAAAAATAATATTTTTTATTAATTTTTAAACAAACGAAGAATTATCAAGAAAATTAACCATGCCGCCCCTAGGGTTAATAAAGTTCATAAAAAGTATCAACAAATAAAACTTTTAGCTTTTAACCCATAACCCGGTTATCTTTTGAGATACAGAAAAAAATAAAAACTGTTTAGTTTGTCATTAAAAAGTAACTCTTTTGATTTTTGTAGTTCTTTTCTAAAGTTAACGGTTTTTAAGATATTTGACATTAAACAATTTAAACAACCACCATTTTGAAAATAAACAAAATAAGGTTCTGGTTTTTCATACAGGAGTTTGGTGTTATACATTTATATTTAAAATAATAATAATAAAGACATATAACTGGAAAACAGAGCATTTCCGGTGACCTATGTTCATCATCAGTATGTCATGTAGAATCACTTCCCTGGGTTTTGTTTCACCTTTAAGAGACACTCTGTATAACTGCCTAGTTTTTCATATTTGACTTTGATCCTTTCTTTTTAATTTAAAAAAATAGAAATACAACATTCATAGATATTTAAATATGTTTTAACTGCAAAACTTAATTCAACATGAACATTTTGAATAACAATAATTGGTATTTTATATTATTCATAACAATAAAAAACTTAACATTTTCTAATTTTTGAAAATAGAAAATACAGTATACTCCCGATTATCAGTGGAAAAATTAAGTAAAAAATGTTTACGGTTCTCTTTACCTGTTTAGTACGGGTAACAACCAGTAAAACTACGATAACAAAGTTGTACAGTAGAGATAAGCTTACTGTCTAGAGTGGTTGAACTGTGACGCTAATGAGCCTGGATTCGAGCAACTGATGGGCAAAGAAATAGCAAAAACAAGAGAGGGCAAAATGTAAGCGAAGAGGAAGAAGGAACGTACGCGCCTGCTCGATTGACACACGAAGTGACCTCGCAACACATCAATGGACTGGACTGCTCACTACTACAGTATTTAGAGGAACACAATGATAAAATGCAGTTAGCTGAAAAACTGATGCTAAGAAAGTTCAGTTAAGAATCAAGACACTATTTTTGTTATCCGCAATTTCTGTGCCACCTAATTTCACGGATAATCGGGAGTACACTGTATAACTAATTGAGCTTCTAATAAAAAAAATTCAAATTGGCCCACTTTTCAGATTGAATTAGGTCAGAAATTTGTAAAATGACATGTTTGCTTTATGGGGTAATACATTTTTAAATAGTGGTATAACTTTTAAAGTTAATTGCATATTTGGGACAAATGTATAGTATTTTTTTGGATGAGTGTGTGGGGGAAACTTTTTGTAATCTTTGTTCACTCTTTATTTATTATGATTAGAAAATGATGTTTTCAACGTTTATTATATTTTGTTATAAACATTTTTATCATTCTAAGAGTACATCTACATGGATAAAAATCTAATTACAACGAATAATAAAATAAAACAAATTAAATTGTATTTTACTTTACTGATTACAAAATGTAATCAACAAACAATATTAATAAATTCTTAATTACTGATTATTGTAATTGTTGTTTGTAGTCTCTTCTAAGGTTTTTGTTGAAATATATACAAATATATTAATCTATAATGATTAAAAGTTACATTACAAAAAAAAAAAAAAAATAATAAATCTAAATATCTTTAAAAAATGTAATTACCATGTATTTTATCCTATGACGGCTATTATGTAATATTTCTATGCAATATTAGAGTATTTAGAAGTGTGCATGTAGTGTTTGTTGTGTTACTTGTTTATTATTTAGTTGCAACAATATTATCGTTAATAATTAATTAATAATTGAACCTTAGCAATGAACATTTTGCATGTAGGAAAGGGAGGTTTAAGTTATATATTGCAATTAAATATTTTTTCCTTGTAGTTTATAGGCGAAAAACTTCTCGGTCATCATTGCCTTATATAAAAAGGAAGAAAAGAACATAAAATAAAGACCACTAGTCCTTGAATCTAACAACATTAGGATCGGAAAAGAACTAGATCCTCAGGTTAGTCAAGAGAGACTGGAGAGGAAAGTTGAAAGAGAAGGATCTAATCTAAGACTACATGAAAAAAAAGGTGTAGATCAAGTAATGTCACTTGGGATTGCTATAACTCACTATATGTGGACCTTTTAAGGGTATATATATCTTGGTAAAATATATATTCTGTGACAAAACCATCTTAGTAACATATTTTATCAAGGTTGCTTGCATATAGTTAAAATATATAAATTACACCAAAATAACTTAATTTATCCAGTCCTACATGTTAAATATTTGTTGCTAAGGTTAAAAACCTTAAATGAAAATATTGTTGAAACTAAAAAACACAATACACACACTGATCTTGACAAATGCATGAAGGACCAATAAATTCCTTCTTATTCAACGTAGAAAGGTGAGATAGATAAGATGAAACATGTCAACTGAGACAGGCTTCAAATACATGGTAATGTTCAATTTGATATATATATTTAGATGTTAAAAGTATCCTAATTTTTTTTTCTTCAGAAAAATACTTTTACACACCGTAGATTAAAAATGTAATTTGTATTTTAAATCTATAGAAAATAGAATCTTGAAATAACTCATTGAAATTAATAATATAAACAAATAATAATAAAGGTGTGCTGTGACTACTAATTGTTAAATCTACTGAAAATTAATTAAAAACTTATATATGTTCATAAATGATTAATAGTGAATGATTGGTTAGTGTATACATACCATAGTGCCATGGTCCACCTCCGAAATCGATCCACCGGAAACTGTGAGTAAGAGAGAAAGAGATAGGTGTGAGAGAAGCAATGGGGCTCAACAAGCACTAGTAAAGGGTAAGCATGAAGCTAAATTACAGTTTCATAGAGGCAATTCTATTTAATGTAGTAGCTTATGTAAAATTTTAGATTAAAAATATCATACTATTTATAGTTCATATAGAGGACTGTATACAATAAACAAGAAGTTTTGTAAAAGAATTAAACCAAATGAACTGGGGTTCTATATTTTAAAATAAGTTATTTTAGTCAATTTACCTTACCAAAATGCATCGCTACATTTTTGAGCTACAGCTCCCTAAAATCAGAATTTAAAAAATGTTAATACTTTATTTAAATTCACAGTTTAAGGTACCAAAATTCAAATTTGGTACATTTTAAATTGTTATTATTACCTCCGCTTTAGTATACTTTTGAGTTTATATAATATAATTTAAGCTATACAAGGAGGGTATTGAGGGAGAGTAATGCAATTTTGGGGTACCACTTTTTTGCCATATTCAAGGTATATCTTTAATTTTTATTTTCTTTATAGGAGCTGCTATTTTTAAGAAAACATGGGTAAAATTCAAAAACATGTTTAAACACCCTAAACAAATTTAAAAAAACTAAAATTGAAATCACAAAAAAAAAAAATTTATCAGCCCTTCTTCCTTTCTCAGCACAAGACAGTTTTTTCTTAAAGCAAATAAAATCTATCGATGCCCTTTTGCTAATACCTTTGAACCACGCTTTCTTAAAAAAAATTAAAAAAACAACAACAATGCTCCTTTAAAAATAAAAGGTATACAGAATTTGTATATGTTTTAATGGTCTACAGATAGTTTTATAAATTTTTATTTTTAACAAGGGCTAAAAGTTGTACCCCAAAATTACTTCCTTCCTCTCCCCTCCTTTAGGGTACATTATATAAACTGAAATGTAGACCAAAATGAAGATAATGAGAACTATTGGAAACATACCAATTTCAAATTTTTGACCTCTAACCTTTTCTAAAACATTAGTATTTAAAAAAATTTAATTCCGAGTTTGGGGCGCTGAAAATCTTCCTAGAGATGAACTTTAGTTCTAAGGTATATTAGGCTAAATAAACTTATTTTAAGTCCAAGTACCACTATTTATCATTTTTAAACTCTTTTTCCGAGACAACCTGTATTATTTGGAAGGTGATATAAATTTAAATAACAAATTTTATACAAGTTACTAAAGAAGAAGACAAATAGTATTAAATATAAATTACGATCACGAAAATAGTAATGATTTTTGTCAAGAGTCAGCATACCTTGGTTAAATCAGGGTTACCATATGTTAAATGCTGATAACCCTAATTAATTATGCATTAAATTAAATTTTGTACCAGCATGTTAAATTAATTAAAAAAGCTTATACAAAAACTATATTTAATCTTTAAAAAACTAATTTAAACTGTTATGTTGATGTCAGCTCCTACATATAGAATATTTAAACAATTACAATTTAAACTTCGGTACAATTGCCTAATCAGAAAATTTGATTTGCCTCGAACACAGAGTAATATGTAAGCCAAGCACTATAAATTCACTGTTACATGATAATTCAAAATGAAATAACTATTTGTCTTCCACTCGTCCTTAGGTTAGTAATGTATTTTTTCATCTATTTGTGCAATATTTACAATTTGTGGAATGGAATTGCCTCTAAAAATGTTATAATAACTTAATCCAACAAATTACTATCATATTTAAAGCTAACAATAACCAGAGCAATCTACAAATTCTATAATAAATTACACCTAAAACTAACAATTCTATCTTTGATACCTGTAACATTATGTGGGATGTAAAAATAAACTCCACCAATTTGGAAAAGTATTTAATTTATCTCTCGTTGAACTACTTTAGTCAGACATGCTCAATTAACACCGCACATTTGGAATCTCGTTAAACTAGATTAGTCAGATACTCTCAGTTAACACAACACATATGAAACAATCAATAAAATACAATGTTTGGTAAAGCTAAATAAAATTCAACGTAATAATTGTTTAAGGCCTGACTAAGTTCCCAGTCACTTTAGTGTGTACCATAGGTTCCAGGCTCAATCCATGTGGAGGTTCGAAATCTTATGATGAAAGTGGGTTGTTATGACTGGTAGCGAATTATGGTCACAAAAGTGAAATTAAGGAGACACAAATTACCTGATGAAAAGATGTTAGACAGGCATGCTATATTATGCCAGGAAATTTGTGAGTTTGTTTTTTGTTTTACTGTACTGACTCTTTATTTATTGTTATTTATTTAAGCCTCATTTGTTGTACAAATAGCAACAATACTGCGGTAAATATCCGAGATTAGTGTTTACTTTTAAATAGTAAGTGGGATTTTTGGATAAATCATTTCAATAGTGTTGGTGAGTCGAGAAAAATGGTGAAATAAAAATTTAATTCCATTGAGTCAATCCATAATGTCGGCATGTATCAACATTTAAACATAGCACCAGCAATTATATTTTTCATTTAAAATGCCATCAGTTTTCAACCATCAAATTATTGTGATTTCAGCTTCTTTTAGGAGTAGTTACAAATTACAGTGGTAATATGGACTAAACTAAATAAAGATTCCGAAATTTTGGATTTCTTAATTATAATTATTAATAAAAACGGTCGGGGAGATGAGGGGGGTTAAAACTTTACAATTACACTGTATATAAGAATTCACATAGAGCACCACAAATCCTTCATGCTCAAATTAATTTATATTGTAAATAATTTAGATGTTAAAACCAATATAACCCTTAGGAGATCATTATAGCTCTGAGTACGGGCTTGACAATCCTGGGGAAAACTAGCTGGATCTACACATTTTTTCATGTAGTCTTGGGTTAGAACATTTTATTTCATCTTTCCCCTCAGGTCTCTCTTGACCAAGTCTTGTTCTCTTCCGACCCCAATGCTATTAGAGTATACAAGGCTTAGGTAAAGTGATGATGACAGAGACGTTTTTCGCCTTTAAACAACAAGGAAAAAATAAAACCAAAATAACCTAATTCAACTCATAATATTAGTTCTGTAGATAAATTATTTTTAAAACTACAATTTAATGTTTTATAACCAAAAGTAGCGGTATATATTATAACCTGTCCTACATGATAGATGTTTTCTTACTTGTGCAAATCTTATCTTAAAACCAGCAAACCTAAACAATGTTCAACTATCAAGTAATAAACCAAGAGAAATGGGAGTTATCTTTAACAGCCGAGAAAATAGTGTTATCATAGGTTGAATATAGTCCAAACAAATGTGCCAAATTGCAAGTTAAAAGATCAGAAATGGTTTGAGGAACCAAAAATGAATCTTGACCACTGTCATTAAGCATTTGATTATAGTTTTACTTTTGACTCTTTTAAAGGAATCATATGAATATTTTGGTAAATTATTCATATATTTTTTTCCCATCATTCAGTCTATAAGTGAGAAAATATACTTGCGCCCCGCTTTAAGTAGAGAGGTATTTAGCATTCAGCTTGGTGATACCCAAGTGAAAACCATTTGATATATTTAGCAGGCTTTAATCAAAAATACTATAAGAATCACATACAAAGAGCAGTACAAACAAGGCTGTACATTCATAGAGTACCATGGCTGTACCAATCCGAATGACTAGGTCATTGACCAAATGTAGACTTCTGTCATGCAGGATAGTCAGGTCTCCATTGGAGAACTAGCGAACAAGATGGGAATAAACATATAAGCTAGGACTTGCCAATGTGGAGAGTGTCAGAACCATCTCAATCTTTTTGCAAGCCGAAATAAATCTTATTAAAAATAAACTCCAAAGTTTATAAATGTGGAGGGAAATTTAAAAAAAAAGTCCTACTCTGTGAGTGAGTTCGATTACCCATATGTGATAAATTCGTCAATTCTACTTCACTCAGTTCAATCTATATTGCTCATGTTTTTATATTGTAATTTATGTTAATATATTATTTTGTGATGGTACTTTGTTTTATATTTTTATTGTTTTATTTGATTATGACTAAGATCATACTATTTATTGTGTTGGTCCAAGTTTTTGTTAATGTAAATATGTAATTAAACTTATAGGTATATATATGTTTTGATAGTATCCATATATTTGTTTTAATTCATTAAATTTTATATTCTTAGATTAGGTTATGGTGACTCTTGCTACAAGAATAACATTTGTACACCAACAATAGGAAATAAATGAAAATGAAATAGTTGTTAATTTTTGAACAATTAGTATCTGCCGAAGCAATGCACTACTAAGGAGTCTATTATCAAGTAATGATTTTTATTCCTTTCACTGCCATCAGTTCAACAAGAAACAAATTGAAATATTTTTCCAAATAGGTTCATCTTATTATACTTACTGTAACTGTAAAAAATTATTCATATTTTTACATATTTAATACAAACAAACCAATAATCTACAATAACAAAAAAATAAAATAAAATAATATTTTCATTTGACAAATAACCAAGTGATTCAGAGAGAAATAGATAATGTTCAATGCATTAATTTGTCTGGTATGGATAATGATTCAAAATTTGGTATTTATATCATGGTGATTAACAAGCGTAAAACAATAACAATATTATACACATCCATTTTAAAGTGGCATCCATTACAAATTTTGGATATTTTTTAAGGATGTTAACTTTAACACTTTCTCTAAGTGGCAGCTTTGGAACAATTTGTAAACTGTATGCATCTTTTTTATTCAACAAGGTAAAAGAGTTGTCTCATTACTCCCAACTTGGACCAATTTGAAAATTGGGGACTATTTTAGATTGTTTTGTTGAATATTCAAAAACCTTAGAGGTAATGGGAAAGCTCCTATGTATTCTAGAGAATTACCAAGAGATATTTTTCTACCAACATCTCAACAGTAACAACAACAACAACAACAACATTTTCACCATGTTCAGTGTAAACAAGGCAACCAAATTTTGCCTCCTATACTTTTTTTGTTTTTTAAAACAAGAGTTTTTAAGAGACAATCATGATTCAAATAGGTATAGAAAAAATTAGACTCAATATAAACCCATTCCTTTAGAAATATATTCTTAAGATAAACACAAATGCCAAACAAAATATGTTATTTGCAACTTTTTGTTTATTTAAACGATCTGAACACAGAAACGATTTACTGAATTACTGTGTATTCAAAAAATTATTTCCCCAAAATTTTTGTTGTTATAACAAGAAATAGCACCAAGAATGTGAAATTAATTAATCTATGTCTATAAATTATAAATAAATAATATGGACAACAAAAAAGACAAAACAATACAAGCTTAAAGTTTGAATATAACTAAATAATTTGAATGTATAAAAAATACATTTTCCTTTGTTGTTTAAAGGTGAGAAACCTCTCATCACCATTGCCTTATAAAAAGAAAAGAATATAAAAGTATACTTTACACAGCCCTCAAATACTCTAAAACATTAAGGGTAGGGAAAAAACAAGAGTTAGTCAAGAAAGACCCAATAGGAAAGATGAAAGAGAAGAATCTAACTCAAGACTAGATGTAAAAAGATGTAGATCTAATTTGTATAGCCTCGGGATTGCAAAGTCCATACACATTATAAATGAGACCCTGAAGGTTAGGGGGAATTTTTACACACATTCTTTAATAAATGTGCTACTAATCACAAATGACATTTAATCCATCAAACACTGAGAAGTTCAGCTAAACACAACAACATCATTAAAATTGGGGACGTAATGGAAAAAAAAAAAATATAACAAAACAATTTGTACACTCTGCTCAGTATTGAGTTATATGCATACTTAATGGCAAAATATATATTTTTAATTTTTTCCTCTAAAATCGGTACCAATCAACTTCAAAATTAAAAGTTGTAGGAAGGTATCTTGAAATTTTTATTAAGTAATTTTAAAGTGTTTTTTTGGGTCAAGTAGGAAGGTATCCTGAAATTTCTATAAGTAACTTTAAAGTTTTTATTATTTTTGAAAGTCAATTTTAATCAGTTGTATAATACAACATGGTACGAATTTACGAACGATAAAATTTACTTGTTTAATTTAGAGAATAGGGGTAAGGAGCAAGGATGATTTTATGAGAATTCTCTAGAGAAACAGAAATTATATGACAGTGTAAGGCAAACAAACTGTAAAAAGGTTACCAACTAAAAAACTTCTAAATGTAAGAACTACAAACTAAATAACAGTGATACATACATATTAACAAAATAACCACAACAACACTAGATTTGTAAAACTTGATAGGAAACATTACGGAAACTATCAAACGCAAAGGTGAGGAAGTGGCTAGCCGAAATCTCCTTATACCAAACATGACAAGATTTACTCACATAGATTCTACCTGAAGAAGATAATCTGAGGACTCATTTTTACCATAGAGAAGTTACAAAAAATTTATCCGACAGATCAATTTGTTTTTCTCACCACCTGGTATAATAAATTAAAACAGAAATACTGTTTCAGTCTTTCTTAAATAAAAAGAGATACTTCATTGGCAACCTAATATTGTAGCAGATGATTAATTTCTAGGAGACCCTATTAAAATTGATATAAGTTGCAGGGTGTTCTTTTTAAATGATTGCACACCCAAGATTAAAGTTGCAGTGAGCACGAGATATTGATAAAGTAAAACATATATTGGGAAGGGAAGAGGTCTGAAACACCCTACAGTAAAGAGATGGGGTTTGGAACAATAGTTCCTTTCCTATTAAAATCTTCAAATTTTAAGGTCAAAATGTGACTTCAAAACCTAATTGTGTTTACATTGACTCCTTTTTTTTCATATTTTTCTTTTGGTTTTAGGGTATCTCTTAGTTTTCCTTGGGTGCCCTTTTGATGAAAACATCACCAACAAAATGCATCGGAGACCTATAAAGTAGAAATATGTCTATTTTTAATTAAAAAAGTATCAAACCTGAATTTTTCCTGGAAACAAATAAAACATGGGAGGTGCAAGATACCTTCATACACATGCAAGAATTATGTTCCGCATATCTAGAAACCACCATTGGTATCGAGGGTACTCTTTGCATGTTTTAGCACATCCTGTGAACATCCATACACAGTTGCTTCTGCTCTGTCGTTAGCAGCTTCAACACAAATTTTGTGGATACTCTTCTCAAGGCCAAATCCTCACTCAAAATAGTATGTACCAAACTGATGCTTATCTTTATTTCATCCACATGTTCTCAAATGGTGACATGACGATCCTGCATGACCTAATTGCGCACTTGCTCATGACATTGTCATTTTGGCTTGTTGAAGGCCCAATAGAATGTGAGAGACTATTCACTGAAGTGCAGCGATATTTTAAATGGTTGTACCACTCTTAGTTTGCATCGGTCATGGCATCGTTACCTAAAGTCGGCTGAATCTTCCGAATGATTTTCACTTCCATATCGCTAAGATTGATGCAATTCTGCTGCCTAAGTTGTTCTATCCAATATGCAGAAAATGAAAATCTGAAGGTTGCTAAATAGTCTCCCTCACTGAAAGTCTGACTGCCAGTGACTGATATTCCCAGGGTGGGGAAAAATTCATATATGTACTTCAAGTGCTCCTTTTTATGCCGCAGGAAAAAATCAGGTCGGATACTTTCTGAAAAAACTTTGTATGTTTGTATTTAGTAATAAGTCACTTTTATTTGATAAAAAATGTTTTAAAAATGCACATCTTATCAGCATGCAATATTAGTTAATCTTTTACACTTCATGCGAGATAAAAATTCTTTACATGCAGTTAATTTACACTGTACAATTATTCAATAATTAGACAAGCAAAGTTAACTCTCACTTCACCTTAAAATAAATAAGAAACTTTACAGTTTAGCAGTCTCGAAATGGCACAATATTTCAAACAAATAATATTACAAAAATAAAACAAATGTGGATTTGGTTAGAGTCAAAATGACAACTTACAAAATTTATGAGTTTCCATTTGCCATTCTGAATCGAGAACATTCGTTTAACTTTATAGTTTTTATTAGAATGAAAAACATTTAAAAAGTTGAATCGTTATAATTAAAAAAAAAAAAAAAAATTATTATTAATAAGACAACGATTGAAAGACTGATGTCATCTCCTTCAGATGTTTAAAGGTACACAAGCTTTGAATCTCCGAAAAGCTATATTTCAACACTTTTTTTTTGCCTAAGTGTAAAAACTAACTCATAAAAAAAGAGTATAGAAATAGGAAAACCACCCACAACTCCTATGCATCCTCATTATTTTCTCTTTATGCAAATAATTTTTTAGCAATATCTAGTTGATCTTTAATGCAAAAAAAGAAGAAAATAATTCACAGCAGTTTTATTCAAATTTTTTATTTAGCATAGGTTGAATGAATAATTGAAATAGTGCATTTTAAATGCTAACTGATGCTTGATGCTTTAGATAAAAAAATATAAGATAATTAAATTGTGTTTGAAAATTGACTTCCGATTTTTGAGGAAACAGTATTCTCAAAGGGTTAAAAAGTATCCGAACTGAAATTTCCCTAACAGAAACAAAAAAAGCATTGATGGTGACCTCAGAGGGAAGGATGTGTGTGAGAGGGTACCACCCCACCCATATGATATGTGATCAATGTTTGTGACAATTCTGCAAGTGATGAATTGACAGTATTAAATTTTAACCCTTTGCGGTCGGATAAGGTATTTATAGTTTTTCCTCTGTGATCGCATGGCCGGTCTGACGGGCCACAGCCATTTGCGCGACAAGTCGGAATTGATTCTACTAAAGTTTTCCTCAGCGCTCGGCTGGCCCGTGAGACTGCCCAAGATAGAATTCCTTCTACGCTCGGGTGGCCTGTGTCACTGGCCAGAAAAACGTTCTGTATTTAGAAATATTTACCATGTGCCAATATGTCTGTGAAGTGCTGAAACCTACTGAGTAACTATTTAACTACATGACCAATGTGTTTCATCACATTTTACCGCCATCTGCCTTGGAAAAAATACACACACACAGCTGTTTTGCCAGTTCCATTAGCGTTGTTTGTACCGAATGAGTTGTCCGTACATTGTATTGTCAGTGTTTATTTATCAATTTGTTTTAAGTCGTGATTTTAAATTTTAACATTGGTTTTATTTGTGATTTGTGTAAATTTATTTGTAAATATTTGTAAAGTTTTAAACAATCATAGTGGCGAATCAAAACATAGTGGTGTCTTGAAGCTAACAAGTAGAGTTTGTAACCAGGTAAAACTAGTTATGCCCACATGTTGTTTTGTTGTAAATATTGTAAATATAGACTAGTTTATTTATTATAGTGTAAGTTATCGAACAGTTTACAAAAACCTGTTAACATGGATAACCTTGTAAATACTGGCAATTATGAAGAGATACTCTTTGAAGCATCTAGTGATGTTGACTCGCATCATGACAGCGACATACTTTCTAATGTTTGTGATGACTTTGAAGATTTCGCTCTAGAACAATTAGAAGAGGAATATGATGAAATCCTTTCTAAAGAAGAGGGACAAAGTATTGAAGAGGATAATGTTGTTGACGAGACACAAAATAGAAATATAGAAGAGGTGGATGAAGAGTGGAAAGAATGGTCTGAGGGTGATGAAAATTTTAGCAAATTTGTATGGACACAAGATAGTGGTTACAAACTATTACAAAGTAATGAAAAACCATCAACCCCTTTACAGTTTTTCCAACTATTTTTCACTGACAGCCTATTAAATGAAATAGTTAAAGAAACAAACAGGTATGCTGCCGAAAAAATTCAGAGAAATATGCCTTTACAGAAAAAATCAGTATGGTGGTCATGGGTAGATGTTAAACTTTCAGAGTTAAAAGCTTTTTTTGGTGTGATAATAAACATGGGGATGAATGACAAGGCAGAGATGAGTGATTACTTTTCCACGGATTGGGTAGACTATCAACCCTTTTTTAAAGATGTGTTCAGTAAGGAACGATTCTTGCAAATCTTTTGGAATTTGCACATATGCCCACCTCCTTCTGGCCCTATCACTGGGACATTAACTCGTTCAGGTAAAGTAAGAAATGTTGCTTCCTATCTGGACAAAAAATTTCGAGAGCATTATGTCCCACAACAAAAAGTAAGCGTTGACGAGAGCACAATAGGTTTCAAAGGACGAATTGTGTTTAAAGTTTATAATAAGGATAAGCCTACTAAGTGGGGCATCAAAGTGTTTGTGCTATCTGAGTCTTCAACTGGGTACATCTGTGCTCTTGAACCATATTTTGGAAAAATAACGACAGACCGCATGGATAGGCCAGATTTAGGAGTAACAAGTAGAATTGTCTTACATCTGGTCGGTAAACTCAAACAATCATATGACAATATTGAAGGTCTCCACGTCTTCACTGATCGATGGTACACCAATATGGACTTGGCAAAAGAACTTCTAAATTTGAAGGTTCATTTGACAGGCACTATAATGTTAAATAGAAGTGGCCTGCCTAAAATTGTAAAACCACAAAGGAAGAATGCCAAAAAACAGACTCCTAAGCTTAAACTGAAAAAGGGGGAAATGAAAACCTTTCGAAAAGAAGAGAAATTTTCACTGTTACTGTGGAAGGACAAAAAAGATGTAGCAGTCTTAAGTACTTTGTTTGCCGATAACACCACCGAGACAATTCGGCGCTTACAGAAACAGAACGTCGTAGAAGAAGTGAAGAAACCTACCGTCGTTTGCGAATATAACCAAGCTATGGGTGGCGTTGACATTTCAGACCAATACATTTCGTCCTATGCATTCACAAAAAAGTCCATTAAGTGGTGGAGGAAGGTATTCTTTTGGCTAATGGAAACTGGCATAGTCAACTCGTTCCTTCTTTACAATATGAATCAAGACAAAAATAATAAAATTCGACAGCGGTGTTTCAGAAAAATGTTGATAAAAGAATTAGTCGGGGATGTGAGAAATCTAAGGAAAAGAGGGAGACCATCTAGTATTGGAGAAGAAGAAAGACTGAATTGCAAGTTACATTTGCCTTATCCTCTACCCACTGGCAAATCTAAAGACTGTTCTGTCTGTAGTGATAGAAGACCGGGAAAGCAAAGAAAAAGGACTAATTTCTTTTGCAAGACCTGCACCAACAATCCGGGACTCCATATTGGCGAGTGTTTTGAAAAATATCACACCAATAAAAAGTTTAAAGAAGATTAACATAAAAGAAAGTAATGTTGTTTACACAAGGCTCAGTATAATCTGTTATTTATTTTGTTATTCAATTAGTATATTATGTCATTTTAATAAAACAACCAAAAGTATATTGTAATCCATTTTATTATCTTTACGTTTATAACAATAAAACACATGTTTCAATGTAATTTGTTTACTATTATTTAAAATTTAAATGTCCAATGTAAACATTGAAGGTTGTTGCTAAAACAATTCCGAGTTGGTGGGAGATGGCCGCCATGATATATACCGAGCTGACGCATAGACTGACGTGGGCAGTGACACTGGCCAGGCGAGCGGCGAGGACAACTCATGTTGAAATTATTCCGTGCTATCTTTGACAACTGTGTGGCCGGTCTCACGGGCCATCCGACCGCAAAGGGTTAATATAGAAGATTGGTGTGGAACAAATTATTAATGTTTGAATAATGAAAAGAACAATAACATATAATTTAGAAGAAAAAACTGAATCCTGAAAATAAAATTGTTTAATTAATAGGGGTGTACTTACAATATAATTTTAAGTTAAATTACCATATTGAACATCTTAGTAAAAAGGTTGCAAGAGGTGTTTTTATGTTGAGAAAATTGAAACTATGTGTTAACTTTAGAACACTACTCATTCGTAAAAATTACGACCCGCCCTTTGTAAAATTCGGAGAACTCGTAGACAAAAGACGGACATGCTCTGTTTACCTTTCCACCATTGTGAATAGAGGCCTGTGTCTCTTTGGCTAAGCTCAAGGTTGGACCGTTATCACCGTATTCAAGCTTGTGTCGTATATTTTATGAAAGAATAGTGTTTGCGTAAGTTTTAACTATTAAGTGTTTGAATATTTTTGTAAATTATTGTTTTTATATTGTTAGTTTTTTAGTGTTGTAAATAGTTTATTTTGTAAATAGTGATTTTAGAGTTCAAAGTGTTTGATTTAGCTACTAAGTGTATATTAATCACTGCAAGGAATGTGATTCTCAGTGAAGACAGGACTCTAATTTTGTATTTTTGGCATTCTACCTAATGAACTTATTGTAAATCATTTTTCTCTTTTTATATAAAGTAAACACTTAAAAATGACGTATTTTATGAATATCCGATTATTTTTTCCAATAAAATAATATTTATATTTTTTTCGATTTTTTTTCCAGATTAATATTTTTTTTAAACGTACTTGCAGTGATGGTAAAAAATTTTTTTTTACAGTTAAAATATGTAGGAATTCATTGTTAAATATTTTTATAAACACTTAAAAACAATAAAGGATTTAATATAAAAAATAAAAACAGAATGTAGTAAAATTTACGAATGAAAAGTGATCATGTAACAATGAACTAAGAAAAGCAATCTAGGGTTAACGATAGTGTCGGTCAGCCTATTTTTCTAATATACATAGTCACTTATGTATGGTATAATTGCATGGGGGTATTTCTTCAAAATAAAAGCCATCACAGTATTGTGAATTGTCAGTAATAGAGGACATTGTATTGTTACTTCTGAGTACATAATGGGTATTTTACTATTTGTAAAATGTAATATTTATGAGTTTCCAACCAAAGGCTCTACACATCATTTCCTAACCAGTCATAAATATGATTGAAAAAATTACTTACCTTAAAATATTTGAAATTAAAGTGCACAAGTTTAAAAAAGAAACACTCTTTTGAGCACTGTTGTGAATTCATAATAATGGTTTGAATATACCCCTAACCACAATCACTAGGAACAATAAATAAAACACAATTATTATACTAATTGTACTCTATTTAGTTTATTGTGTTTTATTTATTGTTCCTAGTGATTGTGGTTAGGGGTATATTCAAACCATTATTTAAAAAAAGAAATTGAGACACTTTCAGTAAAATATAGTATTTTTATTATTTCAAGAATTTTTCGATATTAGTTTTTTTCTTAGACAAGGTGGGAGTTTGAAGCATACTTGTTCGATGTCTTATTTTTTTTTTTTGTTATTTAGTTGGAATTTAATACTAATAAATAATAACTTGTTATATATTATTTGAAGTGTGTGTGTGTTTGTATGCATGTATATGTACTGCATATTAATGTAATTCGTTTGTGAATATTTATGTACATCCATATTTAGTATTAAATTATTTCAAATAAAACACACACAATTCTTTCGTAAATTCTACTTTATTAGGTCTAGCCGACCATGGTTTTACCAGTTACGGCATTGACAAGGCTTTGACAAGTTTTATACAAAGACCAAATAACCCAATAAGAACATATTGTACACATTTTGAGACCAAGCCCACAAGTCCCGTTACATGACAATGAAACCTGTAGCCGGGAAACCCAGTAATTCATAAACAATTTTAGACATGCTTTGACAAAGTTTGAAGTTGTGGAGAAAAAGACAAGAATTCTGTTTGATCGTTTAAGACTAAATAATTTAATTAAATCTAATAATGTCAATTTAGTCTTAAACAATCAAACAGAATTCTAGTCTTTTCTACACTGCTTCAATCTTTGTCAAAGCATGTCTAAAATATTTTATAACTTACTGGGTTTCCCGGCTACAGTTTCCATTGTCATGTAATACGGAACTTGTAGGCTTGTTCTCAAAATGTGTACAATATTTTCTTCTTAGGTTATTTAGTCTTTGTATAAGACTTGTCAATCCCGTAACTGGTAAGACCATGGTCAGCTAGACCTAATAAATGTAGAATTTACAAAAGAATTTGTATGCGTTTTATGTGAATATCATGGAATTCTATCAAGTACGGCTGTACTAAACAATTCTATCAAGTACGGTCATCAATATAAACAATATTAAATTATGTACTTCAATTTTATTGATGATACCATGGTCCTCCTTCATTTGTTTGTTTTATTCTTTGAAAGGAGTCTAATGGTCAAGTTTTTAACCACTTAGCATTATTTAATATAACTATTACAATTAAAGGTAGGCTACTTTTGACATTATATGTTAATTTAAGTGATGAGATTGTCATACATTTGTATAAATGTTCTGGCAATAAAAATGATTACAATTATGTACATTTTTTCTCAACCGCAGAAAGCATAATAGAGGATCAACCGTTTGTAGTCAGCTTGTGAGTGAGGAAGTGTATTCAGCACCCTTGGGATTTAAATTTTCCACAAAATTGGTTCCCTTTACTAACATTGTTTTATTTTAGCTCGGAGAACAACCAAAAACCACAAGAAGACATGTTGGGAGAGTATGGAGCCTGACATACCATAAGAGAAACTATGAATCAGAAGGGAGGACTATCATGCTGTGTGGCAGGTGCTATCTCTTGCATCGTATACCATCCTATTGCCTTGTTTCTGATGCACAATCCACAGGAAGATAAAGTGAAGGGTTAATATCACTTCAAAAGTGCTGCGCATCTGTTTACACTCTCTTTGGACTCGGGAGAAGTTTGGTTTCAGGGTCATATTTCTGAATGGTATTCAGGAAATAAATGTGGTTACCATTTGTGGTTTTCCGAATGTCTTGCAAGACATCTAGATGGAGGTAAACGTCAATTTGTTTCAATTGTTTCCATGGGAAAATTTCATGTCAGATTATTTTTGAACGAATGTTGTACAGATGATAAAAAATATTGGATATCAATTGAAATATTAAATTTTAATTCAATATGATGGACGGAATTTCATGAATTGCTAAAAGAAGTAGAAATTTTAACACTTTCCAGTTTTATATTGATTTTATTTCACTAATAATATTCTTCTAATATTGTGCCGAGTCCAAGTACATTACATTAAATATAAATTATTTCTTTGTTTTAGAGCGAAAAACTATCGCTGTCAATATCACCTTCATAAAGAAGCATAAACTGCTCCTCAATATAAAAATAACAAGTAGAACGAAAGACTAAAAACAAAAATGTAAAATATAAACAAAATCTAACAACAACATTAGATGTTATAAGGTTTTAACATCTCCCTACATGTAAACAGCACTGCAACAAGTTACCAAAGATATAAACTATGATAAACTACAACAATTAAAATATTATGGGGTAAGGACCTTGCAACAAGTTAACAACCTTAATTTTATATAAAACTTAATAAACGGTAACAAAAATAATATTACAGGGTTGTAAACGGCCATTGCCACTTTTAAATTTTACCAAAAATATTCAGGCAACGTAAAAAGGGCAATATTTCAAATGAATATACACTTATTTTAAGTGAATATGCACTTATTTTATCAAAGGGCATTTTTCATTTCAAATGTTTTTCAAATATCCGATCAAGGATATCAGCATTGTCCCCCAATATTGCCTTAATTGAATTCGGTAGGGCACCTGTTACTTAACCAAAATCTATTAAGAAGTACCTAACCGTCTGAACTTCTCAACAGAATGGGCATTGTGGTGGATTCCCATTTTCCATTAGAAAACAATGAGTAATCATGGGATGACCGATGTGAAGATGGGTAACCACGACTTCCTCTCAACGACTGGCACGTATGGATGTAATTCACAGACAGATTTTTTTTTTTACTTCCCTCTGGTTATTAGACTGTATATTTGTCCATTCTTCCTCCCATTTCCAATGCAAAACTAATTTAACAATTGATACAAAGTTAGATGCCTTAAAGTGCTTTGTGACTGGCATCTGCCTTGTAGCTTCCTTTGCTGCTTTCGATTCCCGTAATTCCGCAATGTCCAGGTAAACCGTAAAATGATACTCTAACGTCTCGTAGCTGAAGTCTGTGTATGTAATACAGAATATCCTCAACCAAGAAATTCTTAGAATATATAACCTGGATAGCCTGTAAAGCACTTTTGGAGTCTGAACACAAAAGATAGTGACAGAAACATAATATAATGGTATTAAGCCCTTTTGAAATAGCAAAGAGTTTGGCTGTAAAAACATTAGAAGCTGAAGGTAATCCATAAATATTTGTCCGACCAGATGGATAACATGAACAACCAACTTAATTGTCCAGTTTTGTACCATCTGTGAATGGTATTTATTAATTATATATTTAAACTCGTGATGATACACTAAAACAAAAGTGTTGCACTTTAGAATTTGAACATCGAGATATTAAAAGTTAGACTTTTAATGAACCATAGAGGAATAAAACATGGACAATAGTTGTAGAATAAAGGAAGTACAATTCCCTAATTGTCGAGGATTCATTGGAGTTCTAATACTAAATGGCGCAGTACAGTTCTGACATTCATATCTATCAGCTAAATGATTATTAAATCATACGCTGGATGATATGATTTGGAGTGGAGACAACTAATATATGACATTTGTAGTTGCTGTCTTCGTCAAGATAGAGATAGTTTACCAGTTGCAGCAAGCAAGCTAGACAATGAGCTCGAATGAAATGTTTCAGACACAAGACAAGTGCAGAATTATGAACGAAATCAAGCTTCTTTATTGCTGATGGCCTTGAAGATGAATAGACTATAGAGCCATAATTGATCCGTGATCAGACAAGAGCATTGTAAAACTTAACATACAAGTCCTACTAACTCCCTACTGAGAACTGCTAAGAACATGTAACGTGTCAAGGGTCATATGTATGGAAAATCATCAACAAATAGAGAACAGTGGTCAGAGTACTGCACATTAACGGCAATGTTGTTGATTTCCACAACAAACATGATAACCCTCAGCCAGCAACCCAGAGGGACACCATTCTCTAAATGAAATCAATCTTACAACTTTAGTTCCAACATGCACTCTAAAATACCTGTTGCTAAGGAAATGCAGGAATATTGCCATTTATATCCCACAGGATGTCTACTAACACTCAACTACTGGAGTTCTTGTCATTTTCTCTATTTTCTGAAATTTCTGCCCTTTTCAGTACTTTTTCTACCTAAATTTATAATTTCAGAGTGTATAGCAAATTGGAGAAGGTAGAAAATAATGAATTTGGATTTAAAAAAATATATCTATAAAAAATATTGACAGAGTAAAATACCGTACTGAAGTTAATATGAATAGTGCACTTATAAAGATAAGAACACAGTAGGCCGTTATCACAGGGACTGCAAAGGAAATAATAATTTGTAGCATTATTTCTTAACAAACTGATCATACTACATCAGTACCACTGGCAACAGATGCTTCGACGCCCGCATTTCATAAACATTCGTGGGAGAAAATTAAAATAAATCAAGTTAAAATGGTGATAACGCAAAAAAAAAATTATCATACTGTTTAGCGTCAAGTTTTTACTAAGCACAACTAAATCGAAAATTATTTTAAAATTTAGACAATGTATTATCTCACACATTTTTCTCACACATATTTTTCAACAGTATGCTTCATATAGTATATCATTTGTAAAATACATTAGTGTATTGTCTATAATAAGATTTATTTTTTAATGTCTATCAAACCGTGCAATCTGTGCCAACCGTGGAGTACCAAGCCAGCTTAAACACTGCACGAACTGATAAAAACCATGTGTTGTATAGCCTATATAGTTTGTAGTGCCTATAATTATGTTAGTTCTCACTATGTGGCAGGCACTAAAAGTATTAACTTCTTTTAAATGCCTCAATAATATCCGTTGCAATACTTAGTTGAGACTACCATTTATTAATAAAAACTGAACAACCCTGCGTTTAATTTTTATGTTTAAATTAGGACTTCGACTATACATTCTGACAATTGTTCATTCCAACAACCACCTTTTAATTGCATTGTGATTAACTATCAAACTTAAAACTTACTTAAAATATACTTATTGTGGTTTCCTCTTTATTTTTAGCTAATTCTTATATGTTACCATAGAATTTGTTTGGGATTCGATTAGAGAGATTTCTAAAAGGAGTATCACATTGTGTAAATCATTGTTTCTATCTTGTAAACGAAATGTAAGTGCTGTCAAACAAAATCGACATTAGACTTTTATGAAGCTCTCTATATTGAAATCCCAAGATACCATAAAATTTAAAAGTTTAGCTGTTATGCACTACAACTAAAACATGTGAATTGATTTTATCAAATTTGTATTGTAAGCGTATTAGTATTCCTTTCTCCTGGTCTGTCTGTTTGTTGGACTGTCCAATGACAGTAGACAGTCCATACTCAACAGACAGACCAGAAAGAAACAATGTTGTGATTTTTTAACTTAAATTTGATGAAATTAGAAACTTAATATTCAACTTGGTACAAATTTCTGAATTTTCTTGTGAGGTTACCCACTCCAGGGTCAACTCCCAAACATTTTGGTTATGGTTAAGGTGATCATATATCTACGCTTTCAATTTCTGTTTACAGTAAAAATTTGTGATCAAAGGTAATAAGCCTACTCTTCTAATTATATTTTTTACATTAGGAAATTGTGTTCATGTAATAGTTTTAGAAAAATTTTCATTCATGTCATCTGGAAACACCACCTATAGTGCTGTTATAACGTTTACAGTGTTACGCTTAAAACTGACCAGTACAATAATGGATTAAAAGGCTAGAATGGTTATCGACAAAGTTTGTATACATAATGTCATATTTTTCAAACATTTTTGCTAAAATTTAGTATACAACGTTGTGTACAATGAAATATACCAAAAATCTTAGATACGAAATTCCTATTTTTAAAAAATCAATAATTTTCAAATATCATATCAAATATTAGAAGTATAGTGTTGTGTAAAATTAAAAATGTGATTACAAAAAAAAAGTGAAAACTACCTAGATTTACTTATTAAAATGTAATTTGTGGAAAACGAAGAAACAGTAATTCACTAATCGCATACAATATGGCAACATCATTAAAATAATAGTTTAGAGAAGTTTTTTTCTATTATAAAACAAACAAAACCCCAATGCTGTATATTTTACTAAATGTAGGTTAATATAGTATATTTGGTATTATACATGTATATAAGTCTTTCATAAATGCCCAGATGCAAAAGTTAAGATTTTGCAGAACATCTACGTTAAATGTAAAAAAGGGTCTAAATACATGTTTGATAGGTCAATATTATACACTCCATTCAGTATTATACAAATAAATAAGCTGTGGAAATCTTTAGAGTTATTATAATTTAAAGTCTATGTAAAAAGAAAAAGATAGATCAGTTACAGTAAATACTATCAGTTTATCTATACAATAAGAGTAAGTATGGAAAGAATAGAAAATTAAATGTTTTATAGTTAAGTAATGATTTATAATTAAGTTATACACTTTTACTGTTATTTATACTACAAAGTATTCTAACAACTATAACTCGACCTCTGGCTTCGATGAACATGGGTCAGTATGAAAATCGTGGGAAAATTAAATGTTTGGACAAAAGTACACTTTTATTGTAAGTTGTATTATAAAGTGTTCTAAAAAATATTAAATCTTAATACTCTATAATTAAGTATTGATATGGACTAGTTCTAACATATACTATACACTTCAGCAAGAGTCAAAATGTTTATAAATATTATAGTTTAAAAACTGTACACTTGTAAGAAGAGTGTCTAAAATTAAAGTAAACAAATCTAAATTTCAGGGGAAAACCAAAAAGTTGAAAATATATATATATATATATATATATATATATATATATATATGTAAAAGCATAAATGAAGTTAAATGGGCTATATAACCTGTATATTCTGTATTCCCATAAATAGCTTCTACAGTAGAATGGGCCTAAACAAAGGTAAATGGGCTATAAACTTGTACATTCATTAAACTCAAAAATAGCTTCTAAAGAGGAATGTACCTAAAAATGAAGGTAAAAGGGTTATAACTTCTATATATTATGTCAGCCTCCAAAAATGAAAATTTTTAAGTTAAATGTACTTAAATAATAATTAAGTTAAATGGGCACTGTATATTCTATAAAACCTCCTAAAATGTAAAATGAAGCTTGATGATCCATATATTTATCATTTCAAACTATAATTTTGGGGTAAACCGCCTAAATGTACATATTAATCTGTTTTTTTCTGCTAAACAATCAAGATGGGGAGGGGGGGTGATCTGGGGTTAACTTCAAAAGTTGTCATAATGGGTTTCTCCATTGAGCAAATTATGGTTAAAACTTATCTATTAGGTGTGAACTGTCAAGTCTAATTGGACAGTTGAGTGTGAACTGTCGACTGTGATTAGACAACCGACCATGACGACATACAAACAGACAGACCAGGAGAGAAAAATTGGCATTTTGAGGGGTATAATTAATTTTTTATACATTTTATTAATTTACCAGCTCGGTAGATGTCAGTCAAAATTGAAAATAAACCATTAACAGTGTCTTAAAAAATTTATGATATTTCAATAGCGTCTAAATTTACTTCGCTTTTGCCATAAACACATTCTGTGTAAATATTATTTGATTTAAATCAAATTTTTAATGATAACAGACATGGTTCATTTAATTTTTGACAGTTTTTTGGTTATGGACTTAGAAATTTCAAGAAAGTGTAAAGAGACGAAAATTTTTAAAAGAAGTGTTAAAAGGTGCCATTAAAATAAAACTAATAAACACTGATTCAAATTTAATTACTACAACTAAAATTAAAAAGTCAATTACAATTAAAATCTCTTCAGTGCAATGAGTGATTATTTCAACAAAGATAATTCAACTTATAATCATAAGTAAAGGACAACATCGAGAGAGCAACTTTAATACCAGCATAATTCAACAACGTGCGAAAAGATTTTAACCTCACCAGGGACTTCAAAATTCAACCGCCGTGGATCATCACTTTATAGACATCAGTCTGCTGCTGTTCATCTCATCTTAACAGGAGCCGAAGCCAACTATAGATATGTCTCAAAAGGTACCACTGTTACAATTTTGAATGCATATTCTCTTAAAATTCAAAAATATATAAAATACTACATTGAAATAAATTTGCTGGGGAATTAAAAGTAAATTTAGAGTCATTTTAATTATAAATGTGGTTCAAAGGTCGATATTTAATAAGTGTTTTTATTTTGATGTTTTGATTTTTATAAGTATTAACATAATATATTCTTGGATTATAATTTTAATAATTCATGTTGTGTTTTCAAAGTAAATAAATTTTAATTGGTTTTATTTAATACAAAGGGAAATATAATTTTTAAATTTTTTTGCCTGTGTTATTTATTACACACACACACCCCTGTTTGTATGAGGACCTCTCTCTTCTATCACTTGTTAAATAACATAAAAGCGAGGACCTACCAACTCTGTACGGTCAAGGGAGGACTTTTTACTTTTTTTAAGGCAATTTAACATTGATGACTACCGAAAATAAGCACATATATGTATTCCTTATAATTAAAGGAAATAGATGCAATTTTTTTTTACAAATTTGGCCAAATTTTAAAAACTCCAGCATACTGCACGAAAGCGAGGACCTAACACACTCTTATGTTCCATAGCGGACAACCGAGGTCTCGCTGCCTACCTGTTTCTAACACGAAAGTGAGGTCCTTACGCACTCGTATGTTTAATAACGGACAACCGAGGTCTTTTTACCTACCTGTTTGTAACACGAAAGCGAGGTCCTAACACACTCATATGTTCAATAGCGGATAACCGAGGTCTCGCTGCCTACCTGTTTCGAACACGAAAGCGAGGTCCTAACACACTCATATGTTAAGTAACGGACAACCGAGGTTATTTTTCCTACCTGTTTCTAACACGATATCGAGGTACTTAATCACTAGTATGTTTAATAACAGACAACCAAGGTCGTAGTTAATTTTTTTAAAATAATTACGTATATTATAGAATCTTTCTAATTAAACAAAAATAATTATTCTAAAATCGTTTTTGAAATGAAAATTCTTTATCGACGTAGTGGATACATTTTGAGCAGTGTTAAAAAAAAATGTATATGTGTGTACGTCTTAGTGTATACACGTACGAAGTCAAACTTCTTTACAACATGTATATTTTTTTAATTTTTATTGTTCACCTCATTCTTTAGAAGAAACTAATTAAGCCTACAAATCACATATCTAACTGACTCTATGCCGTTAGGAATTTTCAGCATGCTAAATGTGCATAGCCTAAATTCAAAATTTTACTCAAAGATCTATTACATTTTGCTAAACATAACAAAAGATCATACAGATGATGTATGAAATCAGCTTTTATATGACTGAATTTTTATGTCCTCAATCATAAAACTTAAAATAGCTTAGGCCTTCAACAATATTTAAATTTATCTCACCTGAATTATAATCACAATCAGAATTTTCATAGTCACTATATGGTTTTTAATTTGATTCATCTCAAAAATATCAAATAGATACAGTTAATGTTAGTTAACTTTTATTACAAAGACAATCAATAACAAAATTAGCTGCTAATTTATGATGGCTCTGAAAATATTTGTTATTTGTATCCAGGGTTAAAACAAGTGGTGCTAAAAGTGGTAATCAAAAAATGATTTAGGAGCATCTACTATAGTTTATCAATAATATTCTATTCAAGATTAGTATGGAAAGAAGAATAATCTGTTTATAATAGGTGATGACTTGAGGAGTTTAGAGCTAAAATCTTGCATTTTTTTAGTTTTAGTTTACATTTTTAACATTGAGTAACTGTTTCATGTCATTTGTTTCTTTACCGGCCATTTTATTACATTATACAACTACATTTATCACATCAAATTCTCCCAGAGGAAACCAATTCTTTTGGAGATTGAGGGATACCATGCTTTAAATAACGGTACTCAGTGTTTTACAAAGGAATATAAATCTATATTATTATAATTGAAGCAAGAATGCTTAGTAACAATTTATTGACATTAATTTGCACACTGAACCATATTTCAATGGTTACTTTAAATAAATCCGGGTCAGGTTTATGTGCATACATAAAATATCTTTAATAATAGGTACGCAATAAATATACACATAACTCATATACATAAAATAAAATTTACAGGTATAAATTGTTATAATAGGTAATGTTAGAAATTAACAAAAACAAAATAGTTGTGGGAAACAGGAAAAGTAGGCCTACTTAGGATAAAAGTTTACACATCCATTCTCACCGGCGAAAAGAAATTGATATAGGCCTATATCCGGTAGCATTACCATCCGGTAGCATTTAACAAAAACACATGGGTCGCGTGTGTGCAGTTTTGTTAGAGGGAAAACAAAGAAGCAGTAAACAAACCACCGGACGTGACAGACAAAAATGAATGCGAGTAAAAGTTTTTCATATTACTCTAAACAAATAATTATTTAAGGAAAAACACATCCATGAAGTTAAAATTTGAGGTTCAACTATTTATCTACAAATTTGCCGCTAAAATTATGACGCTGACCAAAAAATTAAAATTTTCCTCGCTTACTAACTTTTTCATGTTTTTTTTCCTTCTCACATTAATAATTGATAAAACTTTAACGTTTAGTAAAGAAAATATGAGTGAAATATAACTACAGTAATTTGATGCATACTGGTGGCTTTTAAAATGTATAACAAACATTTCTGCCAAATTTCACATTTTCCTCCTACATTCAAAGTCAATCAAAAGGCGTTACAAATTAGAGACAGCAAACTAAAATCTTTGCGTATACACTGCCGTTCAACTGACTTGGTTAAGGTCAACACTGACACCGCCCCCCCCCCATCATAGACGACGGGATGTTATTTGTTCGGATGCTCGCGTAGAGTTTTAACGTCCACTTCCAGCGCGGCGTAAGGCATTTTAATACATGAATTGTAAAATAAGAAACATTTAAACTGTTTTATCTTTGAAAAATGTTCGAATCTTTTCGGTCACTATTCGATTTTTCGAACCGAATCTGGATTAGCGGATTCGTTTTTGAATACGAATCCGAATATTTTTGCATTACGGATTCGACTATCGAATCCGAATCGAACCCCGAGACGGATTCGGATTCGATGCTGCAAGGCGTATTCACTTGCCACTTTCCAAGTTAAAACAATGTTTTAAAGTAAATTCGTTGCTATGCCTATGATTGTTCTGTAAATTACTGAAGCTTTCACACAAGTATTAGTCCTTATATTGCAGGCTTTTTTATTAATGTTTTGTGCGTTTTAAAAATAAATTTAGTAGGCCTAAACCTTAAGCAAAGCAAACATATTCGTTTTTAGTTCTAATTTATTCAAAGATTGTCCGGTTCATTTACTCTCCTAATACTGCAGTTGAGTTTACTTTCCTAATACAGTAGTTGAGTTAGCTGGTTATTGGTTGCAGTTAGACAACATTACTCTCGACTAAAAAGTCTTACTATTTTGTATAATCTGTCAAACAATTATTTTCCGAAGTACAACATATTTGCGATACAAAATGTTGGCCTATAAAAGGCTAAAGCGAAAACCATAAGACCATTATAAACACGACGTTAGCGTATAGTCCAATTGCTTAACTTGAACTGGACTTATGAGAAATAAACACTATATAAATGAAAACAGAACACAGTTCCTCATAAACTAGTTTAATACGCAAACGCCTTTCGAGTATAATAAACTAAGACAATTATTATACAAAGACAAGTATATACAATAATTAATTATGAGTTTTCAACTGTAACCGTCACTGATGAGGACAATTATGGTCATCGAAACGCGTGTATTAAACGGTTTTTTTATGAAACTGTGTTCTTTTTTCATTTATATAGTGTTAATTAATTGTGTAACATTATGTATAAAATCAAGACTCATAATTTTTCAAATTTACTTATCAAACATGAAGGGAATAGGAATAGAAACGAGCAATGGTGTGTAATAATAATTATTACAATTGGGACTAATCAGAAACGCGATTTAAAAAAAATTAATAAGAAAAATAATTGATTTAAGTAGTAAATTACCTCAAGACCAACTACCTCCATTGCACAAGATTTGCTAACAATCACTTTGTTAATGCAGTATGCACAAACAGAATACATTGTAAATATACAACCTCATGTTAGGTGTTTTTATAATGTCTGTTTAGAAAAGGGAAGTTAATAATTTATTTGACCAATTTAAAAATATTATATTCATATTTTGTTTGAATCTCAATATATTAAAATTAAAACGGAAAAGGAAAAAGTAATTTATTTGTTCGACTCGTTTGTCTCACTATAGCCTACCGCTAACCAGATATTTGGCATGCAATTGGGGTTAACACAACAGACAATATACAAAGATCGAAATTACCCACTTAAGTTTTTAGGGAACTCTAAAAAAAGGGCCCAAAATTAGTAAACGTACTCATCTTTATTAACTATAAAAGGTATCTTAACTGGGGCCATTTCCCCATCGCTTCTCCATCCAAAATAAACTTTATACACTATTCTAAATAAATTATTTACTTTAACAGCTTCTGAACGTAGCATGTTATGGTACATTGCAGATCGAGGATCCGGGTCAAGACGCCAACTTAATATTTTCACGCAAAAAATACATTATTTACTAACGGTAAGGATTTACAGTAATGTTTAAGTACGAATTAATTTGATATATTCATCTGAATAAAACATTTTTACAGTTTTAAAAAAAATTAACACTAACATAAAATTGCATTATGTTTAAAAATAACCTGCGTCATGAAATGTACTTTGTTGAAAATGTTTATAAGTCGCATGATCGAGCTGATATTACATGTAATGGACAAGCACTTATGTCAATGCCATCTAATTGTTTTAAGTACGTTTTTTGGTCATAAATCATTTACGCGTGATTGTAAATTGTTCTTCAGAGTAGGTTTTCGCTTATAATTTGAATATTTATTGATGAAATTTTCTCAAAACTTATTCTATCCATAAATAAATATTCTGTTTATATTTCTCCATGATATAACTACTTTCATTTTATTTAAATATAATAAAATATATATAAATCACAGTTTATCGTATATTTAGTCGTGATTTGAAATTGCAAATTGGCAGGTGGAATATTATCAGAAATGGATAGAACGCACAAATCTCATAAATAAAGTATTTTTGTGTGATTATTTACATTATAATTTTGTGTTCTAAATAGCAAAACTGGAGAAATTACATCATAAAATGAATAGCAGACATAATTTACATGAAGACCTCATAGTTGAGTTTGGCAGATAGTGAACTCTGGGGCCATACTTTAACCGTGAAGCAGGGCTAAATATTTTGTTGGTCGTTGATGAATTACGCAACTATAAACTTTCAGTTTACAGTCTACATCCAGACAAGAGCGAGCGAGAAAGACAGAGAGAGAGAGAGAGGGAGAGAGAGAGAGAGAGAGAGAGAGAGAGAGAGAGAGAGAGAGAGAGAGAGAGAGAGAGAGAGAGTATGTGTTTCCGCCTGTCAGGTTTTTTACTTCCGTGACCCTTTAAATGAACTTCCGTAGTTGATATTAATTTTCAAGTGGGACTAGTATTATTATTTTTCTTGAACTATGTATTGAAACTCGGATTAATATTTTTTCAATATCGAATCCTGACTCTATATTTTTTTATACCTTTTTGGTACTTATGATATGGCTGCTGTATTTTTTCAATTAATTAAATAACCATAAAACCAATATAATCTCTCTATGCAAAAATACATCTCTCTCTCTCTCTCTCTCTCTGCCTATCCATTTATAACTCGAGAACCACGGATTGGATTATCATGTAGTTTTATTCCACATGTAGGTGTGACATTTGAGTAGGTTTTAGGTTACGTTTGATCAATATTTGTTTTAGTAATTCCCAATTCTCAACAATATGTGTCTACGTGTGTCACAACAAAATGTGTGGCTCAGAGACACAACAAAATATAATTATTATTTAAATATAAAAGTCCAATATTTTAAAATAAACTCTCAAAAATAACCAATGGTTCCAGTCCAAAGAAGTAAAAATAGCACATTTAATAAAACATTTAAAAATTTAACTAATAATTATTTTAAAATATTGAAATTATTTTTATAGAGCCATAAAAACCGAAACGGATTTGTTAAATTGTCAAAAATCGTCGTTTACACATAAATTATGTACTTTGATATGTTGGAAAGTAATGTTTGTTTATAATTATACAGTTTTTAGTATATAATAGACTAAAATATGTGTATTGGATCTAATATTACTTTTAATAAATAATCATAATTGTATCACGCATTTAGTGGCGGTAAAATTAGTAAGGTCTGATCATGTAAATGTCTAAATATAAGTAAGCTTATTCGTTATCAAACTTCTTAAGAGTTTGAAAAAAAAAATAATAAGTAGCTGTGCTATGATATGTACAAAACGCCGACCGCAATGCAGACCTGTGTCGTATACAGCTAAAAAAACTGTTTTTTCAGCGCTCTTCATCTGAACACAGACATCAAAGCAGGGATACGATACGACTGACGTATCCTTGACATAGTTGTGAGTCAGTAGACTTATCTCTCGAACAGCTGACTGCACCAAATATGTTCTTCCTTATGGACGTGTCTTTGCAACTTGATAACATATTTAATTAATAAAGGGAGAAATATTGTAGTTTGTTGAAAATATGATAAATTTAAAGGTAATTCGTGTTACGCGATTGGTGGGTAATACGTTATTGATAGTTTGATGGGTAAGTATGGTTTATGAAGAGAGGATTTAGTAACTTGGTAATTTTTTTTAATATTCAGGACGATGGACAGATGAAAAGTTAAGTTAAGTTAATATGTTGATTAGAGTTTTATTAGGTCGACGGACGGACAGAAAGAAGTTTAGTTTAATGTCAACGTTAATGGTTTGTATAGGTATTTGTACAGGTGGTGTCTATTTAAAAACAATTTTATTTTTAATTGAAATACGAATATTGCATTTGATTCCCAAAGGACAACTCGAACATTCAAGGTTGAACAAGAGATAAGGAGCTATTAGTAAAGATATAAACTGGTTTGAAGGTCACTCACCTCCTGATAATGTTTTATCATGTATGACAAAAGTTTTTACCTTACAAGATCTTAACAAAATATCCCTAAGTTTATGTCTTATACATTTCATATTAACAAATGGTAATTACATTAATTATGTGAACGTCTCTTTTAATACAAAGAGCGTAAGTGACTGGTAAATTTGAAAAATAAAAGTAATCGTGGATATCATTGAAAATTTTAAAACAAATTTAAAAAGGTCAAGGTTCTACTTTATACTATAGTTATAACATATAGTTCCCACAAAAACGTAACTTAGTGTTGCGCGATTCGTCTGTCTATGGAAGTAAGGAAGGACAAAATTCTGCTGGAAGGACAAATCTAAAACAAATATCTCTGGTCTGAAATGAATTGAAATAGGCCAAAAATAGTCTTCAGATATTATGTAGACGATACTATAGTACTTTTCGATGGCAACAATAGATAATTAAAAACTCTGATTAACTTCGTAAACACAATGCATCCAAAACTCCAATTCACGGTTGAAGTGGAAACAAATAACAATTTAATCTTTTTGGACCTATCAATTTCAAAAATAAACAATAGTGTTAAGTTCAACATCTATAGAAAACCTACGGTTACGGCTTGCCAATGACAAAGCAAGCGCCAATTCACTCAAATATCAGCCACAAAAATATTCCCGAATTAAAAAAATATATATTATTTGGTCGATTTGCAACTATTCTTTAACACACTAAATGTTCTTGACCAACAAATAAAATAAATCGTCAATTATTGAATATATTTGTCCACATTTTCTAAGAATTAAATTAAATTCTTATTATATTTTCTTTTAAATTTTTTAAAGTTAATACTAGAAACATGTAGTTATAATCACTGATCATACCTGGTAATAATAATTTCATTATTTACACATATATATTATGAACAAAGGCTACGTAATGAAACAATGAAATTTAGACCTATCAGTCGTGTAAATGTTCGGGTATTCCGTAACGTGCTCAACAAAAATTGATATATATTTTTAACCGTTTGATGGATTTTTGTTTTGAAAAAATATTTGAATTCACAATAAAATTATCTATAAAATCTTTATGATTAGGCTACTTGCTGTTAGGTTATTTTTATTAAAAACTGCGATGAATTGTATATAATTCGTTTTAAATAGCCTATACATTGGCGTAAATTAATTCAAAAAGTTAAACTATAATTGTCCGTATATAAAAACATAAATATAGTAAATTTTATGAGGAATCCGAATCCATTTTACAAAATAATTTCGATAATTAGTTTTCGATATATAAGCGTTTTTGTACTATCGCGTACCCAATTTTTATACTCTCCGTACGAAAATCAAAACATAGTACTCTGGTTTACTAAATTGTGTTTATTTCGAGAACCGTTAATCATCTAAAGAAAATTGAATTCACAATTACATTGTCTATAAATTGGTATATCAGAATATAACTACAGCGATTAATAAACGTATGTAATAAACCAATAAAAATAGCAGTATTTAGAAATCGTTTACAATTTTGCTATAAACGTTCATAAATCAAAACATTATATATATATATATATATATATATATATATATATATATATATATATATATCATTTTCAAATTTTTGTATGATTTTTATATTGTCATATAGAACATTTCCTGAAAATTGTAACAAAATCTATAAATAAATAGACTAGGCCTATACAAGTTTTAATTTGACACTATTTTCAACCAGACCCTTAGCGGTAAATGGTTGTAAATTGTTTAATTATTATTAGTCTAGATAAGATAGTTATAGAAGTCTAGCTTTGATAGTTTATAGAAAATTTATTGTGAATTAAAAAATGTTTTGGTATTTCAAATCCGTTCGGTGGTTTTCGAGATACAAACGATTTAATAAAGGCGTATCGTCGCATTTCAATAAAGTTCACAAAAAGTTTAAGTTACTTACTTCTTAAAATTTATTTCAATGTTGTTTTGAAGAAATTGGTTTTTTCGTTGTAAAGTAATTAAATTTTATTGTATCTTGATGAAATTTTCACAACATATATATTTTGTTGTCATAATTATTAAATTTTGTTAATTAGTTTAAGAGAAATTATGTTTTAACTCAATTGGTCAAACCTATTTTGTAATAAATACAAACAGACGAAAAAGTCTGTTCATATTGTGAAATATGTTTATCTCGCTCCGTTGTTGTTAATTTATATTGCAAAATTTCTGCTTTGTATTAAGCTCGATTGTACATGACTGAAAAGTAGTAAATAAAAATTTAACACGTTTTTAAAATGAACTAAAAAAATTTACTAATTTTCCCTTCAATGTTCCATACCTGTTTATATAGTTCCAGACCTACTTGTTGCCAATGATTTAATCGGACCCATTGAGGATTATGTTGTTAAATAAGTGAAATATATTAAAAGTAAATATGGATATAAATAATCAACATCGAATAAATTGTATGACGGTCGTTTTTGCATTTAATATTGGTTTAGAGTGAAAAAGGAGGCGCCATTTAAAACTTCTAGGACCCAACCAGTTAGCGAAGACGGAAAAATTTAGCTCCAAGTAAAAATAAAATAAAACATTCCTTTCCTAAATTAATTTCGATTATTATGAATAAATTTATGTAACGTAGAGCCTATACCAAAGTTTTTCTGGTAATTTTGCGTTCTTAAATTCTTGTTGCGATTATAATTAATTATCACTTAAATTTTAAACAACTTCAAATGGTAATCACTAAATACTAAGCTAACGTGGAAATATCAAAATGTGCTAATACTATAAAAACATACAAATTTACTTTTGATTTTTGTAATACAATACCGCACTATTGTATTTATTGTTTAGTAAAGTTTTGCTCCCTACATTAATGTTTGAAAGTATGTTAAAAGAATACATATAGGAATAAATGTCACATAATTATATATAATGCAACTATTGCGTACTATGGGGTTCTGGTTTCACTTGACATAGTCAGAAGTTTCCATCAAAAGTCAACACTTATTTCCCATTAAAGGTTCTAAAGTAACATTAGTCATTGTAAAAACAGCGTGACAAGCTTACAGACGCATTATCCCTTCAAAGATGTTGAAGATATACACCAAACTATATACACGGGCCTGTCTATTGGTCGAACGTTGTACTACAAAATGTATATTGCTCACTAATATGGCATTAATACTAACTCCACTCAAACTTTAAAAAAAATGTTACACAGAGTCTGAAAGTAAAAAACTATATGGAAATATGTATTTTTCAGGAAACACAGACCCAGAACTCTAATCCCAGAACTTCAAAAACCAAAAAATATTAATGCTCAATATTTACTAAGGAGTCGTGATACTGCGTCTATATACGTCCAAAATCTAATCCCATTGACGCAGCAGAACTGTAAAGTGTATATATGTGTATAAAATGCTGTATAATATGCTGTATAAGAACCAATAATACATTAATTAATATAAGTTTAAAAAGAACAACCAAATTATTTTTGGAAATAAATAGCACTAAAACAGTTGTATTTGATTCACGTTATACTCGTGAATAATTGAGGTGCTCGTAAATAATTTAATTACGAGGTGCGGTATGAATGAAAAATAATTAGTTTGGTTTTATTCCTCTTCATTTCGAGCACTAAAGTTAGAATAAATATGGAGACTTCACGACACGTCGGAAAATGAATCGAGGGCAGCGAAGGGGAGTGGGACTTGTTTTTTAAAGGGACATTACTTATCCGGTAGTAGTAAGCTTACATCCGTTTATAGCTCCGTGTAACTTTGGTGACTGCAGAGCATTCTACGCAAACACACTTCGAACTAACTTACACTCCAAAACACTCTACCCGTATGGTAAAGAAAACCGAGGTCTCGCTCAGATTTTGAAAATATTAACAGGAAATGCTATTTAAGTCCTTTACAATGCAAAACTACACTTATCTAAAACCGAGGTCTTGGGTTCAGGACCTCGGTTTTCCACAAGTCCTCGCTTCTGTCGTTAATGATTTATGCCAGGACCTCAGTTCTACCAATTTACAAACACACACACACACACACATATATATATATATATATATATATATAAAAATATCCTATTTTGTGTTCAGGATAGTTTTAAATAAGTGTTAATTATAAGAACAAGTGCTCTCATTTATTAGATAGTACAGAAAGATTCTGCAAATACTCTTTCAAATGACACTCTCTGAGAGTGAGTCTCCATAAATATAAATAAAAGAGCTAGTTAAATTCAAAGATGAATTTTAAACTCAACATTAAAGAAAAGAGATATTTTACAAAAATAAGTGAATATCTTATTCTTCATTCATTACTGTGCTGAGACTTAGTTGAAAAGAATGAAAAAAAAAGGTAGAGGGCAGTGTAGTTTCAATTGACGAAGCATCATAGGGCACGATAAAGCTATCATCAGTAATTTTAAACTAATAAAAATAAACAGTTCCCCAAAGTGCGGTAACATTTCAGTGCACAGATTTTGCGGACGGTAATATGAAAATCTATAAATGTATAGTCCAGTGTCAACTATTTTCATAATATCGACTTAAAGCTCAGTATATCAGTATATACATTAACTAACATGTTTTTCACTAAAATGCATAGTTTTGACTAGATATCTAGAAAATAACTGAAAATAGACCAGATAACTCCCACAGACTTCGTGACTGGTCTACAAAACTGCATTAATTTATTGGGTCCAGTCTCAACAATTTTCGAGGTATCAACTTGAAAGTCGGTTTACTAGTAAAAATATACACTACATACTTGAGCTCTGTATACAAAGTTTCAAGATGATATATCAAAAAATGTTGAAAGTACAACTGGTATACTCACGGATTTTTACGTCGGTACTACAAAATTCATATATTAGTTCACATTTTAATAATTTTTAGATATTAACTCGATACTTGGTTTATAGATTACTGTGTATTTTACACCTGTGTAGCATGTTTCAATTAGATAAAGTTGTTGTTTTTTTAATGGGGCCGGAAGAAGTATAGATTTTTCTTAGTACTGGTAGAAAAATTTGGATGCTTTACTGGCTTTTTACATAAATATGCAAGATGTCACATTGAAACTCAGTACACTAGTAAAACATTAGTACACCTATATACCAAGTTTCACCATGAAAATTTTTTTAGAGTCGGTACTGTGCACAGATCATGCTGCCGAAAAGAATAAAATTCAAGCAGTAACCGGCTCTATTTAAAAATATATATATTTGAGATATTGACTTGACATTTGTTAAACAATTGTAAAGCACGCTTATTAACTAATTTATATAAGTTTGAGCCAATATTTCAAAAATTGTTGAAACTAGAGCTGATACATGCATGGATCTCCTGCTAAATATGGGCTACCAATTCATACAGTTACTGCTGGCCAAGGTCAATGCAAGCATTGATTCACTCAAGTCACAGATACAAGTTACTCAAATTATTGGTTTACAACTATTATTTTCAAAATAAATTTGATTTAATAACATTCAGAGTTTCAAAATATAGATAAAAAACACAGCATCCAGTATCTGATGCAAGAAAAAGGCATTTTGAATGGCAGAGTCTAATGAAACCAGCTGATCCGTACATGATTGACTTTGACTAAAGCCAAATTGTTCGTTACAAAGGAGCTAGTTACTGTCAAGGTATCAAATAAGACGCCAATTACCCATTTTCTTCACTAGTTTGCAAAACATACTAGTAAAAGAAATGAGACGGTAACTTCTTGGTTCGATTTTTGTTTACCTGGTTTTAGAAGAGGAATTACTGTAGCCTCTACCCAAGCATATGGAAAACATTGCTCCTCGAATATATGATTCTATATTTTATGGAGAGTTAGTACGAAATTGGGAGTTCTTTAATCATAGAGTAAAATATGTTGCCAGGGCCTGGAGTGGAAGCGGAATTCTGTCTTGACAACATAACAGACTATAATTTGTGCAAGGAAAATGGGTTATTTAATGGAAATTCTTGTTATGGACCTACAGTGAAAGGTATTGCTTCTTAAGACCATTTATATAAACGAGATGCATCACTTAAGAAAAGTAAGCAGATGATGAGCTCAAAACAGAAGGGATCAGAAAGAAGAGGATCACAAAGAGATCATAACTTTTTCCACACCGATGTCAGAAAAGGTAAGCACAAAATGATAAGTCAACAGTTGACCTGTAGAGGCCGCTAAATAAGTTGGTTGGTTAAATCTAAATTGGATCAAATCCTGTAAATATAGTTCTCCCACTATATTTACTATATTGGGCTGGAAGTGGTCAATCTACATGAATATTAGTGGGCATTAAAATCTTACATCAAAAGAATTAGGGCAGGCAATTGTCTAATAAGATCACTCAGTTCCAATTCAACAAACCTGTAACTAAGTAGCACATTCACACAACAAATTGTGACCTTTATTGTTTACTACTTGCTATGAAATCTTAAGGTTCACAGATGTAATTGTGGGTGGGTATTGCCATTTCACCCTTAGCTCTGTCTGTAGTATAATAATCGGTTTGAAAAACTGAAAACTCCCTCAAACCAAATGAGTAGGGTTGTTGGAGGTGAGTCTCTTGCAAGGAAATAAATAAGGGGGATGTATCACATACAAGAACCTTAAGATCTTCAATATGACTTCTCATGCCATTAATGTTCCACTATATCACTGCATTCAGATTCCTGGCCATTTTTATGATCTATAACATTTAGAAAGGATAATAATAATCAATAAGGAATTTAAAATGGATTAGTACTGGAATTATGTTTTTCATTTGCCTGCCTTTAATCTTCGGCCGATGGTTTAATTTTATTTTATTGGCCTCAGTGTCTAGGTCAATTGCATCCTCAACAACAGAAACATCAGGTGTTGAGGACTAAAACAATTTCCCGAGATGACTTGGGCAGGGGTTTGTTAGATCCTGACAGAAGATATCAATAGAGAAGCCGTACATTTAATGGTTTATTTTTAACTTTGCTAATTGAAGGCTCTGATTTAGACACCAACTTTTAAGTTGTCGGCTTTGTTGTTGGAGGACAAGCACTGGCCTTAATATTCATGAATTGTTTAACTGACAATGACAGTATCTTGTTCTTTGTTATAGATCTTTGATACCGGTACTTAGTTTTTGAACGTATGCCAAAGGTGAAGGTAGATGTGTTTATAACTTGAAGAGGAGTTAACTTAGACTAAGGAGTATCATGTTTACTGTGTAAACTTTTAGAGAAATGGTCAATATTTGAACTAGGTGCTCCGTTAGCATTTTAACTGTCTTCATACCTCATCACAGTTCTCATGACTGCTTTTTATTAAAAACTGCAGCAGCAAAAGATTTTCCTTGAACTGCACACTTTGAAGATTTATACAGTTTTTAACATCATTAAAAGATACTTTTCCTATGACATTATAGATAAGATAGTTTTATCTTCCTTGTATCTAATATAGTTGAAGGATCAAACAGGATGTGTGCCACCACAACTAGGACATTTGTCATCATTTTTGCAACCTTCATTGTTGTGTCCTTTCAAGGCACATTGCCCGCATACCTCCAGCTTTGTACAGGTAGAACTCTCATGACCATAGCCTTGACATTTAAAACAACATCATAAGTTATGGACATATGGTCTAACTACCAGTCTTTCGTAATCGGAAAAAAATATGGACAAATACTGTAGGGGTGCCAAAAGTTAAACCAACGGATTACAGATTGCTCTGATAACTCTGTTATTATTTATTCTAATGTAATATGAAACAGTTTCCTGCAGGTACCTACTCCCATATATACTATTAATTGTTCAAAAAATGAACTCATTTTTAGAAGTGACAAGCTTTGCTTTTGGCTGCTTATCTCTACCAAAAACATTCTATTCTGCAGCTTCCTGATGGAAGGTACAAGACCTGCTCTGTCAGTAGTGGCTTTGTTACTTAGGAAGGGGGAATCCTTTGATAGGTCTTTCCCTTCCTCCGTATTTGCAAACACTATAAATTTCGGAGCTGGCAACTCAAGGTGTTGAAAAGCCATCTTCTTAGCCTTTACAGACGTTAACAGACTCGTAAGACAAACAATGTCTTTTGCAATATTATTTGTGAATAATTTGGCATTATTATTTAAAATTTCCATATGAGTTTTTGCCAGGGCATACACAGCATAATCAGTAGTCCAGGCAATTTGGACTAAAGTGAGTTCAAAATTTAAGAGGAACCGAGATACATATTTTCAGCGCCTCTTGTAAACATAGAGGTGAGTTCCGGTACAAAGTTCTGATTCCTCACCTCTAGGTTACTCTCAGAAACCACTCATGTACTCATGGAAAATTATCGACTCAGTACAACCGCATCAGATAATATGGGTTCCAACCCCCATATTAATCTAACATTAAGTTGCTTGCCAAGCACAGATAGGTGGCTGGTTCCTGATCTGTGCAACCCACACATCAGGATCTATACACTTCATTTCGCCAAGGCAATCACAATGTGCATGGCCACTTTCAGACGTAACAGACACGGCACAGCATTCTTTATTTATCAAACCCATAAATGGTTTTAACATCTGGAAAGAATGGCAGAGTTACATCACTTGGTTGTCAAGTGGGCAAACTCTGCCTAAGAAAAAATATACTGCACAAATAGGAACTAAGAAAGATAAATGTCTAGGTAATTAATTATATAATGTAAGTGAACTGTATATAGATGATAGTTCATTTGTTGTGAGTGTATTGTGAGAGTTTGACTGGTGACACCAACCTTTTCTTAGTTGTGGGGAATAAATAAAATATGAAAAGATGTTGTTGGTAGGTTATAAATAGTTTGCTTTATCTTCTTTTGGTTTGTATTGCATGAACAATTTGTCACAAACTAAATCTTATAAAGAGAACAAGTTTGTATGTATGTAATAAGAATTATCAAAAACTACTTGCAAATTTATAAACTTCTTTCACCATTGAAAAGATTATTGTAAAACTCAGTAAAATAATTTTGTTCCCTGCCATGTCTATACAATGTATATTAATATTACATTAGCTTGTATGTATGTAAGAGAAATAAAAAGTACTCAACCAATTTAGAAACTTCTTTAAATAAACAATCAAATGTCACAATTTATAAATTTGATTTTAAAATTAAATTTAGCTTGTTCAATTAAAAGAAAAAATGCTTAACACAATATGTAAATAGTAAGTGAATAAAATAAAATAAAGTGAACAACAAATTGCATAATCAGACAATTTGACACAGTTATCATTTTAATTGAATTCATTCATTTAATACCCAATGAGCGGGAACAAGCATTAAGTGCATTTCTTGACCTTTCCTAGGATTTTGATAATGTTGACTTCTAGAATTTGTTATGTATTTTAAAGAAGTATGGAATTAGAGGCCTACTTCTACACTAGCTTAAGTCATACTTGACAAATAGAAAGCAAGTGGTATACTCGTAGGTCTCTAATCTGATCCAGTTTGTTTAAATTCACAGAGTCCCACAAAATCCACAGTAAGCCCAATGTCATTTAATCTTTATATTAATGGATTAATGTACCCTGAATATTCGCTAATCCATGGGTGAATAATTTTAAATGATTAAATAAATAATATAATGTAGCCAACTGGAATGAAATAAATAGGAATTTCCTTAATGTTCTCACGTAGTGATATGTTTAGGAAGACCACACAGCGATATCTGCTGAGGATATTAGTTTTAAGTTAAGACACTATTTAGAACACACAAGTATGTATGACTTGCAACTTTGTTTTGTTGATTGAATAGGAGTAAAATGTTGCTGACATGAAAGGACCTCCAAGGCAGTTAACATGTTAAGAAGGCAGCAATTGAAATGTTAATTTGAAGAACATTAAAAAAAATTTTTTAACGATATAAATAAAATAATTTTTTATCATTCTTTCTTCATATAGCAAACACTAATTTTTTTACATAGCATTATTTTGTCCAAAGCTACACAATAACAAACAACTTAAAATCAACATAACATCAGACACTTATAAAAAAAACAACAAAAGTTTCTCAAGCATTAGAAAATTTCATTAAAAAAAGCGAAAGGAGATGTTAGATGAAATTGCAACAAATTGCGGATAAATATTAGGACAATGAATTACAACTATTTTATAAAGTGTGAAATATTTAAAGCACTGAACACAAAAATAAAATTAATTAAAAAGTGTGAAACAAGCAAATGCAAAGTACGGTACATACAAATTTTAAAAAAAGACAAAATATAAACTATAGAAATATTGAAGTAATAAATATAAAGGAAATTAAAATAAACCTGTATAGGTTTTATACTATAAAATATACCTTAACCTAACGTTTAATCTCAATACATAGATATAAACTTACTGTCAGATTTTCCATTGCTAAAATCTGTGCTATGAGTTTTATCTCCAAGGCCGCTAAAAGAAAAATCAACCTAAACATAAAACAAATAAAATTGATGAATACCAACTAAAGGAAAGATTATTGGCAAAGATATATATATATATATATATATATATATATATATTTACAATATCAGAGATGGATTTTATTTAATGGTTTAAAACAAAAAATTAAGCTTCTTTTTTTCCAATAAAGAATTTGAAAAAAATGACTACATAGACTTAATAATTTTTTTTAAATAGTGAGAGATTAAGCTTGTGTTAAAGTTTTGAACTTTAATAACAAGAATAATGTGTTAATGTATGAATAGAATTATTGTTTTGTTCTTCAATGTTGCTTAAAGTTCATGATATAATTTTTTTAAGATTAGGAACATTGTATTATATAAAGTTTGTTGAAAAAGTAACTGACCTGAATTTTTGATATAAATATTAATATCTAGAAATAGATGGAGAATGGGAGGTTAACTCTGTTAGAAAAGTAAAGGATTATTTATCATGTTCCATCTGCACAGAGCATCAATTAGCCTATGAATGTGGAAGTGTACTTAGTGCCTATTAGTTATTCATTTTTGTGTGAAATGATCTGAGCACTGGTATTGCATCAAGCTTTGTGATACCCAAGTGGATATCATTAGGAAGTTTAGGAAGTTCATGCTTTTGGTGAGGATGCAATAGACATCACAGAAATTAAAGAGTAGTACAACACTTTAAAATAGAGTCGTCCATCGGTGGAGAACAACTGACATTATGGTAGGTCCTCATCAAGCCGAAACGACAAGGTCATTGGCCAAGTTCGGACTTTGGTCAAGAATATGCGGATAAGATAGGTTTGATATAATCCATTTGAGTAAGGATTTGGTTGAGCAAAGAGTGTATACGCTAAATTTATATTGAAGTTGCTAACGATAAAACAGAAGGAATTTCGTATTGAAATCTCACAGGACATGTTGAATTCCGCAAAAGGCGACCTTGACGTCTTACATATTTTAATCACTGATATAAATCGTGGGCTTACAGATACAAACTAGAAATCAAGGCACAGTCATCACAGGAGAGAGATTCACATTCCCAAGGGCAAAAAAAGCATAGTAGGTGCATAGCATATCAAAGTCATGTCAATTGTGATGGTCTATCACAAATATGCACCACAAGGCCAAAACACTACCTGCAGGTGTTCCGTAGAGATAATATGAAGCATAAGAGAAAAAAGTGAACACAGTAAATAAATAAAAATAGAGCTCCGAAAATTCCCATTCAGAGGGTCCGGCCTCTAAGTAAGACCACCCGGAGCTGGAGTAAATACATCAACTGGCTGGACAAAGTAAAAGGAGGGGTGCCCTAAGCCAGGGTGTTGTGCAACCTGTGTCAAAGACTGAACGACACTGGGGACATTCCAGTGTCGAAAACGGAGCCTATTAAAAACATGGGGAACCCTAGTAGTATATACTTCTTATCCTTTCAACTGGGTTCCTAATGTGATGGAACGTAGCAACACAGTACTCATAACAATACAATGACCGATACCAAAAAAAGAGTGAGTCCCTGGGATTGAGACCATTCCAATAGAGAAAATAAGCATAGACGATCTGACACTAGTGGAGGAAGATGTCTTGCTGAACTCGGAGGATGGTAACATCCAAAAGGATAGTAGTGAACAGAGGAAGGAACTGAAAGTAAGGCAAATTTAAAAGGAAAAATATTGAAAAAGACATTGCTAGAGAGGAAACAGTTCTATCGAGAAAGAAAAGATGTCAACTCTGGTAAAATAAAAACCGAGCAGGTGGTAGCTCGTAAGGTGATTTCTCACAGAGCAGATAAGACTACTTCTGGCAAATCAACTGAATCTGGTGCGAAGAGGCAGCGACAACAGCTCACTCCAGAGGAGTTGGTGGTGCCAAGAATGCGAAGTCTGCAAATGATTCGACAGAGATGAGAAGGATTGCTGTTGAATCATTTGTAGATAAGGTAAGTATAGAAAAGCTAGCTAGCGACTGTGCAGTTTGAACACGGAAACACAAGGCTCAAAGAGGATATAGCTCAGAGCAACAAAAGGGAGATTAGCCGGTGTGCACTTATGGGTGTAAACAACATGATAACCAACTGGCATCTGGAATGTGGAGCTCTGGTTGTGGCCTGCACCAACATCCACCATTTAGTAGCTGAATTCCTTCCAAGGAGTTAAGCTCAGAATAGGTCCAGCATGGAGCCTGGTAAAATGATGAAGGTTAGGGCATTAAAATATTTGTCCTTAAGTTCACTGTATTAGTATTGGAGCAAACATATCCTCAGTAGAAGATGATGGCTGTGTTCTGAATTAATTTACATTATAGCAGAGGAGTTACGACTTTGCTCTGTCAGAAGACAAAGTGACACTGATACAGTTACCATGGACTGGTGTCAACAACCGAAGTGAGTGAACTTTTTAATTGTATAGTTGAATCAACTTATATATATTATATTGAATCAAGGCTACAAACCTACATTTAAGCATAGAATGGCTCTGAGTTTGAGAGAAATTCCTAGACATTACTTTAGCCAGCTGCTATGGAGTCACTAAGATAACCCTATTCGAGGGTATTTGATGATCAGTCTGCCTTGGATCACAATTCATCTCCTTCCATGCAAGATTAAGCTACTTTAAAGAGACTTATAACAATCCTAGGAATACTGACATGTTCAGTGAGGAATTAAGACACAGACTCATTATTACTGGGTTGGATCTAGGACATGGAATGGTTAATTATTTGAATAGTTGTTCAAAAGGCCTGTCTTGAGATCACAAAAAAAAAAAATAAAAATAAAAAATAAAATAAAATAAAAAACTCACCTGTTGGTAAAATCATGAGCTAAAGACCAGAGAAAAAAATGTAAACATACAGGAAGCTGGTATTGGTACTCAAAAGGAACTAAATGTCCCTTCATTGTCCCAGAACTTGTCTGAGGAATATCCTATAACATAGCATGTAGGTGTATCCCAATGAGTTTTGAAAGAACATCAGAAATATTAGGAGAGAACAAAGGGTAATGTTTAGTCTAAGAGGATGCTCAAGGGCCTGCTAAGACTCTACAAAGAAGGGCCTTAGACGTAACAGGACTGATCTGCAGAGAGTGACTGGATTCCTGACAGGTTACTGGATTTTTTGTAACCATCTACTAAAAATGGGGTTACACACACCAGACCTTTTGTGTAGGATATGTGGTGAATCGGTGGAAACAGTTCAACACATAGTTTTTGACTGGAGAAATCTGGACACGAAACAATTAAAAACCCTAGGCACTCTATGGAGTGGCAGATAGATTGAGAAATAGAACAACACCAATCCGAAGCATCTAAGTTTTCTAAAAACCTGAGACTGGATTGATAAGGAAGTTCCTGTAAATGAGGGTACACAATCAGCTATAAAGCAGAGAGGCATATCCGGAACAGATTTATGTTTTGTTATGTAATTTTTATAATGGTTCATTACACATATCAGTGACCAATGCAAGAAATATGTTGTTCAATATTTGAATCTTTGATACACTCTTTAAATAAATTTTATGATTTTATAAATATATTTGTCATTTTATTTAACTTTCTTTTCATAATTAGGACAAAATTTCTTTGATCAAAGTCTATTAACACATGTTTAAATATGCTATGAAATGCTACTGATGTTTAGTTATCACAAATTTGAGTGTAGTTTATAAAGGAAGTGATTTACTCACAACATCTTACTTTTTTTGCTGTCCGGTCTGGCCGACCACAACAATAGTTGTAAGATTACTGTATTTTAAATGTAAAAAATTATTTGACTTCCATTTCTTGATTTGTGTCCTGATTGAGGTACACATCAGATGCTATATTTCATGTTGAGCACAGAAATGAGCACCATTATTAATAAAACTTGCAGATCTGCGCAAGTGATGGCTTACTCATCATTGCCAGAAATAAAAAGGCATAGAAGAATCATTACAAAATATATTAAGTGAAGGAAGTAAAGTGGGGCTTGTAGTGAATGAAAATTTTAATAGCTCTATCTGACTTCTTTATATTTCAGGTAAGTATCTTACATTAAGTTTCTACAATCACTGTATTACAGACATTTTCCCATTAAATGAGTTTACTTACTGTAAAGAATCCGAAGCAAAACGAACGTTCAGAGGATCATTAAATTCCAGCCTCTACTCTTTTATGTTAGTAATTAGAATTTAAAAATCCAAACCTTGTTAATCTTATATCAGATAAGTATACTCTACTTTGTTACTTACTTCTTATGGCAAGCTTCCATGATCCATTGTCCCAATCTTGAAATTTTATGAATATTATAGACTTATATATAAATGATCCTCAATAAATTTCTTCCCAAATTTTAAAACTAAATATCTTCTTTTTTTTAAGGCAAAAGACCTTAAAAAATATAAGAAATAAGAAGAAAAGAGTACGACATAAAAGACTCTACCCCTTGAATATTGTTATAACATCAGAGTTGCAAGAGTTATTGCAAGAGTAGATCAAAAGAGATAAAATTGAGGCCTATATGAGGGCCATATTTAAAAAAGTCCATGTTTAAACATTTGTTGTTTCCAGCAAGCATTAACTCAAAAAAAGTTGTGGAAAAATTAAAAATTTGTGATCTGATTTAAAAAAAACTAAGATTAAGACTACTATCTTTTGATCATGAAGGAAAATTTTCTATGACTTGCAACTATTTCTTACTTTAAAATATAAGGCTTCTTTAATTACTTTTGTTAAAACTACTGTTTCTGTAAAGACGGATCACAATATTTTAAAATTTGTACATGCCAAGGTAAGATATAGCTTATACGAGTATACTAAGAAGAGTCAAAAGGGGTTTGATAATGAAAAAAAAAAAAGTTTTGGGTGGCTGGGTTTTTGTACATATCTTTATTCAGTAATTAGATATGTAATGTAAAAAGTCCACATGATAAAAATTTGTTTTTACAGATTTCTCAGAAACTATTTTACACCTACGTCAAAAATATGCCAAAGAAACATTCATTATTATAAAGTTATATAGAAAAAAAGGTTTTGTACATTTTCTTCCGTTAAAATAGTTGTACCTATCTAACAATGTAGAGTATAATAATAAATAAATAACTTTATTCATATCATTGTAACATTATAACTTAAATGGTGTCAATTAATACAAAATCAATTTGCACTACAATCTAATACAGTGTGTATTTATATTTAGCTAACTACTGTAATATATCGTTTATGCTATTTCAATAATTCAATTCAAAGTAAAAAAAGATAATAAAACACCATTTTTTTATTTTGTAACATCCACTTTTTATTAGCCTAGCCGACCAATGGTTTCGCCTGCTAAGGTATTGAAAAGGATACCTGCTAAGGCTAATAAAAAGTGGATGTTATAAAATTAAAAAAATGTGTTTTATTATCTTTAAACATGGAATTCCACCAAGAACCTTCGGTCTCAACAGTAATGAAAATTCAATTCAAAGTATTTCTTAATAGAATAGAGTGGCTTTGAGATCATATAATTCTTTAATATTGTTTTTAATCTAGTTTTATTTTTCATTTTTTAATTATATTGGTACCCTTTTTATAGATATACTGCCTATATAAGTTGAGGTTTTTTCAAAGAATTTTAGTCTGTGAGCCATGATTATTATTATCTACCTCTGGCCAAATAATTGTGGTTATCTCCCAATTCGAATTATGTGTACTATTTTGTCTGGAATATAATATATGTGCTAAATATTGTCACAATGTTTGCAAAATCAGTAATCTTTCCATATTTCTAATGTTGATCCATAAACAGAGGAGGCCAAATGATATAATTCAATGAACATCTGCAAAATAAGCTATTTTTAGAGTATTCAGGCTGTAATCCTTGACAATTTATATAAAACAAAGAGTCCAGAAAAAAAGTCTTCTCACAACATAATCAATGTGAAAATCTCAACTCAACATTTATTATCAACAACCAATCCCTCAGACTAATATCATCTAAATATATTTTTGGTTTAGTTATAAGTGATTCCTTTTTGACTAATGTTGAAATGCATGACATTAGTTTTGTATGAATTTAATAAAACTTGATCTACAGGAAACAGTTTATAAATTTTACCCAAATTATATTTAGCTATTGTAAATCACTTGGTATATGCCACATGTATATGTGAAAAGCACCAAAGTAGTTGGAATACAGAAAAGATTGTACATGTAATAGGAGACTCGTGAGAGGACCTATTGAGGCTATAAGAAGGACAATCATCAGGTTGAACAGGGGATTGGTCTGCTCCCTGAATGGACATCTCAACACAATAGACCCTCTTACTATAAGAAGGGCATGACCTATATATGTGATAGGTGTAGAAGATTGAAACATCGTCATTTATTGATGGAGTGTTTCAGCTATCAGCACATTCAGAAGCTGTTTATCAGACATACAAGGCTATTCAGAGCATGGACATCCTGGAGCATTCTAAGACCATGGGTAAGTTTGGAAGGAAGTTCTCTTAATTATGTATGTAGAGGACCCATGGTGGCATTTACCTTCCGCAAAGAAAATAATAATAATAATGGTGGTCTTTGCTCAGAATTACTAAAATTATTTTTTAGTTTTCCTACCTTTTCCAGCTTTTCCCATTTCTGGATTACACTAAATAATGATAAGCAACAGATATTTTAAACTTACAGGCGTTCCACTGCCGGCTGTAGAACTGAACGTATGTGAACGGGGTGCAAGCCCGTATCCTGGCTTAGGTACGTGTCTTAGTGAACTCACAACTGTAACCAAAATATCACATATTCTATTCCATAATCATAATAAAATTTACTTACCTTTCACTTCCAAACATTTCTATAGCAAAGCTTTAATAAATAGCATAATTTAAATCTAGATTAAATTTAAAAATATTGAATACTTCTGTATTAGCTGTAAATAAATAATGCAGTTTTTTTTGGTTTTTTTTTGACGAGATTTACAAGGCATATAAAATATTAAAGTTTCCTCTATTATTGAAAGAACAAATACAAACATTTTTAGGAAATTTGTCTTTAATATTTAGTGTTGTAAATCATATCTACCATGCTATATAGAAATTTGTATATAGTAATAGAAATTTTCAATTAAAAATAAAGAAATAAAACCCAAAATTTTTAATTTGGCCAATAGAAATAAAATGTAAAAAGCCTACTCATTTTTTCCAGAGCAAAATGTTCACAATTCAAGTCTTCAATGGTGCAAAATATCAGTTTTAGCAAATATTTCGAAAACTAAAAAAAAATATGTAAAGTAAATGTTAAATATTATAAAATTATCTATAAAAATGGTTGTATATATTTTCTTCATAAAACTAAGCGCACCCATCTAAAACAGTAAGAACATATAGCAATAGGAGTATCAGTATTCTTTATTTCCATACTACTAGGCAACCTTCATTGAAATGTTTCGTAAGAATTAAATTTTACTATAAGATTAGTTAGAATAATCCAATTAAAATCTGTGTATGTATTACATGGATTTCTACGAAGGATCTGAAGTTAAGCAGGTGGATATTTATTGGTCTAACTGGAAGCAATTGAAAACCTTTTAAATTAAATAGTACCCAGATCATAATGAATATTTCAGTTCAGTTCAATTCAACTAATTAATCTCCTTAAAAATACAAAAATTGTATAAAACATACCATGCAACTTAATACACTAATCCTAATATAAAAACAATAACAATTATAAAATTATCTTTAAAAATTGGCATTTACAATAAAATACATAAATTATTGAAACACACAAATTAAAATATATGTGCAACCAATAAAGGTCTCTCCTATCTATAAAGTGTTCTGAAAAACTATAAATTTTTAAAATGTAGTGATATTGTTATTTTTTCATATTTCGGTAGTACAACAAAATAAGTAACATAAGGTTGTCCATTTGGCACTTATGTTAAAAAAAAACCCACTTCTAGCATCCCAATACAATTACCCAAGTTTCTGCTCTTTAGGTTCAATTTTCTGCATTGAAGAAGATGGTCTTTATTCATGATGGTGCCTGTGTGCTGGCACTGTGTACAGGCGCTTGATGACAAAACACCGATCCTGCTGAGAAGAGCCACCATGCAGTCATGTCCTGTGTTCAATTGAAAACTTGCCACGGATTCCCTTCTAGATTTTAATTTTTTTTATTTTCCTCTTATGTATCGGCTATATTCTTCCACTCTTTATCTTTAGTATATTACATTCATCATTATAGATGAACTGTACTTCTTAAAACAATTTTAATGGTAAGGATATCGATGGAGGTTTTATGTTGGTACAGAGTAGTACCCTGTTTAAACAATTGGTTAGCGATCTCATTTCCAGTGATTACTATGTAGGATGGTATGTTCTACCGTCAGACAGTGTCATAGGCGCTCTTGAAGTCTAATAATACTGCTAAGATAATTTCTCTATTGTTAAAATTCTTCCTCAACTGCTTATGTAAATCTCATAATCTGGTGTGAAGTGGATCTATTTATTCTAAATCTAGTCTGTTTTTTGCTGATAAATGATTTGGATTACAGATAACAGTTAAGTCAGTTTATGACGATTCTTTCTTTAACCTTTTCCCGGACCAAGTAAATAAGGGCTGTTAGTTGGTAAGAAGAGACTTAAGACTTAGTCTTTTGGTTTCCCTGGTTTCAGTATTGGTATCATTGAGTCATTCATATTGATATTCAGTCTCTTGGTAAACTATACTTGCTAGTCCATAATTGGTTGTTGACGGGATGAAAATATTCATCCAATCTATAATTAATTAAAAAACTTGATGTGGAAACAGAACTGAAGTAACCTATAAACCATATACAAACTCAAAAAAAAACTATGTGCTGATATTTTCCCAGAATATATACAACATATAGGACCAAAAGGTTCTTAATTACTTTAGGGGTAATATGTTGCTTAATGAAAAACAATGGTTATCATGATATGGTACTAAGGGTGAAAAATGAATATAAAAGTTTGCGATCTACAAAAATGAAGTGTCAAGCTAACATCTAAATTGTTGGACAACAATCAATGTGAGTTTATGTGTCCAAAAAACCTGGGACATATCAAAACTAACGTTAAGATAGATCAAATTACAATAAGAAAACCTTATTCGTTATTGTTAGATGTTTTCAATTTGATATTTCAACAACGTTGAAAGAGACAAATATTTTTTTGTTAGGAGGCAAATAAGAAAATCCGACCAAATTCTCTTTAGTAGATGTCGTGATAGACTTGGCATTTTTGAGGGAAAACGATGTTTGTTTTCAACTGAAAATCAAATATCTAAAGAGAGTTTTTGAAAACGTATAAAAAAGAAGTTTGATTATACAAAATCATAACAAGCTAGCTTTGAAGAGACACATTTTAACCAGGGATGGAACAGTTTCTCACGATCTCAATCAACGAGTATAACAGTGGTCAACCACTTAAAATATGTGAATCACTGTTAACCACGCTTGAATTTACGCAGTGAGACATTGCAGCTTACTGACCTCATCAATAATCCAGTTATATTGGATAAGAGGAAGTCAATTTCATATTGTAACAACATTCAAGTCAAAGAGAATAGATATTCACAGTCTAACATTTCAACAATAATAAACAAATGGAAAAAAAAGGTTCTGAAAATATGAAAATAAATTTTGAATCTATCACGGTATAAAAGGGAAGAGAATTATTAATTGGAATGGACCTGACGTAACCTAACCTATGCTGATTGACCATTCAAATATAACCGGAGTACTTAAACAAAATAAAATGGTGAAAGAAAATTTGGTATGAGTATATTGGCGCAGTAACCAGAAATCCTAGCTCACCAGGGATGTATTTAACTAATGAGTTCCGTACAATTTTTGACCTTTAATATATCGTAGAAAATGATCTTCCATTAATAGTACAGCTACTTAGTCAATACACCAGATCATGACTGGCAAAATTTTCAGACAAAATTTTAATTTATAAAAATTACATATCTTTTTTTCAAATACAACTCCTTTATTGCAACCTATGGATCAGCAAGTAATAAGAAATTTCATAAAGTTATACACTAAACAAATGTTTACAATCTACTTTGAGGAAACTGAAAAAACAGATAAAAATTTGACACTAAGGGAATTTTGGAAGAATAAATGTAACATTACAGATGCCTCGCATAATGTATCGGTTCGGGGTGACTTCATTCTTCTTGGAAGAACCTGTGGCCTTCTCTCAAATAAAATGTTCATAACGATGAACCAGATGATATTATTGAAACTGAAATCTTATCTCTAGCTGAAAATTAGACTTAGATGTTGAGGCAAATGATGTAGTAGAACTGATAGATGACCATGAAATATAGGATATGAAAGAGGAGTTACAAGAAGTAGACAAAATTAATAGCACGGAGAGCAAAGAAAAAGCAGAAGAAGAACCAGTAAATAAAATTGCAGTGATGTCTCAAGAAATAAAAGAAGTGTTCAATGCATGGGAAATTGTGATAAATGTGGTGAAAAACATTCAGATATTGAACTGAGTAAACTAAAAACGTATGTGAATACAAAGACAAAGTTTTAAAATATTTCAGAATTATGCAAAACAAACAATGTTTGAAAGAAACAAGTTTAGAAGTATTATATACTGGAAGCAGCAGTAACAAAAATAGTTGCATTGAGAAAATATCGTGACAGAAACTAGAGCAGAAAATATCTATACCTCGGATGATAGTATGTCATGTTAAAGAAAGTGGACTGTGTATTCAAAATTATTAATATAATTTTTAGAGTATAGACTTTTTTCCTATTATGTTTCACCAATAAAATTTCTTAAATTTCTATTTGTTAAAAACTAGCATCTTAAGGTACTAATCATTTTCTAATCCAACCAAAAAGTTAGGATACTGTATTATGAAAAAATAAAATAAATAAAAATCCTATTTGTAGTTTTTATTATATACAGTACAAAAATAGGTATGTTAAAAAGTATTTGACCTGAATTTTTCCAGCAGAAGCAAATAAACCAAGGGAGATAACCTGGGACGGAGGATATGATTATGCGCATGAAGAGTTTACTTTCTGGACTGTGTACTTGGACAACTGTAAGATACTTTTTTTTAACAAACCGTGTGTGTGAATGTGTGAGAAAGAGAGTGTACAATAAATATTTATCATGATTATAAATTATTTAAATACCCAAAATACATTTGACTATAAGATAAGTTGAAAAATATTTTCCAATATTAATAAGAATAATAAAAGAAAAACTTTGAGTTGCTAAAGCCCATCCACAATGTTTAGTGTACTATTATTTTATTTGCTTTAATGATACATTTCATGCAAAAATACAATAACAAACACATGCAAAATCTAAAGTCCAACATAGCTTGATAATTCTCGACCTTCTTACTTACTTTAACTTTTTTTTTTTTCAGTAATGGAGGCGAATAAGGGGGGGGGGAAACAGTTTCAATATGATTTTGATTTGAGAAAGCTTTTTATAAAGTAACATCTCCTGTACCATATTTTAAAATTAGTTTAATAAACATTGCATTAAGCATTTTTAGCATGTGTTGTAGTGTTTTAGAGAATTGACATGATGGAAATTCAGTTTTTTGTTTTGCGGGACGGATATGTCAATCCTGGAAAACTTTATAGTTTTAGCCAGGGCTTCAACCCCGATCAGAGAGTATTCTCACCATGGCAAATACACATGTTATTTCTCTAAATTGATCAGGAAAAATTCACAAGTTAACAAAACTATACACTAACACACAAGAAAAGGAGAACCACCAAGTTGAACTGAGGAGATACACTGGTCTTTTGGTTACGTTTGTATATTGACTTAGTTTTTTTTTTACTGTTGGGGCTAGGTTTTTTCTTACGTTACTAACATAGTTGTAAGCTACTTGGCTATTTCGGTCTTTTAAATATTTGTATATATTCTAGATTTATCATTTGATCATAAGCGTTTATTCATAATTTTGACACGCCATGAATTAATTTTATAGATACAAATGATGACAAATGTGAGAATAAATACTGATAACATTTTGTATTATTTACTTTACAACAAAAATATTCTAATATAATCAGGATTGAAACCTAATGTCTAAAACCTAGTTTATAAATTTAGTCAACACTATTTAAAATAAATGTCCCAACAGCCCATGAAGGGCCTTAACTTGTTGAACAGATTTTAGTTGGATGTATAGACAGCAAATATAGTTCGCCTTGCACCCAAAATTCACACCTATGGTATCTCCCTACTTTGACTTAAGATACTGGGGTAATTTTTTGAGCCTTTCCAAGGATAGAACACAGAACCTTTAATACACGTCGAGTTAGAGCGTTAGTCACTTAACCAACCAGGCACTATAGTAAATATTAATAAATTCTTAAACAAAAAGAAATAATACAAAATAATGGAATTAATATACAATGTGCCTGATCCAGAATTATAATTTTGCCCAATATATTCTCAACAAAATGCTGACATGTTTACTGAATTTTTGTTATAATACCAACTAAAACCATTTTAAATGGGAAAAAAATAATAGTAAGTTTGGAATCTATTATTAAAGCTTTGCTAAGAGAAATTTCCTGAATCCTCTATGATTTGATGTTCTGACTTGAGCGAGAGACTGTTAGTTAACTTACAGAGCCGTATCGAGTAGTGGCAGGAAGTGTAGCGGCTTTGAGACCATACCCTGGACGAGGTGCATCGTTGTTGGAAGAGACAACTAAACAATATACATGCACATTACTACACACTAAGCTTAGCTAACAAACGAGCAAACAAAAATATAAAGTTATTCACACAGAACTAAAGGTATTTAATAAATACATCAACAATTATTTTTTTAAAAAAACAACAAATTATTACAGATATTAATAAAATGCATAAGCTATATAAGTTAACACAAACACAGATACACATAGAGTGCTTTAATAATTTACATATACACAGATGCATACATGATCAGTATAAAGTCTAAAGAATAAGAAATATTTCAGATAACAATTTATAGCTTGAAAAAGTCCCAAATTTCTATGGATATGAGTCTATTAAGTAACATAGATTTTGACATTACAGAATCAGCTGTAGAAAAGCCTACATCAAAATTTATGCAAACATAATGTATATATAAACTTATTATTTGTTTGGTGTTCATTAAGAAAACATGTTCTTGAATGAAAATATCTTATTTTTCACAGTATAATTGTACTAAGGTTCTAACAATTTCACTTTAAACACAAAATTTTTAAATATTTTTTAAAACAAAAAATTATTATTATTATACGATAATGTGCTGTTATATATGTTATTATAAAAATGACAAGTTCAGGAACTATGGATATTAACTAATGATTTTGAATAATACAATATATTATTATTTAATGCTTTTATTTTATTATATTTACTATTGTTTTATTCAAGATTAATCTGGTAAACTATGGTAAATCTGAATAATATAATCATAATTTTCATAGTTGTACTGTCAAATATAGCTATCTTGTCAAGTTTAGTTACCACCTAATGTACCAAGATGGGTTGTGTTGTGACTGACCTCAAAACAGTCATATTCCAGATGTCATAATGTAAAACTATTGGTTGCTTACTGTGTTATTTCAGTTTTTAAACTTAACCTAAATTAATAAAATAACAATCTTACTATAGACAATTTTTATTCTTAAAAAAAAATAATAATAATTAAAACGTATTACTTTTAACAAGATGTTTTGGTCACTATGTAAAAGTACTGGTAATTATGCATATACCAAGTACAAGCTATCACTTTTACAGTAATATATACTCAAACAACTGTAATGAGCTTTGTAATCATCTTGTGGAAACTTCAAGCACCAAATGAATGACACACAATTTTCTACAAAGAAACACTTTATTTGTGGAATACCAATACAAGACATCGTTTCAAAAACTAAATCGTCATCCTCAGTTCTTACATGCACACTCTTCGGTCTTTTACAAGTCTTCAATAGTGTTATGTAAACCCAAAACATAAGTTAGTGTCCCAAATGGATTAAGCCACACCAATCCCAAAGATGATATATAGGATAACCCTGAATATGAAATATTCTCCACTCCTACCCATAGGACTAATATCCTTCCCTCAATATAAATTTTTGAAAGAGTGAATAAAAGAAACTCAGTCTTCATGAGAATACAGAAGCTAATTTTAGGCATATAGGAACATTTTGCTTTACCCCCGAAAAATTTTGATTTTTGGGAGTAACTAACAAATTTAAAATGATAATACCTTTTGAGTTATACATCATTTCAAAGGATATAACGAATAGAGAAACACTGTACCAATTAGAGGTCACTATAATTACCTCAACCTAAAATTGATAGAAATTAAAAATGTACTACTCTTTCATCTTTTTTTTCAGGTCTCTCTTGTTCTCTTCTGACCCTGATGTTATTTGAGGGCTAGGGGATCACTATTTTATACTCTTTCCTCCTTCCCTTTTTTAAGGCAATAATGACATAGAGAGTTTTCACTTTAAAAAATCCTAATTTTTAGTTAGGCTGAAAAATAATTTGATTTTACAGGAGGCAGCTCAATTAGAGAACAAACTACAAGAGTCTTTGCCAACAGGGGCTTCCCTGTTGGGCCATGTGGTCAACTTAGCCACTTTATTTACAGAATTTTTTATCGATGTTTTTTGATTTGCAAAAAAAACACTAAAAAATCTCTAATAATTTAGGTTTTTGCAATTTGCAAGTTCAATTCCACTAATTAGTTGCTTAGATAATTTAAACAAAAGACAAAAAATTTTGTTTTAAAGTTTATAATTTGTTTAATTGTATTTGTAAAACTTTCTTATTAAGTGAAACGTAGTACTCTTATATTAACGTAGTACTTTTCATACCCAATCTAGGTTCTAAAGATGGAGAAGGGCCATATTACCTCAGCGGATGGTCCTATCATCTTTCAGAAAGCAGTGTTGGAAAGTAGAAAAGTTGCCCTAAACTCTTATCTAAATTTTTCCAAATTTTTATATTAAAGGCCCCAAAAAAGCAATCAACTTAACCTAACCAAATCGTTGGTTCATTTTCTATGCATATCCCGAAGATATAACAACTTCAACTAAATCTGTTGAAAGATTGCATCGAAAACTTTACAGCATTGGTCGAGAAATGTTTATTGAATCAAACACTAAAACTAGCAAGCCAAATGATTTCTTGAGCAATGAAAACAATAAAATTCAATTAATTAATATATTGGTTTTGAAATATAAAAAAGCAGGATTAAGACAAAATTTTTGAAGAAGACGCAGATATAATTATTGTTAGGAATGGAATAAATGAGGCTAAAATTGATAGTGATGTGACTGTTGTAGTTGTAGGCCAAAATGTTGATTTACTTGTTTTAAATTCACAGTTTCGCATGATGTAAAAATTTATATTTTTTTAAAGAAAAGAAACCCTTAAAACAAAATGATATTTTTGCAAGCAATAGTTTTAAACATACAAATTTGATTTCAATAATTGGTTTTTCGAGGGAAAAATAAATTTACATTTATCGCAACCATTAAAAGAGTTTTTAAAAAAGCGTTTCCCATGATTTAATTGTTATTTTACAAAAACTACCGAGGTTACAGTGTCCATTTTTAGAACATAGATTGGGTATGAAAAGATCTACATTTTCAGTTATTAAGAAAGTTTTACAAATACAGTGTACTCCTGATTATCTGCGAGTCTTGCGGAAAAAATAAGTAAACAAAATTTACTGTTCTCTTTACCGATTAGTATGGGTAACAACCAATAAAACTATGATAACAAAGTTGTGTAGTAGAGATAAGCTTACTGTCTAGAATGACAATGACTCTAATGAGCCGGGATTCGAGCGACTAACGGACCAAGAAATAGCAGACAAAGCATGAGGGGTGAACGAAGAGCAAAGTGTAAGTAAAGAGGAAGAAGGAACGAACACGCATGTGCGATTGACATACGAAGTGGCCTTGCAACACATCAATGGACTGCTCACTGCTGCAGTATTTAGAGGAACAATACGACGACGAACAGTTAGCTGAAAAACTGATACAAAAAAAGTTCAGTCAAATAACAAGAGTTAGCGTTTCCTTAGTAAGAAACAAAAAACGATGTTTAATATTTTTTGAAAAACTTATCAGGTAATTAAAATTGCAGTACTGTACTAGTGTAGCGTAATGTGTTTCCTGTATGGTTCTTTTGTTTTACTATAAGAACTTCTTGTTTATTACACTTTTTATTTCATGTAAAATGTACATTAAAACATTTTTACTATATGAAATTTATAGGTTTGTACTGTGCATTATGTAGTTTATGTACAGTAAAATTAGTCTTTTTATATCAAAACTTTTTTTAATACAGTATTTTCCCTTTATTTTTAGAGTTCTTGCAGATTATCCGTGATTTGCCTTATCTGCGATGTCTGTGCCACCCAATTTTGTGGATAATAGGGAGTACACTGTATAATTAAACAAATTAGAAACATTAAAAAAAAAAAGTTTTTTGTCTTTTGTATAAATTATCTAAGCAATAAATCAGCGGAATTGGACTTAAGATAGTTCATTTTGTAGGTTTTTAAATTCTCTACAATATTAGTAGAACCTAGCAAGCACAGTTTTACAAGTAGAAATTCATGCAAAACGCAAAAAAGAACTAAATTTTTAGCAATTTTTGGGGGGTTTTCTTGCTAAAAAAAAGGCATTGATTAAAGATGTTGAATTTTATGCCAACTAGTCATATTTTATCCCTAGAACATGTTGGTGTTGATTTTGTTCTAATATTAATTTTGTCACATATTTTCGTGAATTACCTGATCTAACTGTGAAATAATTAATTTTGGGAGTTGTGTGTTAAATAGATTTTTTTTAAATATATCACCTTGTACTGTTGGGATATTTTAGACTGGAATTATTATCTATATATAACAACAGACTTCCAAAGTTTGTAAAAGATACAGCAAGTTTAAAAATATTTAAAGCAAAATTGAAACACTTGTTGGTAGGGAGTATATATTCGGTGGGCGGATTCTGTCCATGATGCTGTGAATAGGGGACAATACCTTTGCTGTGTTCAATAAATATTTGTATATTATTGTAATTATATTATGTGTAATATTTTATGCCTAACTATTTAGTTATTTATTATTATTCAATTGAAGTTTATTATGTTTGTATTTGTTTTACTGCATGCATTGTATATTTATTTCCATTGTTTATGATATATATTGTCAAGGACAAAAAACAAATGAAATGTTAAATTAAAGAAAGAACTTACAAAATTTGTGACAGGTTATTGGAGAGCTTTAAAAGTATTTCTATATTTAGGACTGACATAAATATGTTACTGAACACAGATATAGGGCCCACTGTATTCCTCACTCATCTTTATTTTTCTTGTTTAAGCCAAGATAATAACTTTCTTATCAGGTTAGGGGATAACTGTGATATTATTTGTTGGTTTTATTTTACATCTAAGTTTCATGTAAAAAAAAAAACTTATTTCAGTTTTATTTTATGTTTAATATTTCAGTTTGTATTAGTTTATGTGTTGGTTTAGTTTATATTTTGATATAATTTTTTAGTTGTAGAGGGAGTTCCATAAGGTTACAGAGAACATTGACCTTTCCACATCCTTGGGTCAGTTATCTGAGGCAAGAAATGGCTCCATGGATTGGCCTGTTAAGAGTGGGAGGGAGGCACTACATCAGTTAAGTTGTAACCTTTTGAGGATGATGACTATGTCATTGAAATGTACATCAGGGTAGTATAAATAAATAAAACTGGATTATTAATATAGTCAGTTTTTATTTCCTGTTTTAGCGGTTTGGTGATTCTTTGTTTTCCTTATTATTCTCCTATATTCATTCATTCAAGATTTAGTTGTAAGGAGAGGGTCTTTTGCTTAATAAATTCTCTTTGAATTTCTGATTTTTTTCAAATATATATATGTATCCTATACCTGTATACTATATGTATACAGTATATCCTATACACTGTATATATGTATTTGGATAGTGGTGTAGACTTGAATGACTTTTAAAATGAAACAAGAGACCACAGAGGGCCAGTCCCTGTAATGTTTTTATGTTTAGAATAACATATATGTTCCATATTCCTAATTAAATATTGTATAAATTTAAAAAATAAAGGTAATAAGAAAAAGCAATAAAACGTATGAGTTACATAACAAAAAATAGGCAACAATATTATGTAATCAACTCGGTAGTGAGACTAGGCTAAAGTGGGGATCCATTTGGCCTTGAAATAGTTGTTGAACCTTTATCAATACATCCATCTCTCACATAAATTTTAAGTTACACTTTCATATTTTTCTTTCTCTTACTTTTGTAGTGTTCAGAAGGTATTGTATACAACTGTAGTATAATATAAATGCAACTTAATAAATAACAGTTTTTAGTTAAAATTTCATATAACCACAAAACTATTTATCTGGAGAAAACAGTAAATTTTTCACAATTGGTTTATTTTTTAATTAATTTTGCAATCTGATATAATTCCTTAAAAACTGTGAAACTGGAAATAGAACATCTTGACTCTTGCTTTACCTTATTTCAATGTAGACCGGCCGAGTTAATAACACAGATTTTCAATCAACATTAAACGTGGGTTGATTTCTTATTAGTAAATGACACCACAACTCTATAGCAAGTACAGTATATTTCGTTGTCTATTTAATTTTAATTAAAATAGGATATTAAATTATTATGAAAAACAGTAAAATAATTTATCGCTGATTACAGGGAATCGGTAACATGTCATACATAGATATTAGATGCCATTGTGGATTGCTATGTGTGCAAAGATTTCACGATAAATGTTCCATTTCTGTGACAATTGAAATAAATTTATAGTAATTCTAAGCCCAATTATAAAATATACATATTTTACATATTTATGCTAAAAATTGTAAAAATTGGCCATTTACTTTGTACACTTGTATAATAATTTATAAAATTTTATGTTGAATAAAAATCTGAAGTAAAATACTGATATTATTTAGATAAATAAAGATTCTTAAGGTTTTGTAATTTATGAAAATTTGATTATTGATAAACAAATTACCATAACTTGGTCAACTAAAAAAATACTGAAACACGGTTGGTCACAAATTAAAGATAATGAAATTCTTTCAAAAGTTATTATTATAATTTTTTCCTAAATATCATATTTTTAGAGCTATAAGCATGAAAAGAGCATACCCCGTGTGCTAAGGGTAAAAAATTACCAAAATTTTAACGAAATTCTACCTTTTTATATCTCTACAAAAAAGATTATTACAATTTATTTCGCATCTACATGATGTTTTCAAGTTATTTAATTGTTTACTAATTCGCTTTCTAATTGGTCAAATAAACATATACAAAAACATATTCATACAGCCAAACCTTGTTAACTTCAAAGTATAGGCCAAAACGAGCCTTTAAAAAAATTCCGGTCAAAATCCGTTTTGTGCAGGGGGTTCAGAGTTGAAGCTCTTATTTCAATTTCGAGACTGTACAATTTTATTTTATTTCATTACACAATTCAGGCGAGGAGAGGATTTTTTGGACACCCCATATATTATTTAATTGGTGTAAATAATTATTTAAGTTGAAATGGATATGAATAATAATAAAATTATACATTACTTTAGAAAAATATAAAACTTGTCAAGCCCTTATTGAAATATCATGCACTAACAGAAAAATGGTACAATAGTTTAAGAAATTGAAGTTACAAAATATATGATATTTGCTCACCGTTATAGCTAGGAATTGCGCCTACTGAGTGACCCATGGAGGATCGATAGCTGGAACTTCGATCCAACATTTCATCTTCTTCCCAAGGACGAGGGGCATCCATATTTCGCGATGGTGCTACACAAATTGTATTTGAATTAGCATATAGGCTATATTCAATTGTACCACGTTTATTAAATTTAAACAAATTTATTTACAAAATGAAATTTTAAAAACTTATTCTGACATTCATAGAAAACTGTATATTTTCGAGTATTCTCGAGACCCAATGGCGACTGGTATGAACAATTCTACTTAAAACATCACTAACTTAGAGGTTAACTTATTGATAAATAGTGTATAGAAGTTGAGTGCTTTGAAATAATATTAATACAATCTTTGATCCAATTGATTTAAGGATTGCAGTTATATTATGACATTTTGTAATAATAATAATTTCTGTTGTTATTATTGACAATATACTCCACTAAAATAACATCCTGTACTAAATTTGTTTCATAATATCAATTTTTATAGAGAAAATGCATGAATGTAAACTTAAATGTAGGCCCAGGTTAATGAATTAGGGATTCTTTTTAATTTTAGAAGTGTCCAGAAATCAATATTACAAACATAAATCTGACTACAGATGTTCGAAACTTTCATTTATTTGATGGTCAATTAATTAATTTTTTTCTATACAGTAAATTTGTGTTTGCCATATGCAGGTGCAGTAGAGAACATAGTTTACAAGTTATCATATAATAATAGTTGCAGAGCAATGAATACCCGTTTCGAAAAGTTTTTTTTTGCAATAAATTTTGTCATTTCATTCAAAACTTATTAAAAGTATACATATATATATATATATATATATATATATATATATATATATATATGATATCCGTATAATATTTCAATTAGCTAATGTTACATACTAACAAATGTTATGTAAACATTTTTGAAAAGTGTAACCTATATCATTTTTTAAAAGAAACCTATTCACTGAACAGACTTTCAAAAAATATTCTAATTTTATACAGGGTGATTAACGAAGTTTTACTGCCGTTTTCTGAGCTCACTGCAGGCCAAAAGAAAGGAAAAACTTCATATAAACATCCTAAAACGCTTTGCTAGCTATTTACATCTAGCGAAAAAATTCATCCTTATTTCTAATCTTCCAGTAAAATTTCAGTCTTGCTGAAATCCCTGGGACCCAAATCAAAGGTCAAATTTGGTGGTTTTTTAAATGAAAATTGACCTGAAAAAATGTAAAAAGTAGGTTTTAGAACTGTTTCTCCAGTAGTATATGAGAAACCGTGGTAAAACACTAATAATTGGTGTTGAAAAACATACTTTTAAAAGTTTTTTTTCCAGTTACACTTTAGTCATTTATCAGTACACTATGATATGTTTTGTTTAAAATAAAAAAAGAATATTTTCCATTAGTATTTGATTATTTTTTTTTACCTTATCTTATACCAATTTGTTCAGAAATCAATTCACCAATTCTCTATAATCTTTGTAGAAAACTTTTACGCTTTTATCAGCCATTTAACAAAGTTATTTCATGGTGAACTTAAAAAAAGTATGTTTTTCGACTCCAATTATTTGTGTTTTATTCAAGTTTTCACATAAACTACTGGAGAACCAGGTCTGAAATCTACTTTTTACAGTTTTTCAGGTCAAATTATCACCAAATTTTCCCCTTAATTTGGGTCCCAGGGATTTCAACAATACTGAATTCTACCAGAGGAATATCAGGACAAAATCTTTCGCTAGCCGTAACACTAGCTACCAAAGCGTTTGAGGACATATCTTTATATGAAGTTTTTCTTCTTTCTTTTGGCGTGTATAATAAGCTCAGAAAGTGCTGCTAGAACTTTGTGAATAACCTGTATATACAGAGTATTTTTGAAATAGGATGCCACATTTCTGAAGTGAGTTCTTTAAGTAAAAAGAAATAAAAAACTCCTATAAACATGTAATCTAAACTGCTTTGTTTTAAAACCATCCGCCATTTTGTAGCAAGTTCAGTATTGGGATACAGATTTTTTTATGCATGTTTTAGAAGTGTACAAAACATAAAAACTGTACAGTACAAACTCATTAAAAAGACCCTCAATAACACAACTTCCTCAATAACAAGTGCATTTTTATAAATCCTGTGAGATTGCCATAACACTTAATGTTAAAGATACCTTTATATACGACTATTATCATTTTAAAAACCTCAATAGCACTTTTTTTTATCCTAATACAGATCACAGCTATATCCCTCTATAGTACGTCTTTTTGTGAAACCGAACCTTTATAGTAAGAGTTCAAACTCAGTAAGTTGTTTAACACAACGGAACCTTTATACAGTAGCACGACTTCATCCTTCCCAGTGCATAGTTCCCACAGTCAGTGACTTAACGGAACAGATGTTTTGAAGAAAACAATGACTTACACTCAGGTCTAAACAAGAAAACCCAGCTTCCTTCTCTTCCTGTGCGCCCGCTGTCAAATAGGTTCGGCGATGTTTATTCGTGTTTAGTTAATTTGCTGAGCATTATTTTATTTGGAATATTCATTGAAACTAACATGTCTGAAAAACGTAAAATTACGCCATTGAGTGTGGAGTTTAAACAGAGAGTGATTAAAAGTGTCGAAGAAAACCCAACTAAAAGAAAAACTGATATTGCCATGGAATTTAACATTCCTATCACTATGTTGCATATAATTTTGAAAAATAAGGATAAGTATAAAGAGGGTAGTGGGCTTGGTAAAACATGTGTAAGAGCAAAGAAAGGTGAATTTCAAGATATGGATCAATGTGTTGTTAAATGGCAAAAATAGTGTCATGATAAAAATTTACCAATCAGTAAAATTTAAATTTGCTATTCTACAAGAAAAAGCACAGGAGTTCGCAAAAAAAATTTGGCACATGAAAATTTTTGTGCTAGTAATGGATGGCTACACAATTTCTAAAAAGGAATGAAATCTTATTGAAACAATTTTGTGGTGAAAGTGCTAGTGTTGATAATATTATGTGCACTGAGTAGAAAGCCCAGATTAAAAACCAAGTGGCAGGATATAAACCAGAAGATGTGTACAATGCAGATGAGATTGGACTTTTCTATAAATGTCTACTGGATAAAACTTTATCGTTCAAAGATGATTCCTGTTACGGAGGAAAACACAGGAAAGAGTGAATCACTGTGCTGCTCTGTGTGAATAGTACTGGTTTGGACAATTTGAAGCCCTTAGTTATCGTCAAAGCTCAAAATCCAAGGTATTTTAAAAAGGTTATACATTTTATAACCGATTATATCGTGAACAAAAGATCTTGGATTAATGAGGATGCTTTTGGAGATTGGTTAAAGGACTTGGACAAAGCAATGAAAAAGAAGAAGAGGAAAATTCTTAGTTTTATCGATAACTGCACGGCACATGGAGACATTCCAAAATTGACAAACATTAAGATGAAGTTCCTGCCACCTAACACCATGTCTAAATTACAACCACTAGACCAAGGCATCATCAAAAACATCAAAGTGTTTTACAGAAAAGTGTTGCTTCGACTTAACCTTAATAATGTAGAAGAAAAAACTTCAATGAAAATCAACGTTCTCGACTCAATATGGATGATAACCAAAGCTTGGAACAATTTCATAGAAGATACCATCGCTAATTGTGTCAAAAAAGTGATTTCAAAACATCTGAGGGAATGACTGAGGAATCAATACAATTTGATTTGAGATCAATACAATTTAGTCTTCTTCTTAACTCTACTGATTGAGAAAGTGAACAGTGTTTACGAAATATTTCAGAACTTTAGTGTTTTTAGTGGTGTTTTCTTACTTGTGTACTATTAGGTAATACCAAGGACGACTTTCCAAGGTAAGCCTGTCTCCTGTCTATACAAAATCTAACCAATCTAATAGGTTATATGCCCTATTAAATTCTATGTTATAATTTATAATTTTTATGTAATTACACAATTAGTTACAATTTCATGTTAAAATTTAACATTTCAATAATAAAACATGTTTTTAAAAACTTGTATTTTATAAGATTTGTATTCATTTATGCATACCGACTTCCATATTATCTGACAATTTGGTTACCCGACAATCGTCAGTCCCTATTAGGTCGAATAATCGGGACTGTACTGCATAATAGTACATATTTATTTTATGTACAAGTAATTTTCATGATTATGTACAAATAAGTATACAAATGAATTAAAAAATAAACTGGTACTAAAGTTCAGGATATAGAAAGGAAAAAAAATAAATAAATAAACAAACAAAAATAAATAAAATTTTCAGCAAACTGTATATGTTTTTGATTGTTCAGAAACTCTGGCATTTGTTATATAATGTTGAAAAATGTTTGGTTTACATTCAATAGTACTTTATGTAAATACTATTTTGACAATATTATATATCATATGACGCATGTTTTTGAAGTAAGGTCCTGTATGTATTTGCCGCTCATATATTCTACACAAACAGACGCTCTGTCATAGCATGTTGACGTGAATCAATAGTCAGCTGTTAGCAACAATAGTTTAGCCATTTTGAGATTAGTTGTTCATACTCATCCCGCCAAGTGTGAAGTAAAAGGAGTAATCAAATTTTTGATGGGAAAAACATTTTGGCAGTCGAAATATACAAGCAAATTTGTGATGTTTACAAGCAAATTATGAATGACGTAAAAGTAAAACAGTGATGCTGTTGATTAAGAGAAAGGCGAAAGAACGTTCATTGTGAAGAATGTAGGGGTAGGCCATCATTGATCACAGATGATTTGATTGAAAAAATTGAAAAAATTAATTTAAAAAGTTGTTTCTTTCGTCACAATTGTCTTTGACATTTCCTATAATATATTACGATCTGTGATACATGAAACTCTGTCAGGAAAATTGACCTATAGAGAAAATTGTGTGCAAAATGAGTACAAAAGATGTTAAGCAACATACACTAGCAGAAATGTTTTGTTGCAGTGCATGAAATTGTTTGATCACATTGTTACTAGAGATGAAACTTGGATTTCAAATTCGAACATAGAGACGAAGCAGCAGACTATGCAATGGCAGCATCTGTCATCTCCGAGACCAAAAAAGTTTAAACAAGAAAAAGTTTGGAATAAATTCTAGTTTGTCGAATTTTGTGATCGCGGAACATCTGTGAGAGCAGATTCGTATTGTGAAACATTAAGAAATCTTGGAAGAGCTTCTATTAAAAAAAAAATTAATTACAAGGGATCCTGTCCTGCAAAATTTTGTTGTTTCATGATAACACTGGGTTACACATGAGAAATCTTACACTGAGTGAATTGAAACAATTTAGTTGGGAAATCTTTAATCATAGATCCTATTTCCCTGATTTAGCTCCTAGCGATGATTTTCTCTTTCTTCACTTTAACTCTGGCTTAAATTGGAGAGACTTGATTATGACGACCAATTTAAAATTAGTGTAAGTGATTGGTTTAAATCGGAGGTGATAGAATGTTTTTAAAGAGAGAGTAAAGAAGCTAGTGAAACACTATGAAAAATCTTCTAAGGCAACCATGTAGAAAAAATAGTTTTTATTTACAGTAATAAAGTTTTTTATATTTTCCTGTTTTGCTTTTATTTCAAACAGCACCTTACTTTAAAACCATGGATTATATATTGTAACGAAATGGTGCTGGCTAGTGTCAGTGAACAGCAAGCCATCAATTTGACAAGAAATAAAAGAGTTGACAGCTACAAACACATACTTCTAAAAAAAAAAAGGAAAAAGAAAAGAAAACTCAAGGATTTAAAGGCAAGGAACTCATTTAGAGATACATTAGAGTAAGAAGAGGTCAACGAACAGAGTTTAAATCAACCAATAGGAAAAAAAAGCGTCACTTCAAAATTCCAGTAAGCTTTGAATCCCGCCAATGAAAAAATAGCATCGTGGTGTGACTTGAAAATGAGGAAATTATAAATATAGGTCCAAGAGAAGGAAACAAGAGGGTTCTTCAAGATATTTTGTACAAGATTGTTCTGCGAAGTTTTTGGTACAGGGTTGTTCTAATAGATAATTGTTCTTCATAAAATTTTGTTAAAACTTTTATAATAAATTGTAAAATCTTCTTGGAAATTGGTAAACATTAGAATGTATCGTGAAGAATATTAAATTAAAGAAAAGTACGTCGAAATTGAAATGTTTAAATTAAAAGAAATTATGTCGAGAAGTGAGTTAGTAAAGTAAAAGAAATACGTTGAACAGTTTAACAAAAATTAAAAGAAATACGTCAAACAGTGAATTAGTTAAAGTTAAAGTTAAATTAAAGAATACACTGTAAAGTGAATATAGTCTGCGAAAAGTTAATAGATGAAATATCAGCGTTGAGAATAAGAAGAGGGATTCTGCGAGAAATCAACGTGAGTTATGCCAAGTGATTACCAGACCAGATTACAACTTTGCGAGAATAAATGAGATTATTGGACACGAAATCAACATCGAGCTTATTCGCTGGAGCAACCACCAGAACAACCAATATTCAGATTGTGAAAGGACTTCAGATTCGATAAGTAGACTGTGAAAATTTGTATAAATAATTAACCACCAACAATATTTTGATTCAGTAATTAAAGTTTAAATTATAGTCGCCAAAGAACCACACGAACGAGAAAGATTTTATTTTATTTTTATATCAACCTTTAAATAAAGCATGCTAGCCAGGGCAGTAAATTAATTAAATTGGGCACATAATTACTAAAATAAATTAAATAAAAGATTATTACAGTAAAATTAAATTCATTATAAATAATTCAGACTAATAACAATTTTGATACACTTTTGTTTCATTTTTAATTGTTAAGGAAGTATTATATAATCTTATTAAATTGTGTTTAATTGTTATTGTGATTTATTTCAGATATCTTCATTTGTTTAGGTTAAGAAATATTCTAGGTATTTCATTTGTTAGATTAAGGAATTAGACTATTGCTGTATTTAGATAGGTGCATCCTTAGCAAATCAAAATTAAATTTAAATTAATTGTGAAATATTATTATAATTAAAAAAAGAAATTGATTGTAAAAATAAAATTCATTTGTATATAATAAAATAAAATTTATATATATATATATATATATATATATATATATATATATATATATATAAACAAACAAAAATCTAAAATTAATATCATACAAATCTTTGATCAGAAAGCAATAAGAAAGAGGACGTTTTGTACTTCATTGCAGAACTAATTACTAAGATTATGGTACAACTTAATACAGTAATTTCTTACAATGTTGAACCAAATAGACCGAGCTCTTCAAAGTATAGTACAAATTCTTATACTCTGAAATGTTCACTTCACTTTCTTGCTGAATGATTGTTGTTTTTATTAACGATATACAAAAGAGGGTATGAAAAATTAGTAATATTAGGTGAAAATATCAACAAGTAACCAAGTCCACCTATCCAAATTGTTGCACTTTTATATTTTGTACAGTATGTTATTTAATAATTCATTCTCAGTGGGGGAGGGTGTCCTTGTAATCAGCTATGATGGTCTCTACTGGGATGTCCAAAACATTAAAGGGATGAAAACAAAAATAAACAGAGAACCTTCCTTATTTTTATATGGATTTAAAAAAATTTGGAATGCAAATTTTTAAACTCTTCCCACTATGGCGGCCAATTTACTTTTTATATTATTGAATGGAATATGCAATTGTAAGACTTTCTACGTCTTGGAAGGCACACCAGATACCTTCCCACAGCTTCTTCGGTTTTGAACCTTCAACGAAACAAGTAAATAATCAATTATTACTCAGGAGATGAGATATGTTATAGAGGAAGTGTCTACTGTGAAGGTTCAAGGAATCCATTAAGACACTAAATGGAAAAGTATCTGAATCAATGAAATACAAACAAAAATAATTAAAAATTGTGATAAAATTGGTACATAAAATGATAAAATTACTGTATTGGTTTGGACTAATAAAAAGATCCCACAAGAAAGGAATACAAGTATAATCAGTCTCCAACGTAAAAAAGGACACAGAGTATAAAAATTATAGAGCAATATATTATAGAGGCACAATGTACAGGATATTCTTTAGTATATGAAAGACTAAAGCCATGCACTGCAAACATTGTCAAGAAGTATGAGTGTGGGTTCCGAAGAGGCAAAAGCTTGTGACAGGTTTATGAAAAAATTCTGCAGTTTAAGTTGAGTTGATGTACACATTCTTTTTATTGGCATCAAAACAGCATATGACAGAATCATAAGAAAGGAATTGTTTAGAGGTGTGATAGAGCTAACTATACCAGGAAAGCTGGTATCATTGGTAAAAATGACTAGAAATGATGTGTAATAAGTTGAAAGGATTTATGTAAAACCTTAGGTGTGTAAAACAAGAAATGGACTAAAACAGGAGGACTCACTCGCTTGTTTATTTTTTAATATGGGTATAAATATAACAATGAGAAGGTCTGGTAATGAGGCCAAAATACAATCATCAAAGTGTTACTCCTTCTCGAAGTCATTTATAGTAATAATACCAGAACGTGAGAAATGGTCTGAGGGAAAAAGACCCATGCCTCTAGGGGAATTGGGGTGGTTTTCAGACAGTTCAAAAACTAAAGGTGGAACGGGGACAGGTATCTATGGAGCCATATTTGGTCAGGCAAGTTCGCTACGAATGGAAGTATATCCCATAGTGTTACAGTCAGAAAAAAAAGCCCTAATAGAATGTGCTCATGAAAATCTGATAAGGAAATTCACATGTATAGTAACAGTCAGGCAGCCTTGAAAGCACTAGATTTAAAAGAATTCAGGTCAAAGCTAGTCTGGGATTGCTTTAAGATCCTATCACTGCTTAGTGGCCGTAACAATGTTACTTGTTGTTGGGTATCAGGATATGCTGGAATTAGTGGAAATGAGAATGCTGACATAGTAGCAAATAAAGCATCTGACTCAAAGTTCATAGGACCAGAGTCGTTTTGTACAGTCTCCAAGATAAGAGCTATGTGTTGCCATCAACACTTGGGCTGAGAAAGAGCATAGGATAAGGTGGAGGAATATCTCAGGTCTGAGAGTGAGTACTCACACTTCATGTCCCCTTTACATAAATTACACCGGACCATATCAAGTTAAGATAGTGTAAGGAAGAAAGGTGGTAGGATGAATCATAAGGGATGACTACTTTAGAAACCGTATGCACAGGATGAGAATCTTTACAGCGTAACTTCTGTGCAGAAGATGTGGAATGCACAACGAGACTGCAGAATACCTGCTCTTAGACCGTAGCAGTCTTGACCAGGAAAAGATAAGCATCTTTGAACATATGGAGAAGGGCCTAACAAATTCCCAAGGCAACCTTATAGAAAAGATCCTCAAGTTCACAGACATTGTGAATATATAGGATGATGACTGGAGGGGCACACATTTTTCCGGGAGCACAATAAACACTTATGGCTGAAGTTCCTTGGGTAACAAGGAATACCCGATGTGAATTGAATTGATTTGATGTACACATTCTTTTTGTTGACATCAAAGCAGCACATGAGAGAATCATAAGCAAGGGTTGTTTAGAGGGATGATAGAGCTAAATGTAACAGGAAAGCTGGCATTAACACGTTAGCTGCCGAGGCCTAATACAATACTCTTGCCTGGAGTGCCACGATTACCTAATTATTTTTCCATTTTTTGCATCTACCTATGTTAAATAATATAAGGCAATAGTATTTACTAATTTTATTTACATTTATGCATATATAGTTTCGAGACCGATCGGGCCGAAATGCAATTTTTCGGCATTAATTTTAATCGTAGTATAACGTTTAGGTCCAATCGGACCGAGGCAATTTTCGTGAAAAAAAAAATCTAAACGGGCTATTTCATTTCTTTATGTTGGCAACGCTCACTATTTTATTTGTCTAATATTTATTTTATAAATACATATATTCATTTTACAACTGTAGGCTATTCTTTGTGAATTATTCTTTACTAAACCAAAATGTTTTTGTAAAATTTTTAATCGGTCCGATCGTGTCGACAAAAAAGTGAAAATATCCACTGATTTTATTATTATATTGAGTAACCATGGTAACGGTTATTAAAGCATACAATATACTACGTCTAACACACGTCTTTACCCAATCCAGAGAATACCAAAATTGGCCGATAGGTTGCTGCACTATTGAACTGTGAGCCACAAAACAAAACATTACGTCAGTGACTTTATTGGTCCGATCGTGCCAAGACGCTGCATGTACATTCACCTTAGTTTCGGACCGATATGGCAGCTAACGTGTTAATGGCAAAAATAACTAAAAATGATGTGGAATGAGTTGAAAGGATTTAAGATCATACCTCAGGCATGTTTAAAACAAGAAATGAGCTAAGACAGGAGGACTCACTTGTTTGTTTATTGTTTAATATGGCTCTAAAAATAAGTGAGGATGTCTGGCAATAGAGCCAACAATACAATCATCAACATATCCCAGCAACTGTTGGTATATGTCGATAATGTTACCATTGTCTGATATTCATCCATCTATATGAACGAGGCAATTGTGAAATTACACGACTGCTAAAACTTTAGGATTAACAGTTAAAAAGGAAAAGATCAAATACATGGTAATATCTAAAAATTCCCAATCAAGAAAAAAAAGATTAGGTAAAGTATTGTCATTGGGGATTAGCCTACAGTTTCAAAGTAGTGAAAAAATTGTAATTAATAACACCAATGATGAGAGAATAATCTCAGTTACAGAGATTATTATAGACTACAAATAAACTTCTTCTCTAGGTTTCACACCAGGAAGATAAAATGTTTATTGTAAGAGACCTTAATATTGTCAGTATTTATGTGACTTTGAAACAAGAGCTCTCTACAAATATGATGATAAATATTTTTGAAAAGAAAATTCTCAGAAAGATATTTGGTCTGGAGAATGAGGCTTGTGGAATCTGGAGAAGATATAATGATGAAATGTATGGCCTCTTCAAGGACTGAAACATAGGACGATGATTTAGGCAAAGATGCCTGGTCATATAGCCCGAATTGACATATCAGAACTAACAAAGGATTATTATTTTTCTCAAGTGACCAGACAGCAGAAGAGAAATTGGACTCATTAAACTTAGAAAGTTGAACTGCGTTGACCAGGATGTCAAAAAGGTCGAGGCATAGATTGGAGAGGGGCGGCTTGGACTGACGCCGTTAGCGAAACATCGTTCTGCAGGCAAGACTAGACTTGTGTTGAAGAACCAAGGATGTATGTAATATATGTTTTGACACATTCAATAAAAAATGTCAGTATTTTTAAGGATTTTCTTAGAGATGCTGGTAATAAATCCTTTATAACCTGCCACATGCAATCAGACGTTTATGCGGTCCTCCATATTGAGTCAAAATAATTAAGGTTATTTTTAATTATTTCACCAATTTGTAAATAAAGGATTTTGTTGGTAAATATCTTTAACCATGCTTATTCTGACATTTTCTCATCAATACACTGTTTACCAGTATTCACGAAAAATAAACATATGCTGTGCAACTAATTATACCTTTGTAACATATGCAATCACTTTACATGCCACTTGACGGTCGCATCTTAAGATCATGACCATAGTCCACTATACTGAGGGGATAGAAGAAAACTTTGTCTATGTCAATATTCATAAAGAAACATACACCAATTTAAATGTTATTGAGTCATATTTGGGTTTCCTAGGTAAAAGAATCACACCATATACTAAAATTATATTTTTATTAATAAAGCCTCCACATTCATTAAGAATATGATTATACTCAATAACCGAAAGAATTAAAGTTATTAAATACTCACATGCATTGACTGGAGATTGGTAGCGTAGTCGGTAGTTGGGTTCTTTAGCTGCTGAAGGGGTGCGTGAAGCATTGCGAGGATCTAAATGGCTTTGTTTCCAGGCACGAAGCTTTTCACGTTCTCTGACATTCTGAAGGAACACCTTTCCAATTCCAGAAGCAATTTTACTCAATTCTTCTTCCTCTTTCTGGAAAGTAAAATAAATTAGGGAATAATTTTTCACAGTTAAATATTCTATAAGACATTTTCTTTATGCAACATAAAAAATACAGCAAACCCCTGCCATGCTCATACGATCTTTACAGTAGTCAATCCATCAATGTTGCCTAGTAGCATTGGGTATTTCCCCTGTGATTTATTGTTTTCTGACTGACATCAGAGAGGGGAGAGGGGGTTTTGGGGGAGGGGTATGTACATGTGTTGATTAGAAACACCTTACTCCAAATGGATTAAATATATTTATATTCAGAGGAAATAATCTTGTATAAACCTTATTCTCATAAGTAAATATATTTTAGAATTTTTAAACGACGCTTAATGGCATGTGTGAGTGTGTGTGTGTACATATGAGACTAATAAGAATAAACTGTAGTGTTTGTTATTATTAAATCAAGGAAGTCAATGTTACTAGCATAGTAACAAGGGGGGAAAGCTAACTTAGTAAGCTAACTTGGCTTTGAATTTCTTTATTGTGCCTTTCTAATGAATGTAAACACAGATTATTCGGCTATCAAGATTTTATTTTAATCAATGAAATTAATTATGTAAGACCTTGAAGGACAGGCTATATTTTCGAAAGATTATTATTTCATTAATAATTGTGCTTAACATCTGAATATCGAATCTTTAAAAACAGGAATAATTTAGTGGCAAAAAGATATTCTTGTTACACTCGGACAATATAAGGGAATAGCAACGATCCCATACCAACATGAACAAACTAAGACAGTGACATATATGGAGTGGGAAAAGGAACTTCCTTCACAGTAGGCACTTCCTCTACAACATATCTCCTGAGCCCTATTCTGATGTTTCTCTCTTTATGTTTTCATCATGGTCTCCAAAGGGTTCATTTAGTAACTCGTCATTTTTCAATCCATCTTTACAGAATTTTTTGCTTTCTCTTTAATTATTTTGCCATTCTTGATTTTACACATTATTGTCCTTGGTTTTTACACTTTTCTTTAACAATTAACCTAATTGTAAAACATTTGCACTCTTCTTCAAAGTTTTAGCTCTTTAATTCCTTTTTTCTTCATCCTCTTTCCTAGCTCTTTGAACTTGTTGTTCCTTTCTTCGCTTGGCTTTATGCTCTTATCTCGATAATCTTGTACCATTAGTTTGTAAGCCTGTGCTTCATCAAACCACATGTCCCCCTTTTAGCTCCCTTCGTTCCTAGAGTTTCCTCAGCAGGCTGACTTTATTGCATTCTTACTCATCATCCACATATGCTAAGATCATCCACTTCAGTCCCTTTTACCATCAAACATCCACCTCATCGGTGTATTTTCTTATTTCAAAGCATTCATGTTGTACTTTTTATTATGCTCGTTTGGTATTTAGCGTTGGATATCTTGGTTCTCAGCAAAGTTGCAACATTAAAATGGTTAGACGCCACATTTACCCATGAATATAATATAATGTTTATGTCTGACAAATGTTATTTATTAAAACTGTTTTATCAATCTGTCTTCCCTATATGACAGATAGCTCCCAAAAAAGTGAAATTGCACCTACATTGTGAGCCCATAGTCAATATTTATTCACAATTAATTGATTATTTACTTGTTTAGTTGAAGGTTCAAAACCTAAGAGGTTGTGGGAAGGTATCGTGTGTGCCTTCCAACAATTAGAAAGTCTTACAATTACATATTCTATCCAAAAATGTCATGATAAGTAAGGTGATCGCCTTAGTAGGAAATTAGTTGCTTTCAAAATTTGCATTCAAATTTTTTTAAATTCCATATAAAAATAAGGAAGGTTCTCAATTTTATTTTATTTTATTTTCTTTATTTATTAAAAAAAATTTTTTTTAATATTATTTTTTTTTTTTATCTCCAATGTTTTTGACATCCTAGTGGTGACCATCTTTAGTTTATTATAAGACACCCCCCCTCACTGAGAATGAATTACTAAATAACATAATGTACAAAATATAAAAAATGCAACAATTTGGTTAGGTGGACTTGGTTACTTGTTCAAATTTTTGCCTAATATTATTAATTTTTCATACCCTCTTTTGAATATCATTAAGAAAAACAATAATCATTCAGCAAGAAAGTGAAGTGAGCATTTCGGTAGGGATGTGCAAGCCCTCGAAATTTTGTGCTGAGCCTTGGCTCGAGCTTCGAACAATGACTGCAAAATTATCAACCCCGGCTTGAATGTTCAAACTCGGCTCGAATGTTTGAGCTTGGCTCGATTGTACGAGCCAAGTTCAATTTTATGAACTCGGCATAGTTTTACCGACTAGAACTTGCTTTTAGGTGCATCATTGAACTAATAGAGAAACCAAAATGTTTCCATTTTATAATAGATTTATAACAACAGCCAAATAAGAAAATCCGGTATAAAAATTATAACTCGTAAAAAATTTGAATTTATAAGCATTATTTAAATTTCAAGAAAAATGAGAAATAAATAATTCACATCGTATATACAGTACATAATATTAAATTAATATTGTCAAATTGGTTACCGCGGAGGCCTATTATAAAACATAAATATATATATATATCACAGGGGGGGGGGGTTGTATTAAATAATAGAACTTTACATTATTGTTGGAAGAGGCGTAATAAAAAATCAAAAAAGATGTTATCAACCAGAAAGCGAATAGCTCCGGTTAAGCAGCGATTGTGGGTCAGAGGTGAGGAGAAATAATAATTATAGTCAGGAAATGAACATTACTGATTGTATAGAATATAAACACCAGGTAGAAAGCGAAAATAAGATTGTTAAGAAAATAAGATTGAATTATTAAGTTATATTTGTAACTCTTTTTTATATTTCATTACAAACAAACCATTCGGAGTCTATGAGTGTTGATTTATGTATGTGGTTAAATAAAAGAAAATCAGTCTGTAAAAAAAAAATTAAACAAAACAAAACTCGTGCCTTACTATGGAGGAAATAAAACAATATATTTTTTGTGAAAGTGTTAAACTACCGAGTGTGAATTGTTGTATAATATTGTATATGAAATAAAAATATATAACAAATAATTCAAAATATGTACAAGAGTAAAATCATTTATTGAGAATAGAGGGAAGTTTGCTATGTAATGAACGAAACCATCATGAAAACACTGTGTTTAAAAGACACACTACTAAACGTGAATAGAGTGGTTTTTTTTTGTGAAAAAGTGACAATTATCTTGTTAGCGAATTGGCATAAAAATATTGTAAGGAGTAAGGATATGCTCTATTTATAGTAGGACAAAGTTTGAACATCAAGCAATATTGAGATGTGCAGTTGATGAGTTTGTGTATACAAGGGGTGGTGCAAGTCTAATGGTAGAACTTAGAGAGGGAGAGAAATGCACGACTCACTCCTTCTAAATCATAACAGTTGCATGTGATCTTTGTATTGTAAGAGTCAAAATAGTTTTGGTCTTTTGTTACATTCTAGGTTTGTTTATAATACCTCAACTTAGATCAATTAATCAACTAGGCCAAGGAGACTTATTATTATTTCATTTTAATAAGTTTATTATTGTAAATGTCTTTAGAAAGATTGTAGATGAAAATCTAAAAATATCAAATAATAATGTTAAACACAGAGTTGTTGACTTATGTGGAATACATTAAGTACAGTAAAAAAAGTAATAACAGAATTCAACAAATATGGACAAAATGAAACTTTTTCAACATCTGGAAAACCCCAAAGAAGGTTAATTAAAAATATAAATATTGATAACATTCAGAGTAGTGTGTTATGAAATATAGTTCATAATTTCCATTTAAAATATAACAAACAGTAAAATATATTCAAAATCACTAATGACAGTTTTAAGATTCAAACATCCAACTGAAAGCTTGCACAAAAATCTTAGAAATATGGGTTTCTTGTGGAGAAAAACTGACGACAATACAAGCTAATTGAGAAAAATGACATATGATTGAAAAGAATTCATTGTTTAAAAACTTGAAGGGCGACCAGTAAATTTTCCTGACGAAACCGACGTTCACACTACTCACGTTAAATCTCTTTCATGATCTGATCTGACAACTTGAAAAGTGGTTATTAAAAACAAAATGTTTCAAAATGAAACATAAATTCTCCTTCACACACTAGCGTATCTACTAGCAACCTGTTTACCTCCACTACATGCCCGTCATTTCCCCAACCTGTGCAGACTTGCTCGAAGTTAACTTTGTTATACTACGATCTTATTCCCTATTTTAATATAGCTTCGACTCGAAAGAAAGATGAAAGAAGCACATAGTTGGATGTATGTGTGTGAGAGGGAGAGAGAACACAGACAAGGATTAAAACAGATCATCAACGGTCCAATGCATCTAGCCTAATACCAACACTGATAATATACTAAACTAAGTGTGAATATAATACGGTGGTGGGGAAAATAATTGACCTGGAACATATTTGCTGTATTTCCCATAGTATACATCTTGTTGGCACAAAAACTTGCAATTTTCTCACATTTAAATTTCTCGCACATATTATTTAATATAAAAAAGGGGAAAATATATAAATAATTGAAATTATTATGAAATTATACATTTTTAATAAGATAAAGAGCCCCCCTCCCTCCCGAAAATAGTGAATCTCTATTCATCGGTTTTTCCCCATTTATCGTTCAGATTCTGCAGTCGAGATTGGAAACCCATTAACAACACGTATTTTTACAGGATTCAACTTTCCCTGAACGATGGTTTTCCATTCAGCATTTATTTGTGAGGCGGGTGTAGCCGCACAACACGGGATATTCGTAACCTCCAACAACAAATAGTCACTTTTTGGTGACTTCTGTGATTTTTTCTCTAATTCGTGACTTTTGGGGACCGTTAGACACCATCATAAACTTTGCCTATATATTTTGTATTTCTTTTATCGTTGGAATTTCATAACTTATCATGGTTAATGAAGTAGTTGATTATCTCACTTTATATTGTGGTGAACTCTAATCGGTAAGAGAGGTATGAACCATCAATAATTTAAGAACATCTTTTGCTCCAGTAATGACACTAATTCTGCTTTAACATTAACTGTTGTGTCATCACCATATTTCACTATATTGAAAATACTTAAATTTCTTAAAAAATCCTGTATATATATAATAAAAAACATAGGTCCAAGGATAAATCCATGAGGGACCACAGACTAAACTTGGACCTCATTTAACATACTCCCTGCTATCTGGAATGCCTAATATCTAATAAGAAAGTATTAATCAAATTGTCTACACATATTGATTACCTTCAATTTTCGCTCATGAGTTTCTTTTTCACTAAGACCATCAACGGTATCCTCTTCATCATCAGATATTGGCACCCCTTTATACGAATCTGACCATCTTCGTCTCCTCTCTGAATATAAAAAAATATATATATTAAAAAATATGCCAACAATAATATATTTTTACAATACAACAATATTTTATATAGTACATGAAAAACATATAACAATTAAAATTATAAATTGTTCAGATAGGCAAGGTTGACTACCACTAACACTCATTTCTCAAACCAAAGTAGGAAAACACTCTAAATTTAAAAAACTTCTCACTTAGTAGTTCACTTTTAAAAAAAAGTATGTAAAAATAGCCCATATAATACAAGAGTGCTCATATATTATGATTTTATTTTTATAACACAAATTCTCATTTCAATAAAAAGTAACAGCACATTTGCTTTATTTATTTATGTCGTAATGATCCTTTTCTAAAACTATTTAGTAATGTAATGGGAAGTTTGTATTGGCAATGCAAAGTCGATTCTGAAGAAATACTTGAGAATCCAGAAATTGTTAGAAGTGAGTGGGAGACTAATTTTGGAACAGAAACCCAATCAAGAAACTCCACTCAAAAATTATGTAATAAATTTTAGATACCAGGATTTGTCCACAACAGAAATAAATGAGGTTGAGCAGTAACTATAACAATTGAAATATACTGTTACTGTTACTGAAATATTGTTCTCTGAAGTTTTTATGAATAGACAGATTTTTTTAAATTTCTTCTGTTAATATCCTTAATGTGTGAACAGATATATTCCATGAACATTGCAACAAGATCATGAATTTCTGATTGTGAAATTCTGGGATTTTCATTAGAAATATTTCACTATACATTCATAGTAAAGCATTTAGTTTGACTTCTTAGTACTATTCCATTGCCTAATATACCTATGGATTTCGGTTGAGCCATAATTGTTGAATTAATAATAAAAACACTGTTTGTTTTTAAATCTAAAACTTTAAAATAAAAGCACTTGCATACAATTCAATTGAAACATCACTATCAAGAGAAGTAAAGAGACAGACAGGTAGCATGGGTGTAGGGGGTTTGAAATTTCTAGAGAAGGTCATTGCAAAAATTGTAACATCATCTGGGTTTGAAGTAGTATCATCCCAAACTCAAAGGTTTATTGGTGGATGATCCTGACCAACATCTTCAATTATGTGAAGGAAAAAAAAATTATTTTAAATTTTAGGCGAAAAACCATTTCAGTCATTATCGCCTTCAAAAAATTGGGCAAGAAGATGCTCCACATTAAAACTTAGAAATAACACATTAAAACCAATAACTAAACAAAAACTAGATAACAAACAAAAATAAACAACAACATTATATATTACAAGGCTATAAAATGGCCCTACAACAAGTTAACAATTACTAACTACAATAAATTACAATTAACAACAATTAAAACAAATATAACAGGGCTGTAAAAGAAACCTGCAATGAGTTATGAAAGATAGAATTTTTACCAAAAAAAAATATTTAATTATACAACACAAAATATTACACATCTGTAAAGAAGCTCTGTAATAATCTATTCGAAATACTGATTTTATATTGTATCCAAAATTTTCAGATAATACAAAAAGGACAATACCCAATCAAGGATCTGAGCATTATCCCTCAACATCGCCTGAATGGGATTAGGTAGGGCAAAAGTTTGTCGCACACCTCTTAAAACAACACATTCAATGTGAATGTCCTTAATTGACAACACACCTTGACAAAATAGGCATTATGGCAGATTCCTCTGTTCCATCAGAAATCCATAAGTGATCATGGAATGACCTATACGAAAACGGATAACCATTACTTCCACTTGACAACTGGCACATATGGATGAATTGCACAGACGGACAGTATCTTTTACTTTCCTCAGCTTATTGGACTTCGTATTTGTCCATTTTTCTTGCCATTTCCTATGCAAAATAATTTAAACTGTTGATACAAAGTCAGACACCATAACACTTGTGAACTCCTGACGATATACTAGGAGTGTTGTGCTTAATGAACCTGGACAGGAAAATTCAAAATTTGGCATTTTAACGAGTCATGGAGGAATAAAATATGGAGCATAATCATTCATTGGAGGAAGTACAAGTCCCAAATTGTATAGAATTCTTAGTGTTCTAATGCCAAATGGGGCAATGGAATTAACATTTATATCGGTCAGCAAAAGGATTTTTAAAAACAATGTTGTAAGCCAGATGAAACGGTTTGGAGCACAGACTATAGATATATGTTATTTATAGTTGCTGTCTTCGTAGAGAAAAAGATGGTTCACCAGTCTCAGCAAGTAAGCTTGAAACTGGTCTTGAACGAAATGCTCCAGAAGCAATACGAAGAGCAGAGTTATGTACCGAATCAAGCTTTTTACTTGCTGATTGCTTGTGGATGAGTATACTATAGAGTCATAATGAATCCACAATCGAATAAAACAACACGGTAAAATCACAACATACAAGTCCTATCGGCTCCTCATTGATAACCGCTGAAAATACGTAACATGTCGAGAGTTTTATTGCACCATGTTTTTAGATCAGATAGATGCGCAATCCAAGATAGTTTATGATCAAATAATAGGCCTAAAAATTTAGCAGTTCCAGTAGATAAAAGTTGTGTTCCGTCAAGAAATAATAAAGGCTGATGGTTCAGTTTTCGACGACTAGAAGTAATACATTGCGTTTTGGAAGCAGAGAAGTTGGATCCTGTCAATCTTCACCAAGATTGCAGTCTATTTACTATTTACTAAAATTTGAAAGGCTCTTTCGGCAGTTCTCATACATCGAGTAACCACATATATAGCAAAATCATCAACAAACAGAGAACAGTGGACAGGGGAGTGCACATTAGCGTTAATGCTGTTGAGTCTCACAGGAAACAGAGTCACGCTTAGCAAACTACTCTGTGGGAGACAATCCTCTAAGTGATAATGACCGGACAACATAGTTCTAACACACACTCTGAATTATCTGTTGCTAAGGAAGTTCTTTATAAAAGCAAGAATACTACCATTTATACCCCATGATGTTAAGTATTCAGAATACCTCTTCGCCAAGTCATATCATTGGCCTTTTCCAGGTCAAAAAACACTGCAACCAGTGTCTGGAAAAGGTATTTTGTGTGGCAGACTCTAATGAAACAACTGATCGGTAGATGAATGACCCTGCCTAAAGCCACACTGTTCATTACAAAGCAGTTGGTTACTCTCGAGGTAACAAACAAGGCACCGATTGACCATTCTAAAAGAATTCAAACCCTTATGAGGTTCAAAACACATGTTAACAACATCGAAAAAGGACTTCAATTTGAATAGAGAGTGACTATGTTTATCAGAGTCAGTCTGTACTAATAAGTCCCATTTCTCAGTTTCCTAATAGAACAAACAACTCCTACAGCACCTGTTATGGCTTTATTATTAACAAAGGGGAAGATCTTTGACAGATCTGACCCCTCAGTACTGTGGCGGACAATAAGGAATCTGGGAGCAGGTCCCTGGATCCTTATGTCTAAACTTCATTTTTTGCTTTGACACACAGACACTTCAGACGTTGCCGAAAGTTCCTATTTACACTTCTCGGAGTGACGTTAGTAAATGTAGAGGCCATAAAAGAGAAAACCATCGCATCGTGTTGGGTGGTTGCAGATGAGACTCTGGGAGCAAGCACACCCTTGGATCACTTTCGATCATTTCCAAACCCCAGAACTCTGAGGCTTATAGTATCCTCTTTAACCAGACTGAATCGGCATCAGTCCAGATCAGCAACTGGAGGAGGATTCAACACCTCTTCCATCGCGAACACTTCTTGAAAAAGGACCGAAGTGGATGGCCACTGAATAGAAACCGTGCATACGTCTTCAGCTAGTAGGCTCACCAGATTCAAAGTTTATCACGATTTGGTTTGGTAAACACTCCCAAACTCGCTACGGCTCTGGACGGTCAAAAAGCTCCCTATATGTGAATGTACATAAATATGTATCCCTTGTGAAATGTGAAGAGTATCAGTCTCTACCATATGTAAAAAAATATATTAGTGTTGTAAGTGAGTAGATTCGGAGAAGATGTATTAAATGTTCTACCCCTGTATAGCTCGGGTTGAGCGAGGGATGCTAAACCCCTTTCAATAGGTACAACTATTCTGCACTTTCCTGCGAAGAGAACCGTAAGTTAAGGTGAAAGTATAACTGTATAATGTAGGTGAACTGAGTGTACATGTATGATGGCTTAAGAGTTGCGAGTATTAGGTAAGCGTTTGACTGAAGACCGCGAGGGACACCAACCTCCCTCTTAACTAGGTGCTGCTCATCTGCACCCCACTCCCTGTGGGGACCAGATGAAGTAAAAGAAGGAAGTGTAGTTATGAAAAACCTGTGGTTAGATAAAGCTTCCTCTAAGTTATCGCAAGCTATAAACCGTTGAAACTGTATTTACTATTCATAAGATAATTCTCATCTAAAAATTGAACAGCAACTTAATGTGCTGGGTATGACAGTTTGGGACGGCCTGTACTATGGTGGTATCGTTGCTCCCATTTTATTCAATGGCACTGTGACTCGTGATGTCTACTATGGTATGTCTAATATCATCATCCTTCAAATTATAGACAGCCGTGTGATGATGATGACAACATCTTCTTCCAACGAGATATGATACCACTGTTTGAGAGTAGCATTTCTTCTTTTGAGTTTTTCTCCAAAGTAATACATTCTCTCATAATACACGTTTAATGAAAGTTATGAAACAGTACATCACCAATACATTTACTAAGACTGACAACAACAAAGAACTCTGTCGGCAGGTGAATTGCAGAAATGTTCAAGATAGACCGCAAGATTGCTTTAATCGCAATGGCAAACATTTTGAGAATCTACATACCTAGTGTCTATTATTCACCTTTTAACTAGACTATAATAAGTGTTAAAAGCATAAAACAATTAGATTTTTTGACAGTATAAGGTCATTAATTTCAAGTGTTAACCTACACATAACCACCCCGACAAAACAAGATTTTTTATATGAGTTAAATAAACTGATTTTTTGGACACAAACAATTGATAAGATTTTTCTACTTAATAAAAATCAATCCAATAATTGGTAGTATTAGTATGATATTACAACTCACCATCGTCAATAGTTAGTTGTAATGTGATACTAATATAAACAATAGTCATAATGGCATTAAATAAAATAAATTATTGATATTATGATTGTCGTTTCCAAGTTTAATTTAAATAATTAAGATTTATTCAAGTTATTCATTTAAATATTTACTCAAATTATCTTGCTACTCGCAGTCAATTATAAAAACCATGTACATTAAAATATTAAAGTAGGTTCAGTCCTAGAAAACCTAAAATATGAATTGTAAAATGCAAACTTTTCTTTGTTAGGATTTACCTGGATCAGTATAAGGATAAGGCGGTGCAGGAAAATCATCACGTTCTATTTTAGGTTTTTCATTAGGATTAGGTGGATGACCTGCTGGATAGTGAGACAATTCAATCGGTTCTTCATTGTTCATATGTGGTGAGCGAGGACGAGGTGTCTCAGAACGAATTGAATCCACTAGCACTCTCATTCCTGAACGACTACTACGCAATGTTGATGATTTACTACTACCATGCAATGAATGTGCAGCTGTAATCAAATGGAAACATAAACAAATCTGTTAAAACTTGCTTTAATTCTCTAGAACGGCATAAATTTATGTATAATAATAATAATAATAAGTTTGGATCAAGCAAAATTTCTCCTCATAACATTATTTTTCTTTATAAAGTCGATCAATTAGCACACACAATACAGTCCAATGTATGAAATAACTTTGGTGTTTTTTTTTGTTTTTTTTTTATGCAGATAAATCCACCATTAATACATAAGTGAGACTGACAACATGACATATCACAATCTACAGGTGACCTACAATAATAGTAAATATATCATGTATGTAGATAAAAAAGAAAAAAAATGTTTATCTTTCATATATTTTGATACAGATATGCAGATGGATGTATGAATAAGGGGAGTATATTGAATATGTGAACTTTGGATACAAGGTGACCTCTAGTTCTAATCTAGCCTTACCTATAAATATGAAGCTCTGTATTTCCCTTGCTACTCGTAGGATTTATTGGATAAAAACAAACCATTGAAAGTAGATTATCCTGGGGGAGCTTGCAAAGGGTAACCCAGAGAGTGGAAACCAGATGGAGGAGGAGAATATGTGGGTTCCAAACAACCCCTGTAAAACCCACTCTCAGATCTCTACAGCAGGATTTAGGGACTGAATCAACCTGTAATAGAAGGAGGTAGAGATGGAGTTGAACATTTCAACATAAGTAGAAAGGCACTCTCAAGAGCGCAAAAGCGTAAAATGAGAAGAGCAGAGGCAAAATGGTACAAGAGTTACCTCATTGGACAAGCTAGTGAGTAGACTACTAAAACTTGTAAAAGGAACTAATTTACTAAGCTAGAATTAAGAGGTTTAGTTACACAACAGGCCAATGGTCGCAGTCCCGGGCCGGTTTAATCCGTAACCTTTCAGATTAATATAATCTAGTAAAAAAACTTTGACTTATTGGTATTTCTGAATATTTTACACACATACCATGATGTATTAGGAATTATAAACATTTTGTATACCTACATGCTGAATATAGATGTTATTTAATTTATCTTAAAAACTACATTTTTTTTCTTTACATACTTAAAAGTTCATCATCTGTAATGAGCTATACTTGTGAAAACTCTAATAACCAAAAGAAACAACACAATTAAAAAAATAAAAATAAAATCCTGAATTACTACATGCACACAAACCCTACTGACATTGGACTGTCACTGACAAAACCAACACACACTCATATAACAAAAAGCCAAAGCCTTACTCATCTTTTTAGGACAATACGTAAGACATAAAATGTTTTTACTTATTTTGTAAAATATTTACTTTATTACTTTATAAGTAATTATAAATATTCCCCTATATAGGCATAAGTTAATAAAAAATCATTTCACTTACTGGGAATTCTAAATATATTCCTAGCATTTGTAAATGTAAGAAAATCGTTGATTCTCTGGAAATTATAAATAAATATCACACATTTCGAAAGAATACAAATTCATTTCACTTATTAGGAATTCAAAATATATCCCATTCATTTGGAAATGTTAAAAATTGTTTGATTTTTCCAGGAATTCTAAATATTTTCCATAATTTTTTAAAGGTTAGAGAATCATTTGACATACTGAGAATTCTAAATATAGCCTATATATTTAGAAATATTAGGAAACAATTTCACTTGGAAATTCTAAAACGTTCCCATACATTTGGAAAGGCAAGATAATCATATACTGGGAATTCTAAATATTTCCCATACATTTTTTTAAAGATTAGAAAATCCTTCAACCTACTGTGCTATTTTTATGTTTTATTATTTATTATAGCATTGCAGTGCATACAGGGAACTCAGGACTTATGTTTTATAATCTCATACATATACTATTACATTGAAGAAGAAAAGTGCTTATGTTTGTAAGACGTAATCTTTGAATCAATATAACCAATGAAGAATTTTTTTTTCTACTGAAAAACTTATTTATAACCAATGGACATAAGGTTATAAATAATGTCATGGACATTATTATATATACGGATGTACAACAAACATTTATTTAAGTAAAACTCAGTACAATCATTTTGTTCTCTGCCACATAGTCTATACAAATATTACAATTATTATTTTGTCTGATATTTTGGCAATACTTACGATCAGCTGTTATGAAATCAAGAGTTAATGTTTAAAATGTTAAACTCTATTGCTAAAACATTACCATTAAAAATATTATAAAACATTGGTTGTATATCTTTTGTTTATTGTATTAGAATTGTGGATCAACAAAGACATCATGATTCTTGTAAAGATACATTTAAACAAAATTACTGGATATTCTAACTTTACCTTGTATGCACATTTTAGAAGTTACTTTATAGTATAGTTAAAGGCCTCACTGATTTGTAACATTAATGTTCATACACATAACACCAATAGTTGGTACGATTTCAAAAATGTAAACACAGGTTTAGGGATGAGACGATTAACTTACTGATGAATCGTAATCTCGATTATTACGATAATCTGTGTTTATGACTAATCACCGATTCATACTTCTCTTATCGATTCGGGTTTAGCGATTAGACCTCATCAAAAAAGGAAGTTTTCCTTTAACCCTCGACCTGGCGAACCACCCGCTAGCGGGTGGTTATGTGACATATGGTTTTAGTTCACCGACTCTAAAACACGTTTTTTGCAATTCAACATTACGCTCACTAAGAATCGTCCTATCGCAATAAATAAAATACCATTGGAAAGCTAATGTTCCGTAGATGCATAATCATGCAAAAAAAATACCACAAAACGTTATAAATAATATTCCAAAAATTGGTGAAGTTCGCATATTTTTTATGCGTAAAATCATAGATTTGAACTGTGCGGTTTTTAGTAAAAGCGACGCCATTTTTCCCCATATGATTACAAATCTATTTTTCTGTCAAATAAGTTGACCAAAACACTGTTCTATAGATCACATGTTTCTTTTTCTAACCGTAGATTACAAATTTTTCTGCGTCTCACAGATCGAGAGATATTTCTACGTGACGATAGTAGAAACCTGACGGGACGAAATTCACTTGGCATTCGGTGCAGTTTACGAAATGACATAATCCATTTTTCTATCGATATTTTGTAATCGTTCTTTATAGTATGTTGTAGAGGAGATTTTATTATACAAGTTGGTAGTACTTGATATAAGCAATAGATACTTAGAAGTTTTTGTTTTGATCTCGCAACATACGCAATTGTGTGGCGTAAATTAAAATATAAAAGGCGTGGCGCATATTGTTTTGGGGTTAGATATTTGTTATTTTGAAGGTTTGTGTATACAAATTGTATATAAATTGTGTATACAAGTTACAATATATGTGTTTTTATTTCTAAAGTTTATGTTTTTGAGTGAATTTCTAGTTTGTGAATGGTTTATATTTGGGATAACCTAGAGGAATATTGTAAATCTAGGCTATAAGCAAATTTTCTTATATTGAGTGTTTTATTTGATTATACAAGTGAATATGTGTGTTATTCTTTGTAAATTACATTGTTTTAGTGAAATCTAGTGATTTTGTCTTAGGCCTAGCTTTAGAAAGTTACTAATTACGCCTAAATTGTCGAAGTGTCAAACCTAACCTCACTTGTCATAGTATCACTTTTTAGGGGAAATCATTATTTTTATTTTGAAAAAGTAACAAATATTTTTTTCCCCTAAATATATTCACAAATATATCACAGATCTCTAGTAATCGTTGAAAAATTCAAAAAATCTATTTGTATGGTGTAAATTACCATTTCTGTGAAATTATTCTCTTCTTTACTCTCCGATTTTTTGGTATTTGACCAAAAAACTCCAAATGTTTTACATCTAACATTTTTTTTTCACTACATACCTAAATTCTATGCACCTTTCTGAGTATAATGATTTATAGAAGTTGTGTATAAAATATTTTTACTATTTTTTGAAAATAAAATGATCATTTTACCTTTTTTCGTAAAATATTTTTTTTTAATTTTGAAAATGTAACAAATGTATTTTTTTTTTTCTAAATATATTCACAAATATTACACAAAACTTTTGTATATCTTAGAAAAAGGCAGTAAGCTATTGATTTTGGATGATACAGGTTTTTCTGAAAAATGATAACTTCAGTTTTTGACATCTAACATACTTACTCCCAAACTGTTTAAAAAAAATAATAATAATTTATTACATAGATGAATTCTATGCATCTTTCTGAGAAAAATGATGTCTTATATGTTAGGGTTTGTATAAAAATAATATATTTTATTAATTTTTAAACAAACGAAGAAAATTAAATGAAATTAACCAATGCCGGTTCTAGGGTTAAAGGCAAAAATACTCTTCGGTTAGCATAACCTTATAAAAAAAAATGATAAAATAGAGACGCTTCCCCTTCGATACTATTCATTAACTCTCAAACTGCATTTCGACCCAATTGGGTCGAAATATGACACACTGTGTTGGATATTGACACAAAAACACATTTCTTGCAATTCAACATTTCAGCCGGTTAGAATTATCCTACATCAATAAATTAAATACGGTTGGAAAGCTAATGTTCCATAGATGCATAATCATGCAAAAACATACTATAAAACATTATAAATAATATTTAATTAATTGGTAAAGTTTGTGTATTTCGCCACGAACCAATAATGAAAATACTATGCAGTTGTGAAACACACATTACGTCATTCTTTCTCTAATTTTAACAAATCCATATATCTGTCTAATAAATCTACCATAATACTGTTCTATAGATCAAGTCTTCCTGTTTCGACCTGTGATTTCAAAATCTTTCTAACTTTTATAGTGTTAATGTATAAAAATTTAACAAAATCAGGAATTTTAACACGGTTTTTAAACGCTAAAAATCTGTGTAATATATCATTGTAAAGGTACTGTTTCAATCTTTCATAATCATGTATCCCAAAATCCTTCTCATGAAAGATAAAAATTCAAGAATTGGATAAAGTTTTATATTTTTCCACAAGAAGGATGCACCTGACGGAACGGCATAATATAAGAAAATACTTCTGTGGTGTTAGCCATTTTTCATAGTGAGTAAAGCGTCGCTTCGTTCAATTTATTTGTATACTGTGAAGTTATTGTGTTTTTTAGATTGATTTATTTATTATTATATGTTTATACAAGTTGTAATATGTGTGTTAGTGTTTTTAGAGTGTATTTTTTTGAGTGAATTCTAATATTTCAGTCTAGGTGCAAAACTATGTTATTATTAGGCTATGATATAATTATTTTGTAAAATATTCTAATATGGCATTCAGAAATAACTTAGTGAGAGATTCTGACAACCTCAGGGAAATTACCATGATCCTGAATTGTCGTATTTTGAGGATTTGGAGGAGGGGGGAAATTATGGCTTCTCCTCGAAGGTCTTATCATGATATGAGGACCTTTACTTTTTAAGATGATTTGCTAGGAGCTGACTTTCCTCATGGCAGTGATTCTTGAAAAAGTGTGACCACTTCTGATAATATTTTTGAGGCTGATATCACCCAAATTGCTGATTTGGAAAGATTGGATAATGAAAACTTCCTCAGATTTGAATCTCAACTTCCAGAAAATGTTGAACAAGCATCATTACCACAAATTGATACTGGTATAACAGGACCACCACACATTACATCTGCTCCTAATATAACACAAGCACGAAGACATAAAGTAGAATAAACACAAACACAAGCACAAGTGGGTCGGGTCTGTGGGTAAGGATATATCCTCCAGAACAAGAATAGGATATAGCATCTAAATTTACAGTAACAAATATACAGCCTAGAAATACTCCAATTGATTCAAATCCAATTGCATTTCTTCACGACTAATGATATGTAGGCTCTTATGGTCGATGAGACCAATAAGTACGCACAAGCAGCGTCACATCAAAGGCATGAAGTTGGAATTATGCTCAGACAGTCTAGAAAAATGGGTTGACATAAACGTAAATGATATGAAGAAATTCCGGAGAATGTTGATCAATAGCTTACACCAAGCAAGAATTTTGTACATTATTGGTCAAGTATTCGATCACAAAGTATCTCTTTTTACCCTAATGTGATGAGTTTGCGACTCTTTGAACTGATTATCTCAATATTGCATTTATCATCCTTCGATGGTCCACGACGGAATGAACCAGGGCATGACCCTTGGTTGAAAGTACAGACCTTTGTTGTCATGATGAATGATTCATTCAAGAAATATTTTGTTACAGGGCAACAAGTATTGATGAAAGTAAGATCATCCTGAAAAACCATTGTTCATTTATTCAATACATGGCAAATAAGAGACATGCTCATTTTGGGATTAAGAAATTTGAGATTTGTGACTTGCAAACTATCTATGTTCTCTGTACAGCGGTAAAGACTTCATGGTCAGTGATCCCATGAAGTTTTTTGTTTATAAAATGAGCTAAAAAGTTAGGCCTAATTTGAGAGAAAAAACACTTAAAATAGTAATATTATTGAAAACAACTTCTTATTATCAGTTTTCTCAGAAAGATCAATAGAATTTACCTGTGTAATTAAAAAATAATAATATATGTGAAAAATTTGGAGTTATGGCATCAGGAATCAAAAATTCTTACAAAAAACGAAGCCAAAATTCAACAAAAAAGTGTATATTTCCTAAACATTTTTTTTTTTTTTTTTTCTCCAAGATATACACAAGATTTGTAATATAGTTGTGGATAAAAGTTGGTAAAAATAAAAATCAGTTTATAAAATTTTAAATAGCTAAAATAAATTTGTATGTAAAAAGTGGAAATTCGCTCAAAAGCCTATTTAGAAAAAATCACCAAAAAATACTAATATTATGGAAAACACAACTTCAATGTATCATTTTTCTCAGAAAGTTACATAGAATTTATCTCGGTATAATGGGGGGGAAAAAATGATGTTAATATTTGGAGTTAGGGCGTCAGGGTTCAAAAAAATCTTAAAAAATCTAATTTGAAATTCCAAATAAAATGTATATTTCCTAAAGAACAAATATTGTCAAAATGTACAATAGATTGGTAATATATTTATAGATAAAAGTTGGTAAAAACCAACATCAATTATAAAATTATCATTAGCCAAAATAAATTTTTACATAAAGATTAGAAATTTGCTCAAAAAAAGTAAGGCCTATTTAGAAAAAATCACCAAAAATATAATTATTATGAAAAAGACAACTTCTTTATATCATTTTAATCAGAAAGATGCAGAATTCATCTGTGTAATGAAACAAAAACTGATATGTAAAAAATTTGGAGTTATGGCATCTGAAATCAAAAATTCGTCCACAACTTCACATAAAAGTGTATATTTCCTAAAGAAAAATTGTGTTTAAATTTTTCAAGATATACAAGGGATTTGTAATATAGTTGTGGTTAAAAGTTGGTAAAAACAAAAATCAATTTATATAATTTTCATTAGGCAAAATAAATGTTTACATAAAAAGTGAAAATTCACTCAAAAATTTCGAAAATAATCATCAAAAATAGGTATAGTGCCAAATACACGACTTGTAATATACCATTATGTTAATAAATGTGCATATAATTGAACTCTTATTTTAGAAGTTCTCAAAAGTCATATATTTCTAATTTAGGTAGCCCAGAACGGAAAAATTGTCTTTACGTTATCATCATATTTCAAGAAAATATTTACATTCAATCTTGAATAAAAAAGCTGAAAACTTATTTTAGAATATTGAAATATATACAGAAGTAGTAGACTATAGTTGTGAAAAAATATCTGTACAAATATTTATAAAACATTTTCAATCCTCTAGCAGAAAACATTGACATAGTCAAGCAAATCTGACAATTAGTTGCAGAATGCATAATACAAATCTCGTACATGTAACATGTAAATGATAATATAAAATCAAATGTATAACATAATAATATAAAACACCAAAACCTAACCTAACCAAATATATGGTAAAATAAGATAAATTTTGTGTAGTTATGCAAAAGCATGTCATCCAAATAGCTTACGCTGCCGTGTAGCGGGGAGGCCGACGATCCTTCATTGCTGATTTTGAAGGCTAAGAGGTTTCCTTCCTCGTCCTGACCTCCAGAAATGTACCATGCCTTTGAAACAATGCTTGTGTATAACCCGTTACACACTGGACACCAGAAACGAGTGTTGGACTTGATATGTTTATCCTCATTATAGACTACACACAATGTTGCCTTGTCTTTGGCATTTTGGTTAGCCTGTGAGAGAGGATAAAGATTTTGAGGTTGTCTCTATGGATGCAAATGGTGGTGGAGTACATAATTGTACATTCGACAAGCCAGGAGCAGGAGGTAATATAGCCAAAATCTGGTTCGTAATATAGTTATTCAACTAAACTGACCATGAAGTCAGGGCGTCTTCTATACAGTGGATTCTGTGCCTTGAACAGAATCCAAGCATTGAAGAAGACCCTACCATTGAAATTGTAGACTATTTTACGCCAGTATTTCTTACAGGGCCGAGAACAAGATACATGGTAAATACTTTTGTCCTTGTAGCATGATGGTGTTTTAATGATGAATCCAAAGTAAGCCTATTTCCAATTTCTTAAGTTTTTAAACATTAATAATCTGATTATCTTAGAGTAGTATATAGTTTAGCAGAACCTATTTTGACAATTTCCTGTAGTATAAGCTTCGTGAAACATCCGTTCTCTGCCTTAAAACTTATCAATAATTATTGCAGGTATACTCAAGGTGAAAACTGTTTAAGCTAGCTGTAGTTGAGTAGGAAATATTGCACAAATTAAAAGCTTGGTTTTATGATCTAGTGATTGAAAAGTTTTTGTCTAAAGAAAGAAGGTTAGAAGCAATTTGTCAGTTTTTACCTGTTAGCATATTCTTTTTTTTTTTTTTTAATTTAGTTCTTTTTTGTTTCATTATTATTTAATTATTATCATTTCAATTATAATAAGAAACTATATATTGCCATTCTGTAATATGGAAAATCATACTTAAATGAATTACGCATCAAACTATATTTATTTACTGACACTAAATACACTGTCTGTATGTGTAAACAACAATTATTAAAGATTATTATCTTAGACTGATAAAGAACAAATAGCCTCAACTTAATTACATCACATCCACTGTTTGGCATCAGGATACACCACAGATTGATATCATAATCAACTCTTATCATCAGAGATAAAAACAAGAACATCCATATTCAAGATGTCACACTGTAAGTGTGTGATGATATGATATCTAATATTTCATAAATAATAAAAAACAATAAATAAATTTGGCATACAAGCATATGAAAGAATAGTACTCCATTTCGTAGCACTACTACTACTACAAAAAAAAAGAAAAAAAAAAAAAGAAGAAAAAAAAGGAACTAGGTAATGTAGTTTGTTTTGAAAGTAAAAGACCACATGACATGTCTATTCAATGGGTAAAGTAAAAAACAAGTTTTTCTTGTTTTTTGATTTATTTTTATTTATGGTGTTTAATGTGCTTTCAGAGTTCCATATAGAAGAAATATTGGGAAAAAACTAGTTATATAAAATAATACTTACACGGTGGTCTGTGAAAATGAGGTGATGTTGGTGGTTTATCATACGGGTCAATAGGTTTCTTCAAATATCCCTGAGATGGTTCATCTGTCAAGTAACTGTAAGTGTAGATTCGACTAATATCTTCTCTGTATTGAGGCGTTTTATACTCTCTCAAAATCAGACCAGGGCTTCCTGCCCGCTGGTAATTATACTGTTAAAAATGATAAAAAGTTCATTAATATTTATACAACTGTACCAATTATCTCAGAAGTCCCTTCCATTAAATATTGAAAAAGGGAATAAAAAAAAGTGCTTTTGAAAAACGTTATAAGACTAAAAAAGACAATGTGCTTACCCCAATGAATTTTTGATGTAACTATCAAGTGATACATTATTTTGAAGGGAATAACAAATAGAGAAACTGTTCAAACAATAGAAATGCCAGCCAGTAGAAATTAAAAATTGTACTATGTATCCCTTTTTTTATGTACATGTATTTTGTTTACTTTTACTTTAAGGAGACAACAAAATTAGAAAACAAACATGAAAAAAATGAACATTGAAAAGCTACTAATGGCAATTGCAAAGTACTGCATGAACTAGGTCAACTAAACATAGTACTGTTATATACGATAAATGAGCTTACCCATGAAAATGGAACAGAATATATATGCTTAAGAGTTTCAATGAGCTCCTCACCTCAAATAATGAATTCACTTGAACCTGAGCTGGCAACACTTGTTCTCTAAACTGCATGTTAAAAAAAATATTGAGGGTAGGGTCAAATTATAAAAAAAGTATACTTTTTTTAGTTCAAAATATTTTCTTATTTTCATTCACTTGTTCAAAATTTAGACAGGAAACAGGGACTCCTGGAACATGGAACACATAAAATGAACTATAAATGTTTACTTACATACCAGTTCTTACAATTTTTATTTTCACTATTGTTAAAGATAGTACTATGATGTTGCAAATATATTGCATTAACTTTCTTACTCATTACAAAAGCAAATACAAACCAAAAATAATATTAGACACAATATTCATAAAAATATCTATACACATTTATATATGAGAAGGAAAAAATATAGTTTCCTTTATGACAGAGTTTTGCTCCAAGAGCTAAATTGTTTGGAAAAGAGGATCACCTTAACTAGATGCAATTTGTATTTAGAAAGATAATTAATATTTAAATAAAACAAAAGCTTTCCTTCTCTCCTGTTATAGACTCGTTTTAAGCATTAAGTCGTATTTGATTGAAATTTAGTTTCAAATGACTCTGATCAAGATTGATTTTTATCAATTACTATCAAGGTTGATTTTTATCAATTATTATTTAAGCGTATTTTTTTTTTTACTTGCAATGTGTTTTACTAGTTTATAGGTCACTTTTTACTTTTTACATTTCACTAAAATTTTATAATTGAATTTAAGAAATTACATCTTTCATAACAGTTTGATAGTTTTTTCTTTGTTTTTTACTGATAATATCCAAACCAACATTTTTGAGATTTTACTTAATATGCATGTTGGGTTAGCAAAATTTGACCAAAATCGTTACAGTAATTGATTGAGTATCCGCACAGCCATTAATTGAGACTCAGCGCAGTCATTGATTGAGTCTCCACACAGCCATTGACCACTGATTGAGACTACACACAGCTATTGTTTAAGTCTTTACCGAGTCTTAAGTCACAATCTAGTCTTTGATCGAGCCTCCAACATAGCCTGTAATTGAATCTCCACACAGCCTTTGATTGATCATCTACATATCCATTTATTGAGTCTACTTGCAGCAATTCACCATTGATTCACACAGTCTTTGATTGAGTCTCAATGCAGCCTTTAACTGAACCTCCACGCAATCAATTTATTGAGTTACCATATAGGATAGTTACAATTTTTCCAGCTTTTCAATCTCACTGCAGAGCAGCGTTGAGGCCACCTGGCAGTGCTGCATGTTTCGTTGGACAAATGGAATCCTATTAGAGTCCCTCATCACAACTGGTTCTTCATTCTCCTCATCTGTACAAGCATTATCTCCCTCTTCCTAGTATTTAGACTTACTTAATCTAAAAAGCTGGATGCTATACAGTTGATGTGGTCTCCATGTAAACTTTTCAGTGCAAGAATAATCTTGTAAATTGCCAGCACAATCAACAGTCTTCACCCTTTCTCAGTCCTGACGACTCTCCATCTATCAGTGCAGAGACCAGGGTTAAACTCTAAGCTCTGTACTCCTTTAGGGCTGAGATTCTTAGTCGAAGCTTCAAAGGTTTGGGTACAACTTTCGAAATATTTTTTTTCCTTCTACCATACAAGTCATATAGTCTGATTCATAGCCCATTCCCCAGTAACCTCATTAGAGTAGGTTACCAGGAACCAGCCATCCTCTACCAAATGAGAGTTTTCAAACTTAGGTTTGTTGACACCTAACTTAGGTTTGTAGGAGCTCTACTTCTCCTACACCTTTTTCAGAAGCTTCTTTCTTACCTGTTCAGCCTTGGCCCCAGTAAACATATCCTTGAAATATTTTATGTATATAAATTGGAGACAAAAAAATTGCATTTTGGACTAACTTAGTCTTAATTTGAGCTTAACAAAAAATATAGCAAATCACTAATATAAAGAGAAATGTAAAAGTAAAAGAAATATGTTTTATTATTTAAGAAGTCATACTTAAACATTATTTATTATGGAGTATGTTCGAAATGTTCACCTTCAACATATAAAGACATTTCAATTCTGCAACTGCATTATTTCTGAACACGTTGGACCATTTATTTTGTAATTTAATTGCAGACAATTTAATTTTGTAATTAAGTTCTTGGACAACAGATTTCAAATGGCCCCACAAATAACAAACGGGGGAAAATGCACAATCTCTCAAACACAAAAGCATATACCAATCAACTCCAAATTTAAGAAGGAACCTCAAATAATAATGAACTAAAAATTGCGAATTTCTCAAAATTAAGTCAACAGATTTTAATTTATTTTTTTGCTAAAACGTATATACTCTATAAGGGTTAAAATAAAACTTATGGGTTGTAGTCACAGGAAATTAAGCATGGTCGAGAGTTAGTTTAAAATGGTAAAATGAACTAAATGAGCTGTCATAAAAGTTCCAATCTCAAAATCAGCGAAATTGATTAAACCAAAATATTAAACTGTACTGGTCCTATGAACTTTTCAAATAAAATATAAATAATTGAAAATGGTATTTATAAAAGATTAATGATTCACAAATAAGAAGAAGAAGAAAATGTTGAATGGATTAATTAATTATTTTTTTAAGGGCAAGATATGGACTCAAAAGCCTTCTCTTTCAACTAACCCGTATACAAACATACAAAATTACATTGTATTTCAGTGAATCTGCTGAATGGTCAGATATTTTTATGTTTTACATGTGTTATAATTTGGACTGCATTAATAGATACTGTTGGTTTATAACAATTGTATCATAAGATTTTATTGATCTTTACAATAAATATATAACAAATCTTAAAATAATTAATCATATGAAAAATAATTAAAGCTAATATAAACAATAAACTACAAGATCAAATATTAGTCTGTTACATAACTATAAAATAAACACAGTGGACTGACCTTTCTGTTCAGGCTATTGTACGGGCTACACAATGATCCATTTAAGCTGGGAGTACGTGAACGCAGTGAGAACTGTGCCAACACACAAACTCAAAAAAACATCACAAACAAACAAAAAACACAAAACAAATAATACCTCAACCATGCTAACTAGAAATAAAGCATTCCACACCAAAATGTGCAAAATAAGACAAGTTTACTCAATGCTCAATCAATATATAAAAATATCTCTCTGATGTCTAATTTATATAATTCAACAGATTCAAGTACCGATCATTATCAATACAATATTTTTTATAGATTCTGAAAAGAGTGTTGAAAATATATAGAAACAGTTAACTGATAATCAATAACTTTTAGACTAATGTCAGCAGAAAAACAAGAATTGTGCTATACTTATCGTTCATACTAAACTACACCTTTTTATCCTTAGGGGCTCATTTCTTACTAAATACACATATTGTCGAAGCCCTTCTGATACCTAAACGATAGTACAGCTATCCTCAGTCTAAACCAAAATCCAGCTCCGACGATGTACTTATTCCTTTATTATAACTTTTTTGTATTTTTAAGATCCAATTTCACAAACAAAGTATCATTTAAAAAAATTCTAACCATATGGGTTGGATTTTTCTAATGACATTATTGCAATTTATTTCTTTCAAATTTTAAGAAAAGAAGCTTAATTTTGGTTTCTTGGCTGAAAATCCAATATAATCAAAACTTTTGAGAGCCACTATCTCTTAATTGCATTTTTTTAAAGCACCAAGATTAAAATCATCAGAAAATATGATTTTATATGAAATTCGTTATAAAAATATATAGGTTAATTTTGACTTGCACACTCTGGGACTGGAGGCCCTTTTGTAGCTTGCTAAATCGGGATGTATACAAAAAAAGATAGTTCAATTTTACCAATAGGTGAAGACCAATTCTTTTTCTTCTGCTGTTAAAAAATAATCAAACCATTTCTATACTTTTCAAGCAGACTAAATAGTATAATCTATAATAACTTATGTGATTTTTTTTTTTTTTTTTAATTTTTTTTTTTATTCATGTTCAACTAGTGTGTGTAATGTATATCTACTTCAAAACTTGATAATGATCAAAACAAGAGTTATGCAAGTAAAGTCTATATCAAGATTACAAAATAAAGTGAAACAACTTACAATAAAAGCCCTTGTAAATTCAGACAAATTAGAACTGACAAGTTGTCCAGATTAATTATCAAATAAGCTAAATAAAAGGTATGATGAAATAGTGTGTAGGCCCTCAAAAAACACAGGTTTATTTTACATTAAAAATAATAAAATTGAAAATCAGTCTATATTTAGAAAAAAAATTATCTTTTTTGTTTGTTTTATATATAACACAGTTTGTTTTGTAATCTCATACTGTGCACAGATAGGTGTACATGTCACAGATAGGTCTATGTGCCACATATAGGTTTCTAAATTTTGTATTGCACACATTTTATTCTGAAGAAAAAGTGATTTATATTGACATTTTTGTTATATACTACATTATGTTTACTTTATTGTAGAGTAGGATTAAAAGACCGAGATAATGAGTGGATTAATCTAGGAACTATACTGCAAGCACCTGATTTTAAAGTGACTGCAGATTTAAGTATAAAACTAGTGTAAAACAATAGAGTAGCTGGAACTAGCATGAGAGCAACAGACAATGACTGAACAAGATGACTCACCCAGTATGCAACCTCTGCTAACGAATTACTAATCCCTAGCTAAATTTCCCATTATTATTATAGAAAAAAGGTTGTCTGAATTAACAGAGATTACTGTATTTTACATAAATTATGACAAAAACTGTAGGATTCAAAATATGTAAAAGTCTAACATAAAATATAACAACTGATCATTTGACAAAAAACTCTGAATACTTTTAACGCTAGATCTGGTAATATTAAAGTTTCTTCTTTTTTTTTTATTCATAAAAATATTATTATTATATTATGCAAAACCCAATTTATGACATCATTTTTCTCAGAATGGTGCATAGAATTTATCTGTGTAATGAAAGTAATTTTATATGTAATGGTTTTGGAGTAAGTATGTTAGGAATCAAAAAATGAAGTTGACATTTTACATAAAAATCTATATAAACCGAAATACATTTGTTAGAACATTTTTTTCTATATATACAAAAGTTTTGTAATATAATTGTGAATAAATGTTGATAAAAAAATAATTTAAAATAATTTATAAAATTTAGATACACATTTTTTTTTTTTTGCTTGCTAAAATGAGCTAAAAAGTTAAACCTAAATTGAAAACTAAATCACCAAAAATTGTAATATTATAGAAAACACACTGTTTTAAAACCATTTTTCTCAGAAAGGTGCATAGAATTTACCTGTGTAATGAATTTTAATATATATATATAAATAAAATTTGGAGTTAGGGTGTCTGAAATAAAAAATTCTTACAAAAACTGAAGCCAAAATTCAACATGAAAATGTATATTTCCTAAAGAATAATTTTTTTTGATTTTTTTTTAAGTATTACAAGAGATTTGTAATATAGTTGTGGATAAAAGTTGGTAAAAACAAAAATCATTTTATAAAATTTTCAATGCCCAAAATAAATTTCTACATTAAAAAAGTGGAAATTCGCTCAAAGTTTAGGAATTTGAAAAAACGCACCAAAAATACCAATATTATGGAAAGCACAACTTCTTTATATAATTTTTCTCAGAAAGGTGCATAGAATTTACCTATGTACTGAAAAAAAAATTATGTAAAAAAATTGGAGTTCAGGAGTCCAAATTTTTTTCCAAAAACCAAAGCCAAAATTCCATATAAAAGTGTATATTTCCTAAAGTACAATTTTTTTCAAGATATACAAGAGATTTGTAATATAGTTGTGGATAAAAGTTGGTAAAAACAAAAATTAATAAATAAGTAAATACATTTGTTTCTTTGTACTATCCAACAAAAAGTTTTTCACCCTAGGCTAGGCCTGTTATGTAATAATACATTAAAAGTCATAAAATTCACTTAAAAAATACACTCTAGAAATACTAACACACATATTCATAATAGAAATATATTGAGCAACCCACACTAACATATACACAAGATGGCAATAAACGTGCAAGTAAGGCAGATTCGAGTTGCTTAATTTACACTTAGCTCTGAGAATGGACAACTTCTAATATTCACTGCTAAATAAATATCACGCCTAAGAACTAGATCTTTATACCAAGTTGTAGTTCCAAATTTCTTCTTCGCAGTAGTAGAAAGAACAGAAGGGATATGTAAAAATTAAGGATGTGTCGATACCGATTCCCTAAAGTCGATTTCGTTGATTCTTAGTCACGGTAATTGGTATCGAGAATCGATCACAAAAGTCGATTCCAATTATCTCGATTCCAAACACAAACAAAACATCCAACTTGTAATGAATTATTAGCACTTTGATTATTGAAGTCAAATATTATATTATAAATTATAATATAATAAATATTTCCATTAAATATGTATTTCAAAAATCTCATTAATAATACCGTCCCTAATGACGCAAACAGTTTTGTTCCGGCTCCTAGACGCATAGGCTCATTGCTTATTCACTGGTCAGTTTAGTGTATATAATATAAAAAATATATTAACAACTTATTTATAATAATTTTATAAAAATACCATTATTTTAATTATTAACAATACTATTTTTAATTTAATAAAACAAATTTATGAAACCTAAAGAGGCTGTTCTTTTTCAGGTCATTCCAATGGTCGCCACAATATTCAATGTTTTGGAAAAGACCTTGCTGACTCAGGTCTACAAGGACTAAGGAATGATTATTATCTTCTTTCAAGAGGAGATTAACAAAGATCGAGGAGAATAAGACATTTTCTTCTACCACATTGTTGAACCCACGATTCAAAGGAAAACCTTTTAGAAGTACTCAAACTTTAGAAATTGCAAAAAACAAGGTTATAGAAGAAATATAAGGGCTGCTCATAGAAGAAAGTTATCCTCCTTGTGCCCCCACGGTACCTAAAGTAAGTCAAACTAAAGGACTGTGCAAGAAACGAAAAGGGATCTGGGCTCATTAACAAGAATTATTCAACAAGAACCAAGCAGATGGCTGTAGAAGAGTGCTGCAATATAGAATGGGAGAATTACCTTCAAAGAAATACAATGGACTCAAAATGTGGAAATCAAATTGGCACATACTGGTCAGCTAGTGCAAACATGAGGCTGAAAACACTGGCATTTCAATTATTTTTTTATTCTGCCGTCCACTGTTTTCAGCGAAAGACTATTCAGTACAGCGGGCAATATTTGCTACAGGAAAAGAAATATGCTTGACTCTGAAAGAGTCTAGATGTTGGTGTTCTTTAACCAGAACATTGACTCATAAATAATTATGTGGCTGTTAGTCTGTTGTATTTTGGTCATTCATTTTTAAAGATTTTAAAAAGTCAAGTATTGTTTTTGTTATCCTTTGTTGCATAATTAATAATTTGAATTAATTACAATAGTGTCATTTATTGTTTGTAACTATAGTGGTTCTTTTTGCATTAGCCAGTTGGACACTTCATCATAAAAAAGTTTAAGGTGGATAATGTTATTGTTTGCAGGATATTGACTTTTTATAAGTACTAGGTTAGGTTAGTTTGTAAGTAATTTTTACCATTCTCTCTGCTGACATATTTCTTCTTATCCACAATAGGACAGTGTAAGTTTCAGCATCAAAGGTGAATATTGGTGTAGTTTTAAATGCATTTGTTTCAATCCTTTGTGCCTAATTCTGAATGTTATATAACTTTTTAAAGTTTATTTATTTACAGACATTGCCTCTTTAGAAATTCCCATTTCATTGGTCCAGCAGCATGTTGAAATGATTCAATATTCATAGACTAAACAGCTTTCTTTTTATCCAATTGTAAAAATAATCATATGTAGTCTAAATATATTTGGCTTACACAAACAGTTTTTAGAAAACAAATTTTACATTTACAATAAATATACATATAAAGTTAACTGACATTTTTAATACTCCCATATTATTTATAATTTCTTACAACAAGGATGTTAACTGTTCCATGGCCATACAAAAAAGAGCTATAGTCTATTCAATTTTGGATGTTATTAAACTTTGGTATACATTTAAGCATTTAAGGCAAACTTAGTGGGTTCGTTTTCATTTCCCCATATTTACAGGGTTTTGGTAATTATGGTAATATGAATCGAGAATCAAGAATTGAATTATAAGAATCAGAATCGAGAATCTATTAAACCTGGAATCGACCCATCCTCAGTAAAAATTAAAATAAAAATCTTCAAAGTTCGTTAGCCGCTACAAACAGCAAACCAGAGAGGAGTAAATTTATGAAGCACTTCGTAGAATATATATCTCCGCAAACTATCAAACTTACGATAATTTCGGAAACGTAGTTCGAAAGAGAAAGAAAAATACTATAACATATGTTCAACTTGTGGTATTTGGACAATAATTACCATTTATAAAAATTATACGATCCACGAGTTCACATTTTCTTATATTATGCCTTTCCGCCAGGTGCATCACTCTCACGGAAAATTACAAAACTTTATCGAATACTTTAATTTTTATCTTTCGTGAAATGGATTTTAGGATACATGATTATGAAAGATTAAAACATTAACTTTACAATGAAATATTACAGATTTTGATAAAATTATATGGTTTAGGTCAAAATTGAATTGAAAAAGTTTTATTTTTAGTGTGTAAGGTGTTGAAATTCTTGATTTTGAAAGCACATATCAAAACAGGAAGATTTGATTTATAGAACACTGTTATGGTAGATTTGTTAGACAGAAATATGGATTTGTTAAAATTAAAGAAAGATTGACGTAATTTGAGTTTCACAATTATGCAGTTTTTTCTTTACTCATTCACAGCAAAATACACAAACTTTACCAATTAATTATATATTATTTCTAACCTTTTATAGCTTTCTTTTTGCATCTATGGTACATTAGCTTTCCAAAGGTATTTTATTTGTTGCGGTGGGATAATTCTAAGTGGGCAAAATGTTGAATAGCAAAAAACGTGTTTTTGCATCGATAAACAAAACCACAAATCATTCATCGACCCGTGGACATACCTAAAGGCGGTTGCAGGGTAAGTGGAATACACATGTGTATTTTTCAATATTTTATACATCAAATAGTGGAAAACAACTGTTACAGAAAAAACATGAGAAAGTTGTTCCTAAAATATCAAAAATCAAATTGATAGTACAAGAACAATCGTAAAGAAACAGAATTGGACGGATTAAATATATTTTCACAGGATATGATATGTATTAAATTAAACATTTCTTTAAAAAATATTATATAAAGGAACAAATAACATGCTCAAAAATAGATTAACCACTACAACTGAACAAAAATGGAGTGTATGAAATCAAATGTGGCTGTAACACAACATATATTGTAAGCATGGGACATCTTCCAACCAAAATAAATAATAAATATTAAGTTTAAATAAAGTACAAGTAATATTAATGTAGTAATAATATTCAGAATAATTATTATATATAAATAGAAAGTGTAAAGTGTTCTTAAACAATGTCACAATATAATATTGAAAGTTTAAATTTCGAAATGTGCGCGCCGATAAAAATTAACAGACATGAATAAAGGAAATATGAGACCTGGAAAAACTTTCCATGAGTCAGCGAGCGTTAGCTTCGCCAAGGAAGAATATCCCATGATGCCTTGCGGGAGCGTCTTTCTAACAAGGAAGAAGGAAGCGTTGCTAAGCCAGTCTTTGTCAGGATCCTGCACGATATAGTCGTAATAGAAGTTGGCTGGACAGACTCGTTTTCAGGCCAAGATGGAAAATCTCCGTTAATAATGAAGTTAGAAGGACTCAAAGTTATGGACAATGGTTACTCGTGAGTAAAGTGTAAAATACTTAAGAAAATAATTTCGACGATCTAATTGGGAACATTTTAAGAACTTTGATTTTGAACAATAACTTACACATGTACATTTTCTATATTTCACATGATTGTATGCTAATGATGTTTTTGTTTGGATAATTATGTCTTTGTTTTTGAGATATACAATAAAGGGAAGGTTTCTTGTTTTAACTATGTCTGGCTAAAATAATTTGTGTTAACCATGTGCCATGCTATGCTAGTAACTGTAAGTACGATTTGAGATTGCAATCCTGCCCCTTAGGATAATTAAAATAGTAAATTTAAATGTAGAATTGTAAGAACGCAGACTTACAATTAGGTAAGTTACTTAAAATTTGATAAAAAGCACTAAAAGCACTTAATAAACGTTATAAAATGGCGCCCGTTTGGTCCTCGAATCCGAAAAGCAGTTACAAAAGTAGCGTGGTACATGGTTGTGCACAGTTTTAAAAGTTAAAATAATAATGATTAAGAATAAATAGATAATTGATAAATATAATAATAAAGTAATTGAGAGTTTATAACAATAGATTAATTAGATAATAATGGATAAAGATAGGTTAGTCAAATCAAGCATGGTCGGTAAGCTTGAGAATACAATGGAGGTTAATACAATAGAGGTTAAGTCACCTAAAGAAGAGAATGTAATATCATTAAATTATCTGGTAGGATTACTAACGAGTATGAATGATAAATCTGAAAATAATTTTAAGGAAATGAATAATAAGCTTGATAGCAAATTTGAAAAATCCGAAAATAATTTTAAAGAAATGAAGGTAGATAGTGATAATAACTTTAAACAAATAAGAGACGATATGAAATTAAATAAATTGGATAGTGACAATAAATTTGAAAAGTCTGAAAATAACTTTAAAGAAATGAAGGTAGCTATGAATAATCAATCTGAGAAATGTGAGGCTAATATTAAACAATTAAAAGTAGAAATTAATGATAGACTAGAAAACTTTGATGTTAAATTTGAACAAATGATAGTTGAGAGAAGAATAGGCTTTGAAAATTTAGTTAAGAAATTTGACACAGTAAGTAATAAATTTAACAAAGACGTTAAGAATGAAATTAGTAATGAACAAGTTGTAGTAATAGACCATATAAATTGTAATTTATCCAAAGAAATTCACATTTTAAAACAAAACAGTAATTATGACGTTGAGCCTACACTAGGGTTAAAGAAAGAAAATGATGTTAGTGTTCTAGTAGAAGATAGTTCATTGAAAACAGATATTGATGTGAGTAAGTTAGGCTATGTTGAGATAAATAGCATAGACAATGTAATTGAGGTTAAGAAATTGGTAAACAATAATTTTAATAACATGGAAGTACAGGTAGATTTTAAAATAAAGAAACGATGTAATTATATGATAATGGGTTATGAGGAAGTTTTTATTAAAAAGATTAGGAATGAATTTAGAATACAGGATCATGAAAATAAGTGTATCATTGAAAAAGAAAGTTTTAATAAAGATAAAATTAGGCTACAAGGGTGTTATGGGGAACTATATATAAAGACATTAGTTGATTCTACGGAGATAGTTAAAGAAATTAGGAGCATAGAGGGGGTAAATTATGAACAGTATTTTAGAAAGTGGAGTTATAGGTTATGGCAGGAATACAGAATGAAATTTAGTGTTAGCAAAGTTGTTAGACTAGGCCAGAACCATAAGAAAAAGTTAATGTCGGAAAAAGTGTTTAGACTGGGTGTAAACCATAAAAAGAAAAGAAATACTGATCAGGAAGACAGTAAAATTAAAAATAAAGTAATATAATGTAACAGACAGGACGATAACGTAATTAATCATAAATGGATGTGCAGATGTAAGAAATTTTAATGTAAATTTGAATAAAGTTGTTTTTACATAAGGAATAGAATCTAAATAGATTCCTAAATAAATTGCTGAATAAGTTAAGATATAACCTGCGATAAATAGACTAAATTATGATAATAAAATGTTATATTAACTAAAACGAGGACAGTTTAGGCTAAATTAGGAGGAGCAACCTAGAGTAAATATTCACCAACCCAATGGAAGGTGCATCCTGAAGGACATATTTACCAAATTCATAAATTAAATAATTTTAAAATGTACGATGTTTTGAGGGGGTGATTAATATTAATGGGTTGGAATAAAATTATAAGTGAACCAAAAAAGAACTTCGGAACAAACAGTGTCACAGGGGTTCATTAACCTAAGGTCATTGTGGGGTTCTTACTGAACCAAGTAGGTATTGAATATTCAAACTCATTTTGACCAAAGGGAGGTGAATTCTGTAGTGACATAAGTGTTTATTAGTATGATCAGAAGGACATAGAAATGGTAGTAAATGGTTCAGGTGGTTAAATATTAGACATTGATGGATAGAATTAAAACAAAATAATAAAATTTCAACTAAAATAAATTAAAATAATAAAAAATGGTAATATGTTTAAATGTAAAACACAATTAAGATTAATATTGATTATAAGCCTTAAAACCCGTTTAGGCCAGTTTTAGAAATTAATATTTGTAAAGAAACAAATATGAAACTTGAATAAATAAAATTTAATTTAAAGATAGGCTTAAAACCCATTTAGGCCAGCGTTGGAAATTGATATTTGTACACAAACAAATACGAAACTTAAATAAGTATAATATAATTAATGATAGAGCCTTAAAACCCGTTTAGGCCAAACTTAGAATTAGTATTTGAGGAAAGAACAAATACGCAAATTTAAATAAATGAAACATGATTTATAAAGTATATACTTTAGAAAATCAATAAATTTTAAAATTTCGATATCTATATTTTAACTTAACTCATAAATTTTCAATAACAAATAAACCTTTTAGCGATAGAATCAGAAGAAACTTTAAATTGATGATTAGATGATACATAACTTCAGAATAAAATTTTTTAAAATTAAACCGAGTTGAAAAGTGGATAGAAGCCAAGACTACTCCAAATAAAAATAAGATTTATATAATAATAAACATAATTTACATCTGACATATAATAAGATATGATTAATAAGAATAAACTTAATGGTGATGAATGATGAAGAATGATTGTGAGTATGAGCACTAAAAATGCTAAAAAACTTAGTTTTAAGAAAAAACATCCATTACAACAAACTATGAGGACTTGTCCGATTAATTACTACTCGTAATGGATGTAGAAAATGATGGTATGTTGCCTTGTGCACATAGGAGATGTTAATGAACAATTTGGATGGAAAACCTTCCATTCAAATTACTAATTACCAGGGCGTAGCTGTAACGATCATAGTTCGACGAAGCACCAAAAAACTCTATGTACCAATACGGTGATTTCTGTTTGTTGGTATCAAAGAACCTTCGCTAAATTAAGTAGGAGTTTTTTTGTTTGTTGGTGTCAAATAACCTTCATGTATCACTGCGGTGACATTTGTTTGTTGGTAACAAATAACCATCACGTAGTTTTAAGTGAAAAAACAATAACGACAGAATAAACTAGGTCCATACATTTCAGACGGTTAGGTTAGGTTGAAAATTTTTATTTGCATTAGATAAATAATAAGTAATAAATAAATGGTAGTGATTAGGATACTTGATTTGATTCTTAATAATAAATAAAATAGATAAAGTTCAGCAGAAGAACTTAGGTGAACAAGGGTAAAGTCATAGATAGAACTTTAAACACTTTATAATAATAATACAGGATTTACAAATGGCTAAAAAATAATAATAAATAATTCAGTGGTAATTATATTTTAAATAAGATTAGATGTTTTTGATGAAACTTTGATGAATATTAATAAATAGATGATGTAGAGTTTTAAGGAAAGTGAATAATAAATAATTTTTTGAGGAGATACTGAGATGATGTTAATGAAATTTTTAGTAAGGAGGATGATTTCAGGAAAATAATAAATAGTTTGGTTTGTGATTTAGTATTTGGTAATTGGAAATGTTAATAAATAATAATATGTAGTTTTTTTTAATAAATCAGTAAGAGTAATGAGGTTTTTGAGGGGGTCAGTTGATGATGTTCTGCGATAAGGTTCGACGATAAATAATAGACTAGGGGTTCCAATGTGACGCTAGATCTTTAAATGATGTTCTACGAGTTTTTCTACGAGTTTTTCTACGATTTTGCTGCGATGATATATTTGATTAGGGGTTCCAAAATGGACGCTAATCCTTGATGGTAATTTTTAGAGATTCCAAAGGGAATACTCTCATTCTGCGAGGCTGATGATTTTTTTCATAAGACAAAAGAGTCTTATTGGTGAACTGATTTATTAAAATTTTTTCTTCTTTAAAATGAAAGTAGGCAATGTACCAAATAACTGTTAGAGATGAAGTTGAGATAGATTCCTGAAATCCTAGGCAAATAATAATAATAAAATGATTTGATTAAGAGATAAAAATGATAGGGAAATATGAATTCTCAATTATGAATTTGAGGGATGGGTTTTTTGATTGGAAAAGAAATCTTCTTTTTAGCCATAAAATAAATATGATTGTATGTTTTAAAAATTTCTTATAATGTGATATGTTTCATAAATTTCTTAACATGTAATAATAATAATAAAGATAGATGATTTTGATTTTTAAAAGATGTAATAATAATAAAGATAGATGATTTTGATTTTGAAGATGCAATGTTTGTAATGAATAAAGATGACTTAGTAATCATGAAAGAGTTAATAATAAAAAATTGTAATGATGAAGAAGTGAATCATAAAAGATGATGATTTGAAATAATAATAATTGATTGTATTGATGAACATGTTTAATGATGTATTTTGAAATGATGCTGATATGTGATGTTGATTTTATGATATGAAAATTTTGAAAAATTTGTTTGTCTATGATTTGATGATTATTTCTGTTGTTCACATGTACTATGTTATACAATCTTCTGCTGTTGTAAAATAATAATGAATTAACAATGATGCTACGTTATGCACATTTGATTATGTTTTGACATATGATGTCTAATTGTTGTGCTTTTAAATATCATTTGCATTATGATATGATTTGATAACTATCTATTTGTTGTTCACATGTTATATGTTTTAATATTGTCTGTTATGTCTAGTTTACAAATTGAAAATGATTTTATACTGTATACTTTGTAATATGATGTGTTACTTGATTCATTTAAAAAATTCATATTGGTTATGTCATGAATAATATACTTTGTATCACTTTCTGTAATCGAGCAGTATATTTTATGTAGTAAATTGCTAAAAAATTACTCTGTGATGAGCATTCTGTAATTGATTTTGTTTGACTTTTGATTTCTGTAGTTTAATGTGTCATGAACAATATTATGTTTTGTTAAAAACATGTTGAGAAATGATTTCTGTTTATGCTGAATGTACCATTTTTAGAATTTATGATGTTTTTGGAAAAGAATTGATGATGTTTTTGAAAAATCTGTAACAATGCAGAAAATTTATTATGTTTTTGAAATTTTAATAAGGTTTACCAAAATTGATGATGTTAAAACTTTTTGATATTTTTGTTTTTAAAATTGTTGAATGATAAATTAAAATTTTTTTCAAAATTGTTATTAGAACTAATCTTGTTCTCCGTAAAAGGTGGCAAGGGGTTGGAATGTCCCAGCTTCCATGTTTTTTTTCTTCGAGATTCTTATTTCTGCGTAATGAGAATCTCGAAGGAGGGGGTTTCTGTAAGCATGGGACATCTTCCAACCAAAATAAATAATAAATATTAAGTTTAAATAAAGTACAAGTAATATTAATGTAGTAATAATATTCAGAATAATTATTATATATAAATAGAAAGTGTAAAGTGTTCTTAAACAATGTCACAATATAATATTGAAAGTTTAAATTTCGAAATGTGCGCGCCGATAAAAATTAACAGACATGAATAAAGGAAATATGAGACCTGGAAAAACTTTCCATGAGTCAGCGAGCGTTAGCTTCGCCAAGGAAGAATATCCCATGATGCCTTGCGGGAGCGTCTTTCTAACAAGGAAGAAGGAAGCGTTGCTAAGCCAGTCTTTGTCAGGATCCTGCACGATATAGTCGTAATAGAAGTTGGCTGGACAGACTCGTTTTCAGGCCAAGATGGAAAATCTCCGTTAATAATGAAGTTAGAAGGACTCAAAGTTATGGACAATGGTTACTCGTGAGTAAAGTGTAAAATACTTAAGAAAATAATTTCGACGATCTAATTGGGAACATTTTAAGAACTTTGATTTTGAACAATAACTTACACATGTACATTTTCTATATTTCACATGATTGTATGCTAATGATGTTTTTGTTTGGATAATTATGTCTTTGTTTTTGAGATATACAATAAAGGGAAGGTTTCTTGTTTTAACTATGTCTGGCTAAAATAATTTGTGTTAACCATGTGCCATGCTATGCTAGTAACTGTAAGTACGATTTGAGATTGCAATCCTGCCCCTTAGGATAATTAAAATAGTAAATTTAAATGTAGAATTGTAAGAACGCAGACTTACAATTAGGTAAGTTACTTAAAATTTGATAAAAAGCACTAAAAGCACTTAATAAACGTTATAATATATAATAGGACTTTGACATAATATAAGGAACACATTAGATCATATAAAAATATGAAAAGAAAAATTCTGATTTTGCTTCCAATCTCTTTCAAGAAGAACACGTTCCAAAAGAAAACAATACTGTATGCAATTATTACTTGTAGCAAGTGTAGACGATTAAATATAATGTAAGATTTGGAAAGTAGAGGTTACATGGTTTATATAAAACAACTCTTTTGAGGGATGTAGAAGTACATAAATAGAAGCTTTTAAAAATAGAGTTCATCCTAAATAGTAGAAGTACATAAATAGAAGCTTTTAAAAATAGAGTTCATCCTAAATAAGTCAAGGAAAATTATGAGAATGTTAGGAGTCTTCATCAGTCAGTAAGCTGTTCCGCAACGATTGAGTTGTCCTACGTAATCAGCTTACCTGCTCATCTAGTCTTGTATCATATATTGTTATCAGTTTTTCTTTTCTTTTTCTGCTATTGTACATATTGTGTTTTTTTTAATGTATTGTGGGAGTTTTTGTGTTTTATTTTTTTTTATTTGATCAATTCATAAAGTTATTTTTAGTTTTCTTGCTTTTCACCTACTGCGTAAGTGATTATGGCAAGCGCCAAGTGCAATCTGGAGTTTGTCAAAACCAAAGGTATGGTAAAATGCTTGAGTTGTGGTTCGTAGTTCCATATTGCCTGTTGTCAGGTTCCAAAATGACCAGGTTAACCATGAAATCCACGAGTGTGTAGAGACAAGAGAACTGCGACACTATGGTAGGATCGGTAAACTGTCATGCTGATGGCAAAGAGCATCAGTTATGGACTTGCTCAAGAGCATGAAGAAAATAAATGGTAAATAACAGAAGAACAATTAGTAAAAATTTTGCCCCCCTGGAAAAGTCGATGATTTACGTTCATGAATCGCTGGAGCTGGTGAAGAGCAGACTGTATGCCGTAGATTCTAAAGAAAGAATGTGCAGCACTGAATTTAAGAAAATGAAGGACTTGATGATTCGGGTCTACAATCTCCTGTGCAATGGTAACAACTTATACAGCAGAACTCACATATTCACAACCTAAAATTTGAGATTTTTCAAGGACTAGTGGTTGGCCACCGCCAAACAGAAGAAAATCTAGAACACAGACATGGCATCTTCACTTATCCCAGGCACCTGTGTTTATTAATGACCATCTCACCACATACAACGAAGTATTGTTGGAGCTGGCGAGGTGTTACACCAGAATGGGAAAATTGGCTTTACGTGGTCCAAGGACGGGAAGATATTTGTGAGGAAAACACCTGACACACTGGCCCTGAGGATCCGGAACCTACCTGGATGAGATCGACAGAAAGGTGATACTAAGCAATGCAAGCTACTACAGGAGGCAACAATACTACCCAAGATGTAAAAGTTTCATAACCTTAAGTTAAGAATGTAAAAAAGTAAAACTTGAAAAATATTTAATTGGCAATAATATTTTTTTTAAGAATCAATTCGGCTTCAGAACTTATTTCATCTTACGAAAGAAATTAATGAGTCGTCAGAAAAATAATAAAACTATTAATTTTAATTGATTTGAACAAAAGTTTTGAGACAGTTGATAGGAATTTACTTATTAAAAAATTAAAATGTGTTGTAGTCTAGTGAAAAACTCTAAACTGATTTTGTGACTATTTAAAAAAAAGATACTAGGTTGTAGCAATTTTAGCTGAATCTAGTTACCAGAAAAATTTATTATGGAGTTATTCAATTTTGAAACCCCTTTTATTCTTAATTTATATGAAAATTTGGGTAAAGTTAATTTACCTGCAAGTCAAACTTTTCTGTACAAAGACGACACGATATTGCTCTTTGAAAGAGACAGTTAGGAGATGATGTACAGTTCTGCAAACCATGACTTTTCCAATGTTATGAGTTGGTCTGATAAAAATCGGCTAACAATAAATGTTCAAAAAATAAAGTATATGGCAGTATAAGTTAGAGCTGACAGCGATCCAATAAATTTAAAGCTGTGATTTTATATTTATGGCGGTCTGAATGCATATGTAATGTAATATTTAAAGAAGTTTATTTTTTCTATCTTAAGCAAAATCGTGTCACCAAAATTACTGAAAAATGTGTACTACGCATATGTTCAATCAATATTAGAGTATGGCATTATACAGCAAGAAGAGGGGAGTCCGTTTGAAACAGTTCTTGTGCCATTAAAAATTATGCAAAAAGCAATAATGAAAGCAAAATCTTGCAAAAAAACTCATTTCTCTGAAATGTTATTTTATGAGTTTAAAGTTTTTAATATTTCCAAATTACCTATATGTGTCCTTGTTACATATTATTTTCAAAAATAAATCAAACATTTACAATCTGATCACCAGTGCCGGATTAAGCACTAAGCAGACAAAGCTGCCGCTTTGGGGCCCCCGAGGGATTAAAATAGTATAAAATAAAAAATGAAGTGAGAAATGACGGTCTGAAACTTTAAGTATTATAAAATCAAATAAGTGGGGTAGTGGAAGGCCTCAGAAATTCATATCGTAACGATTAACGAAATAATAACTTTGACCGTTGATAGCCCTCCTTGCCTATCTCGCTTTGGGGCCCCAAGGTTCTTAATCCGGCACTGCTGATCACTCATAATTATCCAACTAGATCATCATTATATTCAGGTATTATCATACTCAGAGTTGCTAAAAGTATCAACAAGAGTTCCTCTTATTTTGTTAGGTATGATTTATTACTCAGTAATATCAAATCTCCTGGCTTGTGTTTGATTGACAAATATAACAAAATTGAATTGGATTGGATTGGCTTTTGGGAATTGGTAGGAATAACACTGCATACTTTCTTATTCTTACATATTTATGATGAATTTGTTAGCATTGGGGTTGAACGTTAGATGTGGGTAACTGTTTGGCCCTTGTGCCCAATGACTTGGGTGTGCATAAGTAGGAATGTATATATTTGTTTGTCAAGATGTTGTAGCTCTGTAAATTACATAATTTTGTGTTAATGTTATTTTTATTGAATAGCTTACACTTTGTTAATATTGTTTAAATCTTATTATTCAAGTTTTTAAAGTTTTATTCTTTGGTGTTTAATGACTGTGTTTTTCAAGTGTTGTAATTGTTGTGTGCTCAGTTGTATTATGGATTGTTTAGAGCCATTTTTTCTGATGATACAGACTTTGTCACTCACACACAGTCCCCTACCTATACAAGGGTTATTATTATATTATTATTTAACATAGTTATTATATTACATAAATATTTTTAAATAATTCAAATAAAATAATGGGCAGAAGAATATACGCAAATCAATTATGTATGTTCTACCAAAAATATAGAGTACCATAATAAGGGATGTGCGACCCTTCGAAATTTCAAGCAGAGGGCTCAACTCAAGCTTGAGTTTCGGACAAAGGCCCTAGTGATATTAAGCCCTCGATTTTTCGACCTTGGCTCAATTTTTTAAACTCAACACGATTTTCTGAGGACGACTTGATTTTACAAGCCTGACTCAACTTTACGAACTCTGAATTGTTTTCCGAGCAGATCTAGCTTTAACGAGCCTGGCTCGGTTTTCAAACAAGGCTTAAACTGATAGAATAATACTGCAATGAGAACTGGATATAACATGAACTGATGAAATGAGAAAAACAGTCATAACTGATATTGGTTATGAAATGAACGGATATGATATTTATATTTATTTCTCCTTCTCATGAGATAAAAACAACTTTTTAGTACTCGTGCAGATTAGAGGAAGCTACCAGGAAAAGACAAAGTAAATTACTTTAGTGGTGTCTCCACATGTCCGCACTAATGTGACGACTTATTGTCAGCATGCATCACTGAAGACCTACAGAAACCAAAATGTCCCAGTTTTAATAGTTTTGTTTAAACAGAAAATATATTATTTTTAAACTCATTTCAAAATTACAACTACAAGAAGAAATGAATTTGTTTGTGTTTAATAGGAAATTGAGAATATTGTAATGTCATTTATTAGTAATGTGTCATTAATATTGTCAAATATATTACCGCGAGGCCAATACTAATTCAATCATATCGCAAAGCAACACGATTGAACTCAAATAATCTATCAATAAGTGGATTTTTGTTATTCAACATTTGTATACAGCATTAAATAATGGAACCTTACACTATTGTTAGAAGAGACGCAATAAAAAAAAAAAGAAAAGTGTATTATCCAGGAACCAAATAACCCAGGTAAACCTCTCGCTGGGTAGAGGTGAGGAGAGATAATAACTATAGGCAGGAAATAGACATTACTGATTCTACACATTGAATACAAACACCAACCGGAAACTTCACTTAAGAAAATGAGATTGAATTATTAAGTTATACTTGTTAGTCTTAGCATTTTTATATTTATTAAAAACAAATCATTCGGAGTTTGTGAATGGTGATTTATGAGTTTGTGTTAAATTAAATTAAATCAGTTCAGGTTACTAAAAAAAAATTAATTAAAAGCCAAAGAAAACTTGTAGCTTACTAGGACACGTTAAAAAACCATAAATTACAGAGTATGAATTGTAGTACATTATTTTATATGAAATATAGGTAAATACATAGCATAAATAATATTGTAAAAGAGTAAAACTAACCATTGATAATATTGGGAAGTTTGCTACTTAAACCTACAAGTGCTAAGGGTCGCGAACACGGTCCATTTATAAGCTTTCTCAGAGCTACAGTCGAGAACACAACCCATTTAATCCAAACCCAGTATAATATCATTAAATCTTGTTTTTTTGCCTGTCTTTTATATTAGTTTAACTACGAAAAGTTCAGTATATTGATGGGTCACGGTTTTCAATTCAATATTCGTGGAAATCAAGTGTTGGCAGCGTTATAAAGTCAGCTGTCAGTTAACTGCCAACCTGTGAAACTCTGGCCTAGTGTACGGTACAGTTTTTGTGTTGCATTCGCTTCTTCTTTTGGACACTGGTAGTTCGTTTTCAACAGGAATATACCAGTGAGATATATTTTTTAATTCATCATAAGTTTGTGAATCTTTTGTACATTTTGAAATGTAAATAGTGTTATTTTTATGGTAACTGTGTTACATGAAAGTCAAGTAATTGAAATTGTGAATATTATTTTCTTCAATAAGGAAGAAATAGGACATAACTAAGTTGGATACTTGTAAAATTAGCTTTAATTACGATCCTAACATATTCACAATTCAAATTGGTTAAAAATTATAAAAAATGAATAAATGTTTGGGGCATATAACAGAATCATACCTTTATTTTACTCTGAAATTTCTAGCATTCTTCAGGTGGTGCTTCAGTTTAATCCTTTCCTTCCACTTATTAAAACAAAACAACAACAAATATTGGTTTTTTAAAATAAAATAACAAAACAGCAAAATAGGTTTCTTGATAAAAAAAATATATATATTTCTTTTTTTGTGAAAGTAACTTCAGTTCTAACTGCTCTCAAATTAAGAGTCAACTTCCACTCAAATAAGCACCATTAATTTTAGATAGTCCTCTCACACATAATAGGAAGAAACAAACATAGTTGCACAGAAATAACATAGTAACAAAATGAAATATGAATCCACACCGTTTTGCCATTCTTTATCAGAAAGCGAGTACTTTTACCACTTCATTATGGCAACATACCAGACGAATATTGAGACTTATGTGACTCCTCTCGCGCATAATGGGAAGAACCAAACTTAGTTGCAAAGAAATAACATGGTTCCCAAATAAAATGTAAACTCACACCTTTTTGCCACTTTTGTTCAGAAAGCAAGCACTTTACAACTTCACTAGGACAACATACTGGATGAAAAAACGGTAGCAACTCCTTAGAATTATTTAATTTTAAAGCAACACACCCAGATTAAGCTGTTCATACTCTATGGCATCATATAAACTACAGTTGTAGGTAAATAGGTCTGTCCGGAATGTATATAGCTACCATTTTTAATATCTCGAGAACAGTTTGTGTGGTTTCGATGTAACTTAACAGGCAATCATAAGAGAGCTTTATGTGTGAACAGTCACTGACCTATTCGACTGTTCAGTTGTCTACTATATTCCCTTCAATGAGCATGTATACTGTGGGACTGTCGCAAAACCAAACGAGTAGAAACAAAGTTAAACATTCGTCTGCGGAAACTAGTCAGATGATTAAGATGGCTTTAGGGATGTTTTAATGAGTGAAGTCAAGATAACATTTTGGTACAGATGCTCTAGTGAAGATCAGGAATCTGTGAAAAGTAATTTGTGTACTAGAAAGCCTTCAACAAGCATTGAAGAACACCTGAGAATCTTGAACAAGTGTGGGTTGCAACTAATGAAAATCTGATGGAACGAAAATTAGAAGATGGCAAGGGGGGGATTAAAAACACAACTGTTTCAAAGATGATTTTGGCATGAAACTTGTAAAGGCAAAATTCTTTATGCAGATTCTATCATAAAAGAATAAATGAAAAACTAAATGTATTAAAATGCTTCCAATGTTGGGAATTCAAGCACAGATCAACAGATTGCAAGGGAGTAAATAGGTCAGGGCAAGGACATATAACCAAAGAATGCCAAGTGGAGGAAGGAGAGTTTCTTTTAATTTCAATTAACATTCAAGTAGAATACCATATTTGTTACTGAAAATTCTAAAGAAATATGTAAAATATGTTGAATTTTTGGTTTTTGAATTACCCTTGTAGATAAATAATCTCAAAATTTGGGAATTACTAAACCAATTTTAATGAAACAAACTAAAAGCGAACTAGATAATATACCTACAAAGGAAATAAAACGGCATGCAAATCAAAACAGTGGTTTTAGAGTTGTAAGTTTACAAACAGATAGACAAGATACCTTGCAATATGTATAAAGAAGTTAGCTTTTTTACTCCCAATACAGATTCTCAAAAATCTTCTTTTCTTTGTTATAACTCGTTCAAAATGTAGAGATGGGTTTGACATTTGGGACACCTGGTGCATATATCTTGCTAACCTGTACAACTTTGAAGAAATGCTATATATAATATCTTGATTATTATATTTTAGTTAATCAAGCCTAGTACTTCTAATAAAATTTGTTAGTACTTTATACAATTTCAATTCATTGTCTGAAGATGCCTAACAGTGAAACATATGTAGGCCTAGTATAATAAAACAATTTTGTGACATTAAACTGTGTTGAGACAGAGTTTATGTCTTTTATAGTTTCAATTTCAATCACTATAATACAATCAAACCTCGGATAAACAGACTCCTTGCATTAACTGACCTTATCACTACTCTAATTGACTGTATTACCTGATGGTATGATACTTCTACTACACTTGCCAGGCATATTATTATTTAGCTATAAAGCTATCATATGACTCAATCAGTATAAGAGCAGTTTATACATTCTTACACCAAATAAGTGTTTTCTTTAGTCTTCCAAAAAGTAGATATACAACAAACAGTAAAACCTATGGCTATTTTTTGGAAGAATAAGTCACATACATGTGACACAGTACTTGAAGGGGAAAAAAACATCAACTTTAGAGCAGAAAAAATATTAGTGATTTTTTTCCATATTTACTGTAATGAGCTATGCTTGAGGAAACATCAATCACCAAATAAATAAAAACACAATTTTCCACAATATACACTCTTTTTTCATAAGATGTAACTAACTATTTCCTTAATAAACTTGTACTTTGTGTTTAGGTTAACATATTTACATTTTCTTTCTACTGCTCTCTCCTTAGTCACACAAATGATGGCTAATTGGTGCTACTCCAATAGCTTTAAAAACAAACTGACATTCTGTTAATTATTTATTATAATATATATATATATATATATATATATATATATATATATAAATTTATATTCAATTTAATAAAGTGCTACTGCAATGCTTTTAAAGAAAACAACTGACATTCTATTATTTATTTTAAAGAGTTATTATTAGCCTACAATTACACAAAACACAAGCAAATGCAGGATAGCTATGAAAAGCAGTTAAAAAGTTATAAGATATAACTAACTAAATTAGACATGCAGTGGATGATAAGTTCTTTACCTGCATTTCACTAGCAGCAGAATTACTTATTCTATCAAATTCACCACTTCGAGGAGTTTCATATTCACCAACACTTCGAGCAGTTTCATATCCACCACCACTCCGAGCAGTTTCATATTCTGTACTGCGATGAGTATCTTTAATACTATCTCCTTCTGTGTCAGTATTGTGACCATTCACAGACCCATTTAATATGGTTCCATTTTCAGTAGGACCCGGCCCACAACGAGGGTGCCATATTGCTCCTCCTGAAAACCAAATCATTTACATCACTATATTGGGTCTGGTTTAGTTATATATTTGCTTCCCCCACCCAGGAGTCCCCATCCTCTTCACCCTATGAAGCCAGTTCTTCCTCCTCCTCTATAAAAACCTTGCAAACCCCCCCCCCCCCCACCAAGTAAAAAGTTCCACCCCCCAATTCCAAAACACTCTGAGTATTATTATGTATTCATACAAGAGTTTTCCATTGTTTGAATTTATATTTTTAATATATATCAATACGCCTTTCTGAAAATTATGTTGATATATAAATTTTATTAATTATTTAAAAAGGCAATGTAAAGAACTATGTTCTCCTTTCCTTCATTGAATGCTGATATTCCCTAACATCAATCTGTCTACTAAAGCAAACAAAAAGCATTCATGAGATGGAAAATGTTTAACTTTAGAAACAGCAACATGTATTGATAATCTGGTATTGATAATCTGTTCACAAGTACTAAACCAACAAAAATTAGTTTACATGAACCTGAATTATCTGATCACAAGGGTCTCTCTATTTAATTAGTCTTTAAAACAAGATTGTTTAAATACAAATATAAAAGAACATTATAAGGTATATACAAAATTATAATGACACAAATATACATTTATTTATCTCTAAGGTAAATAACGATGAATATTTTTCTGAAATTTCTTTATCGTTTTGCGATTTATATGAGAACTATAACACTTTTTTTTACAAAATTTAATTTATACAGTTGGCTCTTGACTATTCGGATCACGCCCATATGGACTTGTCTTATCCAGATCAGATTGCAAAATATTTAATTAAAACTACTGTATTTTTAAATTATTATTTATTACAGAACAGTAATTAAAATTATTAAATAAATAAATTTTTAAAAGTGATTGTAAATATTGCACACCTTTCTGAAGTTCCAGACATAACTACTGTACATAAGCGCTGTAAATGACACATTTTATGTTGCTATTACATTCATAGTGTATAACATGAGCTGTTTCCCAATGTGGTTTCCCAAAGTCTTTAGAACGGAGCTTGACACTATCTGTTTCGCACACAATCTTATTAATTCTCGTGTCGTATTCTGAAGTGTTGTTTACTGTACTACAGTACAGTATTAGTGACCTTAGATCTCAGTTTGTGTGGGAGAGGTGTCTAGTGTAGTCATACTGTGCTGTGCCTTAACTTTTATTTGAGTATGCCATTTAACTTGTGTTCTATTTATAATCTGTGCATACGCTTTGTTCTGTACAGTACTGTATTTTAATTATGGCAGAGAAACGGAGGTGGTGACATTAGAAGAAAAACTTTGTGCCATTAAAAGATTGGATTCTGGTATGTCAGCAAAAAATATCAGTGACTGGGGGGAAAAAATGTAGTGAAATTGAAAGTGGTGTGTTAATCAATCAAGTGGGAGTGGCATTAAAATAAGAAAGACAATACAAAATGATAAACATTCACAGGTTAAAGAAGCTTTATATCTGCGCCATGAGTTTCTGAGAGAGAAAGGCTTTAATTTTAAATTTTGTTATTAATAATTTTTGTAGGCTTAAAATCAGCTTTCATTTGATTTCATATTTTTTTATTTAACTTCTGGCCCATTAATTCAGGAAAGGCCATTCCGTTCAAAAAACAAATCGAAAAAGAGGATACCGTATTTATGGCGAGTGATGGTTGATTGGACTGGTAGAAGAAAAGTTTTGGTATTAGACAGAAAACAATTAGCGGTGAAGCTTATCTGCAGATAGAAATTCTGTTCACGAATTCAAGACTCATCTTTCTAGCTTGCTAGATAAGGAGGATATATCTGGAAATCCAATTATACAATTGTGATGAGATGGGTCTAAATTATAAGCTTTTACCATTAAAGACTCTTATATATATATATATATATATATATATATATATAAAGGAAAATGTAACAACTGATTATAAAAAAAAAAGCAAAAAACGTGTAACAATTTTAGCGTTCAGTATCACAACTGGATATCCCAATTTAAGATTAACGTTAATTGGAAAATCAAAATACCAAGAACATTTAAGAAGCTTAAAGATGTTGACTCCTTACCATTATTATGATACAAAAGTGAAAAAGTGCACGGATGAATAGCAAAATTTTTTAAACTTGATTTTTCAAAGACTACCAGAATATGAGAGATATTTGTCAAAAAATCATTTGGCACGAAAAGCAATCCTTATTCTCGACAATACGCCTTCCCACCAGGCAACTGATGAGTTACAAGATGGTGATATAAAAGTAATGTTTCTGCCACCAAACGTTACGTCGGTCTGTCAACCAATGTATCAAGGAATCCTAGAGGCTTTAAAGAAAAAGTATCAGCGCCACCTTCTCACAAGATTTATATCAACTACTGAAAATGAAAAGGACTGTCAAACTGCATTAAAAGTAGTTGACATGCTTGATGCCATTAGATGGGTATCTGAGGGATGGGAGGAGCTCCCTTCTATATCATTAGTGCGATAGTGGAGAATTGTATTAGACCATTAAGCCAATGATAAGTGAGATAAACATGAAAACCAATGTGATGTGAACACTGCAAAAGACAATAATGAACTTGTTTCTCTATTGAAAAAAATTCCAGGCTGTAAGGTGGTAACTTAGATGATGTTACAGAATGGATGTCCAGCGATGAAATTGAAGAAACAACAGTTGATGATATTGTGACTATGCTACTTAATGAGGATCCAGTTGAAGAAAATGCTGATGCTGATGACAAGCGCTCTCCTAACTGCATATCACACAACGAAGGACTGAAAGCGATCGAGACAGCACTGGAGTATGTAAGTCAACAGGAAGAAGCGACAACAGCAGATATCATTTGTTTACAAAAGTGGCAAGACTTATCAGCAAGGAAGAGAATCTAGTGAAAAACATAGATTTCATTCACTGACATTGTTAAAAATTAGGTCATATAAGTTATTTTTCTTGTTTATTTTATTTAATGTATTTTTCCTGTTCATTTAATTTGTTTTACTTCTAGAGTATATTACGTGTGTAAAAATTTGTTTTAAGATTTGTAATTTCATTACATTCAAAATATTTTGTAAAGAATTTTTAATAAAGTTGTAACATTAATTTACAAAAGTAGAATACATATTTTTATTCATCCATTTTTGTTTGTTATACATTCTAAAGATGTAAGTTTCATCAACAGTTTATATAGTATTTAATTTGATGTATCTACTTAGTTTACAATTTTAATTAGAATATGATATTATAGTACTGTATTGCTTTAATATAATTACTCTAGCTTCAATATTGTTGAAGTTTCAAAGGTCATCAACCTTGCAGATAACAACTTAACCTTAACCTTGAACTCCGGCATATCCGGATATTTTTCTATCCGACACTGCCAACCGCCACATTTATCCACAGTCGCGAGCTGACTGTATTTTGAAGAGGCTTTCTCCTGACTAAATTTCAAAATCTCAAAGAAAAAAGAAAACTGTGCCATAAACAACGTGAGACATAAATATCTCTTATCAGACTAAATAAGATTTGCACGACTCATTGAGTTGTCCTTTGAGATTGGTTAATATTTTAAAATATTGTAAACTTTATGATTATGACAGATATATTTTGTGTGTTAAAAATAAGGCAGGGGCAATGTGGGAGGTTATTCAACGGGAGATGAGGAGAGCAAAGAGGCATGAAAATTATGATATTATTTTACATAAGGACCAACTTACTGTTAAGTATCCAAACAGAGTTGCAAATATATTTATTAAATTCTTTAAAAATGTTACAGGTGAACTAAAACTTAAGGCAGATGAAAACAAAGCAAATAAATGTTTAAACGAAAGGATACATAGAGTTCCTAATTCCTTAAATCCAATATCCCTTCAGAAATTAACAATATTATTATGAATTTGAAAAACAAAAAGTCAGTAGGCTGGGATAAAATTCCAACATTTGTGTTAAAAGGCAATGGTGTACATTTCTAAATCACTTTCTTACCATGGAAATCAGTTCTTTGGATTCGGTATATTCCCAGAAAATTTATAATTCATTATTGTTCAACTTCATTATAAAAAAGGCAACAGTAAAGAAATGATCAATTATCATCCTATACTCTCATTTTTTTTAAACCATTGAAAAAAACAATTATAATCAGGATTATTTTTTTCTTGGAAAATTTAACATTTTAAACAAAACCTGTTTGATTCCGAAAGGGTTTTTTACCTTCTCTGCTATTTATTCTCTTTTAAATATAATCATAAACTCTACTGATAAGAAAAGTCACATTCCATCTATATTTTGTGACCTATTAAAGCTTTTGATTATGTTGACAGTGAAAGTTTGATGGAACTAAACTATTATGGGATATACAGGGAATATCATATAATTTGATAAAATCATATTATGGGATACAGGGAATATTACGGGGTCATGTAACTTGATAAAATTATATTTATTTAATAGAAAGCAGAAAGTAGTTTATAATGACAGCTCTATGGACTCCTATGAATCTAGATAGAAGCTAGTAATTTGTGGTGTGCCTCAAAGTTCAACCTTTTTATAATTTATGTAAGTGATTTACCAACGTTATTTCAGCAAAATCAGTATTATTTGCTGATGGTACTACTTAAATGGTATATGGACGAATTAGTGCAACTCGTTTCTGGAACTTTGGCAATAATTGGTCTATGGCAAATAATTTGAGGTTAAATTTGGCCAAAACTGAATTAATACAATTTAAAGCAAAATTTAATTCATACCTGTTTAGTAATAAAGTTGAAAAAATTCAAAACACAAGTAATATTAAATTTCGAAATATCATATTTAAAATCTTGATGATCACCTTTGTATAATATGTGTACCTTTGTATAATATGTGTTTGTATATTTACAATTGTGAGTTTTATACTTACACTGTGATGTGTATTTCATAATACAGCAAAAACTTTTCTTTTTTTTTTTAATGCCCTTATGTAAAACAAAACAAGACCTGAAGGTTTTTGTTTTTTTTTTATCATGAAAATTAAATTTCTATTGTGCCAAACACAAAAGTTTACTGTAAGTTAAATGAGTCATTTTAAATTATTAACCCTTCACTGACTAATGATGAATATATTTGCATAGCTTCACTACTCCCAAGAATATCTTATGGATATTTGAAAAGAGATAAAGATGTATTGCTCCTGCCTTAGATTATACAATTAACAATAAAATTGTAATTACAGCTCATAGTATTAAAAAAATCATAAATTGAAACTACTATTAGGAAACAATTTATTTATTACCTCGATGTTGAAAATAAGTAAGCAATATGGTATTAAATTATACATGTTTTATTCATTGCCTAAGGCGAAAGAAATCAAAAATAATAATAGTAAACAAGCAAAGAATAATAATTATTAAAAGAAGCAGCTGAATGACTGGTTCAAGCGATAACCCACAAAAAAATTAGAAAATAAAAATATACTATGGCTTCATTCGAGTAATATAGAGATTCAATAATAATAAATAAAATGAAATATAATAGTTATTTCCATTTTATCATCTGTTTAAGTGTTACTAAGTATATGGAGTGAGCAAAGCAATCAATATAAATTCTGTAATCATAAATATCAGTAAAAATGTATTCTGCAACTTTATTTTACGTTCTGAAAGTAAGATTATCCAACACCTGAAGATAACTGTACAAACACTTTTTTTTATAAAAAAAACCTGTCTTATCAAAATATATTATATAAAATTAATAATATGGCGAACAACTTCATTTTTGAAATAGTATTGGATTATTTAATAAGCACATGGATGATCAAATTAGGTAAATTTACATCTGATATAAAGACAAATGAGAAATGATCTGTTCATATTGTACATTTTCTTTTTACATTTATTTTATTAATATTTACATTTGATGGTTAGGCTCAATACAAGTAAGTTAATTCACAGGATCATTAATCTAAAATTCAAGCAACTTCGCTAAGTTGAACTCAACTAGCCATTGTGATCTCAATTTGTCTTCCTAGATTTTGACTTCGACTGAAAATTGTATTCAATTGACTGTAATGTCATTTCAGCATTCGATTTTTTCAAAAAGTTTTCATAAATTTTTGGCACACCATAGTATTTTTATGTAATAACTAAATAAATAAATGTAAAAATCAAGTAGGGCAAATTTATTCTATTTCTCTCCCAACTATGTAAATATGAAATTTATATAATGTATTTCCAAGAAGTTCGGTAGCAATAATTTTTCTTTCCTTCTCTCCCTCCCTCCCTCCTCTCACCTCTCTCTCTCTCTCTCTCTCTCTCTCTCTCTCTCTCTCTCTCTCTCTCTCTCTCTCTCTCTCTCTCTCTCTCTCTCTCTCTCTCTCTCTCTCTCTCTCTCTCTCCCCCCTCCCTCCCTCCCTCCCTCCCTCCCTCATGACATTAAAACAACTGCCATATTGATAATGCACAAAATAAAGTCTTGGATTATATAGATTTAAGGGTTTGCTAGAAAAATGTACCTAAGCCTAATGAAATTAACATGGGTGATATAGCGCATTCACGCTCCTCATTTAATTTACTGTTCAAACTATTATTGTTTACTACTCTTTATTAATTTATTAAATACTTTATTTCCCTGCCCTCGTCAGTGATTTGGTCACTATAAAGCTTCAAACTAAAAGTTCTGAAAAGGTATAAAAGCGAGTGTTTTTAGACTTGTTTAGATATTAGATTATGATCAAATTTATATTAAAATTGGGAAATTGTTTTTCACTTTTTACATAATATAATATCAATACAAAATGTAAGTTAAAAGTTCAAGTTAACATATTTATAAGAAATAAAAATTTCTCACCAACATTTTTAATATAGGCTATATATATAATATATATATAGCCTATTTATAATAAAAAATAAAAAAATTAAGCAAGGCCTATATTTTAAAATTATGTTTGAATAGGGCTATTAAGTTGTTTTTTTTATTGACTATGTTTTAAATAAATGTTTACATCAAAATGAGTTATATATTGGGGGAAATCTCTAATCCCAGCTAATAAATAATTATCTACATAAAAGAAAACTATAGTAGCCAGCGAAGGATTAAACTTAAAAATAATACTTTGTCGAAACAGCATTAATAAACTAAGAAGGTGTATGTTTGTGTACCTTGCAAATACATCTCCTCTCCATCTCCAAAAGGATCTCCACACTTGGTGCAGCGTGCACACGTTGGGTGAAAATGGTGATTTTCACCAGCCTAATGAATAAATCAAGATATTTAATTACAAAATTATTACAACACACTTTAACATAACATGTGTACAGATGAAGTACAATCATTTTCCCAGCTAATATGAAGTTGTGTAAAAAGTGATAAAACATTGCACTACACTATTTATTGTAAAATTAATTCCAAAACAATTGTAGTTCCATCAAGATAGTTCCCTTGAGAAGCTACACAGTGCTGGAAGTTTCCAATATTCAATGTTACTACCCTCCACCGCTCTGTCACAATCTTTAGGAATGTTATATATATTTTCTTAACAATTACCCTAAAGTTGATTTTTGGAAACCGAAAATAATCATAGGCTAAGATCAAAAGAGTAAGGAAGCTACAGTACCACAGGAATGCTTTTTTTGTGTCTAAATACTTAATCTCAGAAAGTGAAATGTGATTAGATCATAATCGACAAACTCTGTTCGAATACAAATAGCCCTTTTTCTAAGTCTCTCAAAAATCTTACGGCAATAAATTTGATTGACACACATGAATAGATTTTTTTTTTAAAGTCATTTTTCACTTTGAAATTTTTTCTGGATCTTGCTTAAAAATTTTAATTATAACTTTTTTTTTTTACAAAATCCGGGTTATTTCCAGCAAGCACAAGAAGGTCTAGACAGATATCTTTTAAGTTGTTTTTCTGCTCAAGTGAGAGTTTTTGGAACCATTTTTTGCAAAGACTAACCAAATAATAACTATAAAAAAAATAATGTCAAAAAGTTTGATCATTTATATGTAATACATAACCAATCATTCTTACCATTAAGTTTAAAACATAGTTGATGATATCATCATATTTTTGCCAGTTTATACTATGCTTGGTTGTGCAGAATGGAATTTATCCTCCACTGTTTTATGACCAAAAATGATTTGTGCACGTGATTTTAAACACATGATTCTTCATCTTCCTAATCTTGTTTTAACTTATTAAATGTTTTAGCATGCTGTCTTAAAGTTTAATATAAAATATGATCAAGTAACACTGGTCAATATTATAGACCAACATTTTTTTGGCATGAGGAAACTAACCCATGCATGGCATTAAAAAAAATGGGAAAACAAAATCTATTCAGGTTAAGAAGTTACAAATTTATGTGAATGTAAATAAAATTGCGGCGGTAGCGAGAAAGAGTGCTATTGCCGGGGGTGGTACGATTTGTGTGGTACGTGGATCTACTTTGGTAATGTATTACAGGGTCCCGATCGCGTGGTAAAATTAATATAAGTACACTGGCCGAATCTCAACTTAGGCTAGCCATTTTTGACGAGTATTACTACAGACTAATTAACTAAAAATAAGAGAATTACACTAATACCAATATTAATATTAACTACACTGTATTGCAACAAGATGTTGGTCTATAGCAGGGCCTAACGTAGCCGTGTATAGTTCAACTAATAATTTTACGATAACCCAAAAACACGATGCGACCAGATATACACCCTAGGGCCGTACCTGCCCTATTCCTTTGGGTTTAGCAAAGCATGATAGTAAATTACGGCACTATAATAAATTTAAGAAGAACGCTGTGAGACGTCTTAAGTCACAGCTGTCTCGAGCACTACTCGGCTTATCAGCTCGCCGGGCGGATATATGCAGATTCACGAAGGGGAGGGAAGAGTGGTGATTAATCACCACAAAATAATGGTTATGACTATCAGGTGTTCCATTGTTAGTCACACAATACAGTGAATTGTACTACTACATTATTTTATACGAAATATAGGTAAATAAATAGCATAACCCATAATTTAAAATATAATAAAAGATAAAAATTATCGATTGAGAAACTTAATGAACAAAACTATCTAGAACATCTGTTTTAAGACACACTACTAACGTGAAACTAGTGGTTTTGTTGTTAAAAAGTGTCTATTGTCTAGTGATTGCTTTTAGAAAAAATATTTATTTTAAGAATATACTCTCTATTCTCATCTTACAATCTTATTCCCTATTTTAATATGGCTTCGATTATATAAATTGATAAAAAATATATTTGTAAGAAGTCACAAAGTCAGGTGTTTGAAGAGAGGGAGAGAGAGGGAGAGAGAGGGAGAGAGAGAGAGAGAGAAAGAGAGAAAGGACAAGAAAAATTTGAAACAGAACGTCAACAGTACAATGCATCTAGTTACCAACACAGATAATATACTAAACTAAGAAAAAATAATACGGTTGTGGGAAAAGTTATTGCCACAAAACACTTGTAATTTACTCACATTTTAATTTCTCGCACATATAAATGTTATAATGAAAGTAAAATTATGAAATAATAAATTTTTATGTTGAATATGAGAAAAGCGATCTCCCAAGTTAAAAATAGATTTTTTTTTTTATTTTTTAATTTATTTTACACAATTAAAGACAACATGATGAATGTAACTAGTCTATTGCCTGTCAATTAAATGATATCTCATCTTCCTGCTTTGTTTCCTTTTAAAGAAGGAAATTATTAACATGATAAGGCAGGCCAGTGTGGCATCTGTGTCCGATCTTCCCACAGTTTTGGAGGGTTTTTATTTTAACTGGTGATAATAATTGTAGTCTTTCTAAAAACATAACACTACACATATTTACTACATTACCATATGCCAGGGGTTCTCAAACGGTGGGTCGCGAGATATGGAGGAAAAGTTTAAAAAATCAGTTATTTCTGTAGGTTTTTATTTAAAAAAAGAATACTCATACAAGCTTTTAATACACATACCAGTTTTTTTTGCATTCTATTAATGAGAAACATGAGCTTATTTGGATTTTACCAATTTTTTAATGTATGGAATGAGTTTTGTGTAACACACAAAACAATGCCATTTTCCAGTGTCAAACAATTTCTTGATTTTGTTTTTAAATTCACCATCACGGAGAATCCTTGTTCACAGTTGTAAGATGTAGAAAATGGCATCAAAGTTTTTAACGCTGTTATGGACAGTTCTGGGTATTCCTTTTTAATACCTATCCAAAATTTGTCGATACAAACATTGTTAAAAGTAAGTTTTGCTGACTGATCACTTGAAATCTCTATCAGTTGATCATGAAGACGAGCACTTAGCTCAGCTTTTGTTACAGCTTGCTCACTGAACGGATTGACTATCCACAAAACCCCACTCATATCTTTAACTGGAATGTAATGTGTCAATTGTTCAATCAAAGCTTCGAGATGAGATGATACTAGTAGGAAAGAGATGAAGTGTCAAGGGATTTGGCACCAATTCTCGACACAAACTCTATAAACTCTTGAGTAAGTGTAAAATTTTCAAAATCTTCTTTCTTAACTCTTGCGTTCCAAACACTAAGTTTTATTACAAATACATTTACCGTCTTGAGCATACAGAACATTTTTGTCTGGTCCTTGTAGGGATAAGTTCAAAATATTAAGGTGAGAGAAGATGTCAGCTAAATAAGCAAGCTTTACCAACCACTTTTCATCACTGAAAAAAATGGAAAGTTTGGGTTTACTATCAACCAAAAATATCAAAATTTCTGACTTTAATTCAAACAGCCTGCTTAACACATTACCACGGGATAGCCACCGTACTTCAGTATGAAATAGAAGATGTTTATGCAAGGCTCCTACCTTTTCACACAAGTTCTCAAGCAACCTACTCTGCAGTGGGCGACTTTTGATGTAGTCCACTATCTTGACAACTTCATTTAAAGTAATTCATTTGGCATTTTCTTAGCAGCCAAAGCTTGCCTATGTAAAAAGCAGTGGACCCAGCTTTCATTCGGTATAAATGATTTCAACCTGGCAATCAAGCCACTCTTCTTTCCCGTAAGAGCCATTGCTCCATCATTACAGATTGAAACGCATTTCTTCCAACCAATTTCAAAAGGTTCAGTTGCTTCAATGAGCACCTTATAAAGAATTTCACCTGTTGTATTATTGGGCAGGGGCTTACAAAAGAATATGTTTTCATGAATAGAATCACCGCAATCATACCGGATGTAGTACAAAAACTGAGCATAGTTGGCAACATCTGTTGACTCATCCAACTGAATTGAAAAAAAAAAAATTATTTGCTTCTTTAGCTGATTCTGAATTTCTTCAACCATGTCTTGTTTTCAGCATCTTGAGGACTGATTATATTTGAAACCATATCAATTGCGGCGGGAAGAATTAATTCCTCAACTATTGTATGAGGTTTCCCTTTTTTAGAAATCTTGAGTGTTATCTCGTATGAAGATTTAAGAGCATTTTTACTAATATTAGCAAGATCTGTAATTATTACTTGTTAACTTCGAAGTGATAACAGTTTTCTTTGGAAAAATTCCACTGGTTTGTCTATTAAAGCAAAATGTTTAGTTTCAAGATGGCGTTTCATTTTTGAAGGCTTCATGCTTTCGGCTGACAACACCACTACATACCTCACATTGAGGCTAGTTCAGTAAAACCGAATTTTATGTATGACTGGTCATATTTCTAGCACTTTGTTCTTGCACATCACTAGCGTCACTACTTGAAGACGATCTTTTCAAAAACTTATCCATTGTTAATTTTCTAATTGTATTTGCTCGCAATACTACTCACAAAGTACACACATGTTCGACTCAAGAAGCCAGACTGGTGTCTGCCGGCTGGCAGAGAGTGCGCGCGCAGGCAGCTGAGAGGGCGGGAGTCATGAGTCATTGCTTGTTTCTTGTTCATACTGCGTGCAACGCTAGACGGCTAGAGCTTAAACTTAAAGGAGCACCAGGTTAACAACTGTCATAAAACTACTGCAAGTGTATAAAATCAGTGAAGTCTTGTACTGTCTCTTATTATAAAGTAATTCAAGTGACGAAAATTAATGTTTATTTTACTAGTTACTAGTGTTTTATGGATAAAACTTAGCGGTTAGTGTAGTTTTTCAATTATTTAATTATTGTTTTAGAGATAAAACTTGGGGGGGTCACCAAAATACTCAGTCTAAAAAGGGGGGTCGCATTGTCTAAAAGTTTGAGAACCCCTGCCATATGCTATACACAGAGATTTTTATAAAGTGCAACACTTTAAATAATTTATTATTTAATGAAAGTTGTATTCTTTGGATCTAAAGTCAAGAAGGAAACTATCAATATCAACTATATTATCCTGTGATATTTCCTGGTGGGTAGATATCTTTACTCATACACACACTCCGAGACAATAGTGAATTTCTCACCTCTACATCTTTTCCCTTTCTTACAGCTACCACGGCTAAATAATCAAAGATTTTCATAACACATATTATTAACTTTAGATTTTTAGAATTGTTATATTATTAATTCTATATTTTAAAGATAAAAAACCTTTATTGGAAAATATACACATGTGTACTCATTGTGTTTCTCATTGTCCATTGATTGTTAAAATGATTACACGTAACTAGACAACAATTATTTTGATTTTTTTTTTTTTAATTAGTCTATGTGAGTTATATTTTATTTACAAAATAACTAAATAGAATTGGGTGATTTTATAAATCTAAGTTATAGCGGAAAATGTGTTAAAATTGGCTACAAAATGTATGATAAAAGACGTACTTAATATTTTGCGAATAACACAAAATTAGAAAAAAAACTAACTAAAATGGCAAAATATAGATTAGACAAACATTTCCAACTTAACAATCCTTAATTATTTTTTTTATTTTGTTTACTCCATTTATATAGTTTTTATTTTTTGTATACAAATCATAATCAAACAACTATCAGAATTAATTGTACTATTATTCAAGTCAGAAGTATACCATTGTTTCTCCTACTACAGGAGAATGTGTGTATATAAAAAGTTTTTGGTGTTGACGTGCCAAGACCTGATAACAAATTAATACAAACACCCGTCCAAGACTAACTAATTCTCCCATCTCAATTTTACTAGACTTAACACTAGTCATTGTGATAACAGCCTTACTATCTAAATCGATGATTTTACTTTTAGACATACACTATATTTAAATTTTGTATAAAATAGTTTACCATAATCTTATATGAATTTTATTACTATTATTTACGATACCCGAAATTTGTATTTTATTTGGCTCGATTTTTTCTATTTGGCATAATTTTACTTGACCCAAACTAAGATATCCACAAATCCATAATTATTTGTTTATAATAAATTACAAAATTAATTTAAAAAATGTCTGATTGAAATCAGTTTGTAACCTCATTTCATACCAAAGGAAATTTGTATTTTTTAGTTAGATCAAAAAGATAAGAAAGACAAAAGTTCAAGCTTCTTTAAAGCTTGAGCTCATTATAGACTCGAGCTCATAAAAAGCTTGAACTCAGCTCGATTTACTAAGACTTGGCTCTAATTAACTCGTGCTCATACACCGCTAAAAATAATAAGTAGTTCTGTAATTATTTATAGTTTATATATCAACATAATTCTAATGGGCATGAGTGGGAATCCTTCTATCCTGAAAAAATAAAAACTGTAAATAAATTCACCTTCTTCACATTTACTAGGCCTATTATCTTTCACTTTAAGTGACAGAACACTGTTATCTGTTGTCCATTAAAAAAAATTAAATTAAATTAAATTAAAAAATGATTTTCCAAGAGAAAAATCATTGATTGATTTATTATTTTACATAAAGCTTGTGTTTATCAGGGCCATATTTCTCATTAGACCAACTAGGCCTGGGTCTAGAGCGCAAAATTTTAGGGCAAAAAGTATAGGGGTACCAAAATGTTTTAAAAAATGTACTGTAGTTATACGAAATTTTAAAAAGTTATGGGACAAAATTGATATGGAGTAGTAAACAAATTATTTCCAACAATGGTTGAAAGCAGAAGATAATAAGTATTATTGGTTCATTTTAAGTAGAAGTACCTATCACAATACAACGACAATACAAGTACAAAAGACGAGAAACAATTTCTTCGAAATAAAAAGGCGTACGATTGGAGGGGGAGCGCCTAAGGCCAATGTGCCTATAAGCGCTGAACACCTAAATGATGCGGGCCTGGTGTTTATACTAAGGGTGTACATTTATATGTGTGTCTATTTTCTAACAAAAGATAGACTTCAAGATGGTATCATTTCAAGACAATGTGACAATAGAATAGTAGTGTTAAGCCTAGTAGTTATAGAAATGAGGTGCTAGATCTTTCATTGGCCTTGAAATGGTATTTATATCTATTTATTTCCAGGTACTTTCTATTTACAAGTAACACACATTTTACGTCTCCCGTAGAAGTAAAACGTAGGTACAGTTTATAACATACTTTATAGTACAATTCTGATGATAATTGTTTGATTATAATTTGTAAAAACAACTACTAAATAACTAAAGAAACTATTTCTTTTTTTTTTCAAAAATTAAAACAAATTTTTTATTTTTGAAATAAAAAATAATTGAGCATTGCCAAATTGGAAACCAAATGTCTTATTCCCCATTTTTCAATATTTTACCAATTTTAATTCAGTTTCTATTATTGTTGTTTTATTGGCAAAATATTACGTAAACCTATGATAAAATATTTTGTAGCTCATGCTCAGATATATTTATAAAATCACCCAATTCGATTTAGTTATTTTGTAAATAGTAAATAGTTCACATCCACTGGGAATTGCACTTAACTTAAAAAGAAATAAGAACAAAATAGACTGTCTAATATGTGTCATAATGTAATAATCAATGAACCCATCGCACTATGAAAACGTAATCAGTATACAAGTGTGTATATTAGCTGAATAGTATGATGATGAAAACAGTCTATGGTCCGTCAATGAAATAAAGTTATATTTAACTTGAAGGTTAAATATATAATAATATTTTAGATGAGGAAAATTATGGATTGAGAATAAGAAACATAGAGTGTACTGCATGTCATAAAGGGCACACAATTGATGTGAACCAAGCGTAGGATTGTTGCCAAAAAGTATCTATGGTTATCTGGAAGGGGAGTATGTTGGACAATATGCATACAAGTTACTATGCATAAAAGTTCTATCCCTCAATTCTCTTTTTTTCACTGGTCCCCTCTTACTCTACAGGATAGGGGGGGGGGGGAAGGAAACCCTAAGTTTAGATGTAGGCCTATCATATTCCATATCAATATAGGATGTCTAATAATCACATTTAAAACTAATGTAAAAGACTTTTCTTCATATATTTCAATTTCAATTCCAACTTCAATCAATTTTGATTTATTTAGTCCTGGAGACAATACTATAAGACCCAATAATTCTTTAAGTAATTCTATAAGACTCGTCATCATATTATTATATAATAAATTCAATAAATATCCATAAACAAGATCAATAAATCACAAGGGAAAAACTAGAATACATTATATAACAATATCCTATGCACTATAGTGACAATAAAATTTGAAAAGCTCCCTACAACCATGTCACCAGTGCTCCACAAACACATCTACAGAGTAACATGATCCAGACAATAGTAATTGCCTCAGGTTCTAAAAAATGTTTATAATCAATTCTCTCCACTAATAATCAAATTTACAACTAAGCTAAAGTTTCATATCAATATAGGATGTCTAATAATCAAATTTACAACTAACCTGAAGCACTTTTCCTGATATATATCGGCTACAGTAAGCACATTTAACACCAAAATTTTTTTGATAGTCTTTCTCACAGTATGGTACTCCATCTCTATAAATAAAATTACAAATATAAATAATTACAGTAGAGTAAGAAGAAAAGAAATAAAATTTCCAGTCATTTTTAAAATTTTAAACACAAATGTAAAAGAAACATAGAAATAAAATATAAACATTGCTTATAAAAATATTTCAACATCATCAAACAAGTTTTCTGACAGTGATACAACTGGTCTGCATTTCGTTAATGTCCTCGCCATTTCAACTTGTTGTGGGCCTAACTCAATGTTAGTCGCTGTCCAATAATGTGTATACACTCTTTAATTTCTATGATGCCAATGACATCAAGGCTGAAAGTCAGCTGAATAGTCCTAAAAGTTTTCACTTAGGTATCATCAACCTCGATATAAAAAATAATATAATATGTTGCTCAAGTTGTTCTATTAAGCAAAAAAATGTGTAAACTCCTTCATCTCAGACTGATTACAGCAAATGATATTTCTCTGTGACAAAAAAAAAATCAAGCTCCACATGAAAATACTCTTCACTGGAGGTCATATACTCTTCATTTGTTTCCACGGGAAAATTTAGATTGGATACTTATTGAACAAACCATGTAAGTACATTATTTTTTATCTTTGAGACTGCATTGTTAACATTACATGCACATTTAAAATCTAATTCAGGGAGTAATAAGTCAAATTACTTATATGTTATGGTACAAAAACTGTTAACCACAATATTTAAATTGGTGAATTTAAATAGATTTCTATATGTGAATACACAATTTCTCCATCTATAATTCAAATGTACAGCTACCTTAATTTGTACAGCTGATATAAGCGTTCTGTGTGTATACCTTACTTACATACATTGGGTGTCATTTTTGTAACGTTAAGCATGTGTACTTAACAAAGTTACTTACTAATTAAGTATTATTATTTTACTTACTAGATTCTTGCCTTCATTTCTGTACTTCCCAGCTTTAAAACATGTTTAGCTGAAAAGGTGCTCTTTGGTAATTTTTAGAAACTAGTCTTTTTTTTAATAGATAATGTTTTATTACACATAAAAGGAATCTATATTATTAATTTTGAACAATTTACATCTGAAACAAGAGTCTTAATTTTAACATCTATATACCTTAAAAACTATTAATCGTTCATTGTCATGTCTTTATAAAGTCTGGTTATTTTAGTGATTAAATAACTTACAATTTCATTTCGTCCATATTTATAATTACACAACTTGCTACCATTATAGGCTCATAAACACATTTATTTAGTTCAATTAAATCACTCACTTCTTCTTTTAACTTCCAAAATAATACCTCGCTTGGAGGAAAACAGTTTTACGTGTCTGACGACATCGCCGTCTTCTAGAAGAGTGACTACAAATTCTGTTTTTTAGACAGAGTTTCTTTTTCCATTCGAAGTATGCAACTCCTGCTCTTTTATGTTGTTTGAATTCAAAAGAAAACTGTAACAATACTTTAATGTATATTGGCCGAAGCGCAAAATGACACGCACACAACTACACGGAGAGTTTGCTTGGACTCAATGAACAAAGACTGGCTAATTAAAATGAAACATTTCTCAATGGTCCTTTTGATATTGTGGAAGGATACATCGGACTTCAACCAATGAGAACTTTTGACAGTTGAAAGTGGTTGATATGTTGTTTTTCTTTTCAAATATAGAAATCATGAAATGTAACAATACTTAACACTGATTTTAAATTTTCTAAAAAAGTAATAACATAATTTTTTTTCTGTGGATAGTTTGTACTTTAGTGATTATCAAAATTTAGAAATGGGAGGATAATGGGTTTATAGTTAAACATTATTTTACAACAAAGTGGATTATTACAGAAATATACCCTTTATGTGGTAAGTGAAGTAGTTTTACAATAGGTATTATTGATCATATGTGCTTCATTAATTTAATTATTTCAAGTACTTATAAAACACATTACTTAGTTAAGTGTTAAGATTTGGTTGACAGAGCCTGTGCAGTCTTTATGATCTCATCAGGATTATTATATAATTCCTTCTAGTGGGAGTTGTTGGATCGACTTGTCAAAGAACAAATAATACATATTGGAACTACAATACTTCATTTACTATGAAGGTTATTGTTTTTTTAACCCTCTACCCGCCTCCTAGAAAGTATTACCATATACAGCCTTTTTTAATCATTTTGTAATAAAAAAAAATTAGAATTTTATTCGAAACCCAACTTATAAGACATCATTTTTTTTCTGGAAAGTGTATATAATTAATCCGTAAAAAGAAAAAAGTTACATGTTACAGTTTTGGAGTAAAGTATTTTGGAATCAAAAAATGTAAAAAAATGAAGTGAAAATCTCAAAGAAAAATGTATATGTATCAGACAAAAAAAAAAAATTCAAGATATATAAAGTTTTGTAATATAATTGCAAATAGAAGTCGGTAAAAAAATCCAGTTTCTAAAATTTTTATTAGGAAAAAAATGTTATGTAAAGAGCCTAAAATAGCTGAAGAGTTAGGTCTATTTTGAAAAAATCATTAAAAATAGTAACATTATCCAAATCACAACTACTTACTATCATTTTTCTCAGAAAGGTACATAGATTTTATGTGGGTAATTCCAAAAATTTTGGATGTATAAATTGTGAAGTTATTATGTCAGGAATCAAAAAACCAAAACTCTGCAATAACAGAAGCAAAAATTCTCAGAAAATCATATATTTTAACCTACAACAATTTTTAATTTTTTTTTTTTCAGATATACAAAGTTTTGTAATATAGTTGGGATAAAATGTGGTAAAAAGAAAATCAATTTAGGCTATACAAATTTATTAGACAGAGTGGAACTTCCAAAGAAAGTAAAGCCCGATTTGACATAACCTTTGTACTAGGTTATTCCTGAAACAAAACTACTAAAAAACTTAGCACATTTACACACATATTAAAACTTCTATAAACAAATTATAATAAACAAATCACTCTACATAACAAATAAGTTTACAAAAATAAAATAAAACAAGCCACGCTTGAAGTAGGCCTACTAAGCACTGAACGCATGCAATTTGACATTTGAGACAAGACACAAAACTTGTTAATGCAACGAGATTTGCAGTTCTATAGCTTATAACAAAAATGGGCTTATAACATATTGCTTTGTATTAGTGATATAAAAATGAATGTCATCTGTTCAACAGTATAAAACAGCTGATCAGAATATGAAAGTATGTCTTATTTTTATCACGTTTTTATTAGTTCAGTTTCCATCATATCTGTCGGTCTGTCTGTCTGGGTGGAATTTTGCAATCGAGTTTAAACTAACTTCCCGATAAGCTAGAGACCTGAATTTTTTAACAATAGGTCAGAATTGGATGACAATACAATATTCAGTTGATTTCTTGTCTCTACATTTGTTTAAACAACAGGTAATAAGAGGTAATATTTTGATTTTCAGACATTTGCAGCTAAACAGGTTGTGAAATTAAATAAATCAAATAAAAAATTTTGTTTAACATACCACGCTTTTAAAACTGACTAAAAAGTATAAAATAATTTTTCATGACCCTTCTACAATTTTGAGGGAGGATTGTTAGTGGCTATGTATATATTTGGAATACTTGGAGAGAAAAATGTGGGGCACAACCAGTAAATAATACAAGTAGACAATCCGTATGAATTCACAGCTAATTATTTCAGTGAATCGGAAATGAGATTCACTGTAATTTAATTTATTTACTTCTCCTTAACTATCATAGATTGCCTGCACCCCATGTTTTTCTCTCCAAGTATTCCAAATATATCCATACCCAATAACAATCAAAATTGTAGAAGGGTCATGAAAAATTATTTTATACTTTTTATTCCTTTTTTTAAAACGTGGTATGTTAAAAAAAAAAAAATTTTTATTTGTTTTATTATTCCATAATTCGCTAAAGACAGTGCATTACAAACTGGTCTAGTTATTTTTGGTCACGATTTCGTAGAATGTATATATAATATATATATATATATATATATATATATATATCATAATGTTGATATATATATATATATCAAAAACTATCACAGATATAAGAATTTCGAATAAACATATTTCAAAAGAGGATGAAAACATCTATGAAATGTTGACAACTTGCAGTATTTGGCTGAGTATTAACATTTACGAAAAATATATAATGTTATTTTCTTATATAATCAGTTGCGCACGTGGTTCTCTCTAATGGGAAAATAAAGCAACTTCATCGATTTTTTATATTTTCTAGTTTCACTTTTGGCACAATCTGTTGAATGATTATGAAAGCTTGAAAGATAACCATTTCTACAGTATATTGTTTATTACGATAGCATGTGTTTTACTAGGCTAAACTTTAAATTGAAAAAAAGTGATATTTTAGATGAATAAAGCGTACAAAATTTTTGATTTGGTTTTAATTTGAAAGATCCAAAACTGTAACATTTAGAATAATCTGGAAAACACAGTTAGAAAGAAGAAGAAAAATACTATTACCCTAAAGTTGTTAGTCAGTTATATAGGCTTGTGAAAATTAGACAAATGGATGCCATAATTTGAATTTCAGTTTGACGCAAAACTTGATCACACGTAATATACAAACTTTACCAATTTATTAAATATAATTGTTAACATTTTATAAAGTTTGGCTGTATATGTATATGAATCATTAGCTTTAAAACAGTATACAAATTATTGTGATACGATAATTTTTAATAGGATAAATGTTGAATTGAAAAAAAAAAAAGAAGATTTTCAGTTGCTTACCTCGAGGTCCGAGACGTTCATCTGCTTGCTGCGAGCAGCAAACTGGGTGGAGGGTTAAAAACCACCTTGTTTTAGAATAATTTTAAACTATGAACTCATTGTCTTCCCATTTCTAAATTTTGTTAATCTCTCAACAAAAGTACAGACTGCCTACAGGATTTAAAAATTGTTTGGCAATTCACTTTTCAAAAAATAAAAAATTTTAAGTTTTCAAAAAACGTTCATGACAATGTATGTTGTGCTCCATATCATTGGAAAGGTCGTACAAAACTCAGTAAAAAACACCACTCCAAGTTCTCTAGCTTAAATATTTAAATAATTTCTTAATATATAGGTTACACACTAGGTATATACCAAATTTTATCAAAATCTGAGATGGTCAGGTAAAATTAGCATATTTATTTGACACGGTCACACAAAACAAATTTAGTTTGTTAAAAATGGAATCTCCAATAACAAAGTATAATTAAAGTATACCTTCCCCCATCAATTCCAAAATTTGGGATTAATTTCTCTTCATACTGATTGATTACACCGATCAGTTTTTCAGGTGAGAGACGTCACCTACCTCAGCTAATATTATCGTCAAACATGGCTACCTCAAAATTAAAGGTTTCTTCTAAAATGGTTTTCAAGTTATACAGATTTCACCTATAAAAGGTTTTATATTAACACTGTTCATTTTTAGAAGCTCAAAGAAATATAAAATTGACTTACATACCAAGAATTACAGTTTTAGATACAGTAGGCCTACTGTATTCATTACAATATAGAAGGTATAGACAGAAAAAAGGAGTGAAAGTGTAGAGGTTTTAACATATTTTTCTACATTCATTACTATACAGTTTTTAACAGACGTAGATTCCTTAAAATTTGAGTAAAAGAAGCTTACTTTTATTTAAAGCAGTATATTTTTAACGAATTTGAGTTGCGGAGGTAAATAAAGTCCATGTTAAAACTTTGAGTTAAATTCTGTTTATTTTTCAAATTAGAAGAGATTTGTATTAAGGTAATTGAAAATGTTTGAGTTACTTACTTTCCCATATATTCTCCATGTAACACAGCACTGCATGCTTTACACTTGAAACACCAGATATGCCACTGTCTTCCTAAAGCTATTAAAGCTTGCCCTTCCTTGAGTTCTTCTTTGCATCCCGCACATTCTAAAAACAATAATTATATATATATATATATATATATATATATATATATATATATATATATTACTTGCATAATATGATATTTTCTAAATAATACATTATTAGTAAATTACTTACTTCCTAGTAATTATCGTCATAAAATATCAAGTAAATTGTATACCAAGTGTTAGGAGCATAACCAATAGTCCTACTAGTAAATTTAATATTTAGTTAAATGATTTTTAAATAGTTACAAAGTTAAATCTATTATATTATAATTTTAATATATAGCCAGGTATCTACTACACTTGCCAACATTTTCCCGCTTATTTCCCCAAAATTTTCCAGCCATTTTTTATACGGTTTTTCCAACTAAATCTATAATTCAGAGTGTTTACCGAATTGGGTAAAGTAGAAAACAATGTATATAGATTTTATAAATATAAAGTCTAACCGAACAAAAAATATTCACAGAGTAAAATTATCGATTAGGAATTACTAAAAACATTTTGCTGTTCCGCCATTTACAAAAAGTCCAGGCAAGGAAATAAAAATTAATTGTAAAATACATTTAGTATATTGTCTGTTACGATACATTTTTGAATATCCATCAATCTCTGGAGTCTGTAGATAGCCCCCCCCCCTTCTCTACCTCTCTAAAAGTGTAATCTGGTGTCAGCGTAGTATAGACTCAGTTTACTACTCCACACAAACTAATATACAGCGTGATGTATAGTTTGTAGTTTGTAGTTTATAGCGACTGCTGTCATTGTAGTTGTCACTACATGGAAAACCACAACATTAACTTCTTTTAAAAGCATTGAGAGATTATTCGTTATAACATTTATACAAGACTCGGCTGTTAATTCTCTTGTTTAAATCGAGTATTAATACACACTTTAGCATTTCTTTACTCCAACAATCACCTTTCAATAACATTGTGATTAACTAATAACATACAATTTTTTTTCAATAAAATATATATTGTGGTTTCGTTTTTATTTGTACCTAATTCATTTATATAATATTATAGTTTTTAAAGGAGTATCACAATGTATAAATCTAGTGTGCACACATCATTTTGCTAAACAAAGAATACAGGCAGAATATAGTGTAAATACTGTTAAATAATCAAAAGACGTTTATGATTTTCTTTATTTGGTGGAGTTTTAGGGCGAAAAACCATTTCGGTCTTTATCGCCTTCAAAAAATTGGGCAATAAGATGCTCCAGCTTAAAACTTAGAAATAAAACATTAAAAATAATAACAAAACAAAAACTAGATAACAAATGAAAATAAATAACAACATAATATATTACAAGGTTGAAAAATAGCCCTGTAACAAGTTAACAACAACAAACTACAAAAATTATAATTATTAACAATTCAAACCAATATTACAGGGCTGTAAAATTTATGCAATGAGTTATGAAAGATAGAATTTTAATGAAAAAAAAATTTAATTATACAACGGAAAATATTATAGAGCTGTAAAGAAGCTCTGCAATAACCAAATCAAAAATTTGATTTTAAATTTTATCAAAAATTTTCAGACGACACAAAAAGGACAATACCCAATCAAGGATCTGAGTATTATACCTCAGCATCCCTTGAATGGAATTAGGTAGGGCAAAAGTTCATCGCACACCTCTTAACACAACACATTCAATTAGGATTTGCTTTATTGACAACACAACTTGACAAAATGGACATTGAGGCAGATTCCCCAGTTCCATGAGAAATCCATGAGTGATCGTGGAATGACTGATATGAACACGGGTAACCACCACTTCCTTTCAACGACTGGCACGTATAGATGAATTCCACAGACGGACAATATCTTTTACTTCCTTCAGCTTATTGGACTCTGTATTTGTCCACTCTTCTTCCCATTTCCTACGCAAAATAATTTTTACTGTTGATACAGTCAGATAATATAACATGCTGTGTGACTGGCATCTAACTTGTAGCTTTCTTTGCCGCTTCGTCAGCTTTTGTGTTTCCGCAATGCCCAGGTACTCAGCAAAATGATACTTCGACACAAATGTAGCTGAGGTCTGTGTATGTAACACAAGATATATTCAACCAAGGGGTTCTTAGAATACATATCCTCGATAGACTATAAAGCACTTTTGCAATCGGAACATAAAAGATAGTGACAGAGACCAGATAGAACGGTATTAAGGCCTTTCGAAATAGCAAAGTGTTCAGCAGAAAATACACTATATATAAGCTGAGTTTAATCCATACATATACGTCTGACCGAATGAGTAATATGCACAACTGACTTTAATATCCAGTTTAGAACTATCTGTGAAAATAATTTCACTAGATGGGTATTCAAGTATATTATGAACTCCTGACGATATACTACATCAAGAGTGTTGTGCTTGATGAACCTGGACAGTGAAAAATCAAAAGTTGACATTTGAATGAGCCTTTAAGGAATAAAACATGGAGTATAGTGATTCATTGCAGAAAATACAAATCCTAAATTGCCAAGAATTCTTAGTGTTCTAATGCCAAATGGGGCAGTACAATTTTGACGACATTCATATCGTTCAGCCAAAGGATTTTTAAAAACATTGTCCTAAGCCGGATGAAACAGTTTGGAGCGCAGACTACAGATATATGTTATTTGTAGTTGCTGTCTTGTCGAGAAAGAGATGGTTCACCAATCTCAGCAAGTAAGCTTGAACTGGACTCGAACAAAATGCTCCATAAACAATACGAAGAACAGAGTTATGTAACAATCAAATGTTTTAATTGCTGATAATCTTGCAGATGAGTAGACTATGGAGCCATAATCAATCCGTTATCGAACAACAGCAAGGAAAAAGCGTAGCATACAGGTCCTATCGGCTCCCCACTGATTACTGCTGAGAACATGTAACATGTCAAGTATTTTATTGCACCATAATTACAGATCAAATAGATGTGGAATGCAAGAAAATCTATGATCAAATAATAGGCCTAAAAATTTAGCAGTTTCCCTAGTTTGAAGTTGTGTTCCATCAAGAAATAATAAAAGCTGATAGTTCAGTCTTTTACGACTAAAAGCAATGCATTGTGTTTTGGAAGCAGAGAACTTGAACACTGTCAATCTTGACCAAGATTGCAGTCTATTTATTACAAGTTGAAGGGTTCTTTCGGCAGTTTCCATACCTCAAGTAGCCACATATATAGCAAAACCGTCAACAAATAGAGAACAGCGGACAGGGCACTGCACATTAGCGGTAATGTTGTTGATTGCCACAGCAAACAGGGTCATGCTCAGCACACTACCCTGAGGGACACCATTCTCTAAGTGATAATGATTGTAAGCATGGGACATCCTCTAACCAATAAATTGTAAATAATAAATAATAAGTAATTGTAAATAACATTAAGATAAGGAAATCATAAGTAACAATCTAAATAATAAATACAGAAGTGAACTATAAAATATTATTTATATAATAGTTTAATACAAAAATTAATTAAACAAAGAAACAGACAATTGTGTCATTGTTTGACAATGGAACATTCTAGAACAAAGGCGTGTCTAGCATATGGCGTGATATCTCCATAAAAGAAGATGAACTTGATGAAACTTTTTTGATTGGTTAGAATTATGGAAGATTCTAGAACTGTAAGTGAGAGAGGGGGGATAGGACGCTTGCCTTGGCAAGTCACTCTTTGTTCTTCGTCAGAGCATCGATTAATACAAAAGTGACTAAAATGTAAAGAAAACTTGTTTGTTTGAATGTCGAGTGATGAGGACGTACTGAAAAGTAAATCTCGTTCAACAATTGCTTGAGTGAAAGCACAAAAGTGATTTTTTTTTTTTATAAAGGTAGAAAAAATGAAACCGATCTAAAAGGAACTATAAGTAACATGTAACAACTATATAATCAAACTGGTTTTTTTTTTTTTTTTCGAGATTTTCACAAGTAGGTCCTTAAATTAAAATTTAATCGAGTAGGTCGCTCGATTAAAATTCCTTAGCGCTTTACGACATAAACCGAGAGTGCCACTACATTCATCGTTCCACCATGGAACTGGTGGACGTAGTGGTTTCGTTGACATTTTCGGAACATTGTTGTCCACTGCTGTAAGAAGTGCTTCCGTAAAAGACTGTACTACTTCATTAATAAGAATGTTATTATTATAAATAGATGATACAAAATCAATAGTGAAACTTTCCCATTTTGTTTTGCACAAAATCCATTTGGGAAGACAATCATTACAGTGTGAAAAGTCAGAAAATATAAGCTTCACATGAATGTGATCACTACTATAAGTGTCGGTTAGAACTGACCACTCAAATTTGGTGGCAGGACTAGGGCTACAAAATGACAAGTCAACAGTTGTCCAACCACCTGTAGAAGCCGCTAGTTGAGTTGGTGACCAATCATTGACCAGTCTAAAATCCAAATTGGATGGAAATAATCCAGTCAATGCAGTTCCCTCTAGAGCTGCAGATGTTTGATCCCCAATTATAGTGGTGAGCTTTGAAATCGCCCACCTAAAGAAATTTAACTATCTGATCAGGTTGATTAGTTCCACATCCATAAAACTGAAATTAGTTGGCAAGTACAAACAACAAATTGTCATTTTATATGGTGTAGTGATCATTACTACTTCTGCTTGCAATGAAGTCCTAAGGTTCACAGACATACCACAGATAGAGTTGTGGACAAGTATAGCTACTCATCCCTTAAACTATGTCTGCAGTTACATAGTCATTTCTGAAAGCCGAGAACCTCCTTACAATAAAAGAGTAGGGTTGATGGAAGTGAGCCTCTTTGAGAGAAATGACTAAAAGGTATCACATACAAGAGCATTAAGATCTTCAATGTGACTACTCACACCATTAATATTCCATTGTATCACGCTATTCAAGTTTAAATTTCTGGCCATATTTTATGATTGAGGTATAACATTAATAATATAAAAGGATCCGTTAATAGTTAAAAAGGGTTTGGATCTGTAATATTCTTTCCACCTGTCTGGCTTGAAAAACCACCAGATGGTTTAAGTTTAATGTTAGATATTTCAGGAGCAAGCTCCTAGCAACCTCAACAACTGGAATATCAGTTGTTGAAGGCTTGGTAGACAACTGAGGTAATTTTAGGAGTTCAAAGAACCCGCCCCAACCATATTTTAGATTTGTGTAAACTTAATAACACCCAGTGGTGTGTTGAGCTTGCCTCAAGAATTTTTATTCAAGACTTTAACAAAAGACGAAGATTTAATTAGAACTGACACTTATTGTGATTTTTTTTAAAATTAGCTGTCCCATTTTAGGTGGTAATTTGAGGTTTTTTAGTGATGAAGGCCAGATAGCAATAGGTTTTATAGATTTAGCAAGAAGGTCAACTTTAGAAGATGAAGGCAAGTTAACAGAAGAACCACTTTGAACTGCTATTAATTGCTTTACTCACTCGGAAAGTAAACGAACCAGTTCCTTACACAAGGAACATGAATTCGGAGCTGGGATTGATGTCGTTTTTACATAAGATTTTCCTACGGTAGGAGGTAGAACAGTTCTTTCCTAGCTTCTGAAAATGAGAATTTCTCTTTGGCAACAATTTCTAAAATTGCCTTCTCAACTTTATATTTTGGCAATTTCTGTGAACATGCAAGATGGTTACCGTCACAATTTGCACACTTCGCCTCCATATTACAACCTTGGCTTTTGTGGCCTTTAATGCCACACTGTTCACATACTTTCTCTTTGGAGCAAGTGTTGCTAACATGTCAAAATCCTTAGCATCAGAAACAATGCCTTGAATTTGGAATGTACGGTCTAACAGTTAGATGTGGAATTGAGCAAACACTCGCTCGGGAAGATTGGGTACAGCAAATCTTAATATTAAAGAGCCTGTTGGTTTTTTCCTCACAATTTTCGGTACAAAAAATTCTTTCAACATTAGTAACGTGTTCGGCAAGCTCTTTCTTTATTTCTTCTGTGCTATTGTTTCAATAGGTCAAGGCAGGAAATAACACCTCTAGAAGAATTGAGATTGACACTATAATAAGTGATGAAGTTAACATATAAGACTAAAAGAAAAGGACTAAAAAAAAGTTGCGATAAACAAAGAAGTTTTGAGCTTAAAATAACAGTGTAAACAAAGTAACTTCCTTCTTCTTTGTTTTTTTTCTATAGCTCTGCTGAACAGGAACTCCTTTGTTTTTTCCTCTTGCTCTCTTAAACAGGGAGCGTTTTTTTTTTTTTTTTTTTCCCCCTCAATAAGTACACAATACAATTTATATTAGCACAGAATAGATGTTCTATATTGTTTAAATAATTTAATATATTGTTGCAAACCCATTTTAAAGTGTTTATGCGGTTTAATTTATTTCACATATCTTATGACTAATATAAATTTTAAAAAAGTTTTAAATTATTACTACTGACATATTATAATTTTGTCAATATGTACTTTTACTATGAACAAAACCTCGACAATCAGTGATAGTAGTAGTAATAATGAATTGAAATATTATAAACTGTCCAAAACATTGCACAAACTTTCTCACTCACCCATCCACAAAAACAAATAAAAGCCAATCAAAACTATTTGCCAGCAAAACTGTTAATTTAGTTTTCAAACAAAAGTGAAAATAAATAGTTGACGTCATTGTTGAAAAATAATCTATCTTCACATATGCCACAATTTTCGAGCTTTTATTGACGACTCTTAACTCAGCAAATTTGGAGAGATGGTGACTAAAAACTTTTGTTTGGGTCTTTGAGCAACATTTGAGCTCTACCCCAAATTTTGAGTTATCGACAAATTTTTAAAAAGACCTAAGGTATGGCCAAAATGTGCTCACATGCTGAATTTAATTAAAAACATATTTGGGCTGTAGATTACTATACAATTCACTTGAGTTTTATAAAACTTTTAATAACATTGAGTTTTAAAGCAAAGATGTTTGAAGAATAAAGGATCAAGGTAAAATGTATTTTTACATTCAATGTTCATTTACGTGAGAGAGATTTTTAATATTAATTATTAACAGATTTTCAGCTACAAAAGTTAATTGTCTACTATTCTTCAACGAACAAAATGTTCTTGCCAAAATAATTTATTAAATTAAATCGTTGGTGTCTTTTCTTATAAAATTGTTTAAGTTTTATAAAGAAATGTATAATTTCTGGTAATAATTTAACTATTAATCATAAATATTATGAACAAAAGCTATACTAAGTGTTAAAACTATTGTCCATCAAGTGGTTTTCATGTATAACACATTATTCTTCCTTTTATTACAACATTGTAACAGCTATACATCGGGATAAACTGGCCTAAAGCAAACAATGACTAAAAGTTTTCAAATATTCTTTCATTACTACAATGAAGTAGTAGTTTCAACAACAAATATCTTAGGTATACTTTGTTCCTATCGATATTGTCGGAACGATTATTAACGAAATCCCCCCCCCACAAGTTTTCCCACCTTATTAGGATTGCTGGCTTTTCCCAATTTCCCAGTTTGGCAGACATCCTCTAATTAGAATAATAGTTCAAATTTGTACTCCATTATATACAAAAATAAAAATATTTTGCAATTCCATGAAAATTCTTTAAAAATAACATTTCCAAAGTTTGATATTGTTAATTTAATAACTGAAATAACGAGATAAAAAATGGAAAATTTAATAACCTTAACTAGTTGAAATGTTACAAAAATTATCTTTCTATACCGTACCAATAATTTACTGAGATAGTGATAGTGTGTTTGTGAACACTCTACCTGCCATATTTTCCTCCTTTGCTCTATTTATTTCCTCTCTGGCACCTCTAGGAAAAAAATTCATTTGGAACTCGAATATTGATTGTTATAAATAATATATGATAACAAAATAGTAGTGGTTGTAAATTTTTGTACAGAAGCAAATTTTCTCAAAACTTACAGGAAAACAGCAATTAAATAAAAACATTAAAATGGTCACTTTATGGCAGTTTTCATTTAAAGCAATTTTATTTTGATTCTTAAAGCAAATGTGATTCTTATTCTATGACTAAAAACATGATTTAAAAAACTGAGCTGACACCTAGAACTTTTCTCTTAGGCTAACTGGAATAATGATGTTCCTCACTATTTTGTATTGCGTAAAGTAAGTTTATATATATATATATATATATATATATGTTATATGCAAGTTGTGTCCTTTATTTTGTTATATCAAGCACTTCTTGAACAAGGAACAATAAATAACATTAGTTCATATATTTGTGCAAGAAAGTTAATCAGAAGATACTAACCTGTGTTGGAAGTACTGGTAGGACTTGACTGTAGAGACTGGGAATCGTGTACAGGGATCTGCATACACTTTGCACACAAAACCTCTTTGCCAGTATAAGTCACTTTTTCTCCGCTAGGAAAAGCTTGTCTGAAAAAATAATTAATTATTTACAAATAAGTTTTTTCTTAACGCAAAAAACCATCATAATCATCACCTTCACAAACAAGGAACATAAAATGCTTCTCAATGTAAAACTAACAAATAGAACTCAAAACAAAAACATAAAATTTACACAATATTAACAACACTAAAACTAGTTAATAACAATAACTTTTGATAAGGTTATAAAACAACAATTTAACATTGTTTACAAGGCTAGTAGGAAGCTCTGTAACAAGTAACCTAGTGCTTTAAAAAGTCCCTACAAAAGTTAACAATAAAACTTAATAAAAAAATATATTATTACAGTACGGGCCCTGCAACAATAGAATCTAAATATTTTTAATTTTATTAAAAACATTCAGGTAACATACAAAGGACAACACCCGATTATTGATATCAGCAATGCCCCCCAAGATTGCTTGAATCGAATTCGTTGGACAAATGTCCTACGTACACCTGTTAATGAAATACAATCTATTAAGAACCATTAGAAAACCTCAACAGATAGGCATTGGTATGGATTCCTGGGTTCCATCAGAAATCCGTGTGTAATCATGGAAAGACCAAAGTGAAGACGGGTAGCCATCACTTCCTCACGACTTCCCTTAGCTAATTGAATTCTATATTTGTCTATTCTTCCTCCCATTGCTTAAGCAAAACAAATTTACAATTGATACAAACTTAGATGACATTATAGACTGCATGGCTGGCATCTGACTTGTAGCTTCTTTTTTTCTTCTTCGTCAGCTTTTGTTTTCCGTTATCCTGCAATGCTCAGGTACCCAGCAAGAAGTCTATGCAGAACATCAACCAAGGGATTCTTAGAATACTTAGCCTGGATAACTTGTAAAGCACTTTTAAATTGGAAGACAAAAGATAGTGATGGAAACCAGATAAAACTGTATTAAGGCTTTTCAAAATAGTAAAGAGTTCAGTAATAAATGCACTAAATACTACAATAAGGGTAATCCATACAATATGTCCAACCGAATGAGTAATAACCAACTTTATTGTCCAATTGAGATCTGTGAAAATAATCTGACTAGATGGGTATTCATTTCTTATATACTTAAATTCCTGATGATACACTAACATCAGAAGTATTGTTACCAGGCGACTTAAATTAAAGAAAGGTGGAACCAACTGGTAACAATGTTTAAATAAAAAAAAGACAAAGACAAATTATGTAATCAACAAGGCTCAAATTTAATTAATAAAAAAAAAGAAATTTCGATGGATCAGATTTTACCATTTACAAATATGAAAAACATCACCTTAAGCTAAATTGACACAAGCAAAAGCTTAATAATTAAAAGATTACAAATTGTATCTAGAAAAATTTATATGCCCTAGTAAAAAAAAGTAAAAGTAAAAGTATACTAAAGTAAAAGAAAAAAAAATTATTGATGATTAAACTCTGACATTTATCCCCCCCTTTTGTTTATATAAACTGTTACAAAATTTAACAATAAAAAAGAAAAGATTCTATAATCAAGATTAATATTTGAAGTTCAAAAGTTATATTAATTCTAACAAGTTCATCATTAAATTACTTATTAAATATCGTAATTTTATTTATTAAATTGCTTACATACTAAGTTGGCCAAAGTATATATCCTTTTTTTTAAAAAAAAAGGAAATTTGTTTATAGCATAAGAAAATTTTTAAATAATGAAAATTTTGAAAACAGAAAATTTTTTAAATATTAAAGTTTTTAAAGATTGAGATTTTTTAAATATTGAAAGTTTTTAAGATTGACGTCAATTTTATTAATTTAGAAATAACCTCTTTGAGGCTGTCAGGACCGAAAGATTGCATGCAGCACCACCCAATTATATATTAGATTATAAATAATTACACATAATCACATATAGACAATAGGACATATTTTGTTAAACAGAGTTCGGTCGGTGAACAAATATATATATAAACAGTTTCACAAAGTCAGTATTTAGAAGAAAATCATTTTTAATGCACTTGCAATGTTAAGAGTTTTTTTGATTAAGCATGGCTTAGACAACAGGTAGAGACCTTGACGAGGTTGCAGTTTTGCTGTAGTGTGCAAAAATCAGCAAAGTTAAACAGGCTCTGACTCTCGGACCAGCTTTTTGCTGTAGCAAAAGACACGTTGACTAGAATTATGCAAACTTAAACATGTTATTGAACAAGATTCTTTTATTAAAATGTCTTGTTATTTCGTCAAAATTAGAGAATATTAACGGTATTACAGAAATTCATAAAGTTTATAATTAAATCCTTCTTAGATGTCATTAAGAATTGTATATAAGTACTTTGGTTTCTGTTTGAGATAAAACTTGTATAACACTTAGAAAATCTGTAAAAGCAAGGATTCTGGTCCAGAAAAACATTTCTCTAGTTAGCATTTTGACATGTTTAAAAGTTTAATATTCTGTTTGCTCAATGTTTAATACAAGCCTGTTCAAATTTCAACACAACTGTTCAATACTCAAAGTCTGACTGTTTAAGGTTTTGTAAACTATGTTTTTTTTTTAGAAAAGAAATGTTTTTTATAGTTATTAAATTTCAGCAAAATTTTGAATATTAAATAAAACATCAAATACATATCTTAATGAACAAAGCCTAAAATATCTGTAAATTATGTTTTAAAGAAAGGAAATGCTTTTACGAAATATTAAATTTTGAGTAAAATTTTGAATGCTAAAATAAAACATGAGCCACATATCTTAATGAACAAAGCCTAAAACACTAACAAATCTTATAATATAGTAAAATCTGAAAAATAAGTTACCTGGACAGGTTGAAAGGTGCCGAGTAAATTTTGAAAGAGGCTTTCGCCGTGTTTTATAAAAAAAAGAAACTGAGCTCACTGACACATTAATTTTAACAATGAAACACTGACATCTTTTTTTTACAAGAAAACTTATTGCATTGTAACAAGGTGAAGAACTTGATTGTATAGCATTACGCCGAGTAGGTCCAGTGAGAAAATTTCGACTCCATTTTCTAGAAGGTAGAACGGAACTGACTGTATGGCATAACGGTGAGGCTGGACTTTGTCCGTAAGAGAGAGACGAAGAGAGCTCAGGTGATTGTTTTCACTGTGGGTCGCAGCGCTGCGCCACTAATCAAGGACAGTATAGACTAGGCAAGGGGTTGACGGTTGATAATTTATGCACAGATTTATTTAGTGTAGATGAATTGAATGTTGATATTTCTGAATGCTACAGTATTATACTGAATGAATCTGAACTATGAAAAAGTTTAATCCATGATCGCATCATTATACACATCTGGGGTTTTATCAGTAATATTTAAACCTTATTTCAAGTAGAAGCATTTTTACCTCCTATTTTTAATTATCAGAATCCATTATGACCTTATTTCTACACCGGTTTGGCTGATAGGACTGTCCAATAGCTTTTTACATGAGATTTCAATTAGTTTTCGTTTATATACATTTTTTCTCATTGTATTATTTTTATCTCATTCTAATTAAATTTGTGATTTTCAGATGGGAATAAAGACATGATTCCAGACTAAACTCTTAAAAGAGTAGGCAAAAGGTTGTGTACCCCAATAATCAGTTAAGACAACTTTCGCTTGGCTTCATCAACTTTCATCAGTTGTTTGTCATCCTTTGTGTAGTTTAGGCCCTGTATAGTGGTTTTATCTGATAATGTTTGTAACAGACTTATCTGAGGGTTGTATGTTAGTCTTAGTTTTGACTGCTGAGGCCTAGTTTTAGGCTTGAGTTCTTTTCTTATGTTACAGATTTAATTTTAGTTTCTAGGCTACTAGGCTATATTGATGTTTCTATTTTTTATACTCTATGATTACCACTTGATAACAAAAGTTGGTATACTCTTGAAATGTTATGTATTAGTTTTTATATAGAGAAATGATGGCAAATGTCCGAATAAACTATATTAATAATAGTTCTTTGAAGTTGTGTTCCATTCAGAAATAATAAAGGCTGATGGTTCAGTCTACAGTGACTAAAAGTAATACATTTCGTTTTAAAAGAAGAGACCTTAAATCCTGTCAATCTTGATCTAGATTGCAGTCTATTTAAAACGAGCTGAAGAGCTCTTTTGGCGGTTGCCATACCTCGTGAAACCACATTTATTATTATATAGCTAAATCGTCATCAAATAGAGAACAGCGAAAAGGGTACTGCATATTAGTGATAATTCTGTTGATTGCCACAGCAACAGGGTCATCATCAGAGGGACACCATTCTCTAAATGAAAACCATCTGATAAATTAGCTACAACACACACTCTGAAATATTTGTTTCTAAGGATGTATAAATGCAAGAATATTGCCATTTATATCAAATGATTTTAAAGTATTCAAAATTGCTCTTTTCCAAGCCATATCATAGGCCTTTGTCAGGTAAAAAAAAATACTGCAACCAGTGTCTGATGCTAAAAACATGCACTTTATATGGCAGACTCTAATGAAACCAAGTGATCAATAGATTATTGACCCAACCTAAAGAAACATTGTTCATTACAAATCAGCCAGTAACTGTTGAGGTATGAAACAAAGCGCTGATTGGCCATTTTCTCTACCAGCTTGCAAAGCACACTGTTAAGAGAAATGGGACAATAACTTCCTGGTTTGGGTTTTTCTTTACTTGTTTTAGAAGGGAATTATTGTAGTCTTCAACCAAGCATCGGGAAAACATTGAGCCTCGAATATACGATTGTATATTTTTAGAAGAGTCGGCCTACCCGAAGTTGGGAGGTGTTTAATCATAGAATAAACTATGTTGTTAGGACTTGGAGCAGAATCCCGTCCCAACAACATAACAAACTCTAATTCCTGTAAGGAATTTTTTATTTGTTTGGAGTTTTAAGTCGAAAAACCATTGCAGTCATTATTACCTTCACACAATTGAGCATGAAGATGCTCCACTTTAAAACTTACAAATGACATAAAACAAAAACAACAACATTAAATTTAAAAGAACAATAAGAAGACTAAAACTAGTTAAAAAACTAATATAAACAACAACATAACATGTTACAAGGCTGTAAAATGACCACACAAGAAGTTAACTATTATAAACTATGGTAAATACAATTCACAATTAAAAACAAATACTACAGAGCGGTAAAAGGGCTCTGCAATGAGTTAACAAAGATAATATTTAAAGAAAACAAATAATTTAATTAAACAACTAAACAAAATATTACACAGGTCTAAAAGGGCTCTGATAATATTCTAATAAAAAAATTGTTTTGAAATTTTATCAAACATTTTCAGATGATGCAAAAAAAAACAATACCCAATCAAGAATCAGAGCATTATCTCCCAACATCATTTGAATAGAATTAGGTAGGACATATGTTCTATGCACACCTCTAAAAACAGCACATTCAATGAGGATGTGCTTAACTGACAACACACCTTGACAAAATGGGCATTGTGGCAGATTCCCCTGTTATCAGAAATCCATGAGTGATGATTAATAAAATATATATATATATATATATATATATATATATATATATATATATAATAAAATCATCAACAACATCGAAAAAAAATTTAACTTTCACCAAACAGTGACGGGTACAACATTGCTTCCCTGTTCTTTGTGCCATAATTGTGGTGAACACAATTTTCTGCAAACAACTGTTTGTGATAGTGCACAAAACATAAGACTTCAAACAAATAAAGAGATTGTAACATTAAAATCTTGAAATCTTTTAATAATTCTTTACAAGAGTGAAATTTATGTTTATTTAACATAATTGTAAGATTTGTTTTTTGAATCATAAAAATATTGTTTGCTTCCTTAGAGTCTTCCTAGAGTATAATCACATATTGAATTATTTGTGAAAAAAATAACTGTAGTACACAGTTTTTTTGGTTTTAATATCTGTGACATTTTTTTAAAATTTTCTTTTGAATTACATAATATATATATATATATATATATATATATATATATATATATATATATTAATTTCTTAATTAGAATCTTCATATAACAAAAATCGTTATTAAACAAAAAAAAATCTTCTTTAAAGTCAGTGCTGTCTTCTGAGAAATCCAAATTATCGTTCTAATGTTTTCTGATATCATCTAAATAGAAACAAGACACAATAATTTTTTGTTATATTCTTTAAAGACACTCATAACTTTACTGCCCGGAAAAATTTGTTTCAATTGAACCATCAATCATTTAATAAGTACTTTTTCCTTACAGTGTATAACAGTGAAAAATCCCATCTCAGGATTACTGTATGGGAAGATATTCGAGGTGAAATCAATATATAAACTGTCTTCTAGTAGGTAAAAGCTTCCTTTGAATTTTGAAAAAAAAAAGTATATTATATACATTCTACTATCTTGTACACTTCTGAGTCACTAAACATTAATAGTCTCCATAGGCATTATAGGCTGCCTGAATATTTAAACTACAATAACCTTTTTCTATTGAACTAGTCATCACCAAATTTAACTGGTTTTTTACTGTGAGATGTGTGCAATCTTAACGCCCTTACAAACATGGATATTACAAATTATTTCAATCACTTCTCTACAACAGTATTCAAAATTTCAGAAGCAGATGGAAACTTTATCTATTCATTTACTTTGTAAATAATGTAATCTACAACTCTCTCTCAATAATCTTATATAAAGTGGTTTGTTGAATATCTAAGTCTTCTGCGACCTCATTCTAAAAACCCTGAGTCACATAGAAATCATAAAAACACCTCCATTTGTTTTCGTGCATCACCATTTCCATATTATGAGCATTTCCACAGTTTTCATCTATTCCTGAAAGGAAGTAGTTACTGGTATATAATCAATACCTTCATATTCAAATCTAATCAAAACTTGTATATTTTAGAGACAATCTTTCACATAATTTTTTCTTATTTGTCTTATTTTCATGAACAATGTCATGATATTTTAATACACAATTTCAATGTAGGTAAATAACAATCTTGGCTTCAACAACTGTTACTTAAATATGAGTGACAAATCCAAGAAATATGTTACTCAATATATGAAAGCTTTGTTACAATCTTTAAATAAATGTGAATATTTTATAAATATTTTTGTCATTTTATCTAACTTTCCTTTCATAATTAGTTCAAATTAACACAAATTCATGCATCAAAATTTATAAACACAAGATTAAATATGCTATAAAATGCTAATGATATTTAGTTATCACGAATTTGGCTGTTGATTGTAAAGGAAGTAATTTGGCTGTTGATTGCAAAGGAAGTAATTTATGCTCAACATATGGCATTTTTGCTAACCGGCCAATAGTCGGCCATATTAGGCTGATAGTCACAAGCCAACTGTATTTTATTAAACTTATAACTAACTATTAACTTTAACTTTACTTTACCAATAAATACTTTTCAGTACTTTCTTACTTTCATTCAACAGACTCAATACTGATATCTACCAGTATTCACTTATAAATAAAAGCTTATTTGCTTACTATTATGCAAATCAATTAATTTATTACTAGATAGCACTAGCATTAATACTTCACCAACCTGCATCGAGCACAAGTGAAGCACTTTTGATGGTAAGTATTTCCCAAGGCAGAAACTACTTCACCTTCTACATAATCACCACACACAGCACATTTCGTACCAAAATGCTTCTGATAATCAGTGGTGCAATAGTAATTCCCATCCTTGCAGAAAAAGCCTTCTTGGGCAAGTGAATTTTTACAAACTGCAACAAAAAAGTTACATTCTTTTATATATTAGGCATTGAATCATGAAAAAATAGTATGATTATGAGGAAAAAACAATAATGATATAAATTTGAAATAGCTCATAAATATAAACAACTAAAAAAAATTGATATTTAAAGTGTATTTTAAATATTTATTGGGTAATTATATAGCAGAGTAGCCTCACTTCAAAATCAATTTTTATGGGTTTTATTCGTCAAATAAATGTTAGAAAAATATTTTATTATCGGTAAAAAATGTCGGAAAGATGATTACAGGCTATTAGGCCTATAAACTAGTTCACCTCTGGGTCTTAGGAGGTTAAGGTGGCGCCGTATTTTCCTTGTTTTATTTTTTTATCCTCTACTACATACCTTACTTCATAAGAATAAATAATGTTTTCTTTGCTGTAAATATGTAGGGCTGTATTATTATATGTCACGAAAGGTTTGGCCAGGTTGCTATATATATATATATATAAAACCACTTGGCCAAACCTTCCGTACGTTTATTGAAGTGAATGTCATGAGTATGAAAGATAACACAGAGTTAATTTTTTCACGAAAAAACAACTTGTGTAATTATATTATGTAATCATCTTTCTGACACTTTTTTTCGATAATAAAATATTTTTCCAACATTTATTTGACGAATAAAACCCATAAAAATTGATTTTGAAGTGAGGCTACTCTGCTATATAATTACCATTTATTGTTGTGGCGCATAATCAAGCAGCTGGCCGAAACTGTGTTGTTGTTACATATAGGACTGTTAAATCAAGGGAAGCTGAAAAATCACTTGTCTCTCCACATGAATGGGCCCACCAAACAGTGTTATGTGAAACCTTTGGACACCATACTCCTGCTTCATTCACTAATACTATGCAGACATGAGTGTATGTTTATTAGAGGTGTGTTACTTAAATGGATTGTGATTTTACTCAACTTGGGTGTTCGACCTAATTTTTCAGAGAGGAGTTATATAATGTGTGGCAAAGGACCAAATAACAGCTATTAAAATGATGACTACAAGGAGTTAAGCGGAAAGTCTTTCTGTTTGTGACTATGTGTTTGTGAGTTTAGGCTGAAGCTGGGATGGTTGAATGTATATACTACATCACTCATGTCAAGAGGCCTAGTATGTTCTGATGAAAAAACATATATCCTGCATAATGCAGTGTTATTACGTTTAAAATATTCTACTGGAGCAAAAGAAAAGAGTAAAACCATCAATAGTAAGGCTCACTATATTATTACAAATGATATATAGTGCAATACATAAAAAACACAAGTTTTTACAAATTCTGATTATTCTTTCCAGTTGTGCAGTATTCCTTACATTGTCAGGGGTAGGTAGTAAAACAAAATCTGTTACTGTACATATGCACAGCTAGTGACATGGGGGAAGTGAAGACACTGATCAAGCAAGTTTAATGACAGGACAAAATATACAAATCAAATTGTGTAAATAATCAAGATGAAAATTTTGTAGCCTACAGATTAATTAAGAGAAGTTGTTAAAGTTTGTGGGATTCTTTTAACCACAAATTGCTTTATGGATGGTTCTGAAAGAAGTTAATTAAAAATGAAACATACTCAGTCTCCTGCCATTTTACACGGCCATATTGCAATTTTTTAGTGATGAAAATATTTATTATTAGTCAATAGTTTTTCTTCACATTTTTTAAAATTTCCTATTTCAAAAACAAACAAAAATATTTCATCTTTGATCACTAAATATTATCTACATTTGGGTACAAATACTAAAACTGCCAAATTTATTTCGTGAATTCTAGCATGCCGATAAAACATATTTTAGGTCTAGAGATACAAAATTATACGGTTTCTTGATTTTATCTGCAAGTTCAAAATCTCGATTTAAAAAAAAATATTATTAATTTGAAAGACATAAAAACAAAAAATTCTTCTTCTTATTAGCAATTTACCTAGGCCTACCACATGGTTGTTGCAAACTTAGTAACTTGTTACCAATTAAACTATATGACAGATACAACAGAGTATACGTCAATGATATACCTCTATAATTATTGTAGCATAGTTTATTGTCCTTTTTATAAAATGAACACAAATGTTCCGATTTCACTCACTGGGTAATTTTTTGGAACTTGTTGCCAAAATATGTTAAAAACATCAAAGATTGTAAGCCTACCCAGTTTTAAAAGACTTTAGTGTGTTGGTTTTATTAAAAAAATTCTGATGCTCGAGCAGTTATGTTGCTTAAATGAATCTGTGTGTATGTTTGAAAGTGTGATTTCATTTTATCTTTTCTGTTATATTTGTAAATGTGTTGGTTCTACAATTTATTATTATTTCCTTAAAAGACGTATATATATATATATATATATATATATATACACGTTGTTTTATTATTTTAAAGTAATATAATTCAATCTGTGTTTTTATTAGTATTTTTGGTATTTTTAATTTTTGTATTTTTTTATCAAGTAATTTATTTTTTGTAATGTAGCCTATTAAAAAAACTTAATATTAGTGGTGAATATTTGTGCTCAGTATGCGATTGAAAAATAAACTGTATAAATATTTAAAAAAAGAAAACATGATTTTTTTTAAATGATTTATAAGGTTATTAATTACCGTATATAATAAATTTGAACGACCAGTCAAATCATTTTCTAGAAACTGTGGCTACAATTGATGAAGAGAAAGGATGTTAGTTCTGAGAGACAAGTACTGTGCCAACCTGCTTTACCTTAAATAGAAGGTGAAAGTTGGTTTTATTGCTGTTGGAATTTTTACATATAGAAAGACTAAATAAACATCTTTCCTAATTTTAAATTTATTGAATAACAATATTTGTACAATTTATTCAGACATTAATGCAAATAAACCTAAAACATATAAACACATAAAGAGGGCCAAACATAGCCTAGTACCCTAGAACTATGTTAGAAACTAAAACTTTTTCTTTGTTTTGGTTAAAGGAGAAAAACTAAGTCATTCTTGTATCCTTCCTTGTTGTGCCCTTTTAAACCACATTATCTGCATACCTCCAAGCTTTGTAAACGTAGAATTCATGTTTCCAAAACCCTGACATTTAAAACAATGTTGTGGGTTAAGCCTAACCACTAGCTATCCATACACAGGAGAGATATGTTCTGATAATGTAGGTGTATCAAATGTTATCACCAACAAAGCAGTTGGGGCTTTTTTGCCACACTCAATTAGCATTATGTGACTAACCTCAATCACATATTGCTCAGATAATTTATTTTTATCTCCTTTAGGGTAATGTGTAGCAGATCCTTACATGTAACTACACCCTCAGAGTTGTTCAAGGATCAGCCAGGTTCCAGCAATACTTGACTACAACTACGGTCCACCAATACTTGACCAGATAAAGAAAAACTAAGTCATTTTTAGTAGTGACAAGCTTCATATGGATTGACCCCAATACATTTTATATTATCCGATTCCCTGTAAAATTGTGTGGGATTAAGAGGGATTTACAACGCAATAATTTACTTGAGGACTCAAATCTGTCAAACTCCAGGCTTGTCGGATAGTTATGATGGATTTAGTCCTGTTTTGTTTTATTTGAAATTATTCAACCCTGTTGAGGTTTAAAAAAGTAATGTGGATATACAACTGTATTATTAATTAGGCCTAACTAAGAATTATTAATTATTATACAACTAAATTAATACAACTAAGAAAAGATTCTACAATTAATATGACGTTCCTAAAGTTTTCAAAAGCTTATTTTAGTAGGTAATAAACTCGAACTAAACAAAAACAAAAGAAGAGTACCGGTATACAAATCTAAAAAAATATATAAATGTGATTTGAATTATAAAAATGAAATATATTTTTTTAAAGAAAAAGCGGTTGAATAGAATTAAAAGTAATAGAATAATGTTTAATTTATTTACAATACTTAAGATGAAGAAGTAAATTAAATTAAGCTAAGATGATACATTATATTCCGTTCTAGCAAAATTTATTCAACTTAATTAAAACTAACTTTGAATTTACTTACTTATTGTTTTAATAATTAAAACATCAGAGGAAAAGGTTTTAGAAATTCCAAGTCATAATCTAAATACAAAAAAATCCAGGTGTTCCAAATCAAATAAACACTTGTTGTAAATGTTCTGCGTAAAATGTCTTCATTAGAATGCACCAAATGATTTTATAATAAACCAAAACACTATTTTGTATTTTTGTTTAATCAATAACAAAATGACTTGTCTTGTCTTTACTTTTTTTAAATTTAAATAACCAAACTTGAAAGTTGAACAATTTCGTCTACAGAAAGTGGTTTATATACATACCTACACATTTGAAGCAAGCAATATGAAAATACTTGTCTTGAACTCTCAAAACTTCTCCGGAACACTTTTTCTTGCAACAATGGCAGTATGTTTTTCCTGGAACATTAACAGACTTGTTAGTTCTAATGTCATAAATCTTGCTGTACTAGAACATTTAAACTTTTATAAATTAAGTAAAAGATTATTTCGATAATTGTGATTAAGTAACATCGGTCAAAATTACATGGTAAAGTCTTGAATCCTGTTTCGCAAACAAATTAATTAGATCTTTAATTGCATCAAGCGAATCGTTTAGTTGATAGTAAACATCTATAATTTTTTTTTTTTTTAAACATAATGCTAGAAACCTATCAAAAGTGTCATAGTAGCATGTCATAGTTTTTGACAATCAAATCAATTCTATCAGATAATACAAATTATTATGTGGTGCAACAGCCTGAAACTGCCTAAGCTTACTAGACGGCTTTCTGTAGTGTGATGTATGGTATTGAGATTCGTTCATAACCTAAATTGCTTCCCCCCACTCCCCATGATCAACAACATATCTTTTAGAACCAACATAAGGAAAGAACCACTGGCACACAAAATGATAGTGTTAACCACTAAATCAACTGAGGGGCACATCAAAGGTAATTTTTTTTAAATCTTTTCAAAGGGCTTATCAAAAGTTCAAGTTTTTGCTTAATATTTGTACAAGCTCAAGAAAACCCAATCCGTCAATTTCAAATCATTTTTTGCCATTTTTAATGACAATAAATGTTATATTTATAACAAAGGAGTTGATCAACATTGTTTCTTCCAAGTGGTGAATATATATAGTGGTGAATCCATGTAGAGGGAGGGATGTTGCCAAGCCGTTTGACACAGTCTGTAGTAAAGATGGCTATGGGCATATCCACCACATGTTGATCCTACTGATAGTAAAGGAAGACTTAGAACCGAGGGGGCATTGCCTCCACTGACAGAATGGGGTTAGGGACTTTTTTCTTTTTGCTTTTTTTGAGAAGTAACAAAATAAATAAATTCATAAAATATATCTGAATTGAGTTTCTTATAAAATAATTATTCAGATTAAAATAACTTAAGATGAGTATTATCACTTTGATTTCATAGGACTTGAAGTGTAGAGTGAAGTGAAAATGGTTAATGAGAACCTGGTAACACTGATACTCCCTACAATGACTAATCTGCACTAGCATAACAACTTGTACTTTTCCACTTTGACCTTGTTATTATTCCCTCAAACCTACATTCCTCTTAGCTAGTATAGCTGATAGCTCATATCTAATCAGATGTCAGTCTAAAACAGAATCGTGTAGTAAGGTATAACACATGATTTTTATAAATAAAAATAAAATTGTTCTAGTTTTAGTTGACTAGTTTAATAGCTTTTAAGATTTCATTTCACTGTGTATGTTCTACATTCTTTAAAAGGCCTGTTTATTGTGTTATGTATATGTAGCCTACTTTGATAAGTTTAAATTGTATTATTTTTATTACTCAATTTTTAAATTTTGGCATCTTTGACACAAGTGAGTTCACAGAATTTTGTTAAGAGAAAAATCTTATTTCTCATTATACAATTTCAAATGATATAAATATACCAGTTTTAATTATTATAATTCTTTCATAAAATGTAAATTTGATTATTTAATCAAAATTTTTAAACAGAAATTGTAAAGAACTTATTATTGTCCTTCTTTGCATACAGAAACTTGTACATATTTATTATTTCACATGTTTCCTGTGTTATTGAAAGTGTGAACATATTTATTTTACTTTTATTTGACTACCAATATTTTATTTTTTTAAACATTATTTTGATTTAGACACATCTTATATTTTATATATTAATAAAAGTATGTCAGCTGTAACCCTTAAATAATTAAGTTGTGCAACTCCAAGTTTATCCATTCAACTTCAAATATACATTGTAAAATACAATATGCTAGCCACAGATTTTCAACCAAAGCTATATTTTTATGTTGGTGTGACATGATTATTTGTTTTCATGGGTGTCTGGCTGATTTTTATAAGTTATGCCAATAATAACTACAGATTACATACAAATATTCTTTGCCCCTCCCCCTCAGGGTACAACGTTCCGCTGCCACAGCCTAAAACAGTACCATAATATCATAACAACTACTTCACATAATCCCATTCAAGTTTTTATCACATAGTCTAACATGTTATTCAAGCTTATCATATAGTCTAACATAATGTCATTCAAGCTCATCATATAGTCAGCAGTGAAACAGTTTCAATTTTCCTGTATATCTGGCAACTTATATCCTGTAGATAGTAAATAAATACCTACAGCAGTTCCATCATGCTGTGCCACTACTTCGTATAATGTCATTCAAGCTCATCATATAGTCTAACATAATGCTATTTAAGTTCATTATATAGTCTACCATAATGTCATTCTACCTCGTCATACAGTCAGCAGTGAAAGAGTCCCTATTTTCCTTTATATTCAATAACTTATACCCTGTAGATAGTAAATAAAGATTTAAAGCAGTTCCATCATACCATGCCACAACTTCACATAATATACCATTCAAGCACATCGTACAGTCAACGGTGTGTCTTAATTTTCCTACATATCGACAATTTAGACCCAGCTGATAGTAAACAAAGACTTAATATTGTACCATCATTCCACTGATAACTACTTCACACATATAGGAGACCAGTTTAATCTATAGTTTTCAATCACTAATGGACTAATCATCATTTATATACGTCATCTGGTCAACAGTGAAACAGTCTTAGTTTTCAATTATAACCACCAACACTATTCTACTGAGCAAACAAAGACGTACAGTGATACCACATACCATTATCACAACTTCAGACACACATATAGGAGACCAGTTTAATCTTTAATTTTCATTCACTAACACACTAATCACAGATTTATAGGTATGAATTGATTTTATTTTAATCATTACTTTGAGTGAAACTATATACAGTTAACATTTTTAAATCTGGTACTTTAAAAAATAAACAATAATTATATTTTTTAAATTGTAAGAGTCTAAAAATTAATATTGAAAATAATTTTAAAATTATACTTTTAACATAAATGCAATTAACAAAAATAATGGTTTATATATGAAATTTTTGATTTCTAGTCGCTCTTTCCCATTTCTGGATATGAGCAAATTTATAAAATGAAACAGAGCAGACACCCATGTATAAAACTAAATACTAAAAAACAAAAAGCTTTTGTAGCCACCTCCTTAAAAATACCAGTTCTCAAGTTATCTCTTAAATAGCGAAACAGAACCATGGATGCTATCTCAGAAAATTTAATACCCCAAACTATTTGGATCAAATTTTGTGGCATATCCCCTCACAAAATAAAATTACAGTTCTCATTTAATTTTTAAAACACCAAAATTAATACGATTGTCAATATAAACTTTCAGATTTTAGCGAAAATTAATAATGTAGACAGTATGTCTTATTTAATTATTCAATCTTCAAAGACAATGTTGATTTTCACATTTTTACTAATAACTCTCAAACCATATTTTCTGAATTGCTGAATAATAGGTTTGGACTATTTCAACAGAATTTGATAAAATAAACTTATTTGTGTTTTCATTATAGGACACTTCTTTGGCAGAAGCCCCAAAATTAAGAGCTTTAAAAAACAAATGTTCAAAGGTAACAATTACACCCACATACCAAATTTCACCTAAATCGGTCATCCATTTGGGCTCTAGTGATTTGTATCCTTCCAAAAACAAATATTTTCACTTGGGAAATCTCAAACAGAATATTTTCTTGAAGAACTGATTTTTTTACCCACAACTTAACTTCCTATATAAATAACTATGTACTACATATATGTGAAAGAAGAAAAATACAAATTTTAAAAGTAATGTTTATTTTTTAATTTATGAAATATTGTCATAAACAGGTTTTATCGTCATGGACAGGACGTCCAGTACACTATGTATTTGTCAAAATAAACAACAGAAAATTAAGGCAGAATTCTGAATAAGTAGAGTTAAGCCAATAAAGATTACAACATAATTGAATATTAGGCCTATACATAGTGAGGGCTCACGGATATAAATTGTTTAATTGAAGAAGGGAAAAGGTCAATTGGTGCTAGTTCGACATTTGAGTCCTCTACTAATTCCGTAGGCATGGGTCATATTATGATGTGATCAATCAACAACTTATTTAAAATTAATTTTAATGAATTTCGATACAAAATTAGGATTACAAACTTTTTTCAAACAGTTTTAAACTGTACTTTTAGAGACTTGTCAAGCAAGGAATTGAAATAAATGGTGCGAACACCAATTGACCCTGTAAGTCTTGTCCAATCACATCAATATCTAGTTTAGGTTTGCAACTAACACATTTAGAGTTGAAAAGTCAATTAGGCCAGGCCATAGGTTCAAGAGTATGAATGGCTACTGTGCTATGGTCAGTAAATCCTACATGAATTATTGCAGTTTTAATATAATTAACATTTCTATATCTCTTCCAAAAATATACTCAATGCATGTTGAACTGTTATTTATGATCTAGTCGGTTTATTTACTAGAGACAAAACCCAAATTGTTCAAAATTGAGAGATAAGCATCTGAGTGTGGAGAGTCTACTGTGATCTATTATATTAATGTCTCCAATAAAGATAATATTTGTAAAAAGGCCTGTTAGACATTATTCCAATTCATTTATAAAATCCTTAACAGAGAATTTATATAGTCTATATATTCCTAATAGGTTATATCTCATTTTATTAATTTTGAAAATAAGATGTAGGCGACACACTCACATGTACATAACCTAACATTAATTTGATTGACAAGTATAGTTTCAAGTACATAAATCACTAGTCTGCCAGTCCTATAGTTATCATCACAGATATAAAACATTTTATGGCATGGAATTCAGTAAAAATTAATTTTGTCATCATTAACTTAAATTTCATTTAATGTTACTATGAAAATAGGTTAATCAAATGTAGCAATATTACAATATAAAAATTAAAGTTTTGTCTCAGACTTCTGTTTTCATAAAGTAGTAAAGTTATTTGCCAACTTGCTTATCAAATCACATTTGAAGTTATAATAATCTATAAACGTACTAAAATAAAATTTCATACTGTAATGAGGACAGTCAAAAATCCATAATTTGGCAGCATATACCGGGTGATTTAAAAAAAAGTTTCACCTCTATTATGGAAAATATGGAGATAGATATTCAAATTATGTTTATAAGAAAGTTATTTACCCTTAGGGGGGACATTAAAAACCATATATACAAATTTTTAAATCACCCCCTTCCCCTCCCCCAAACTCCAACTTAAAATTTTTTAAGGGTAACTATGGTTTGTGATATATCACATGAAATCCTATTAAAATGATTAATTTCTGTGGTAGGAAAATAAAATAGGAGAATCCATTCGTTCACTACGATGACAAACGTAGTTTTGTAGAATTCCATGATTTTGTCACATCCGATCAATACATTTATTGAAACAGTAGTCGTTTTCCATTACAACTTGGTCATTACACTTCCCGCAGACAGCCGACATTATTGAAGATGAATTTTTATTTTTATTTAACAGATAAAACTTCTAGAATACAAGATAATACAGTAGTTCACAACTTATTTGTGAACTACTGTATGGGTTAGTGAAGTGAAATAAAAAACATGTGAATCACTGAGTGTTAAATAACTACTTTTGGTTTTCCTACAATTAGAACATTTTACATGTTCAAATAGTAGGAAGAAATTAAGACAGGAATCACCATTTAATATTAATTTTGTATTTGCAGAATTAGAATCAAGCTGGTATTTAACAAATCTATACATGGGTTGCCTGAAATACATGAAGCAGGTTCCCTTCTCTAGAGATTGTATAAACTACAAATGTTGTGTGGAAATCCAAAGCCCAAAATTCTATTTGTATTATTTTAGAAAATTATTATTATTACCACCATTAGGCAAAAGCTAAAACTTTGAATTTCATTTGTATATTTGTTTGTGTTGTCAAGTTATAGCTAAATTGATATGCATTTAGGAATAAGGTTCTTTGTAATGAAGCTTAAACAATGAAGATACAAGTTTAAAAAAAGTATTTATCATTTTAATTGGCGGCCATTCAAAACAGATACGGTACTGTATAATTACAGCAAGACAGCCGTGAGTGCTCCAACTAGCAATACAAGTCCTACGAAGTATTAAATATAAGAATCAGCAACAAGGCATACAAAAAAAGAAATTAAAACTGTTTAATTAAACCAATATTTCTACAAAAAAAATATATATATAAATTTCTATAGTCTGAGAAAAAAATAATGCACCAGCTAACCTGTGCCAACCATTCAGATGAGTTCAGTTTTTAGCCAATATGTATACTACTCTTTTTAAAAACATCAGCAGGTAGGCAGGAGACTGACTGACATGACAATGTCAAGTTGAAATGAAAGTACTTTACAATAAAAAATCATCTGCTGTTATAAGAATTTAGCAGCTATTTAAATATTAAACTAGAACAAAACTTTTTTATTAAAGAAAGGTAGACATTGTAAAATTTGTTGACCAAACAAAATAAAGGATAATGGGTTTTAACTTATTGGGTTTACTTAAACAATGGGTTCATTTTGCTGGACTTGACTTTGCCTTTCAGTTGTCGAGATTTTTTACTATTAAATAAGGTTTATATACTCTTTTGTTCAAAATTTTAAGAAATTAAAAACTGATTTCTGTTTTTATTTTGTTCTACAAACTACACATTTGTACACACATTTTGGTCTTTTTTTGCCTGGCAGTGAAAAAGATTCTTTCTCTCATGACTGTACTTTTTTGGACTCTTTAAGAATATTAAAACCAGTGTCCTTCTTGCTACACCTGTTGCATCTGAAATGTTTTGATATAAATTGCCACTATCACAATCACCATATAGTTTTTCATTTTTCATATAATTGTACATGTTGAACACAATCTCATGTGCATGACTATTCAAAGTTCTACAACTAACAAGTTTTGATTTTGGAGGTGCCATTTTACAGATTATAACATCAACTTTGTAGTTCTAAAAAGAACTAATTTTTATATAAATAAAATAATAATAATATTGAATAAATAAATAGAAATAAAATAAACCCAAAATTACACAAACAACAATATATGTATTGGAAGATCAATATTTTAAAAAGTTTAGTAGCACGCTCTGCATGTGCGGGCCATTCGGATTGGGGGTCTGCACAGTGGAGTCTCTTTTTCTCAGACTCTAAATATTAAATTGAGAAGCAGTGCAACCATTAAACAGAATTTTGCTATTTTTAATACAAGCACCTTGTGTTGCTATATAAGACAGCATCCTCACTAAATCGCTATGACATATGACTTGATGGAAACACAAAAATTGATTATAGAGGACTAATACATACATTACTGAGGATGTAATTTTCTATCCTTCCTCATTTCAAAACTTTAAGTACAAGACAAGAAAGAAAAAAAGAAGAAAAAAAAGAAGGGGGGAAAAAATTGTTCAGGCAGTTACACTGAAAAAATTTAATTTCTTTCATTTAGATATTACTAACATACTTTAGTCATGTTGCCTCTGGAACTGTACTCAAACTTTTACACTACTAAATAAGTAGAAAGCAAAAACATTGTAGAACTTCATAAAACATAAAATACAACTTTAATGGGGCTAAATGTAAAAACCTTACACAATAACTTAACATTGAATAGGCCTACTACTGAGAGATCTTATACTGCATAAAATGTTAAATCTGACTGAATAGACTCTTAAGAACAAACAACTATGATGAATCACCACACAGGGAATCACCAAATTAGTGTAGTTACTACAGTAAACTTCCTTGAAAACTGAACTGGAGTACCATAGTATGAAACTGAGCAAGGCATGTTATCTAAAGAAAACAATATGTGAGGCGGAAAGTAATAAGGGACCTCATGTCGGCAATTTCCGGTTTTGAGTTATTATTACTTTTTAATAAAGCAGTAAATTCTGAACAATTTAGTAAAAAAATTATGTCTCTATGATTTTTTTTGACTAAGTTACGGGGTTTTGAAATTTTTAAAATGAAAAGAGGCATTTTAAGAAAAACACATTTGAAATTTCAAAATAGCGCAGAATCTTTATTTTTCATATTTAAAAAATGATTTATACATTAAAAAAAAGGTAAAAGTGTCCTTTTTCAAATGGAATGAAAGAAAGTCCTTAAATATTTGGGTTTTTTTTTTTAAACTGAGCGCTTCCTCTTCTTTTTTGAAGATCCTGGAAGGGGCTGAGGTATGTCTTGGTCCAGGCCGCCATTTGCTTCAACCTGCTGGGGCTCAGCTTCCTCCAAAGGCTCTAGTTGAGGACATAACACATCCTTACACTCTTCCTTGCAGAAGTCTCGAATATTTTTGAAGAGATATTTCTTGCGATTTCTAGATATTCCTTCTGGGACTATCTCCTGTGGAAAACCACCAGGTCCATTTTCATCGGGAAATATGTTGTGAATGAATTCAGTTCCATTGATCTCAATTTTGCAGTTGACTTTGCCTTTTAATTCCGTATTAAACTCAAAGTGGTTGTATTTTGTTATGAGGGGCACTTTCTTGGCACCATAGGTATGGAAAACTCACATAACATTGAACAAGCTCATACAACTACAGTCGTCCGCATTGCAAGTAGCTGCTTGTATGGATGCCAACCTACGCTACTATAATACTCGTATTAAGATGTTTTAAATTAAACAGACGAACAAATGTTTTGTGGATTTATTTATTCATAACAGTAATAAGTAATAGCTTATGAGAATAAATTCTCAAAGAATTGAGTGTGAGGCACTAGCGTGACTGTAGGCCTAACATTAGTGAAAGAAAGAGGGTTTATACTCTTGAAAAGGAAAAGGTACCTGAAGTCGGGTAGGGATATTCATAACTAGAAAACATTTTGTTTTTACGAGAAACCTGTTGTAGTTCTCTCAATCACCGCTAGAATTCAGGAGAGATTAGTTTCTAAAATAATACAAAGTAGCCTGTGTGATTGAGAAAAGGGACCTCTTGTCGGCAATGTTATTTCTCCATAAGCGACTTGAGGTACCTTTTCTAACAAATGGCATTAGTTGCTATAACAATTATTTTCGGTATTTTATCGAATCGAAACTGTTTTGTAATCGATTATAACCTGTACAGGACGAAACAAAGATCGAAGAATCGCAAAAATAGGAGAATCGATAATTTCGACCCGTTCGACTTATTTCGACTGTACTGAAAAATTTACTTTGCCGACATGAGGTCCCTTATTACTTTCCGCCTCACAATATGTAGTCTTTAGCCATTACATATTGTATATGTGTGCATGTGCGTACATACGTGTGTGTGCATGCATATGTGTGTGAGAGAGAGAGAGAGAGAGAGAGAGAGAGAGAGAGAGAGAGAGAGAGAGAGAGAGAGAGAGAGAGAGAGAGAGAGAGAGAGAGAGAGAGAGAGAGAGAGAGAGAGAGAGAGAGAGAGAGAGAGAGAGAGAGAGAGAGAGAGAGAGAGAGAGAGAGAGAGAGAGAGAGAGAGAGAGAGAGAGAGAGAGAGAGAGAGAGAGAGAGAGAGAGAGAGAGAGAGAGAGAGAGAGAGAGAGAGAATGTGTGTGTGTGTGTGTATAGAGTAAGATGCTACTAACAAAATATATATAAAATGAATAATTTCCAAGATAAACTCTGGAATGATGATTACCTTATCTGAAAAAATGGTCTTTTACACCCTCCCCCACTACAGGTAAGCCTCGATGGTTGGTACCCCAATTCGTTGGAAGCATAAACGATCTGACTACTGATTATATTTTATTAAAATTCAGTGTAGCATATATATATATATATATATATATATATATATATATATATATATATCATAGTTGTTAAATTGTTGAAGACAAAACAGTGTAGGTAAACAAATCATTTATTTGTTATTTTTGTGGCACAAAGAAATAGCTTCAATAATTCACATACTCTAAATGAAAACATTATAAAACAAGTGAGTTTTTATTTTATTTTTGGTCATATGAAAACCATCCTCTGACAAAGTTATATAAAACAGTTCAATTTTCAGTTTAAGTTTTTTGTTGTGACTGCTCCTTATTCCTGGGTCACACTTCGTAATGCGCACTCCCTTCCTAGTGGAGCACTTGTATCCACATCTTGTAACCTTGTACTATCTGCTATAAGCGCCCACCATTTTACAACAGAAAATACAATCAAATCTTGTTCAAAAATCGTTCAGTCTAGTTGTGAAAAACTATCTTCCTAAATTTGTTAAGAATAATTAGGCGTAACAAATGGGGAAAAACCGTTAAATGGTAGAGTCAAAACAGAACCTCGTTTCACTCGATCAAAAAAAATATAAAACTGGGGCTATGTATTCTGAATTTTAAGAATGTAAACTATAAAATTTATTTTTAAACTGATAACTTTTACAAAAATCCAGATAAGTTTGTCGGGCAACTTTTGTATTATGGCTAGTAGTGTTGAAACTTCCATTTGATGTACACAGCAGAATTGCCAGATGTCGGGAGAAATCCCTACGGCAGTCAGTTATGAAGGGATCAAGGGATTTTTAGCTTGTATGCCAGTGAAGTAGTTAATAGTTTGTGGAGTTATTTCTTACATTGAATTTAGGATACAGTTTATTTTATAACAATTTGTTCACATTCTTGTCCTTATTTTTAAGTAATTAAGGTAATTGTTTTACCTGTATGCCAATGAAGTAGATAGTAGCTTATATAACGTATATTATTTGTATTTTGACTAGCCTAAATTAGGTCTAAGGTTTAAATAAATATAGTTCCAATTTACCAATTTTTCAAATAAATATAATTTACCATTTAAATCCCATTGTGCCTATATCACCCCACATGTGAAATCTATTAAAATTGATTTTTCAGTATATTCTAAAGTCATTATCATGCAAACTAAAATAAAGAGGAGAACAAAAGTAAATGAAACAAAGTACTAGTCCATATTAATATGTACCATATAATATACAAAATATTATTTTATATTACTTCGTGTGTATGGATTATGTGTACATAAAAAGGATTGTTTACTTTACTTGGAGAGCTTTTCTTGTGCAAGCATCTCGCAACATTGTTGTAAACACAGTCAATGTGGATAACACTCTCTTCCTCCTGAAGGACGTTCTGTTAACTATCGCCAGAGTCCACAGTGAGACATTATTGTTTATCCAAAATATTATTCACAAATGTAAATATTATTAGTAAATGTAAGTGTCAATTCGCTACAAATTGACCTTGGATGAAATATCGCGTCGCCAACATAGTTGTCAGTTTAGAAAAGGAAAAAAAAAAAACAATAGGAGAGGGTGACAGCTCTTTTGGTTGTAGAATATGAAATTAGACATTTACACTAGTTCTAAAATTACTGGAAGCAAATAACTAGCCTAAAAGTGACCATTACCCTATGGTTAGAACCGGTAACCTGCTCAAATGAGCAATTATTGAACTAGCACTAAATCACTTTTGTTTTCAATTCAACATTTCCCCCAGTAAAAGTCACCTGATCGCAATAAATTTTATACTGTTTTAAAGCTAATGTTCCACAAATTCATATGGATACAATCAGAAGTTTATAAAACGGTAACAATTATATTTAATAAATTGGTAAAGCTTGTGTATTTCTCGTTGAACGAATTTCGCGCGGCACAGTAAAACACAAATTATTTCATCCATTCGTCTAAATTTTCACAATCCCATATATTTGTCTAACAAATCTAAAGTAACACTATTTCATGGTATTTTTCTTCTTCTTTCCATCAGTGTATTCCAAATTATTCCAACTGTTAAAGTTTTCGATCTATAAAAATAAAACCAAACCAAGAATTTTGTACAGCTTTATTCATCTGAAAAGTTAACTTTTAGCCAAGTAAAACACGTGCTATTTTAATAAGCAATGTACTGTTGAAATCCTTATCTTTCAAGATTTCATATTCATTCAACAGATAGTGCCAAAAACGAAACGATAAAAATTCCATGAAGTTGCTGTGTTTTCCCATTTAGGAGAAGCTCGCTACGGCAATTCGTAATATAACAAAAAATGAATATATTTTGGGGGGGGAATACTCGGCCTAGTATACTACAAATTGGTAATATCTTATAGATTTGTTCATACTCTTTCGAACAACGTATTCGACATCATTATAGCTGTATCAGTTTTTGATATTATATACATTCTACCAAGTCATGACCAAAATTAACCGAACTAGCTTGTGATAATCTCATTAATCTGTCTTTATCGAATTGTGAATAACAAAGATATACTGTTTCAACAGCGATAACAGCTGTTTTATACCGATGAAAAGATTGCATTCATTTCTATCTAATCCTACAAAGCAATATCGTTATAGGCCTATTTTTAGATAAGCTTTATGAATTGGAAATCTCTTTGAGTCAGCATGTTTTGTGTCAAGTGTCAAATAGGGCAGTCCCTAGTCTTTCAAGCGTGACTCGATTTATTTCTGTTATTGTGAAATTATTTGTTATGTAGAGTGATTTGTTTATTATAATTTGGCTATACAAGTTATAATATGTGTGTGTGAATCTTTCTAGATTTATTTATTAAAGTGAATTTTAAGTTTTTCAGTGATTTTGTATCAAGTCTACCTAATACAGTTCCAGGTTGTGTCAAATTGGGCATCACATTCTTCGGAAATTACCGCTCTGTCTAATAAAAATTGTATAAATTGATATTCTTTTTACCAAATTTTATCCACTACTATATTACAAAACTTTGTGTCTTGAAAAAATTATATAAACAAAAATTGTTTACGGTAAATATAGGCTTTTATGTGGAATTTTTGCTTTGTTTATTGGACGGTTTTATGATTCCTGACATAATAACTACAAAATTTTTACATCTAAAATTTTTGACATTAGGCCCTACACACATAATATCTATGTACCTTTCTGAGAAAAAAAAATAAGAAGAAGTCGTGTTTTGCATTATACTACTATTTTGGGTTAATTTTTAAAAACACGGGTAACTTTTAAGCGATTTTCAACTTGTAGGTAAAAAAATTCTAATGAAAATTTTATAAATTGAGTTTTATTTTTACTAACATTTATTCACAAATATATTACAAAACTTTGTTTATCTTAAAAAGATTCAAAAACTTTAGTTTTATGGTATATACAGGATTTTCGGTGGAATTTCACTTTTTTTTTCCTTTTGCAAATGTTTTGATTCCTGACTTACTTACTCCAAAACCGTAACATCTAACTTTTTTTTTCTTTACACAAATAAATTCTATGCATCTTTTTTAAAGAAATGAAGTCTTATAAGTTATGTTTTGAATAAAATTACTATTATTTATGAATTTAAAAAATGTTTTAAAATGGCCACAATTACTACAGACATTTGGGGGTTTTAAAAGTTTTCCCCCGATAACTTTTTCTGTTAGTTTTAGCAGAATATATTTGATCTAAAAGGTCTAGAGTGTAAAATTCCCTAGTAAATTCATTTATTATTGTTCCAAAATTTTCAATCCGACATTGCTAGAACGCTAGAGGATATTATTGAAAGATTTTAATTTGTTAATGATATTCAAATTCCAATTTTTTAATCTGTTTATCTAATTTATGAAACTAACAACGTCGAAACTTTGCAGACGTTATTGTAGAATTAATAATTATATGATTGAAAAGCAAAAATATTTTTGTTTTTGTGTAGTTCTATAATAGAGTAAAAAATGCATAAGAATTATTGATATGTTTGATTAATATATAAAAATTAAATTTTTAGTTCTTTTAACGCTCCTCCTCTGCGCGCTTCCTTTCTTTTCCTTCCACTATTCAGACGGCCCTACAATAAAAATTTAAAACCCGAATAAGTGATTTTGTAGGAAATTTAACGTTACAACTTTAATATAAAACATTTTTCTCTAAAACTCACACAAAAACGAACTGCCTTTTTTTCACAACTTTTCGTCCTAAGCTGAATGGAATATTGAGGATATTTACAATTCTTATTCAACCTTTTAAAAAACAAAGGTTATTAGCATGAACAGCTCAATATCGATTTTTTACTCCATCCACAAAAACTTTATCTATAGGCCCCTACTATATGAAAAAAATGAAAAATAGTTAAATGTGTAAAATAATTTGCATTAGAATGATTATATTTCTGTAGTGGGACAACTATGTGTGTTAAATATTTCAGTTAAAATGACGCAAGACTGTTGCTATGGCATTGAACGGCATTTACACTTTACGAGATGATGTCATGTCTGTATTTGTTGCGGCCTACACCGTTCCCCGTTCCGTTCCAGTGAACCGCCTCGGCCTCATTCCCCCCCTCCAACAAATATCCATTATACAATATATTTATAGATATTTAAAAGATTAAAACCGAATAGGGTTAATTCTTTACAATTCTCCATAGAAATGTCGTTTAGGGAATTTGGTAAAAAAAACCCGAGAAGTTGTTATAAAAATCAGATTTTCTGAAAATTAGCGGTAAAGATTTAGAAAAAATAATTAATAATGTGAAGATTAACTAGTGATCACCTGTCGGTTATCATCGCATTATAAAAAAAAAAAAATCTGGTTTATAAATTGGTATTTTCTAATTTACTGCAGACCACAACTTTATTTTACATTGATTTGGGTCATAAATGTGTATATAACCTTGATTTAATCGTAATCGTCTCGCCGACTTTCAATTATTCCAAGATACTTTTTCACTTTTTCACAGATAACTCGGAAACAACATTTTTGAGGAGATAGTGAACATTAGGCTTTTTGGGGGGTTTTTAGAAGCTATACTTTTTCAAAATTTATCAAAATCGTTGGAACCGATATTGAAAAAAACGAAAGTTTATGTTTATTTAGATTTTTTTTTTTTTTAATTATTCATAAATTAATTTTTAAAAGTCAGGAATTATGATCATACAAAAAAAAATATTGAAATCGGTCCGAGTGTTTAAAATACTGCCAACTATACAGACGACAGAAATCATTGAAAAAACACATGTTTTGAGTGACTCGATTATTTTTTTTTTTTTCTTTCTATATTATACGTATATGTAAACAAAAATTAGACCCTAAACTTTTTTTTTTTAATATTAACCTTCATTTTAAAGGTCGATAATTTTATCGTTGATACCTCATTTTAAAGGTCTTGATAAAAGAAGGAAACTAGAGGTCTCAAGTTCATCCTATCCAACATAGCGACCAATCTAATTTTGAATTTTACCCTAATAAAAAATATTGAAATCGGTCCGAGTGTTTAAGATACTGCCAACTATACAGACGACAGAAATCATTGAAAAAACACATGTTTTGAGTGACTCGATTATTTATTTTAATTTTTTTTTCTATATTATACGTATATGTAACACAGTAAACAAAAATTAGACCCATAAGGCCGAGAAGTCATACAAAAAGATTGTATCGATCTCTTGCATCAATATACCGTGTGTCCCAAAAGTCCGCCCCCCCCCCTATTTTTTTGAGTGGTGTAAATAACAAAATTAATTTCAGAGAACGTTTGAACGACTAAAGGAGTCTTTTGTATTAAACATTTTTTTTTAAATATTAACCTTCATTTTAAAGGTCTATAATTTTAACGTTTGATGCCTCATTTTAAAGGTCTTGATAAAAGAAGGAAAATGTTAGAAACTAGAGGTCTCAAGTTCATCCTATCCAACATAGCGACCAATCTAATTTTGAATTTTACCCTAATAAATTGCATTCTAGATTACTTCTCGGTTGAAGAAACTGTGATATTGTAATGTTCAATAAGTACGTCAAATGGTTTGTGTATTTACTTTTAAAACATGATAAACAAGATTAAACTAAAGATTAAAAGGGCTGAACAACAATGAGCCTGGTAAACTACCTTATCTCTGGTGAAAGTCCAGTGTTTGGGAATCCCGTAGAGGCTTACTACAGGTTTAATCGGTGATTGTGTGGTTGTTAGTCTGTGCTGCAGCATTCGGACAAGTTATTTATGTTGTGATTAATATAAATGGTTCGGTCAAATGAAGATAAAGTGGAGATTATGCTTTGTGGTGGAGCTAGGAGAAATGTGCACGAAACTGTACGTTTATTTAACGTTGCATATCCAGATAAGGGCAGTGATAGGGCAAACTTAAGGCAACTCGTTGGCAAATTTAGAACGACATTCAGCGTTAAAAGATGCTCCGCAATCTGGCCGGCCTCCTGTAACTAGAGACAAGGTTCAAGCTGGAGTGTTAGCAAATGTTGCCGTGAATCCTCATGGATCACGCCGGTCCACCGAACTCGAAATCGGTATTTAAAAAAATACTGTACATAGAATATTAATACGAAATAAGTTTCACCCATACAAAGTCCAATTTCTTCAAGAAATTTATGAAGATGACCCTGAGCGCAGACTTCAGTTTTTGGTCAGACGTAAACCCTCAACTGGATGGTTGAAGTCCGCACCCACGCTCATAAATATTAAACGTTTGGGCAGGAATTTTATGAGAATCTGTTGTTGGACCTTTTTTTATAGGTGGGAATTTGAACGGAGTGAAACACTTGAAAATGTTACAAGAAAACATTGTTCCAGCAATAAATGAATTAGTACAAAGTACTTTTAACCCTGTATTTCATCAGGATGGTGCTCCACCATACTAGAACATTGACGTTCGAACTTTCCTTAAAAAGTTTCCAAAAAAATGGATTGGTCGACGTGGCTACCTCGTTCACAAGATCTTTCACCATTTGATTTTTTTCCTTTTGTGGATTTCTCAAAAGTAAAGTTTATGAGACGAAACTACAAAACCTTGATTTCTTTAAGAACAAGAATTGAAAACGCCTGCCAGCTTATTACACCGGAAATGTTAAGAAACGTGCAACAAGCTTTTGAGTCCAGGCTCTATTTCTGCCAAGAAGTAAATGGTAGTCATTTCGAGCACTTAATTTGAGCTAAACAATTAAGGTAAGCCTCTAAGAATTTTACCAACATAAAGTAGTTTGTAATATAAAAAACCATAGGTGTTTGTGGTATAAAATTCAAAATTCGGTTGGTCGCTATGTTTGAAGGATGAACTTACAGATTTCTAGTTTGCACCATTCTTCTTCTTTTATCAAAACCTTTAAAATATGGTATCACTCAGTTGAGGTCAATATTTAACATTTTTGATTTATCCCTCCAAACATCTCTTTTTGGGGGAGGGGTTGAACTTTTTAAATACAAAGACTCCACCTTTGGTCATTTAAACATTCCCTGAAGTAAATCTTTTTATTTACACCCGTTCATAAATTAATAGAGGTATTTTTGGGACACACCGTATATTTAATTTACAAGGTGATTCAGATAAGGTTCCGAGCACTCTCTGAGCTGATTGCATAGCAAAAATAATGAAAAAAGTTCATAAAAACATAGGTCCGGAAATTCTTTGTTTTCGAGTTACTCGCCATTTTGTTTTTTTACAAAATACTTAATATTTTAAATAGTAAAAAAGATATTGAGCTCAAAGTTTGTATCCCTATTTGTTGCATAACCGTTTATCACTGTACTAAAAACCAGAACCTTCTATTGAATATTTTCAAAATGGCGGTCGTTTAAACTTTTTAATGTCAAATATCTCAACAACCGCTAACTTTAAAAAAAAATTACGAGACCAAAAAATTTACATTGTTAATGATAAAAACAAAGGTTTTTTTATATTTTGTCTGTAGCTCAACGAATAACAGAGATATTGACAAAAAACGAAAACTGTATTTCTTGGTAGTTGTCAACAATACCCAGAATTTCTTCATAATTAGTTAACTTATGATTTCCTAAGTTGGTAACGCAAAACACGTGGTAAACATACATTTTTGTCATTAGTGAATGTTCTTTGTTATAGCCCTAAATTGTTTCAAACAGTGGAGTGGAATTTACTCTATGTTTACTTCATAATTAACGACATATCAATTTGTGTAATACGACATCTATGGGTTTGTTATTTACGACTGAGGAATACGCAGACATGGTATTTATCTTAGGCGTGTGTCAAGGTAATGTAACCCCTGCTTCTGCAAAATATAAAAGTCGCAGAATCTCAACTGATAAAACTATCAGTGGAACATTTCGTACTCTACGAGAAAGGGGTGCCCTTCCGAGCATAAGTACTCACCGCGAACGTTGTGTTCACCATGAAGTGGATGTGGAGGAAACCATTATCGAAGCTACTCAACGCAGTCCGGGTGTTAGTACACGACGCCTATCCCGGCGATTCGGAGTTTCCCAGTCTATGGTGTCCGACTCTTCGTAGCAACAACATGTTTCCTTTCCATCATCAAAAAGTGCAAAATCTTCAACCGAGAGCAACTCCTTTTCGTTTGGAATACTGCAATTGGTTGAATATGAATCGCCGAATGCTCAGATTAATTTGATTTATTTATCAAGATCAATTTACTCGGGATGGCATCAATAACCTTCGCAACCAACACACATGGGCAGAAGTCAATCCACACAACACAATCGAACGTAATTTTTATTACAGATTTAGCGTAGATCGGTGGTCTAATTTACGATCAACTAATAGGATCGTTAATTTTCGCAGGACATTTCAATTCAAACATTTGTTTGCAATTTCTGAGGGAAAAATTGCCACAGACATTACAAGATGTTCCATTAGCACCAAGGTACTGTAATGTACTTTCAGCACGACGGTGCGCCTCCCCACTTCTCACGTGGTGTATCGGCATATTTAAACGAGCAATTTCCCGAGCGATGGATTGACCGCGGCGGACCTCACTCCTGGCCGCCACGATCACCGGATCTAACGTCCTTAGAATTTTGTGTTCGGTTGACTGAAAAGTATTGTGTACCAGAAAAAAGTTAATACACGAGAAGAGTTCATTGCTCGTATTATAGATGCCGCCACACAGATCAAGGATAGCCATGCAGGATTGGGTAGAGCAACGCTAACAGTTCGAAGGCGAGCTGAAAATGTATTGAAGTAGAAGGACATATTTTCGTACATTTCCTGTAAACCTTATTAAATGTAGCAATGATTGTTAGTTATTTTATTGCTGTATCAATTGAATGTTAAACTTTTTTTTTATAACAAAAATATTTTTGTTTCTTGAGTAATTCTTGGTATTGTTAACTACCAAGAAATACATTTTTCCTTTTTGTCAATATCTCTGTTAACTGTTAACCTACAGAGAAAAATTTAAAAAATGTTGTGTTTAGCGATGTTGATACTCGGGTGAAATAGATACTCGCAATACTCGGCTTCGAATGATTTCAATACTCGTATTATTAATTCGACATCGAGTATCTGCGCAGAATGATTATGCGCATTATGTGTGTGTGTTATATTTCTATCTGTTAGACTGATCCACCAAGTATTTATTTTTTTAAACAATGTGTGATTGACACTTGTAATACGTAATTAAATGTTATCCTGCCTCGACACAAATTCAGTAATTAAACGTAAGTACAATTATTACCAACATTAATAATTTAGTTATTATTTAAAATAAGTTAATTTACTATATTTTTTATAAAGATGGTAACCTATAAATATTTATTTCAATATAAGTAATTACAATTAAATTATAATTTAATTTACTTTTTGTTATTGTGGAAATAAATTAATATTATTGTTACTTTAAATTGAACTTGTTACCGAATCTAAATCATTATAACTCAAAATCGTAATGTTTAATTAATGTGTAGTGAAAAATCAGCTTAGAAACAAATGTAACCAAAGTAGAAACACCGAGTATTTTGTTTGGAATTGACACATCACTAACGAATATCGTTGTCCGAGGATACTCGCACACCGAGGATACTCGCTATGACTCGCACATTACCTCCTCCTTGTTCCTAGTTACGAGGATTTTGACCGAGTATTTTAGTTCGAAACCGAGGATTTTAATACTCGGACTCTGCCGAGGATTTTGATACTCGGAATCACCGAGTATTTTAATTCGAACTCGCACATCACTAGTTGTGTTTATTATTAACAAAGTAAATTTTTGGTCTCCCAATTTTTTTTTTTTTTTTTTTTTTTTTTTTGATTTTTTTTTTTATTGTAAAGTTAGTGTTTTTTGAAATATTTGACATAAAAAACTTTAAACGGCTACACAACAATAAACGGTTACACAACAAAAAGGTATAAAAAGTTTGAGCGAAATATCTTTTTTACTTTATAAAATATTAGTTATTTTGAAACAAAAAATGGCGGATAACTCGAAAACAAAGCTTTTCCGGACCCTATATTTATATGAACTTTTTTCATTACTTTTGCTAGTGGAATCAGCTCAGAAAGTGCTCGGAATCTTATGCCAATCACCCTGTATAGCCTAATGTTATTAATAAATAAACAAACAAACAATTTGTAATGTTATTTATTATTATTTCTTCAATTTTGAACGAGGTAACAAATTAGAACTACTAATACTACCCGATTTAGAATATGACAGGTTGAGAAAATATTTTAATTTTTGGAACCACCAGAATCAAAAATATGTAAAACAAAAATGTGTAAACCTAACCTCAATCTAAACGTGATGAATAAGTTGTATAAAGCTACAATGACAATGTTTGATGCTATCACTGCAAACAGATATTTTGATTTAGTGTTTCACTCTTAGTTCCTTAATGATTAAAAGCAACACACCTCTCGGTCAACATCGCCTTATAAACTTTTGTTTTGTTTTTTTATATATACAATAAAAAATAAAGACCCTTAACACTCGAATATTCTAATAGCGTCAGGGTCGGAAGAGAAGAACGACCTGATACGACATGTGAAAGAGAGGGATCTAACACAAGACTACGTGACAAAAGGTGAAGATACAGCTACCTTTTTTTCCAAAGGGTTTGACCCCTAGTGATTTGTCTAACCAGTGGCTCTGTAAATAGTGCGTAACGATCACAGTCAAAATTTTTATAACGATTCATGATCGCGTTAGACCGTAACTGTGCAACAAACATACATTTAAATATTTCATAAGGATTGATGAACGCGTCTGACCGTAAGTGCGTAACGATCACAGTCAAAATTTTTCATAACGATTCATGATCGCGTTTGACCGTAACTGTGCAACAAACATACATTCAAATATTTCATAACGATTGATGAACGCGTCTGACCGTAAGTGCGTAACGATCACAGTCAAAATTTTTATAACGATTCATGATCGCGTTAGACCGTAACTGTGCAAAAAACATACATTCAAATATTTCATAACTATTGATGAACGCGTCTGACCGTAAGTGCGTAACGATCACAGTCAAAAATTTCATAACGATTCATGATCGCGTTTGACCGTAACTGCGCAACAAACATACATTCAAATATTTCATAACGATTGATGAACGCGTCTGACCGTAAGTGCGTAACGATCACAGTCAAAATTTTCATAACGATTCATGATCGCGTTTGACCGTAACTGTGCAACAAACATACATTCAAATATTTCATAACAATTGATGAACGCGTCTGACCGTAAGTGCGTAACGATCACAGTCAAAATTTTCATAACGATTCATGATCGCGTTTGACCGTAACTGTGCAACAAACATACATTCAAATATTTCATAACGATTGATGAACGCGTCTGACCGTAAGTGTGTAACGATCACAGTCAAAATTTTTATAACGATTAATGATCGCGTTGGACCGTAACTGTGCAACAAACATACATTCAAATATTTCATAACGATTGATGAACGCGTCTGACCGTAAGTGCGTAACGATCACAGTCAAAATTTTTATAACGATTCATGATCGCGTTTGACCGTAACTGTGCAACAAACATACATTTAAATATTTCATAACTATTGATGAACGCGTCTGACCGTAAGTGCGTAACGATCACAGTCAAAATTTTCATAACGATTCATGATCGCGTTTGACCGTAACTGTGCAACAAACATACATTCAAATATTTCATAACTATTGATGAACGCGTCTGACCGTAAGTGCGTAACGATCACAGTCAAAATTTTTATAACGATTCATGATCGCGTTAGACCGTAACTGTGCAACAAACATACATTCAAATATTTCATAACGATTGATGAACGCGTCTGACCGTATGTGCGTAACGATCACAGTCAAAATTTTTATAACGATTCATGATCGCGTTAGACCGTAACTGTGCAACAAACATACATTCAAATATTTCATAACGATTGATGAACGCGTCTGACCGTATGTGCGTAACGATCACAGTCAAAATTTTCATAACGGTCCATGATCGCGTTAGACCGTAACTGTGCAACAAACATACATTCAAATATTTCATAACGATTGATGAACGTGTCTGACCGTAAGTGCGTAACGATCACAGTCAAAATTTTCATTACGATTCATGATCGCGTTTGACCGTAACTGCGCAACAAACATACATTCAAATATTTCATAACGATTGATGAACGCGTCTGACCGAAGTGCGTAACGATCACAGTCAAAATTTTTATAACGATTCATGATCGCGTTAGACCGTAACTGTGCAACAAACATACATTCAAATATTTCATAACTATTGATGAACGCGTCTGACCGTAAGTGCGTAACGATCACAGTCAAAATTTTCATTACGTTTCATGATCGCGTTTGACCGTAACTGCGCAACAAACATACATTCAAATATTTCATAACGATTGATAAACGCGTCTGACCGAAGTGCGTAACGATCACAGTCAAAATTTTTATAACGATTCATGATCGCGTTAGACCGTAACTGTGCAACAAACATACATTCAAATATTTCATAACGATTGATGAACGCGTCTGACCGAAGTGCGTAACGATCACAGTCAAAATTTTCATAACGATTCATGATCGCGTTAGACCGTAACTGTGCAACAAACATACATTCAAATATTTCATAACGATTGATGAACGCGTCTGACCGAAGTGCGTAACGATCACAGTCAAAATTTTCATAACGATTCATGATCGCGTTAGACCGTAACTGTGCAACAAACATACATTCAAATTATTCATAACGATTGATGAACGCGTCTGACCGAAGTGCGTAACGATCACAGTCAAAATTTTCATAACGATTCATGATCGCGTTAGACCGTAACTGTGCAACAAACATACATTCAAATATTTCATAACGATTGATGAACGCGTCTGACCGAAGTGCGTAACGATCACAGTCAAAATTTTCATAACGATTCATGATCGTGTTAGACCGTAACTGTGCAACAAACATACATTCAAATATTTCATAACGATTGATGAACGCGTCTGACCGAAGTGCGTAACGATCACAGTCAAAATTTTTATAACGATTCATGATCGCGTTAGACCGTAACTGCGCAACAAACATACATTCAAATATTTCATAACGATTGATGAACGCGTCTGACCGAAGTGCGTAACGATCACAGTCAAAATTTTTATAACGATTCATGATCGCGTTAGACCGTAACTGTGCAACAAACATACATTCAAATATTTCATAACGATTGATGAACGCGTCTGACCGAAGTGCGTAACGATCACAGTTAAAATTTTTATAACGATTCATGATCGCGTTAGACCGTAACTGTGCAACAAACATACATTCAAATATTTCATAACGATTGATGAACGCGTCTGACCGAAGTGCGTAACGATCACAGTCAAAATTTTTATAACGATTCATGATCGCGTTAGACTGTAACTGCGCAACAAACATACATTCAAATATTTCATAACGATTGATGAACGCGTCTGACCGAAGTGCGTAACGATCACAGTCAAAATTTTTATAACGATTCATGATCGCGTTAGACCGTAACTGTGCAACAAACATACATTCAAATATTTCATAACGATTGATGAACGCGTCTGACCGAAGTGCGTAACGATCACAGTCAAAATTTTTATAACGATTCATGATCGCGTTAGACCGTAACTGTGCAACAAACATACATTCAAATATTTCATAACGATTGATGAACGCGTCTGACCGAAGTGCGTAACGATCAAAGTCAAAATTTTTATAACGATTGGTGGACGCGCTTGACCGTAACTGCGCAACAAACATACAGTCCAAAATTTCATAATGATTCGTTGACCTTAACTACAAAACAAACATACAGACCAAATGTCAAATGGTAAAGTATAAAAAAGAATCCTGTTTTGATTGTCAAATTGGTTTACTCAAATAAAATTCATACCACATATAATCAACATCATCCACATTATATGAATGACAAAAGTCTGTATCAATATCTGCAGTAAAATATAAACAGAATTGTTAATTTACTGAAACGGTCTTTAACAAAAATGTTTATAGAATGGTCACTGGTCACCCATAGGCCTATTCTACACAATTAGGTATTTATCATATTTGAAACAAATATCTAATATTGCGGCCCGCAAAAGCCTAAAATATGAAAAAAGAATTTTCTTCCTCTTATAAACTATTGATCTGATCACATAAAAAGGCCTATTTTTGTTTATTAACACATCACTGTTATGCCTCAATTTTTGATGCAATTACTCCGTAATGACAGACATTTTGAATTTTAATACTTGAAAATTTAGAATGTGTTAAGCGACGCTGAATGATTTCTAAATTTAATCTCTATAAACCGAGGTTTTATTCTTAAAAAACTAATGTAAACATTTTAAACTCTAAACACCGTCCCATAAGTCTTTACAAAATAAAATATTTGTTATTTTAATTTTATGCATAGTTTGAGTCAGTAATTTCGGCAATGTTAAATAATATTACTAATTGTAAATAATATTAGTAATTGTTTTGGACTGCAGCGCGATAGTTAGAGATTATTAAGTTATTATTAGTGTCGTTATCAATTGTTTTCACTTTATAAGGTTATGTTTAATCTTGGTTAGTAATTTTATGAATGTAACATGTTGACTGCAGGAAACCCGTTTAAAAACTTACAACAAACATGTTTTATTTCCAACTATGGAACAATAGCAATGTAATTTTGAAATATCAGTACCATCGAGAGAAAATATGTTTATTTTTATTTGATTAAGAAATATGAAGATCATGGCGAGGTAATGGATAAAATACGAATTAACTCTAAAAACACTGTACAGGAGGGGGAAAAAGGAAATATTAATTTCAGTATTTTGGGGAGGGTCGTATTGTGCGATAATGTTAACTTAGAAAGTTTAAATCCCGCATTTCGTTCATGGTTTAATGAAGATGAGTTTTCACAACTATGCAAGATAATGCATTTCTGGAGTGCGATCACAACCCCCTCCCCCAAGATCCTACGCCTGATGAAATAGCCAGGGTTTTGTGTATGGGAAGGTCTATTATCCTGTGGAGAATTGGCCTTACTATTATTTATGGACTTGTTAATGGTGACAATTGCTTAGAAATGTTTGACAATTTGATGAAAACACAATGGGGCTCAGTTTGCATTTTCTCGATGTAACCTTCCCAAACAGAGTAAATTGGGAGAAGAGAGCTGTTGAGTGGGTAATCTGATTTCTCTGTTATGGACTATATTTGGAAGGAGGGCGAAAAATGTGGTGTATAGACGTAAGCCAAAGTCTTCCGATAAATTAAAAGTTTATGTTAAAGATGACTTTTTACAAATGTGCGAGATAATGCTTTTCTGAGGAGTGTGATCATAACCCCTCCTTCCATTCCTTAATTTTTTTTAAATTAATTAGTAGGACTTATTCAAAACATTATAAGCAACATTCAAGATACCATCTTGACACACTGTATGCAACAATGTGTGAATACAGTGGGAAAACAATTTGAACAGTTAAAAAAGTAAAGCAATTTATTATTTAGTAGTATGGTGTTAAATAATTATGATTTAGATATCAAAATTTGAACAAAAAATATTTTCTGAAGCACAGCACCAAATTAAAAAATAACACAAAAAAAGTAAATTTTACTGTCTTGATTTAATATATATTTGCTACACTTGAACAATTTTCTAAAATTCTTAAAATTTTGAATTCAATAAATTTAGAATTAGTAATATATTACAATTTTTAATTCAAAGGCCTAACAACCATGCACACACAGTCTTGGTCCAAAAGCGTAATCAATCCAAGAAAGTGTTTATTTTAGCCTTAGTGTAGGTATGTCTATCTATAGCCTCTCATTAACTTTTAACTGGACAGGAGTGTAAGCGGCTATATTTTCCAGTAAAAATCAGGAAGTTATTGCCAAATATTTGTTCCAAATCATGGAAATACTGAACTGTAAATCATCAAAATAGACAAACTGTAAAATACTTTTTTTTTTTTTTTTTTCAATACTGACCGTCTTTACAAGAAAAAAATATAACAAAAAGGTCAGCTCACCTTATCTTCTTATCTTTACGAATAAGCCAATAGCAAAACTGAACTCACTTAATTTTTAGAGGACAGCACCCAGTATGCTGATTATACCAGAGGCTACGCCCAGGAAATTACTTGTAGCATGGGCTTATTAATAGTATAGGAGAACAAAGATACTTATAGAGACACGAGAAACACCAATGTTAATTATATTAAAGTTAAATTAAGAGTGCTGATGTTGGCACCACATAACCATTTGATCATAAATGATTTGTGCCTAGAAGATCAGTTGTTTCTTTCAATTCTGTAAGTGATTGTACGTTGTATGTTTTGAGGTAAATGAAGTTTTTATTATTTATTTTTTGTTTAATCAAAATATTGTTAAACCTAAAATTTTCCGTTTTAATTGAGACCCTATAATTTTATTTTTTGTTTGATGCTCTAAAACTTGAAAATATTGATCCACAGCCTAAAACCAGGTCAAAAAAATATCTCTCAACTATCCCTATAAGCTAATAATCTAACAAAAAGTAATGAAATATTGACAAAAATGGTAAAAACGCAGTGTTTTACCTTTTTTTAATTATTGGCCTAAATCTCTTTTACAGCTAAATTTCTAATTAATAGTCTTATCAGGTTTTAACAAGGATTAAGATTTTGGTATGTTTGGGACCTTAAAGCAAAAAATAACGTTCTAATATTTGTTAATTATTTCATCATGTTTCAGAGTAATACCACAATTTTATAAATAGAAGGATTACAAAAAAATAATAAGGTATATTGCAGCATGCTTGCAGATAAGTTGTATAAGAGAAAATTATTAACTGCAAAGAAATATAACATCGACCTCACGATATATAGTTAAGTACAGATGTAATCCAATTGACATTAAATTAGTTTCAAACTTAAAGAAACATCTAATATTTACAGATGAAGAGGAATATATGCTGAAGAGTGCATTATAAATGCATGGAATAACTTCTCCTAGTGTTCAGAAGTTAGCAAATGAATTTACTAAGATAACCTCAAACATGGGGATATTAAATGTACATATTTTTCTTCTTCTTTTTTGCAATCATCATAGCCTTCACAAAAAGAAGCATTAAATGCACATCAACATAAAACTAACAACAAAAAAACTAAAACAATAACATAAAATTTAAATAAAATTAAAAACACTAAATCATAAATGTGGGTGTTTACATTTGTAAACTTTGATAAAATTCATTAAACAATAACATCTTATGTTACAAAACAATAATGAGGCACTGCAATAAGTTAATCACAATAAACTATAATAAAATTCAATAAACAACAGTATAAAATATTAAAGGGCAATAAAATGACCCAGCAACGTTAAAATATGATGAAACACAATAGGTAGCGAAATAAAATTCTACAGAGCTGTAACAATTGAATCTAAATGTTATAAATTTTACCAAAAACATTCAGGCAATGCAAAAAGGTCAATACCCGATTAAAGATCTCAACATTGTCTCCCCCAACATCGCCAGAATCAAATTAGGTACAACAAATGCCCTATACACATCTCTAAGTATAATACAATCTACTAACATGTGCCTAACCATTAGAACACCTTGACAGAATGAGCATTGCGGTGGATTCCCGTGTTCCATCAAAATCCACGAGTAAATCATGTAATGACCAAATCAAAGATGGTTAACCACCACTTCCTCTTGATGAGGAGCATGAGTAGATGCAGGCCTACTCCACAGATGGACAGTATCTTTCACTTTCCTCAGCTTATTGGACGTTACATTTGTCCATTCTCCTCCCATTGACCATATAATTTGAATTTAACTGCTGATACAAAGTCAGACGCCATAGCACGTTGCATGACTGGCATCTGCTTGTAGCTTCCTTTGTTGTTATGTATTCTGTGTTTCCAATTACTCCACAATGCCCAGGTATCCAGCAAAATGATACTCCAACTAAAGTAGCTGAAGTATGTATATGAAACAGAGTATATCTTCAACCAATGAATTCTTAGAACAGATTTCCTGGATCAGCACCTTTGGAATCGGAACATAAAAATGAGTGAAAGATATCAGACGGTACTGTATTAAGACCTTTCAAAACAGTACGGCAATAAAAAAAAATGTAATGTGTAATTTTCGGCGGAAATAATAATGTTCGACATCCTTTCCGAAAAGTAATATGCACAACAGACTTTATTGTCCAGTTTAGAACCATCTGTGAAAATCATCTCGTAACTAACAAATATTAGTTACATATTTAAACTCGTGGCCATACACTACATCAAGAGTGATGTCTGAAAAATCAAAATTTATCATTTTAATAAGCGATTGCATAATAAAACATGGAGCACACTCATATAATGGAGGAAGTACAAGTCCCAAATTGTCGAGGATATGTCAAGTTCTAATGCTAAATGAGGCAAATCAGTACTGACGATATTCATGTCGATCAGCCAAACAATTATTATACACAATGCCGTAAGCTGGATAAAGTGGTTTGGAGTATAGTCTACTAATATACAATATTAGTGGTTGCTGTCATTGTCAAGAATGTTTTTTTTAGTTTTAAGGCAAAAACCATTTCAGTCATAATCGCCTTCAAAAAATTGGGCTACACCATAAAACTTAACAAAAACTAGATAAACAAATGAATATAATCAACAACATAATATATTACAAGGCTGTAAAATGGCCCTACAACATGTAAACAATTACAGACTATGGTAAATTACAATTAACAACAAAAATTACAGGGCTGTAAAAGGGCCCTGCAACGAGTTATGAAAGAGAGAATTTAACAAACAAAAAATTAATTATACAACTAAAATTAATACACAGCTGTAAAGAGATTTTGCAATAATCGAAACGAAAAATTTATTTTTAACTTTATCAAATATTTTCAGACAATGCAAAAAGGACAATACTCGGATAAAGGATTTGAGCATTATCCCCAACATCGCCCGAATGGAATTAGTTAGGGTAAAAATTCAACGCACACTTCGTAACACGACATATTCAATGAGGATGTACTTAATTGACAACACATCTTGACAAAATGGCCATTGTGGCGGATTCCCCTATTCCATCAGAAATCCAAGTGTGATCATGGAATGAACGATACGAACACAGGTAACCATCACTTCTCCTCGACGACTTGCGTGTATGGATGAATTCCATGGACGTACAGTATCTTTTACTTTCCTAAATTTATTGGACTCTGTATTCGTCCACTCTTCTTCCAATTTCGTATGCAAAATAATTTTTACTGTCAATACAAAGTCAGATACTATAACACGCTGTGTGACTGGTATCTAACTTGTAGTTTCCTTTGCCGCTTCGTCAGCTTTTGTGTTTCCGCAATGGCCAGGTACCAAGCAAATTGATACTCCGACACAAATGTAGCTGAAGTCTGTGTATGGAACACAAGATACATTCAACCAAGGGATTCATAGAATATATATCCTCGATAAACTGTAAAGCACTTTTGGAATATGAACACAAAAGATAGTGACGGAAATCAGATGAAACGGTATTAAGGCCTTTTAAATTAGCAGAGTTCGGCAGAAAATACACTATATATAAGCTGAGGGTAATCCATACATATACGTCTGACTGGATGAGTAATATACGCAACCGACTTTAATATCCAGTTTAGAACTATTTGTGAAAATAATTTCACTAGATGGGTATTCATCAAGTATAGTATATCATGAACTCCTGACGATACTACATCAGGAGTTTTGTGCTGGACAGGGAAAAATCAAACGTTGACATTTGAATGAGCCATGGAGGAATAAAACATGGAGTATAGTCATTCATTGGAGGAAATACAGAAATGGAGATAACTTTTTAATGGAGGGCTGCAGAAACATTTTGAAAGAGATAAATGCTCTTAACTATGTAAGTAGAAGGAGTCTCTGACTACAGGTAAGTTTTGGAGTAGAATAGTCATCCTAAGTATGTAGACAGAAGGATTATTTTTTTCTTTATATAAAACAGAAGAAAAGAGCAGAAATACCTTTAAAGTATGAAATAATGACAGTTCACGAGGGCTACAGTTACATTTTGAAAGAGATAAATGCTCTTAACTATGTAAGTAGGAGTCTCAGACTACAGGTAAGTTTTGGAGTGGAATAGTCGTCCTAAGTATGTAGGCGGAAGGATTAATTTTTTTCTTTATATAAAACAGAAGAAAAAGGCAGAAAGACCTTTACAGTATGTAAGGATGACAGTTCACGAGAGCTACAAGAACATTTTGAAAGAGATAAATGCTGTAACTATGTAAGTAGAAAGAGTCTCAGACTCGGGTAAGTTTTAGAGTAGAATAGTCATCCTAAGTATGTAGCCAGTAGGATTTTTTTTTCTTTATATAAAACAGAAGAAAAGGTCATAAAGAACTTCGCAGACCTAGTGAAGTTCGTGAGGGTAACAGGTAAGCTTTGGAGGGGTTAAATGCTCTTTAGTTTGTAGGTAGAAGGATCTATAAAGCATGAACCTCCCAACCCTGATGTAATTTGTCAGGTTAAGTATAAGAGGAGATAAATGAATTATTATAAAATGTGAAAATTTATGATTTAAACTGTACCAAGTGCAGGTTCCTGAGTATTTGAAAAATACTAAAAAAAAATTAACCTGACAAGGCGAACAATAATTTTCTTTTGCTGTTTACTACATTAGTTTCGGTCAAAAAACTGCATGAAAATATTTTCCTTATATTAGGTGAAAATGACTAAAGACAAATTTTAGATATTCTACCTTCTATAAAAGCATATCTTCAAAACCATAAGTAATAGAATAGTTATCCCTTAAACATATTTATTTTACAATTTAGTAATACCCAAATAAGGAAAGGAACAAAACATGCTTCTTTTTAAACTGAAGAGGAACATTAAAACATGAATAAAATATTTGTTTTCAATTACATTAAACTTGATTCATCTTATCCCTGATAAAAAATAATAATGATTATAGAAAGTATAAAACAAAAACTCATTTACCATCTAGGAGTTCTCATCCAAGAAAAATATTAAGCAAGTGAGCAGATTACTCGACTATTAAAAATATGTGGATAATTATGTAGGACATGACATTTAACCTGTTATAACAACATGAATGTCGGCATGTTTATAGTCTTTTTTAATTAATTTTGATTTAGATTGAAATGAAATTTATATTAGTTGCACATTTTTTTGTTCTTTTAATAGAGAAGATATAAAAAATATATAAAAAGATTACCACAATCATAATTTAATTACTTTTCCAATAAGTTCAGATAATGTATGGGAAAAAGCCTGTCTTATTGTGAGACCATCTCCTCATGGAATAAGCACCCGATTAAAGGAGAGAAATTTGAAAACCTCTTTACCTTTAAATGTTCTTCAGAGGAATAAAAAGATGTAAATCAGTTGTCAATCTAATCAGTAAAATATTTAAATAACCTCCAGTAAATTAGTAGATACATCATTATAGCTGTTTCGTATTTCAGTTTTGAACTGGATGAGGTCGGGCCAATTCAATTCTGCCACTTTTCTTTATGAAAATAGTGTAGCAATACATAATTATATACAAACATTAATTTCAATTAAATAAATTGAGCAAAACTTATGAAAAATTCAAAATCAATAATTAATCAAAAACAGTCATTTCCAAAACAAAAAAATCACCTTAATAGAATTTTTGGGAACACTCAATTGTATCTGAAGATCATATTTAAGTCAGTTTGTAAACTAATCAGTAAAATATTTAAATAACCTTGAGTAAATTAAGTAGATACATCATTATAGTTGATTCCTATTTCAGTTTTGAATTGGATGAGGTCGGGTCAATTAAATTCCACCACTTTTCTTTATGAAAATAGTGTAGCAATACATAATTATATACAAACATTAATTTCAATTAAATAAATCGAGCATAACTTATGAAAAATTCAAAATCAATAATTAATGAAAAACAGTCATTTCCAAAAGAAATCACCTTAAGAAAACTTTTGGAAGACTCAATCTAAATTCTAAACAAACAAACAATCTAAAGAGATCTTCAATCTGTATCTGAAGATCTTTAAACAGTCATTGAAAAATCTCTGTTATGATACTTGGTGAATTTCATGTTTTACTGATTAAACATTTAAGCTAAAAATGAATATAGGTTCAACTGCATATAACTTATAATATAAAATAAGAAATTAAATTGTAAAACACAAGTGCCAGGAGGAAATTAAGCTGAGCACCAACAATCTGAAATCTTATAACATTCTCATTGAAATGAAATGTTAAAATGATTAATAGGCTGGAATTTGTTCATAAACATCCACATTATAATTTGCTGAAAACATGAGTTTTCAATACATTACCTAATAATATGTAAAATATGAATAGCAAGGAAAAACTACTTTAAACTGAAGTAATTGAAATCAGACAATAAATTCAATGATTTTATAGTATCAATGAATCATACATTGAAAATACCTTCAAAATTTGCAGTTGCATTCATAAATGTGTCTAAAAAGTATGTTTGCCATAAGTAAGATAAGACTTAAAAGTCATTTTCTGGACATTGTAAAATAGAGTGTCACATCGTTCTGCTGTTTTAGCTCTGTAGTAGCTAATAGGCATCCTTAACAATTCAGAAACTTTTTTCTCATATTTTATACAGTATTGAATACATTTTACAGTTAAGAAATTTTGTATTTGTTTATTTTTTTAATTAAAAAATTGAATTGTCAGTCATAAATTATATGCATCAAATTCCGCTTCTAATCCATCTACTTCTTTTTTCTACTATCGACAGTTAAGAAATAAAGGTAAAAAACTACTACTTTCATGTAGTAGGCCTATATATAAACATAGAATTATCGCTAGCAGTGGATTTTTTTTTATATGTGTTAAGCTACTCTCCTGTCTTCATTAGTCTAGAAGCATAAAGATATCGTGAAAAAAAAAAAGAAGAAAATTATATTAACATGAAAAAAGTGTGAATACAAAGTAGGCAGCTAAATTAGATACCAACAATTAATAATGTAATCCTAGTGAGAAAAACCCTGTGGAAACTTGTGAAAAAAACTCATGGAATGTATTAAATAGTACTCCAAGCCTGATTTTGTTAGTTGACCTTATCCAAAATGGGAGTTTCTAAATTTTAATTTATGCTGCTAGCTTTGTAGTTACACTCCTTTTAAGCTAAAGTAAAAGTAGAAGTACATGCTAGGAGTTTTTCTACTTGGAGGGGGGATTAAAGCCCTATATTTTAAAAGATAGTTTCTGTAGTAGTAATTTCTAAAATGTGTTTATTGTATATTATCATTCAAAATTTAGAACAAGCACAAATGATTTTGACACCTGATATATACTTCACATGAACAACTACAAATATGGACCCTAAGTAAAAAAAGTAAAAGTTCATCATCTTTATCAACCTGCATTTCACTGAACATAACTGATTCAATTCTACCCTACTGAAATGTACAAAACCATGTAAACCTTTATGTGCTCAAAAGTTATCAAGCTGTCTAGAATTTTTCACTCCGTCAATGACATCAGTAAGCCTGGGAGTGAGAGAGTGTTAACGTCTATAGGATTTTCATTTTCCATGAAATAACATTAACCACTTACATCAGAATTTGCATCAAGCTTGCCGATATCCATGTGGAAAATTTAACAAATTTTGATGACAATGCATGGAATTAAACAAATTATGTTGTGATAAAAATGTTTCAAAGATAGCCTCATGTCTGTGGAGAGCAACTCACATTGTAGCAGACTCTCAACAAGTTGAATTGACACGGTCATTTGACCAAATGTGAATTTTGCCAATGCAGGACCAGCGTATCACTACCAGATAACTAGCAGACAAGGTGGAGAAAACACTGGTTCAGCATATTCGGTTTTACGCAAGGATTTGTCTTTGTGGAAAGCATCTATGAAATCACTATTAAAGCTGTTATAAACAAAGCAAAACCACTGCATCTAGAAGTCACTCAGAACATGATGAACTCCACAAAGAAGGACCCCTGAACATCATGATCACCGGTGATGAGTTGTGATTATGGGTTTACGAATATAACCCAAAATCCAAGGTAGTGTCTGTTCACAGTGAAGAGATTAAACAACTCAAATGACAAAAGAAGTACTATACCAGGACCACAGCAATGTCAAAGTGATGAGGCTAATGCATTACGAGTATGCACCACAAGACCAAAACATTACCAGAGAGTACTTCTGGAGATGTTCCATCACCTTTGTAATACTGCACGGAGCAAGAGACCTGATTTCTGGGCACCCGAAACTTGGCGAAGTACCATCTCATTCCTTGCATCTAATTCAGAGTTTCTTGGCCAACACAGCCCTCCTGTAGTACATCAAACTCGTTACTCCCCCTGACATAGCTCCTCATGATTTTTAGCTATTCTCCAAGCTGAAAGGGACCCAATTTAAATCACTAGAAGATATTGTGCGGAATAAGATGGTACAACTGTACTTCTTTCCCTTAAAAGGCATTCCAAAAATGCTTCCAACAATAATAGGGTCACTGTAGAATTCCAATTTGAAAAAAAAAATTGGGGTTTCATACAAATTAAACTAACAGATATAAATAAAATTTCAAACTATCCTATATAATATCTGGAGAAAAAATATAAATAAAAGTTCTAACCTTTATTAACAACCTTGGTATTGATCTTGGTTTTAGATTTTTCGTTCGATCTATATTGTTCATTCTCTGCTTCTAATATTTCTATCTTTTTGCTTTTCTTCCCTTGATCTTCTCTTTTTTTACTTTTTTTCGTTGTTTCTTCATCAATTGTTTTACTTTTCTTAGGATCATCTTTATATTTTTTCAAATCACTTCGTTGATTATTCTGCTGTTCACTTAAGATGAATTTAGTTGTTGATTGTTCCGAGTTCGTTGGTTCGGTCTTCATTACTGTAGAAATTGATTCCACTATTATCTTATTATCAAGATTTCGCAAATATGGATTTCTTGTAAAATCAACACTTAAATCCACCTAAATTGAGTAAATTTAAGTAAATATTTCAAAACATTTTATAACAATTGATAACACAAAACATTACTGAAGCAAGTAGGTGTGTTGCATTGAAAGAAAAAAATAAAGAATATAGATCTATGTTTTTATACTACAGACTCGGTTCACTTATACAGATTAAATCAAGAAAAATCAATATGAACCTATTTTTCAAAATTTGTATAGCCTAATATAAGATTTTCAACATCTATTATTTTATCTGAGTAAGTGTACAATTTTATAATGAAACAGGCTGTTATGTTTCTATAAAATGATACACGATTTTATGATGAATCAGGCTATTATATATGTATAAAATGATAAAGTTTACAAATATATACCAGTCAAAATAGTTAAACAAACAAAATGATTTAATAGAAACATACGTAATCGAAAAATCTCCAAAAGTAAAAGTGTAGGCCAACAGTTAAATGAGGGAGCCAACCGCAAACTGAGCAAAAACATGATTAATTTAAAAATAATGTAGGCCCTATATTAGTAAGAAATTAGAGAGGTGTGTAAAGAAGGTATAACTCACAAATTATGTATGTCATTCAGTAAGACATTAGGGAATATGTGTAAACAATAATAACTCAAAAATAGCGTATAGTGAGTAAGTACCTAATGAATATGTGTAAACGAGAATAACCCGCAATAAAAAATTTGTTACTGAGTAAGAAACAAAGGAATGTAACTAAACAAGAATAACTCACAAACAATTTCTATAAGTTGGTAAGTGATTAGGCCTACTATATAAGTGTAAACAATACCAACTCACAAATAATGTCTATAAGACAGCAAGAACCTAAGGAATATGTGTAAACAAGAATAATTTGTAACAAAATACTGTTACTTGTAAGAAACTAAGGTAATAACTATGTGTATAACAATAATACATCATAAATAATGTTTGTAAGTCAGTAAGAACTATAGGCATATGTGTAAACAAGAATAACTCACAAATAACGCCTGACACTCAGTAGGAAACTAAGAAATCTGTACAAACAAAAATAACTCACAAATAATGTCACTCACTCAGTAAGAAACTAAGAAATGTGTGTAAACAAGAATAACTCACAAATAATGTTCATTTAGAAGAAATGAACCCAGACTATTTGTGTAGACAGGGATAACCTACCCAAATTATTGGGTAATAGGTAAGAAAATAGCGCCTGAACTCGAAATTTAAAAATAACGTCCTGTCATTCAGTAAAAAACGGAGTGAAAAACCAAAACCTACGAAATAAATGTGTGTTTTCTGTAAGAAAGTGTCGTTTATAAACGGACGTAAAATATAAATATAATTCCTACCAGTTGCTATTATTATAAATTGTATCTATTATTGAGAAACAATTACAAAACTGATGCTTCTGATGCGAAAATCAATTAAGCCTAATAATTAGTTTATGTAAAGTTTCGCATTATGGATATAATCGTAGAATTACCTCAAAATTTCCCACCTAATTTTCAATAATCCCTAACTAAGAAAATTCCCAATTTTTTCAACTTTTCCCTGTGTGTGTGGCAACACTGTTTCAGTCTGTATTAAGTGTCATCTATAAGATACTACAAATTAAATATAAAATATCCAAGGTTTTAAATACCCAACAGGAAAACTTCAAAGCTTGTGTTATAAATTGTTGTACAATTTAGTTTTAATACACTTTAAATAGAACCGTGGAATATGTAAGCAATTAATTGTTAAATACCGTGATTATAGTAAAAAATTAGTTATTTATACTACAATATTTAAAATGAATTAGTTTAATATTCGTTTTAACTAAACCAAAAAGATACGCCTCCTACACACATATTATGTAATAAACATTGATTTAAACATACAAAATGGCTACAATATAACAACTATGCCACCATTAGAACAGATGAAAACTTCTTCACTCGCGCAACGGTAACCACAAGAGTTGTAGTCTCTATTCACTTTCAACACTAAAATTAGTCTGCAATTGGAAATAGCCGAGCTCCAAGAATGTTGACAACTATGGGTAACTTTTACCCCCACCACAATGCCCCACCTTCACTCGCGCAGAAACTACAGGAAAATAGCAGAACTAATAAAATGACTATCATATTCTGATGTTATGTAAACCTATTAAATACCTGAGAGCGGTTTATCGATCAATTGTTTTTTTTTTACAATTATGAACGCCAGAAATATTTGCATTGAGTTACCAAAGTTACAACAATTAAATCAATACACAAACTGTGACAGTAGACCTTCTGATCACACTTTGATCAAAATAAGTTGTGAAACAAAATTATATATTTTCATTAGAATTTTTTTATCTAGAATATTAGAGAATAACTTGGATTTGAACTTTCCAATGATCTACAAGATAAACGTTACCTACATGCCAAGGATAAGCCAGTGACAACTTGCACCTTTATATTATAAGACTGAAGATATAATATTAGAAATTTTAAAACACAATCACTGCATAGTAATATTGGATAAGCTTTTATAATTAATAATAATAAGTGCTTTATTTATAACCAAATTTAACATTTTATGATCACTTAAACACAACAATGGTCCACAGACCGTCTGCTGGGTTGGCGCTCTTAATTATTATCACACATATATGCACACATGGGATTGAACATAAACAAAAAACACACACATTCGAACACCCATTCCTTTAAAAACTGCACACAAAAATATCGATTAATAATTAGAACCTATTATTAAGGAAAAATAAAATTAACATTAAAATATTTTGTTTTCAAACTTATAACAAAACACAAAAGCGACATATGAAATAAAATCTAAATCCTAGTTACTAACTTACAAAAGAGACAAAAATAAATTAACCTTTCTTAAGCAAAATAATAGTCCACGGATGCAAATATTATCTGCATTTCCTTGCTTAAAATACTTCTGCAATTACACTGACTAAAATCAACTAAGTACTGTAAATTAATTTAATTTTGAACACATAGATTAATAGACATCTCAAACATAATCAATATTATTGATTTGTTCTTAAAACCCATGAAAAACGTAATTTCATATAAAATGTTTAAACCAAACTATCAAATAAATGCACAAAATGTATACAATCAAACAAAATGATTTAAAAGAAAAAGATGAAATATCAAGTAGTGTTTTCAACTAAAGTTTTTATCACTACACAAAAATGTTAATATAAAATTATTACTGTGGCTTTGTTTAGGAATCATTCTCAAAATGTAACTCGACCAAAGACCACCTCTCTCAAGTATTTATAGAGACGTAGACAAATCCCACCCGTTCATCAAATTATGTCTTGTTTTTACACACTTATGCAAAACTATGTTTTCTTAAACTTGTCAATATTGGACACCTAACTACAAAATGATAACCCATTTCATTCTCCTGTCTATTACATAAGGAACATATATATATTTTGTTCGCAACCTAAGGTTTAAAGTTTAAATTAATTTGCTCTGTTCTGCTTTAAAAACCCGACGAACTATATTCATACTGTCATTTAGGAAGCTTCTACTGCCAAGTTCAAGGTCAAGGGATTTGCATTGTTCCTGGTATGAGCGTTTTTTGCCCTAAGCGCAAAGCAAACAGTCTGCCCACCAGCTACCTCTAATAGCGTCAACAATAAACAGCTGTTCGTGGCTTCTGTCAGAAGATTCTCCGTTCAGAAAAAAACAGCAATCCCAAATTTCCGACCAAAGGCTTCTTACTCGTGACACCAATGCGTATCACCTTCTTGGCGAGAATTTTGGTAAACTGTCCGATGGTAAAGACAATACCAGAGCAACATAATTTACATGACTTATCAAAGTAAATAAATAAACCTTACGATAGCCTGTTTCTAAATGTAATATATAATTCGGCAACTGAAAAACTCTTTTAATAAAAAACCTCAACACTGAGTTGAGATTGGATGTTTTCCTTATAACTCCACTCCTGAGCACCTTAATACAGTATTTTATAGGCATCGGTACTTTATTGAAATTAAATAGTTTGTACCATACCGAATGTATGGTACATTCTCTGCAAGAGATTTTTACTTAAAATGTCATTCCCAAGAAAGTGTAGTTGTAACGAGTCGTCCCTAAATATTTATATTTTGATTACTACGTCAATCCGTTCACCTTTCTAAAACCACCTAGCCCTCGTAATAAGCCTATCGCCTCTTTAAAAATGTGTTAACTTATTTAAATTAACCGAAAAGTTCCAAGAGTTACATAATATTTTTTCTACATCATACCCTGGAGACCTGTAGCCGTTTGAGATACGAGAACGATGCCATCTGCATATAATAAAGTAAAACTCTTACCCCAAGTAAACCCGACGTTACAGCCCACACACAAAAATCCGACAAATAATTTGTAAAAACACAGAAAACAACAATGGACTCAAAACACAACCTTGTCAACTGATGTCTCGATTTTTGCGAGGTGGAAAAATAATATACTTCTTGAAACTATCTGAATTAAGATCTCTTTTTATAAATTACATTAAAAATCTGCACAAAACAACTCCGAACCGTTTTACAAAATTCATGTGAAACCCTGTCCAAGCCTGGGGCTTTGCTATCTTTCAAATTGTACAACACTACTTTCAAGTCATTTAAGGAGATATTAGCATTCAAAAAAATCATGTGGAATAAAAAATGGTTCAGCAATAGAATAGTCCAACAGCCAAAGGACTTGATTTTTAACAGAGCCTTAAAGTACCTACCAATTCCTCTGCCCTAATATTTGCAACTAGATTTCTATGTTTCTAAAACTATTAATAGCTTCTGAATATGTTTTGCCTTAACTACATTGACCTAAATCATTTACAATATTATTATTATAGTGAAATTTTGCATTCACCCATACATGTTTTATAATATTTACTGAGTTCAATGTACGCCATTTTAACCTGCGAGGAATTATTTGACGAAACAAACCTAAAAACTTGTATATTTACTTCTATGTTGTAGGCTATACATACGGTCTATGCCAAAACCTTAATTATCAGGAGCTCGGAAGAGAGATTTTACATGATGAATTATATCTTCAGGACCTAGAAATGTGACATCGCCCGTTTATATAATCTTCTATCCGCTTGTGTCCACTGCAATGAATTGCTATTTAAAGTGTCTTCAAGGTCTCGTTCTCTGTGTGTTTTATGACTACTTCAGCATCCTGGCAAAGGTTCTTGCAACCCAATATCAGAAGATATTTCTTGAAGTACTTTTGTTATCTTGGCAACCAATGAAGTAACCACAGTGAAGTTATCGTCATTGCTATTTGGGTACTCAAATCTCATTTTATAATTTATTTTTTATTTTACCCATTATTTATTTATATACTTAATTTATTATTATTCCACATACTTTTTTTGTTACTGCTTAGGTGTTTTACTGTTATACAATTTTATTTGGTTCTGATAGTGTTGTAATTATTTATATAAGTTGTAATTTATTTGTTTTGTTTTTTTTTTTGTTTTTTTGTTCACCTATCTATTTATATAAGTTATAATACATATATTTGTTATTATTGTGTAATCATTTTTTGTTATTAAATATGATTTATTTATCTTATATTTATCATATTGTAGTATTTATTTGAAAACATTTACCATATTAATTAAATGACTTCCTATTGAAATAAAATAACTAAAACATAGTCTCATGTAGACCTATGTCTTACTACTTAAAAATGCCACAACTGTTAAACAATTATCCTGTATTTTTAAAAAATGACAGGCATACTGACAAGAATACCAATGTTGCAACTCCTTTGGATAGGCCTACTTAGATAAAAGAACACTACAGATAAGATTTAGACTCTCCCTTTTTTTAAACAAGTTCCACTTCTTAAGATTGCAAATAAAGATTCACTATATCATGCTTAAAATTTCACAAACAAATGAACATGTTTCTGTAGCTAAATTTTACAAAAAATCCTTTAAAAAATCTAAGAGTACAGAGTCAAATCTAAATCTAAAAAGGTTTCTAGTTAAAATAGGTCCTTTATTTTGACCTAATGACCAATATTAAGCCAAAACAGTGTAAAAATAAAGCCATTATTGTTTCCATTAATGAAAACTGAAATAAAAATTCTTCTACTTTAAATAAGGCTGAAATTGTGTTGCTAGATCCTTAGTGAGAGTAGCCTAATGACTAGATCCCACACTAAACTTTTGAAAGAGGAGACAAACAGTTGGGTAACTTTCTATTGAGACCACCCCTTCAACAGTCAGTCCTTGCTGTTCTTTGTGTAGTGCAGTCTTGTGACTGATGGGGGTTTTTTCTAATCATGTTTATATAGTCTAAGCTTTGACTGCTCAGGCTTAGTTTAAGGCCTGGGTCCTTTCTGAGGTTAATATAGTTTAAGTTTCGTTCCAACGTGGCCCTACACTATGTTGATGTTTTTCACTCTTTTCATAATCTATATTTATCACTTGATAAGGGTAGTTCATTTGTGCTCTTGAAATGTCACGTATTAGTTTTATAAACACAAATGATGGTAAATGTCCAATATAAACCATAATAAAAAGTGATGATGGGATATTAAAGTTAGGAAATTGAGACATGATGCTAGAGGGCCTGTAGCGACAGGGAATGTGTAAGCAATATGACCAAGTTTAATTAGGAATACAAATTGAACAATCTAATATACACAACAATGGTGCATTTATTAAGTTGATGCTCTAAATATTTTTTTAACCTTGTTTTATGAAGTAAACTGTCTTGTGTTGTCGGAGTTAGACTTATGTAAGTTTAGACTATTAAGCCTGCCATGTAAAAACTACAGAGTGCTTGAATTGAAAACATAAGTTATATTTTGTCTTTCGTCTCTGTTGAAGTTAAATTAAAACTATATCTAGACAAGTTACAGGTAAAACACATGCTGAGTAAATACTTTATAATTAGAAATGTTGAAAGGAAACTTAACTAGTACTGGCTTGTTAAAAGTTAGTGCACATTACTCTCGTGTTCAGCAAATAATTTTAATATGAATAATGTTATGATGTTTAAAACTGGAAGGTCTGATGGTTATGTCTAATTATTTGATTTTAAAATAAATGGTAATTATTGAAATAAGGTAGCCATTGCAATATGTTATTTCCCCAAAACAATCAGATTTAGGACTATTGTAAAAAAGATAATATTTAGTTTTTTATGGTGGAAATGAAAAGCAACACACTGTAGTTATTGGGGCGAGTGGATAATACAAGAATCTAGTATACACAGCAATGGTGCATTAATTAAGGTAACACCCTAGCCGAACTTTTTTGGAAACTCTGTATATTACCTGTCAAATAATATGTCTCATGTCAGAGTTGGGCTTATGTTAGACTGTTATCATTTAAAAACTACAGAGTGCTTGTATTTGAAACCATATGTTATATTTTGTCTTTGGTCTTTGTTGATGTTAAATTAAAACTATTTTTAGACAAGTTACAGGTACAACACATGTTGAGTGCATGTTTTATAATTAGAAAGGTTCAAAGAAAATGTATGTAATGCTGGCTTGTTCAGAGTTGGTGCATATTAGGCCCTACTCATGAGTTCAACAAATAACTTAAAAATAAACAATGTTTTGAAGATCAAAACCATATGCTTGTTTCTAGGTCTAATGGTTAGGTCTAATTATTTGGCTTTAAAATAAATGGTATCAGTTGAAAGAAGGTAACCATTACAAATAGGCCTATAGTATGTTATTTTTGCCCATAAAATTATCAGATTTACGATTATTGTAAAAAGTTAAGAAAACATTAAGTTTTTTATGGTGAAATGAAAATCAACACACTGCATATATTGTGGGAGCTATTATTGCACGGATCTAGTATACTCAACACAGCAATGATGCATTTATTAAATTCATGCCCTGAGCAATAAATGAATAGAACTTTATTTTAACTAAGCTATCTTTTATTTTGGATGTTAGTATTATAATACAAAACTTAATTATATATGTTTTAAAGGTGTCTTTATAACGGATAGTTATAGTTAAATAACGAACACTTCAAGAAGGCGAAAATAGAATATATGAAAAATAACAAATGGTGAAATAAATTGTTATGCATAATTCAGTAGAAATTTAGGTAGGCCCTAACTTATCTCTGATAAGTCAAAACTCGGTTACATCCTTAAATGTTTTTTTTTTATAATCTTTGATCTCTACACAAAAAGTGTTATTAAACAAATTTGATGGAGGAAACACTTTCACATATCTCAACAAAAAATTATAAAATTGACCACCTAATCCTACCAAAGACTGCCATTTTAAATCTGTAGTCTAAATGATAGAATTACCCATACCCTATTATTGAATGAATGGAGATTTGTTTACAAACAAATCTTTGTTGTTTAGAACAGGTTAAGTTGGCTTGGAAATCAGTGGCGGATCTACGGGGGGGGGGGCTTTCGGGCTGAAGCCCCCCCAAAACCTCTATTTTTTTTTAATAAATGTATATTGTATAGCGATATATTTAGTTTGAAGCTCGTAAAATATATTCATTAGCAAGAATGACCTAATTTCACTACTACGTCTTCAATTGTATGATATCCGTTAACGTTTTAATACTTTGTATAATGTCTTAGTTACATTTACATTGCCTGCAATCAATCAACATAAAATATTTTGATTTTTGGGCCCGCTCCGATTATCTAGTTTCATTGAAACGATACGCGCACTATCGAGGACGCGCATACAGTGACTCAGCGGTTAAACTAAACGTGTTATTGTTTGTGTTGTGGAAATGTCTAAACGTAAAGAGACAAATATTTCGTGCTTCTTCAAGAACCCAAAGAAGAGTAAAAGTGAAGACGTTCACATGCAAGATGGCGCCGGCGCTGGTCCATCGACAAGTCTGAAAACCTTTAATATGAAACACACATTTTTACTCCATAAAACAACGTTAAACTACTGTTTTGGTCGCTTCATTATATGAAAGTCCTTTCACAAAATTTTCCCCCGTTCAGCCCCCCCCCCCCCAATAAAATTCTAGATCCGCCACTGGCTTGGATTATAATCATATTAAAATCAGCTTAGATTACATAAGTATGCTGTACAATTATTTTATTTCACTTAAAACTGCTAAAATAAATTTAAGTAGACCTATAGTTATGGCTAGATAATGATTTACTGAATTTCTGGGCACTTTTTACTCTAGGGAGCAAAATGGCACAAGTATTTCAAAGTTCCAACTGCAGGTGTTGAGTTTCTAGTGAAATAATAATATTGTAATTCAACCTTTAATATTTTTTTTTTTAATAAAAAATATGTGTCAGTCTCAATTATAATTATTCAATAAACAACATTTTTATTAAGAACTTTTTTTTCATTGAGGATTAGCCTACAAAGTTTTACCCAGTGCCATTTTGGAAAATTTAATTAAACCAAAATGTATATCATTACCAAAGTTAAACCATTTAATGGCCTATAGTACAGAGAAAATTGGAGACACCTGTAGCAGATAAAATATGGGAGCATGAAACTCAAGAAATGTGGAACTAGACGAATTATGTTGTTAAAATATTAGAAATTCAGTTAAGAATTACCACCTACACAGAGAATATTTTAAAATGCAACAACATAGAGGATGTAACACATTATTATATCAATTTTTGAAGGTTGATACTGAATTACATCCAACAAAAACATAACCATAACCCTAAAGTAGCGTACAGTGAAACTTTTTTTTTTTTAATGTAGCCTATCCATTCTGCTATATATATATATATATATATATAATAATAATAATAATAATAATAATAATATTATGGTATGATATAGGTAATAATATTATGGTATGATATAGGTAATGATATTATGGTATGATAGGGAATAATATTATGGTATGATATAGGGTTTTGCTTCTTCTTTCTAACTCTTTGGGTTTGGGATTTTTTTATGGCAATAACTCACCTGTGGTATGGTGGCAAAAAGGCCCTTTAATTTAAACGGTGGTTGGCTTGAGTGGAAGTTGGGGGTGTTAATTAGAAACAAATAGCACAGAAAACATCAATTTTGTCAGCTTTGTTTTGTATAGGCCCTATATATAAAGTAAAAACTAGACATTACAAAATTTAAAAAAAAAAATTCTGCATTTATGTAGGGCCTACACTTACAATACTGTAGTGATATATATCTTAAAATTGTAACCAACTATAGGACACAGGAAAGACTATCTAATGCTCGCACATACACAAGCATGGGTCTCTATAGGTTAATATTTAGGTCCACTTATTTTCAGCATTTCTTTATAATTTGACCCAAAAAAAAAAAATATAGGTACCCTAAATGATTTTACATTATAATCTAGTTTCCGTTATCTTCCAAGGCAGTGTTTTTGTTTAATCGATACAGTGGATCGCCATTGCACATTTTTCTCACACCTCACACCCACTATAGGCCTATACTCAAAACTAAAAATAAAAGATCAGTTGCACCTCAATTCTTTCCATAATTTTTTCTCCAAAATAAAACAATGTTGTAGCCTACATGAACAATGTTGTACAATGTAAAAGTAAAATAAGGTGCAAGACCAATTTTAATAATATATCATAACCTAACCTAACACATCATTACTGAACTTGATGTAAGTAGGCCTAATACTCTCAACTATTTCAAAGCATAACACAGACTAACCAAAAAAGAAGTGAGATCCGGTAGTATTCATCTGCCATAACAACAATACAAAAACACTGCCTTTTTAGATAACAACTAGGCCTATAATGAAAAACCGATTTATAGTTCCAAAACATAGTAGGCCTACTCTCTGCAATCGTAAAAAAAAAAAAAACATACTTTTATAAATATGCCCGTTCAATTTATATCAAAGAAGAAGCCCCATAGCATGCGATAATGCCACAGTTCAAAAATTGGGTTGAGAAGTTGTAGTTTCGTGGATTCAAGTTCAGAATGCAAAAGTGTAAGAGGTATCAGAGTATAAAATGCGGTATGTTGTCCTTAAAGTTACCAGAAGTGTGCTTTCGATGGCTGCACTAGAACCTCTAACTTCTGAACTTCAAACCAAACCATGAAGATGGGTTATCTAGCCCACATATAGTAGGTAAAATCAACATAGGGTATAACTTATAAATCCAGAATGGTTAATAATTGACTATACCTAATTTAACTTGTCATAGATGTCAAATATTCATTGTCTGGATTGTAAATGTTACACTGATCTTCTCTAAATTTAATAACACTGCCAGTTCCACATACTCATAATTTAATTACTTTTGATTCCGGCATAATATTCCCATCTATAAGGCCTGTATTTCCATGTATCACTTATAGCCTACTGAATGTAAAACATATTACAAGGTAAAACATGCTAGAATAATATTTTTTAATAAAAATTTACCTCACTTATCATGAAATAAATAAAAATATAAGTCTATGCCAAATTCATTTAGTAGCCCTATAAACCTTAGCCTAGGCCTACATTGAAAAAGGAAGATAGTATTTTTATAGGGGAAATTTACTTTTACACAATAAAAAATTTTAATGAAAAGTAGCAAATCCACATTTATATATAGCCTACTCTATATATTGCAATGGGTAGGCTATTCAGAAATTTCATATTAATTTAAAATGGTCACTTTTATTTAAAGGCTATTTTAAAAGAAACTAAATTCAACCGTTTCGAATTTTGATATAGCCCCTAAATATTAGCCTACATAAGAATCTAATTTTTAACCATTAAAAATTCAAACATAAAATTACAAAGCAGTGATTAACATCAATGATACTTTGACTATATTTTAACCATTGAGATAAAATAAATATCTAAAAGACAACTACTATCAATTTAAACTAGCCTATTGTATCATGACGCATACACATTGAAGTCATAATAGCTTATTCTATTAAAATATGACAATGTTAATTATAATGTCATTATTATATATGAAACAGTATTTCATGTAAATAATAACTGAACTATTCTAAAAGTAGATCCTTGCCTAACCTAAACTGTCTTTGATGAAAAGACATTTTATATTAGCCTATTTCTTAATATTCCTACTCCCGGCAAAGTAAAATTATTAACAAAAGTTATATTACCCATGCGCTATTAGTCCGATCAATAATTGATATCTTACTAGTTGATAGACGTAGTCACTTAATGTGTGATATGTATCTAGTACCTGGACATCTGTAATTACTTCAGTATCAGTAATTCCCTAGACTTTACATAACCTAATTTTATGAGAATTTGGTACTTTCATTTATAATTTTTACAGTAGCCTAGCCTACTAAATGAATTTGGAAAAAATTTTTTAATAACTTTAGATCAATGTATTAAACTTATAGGCCTACCTATTTTCCTATGAATGGGGATTCAAATACCTGAACCTCCCACATGTCTCCTAAATAGTCATGTGTTACTGTATTCAAATTTAGACAATCTATCGTAATTTAACAGTATCATTTAGCCAATTCCACATTACCTAAATTCCACACCCCACAATTAATTCATCTAGGCCTAAACTACTGTTATAAAAGACGGCAGCAAAATTTGTACTCTGGGGTAAAAAGAGTGTCTAAAAATTCTTGTTTTATGAGTAATTAATTGAAAACGCTACAAAATGTCTCTTGACAATACAATTGAAGATCCATTGTACAATAAAAACAATAGGCTATACAAATTGAAAAAGTGAGGTCAATAGCATACTTCATTAATACCAGTTTCAATATTCTCATTATCGCTTGATATTGTTGCGAAGTTTCACAAAAAGATTGTGTTATGTTAAGAAATATTATAAAAACAATAGTTTGCACGGTAATTATATAGCAGAGCTGCCTCACTTCAAAATCAATTTTTATGGGTTTTATTCGTCAAATAAATGTTGGAAAAATATTTTATTATCGAAAAAAAGTGTCGGAAAGATGATTACATAATATAATTACACAAGAAAATCTTAATCAGAGTCAAATTCTGCTGCAAATTCAGTAAAAGAGGAATTTATTGAATTTAAATGTATTTCACTCGTAATTCGCCATAAATGATGAAAACGAGTATTATACTCATTGTACTTTCTTTTAAACATAAATTCGGCTATATGGCCATGGAAATGTTGTTTTGAATTTCCATATCGCGGCACATTTCCTCGCACTTCCCTCTATTGACGTTCAATTGTCTGCGTATGTGCTTCAGTGTACGCATATGTAGGGCTGTATTATTATATGTCACGAAAGGTTTGGCCAGGTTGCTATATATATATATATAACCACCTGGCCAAACCTTCCGTACGTTTATTGAAGTGAATGTCATGAGTATGAAAGATAACACAGAGTTAATTTTTTCACGAAAAAACTACTTGTGTAATTGTATCCGACACTTTTTTTCGATAGTAAAATATTTTTCCAACATTTATTTGACGAATAAAACCTTTAAAAATTGATTTTGAAGTGAGGCAGCTCTGCTATATAATTACCGTTTGCACCACTGTTAATGTTCACATTTATTAATTTTTAACAATTTTTGTATAATTTGGAAAATAAATATAGTAGGCTATGTTATATTGAAAAATCGAGGATACAAGGATATGCCACATTTACTACAAAATGTTCAAATCACAAAAAATAACCTACTATGCAAAATACTTTTTAAAAAATAAGTGGTAAATATCTATTGTACGTTATCATTGTTTTTTTATTATTAAAAATTATAAAATCCTTAACTATTTAACTTGTATTTAAATAATCAGTTCATAATACTTGTCGGACGAAAAGTTTATTTCACAATATTCATTGTCAATAACAAATTCAAAACAAGGTAATCTAGATGTTGTTAGGTTATAACGTGTTAACTAGGCTAATTTGTAGTTTATTTCCAAACAATGACATCTGTGTCGGAAGACACTTTTCAAGTAACAAAAAATATTATTTAGTAGAAATTAAGAAATATAAAAGTACGAAATCTAACATTAGTTACTCGATAACTACGTTCGTCAAGTCAGTCAATGTCAATTGAACCTTACATCACTCTTTGAGACCTAGTAAAGGAACTCAGGTCTAGGAAGGTAACTATATATATATATATATATATATATATATATATATATATATATATATATATATCCTAACTAAACCTAGTAAAGGAACTCATCATCATATATGTATTATTTATTAGCCTATAAACTATAAACTCATACAGTGTAGTGATATTTAACCTGTCAAAAGACATGTAATGCGCATGCGTCCAACGGCAAGCTAATATCGGAACCTCACATGGTCTGGAATTTGCCATTGACAAATAATATTTATAATATTAATAACATATAATAATATTTATATATGTTTAAATAATAAACATCAAGTTATAACACAAGTTTGAGGAATGTAGTCTTAAATATTATCGTAGGATTTCATTATCAGTTTAACGTAATAACAGCTAGATTCCCTTGTTTTCAATTTGACAGTAAAAAATTGCATTTAGGGACTTGAAAAGAATCTTCCGACAAAAAATATAAACCGATTGTTTGAATACAAGGTAAATACTTAACAATTTTATAATTTTTAATAATAAAAAACAATGATAACGTACAATAGATATTTACCAAATAAGGGTAAATGTTTACTTTAAGATGGTGCTTTATTTTCCGGATTTTATTTTTTTATTGTCTACTACATATCTTACTTCTTAAGAATAAATAATGTTTTCCTTGCGCAGATCACTATTTTTCATTGAGAAATCACAATCTAAAAACTATAAAAAATCTGAAGTATTTATAGGTTAGACATAATGGCAAATGTTCACATTTAGGCTACGTCCCGTATGTTACTGTGAATCCTCCATATTAATAATCTAATTACAAATTATTAACTTCAATAAACATACAAAAGGCAACCTGGACAAACCTGTTGTGATATGAAATAGCGATCTAGCGTAGTCTCATTGTGAATGTGCATGCGTCAAACCATACGCTATTAACATTGCCATTATGTTTTAACCAATAAATACGTTAGATTTGGTCATTTTTGGATTGTGATTTTTTAGTGAAAAATAGTGATCTGAACAAGGAAAACATTATTTATTCTTAAAAATTAAGTATGTAGTAGACGATAAAAATTTGTTTTCGAAAAATAAGGCGCTACGTTAAAATAACATTTACACAAATACATAGGACTAATAAGCAATTGCAAAGAAAAACACAGTTTCTTGTAGGTACCATTAAATTATATTCCTGATACCCTATGCCTGTATATAACAGTTGGCAATTTTGTGGTAAATTATGAATTTTAAAGTACTAGTATCCATCAGATTTGTTTACAATTCAAAATTAGGCCTATTAAAAGTTGTATGGGAATAGAACTGTAATAGTAGGCCTATAGTAAAAAATAAGAAAATGAGGTAATTAATTTCTCATTCACAGTAGAGAATTGAGATGCTGGTGACTGGAAAAAAAACTTTTAAATTAGGACTATATTTTAAGATGTGTTTCTGCTATGTAATTTGTTTAAAAATATATTGTTAAATAAGCTATCCCTAGGCCTTCAATTAATAAAACTACCTAGGTGAGATCTATATAAACTAAAAGTGGACGAATCATATAAGCAAACTAGGCTCGGATGGATTTTATATCAACAATATCTAACCTTAATTTTATGTGAGCATTTTATAAATGTTATCATGCTAGACATATCATAGGCACATCTATAAGTTAGATGAGTAGACCTTAAAAAACAAACACTTATTTATTTAGAGAACATGCTCAACAAGCACAAACACATCTGGTTATAAAGCGTATATCTAATTCAATAAAACAAATTTAATTGAAGTCTTGATTCAATGTTTTTTTTATCGGTGGGGGTTGAAAAAATTAATAGCCTATTTACTATTTTTGAAGAAACTGTGTCGTATCATGGGAGAGTATAAATTAAAATTAAATGAAAATTATTAACATTCAATAATGATAAATACTAACATTAGCCTAAAACAATTTAAATTAAAACATAAACCGGTGAAATTAACTTACCCATTTTAATATATGAAAAGCTGCAAACAGGCTATTCTTAGACCTAGATCCACAACACACAAGCTATTGAAAGTTTATTAGCACACTAAATATTTCGCAGAATCACAACTTTCTGTCAAAAATTATATAAAATACCTACCACTCGGTACCACTTTAATCGAAAAACACAAACAATATTATGTATCTAGACGTACTCAGGACCGAGTTAACCGCTAACCAAGGCTATCAGCCTTGACCACTACCAACAGTACCAACATAACTTTGTGAAAGAACCAATGACGCAATGAACAGTACAGTACTGCGGCTCTTCAGCGAACCTTCTTCCATTGCCAACATAACGAAAAAATTACCTATCCATGTGAAACTCCTCTGTCACATAGATTTCACTACTTCTCAACAATAGTATTTAGCCTTTTGCAATTCAACTAAGTGAGATATACATATAGCCTGTATTATTAATTGTGCACTCGGATACTCTGAGTTTAGAAACCGAACTGTTGAGACGTGTTCTCAGTGATTATTAATTATAATTATTTTGGTTCCCGTAGAATATTGATTGTAATTAATAAGTAACATTTTTTGTTGCTTATTTTGGATATTAGAACTAACAGAATTATTGATGTATCTTATATTTACGTAAATAACAAAGTAAAAATCTCTGAATAGTCTACCAATAACTTAACAAATTTCCTGGACCCGGCCGTGGCGGACGGTCTAATCTCATGTGGTCGCCAGCAAATTTCGGATTTGGAAAATGAGCAGTCAGTAGAGTCCATTATCGAAGATACAAATAGTTCAAATTATGATTTAAATGCAGAAGATATGGATTCGAATAACACTAATAAACGTAAAAGGGATTATGTAACACCCAACTATAGTAATATTCAAGAAAAGGTTCAATACATCCACTTTCTAAAAAAATTCATATACAAAGAGTTAGGTTGTATAAGCAGTACACTGAGGGGCCATATTAAGTGATAATTAAAAGTAAAGATATGACAATGAAAGTAAAGACAAAGTTAACCCTTTTATAAAATCATAAAAAACATCATACGGCATTGATCATATTAAAAGATCTGGTAAAAATCTAACCGTTATTTACAATAAATATAGATGTGCTAATATAGTAGCACATCTATATTGCTGCTAATAATTTAATAGTCACAACACTAAAAATAATAAACAGTTTTTGTTCCATCAAATAGAGTTATATGTGTAGGAGTAGTATTTGCAGAAGAAGATGTTACAAAAGAAGAAATATTACAAGAAAGTTATAGTATTTATAACATTCTGAATTCACAAAAATCAAAAAAGGAACTAGTAAGTACACATTTCATCAAAATAATTTTTGATAGCGAAAAATTACCTGAATATATTATACTTAATTATGTAAAAATTAACATAGAACCCTACATACCTCCCGTTAAACAATGCTATAATTAATTGTTTCACTTTTAGTCATGTTGCAAACTCACCTCAGATTTGTAGAGTGTCTGGGGATATATATCATATAGATGAATGTACTAAACCCCCCAAATTTAATTGTACAGGTCCTCATATTAGTAATAGTAAAGGATGCTCAGAATACATTATACAAAAAAAATAATAATAATAAATCTTGAACATATGAGTATTTTCAATGAATCCTTCCAGTTAGCTAGTCAGTTCCATACAGCAGATCAACATTATTTAAATCACAACAGAATAACTTATAAACCAAAAAGGTTTGCAGAAGTAACAAAATGAAAATTACGTAGTGAAGAGGAATTCTCGAACTTACCTTCTTCTTCATATCAAAACTTCTACCATGAGAAAAGATTTTCACACTTATCTGTACAGGAACATCCTGATAATAATTATGAGCATCATATAAGTAAAAGAGAATATACAATGCCCCATTATACTGCTAAATCATTTAGGACAGAAAATAATGGTAAACCTAAAAATAGTTCACAGGGCGATGTAAATTTAGGATCAATGAATAACAAAAAACATATACTTAACCCAACTTTTAGTGGGAAAAAATTTAAAAAAAAAAATATCAGCTGAATTTTTTAAGAATATATTTTAGAGGATAATACAAAAATTAAACACCAGAGTGTTCTAAGCACACTTCCATTACCAATACAAACTAACAATAAGATGAAGAGTAGGACACAATAAATCTGACAACAATATAACTCTACAAAATGACATTTGATAATTTTAATATTTTTCAGTGGAATGGAAGGTCATTAAAGCCCAAATGGCCTGAATCTATCAATACTTTTATTCACCATACAATTCACATTGGAATTATACAAGAAACTTGGTTGACCTGTGAGGATAAATTGTCTGATACCAATTATCATTCGGTTAGGTTAGATAGACTAGATGGGTATGGGGGTGTTACCTTCATATTACAAAAGTCAATAAATTTCGAAACTATAACTGAATATAGTACAAATTCTGCACAAATGATAGCCATCCAAATTAAAAATCTTAATAAACCATTAAAAATATACAATATTTATTGTACAAATAAAAAAAATAGATAAGTTCTGGCATAACCTTTTCTCCGTAGATAGTGGTTGTACAATTATCTGTGGGGATATGAATGCACATCATCCATTTTGATTGCCCAATAAAGCAGATAGTAAGGGTAATATAATATTTAAATAATATAGTATTTCCGACTTTATATTACTATGATAATAATTACACTACCACACCAAGTTTATATAATAAAAAAAAAATCAACAATTAACCTTACATTTATAATTCCAAACTTATACCCATCTTTAATAAAATGGGAAGTCGATAATAATGATGAAAATTAGGAAGTAATCACTACCCTATTTACATTCAATTAAGAATAGAACATAGATTAGACAGAGCAAATAATTTAGGTCATAATCAAAATTGCAATTTTTTTAAAGTTATACTTCTTTGCGCTCGTTGGGATGGGGTATTGGTCGAGAACGCGTCACGCTAAACCTGAGAAAAATCAACGATTTCGCCCGAGCGTTCACGACTGCCGCCGAGTCTACCCGAACGCTCTCTTAGTCCCTTGTTTGTTTTACAACGTTTTCAGACTCAAACTAGTAACCAATGCAAAACTATAGCACAAACTTTCTCACATACCCATAACTTTCTGAAGAGTTAAATAACAAATATTCAGAACTTATTAGAATTAACTAATTGTTTATTCTCTTTCTATATTATATTAAAACTAAAAATCTACGAAAAATATTGCACTAACTTTCTCAAACTCATATACATAGTTAAACTAAAATCAATGCAAAAATATTACACAAACTTTCTCACATACCCATACATATTAAAACTAAAAATCTACGAAAAATATTGCACTAACTTTCTCAAACTCATATACATAGTCAAATTAAAATCAATGCAAAAATAATGCACAAACTTTCTCACATACCCATACATTTTAAAACAAAAAATCTACGAAAAATATTGCACTAACTTTCTCAAACTCATATACATAGTCATACTAAAATCAATGCAAAAATATTGCACTAACTTTCTCACATACCCATCCATATTAAAACTAAAAATCTACGAAAAATATTGCACTAACTTTCTCAAATCACATACATAGTTAAACTAAAATCAATGCAAAAATATCGCACAAACTTTCTTACATACCCATATATATTAAAACTAAAAATCTAATCAAGTCACAGTAACAATCAATGCAAAATATAATTAATAATTATATTACATTTATTGTTGATCAAAGTATAACTTCCACCGTCTGGTCCGACGCAGACCCAATTTTTTTTTTTAATTAAAAAGGCCAACCGGTCGCAATATACAAGTATGATCCAGGATAAGGTTCAATATATATATATATATATATATATATATATATATATCAAATTTACTAACACATATGCAATTAGAAAAAATATATGATATTATATTGGAAACTATAATGGAAACAATTCCAAACTTAAAAAATTTTAATTGTAAAAATAAATTAGGGTTCTCACCCAAACATTGGTGGAGATAGGAATCTTCCCTTGCAGTTGCACAGTGAAGGTTAGCTTTTAAAAATTTAAACTTGATATATGTCTTTAGTTAATTATAATAAATATCAAATTGCTCAGTTTAAGGCTATAGAAACCATTAGAATTGCTAAACAACATGGTTGGGTAGAGACATGTCAAAAAAATTCAGTAAAACATACTTACACTTATCTCTGGAAAATTGTGAATAAATTAAAAAATAAGCCAATTCCAATTAATTTAGTCATTGAAAATAATGAAGAATTAGGTGAAAGGTTTTTAAAACATAATTTCAGACTATGTTCTTCAGAATTCTGAAATAAGTTCACCCCTAATAACAGAGACAAACCATTTTCTTGAAGTAGATTTTTCAATGAATGATCTTAAATTAGTTATTTTATCTAAGGAAGTATAGATGGAATAAATTACACTATGATTAAGAAACTCTTCGATAGGGTTCGTGAAATTCTTCTAAATATATGTATAATGATATATGGAATGGTAAAATAAAAGTTCCATCCAGATGGAAACATTTTAGGATTATAGCTTTATTGAAAACATGGGAAAATAAAAAAAGAAGAATCTTCAAATAGACCAATTTCATTAAGAAATAGACCAATGGTCTCAAGAAAGAAAACACTAAATCCAAACAATAATAATTACTTTCTGTGAAGACAACATATACCAATAGTGGATAATCATAGACTATTAGGAATTTTAGTTTATAGAAAACTTACATTTAAGCCTCATGTTAACAATTTATCCAATGTCAAAATGATCTAAATATTTTGAAAATAATTATTTATTTGTGGTAGAAGGGGTGTACACCCAGATTTTGTCCTAAATGTTTATAAAAGTATTATTTGCTCTAAGTTGGATTATTCCTGTTATTTAATTGGTCACTTACCTAATTTAATAGTCACTTTAATAGTGTTTGAAGCAAATTAGATTGAATACAAAATCAAGCAAAGAGAATAATTAAAGGTGCTTTCAAAACTTCTCCAATTATAGCCCTGCAGACAGATACTTCAATAATGCCATAGAAATGAGACGTACATCTAGCATATAACAAACGTATGTATCTTAATTTAATGATAAAAATACACCCTTATTGGAGAAAAAAGAAAAATCCATTATACACTTCAACACTAAAATCAGTCAAAGAAGTTAACCTTGGCTATATTGATGGAAAGACCAGACTTCACTAGTTACAAAGAATTTGATATGCCTTTCGCTATGGTAAATCATACATTTTCATATATTGTAAACATTGAAAATGAAAATATTAATAAAAAAACACGAACACTCTAAGTCTAAAACAAATTTTTAACAACTAGGCTATATAAACATAACTTTTGAGGACTACATATTTGTTTACACAGATGGTTCAAGAAATAGTAGTAGGGCAGGTGCTGCCTTTTACATACCACAACTAAATAAGAGATGCAAGTACTGTACGTATTAAATAAATATATAATAAGTTAATTCTGAATTATACGCAATATATAAAGGTATACCATTTATAAATAAACTAGAGCCTATGAAATAGTATGTACAGATTCACAGTTAGCTATTTTGGAATTAGATAGTATTTGGAAAGGCATTAGTGGTAAATGGAATAATAGTAACAATTATTAAGCAAATACAAAACAAAGTGAAAGACCACAACAATAAAATTGTAAATTATTATCTTCTAATGCTAAAATTGTATCTTTCGATGTTAAAAGTCTTTTTACATGCATACCTATTAACGACATAATTAACAATACCAATGGTGATACAGTACTTAATAATGAATTAAAAACAGCCATAGGAATTTTGCGTTAGTCAAAATTATTTCAAATTTAGTGATAAGTTTTATCAAGAAATAGAAGGGTTGTCAATGGGTTCACCTTTGTCACCCCTTCTAGCAGTAATTTTCATACCTGATTTCAAAAATAATTTATTTGGTAAAGACATTCCTTTGTTTAGGAATATAATTTATTGGTACTGTTATGTTGACGATGTTTTGTGTTTGTTTAGTGGCACTAATAGACAGTTAGACTCTCTACTAAAATCTTTAAATTATTCTGTAAATAGCAACATTAATTTCCCGGACTTTAACATTAATATCACTGATAGTTATCATAAATTTAAAATATTCAGAAAACCAACCTATACAGATATAGTAATACCTGCTGATTCTAACCATCCTATCAGCCATAAATATGCTGCTTTTCACAGCATGATACATAGTTTATTGTACCTCTCTCACCTAAAAACTTCAATGATGAACTGAATGTTGTTAAACAAATTGCTGTTAATAATAAGTATGATGTTAGCTTAATAAATAATATTTTAAGAAAGAAGTTAAAGTGAAGAGCTGAAAATTTAGTCTACTCTTCCCATAAAATTATAGCATTGAAATAGTTAAATATTGTAAATTATCTTATATCAACAGAACTAGTTATAAAATCAGTAACTTTATTTCAAATAAATGTAATCGTAGTCGCCTTTTATTGTACAAAAAAAAATCTAGGAAAATTTTGGGTAATAATAAAGATAAAAAAAATGTTAGAAAATAGTGGAGTTTATAAAATATCTTGTCAAGATTGTGACTCTGAGTACATAGGTCAATCAGGTAGATCTATAAAAGTTAGAATTAAAGAACATGTAAATAGTTAGAAACATGACTATAGAAACTCTAACTTTGTTAACCACCTTTTGGACTCAGGTCATAATTTTGATCCTAAATTGAATGTTAAACTCTTACATATAGAAAATAAAAGCAATAGATTGAATAATTTAGAATGGTTAGAAATAAATAGATCTATTTCACTTAGGCCTATTTTCAACTTAAATGACCAAATTGTATTAAATTATTCACCCCTTCTAAAACCTATCCTTAACATAGTTCATCAACCTTCATCTATTTGTTAGGTCATTCCCCTTACCCTTCCTGATGTCTCTTATTGTATTTCAGTTTCCTGTTAGTTGTATTATGTATAAATTGTTGTCAGTACTTGTTAATTATCAGTTGCCCGATGATGGATGATGTCGCAAGGCGAAACAATTGTAGCTTATTTATATTATTAAATAATTTTGAAACTTTAGCTTTATTGCTTTATTTAATCCTTTAATATGAAGTTTCAACAAGAAATATCTGGTCTTACATTAAATATAATAAAACAATACTTACAACATTGTGTCTTAATTGTTCACAATCTAAGCCAGAAACTTTTGAACATTTATTGCTAGATTGTCCTAAATTTGACTTTATTAGACACCAATGTTTTCAGAAAATTAAATCTATAATTGATAATAACTTCTGTAATGAATTTAGGGAATTAATAATCCATAATGACTTATCAACTTATAATCACATAAATCAATTTTTACAATTAGGTAAGATAACATTATAAATAAAACATAAATAATAAAACCATTAAAACAAGTCGCACATTTATGTATCTCCTAATCGTGGGATTCTTCTTCCGTGGTCCTATCCCGCTTCGGGAGAGGTAGCCAGATGGAGTTCTGGCGAGAAGATTATCCTAAAACATATTCCCGCCATAAAATATTTGGCTAGAAATTTGATTAATAATTTCAATTTATCAGTAGACAATGTTAGTAATAACCAATGACCAATGTTTTTCTTGCTAGGGTGTGTTGGTGATGTGTCCAGAGTGATTAGGTTATTGAAGAACAAAAAAACCACAGATATTGATGGGCTTAGTACGTGACTCATCAAACAGTGTGTTCAAGAAATTTCTGAGCCTCTTATGGTTTTGATAAATTCATCATTCTCCACTGGAATATTTCCATGAAGATTAAAATTAGCTAAGGTTACAACATTATAAAAAGGTAATGTAAAAAATATAAATAACTACAACCCTATACCTGTATTGTCTGTGTTCAGTAAAGTTTTTGAGTGTTTATTTTTGAAGAACTTGGTAAATCATCTTCAAAAATGTAACATTCTGTATGAAGGCCAATTTGTTTTTCAAAAAGGAAAATCTACAATAGATGCTACAGTCCAGTTAATGGATTATATTGTGGAGAGTCTTGATAGTAAGTATAAAGTTTAAAACATATTTTTTAGATCCCTTCAAAACATTTGGTTGCTTCAAAGTTCAACTTTATGTCCTTGCTTAGTAAATGTAAAAAAAATAGGTATTCGAGGACAACAATTGTCATGGCTAAAATCATATTTAAATAATATAACTAAACATGTTAGTAGGTTGTCAGATAAGTCAGAGTTGACAAGTAGTGTCCCTCAGGGATCATGTGGATAAATTAATTCAGTTTGCTGATAACACAAAATGAAATATTCTAGCACAATCTTTATATGATTTAGAGCTAATAGTTTCTTTACAAGTCGATGCTATTAGTCAGTATCTAAGTAACAAATTAATTATCTATATACTCTAGTAAAACCAATTAGGCTATATACATTTTAAATTAAAAGAATATTTTAATACCAAACTAAAATCAGGTTGGGAAATACTGGACTTGAAGAAGCAACTCAACAAATTTCCTAGGTCTCTTCTTTATTTATACACTATCATGGATGATTTTCATATTGACTATATCAATGCTAAAATTAGTAGTAGTCTATTTGCACTAAAAAAATTGAAACACTATTGTAATGCTTAGATACTTATAACAGCTTACTATGGGTGAATATAGCCTTTTCTGAAGTATGGAATTGTATTGTGGGGAGATTCCTCTTTTCAGAATGTGTATGAGTATTTGTTCTCTAAATGAAAGCCTTTAAGTTAATTGGAGGAATTTCTAAAATTCGATCATGCAGAGAAGAATTTAAATCTTTAAAAATATTCAATCTACCTTACGTTTATATATTTGAAACCATTCTTTATTTTAAATTTAAATGTGAACACGTCCAAAATACAAACTTGCACAGTTATTGTACTAGACTAGCTTGTTATATTGTGCTAAACATCACAGAATACATTTATTTAGAAAAACTGGCTTCAAAAGCTGACTTGCAATTTGTGAATAAGCTTCCATCAGATTTTGTGAAGATAAATGATTATAAACACTTTACAACCTGATACAATTACTGTTGTCAAAATTATGATACTCTGTGGAGGAGCTTGTGCAGCACTGCTGACATGGTTGTAGAGAGCCCCCTTGTTTCAAATTGTTATTGTTATTATAGTGCATAGGATATTGTTATATAATGTTTTTTTTTTAATATATGATTTATTGATCTAGTTTATGCATTTTTATTGTATTTTATTATATGGTAATGTAATTATAATGTGATGACGAGTGTTATACAATAACTGTATTTTCTCCAAGACTAATAAATAATAAAAAAAATTTAAAAAAACATATAGGATTCCTAAAAACATCACATTATTAACATCCTAAGTTTTCTTAAGATTATCTTGATTAAATATAAAGGTTATGTCTTGAGTTTTATTTCTATTCTTGAAAAGACCATTGTTTACAAACCATTTGGATATTAATCAAAAGAATTAAGTTTTAACAGATACAGTTTTTCATAATCCTAACTATAATTTAAAATAGTGATATCATGAGTACATACAATAATTAATTGTCTTTGAAAATTTAAGTGTTTTACTATCATCATTCATTATTACAAAAGGCAAAATAGGCCTAAGGACAGAACCTTGAGGTATTCTAACTTTAATATTTGTTATGCCAAATAAATTACCCTCAACATCTACAACCTGCTGCCGATCACTAATATATGACTTAAAATTTTTTAAGTGATCACCACAAATTCTATGTAATTCCATCTTTTCTAATAGAATTTCATGCTCTACACAGTAACAAAGCCTTGCTCAAATCATACAGAGTGGCCTGATCAAAGATATCTTTATCTTTCAATTCTAAAATTATTTTCACCAAGTCATCCACTGCATTTGTCGTAGACTTACCTATAATCATACTGACTAGAGCTAAAAGGTCAAACATTATTTTAAGAAAATTAAAAGTTAGAATTTTGAGTATAGTTTCAACAATTTCGATAAAACTGGCACAGATGAGATTGGACTATAATTTTAAAGCAAGTTTTGTCTTCCTTTTTGCAGATTGGTATTACTCATGACAGCTTTAACAACTTTGAAAAACATCCTTTCTTAATACAATCAGTAATACTAATTACAAGAGGGAAAGCAATATAATTAATTTTTTCATTTCCTAAATAATTAGTAATACCTACAATTGGAACTTTTAAAGTTTTTAACAACCTTTATTACTTCATCATGTGACATTTCCTTAGTAATAATTCACAACTGGCTCATTTAACCTTCTGAACTGCCTGAACTGTTTCGTGTGGATTGGATAGAACTTTCATTGCAAAATGTTCAACTGATGTTCAAAGTAGATGTAATCATCAAGAGAAATAGCACAATGTATTTTCTTAAGTTATTTATGTTTGTCACTGTACTGATAACTGTCTAAGCTGCTTTACACTTGTTTTCAGATTTTATTATATACTTTTCATTGGCTATTTACTTTCCTTGTTTTATGGCTTACCTGTATATTTTTCTTTGCTCTCATAATTGTTGAAATGAGAGGTCATCCTTTCTATTAAGTTATGAAAAAGGATGACACATTTTAAAATATTTTTTATATCATCTGAATACCAGCTCTTTATTAAAGTTTTTCTACATTTTCTTATTTTTAATTTTCTTTTTTGTTAATAAAAACATTTATTTAAAATATCTAAGAATATATTGTAAAAATGCTCGAAATGTTTTCCATTATTTTCAGAATTTAATAAGGTACTCCAATCTTTCAATCCTAACATTTCCTTTAAATAGTATAACTCATCTATTTTGCCTAAATTCTCCCAAGTATTTGTTCTTTTTGTAACTAAATGATCTTTAAATTTTATTTTTAAAAAAAGATCAGAGTGGTTTGAGAAAGCAGATATTCTATTATTATCTTGGTGTATTTCTGTTATGATATTATCTAAGCAATCATTAAGATGGGTCGGAATTGCATTAGCACCAAAAAATGTTCCTTTGTTTTAAAAGATTTTGAAAACATAAAGGACTGTAACATTAAATTCCACATTAAAATCACTACAAATAATAATATTGGATTTATAGCATTTTAAAATTCATAATAAATTGTTAACTTGCCGTAAAAACATTAAGGATTACCATTTACAGAATGGCACATTACAACACAAATTAAATTAAGATGTGGAAAAGATACAGCTGTAACCTCAAAATTAAGTTCAACACAGAAATTATTACAATCAATCAGTGTAAAATTTATATATACTCCTTTACAAATAACTCCTCTGGTTATTTTTGTGCATCAATAATAATTTGCTAGAACAAATTCTTCAATCTTAATCCAAGAAAGTTTAGATTTGTCAACCAATGTTCACTAAAACATATACACAATCATATTTTCCATTTGCCAAAAAGATATGTATTTCATCAATTTTATTTCTCTGGCACTATATGTCAACAAAAAAATGTTTAAATTTATTTACTGGATTGGTTCTAAAAAAACCCTCTTTCTCACTGCAGTCCATTGAACCTATTTGTATTTGTGTGCCTTTATATGATTTTTTGATTTGTGTTTAATAATCTTATCTGCCATAATTTCTTTCCTCTGTGATTTAAATGCATACCATTTTGTGTGAAACACACACGAGGAAGGTTAGTACAGTATCAATAAAACTTGCATTACTATGTGCCAACTTGTCTTCTTAATTTTTCTATTTATTTTATCAATATCTTTGTTGATGTATGATGTTGGAATACGGTCATATAGCTCAAGGGAATACGAAAAATTATAATATGAGTGTTGCGTAAACTACCAACAGTTTCTCTAATATGTTTGACACAAGAAAAAGCTTCATCGCAAACCACATCATTTGACCCAGTTTTGTTTAGTAAATTTGGAAAATTTTTATTTTGCATTTTCCAGTACTTAATGTGCCTTAGCATTAGGCTTAACCCTCTAACTGGTAAACATCACAATTGTGACACAATTTGGTCTTTCCAAACTGACAGTGTTGCAATTGCGACGCATATGTAAACGTTCACTAAAGCGTCATATTGACAACTTCCAATATTCTCAATTTTGGTAGTAATCATTAGTTGAGATTTTGATCTTTATTTTTTATATCAATAATTGTAGAATATTTAGTTTTCAAACCTTGAATTAGCCTAATATATTGGTTGTTATACTCTTCAGTTGGTGTCAACATTTTCTTAGTTGTTGTTTTGTTTCATCAGTGTTATTAGTTTGTGTTGTGATCATATAACTTAAATAATTAATATGCCTGGTAATCGTTGCAGATCAAGTGATATTTATGAGTTACTCAAAGACAATGATGATGTTTCTTCTATAGAATGAGAAAATAACTATGGCTGGAAAGTGACATTTCTGTGGAAGGTTTACCATTTAATATTTCATTGAAAGATTCTTCATCGGAACATGATGACGATTAAGAACCTATTTAAGATGAATTAGACAGTGAGAGTAAAACAAATGAATCTGTTATTATTACTGAACCTCAAGTACACTAAAATCAAAACTAAATTAAAATGTACCCTCCCGAACCTGAGATTGATGTTGCACAAAAGTTCATACTGGAATAAATAACTTCCCATCAAGGAAGAGTAAATATATTTTGTTCATTTAACCTGTTTTTTATCAATTTAATTTGGAAACTTCTCGTAATATAAACAAATGCATATGGCAAAAAATAATTTTAAATAAATGAGACTCTAGTGAAATAGGTAAGTTATATACGTTGAAAAGGTGGTCTGAAGTTACAGTCACAGAAATGAAAAAAATTATTGCACTTGTAATAAATATGGGTATAGTTAGAAAACAAATTTGTATTTAATATTGGGATACTTCCATCTCCCAGAGAACTACCTTTTTTTCTAGCACCATGTCACTAAATCAGTTTGAATTGCTTTTATCAGTGTTTCACCTGGTACGATCTATGGTACACAGTCAGAACTTTCCTTGATTCATATATGATTCTTTCAAGAGGTATTATATTCCCAAGTAATTCATTTCAATAGATGAGAGCATGATCAGAATGAAGGACTGGTGCCTATTTCATTCAATATATGCCGAAAAACAACATGCTTGATTCGGTATAAAATGTTTTGAAGTTTTGGAGAGCGAATCCAGTATGTACTGTATATTGATTTGTATAGCAGGAAAGACTTCCTGCAAGATGGTAATGACCCCTATACACAGAAAGTTATAATGACCCTGATGACCAAGACAAGGCGACTGGACCAGAACTACCACTTGTTTATGGACAATTTTTGTACCAAATTGCCACTTTACTCAAATATTGATTGACAGGCATACTTCTAATTATTGTGACAGTAAAAAAAAAATACAAAGGACCTATCAAAAAGAGTGCTACAGACTGAACTTGGAGTACAACAAAGTGTGTATTTCAGGAAAAAATTCTTCTGTTGGGCTATAAACAAAAAGTCAGGAAAACTTTTTATCTTATAACAACTGGGTGTCACACAGAAGACAAAGGTCAAACCAATTCTTATTCATAAATAAAACCAATTTAGAAGTGGAGTTGACTGTTAAGATAAGTCTATTTACCACTTATCTAGCACCAGACAGATAAAACAGTACTGGAATTTTTTTTTTGGAACTTTCTTGGCCTAGACCTGTTAGATACTTTTATTTTATACTGATAAAACACAGACAGTCCATTAGAAAGAAGAGATATTGTAAGCAACATGCAAAATTTTGTGCTTGATCAAATTTTGCCTGAAATTTTAAGTGTTTCTAATGTGGGTTCATGCTGAGACATTGATTGATTGGTTGATTTTTTTTGGAGTCTAAGGGCCATTTTAAAAAAAACCAGCCCTGGCACTGCGACCGATGGCCTATTATACAACTAAAGCCTCCTCATTCTACCTTAGCAGATTTGTTCCCCTTACGAGTTTAAGTAATCCATTAAATAGCTCTTTCAAAGATATTTCCCCAGGAATTTGGAACCCAAAAACCTTTTGCCTTTTATTGGTCAGGGCCTCACAATTGAAAATTATGTGGTCTGCAGTCTCGTCATCCTTCCCGCACAGTCTACACACAGTTTCACCATGAAAGGCTCCTATCCAGTGCAAATGCACTGAGATCACAGTGTTCAATAATTTGTCTGAATTATCCCCATACCATGGGTCATAATTGTCCTTTCAGGACTACCTGAAGGAATGTCCTTAAGTAATGATTTTCTATGGTTGTGCCACTTAAGGCTTCCCCATCTTAGCTGGTGTTTTGCATGAGTCCACCTATTTATGGCCATCTTGTTCAGACAAACAAATATTCCTACAGCTGGTTCAAGACCTATAAACTCTGATACAGAGCCCTATTTAGCTAGTTTGTCTGCCTTCTCCATACCCTCAACTCCCTTGTGCTCTGGAATCCAGTGCAAAGTTTCCTGGGATAAAGCAATGAGGTTTCTCGACATTCCCATACCAGACTAGATTTTATTGTAGTGCCTGCAAGTGCTTTAATTGCAGCCTGACTATTTGTACCGTATATATGATGCGGTTTTTCTTAAAGTCACAGCTCAAATTCTCTTGTATACAGTCATTTATGGGCATAATCTCGGCCTGATAAACAATGGTATATTGTCCCAAGGGAAACAAACATATCAGTTCATATACTCCTTCACCAATATCGAGGATATAAAACATGAGCTTGTCCATTTTCCGGGGTGAAAAGAAAGATTGTGTGCTCTATGCGCCCCTACCAAGAATAGAGACAGAAACCATTTTTGGTGCCCAGGATGTAATTGTGCAGTAAACCCAGCATGTTTTTATTGACTAAAATATATCTGGAGACTTATGAAACTTTGGAGGAAGAGGAAATATATTGATAACGTCAAACAAGTAAAGGAATTTCAGCACAGTTATTAATGTAATCATCTGTTGAAAAGCACAAATTAGAGCCAGCTAGCAGACACCACATGCCCATGCAAACTAAATCAAATATACCACTTCACGGCAAGAACATTCGTACAACTTTGTTAGAACAGCGCTCCTAATAAACACTAAGCACCCATGCATATCTAATAAAAAATCTCCAACAAGATCTATTTTTTGATTAATATCAAAGGATAGGTAGAAATTCTTTAAAAGTCAAAGGGCCTTTCCAACTTTGTAGGATTCTTACTCACTAGAAACCACATTCCTTTCTGTTAGTACCCTTATAGTGTAGGATAAGGATTCAGGAATAGTTTTCCATGTACCAAGCTGATAAGCTCTTTCCACGGACATGTCGAGAATATAAAAGTGAAAAAATCAGAATGTTACGTATCTGCTTGAAGGAGGAGATAAAAACCTGGGTGGGATAGAGTTCAGTCATTCAAAACCTCACGAGATACATGCAAGAACACAGGTATAGTGGCTGTGGAGTGCAATGTGAATGATAATTACCTTACAAATACCTTGTTAGTGAATTTATTGGTGGCATTAAAAATGACATCTTCTTCTGCTGACTACTCGATTTTAAAATAAGTGTGAAAAATTAAACTACATGCAACTTTGTCCTGGTGAAATGTTCATGCTCATCAGCTTTCGCTCATCACCGCCTCACCTTTCGCTTATCACCGCCTCACTTTCGCTCATCACCGCCTAACCTTTCGCTCATCACCGCCCCACACCTTTCGCTCATCACCGCCTCACAACTTTCGCTCAGCACCACCACCTTTTGCTCATCACAGCCTCATTCGCCCATCACCGCCTCATCGCTCATCACTGCCTTTCTCTCATCACCGCCTCATCGCTCATCACCGCCTTTCGCTCATCACCGCCCACATTTCGCACATCACCGCCTCACCTGTCGCTCATCACCGCCTCTCGCTCATCACCGCCTCTTGCTCATCACCGCCCGCCTTTCGCTCATCACCTTCTCATCATCTTTCGCTCATCACCACCTCACCGCTCATTACCGCACCAACGCTCATTACCACCTCATCGCTCATCACCGCCTCATTTCGCTCATCACCGTCTCATTTCGCTCATCACCTCCTCATCACCAACTCTCGCTCATCACCGCCTCATTTCGCTCATCGCCACCTTTCGCTCATCACCGCCTCATCGCTCATCACCGCTCGCATTTCGCTCATCACCGCCTCTCGCTCATCACCTTCTCATCATCTTTCGCTCATCACCACCTCACCGCTCATTACCGCATCAACGCTCATCACCACCTCATCGCTCATCACCGCCCCATTTCGCTCATCACCGCCTCTCGCTCATCACTCACACTCGCTCATCACCGCCACCTTTCGCTCATCACCGCCTCATCGCTCAACACCACCTTTCGCTCATCACCGCCCACCATTCGCCCATCACCGCCCACCTTTCTCTCATCACCGCCCATCTTTCGCTCAACACCGCCTCACCTATAGCTCAACACCGCCTCACCTCTCGCTCATCACCGCTTCACACCTTTCGCTAATCGCCGCCTCATTACCGCCTTTCGCTCATCACCGCCTCCTGTCGCCCATCACCACCTCCTTTCGCTCATCACCGCCTCACTTTTGCTCAGTGCTTTTCGCTCATCACCGCCTCACTCTCGCCCATCACCGCCCACCTTTCGCTCAACACCGCCCACCTATCGCTCATCACCGCCTCATCGCTTATCACCGCCTCATCGCTCATCGCCGCCCACCTTTCGCCCACCACCGTCTCTCGCTCATCACCGCCGCGCCTTTCGCCATCACCGCCTCATTACCTTTCGCTCATCACATTTATCACCGCCTCACCCAGGCACCTCGTCCATTAGCCAATTATGCGGCTAAACCTCTATTTCCAGCTCAGTAGATTAGTCCCATTTACGAGATTTAGTAATCCTCTCAATTGCTAGACCAATGAGATTTTGTCAGAAGTTGGAATCCAAAAACCCTATCTCTCTTATTTGCAAAAGCCTCAAAATCGAAGAGTATGTGGCTTGCAGTCTCCTCACCCGTCTTGCACAGTCTACACACAGTTTTGACATGCTATACTCCTATCCAGTGCAAGTAAACACTCAAACCACAGTGATTTGTAATAAGTCTCGTGATTTGTCTGAGTTGCCCCTTCCCAAGGTCAATATTGTCTCTTCAGGTCTACCTAAAGGGACTTTTCTTAGAAGTAGTTTGCTATCCCATCTTTGCTGATATTTTTTGTGTTCCCACCTTTTTATGGCTATCTTAGGCAGATGCACAAATAGATATACCTATACCGGTTCAGATCCAACGAACTCTGACACAGACCCCCGTTTAGCCAAAGTATCTGTCTCCTAATTTCACTCATATTTGTTCATGCGCCTGTTTCCATGAAAAGTTATGCGGTTTTCTAGAGGCAGTGTGTTGAGATTTTCTCGAAATTCCCAGATCAAATTGGATTTTATATTATACCCTTGAAGTGGTTGGATTGCTGACTGTCAGTATAGGTACGAATGTGGGTTTTCTTAAGAGCCTTCTTTATGTTCTCCTGAACAGAGTTATTTATGCCATTACCTTAGTCAGAAAAACGGTGACACTGTCCCAAGGGTCATGCAAGGGACCAATGCTTCAACCCCGGTCATAGCCCTTATACTCCAGGACCAGTGCCTTCCTTAGTTTTGGAACCAACGGTGTACCACACCAGGTCTCTTAATTAAAATCATGGTCTCTTCATGCATTTAACAATTTTGTTCGTTAGATTGTTAAAACGAATAGTTAACCAACAGAAGGAATTCCATCCATTAAAAACGATTTATTTGTGGCCTTGAACTTCCGAGACTAGACTATTAAAAATCAAATATTAATTTGATACGTATAAGTTATGATAAAATACTGTAGTATAACCTTTTTAACTTTTTCCGCGGCTCCGTGTGCTTGCCCACGAAGTCTAGCTTTGTGTGCATATCTTCGACTCCGTCCGCTTGCCATACACAATTTTCATTAGCATAATTACCTCAGCATAACGTATTATAGAAACGATTGGCACATTCGTTCTTCAGAAGTCGTGGTGCTCACCTGTTGCGTGTGTTATGACAATCAAATGTTTGTGTTTTATGTTTATATATGAATATTCTTAATGTTTTGACGACCTATTACGAGCAAAATTCTGAAGATGGAACATAGATTCCGAAAGGCGTACAAGTAAGTCACACGAGACGGAATGAGTGTAAATAGATTAATCGTTAGCAAATAAATGTTAATTGGGAACTAATGCACGAATTAAAAATATTAGTTCCTATCAGCGTTTAAAACATTTACCAATTTTACCATTGATAATTGAATTTATAAAATGTGTAAAACAAATCTGGATTTCCTTCTTTTCAGCAGCAAAAAATGGTTGCAACTGAGAAAGTATGTCAACGATTTCAAAAAAAGACGTCCAATTAGCATTCAAAAGACATATTTGTTACTGAAAAATTATCCTTTGTCAATGAAAATTTTAAAAAGTGCGTAAAACATATCAATCATTTTCATTTTCGTATTATCCTTGCAGACAAAAATCACTATAACTTGGGAACTACAGAAACCATTTTAATCAAACATATAACGAAACAATCATATCCACATGATGTAGGCTCTACTGTCAGAAAAAAAGTCCACGAAAATCGTGATTGGGTTTCTTGAATTATAAACTTACAAATAGATAGAGGGAATGACTACAATTTGAGGCAAAGTTACGACCATCGTGTTTGATTATTAACTCCTTCAAAATAAATACATCAATTAAAATACAATAAAAATTGTAAACCTAAAGACAAAAGATAACATAAAAATTAGTAGAAAAAACAAACAAACAAGATGTAAATAAAAGTAAAAATTACAAATTAACTTGAAAAACATAAAATATATTACTATTTTAAAGATGAATATCAAAATAAATATTGTTTTCGAAACATTTTTAACATAAAATAATAACAAAAATTAATAAATTAAATTGATATAAAATACTTACATTCACGCTCACATTCATACAACATACATAGATTTCAGGGAACCGACATGCCGATACAGTTTAGATTTTTTATACAAAACTGTTCTGTGGTATTGAATAATTAACATTGTTGACATCTTTCTGGTCCTCTAAGTAGGGCTACTTATATTTCAGGCAAGAAGAAACTTATTTACAATGTAAGTAGGTACTCCAGTTTGAAGAACAGCATGTCACATAATTAATATATGAAATGTTCTGAAATCATTATGTAAAAAAAACTACACTGCTTATAATATGGACTAATGTGATCATTGCGTTTTAAATAAAAAATATCGTATACAATAATTTTGAGCGCAGCGTTGCAGTTTGTTAGACAGTCTACAGTGTCACAGTAGAAAAAATAAACCATAAATAAGATTTGACGAGGAGATATCTAATATTAAATAGTAAAAAGATTCTAGTATGTAGAGATATTCGAGAAATGGATAAGAAAGCAATGATGATTTAGTAATTTTTACTTTCTCACATATAAAGCTTTGTTTTTAGCTCATCTCTTCTACTTAACTTCATATAAAGTAAATAAATTAAAATCAATAAAATAAAATACATACTAAATTAAAACAAAATAAATTATTATTACTTTAATACTAAAAGTTCTTCATAATCTACTTGTACTTTTATACTTATATTTGAGCCAAACAAAAACTTTTTGCCAAGTAAGTCGGCACTCAATTTAGCCGTATGTCATGTAATATATGAATGCATCATAAATCACGAAGATTAAAAGAAAATAGATATACGTACGCGGTATATAAATAAATATTGAGCTTGGCTTATGAGATAGTATACTTGATAGATACTAGATAAAACTAGAACAAAAATTTTCACAAATAATATGTTTATTTTTTCAAACTCGTTTTAACAAGTTATAGTTAATTTATTGTAGCTCATGCATCAATGAAGACGGCAACTTTGTCATATTTGTGTTATAGTTTTATTCTATAAAATAAGTATGTGGGTTTGTCTGCATGTAAATACAGAAACATCGTTTTCTATTGTATTGTACGAAATTTTTTATTGTGGAAAATTTGTTCTTTTTCATTTGATTGAATTTTCCACAAGTGTTGCTCATTGTAGTAGGCTAAGTCAATATACGTAGTCTAGTAGAGAGAAAAATATATTATGAGTAAGCAAATCTATGTATAGTTTCAATAAAATATTAGTTTTAAGTGATTTTGGTGTAATGCCTGTCTATCGTTTGTCCGTTTGTCTGTTGTCCGTGGAGTGCTCAACAGCTACGAAACGTTATCTGGTTTTGATTCAACTTTTGGTGTGGTAAATTTTGACCATGTTCAAAGTAGATATTTCATTTGGTCGATGACTCAAATTTGGGGATAGATGCAAAATTTTAATTTCAGTATTTCGTTTTGTGTGTGTGTGTGTGTGTGTGTGTGTGTGTGTGTGTGTGTGTGTGTTAGAGAATTTGTGGAATGTTTGAAAATATTTTATTTTAATATTCGCTGAAGAATTCTCGGAATTAAAAGTATAAAGTCTGGATTAATATCCGTAGGCTTAACAGATAAGGAAAAGGACAATCATTATTAAAAGTGCGATAAGCAAACCACGAACTTACAGTGAGGAAATAAGTTGGTCACTTAGGTTACATAAGGCCTTTGTCTGTACACGTGTTTTTATAATTCTAATGTTCTTTTACGATTTTCGCATTTTTTAAACTGTTTTAAAAATAATTTACATTTAATTAATTTTCAACAAAGCAAATTTAAAAACTCCACCTTTCACGATAAAAGTTTGTTCGTTTCACAAAGTTTTTGTTGTGAAAGTTGAGTTGTTTTTGTTTTAATTGGTGATTACTAGTTTTACTACAAGTGCAACTCGATAAAGTTTGTGTTTAAAATTAATGTCGTTAGAAAATTTTTAACAAGTTAATATGGTACAGCCATTAAACCTACGACGTTGATTTGAAATCAACAGAAACACAGGCGGAAAAAGGTGCTTATTAGAATTTAACAAGGATTCTGGAAGAAAACAACTAAGGTAAGCCTAAATTTACTATTTTAGTGATATAAGACAATTGAATTTCTTTTGGATTTATCGAAATTATAATATACAGCCAAAACTAACCCCTATAACTCAAAAACCACTAAATGCATATCTATTTCTTTGAGAAAACCTATCTAATACAAACAATAAATAGAACTTAACTCGACGATTAGCGTGTACTTAATTTACCTCTGTATCTCGAATTAGTTAATAATACCTCTATAACTCTAAAGAAGTTTTTATCACTCGAATTCTAGGATACTTAACCTCTTTAGGTTGTACGTTCCCTATAAAACTCAAAGATTCGTATACTTTCCGTTAACGTGAATTTGTGGAGCAAGAATAAACGTCTTACAAACTGCACATTTTCTTCCACCTCAGACTGTAAATACAATGTAACTATGAGAGTCAAAATTGTATTTTATTTAAGCCTCTACAAGTTTACGTGCTTTTTAGGCCTACGGAAATCAAAAGAGTGTTTTTGGAATGATGTTTGTTTGTTGTTTGGTCTGGTCGTCTATCTTTTCTGACGAATGTAGTACAGTATGTGGAAAAATGTTGGAGTAATTATCTACTCTTTTCATTGTTATTTATTATTTTATTTTATGATATTTTTACTTAACTAACTTTCAATGAAACCACAAAATTGAAATTAAAAAAAAAAACAGATTTTAACTATTTTCCTAAAATGTAGCCTCTAAAGACCCAAACAAAATGTATTGATTGATATTTCCTAGAAATGACGGTTCTGAGTTATCCGTAAAAATCAAAACAAAAATACCACGGAGCTGTTATAAAACACGAATTTTCTCAAAATCCGTTCAACCAATTTCGATCTAATATTCGAAGAAAACCAAATGGGAGAAAATATTTTATAACTTTTACGTTTTAATGTCTTTGATATTTTTTAAATTGTGGCTATGGTATTTAATTATGAATAAATATTAAAAATGTGTTCTGGGAAAATATAAGAATCTGAAATAACTGGGGTGAATATTTACTGATAGCAGAAAGACAATTATGCGTCCAAAAGCATCAAATATCTAATTATGTTTCACTTGTGTCCTATGCGTTAATCTTATTTGATGAATCGAGATTAAATTATGGCTGTCAAGGTTTATTGCCATTATTTTTCTTTAATTCTTGAACTATTTTTTTAAAAATTTGAAATTTGCCTACTCTTCTTGGTTATTAATCTTCATAGTTCAAAAAAATGCATCATGAAAATATCTTAAACAGACCTTGAGAATTTTGTGTGTTTGTCTTGAGAGCAAGTACTCATTGGTAGACATTTCGTAGTCCCAGAGAGCGTGAATATTTTTTGAAGGAAATGTCACAATGGAAAGGATCGGTAGACACTTCATAGTTCCAGAGAGTTGAAGATCTATGAAGGAAAGTTCAAAATATCAAGGACTTCTCCTAAAATGTCGAAGTTTTTATGTAGGAAATGTAACAATAATAACGATTGCTAGATATTTATTTCATAGTCCTAGAGCGTAGAAATTTCTATGTAAGATATCATGTAGGCAAGTTTCGGTAGATGCTTTAGCATCTAAGTTTTTATGGAACAATTTATCAAGGAAAATTTCATAATACCCGATAGTCGATGTTTGTATGAAGGAAAAGTCACAATAACAAGGATCGGTAGACATACCCGGTTTGTCCCAGGGCATCGAAACTTCTATGAAGGAAATGTAACAATATCAAGGATAGGTAAACATTTCATTCTCCTAAACCATCTAAGATTTGTTGTAGCAATTGTAACAATAGCAAGGACGAAGACATACGTAGTCCCAGGGCGTCGTTTTTCTATGAAGTAGATCACAATAACGTATCTATCGTAATAAATCAAAACGGAAGACTGCTTTGAAAAATGAAAATGGCTGCTTGATTTCGGATCATGTACACGTAGCAAATGAATTTAATAATTTCTTTTTCTCTGTTACTTCGGAGTTAAGACAGGGAATTTTGAGAGACAGAGAGTTATTGGAGGATCAGGATTTAGTAAAATTGAGTGAGGTGTTCAGTGAGGTTGCGTGCAAAAGTTTTATATTTTTATATCTTGTATACATGTTATAAGTTCTCAATTATATAACGAACTTATGAATACTATGAGATTGCTAAATCCTAGAAAAGCTTCTGGGTATGATGGAATATCTTGGTTTGTCGTCAAAAATGTGTCCCATAACATAATAGAGTAATTGTTATGTATTATAAACCTGAGTTTTAATGCTGGAGAATATCTTAGTGATCTGAAAGAGGCAATTATTAAACCACTGTATAAAACAAATGATAAGACAAACCCAAGTAATTTTAGGCCCATAGCTATTTTATCTAGTTTTTCAAAAAAATTAAGAAAGTAATTAAAACCAGACTATTAAATTTTTTGCACAAACAACTACTTCAGAAGACATAAATTTGGATTTCGAGAAGGTGTGAAGACATATGGGAGTAATAAGATATGGAATTCCGCAGGGTTCAGTGCTTTCTGGTCTATTGTTTTTGATATATATATAAGAACAAAGTTTTTGTACCCAGAGCAAAATTGACAATCTACTCAAAATTTTACTCTGTAGTCACACCTAGAATATATAACCAACTTCCAGAAAATATTAAAGCCTGCACAAACCTAAACAAAATAAATATCTAATTCTTTTGAAAAGCTGGCTCTTGGGCATGGACTGTGTTGAAGGTCTGTTGGAGGTTGTGGTATAGGAATGCATTACTATTCTAATTTTGTTTGGATGCGTGGATGAGTGTAAGAGATGTGATAGGGGTGTGGAAGTGTTTTTTTCTCATAATAATTTTGTTTATTGTTGTAATTATTTCTTTTTATCATGTTAAACTTGGAGATAGGATAGTGTATATATTGGTATGAGAGAGAATATGTATGGACTATTATGGTATGTGAGTGTTTGTATGTTACGTATATGTAAGTTTTTACCACTTTATATTTATATCATAGATGCAAATAGATGGGCATAATTAATTATCATAGAACAAATTATTATTTAACAAATTATAATATTTGTAATAAATATTAAATTAAATTTAAATCTATTAATAGTTTAACTGTTCCCGATGGTCTCTTGAATTCTGTTATATCTTCTTTTTTTCTCTTTTTATTTGAGATATGCAGCCTCAAAATGGGTAGACCCATGGAGGCTGCTTTATTCCATTCCGTATAGTTTTGGTTTATCTTAAATTGTTTATCTTAAGTTTTTTGTTTGTTTAGGATTTAGAAGTAATATTGTTTTGGTTTTCTATCTTGTTTTTGTGTATTTTAATTTAAAGTAATGTATTATTATGTAATTTGTCAATATTTGTTTTGTTTTAGTTTGTTGTTAAAGAAAGCTTTATTTTTTATCTATCTCTTTTTGTCAATCTAAATCATGCCGAGTCTACCCGAACGCTCTCTTAGTCCCTTGTTTGTTTTATAACGTTTTCAGACTCAAACTAGTAACCAATGCAAAACTATAGCACAAACTTTCTCACATACCCATATAATAATTTGTGTAACGGCAAATTTAGAGGAAAGCTCGTTGCTTTTGCCGATGACAGCCCTGTTTTACAAAGCAAATGCAATAGAACAAGTTAAAGATGATATACAACTGATTTAAAACATTTAATATGGTGGTTTACGGCAAATTTTATGATACTAAGTCATAAAACTAAATTTGTCATTTTAAATTTGTGTAACCATTTGCCCTTCACTTTTACTTTGAAATATCATTCACTCCATTGTTATATTGACAATATATTAATTACAGCTGCAGTGAAATTAAGCAAGCTGGTGAGGTGAAGTACTTAGAGATATACGTGGATAGTGGACTCAGTTGGAAAATGTATATTAACTTGCGTCAAAAATAAACTGCTGAAATATTTACGTATTTTCCACATAGTTAGGAATGTTTGTACGATGGGACTCCTCAGAGCCATGTACTTTGCGTTTATAAACTCTATGCTGGACTATGGTCTTGCTGTGGGGGGACGGGGACGTATCTTGCCACATTGGATCCACTGCTCATTTTACAGAGAAGATTTATTAAAATAACCCTTTAAAATCCTCAAGATTGATTGTGGTTCCTTTATTTCCAACCCTAAACCTATTGCCATTAAAGAACTTATATGTGTTTAAAGTTTTGCATATTTTCTACAAAATGAGTGGAAATTCAAAAGATCACCATGACACCATAAAGGCGTCACTAAGAAATAAAAGTGATATCTTTGTTCCAAAACCCAAGTTAACAGTATTTATGAATTTTTTGATATATTTAGCACCCATATTTTTGAATAAGTTACCGACCGACATTAAATTCTGTACGCATTTTAATAAATTCAGTAAAATGGTCAAAGTGTTTTTAATAAATGTCAATAATATAAATTTTTTCTTTAAGGTATACATTCGGGTGGTTTGGTTATTCGGTTTAATGAATGTGAATATGTGTGAAAGGATGTTATGTATGAATTATGTAAAGATTTGAAACTTACTTGTGATTGATTAGTCATAAATAAAGAATGATTTGTATGATATTTGTGTTTTCGGGATGGGTGGTCCGACGCGGTACCGTTACTACTATCTTTAAGGTTAAACAATATTTTTATATAATAAAGGTTGGCTCAGAACAGGTCGTTAACCTCAAGCCATCTCAGATACTCTAAAAGTATAGTATTGATTATCTTCGTCTTATTTTATTATGTTTCATGTTATTGTACTTTTTATTATTGTATTTATTTGGTTTAAATTTGTAAATATCTTATGAAAATTATGATGCAATTGAGGAATCGAATAAAAATAAATTTCATTTAAATATCAATGATCGGTAGACATTTCATTTGCCTGGAGTGTTGAAGTTTCTATTTAAGAAATGTAACAATAGCAAGGATCAGGAGATATAGTTTCATAACGTCGAAGTTTCTATGAAAGAGAACACAATATCAAGGATCGGTAGACACTTTCTTGTCATAGACAGTCAATGTTTCTTTGTATTATCAACGTTCGGTACGCATTTTGTAGTAAAAACCCAACACAATAACAATAATCTGTAGACTATTCATTTTCCTAGACTGTCGATAAGAAAGGGGATCATAGTAGCACGGATCTAGAGAAATATATAGTCCTTGGGCGTTACAGTTTTATGAAGGAGATCGCAACGTTCATGAATTGGAAGATGTTTCATTCTTCCTGAGTGACAAAGTTTCTATAAAGGAGAACACAATAGCAACGATCGGTAGACATTTAATTGTCACAGAGTTTGGAAGTTTCTATGAAGAAAATATCACAATTGCAAGAATCAGCAGACACTTTGTAGTTCCAGACCGTCGAAATTTTTATGAAGGAACGGTCACAATATAAAGCATCGGTAGACATTTTAAAGTCCTAGAGTGTTGAGTTTTATATGAAGCTAATGTCACAATAGTAAAGATCGGTAGACATATCATAGTCCCAGAGTATCAAGTTTTTAACAAAGGAAACATTACAATAGCAAAGATTGGTAGACAATTTTGTATTGGTCCCATATTTTTGAAGTTTATATGAAGGAAATTTCACAACAGTAAAAGTGTGTCTGTTCTCTCTCATATAGAGAAAGAACACAGAAAGTTTTGTGATGGGGTAAACAATTCATTCTGAGTGTTTCATGGAAATATCCGTACTTAGAACACGAATCCCCAAAATGTATTTTTCTTTTTTTAGAATGATGTTTTTTATAGGTTATCCGACCTTGACCTAGGCCATCTCACCAGTTGCAAAAAAATTGCTATTATATATAACTAGCTAAACCCTGTATCAAGAGGCTCAATTTAAAAATTATGAGGCAATTTTGTGAAACATAATCAACGAATAGTGGGGATCTACTATTGTTAGCGAATTGTGGTTATGAAAGCTAGAATTACTGCGATGTGCTAATGAATAAACTTGCGCGAGCTCGTGTGTGTGTGTATTTTTTCCTGTAAATTTTATATGTATTCTCAGTTTGACAAGTATGTTTTCCAGAAAAATATACTATACATTTCAATATGGTGGCCGTTTTTAAATTTCATAAATTGTTTTTCAGTTAGTAATACGTTTTAAAAAAGCTGATTTCTTGTAGCTTGATCTAATTATATGGAAAAGTGTTTTATACCAAACGAAATAAGGAAGTTACAATTAAAAAAAAAAATGTTAACAACAAAACTTCGTAGTTAAATAAAAACGATAAGAAAACGAGACGGCGATTAATATTTTTTTTGTTGGATCCTTCGAGGGTACAATTTGTCAATAGTTTTTATAAAATAAGAATTTGGAATTTTAGTCTTATAGCAGCTACCCTCCTTCCAAAATACCTCGAGATATGACTGAAATATGTCCAATATCAAATTTAATCAAAACTCGGATCCAACCGATTTGGCTGTGAAGCACCACTCAGACAACTTTAAAAAGCTTAGGAAACCACAAAAAGGATTTTTCCACGAAAATAATTTTTTTGACCCATCACATAACTCTTTCAATTGTAATTTGACAGTAAGTCAAGTGAAATTTGTCTATACTTCTTAAAAGTAAAAACTTTTAGATTGATAACCCCTCTCTTCCTTCAGCTTAATACATATATTATTATCAATTATAAAACTAACTTTTAGGTGACACATGATTAGAGTTCCCAACAGTAACCACTACCTGTCGGCTATCCTAACAATCCCATATAAAATTAGTAATATAATGTAGGACTTGCATCTAAAGGAATAAATAAATAGTAGGCAAAAACACAATTTATTTTATTGGAGTACACAATAAAAAATATGAATATTATAAAGTTGTTTTTACATTATTTTTAGCTTGATTGGTTTCCTGTTATATTTTAGAAAAGAAACAATATAAAATAAAACAGTCATCGGTTTACGCCTTGTGCTTTCATACAAAGCAATAGATTCAAAATAGTCTAAATAAAAATCTCTGTTTTATTTCTGTATTGCTAAAATAGTGATGCAACATCCTATATTTTCCCATCTGTTAAATCCTTCGTCGATGCTGGTTCTATAGTAAATTCTTTATCGAAGGTGTGCATATGTTGACGCTTTTTATATATTTGACGATTTAATAATTTACATGCAAGGATTTCTCTCTTACAGTTAAAAATCAATGTAGATGTTCATGATGTTCATTATGACATTGACCCTTTCATTAAAGTGATAATTTTCGACAACGAGAAGAGGTGTTTTATTAAACAAAGGTTTTAGGGTTTTTTCCCAGTTATATATTATTGCTGGATTATTGAGCAAAATAAATGGAGCTAGGTTACTATTTTTATTCCAAATAAATCTTTGGATGTACAACAGCTGTCCTTTTAAAATACTTTTTAATCACTGCATAGTATCAGTCTGTTTTACTGATTAAAACTGTGTCCTCGAACAGGAAACAGTTGGGTCATTTTCATTTCGCATATATTTGACAACCATAGTCAAAACGTTGTCATTGTTGTATTTTTATTTTGCCCTCCACATCTATCTGAAATAAAAAGGACTTCTTTTATACCCGCAATATTTCCCAATGTTTTTTTTTGTTTACACTATTAAAACGGAAAGAAGCAACAGAATTTGACCCTTTTACTGACTGTCCTTACAAAAAAGTATATACATAGGAAGAATAGTAGTTATGTACATGAACATTAAATACAAACATCCACAAGAGTATCGTATAAAAATGGGAGGTCATATTTAACTTAAGCAGTAGCAGGTTTTGTAAAGTAATCAAACTCGAAAACAGCAATTCCTTCTTTGTTATCTTTGCGTGTTTTAATCAAAGTATCTCTAAGTTTAGTAAACCTTTCTGCCTTTTTCTTATGGATCAAGTAGTTGGTACGACACTGATCCTGTGGGTTCACTTCTAGTTTTCGTTCACATTGTGTACAGTAATCACATATTTTAGTCTTAGGTTTACTACAGTATAGTTTGTTGACTTGTAAAATTTTGCATATGTTTTAAACTTTATATTCCACCACTCATAATACCGAAAAAAATACTTGTATAATCAAGTAACTTTTATAGTCGGGTCATCAAAATATAATTCATTTGATTTCGTGAAATGACCTGGTTTATGTTGAATATTCTTTAAGTGATCAAAGACTAAATCCCACACTAATTGACGAAGAGCTTTTTTAACACGTTTTCCTCTTTTTCTTTAAAGCTATCACCTGATATGACTTAATTTTGTATACTCTGACCCTTTTCTCTGACAATTGATATAATTTTAAAATGAAATCCCTTCATACCTGGACAGTTCTTCCTTCTTCTTTAAAGTGATAATTCCACACTAAAGACCTTTCACTATTCATGTTGGCAACTGTTGTCTTTTTATCCCTACATGACATTAAACTACTCAGAAAAGAGTCTTGACCACATTTCCCATTGTGTCGTCATAAAATCATTTAAAAGAACTAACTTTTTCGTCAAAACCTTTTTTTTTTGGAAACACTTATCTACCTTACAACAGCTTTCAACTAAACTAAAGCTTTTAGCTTGAACTCTACTACCCGGACTGTTTACATAGCCTTTTACACTCTACTTTTTCTTCTTTATAACATTTCTTATCCACTTTTCAGGTGCTATAACTTTCTTCTTTGCTACTTTTTGAACATTTTTTAATATCACTTCTTCAGGAACAGACATTATTTATACCTTAAAGTGAACAAACTAATAGCTAAACAGACTTTCAACAAAATAAGCAAATGTAAGTGAAGATATGCAGCAATCAATGACACAGAATATATGTGTATGCTTAAAGGGCCTCTGAAACCAACTGCATGAAATGCCATAACACACTACGGCCATGATCTACAACAATACTTGGACAATGTTTTCTGAGAAGATGTATAGGTAGAATAGAAGCTGTGGAATGGCCAGCAAGGTCTGCTGACCATTGAACGACTAAATTATTTATTTTGAAATTACATGAAAAACCTTGTTTATGGAATTAACTCAACTGACATCAATGACCTACAGGGTAGAATTTTACAAAAGGTTCATTCCATTCCAAGAGAATCTTTTGAGAATGCTTTCTCAATTTTGTACAAACGGCTAGCATACTGCCAAACCACCGAAGGTGACCAATTCGAGCACTTGTTACATTAAAACAGGTAAGAGATACGTAAGTTAGTCGCAACTAATGTTGTCATGTATTTTTTGCCAGTGATGTACTAGAAACCTTTTTGGAGGTGCCATTATTTTTCTATTGCATAGACCTTTCTAATGATATGTCGCAAAATAGGGGTTGCCATTTAAAAATGAAATGAAAGTTGCCTCCTTTACCCCCCTTTTCAAAAGGGAAAAAATTGCAACCCCCTTAAACACCAGAAAGAGTGTTATAATAGTTATGGTAGAGGTTTTACGTTGATATAGCAATTCATTTCAATTATATCGAAATGTATCACGACTTATTTTACACTCTGTATATGTTATCATATATTTAACTTCCATATGTGCTGTCATACATTTAACTTCCATAAAGCTGTCATAGCTTAAAATGTCATATTACTATCAATCGTGTAACTTTCATATATTCTGTCTTACATTTGACTTTCATATTGTCTTTCGTTTAAATGTCATATAAGCTGTAATACATAGAACTTTCATACATGTTGCCATCGATTTAACTGTCGTATAAACCATCATAGGCTTAACTGTCATATATGCTGTCACATGTGTCTCCCTCCAAGATTAAAACAAATAAAATCAACTGTAAATAATATATTAACCTTTTCCTTTACAAATTCTCTCTTTCTTATTGGACATCGATGTTATATTTCAATTCAATGATATTTCTGTAGTTCATCGATCTGGCGGTGCATTTACATATCAATATAATTGTTGAATATTTGAGGAATAATAAAACGAGAACATCAGTAAATGACGTGAACTAAATGAATAATATTGTAACGTTTTCCAATCCACAATTACAATGATGAAATGAACACACGCTTGGCTTTAAATTACAAACTAAACTGTTGGGATAAAATTATACATTCATGAAAATGTAATGGAAAGAGTTGATGGAAGTTTCACTGTGCGTCGACGCCAGCGTCGCTACAGAAGGTAGAGTGTCAGTAGCGTTCGCACAGCCTCGGTGAGATGACATCTCTCAGTGTGTTCTTTCTTTTGAGCTGTAAGTTTTATTTACAGTATTATTTTTCAAATTATGTTTATAAACTTCTATAATAAGTTCTATTGAGCAAATGTATTAATTACAAGAATGCACGACAGTTGATTCTATATTATAGAATCAGTCTTGCTGAAAAAGTGTTATAACTTTTTCCTCTTATATCATGTTTATTTTATATTTGAAAATAAAACGTGCACAAACGTTCTTACTCATACGAACACAGACAAAAAAGTAAATAGACATCTTTATACTTTGGTAGAACTATAAATAAGTAATAAGGCTTACGTACTTTATAAATCGACTGACTACACTAGCGAGAGATAAAGTTGTTTAGATCATCATTTGTTGTTTTAAATACTTGTTGGATCGGAAAACTACCGGGTTATTAATTAAAGTCATGTCTGTAACTTGGATTCAATGAACTAGAGGGCCAGATTTAGGACTGGCATCTCTAATCCAATCAAAACGTACCCTACCACCGTTAAACGTTTTTTAATGAAATCTCCTAAATGAAAAAAGAAAAAAAAAATGGAATTTTCACCCACGCGCACAAAACTTTCATCAGAGTACCTATGTATTCTAAGAATTGATAAAACTAGGGCCGATATTATTGCTAATTTACACAAGCTGTCAGGAGATTCATAATGGTAGCCTAAGAGCCTTTGTTGACGACATTGCTACATCATATGCTGCTAATAATGATGTTATTTCATTATAAAATTCAAAAAGATCTAAATAAACTTAAATATTGGTTTGACAGAAAGGAATTAGGACATAGACTGAAAAGAAAATTCATTATCTAGGCCTATATCATTTGTAAACTGAGTTCATTTTAAAGCCTCTTATTTATAAGAAAGTATTTGTCTAATAAAGACCTTATGTGTCTGACTTCAAATGAGTTTAAACATTATTCTTGTTGGAAAATTGGGTGTTAAAATTGATCAGGAAACAAGTTAAAAGAGCACATTAGAAAATGTAATAATGATGTGAGAATATCTTTAAAGGATTTTTTTTTTGTTACATACTTTAAGTCTAAAATGTCTTTCATTTCTTGTTTAGGGTTGCAATTTAGTACAGTATTTATATGAAAAGGGGGATGTTTTCAATACAAAACTAAAATTTATGTCTCTCAAAAAAAGTAATTCATTTAATTAATTTAAAAACAAATTTTGAGCTTTGTCTTCCACTTTTTAAACAGACTACTACTATACATAGTAATACATACACAAAGTATTGAAAATATTCAATATTAGCTCTGGTAATTTTGCAATTCACAATCATCATATTTATTCTCTTCGACAAGGTAAGAGCTTTAATTATTTAAAATTTTATTTTATAAAATCATGTTGTAAGGTTCGGTAGTTTCAATTAAATTAAATCTTCATCATTGGTTACAAAGTGTGGATGATATAAGTTTCTTATTTATGCGATGAAGAGAGTTAATTGATTTTATTTCAAGAATGTATGTATTTGTGTGTATGTATGTACAAAAGGACGCATTGTGTGTGTGTGTGTGTGTGTGTGTGTGTGTGTATGAGACTTTATTTTTGTTGTAGAATTTTATTTACTCCAAATTCACGTGTATATTTAATTTTTCTTCTTTTTAAGTAGATTAAACTCAAACCCGGTGTAATTTCATTAAGAAACAAATATCATTATGAGAATTAACATAGAAAGGAAACATATTAACAAAGATCAAAGATATTTACAAACCAAATAAGTGTCATAAGAAATAACAAAAAGAAATCGAATTTGAGGACACTAAAGCATAAAGAAAATTCATTTCGTTATTCTTTGTTTTAAAGACATATTGTGAAATGAATAACAAAAAAACGGATTTTTGTTAGCCTTTGTAAATAAATAGAAACACTGAAAACACATTACAACTTCACCAAAATACTCAAAATATTCCTAATAGTTCTTTCTACAATCTGGTGTGGAAATAACTTATAATTTATTATTATGCATAACAATATGCAGGCCATGACCTTTCTAAACACAACAAGAATGTAAAATTTCATATGTTATCCTAATATCGTGCAATAATTCCAGTTAATCGGAACACATGCCGGTTCCAATAGTTCGAATTAGTAGGGTTCTACTGTAGTAAAGAAAATAAATGGTACACAAACTTTTTGTCTTATTCACAGTAACACATATCAAATTTCTTAGGTACTTTGATATACTGCCACGTTCTTTAATCAGGTGCCCACGTGTCTGCCACTTTGCCCTTGATATCTTGCTTAATCTCCATATTATAATCACATTTGTTTAGCATTTGGTAGTGCGGAACTCTTCCTCGTTCTTTCAGATATTGGTTGTTGGCAGCTCAATACTTATGTTGTACTCGTAAAAAACGCATTCATCAGTTAAAGCCGGTTAAAGATGAGTAGCAATCGCAATATCTAAGATTTATATTATCTTACCTATACAATTGAAATAACGACGCTCTTATGCTCTTATACTGGCGCTAAGCTACAGTTGTTAAAACTCAGATGGCTGCGCTCGTAAACTCCGACGGGTGATTTACTGTAATGGTGAACGTGGTGACTGCTACTGACTAATCCCAGCAAGTCATCAACATTAATTTAAGTGATTGTTCATTGTTACCCTCGTAAACAAGTAAAATAAATGTCAGTAATTAATAATTGAGGTGATTGTAATATTTCACACTGAGTTACATTATTCTTATTGAATATTAATTTAAAGGGTTTATTTCAAATGTTGACAAAAATATAATCTAACATTTGGAAAATATTAAAAAGAGCCTAATACTTATTTAAAAAAATCTTCTGTGTGGTTATTTAAATTTTTGTTACACAAATTCTAATTGACAGTGTGATTTGGATGTGGAGTGAAAAGATTTAACGTTTAGTTAATATTTTTACGAGCTGTCAAACTTGTATTGTCCTAAAGAAATAATTAATAAAAATTAATAAATCTTAAATAAATAAATAATTGTGATGGTCTTTTACAACTTATTAGTATTAAAAATTAAAATGTACATTAAAAGCAAGTAGGGAAAACATAAATACAAGCCAATAGTAAAAATAGCGAACATCATATACTGCAATGAAATTATTGATTACTGTTTATTACAAATACTGTGAGAGAAACACGTATAGGGATGGAACCATTGATTATTGTTTATCACTATTTACTTCAAACAATCACAAATACGGTTAATGGCGATTTTAAAAACACTATGTAAAAACTACAAATTAGTAAATCACCAAACACCACTACTTATTTGTGACTCTGGTTTCTTCTAAAATCTGTGAATTAGACAAATAATTCTGTGGTAAATGACAATAATTCGTAGATATGTTCATTAGGTTAAAAAAAATGCTCCCACCGTTTGGCATCTGTATGTCTGTCAATGTTTATCAAAAATTGCATTAATGTGGTTACTATGCGTAAACAAAGTTATTAATTTTAAAATGTGATTTCCTTAAATGCCAAATAAGTTGAAAACAATTTGTATTGAATTTAATTGCATTTTAAAATAAATTAAACTAAAATACTTTGTAGTTTCATTAAGAATCAAAGCTCATCATAAGAATTTACAACAAAAGGAAAGCTTAGAGTACATAACTTCAAGAAAAATGTACAAATAAAAAAGTCATCAACATATTACACAAACACACCCCCTCCACACACACACCCACACACCCACACACACACACACACACACACACACACACACACACATACACACACATATTTATTTAATATAATTTTCACTACATTCGAAACAGTAATCTAAGCATTAAAACTTTATTTTATGTTTTTCTCCTCCTTTTCGTATAAAGTGATTATGACCGCGAGATTTTTTGTCTTGAGTTTATTTGTGTATTCACAATATTTCATGATGTCAATTAAGAGCGCCAACTCACCACACGGTCTTTGGACGTTGTTGCTTTAAGTAATATGATTGCAAAGATATATATGTACTTTAATATGTTATTTTTCTTAAAAGCATTGATTTGGTATCATTACTTACCGTGAAAGTTATCGATTAGTACATAGTATTTTGAACCATTAGAAACTAACCTTTTTGAATCCACAAAAACAAAATTAATAGTGTTGTGTTAACCTGAAAACATCCTGTTATTATTACTTTCAAACTTTTTTTCACTAACAATTTTAGTCCATTCAAACATTGAAGAACACTACACATATGCATACCAAAAACCAGCAATTTAAAAGTTAATCTAGTTCATTGCAAGGAGATTCATTTTTATCATCATCAACTAAGAGATTTCCACACAGTAGATATTTTATTTGTGTAAAATATTCACTTAACTGTACATTCCTTTTACTTCATTAATTACATAATTTTATTTTTACTGATTTCAAATAAATTTTGCGGAACCATAAGCAGTTTGTCACCGACCCTAAAGATCCATGCCATTGGAACATATTTGATGAAATACGTCAAATAAAGTGTAATGATCTTGTTTTTAATTTATTTATTAGTTATTAAGATTATAATTTACGTACAAAATGTTAAGCCCAAATCCCCTTTATATATACCTATTTTAATGATTATAAGAAATTATTACTGACGGACTGACAAAGGTGAAGTGAAGGGAGGCGAAGAGGGGGAGGGAATGGGAGGGGGATGGGGATAGGGAGGGAATGGGGAGGGCGGATATTCGTCAAAATCTCAACATTGAGTTTTTTTTCATAACAAGACTTTCTATACAGGATGATTCAAAATATTGTAGGAACTGGTACATTTATGAATATATAAAACGGTTTCTATAAACGTTTGTCGTTCTGTTTCTGTTTTAACTTCGCAAATATGTGAGTGTTTGAGTTCAGATTAGTTTAAGTAACCTTTTACCAGAACACCAAAAAATAAGACTTTTGTTTTGTACATCTTCAAAATTATGTCCTTTCAATATGTGTAATTATATTCATTTTTGAAAATCACTAACCAATATATATATATATATATATATATATATATATATATATATATATATAAAAGAAAATTTTTACTTTTAGGGACAAAATCTATTACATTTTACTGATATAAAGGCATTAGGGTTTGTACAAAAATTAGATTTAATTTTCTCGTAATTGATAACAACACCTATAAATTTATGATATTTAATTATTCCTTATTGATTATATATGTTGCAATTTGCACACAAAATAAATAAAAAAACCAATATAAATAAATAATTTTTTTATCAATTTCTTGGTTTACTTTAAAACCTACATTAACAGTTTTCATTGTGCGTCGACGCCAGCGTTGCGTCACTACTGAGAAAGAGTGTCAGTAGTCTTCGCGTAGCCTAGGAGAAATGACATCTGTCATTATGTTCTTTCTTTTGAACTGTAAGTATTATTTGTAGTATTATTTCACAAATTATTTAATGGACTTTTATTAAGTTCCGTTTGAGTAAATTATTAATTACGAGAATACATGACAGTTGGTTCTGTATTATAGAATTAGTTTTGTAGAGATAAAAGCACTCGAGAAAAGTTTTATAATTTGATCTTCTTGCATAAAGTTTATTTCTTATAAAAAAACGAAACGTACCCAAAGTTTCTTAGTTGTAGGTGCATAGAAAAAAAACATGTTTTGTACTTTTTTTTCTCCCCCCAACTTTCATACTTGGAATACCGAGCCTCCGATTACACTTGCGTGGGATAAAGTTAATGAGATCAACATTTCTTTAGTATTTGTTGGGGCGAAAAGTTACCACATTTATTAGTTACACATCCGACTTGGAATCAGTGATTGTTATTTTTAATTTATACTTATAAGCTGTAAAGGGATTCTTAATAGCAGACTAACAACTTTCGCTGACAACATACCTATATCAAAAATTGTTATTTGCATTGGAAAATTCAGCAAGATCTAAATAAACATATAAACTTAGACTGAAAATGATATTCATTATCTATAACTTTTAAAAATTTAGTTAATCGAAAATCTTCTATATTAGTTCCGTTAATTTAGAAATGTAGGTCTACAATCACTTTTAGCCTGTCTGACGAGGATCTTCAGGATTTTATAAAATAATGTGGTAAGGCTCGGCAGTTCTAAAGAAATCTACATTGTTAGTTGCAAAGGTTGTATAATATATAATGCAGAGTTTCAAATAGGAATGTAATGAATAGAGATAATTAAGTATATTGGATGAGTGCTTGTGTTATTGTTGCATGATGCATATAAGTGCATATGAACGCGCGCGCGTGTGTGTATTATGTATTATTTTGGTATAACAGAATATTAATATTGATAAAGAATTAGCACTACATTAACATGTATTTTTCTTTCCTTGTTCTAATGTTTCTAGTATGTCTGGATATACTCGTATAGGCAAGTGGTTGCTCTAAAACAGATTTTTCTCTAGAGTAAATTAAATTCCTTTAGACAATTATTATTTTATGAAGACTTTCTATTTGGTATTATTTGTAAATGTTTTTTATTTCATTATTATTCTAAACTAGAGATATGCTACATTCCAGTATTGTTTAAATATTATTGTAAATTTCCATTGGTTCCCTTCTCCCACAAAAAATATGTGTAACTATTTTCTTTTTACGGAATATATATATATATATATATATATATATATATATATATATATATATATATATTAATACACATAATGCATAATACAATAGTAATAACATTCATAAATAAATGATGATTCAGTTAAGCCATTTTAATCTGAACCCTACGAATTTGAATCTAAATAAAAACCATTGAACAAATAAAATAATTTAGTATTTGGGTAAGAAATAACATTTATTGTTTATTAAAGTAGATTAAACATAAACACGGTGTAATTTCATTAAGAATGAAGGATTATCATTAAGCAGAATAACATTAAAAAAACGAACTTTAATTTTAAAGACCTATGATGTGTTTTGAAATAAAAATCAATTATACGGATTTTTGTTAGTACAAACACTGATCTCACATTTACAACTTCAACAAATATATTCTTAATATTCTTAACTACAGTATAGTAGATTTTTGTACAATCTTGTATAAAAATAACTCATAATTTATTATTTTTCTTAACAATAGCAGACATGAGCTTCTCAAAAACGGCAAGAATGTAAAATGTCATTTGTTGTGTTCCTAATATCGAGCAATGATTTCGGATAATTAGAATAGGTCCCGGTCCCAATTACTTCGAATTGTAGTAACGAAATTAACAAATAAAAATATAAATTTACATTTATAAGCATTAATAGAAATAATAAGATTTGATTAATAAAAATTGTGTTTATTAAAACAAACGTTAAATGTTTAATATCTCATACATATTCAACTATAAAACATTCAAAACTAAAATAGGAGTAAAAAAAATTTATTATTCTCGTTAGAAAAAATAATTTACTATTCCTTTTATTAACTGTTGTAAATTTGTTTTTCTTACACCACCGTAGTAATAACAATAAAAATTATTGTAGCGTTGAACAGACAAAAACCTGATGTATTTTTTTTTTTAAAATACATTCCAACATCTCCAGCGCCAAACATCTAATGAAGATATTCATATCTAGCCATAAGTCAGTTAACCCTTATAAAGATAGTGTCATTAAATTGTGTACTACCAACGAAGTTCAGAGGAGAATCAATTTTAATATAAATGTTAGAAAAGCTCCCGGCTTTAACCTTATTACTTGAAGAATACTAAAATACCAAGAAAAGCGATTCTTAAACTATATCATCTTTTTAATACCTATTTTAGACTGAGATATGTACTGAAGCAGTGGAAAATAGCACAGGTAATAATGATTCCTTAACCTGAAAAATCAAAACTTGTAATTACTCACAGTTCGGCAGAGATTTATCCATTTTGATATTTAAGTCTTTTACTTATCTATTTTCTGTGTGAAGCATTTCTTGCAGCTGTTTGACTGAACCTCGTTTAGCAGCAGAAAAGTTAAAGCACCTTACTTGCGCTTTTTTATCGTCATCGCCAACAAAATATATTTGTAAGAATTGAGCTCGTTGTTCACAATCCGGTATCAAACTTCCGTGTAAATGATAAACATGGCATTGTACTTTGAATTTTGGCATAAGACCATCCTCTACAACCTGTTTAGCCTCAAAAAGATGTCATTTGAAAGCAATAATTATATTGCCGAATACAATCTCTTAAAGGATTACATTTTAGTTACAACAGGATATCGAATAGTTAGTCAGGTTATTTTCAATTAGATTGATTAAGTCAGTTCATTTGAATATAAAACCTGATCTAACATGTGTTGTAACCGTACATTTAACAAAGCATTCACTTTACTCTAGTAATCTTCCAACTTACGAGCAAGGTTTTATTTATTCATCGCTGATTGCATATTTAAAACAGTTGAATGGTGTAGTGAACACTAGACTACTAGTAATAAGGTTATCCGAATCTTTGGGTGAATATATGTCAATATAGATGTTGTTTAAAAACAGATATAATCACAAACGTATTATAGTAGTTTAGGTTTTGAAATTGTTTGTTGTTTATCTATTGAGTATATAGGTCTGTCGTTTGTCCTGGAAATAAATATTACTTAGAAGTTTTCTGTGGATGCATTATTTTGTCTAAAATTACAAGTAAAGAATGCAGTTTAATGTCACGATGTTAATGTGGTACACTAACAATTTCAATGTTAAGTTTTCAAATTTTCCATTGAAGTTTAAATTAACTAGGCTTAACTTAATAACTAACAGAGTATAGGCCCTCTATTTAGTTTATTAAATGCTTATAATAGTAATTGTTTACTATTATGTTATCATCTAGATATTTTTATCCATATAAATATTAGTAAATATACATTATAACATATACGTTTATATATTTTTACAAATCGGTCAGCAATTAAATACAAGTTTAAAAAACATCGGTAAGTTAGGAAAATGATTAATTAACCTGAATTTTAAAACCATATTGGTTTTATGCTGAATAATTTCACCAGCCTGAATATATAATACAACCTTGCCTATTTGTGGAGTTTTTGGTAAAGAAAATGTCTATTAGATTAATGATTGCTATAATCACCACAAACAGGTTAGGTTACGTTATTACATACAAGGTGACTCAAAAATGACCACGCCTTCTTCTTCTTCTTATTTATTTTTTCAATATTAGAATTCTGTTAGGGTAAACTAGATAATCACAGGATTATGTTTATTATTTGTTGGGGTCAATAAAAAAATTGAAATGACACGTATAGGCTTGTGATTTTTAAACGTCTTTTTGAGACAAGAATTATGACAAAGATAATTCAATTCTGACTACCCAAAATAAAATGGAGCCCAAAAAGAGTTATTTTAATTATGAATCTAGATGGGTACAGGACGATAGACTCAGAAGGCAAGACTATCGATTTTTCTAAATGTTTTTCACTGCTTCAACTTTAAGACCTGCTTGTTTTGTGGGGAATCACTTAATCACCCTTAAAGAGAAGTGATAGTAACAGAATGCAGAAGACGAAAGAATCCAAATTTTTGAATATGTACGAAACAAAATTGAAAAAAGATTGAATGGAGGTACAGGGAAAAAACAATTTAAAAATTTAATATGAGTTAAGAACACATTACGGTCATATAAGGGAGTAATAACAAATAAATCCCTTTTCTATCAAAGGATAAACAATAATCAACAAACGTTACCTTTACCATTTCTTCACTGTGACGATACACAAAACTAGTACAGTACTTTTTAATTCTAATTACGACAAATGTAATAATGGTTTTCCAATTTACAGTTATATGTGCGTGCTTTAATATAGTTTATATTTAGATGTTTTATTTTAAGACGCTAATACACAAATATTAAAATAGTTACTTTAGTTACTTTGCACTGGCACATATTTAAAAAGTCATACCGTACCAATTTTACTTCGTAAATAAAATAACTCTTAGCCACAATTTTGTTTTCAGTGGTTAAAAATTAATTTTCTTTGTCATTTTTCAGGAAACTTTTAAAGCACGGTGTCTATACATGCTATTTGAAATTTTTAAGCTACCCCCAGTCCCTACAAATAAAAAAAACCTAAACATTTGCTTAACTAAAGAGATAGCCCCAAACAGAATTCAAATATCTCACACATTAAAAATAAGAGGAGGTGGTTACTTTACAGCCACACGATGTAGTATATAATACTGAAATTATAGCACTAAAATCGGGAATATAACAATAATGTATACGTAATGGACAAAAGGAAAAGAAATCACCTCTATTCATGCTCAATGCGATATTTATTTTGTTGAAATTATTGTTATATACGAATAACATCACGCAGTGGAACATCTTATCATTTTAAAAAAGTTGACTTTGTGTCAAAACTCTTGGTACAATATTATATTTTTTTGAGTAGTAAGAGTAGAAATAAAGGTCGATAAACAAAATAGAACTCCGTGCGTCGAGTTGATGAAATCTCGGAAAAACACGAAGCGATGAAATATAATAGTTGTAACAAGAAATTTCCTTTGTAATAGGTTAAATTATATTATTTTTGAGCATCTACACATTAAGTAAATTTATATTATTAATCGCATACACTTTGTATGTGTTTAATTGACTCGTTTAACATAAGTCGTGTTCTCTGGTTATTATTTTGACAGTCTGAAAATGATTTTCAATCTGAAAATAAATTGTTTTGTATATAATTTATGTAAATATTTGGGATAGGATAGCTTGGTATTATTTATTTATTAAAATTACCATATAGTAATAAAATTATCCACTTGTGAAAAATTAAGATATATGTCGTAATCGATTTTAAAGCCTGAATTTACTACATATACTGTTCTTCTACGTGTTTTATTTATCGCTTCACTTTTGATTTTTTCTAAATTGGTCATTTGCGTAATATATAATATCCATAGTTTGTGAACAAATTTATTTAATTTTTAATTTTTTTTTATTACAACTGAGTACAAATACCCATCTAGTAATTTGCATTTTATAATATATACACTTTGAGGGATAATAACCCATTGGTCATTACTCCTTTAATGTCTAAAGTCCATTAAGTCCAATGGTTTTATTCGTCTGTCTTCTAATTAAACCAGTTGTATCCATCAATCTGCGTATCTCCGGATGCTTATGTTGTTCAATGCGATGTCTGTGCTTGCTTGCTTGCTTTTTTATTTCTTCTCTAACCGTATCTATTTTCAAATCCCTATGCAAGTTGTCATTTCTTATATACCATGGTGCATCAACAATACATCGTTGCACCTTCGTGAACAAATTTGATCGCTACTAAATGACTGTAAACAAATTAATAAAATCCTCAATTTAGTATTATTATTGTAATCATATTGCATAGAACTTTTTAAATTCTTATCTAAAGAATGAAATTAACCATGAAGTTTCTAGAAATTCAGTTCACTATTGATCAGACTTCAATTTTTTCGTCTTAAAATATCTGTTTTATAACATTTGGTTTTATGAATTTAAATTGACAGGTATTCCTTGGGTATCCATTATTTATGTTTTATATAAATGTTGGGTTAAGTAGTAAACTATTTACTTGATTGAACAGGGCCACCTTGTATTAGAGAATCTAAGATTTTTATATTTGTTTAGCAAATGTGTTGCACTACCTTAAAAAGAATTATAAGTTTTGTGAAAGTTTTTTTATTAACTTTAACTGATAAATCTAGACGTAAAATTACAAAACCATGTTAATAAACTAGACTTTGTCGATTACATTCTATCTATCGTAACATCAAATATCGAGATTCCGCATCACTCTTATGTATAGCATTTGTTTTAATTTGTATTAAAATATGTCTATGTTTATAGTTGATATATCAAATATAAACTGAACTATAAATAATAGTTGAGTTGTGTTAATATAATAAGACCTGTCGTAGGACAAGTTAAGTAACATTATATGATTTTCTATTTATTTCATATTAAGCAATCATCCCTTAACAATCATAGCCATTATAATAAACAAATATTTTGTAATTTACAAGCACTACATATTTAACTAAGCGAAACATTTTGAAATTTGAATTGTTTTGTAAACATTCCAAAAACAATAGACTTGTCAATATCAATACTACCCTGTAACAAAACATGGACAACGATAATGTACTGTAATATATTAAATTTTATTTATTTTACATGCAAGAAAAGCATTTTCAACAGTTTTTTTTATATAGAATCATCGTGGAAAAATTTTGAAAGATTTGTAAACTTTAATTGGATTTAAAGCTCAATTGGTCATTTAACATAGGCTCTGGACTTTTTTTCTGCGGTTTAGGCTATAATATTTCAAATTCTTCCAGCGCGTCCATTTGTTTGATCTTCTTACAAAAGTGAATTGGCTGGGAATTGGTATCAAAATTGGAATATGAATGGTTGGGTTTCATAATGTAATAAATTTGTTACCCAAGCCACAATATGAAATTTTAGTTTTAATTAATGACAAACTCGTTAACCAGTTTAAGAAACAAATGAATGATCCCAACAGATCTTATCATAGGTGGAAGAATGAATTGAAGATCCTAGATCAAATTAAAAACAATATCCATGATAAGAATGCCATTATAACATAGGTCTATAAAGGTAATACTGTCGTTGTAATGAATTTAGACGATTATAATACGAAAGTTAACAATTTTACCAATAACATCATAAAGTTACGTAAAGATCCCACTAACGTTGAAGATCCCATAGTCACAGGCCTGCTTAAGATCCACAAAATGGATATTCCTATCAGACCCCTCATAAATTTCACTACAGTTCCGGGATATAAAGTTGCCAAAATTTTATCAAACATCATAAAAAAACAGTATAAATATTGATAACAACCTTAGTTTAAAAAATAACATCGAATAAAAAATTGCAACCTACATATAACATGTAATCCTTTGATATTATTGATTTTTACATTAATATCCTAGTCAAAGAAACGATAACCATATTAAATGACCGTCTCGTGGAAGCCAAAATACTAGAGCCTCACGCAATCATTGAATTGATATCGCTCCTGGAAGAATTATTTCACGTTTAATAACAATTTCTACATGCAAAGAGAAGAACTAACAAAGGGATCGAACCTTTCAGGGTTTGTTAGCTGACATCTTCTTAAACGAATTTTAAAATAAATACGTGCTGTCCAAAGATAATAAATGTTATAAGAACATAATAAGTTACTCTTGATATGTGGATGATACTTTTGTAATATTCAATGGAACTGTTAGACAAATCGAAAATCTAAAAAATACATGAACAGTATTAACAACCGTATCCAATTTATTCTTAAATTGGAGTCGGATAAAATGATCAATTTCCTAGACCTAACAGTAATCAGATCTGGCATATTTCAATACATTTTTTTTAATGGCTGTTTACAACAGCTTTATCAACAGACCAGTCAAGGATGAAGATTTTCGTAATGAATTAAACATTATAAAATACATAGCTGTGGCGAACGGTTATAGAAGTTCCATGGTTGATAATATTATTAAAAAACACAACATAAGAAATAGGAAAAAACCACCGAGAGAACAAGAAGAAATATATTCAGATCCACTTAGTATGGGGATCTACCTAATATCTTAACAAACATATTGAAAAAAATAGATTTAACTATGACGTTCCGTAGCTCCAACAACATTAATATAATATAATAAAATAAAATTAAAAAACAATCCCAATAGAGCAAAAATCAGGAATATATGAAATCAGTTGTAGCGATTGTGAATTTCTATATAGGTCAAACCGGGAGACAATTTAAAACACGGTTCAAGGAACATCTACCGAGTAATAAAGGAACCAATAGCAATTACGCTAATCACGCACGCCACATTATGGAACACCACCATTCATATTCCAATTTTGATACCAATTTCCAGCCATTACACATGTGTAAGAAGAGCAAACAAATGGACGCGCTGGAAGAATATGATATATATAAAGCGCAGAAAAAAGTTCAGAGCTTATGTTAAATGACCAATTGAACTTCAAATCCAATTTGATGTATGACACAGCAATGGAAATAGGATAAGAAAAAGCAAATATTGAGGGGTATTGCACATTAGAGGTCCGTCGTCTTCAATGACCGTATGTATTCGATGATGTGCACACGCTGAGTTATAGTATGTACATTATTGTGTTGTTGTGCGCATGTTTGTGTTTGTGTTATGTTGACTGTATATTTATTTTGATGTATTAACGACCTAAATGGAGCGAGAATCTGATGATGGAAAAGATCCGAAACGCGTCATAAACAAGTAAGTAAATTACTAAAACTATAAAAGTCACATAGACGGACAAAATTATTCTCTCAATTCAAATTTGTGATACAAATACAATGAGTTTTACTAAGCCTTATAATGCTTGACTGTATATCTGTCAAGATGAACATAAAATATTGAGCACAATTTCCTGCCATTTCTAGGTTCACTTTAATACCTCTAGTAGCATACTCAAAACTTCTTGTGTAAATTTTTTCATTATCTTATTAGGAGTACATATGATATTTTGAAAATCAAGTTACTCGGACAGCTGTGTGACAACAGAAGATAAAGCTAGCCATGATAGAATATTGTGCTCAGTATAATAAACTACACTTTTCAAAGAGCATCAGATGATTATCCTAATAATATAAAGCCTCGTATATACAAACTCGCTGACAGAAATTATAATTATTTATGCAGAGTAATCGGTTAGAAAACTTTAAAATTCTTGCTTTGTTCGTCATTAACTGAAACGACTGAGAAAATTCACTCACAAATTCTTTGACATTGTAAAACTAAATAATTGACATATCTAGGCAACAAAAAATATCATCTTGTTTTTGTTTCTCAACAGATTTTGATACTTATTTGCCAAATTTATTTTATTTCGCTGATATTGAGATATTGTAGGACTTCAATATGGGACTTTTGTCAGAGATAGTGTTTGACAAACCGTAAAAATGAAATGAGATGGGGATTTAGCTATGCTTATACTAATAAACGATGAGTACCAATTTAAATTTTGTAAAATACCTGATTAAATTTCTAAGATAAATAGAAGAAAATAGGATATTGGGTATGGAATAAATATTATTGGTCAATAAAAGGAATTTGAAGTGTTGTGAACAATAATATCAAAAAATTGGAATAAATAACGTATACCTAAACCTAAAATGAAAAAAAAAAAAAAGAAAGAAAAAAAAGAGTTAATTGTATAACATCAGATATAGCCTACAGTTATTTCAACGGCTTATTTTGTTTTATAAGTTATCTAATGTATAGTGGCAGTGCAGTTATAATTTTCTAGTAGCGAGTATTAATATTTTATTATTAATAGAATATTTATATCATTTGTGTTATCTGGATATGGGTCCAGAACTGGGAAAGTAAATGGATATGGGTAAAAGTAAATGTCAGGTAAGTTATCAAATACCATATTCATAATGTCCCTTCACACTTAGAAAAAGATGAAAAGTTCCAGTTTGACTCTTTTATGATAGTCTTAACACCCATTATTAAAAGTAATGATAGAAGCAAACGTTGTAAAATTGATGTCAGTAAACAATTAGAACACATGGAAGTTCCAAATTATTGAGATCAGACTGAGGGCAAAAGGAGTTAATGATGTTTTTGTTGGTAATTGTGTGAATCTAAGCCAAGAATAGCTGATTTTGAACGATTGCTCTATGAATGGACATAGGACTGCAAAGCTCAAAATATAATAGTTTCCACTTGATGAACGGCAACTGTTTCATGTCTTAACATGTGACAGTGCAGAACATTTGTATACAACTACAACAGTATATGAGAAGAAGTTATGTAGGTAACAGTAAGCCTAAAACAAAAATTTTAAAATATTCAATTAGTAATAATGAAGGTATGACTAGGTTCTTTATCAAAAAAGTTAGTGAATCATATCAAATAACTGGTTGAAAAGGTATTCCACAACATGATTATTACAATGATTATGCTACCTTTATCATGTTATAGTATTTCACATTTCGATTGTATGAAGTAATTTAAAAGTAACGCAAGATTAGGTTAATGAAAGATTCACCACCTATTGCAACAAAATGCTCCTAAATGTCTAATGTACAATAATGTCTGTAATGTATACTTTGATCTGTATAAATCGATATTATACTACTAACCACTTCTCATCAGTCAATAAAATAACTTTACTAACGTACACACCATTATTTGTAATAAATTCTACAAAAAAACTTTTCCCCATATGAATTCGTTCGGATCGGGTAAAATAATATTTAAAACAACACGAACATCTAATCAAGAAATCATTGTTCATCAGTTAGTGTGTAAAACTCTAACAGCAATACAGACAAATATTTAAAATTCCGAAATTTACTGTTTTACCCATGTCAAATCAGTCAAATCAGTCAAATCATTTAAAGTAATATTTAAAACAACAAAAATCATAATCAAACATTCACTGCTCATCTATCGGTAAGTAAACTTTAGCAGTAATAGACATAGAAATTTGTAATTCTGTAAAATACAATTTTTCACATATAAATTCAGTCAATTCATTAAAAATAATATTTAAAACAACAAGAATCATAATCAAACAATCACTGCTCATCTATCAGTGAGTAAAACTTCAACAACAAATATTTGCAATTCTGTAAAATACTCTTTTTCAAATATTAAGTCAGTCAAATCTTTTAAAGTAATACGTAAAACAACAAAGACCGTAATGAAAAAATCATTGCTCACCTCTCAGTGAGTAAAACTTTAACAGCAATACTCACAAATATTTGTAATTCTGAAAATTACTCTTTTTCTAAAATAAGTCAGTCAAATCATTTAATGTAATATTTAAAGAAACCGGAACTATAACCAAACCAACATTGCTCATCTATCAGTGAGAAAACTTTAGCAACAATACACACAAATATTTGTAATTCTGTAAAATACTATTTCCGATATTAAGTAAGTCAAATCAATTAAAGTAATATTTAAAACAACAACAACCATAATGAAACAATTATTGCTCATCTGTTAATGAGTACAACTTAAGCAACAGCACAGATAAAAATTAGTAATTTTGGTAAACACTCTTTTTCTCATATTAATTCATGCAAAACATTTAAAGTACTATTTAAACAAAAACCATAATTAAACTAACATTGCTCATCTGTTAGTGAGTAAAACTTTAGCAGCAATACATACAAATATATTAAATTTTGTAAAATACTCTTTTCCCCATATTGAACTTGTCAAATAATTCAAAGTATAATGTAAAACACAACAACCATAGTGAAACAATCATAGCTCATCTTTTTTGTGAATGAAACTTTAGCAACAGTATACATAAATATTTGTAATTCTGTAAAATACATTGTTCCCATAATAAGTAAATCAAATCATTAAATTTAATATTTAAAACAATAGCAACCATAAAGAAACAACCATTGTTCATCTGTCAGTGATTAAAAACTTATCAACAATGCACACAAATATTTGTCATTCTGTAAAATATTATTTTCCCCATATACATTCAGCTTAAACATTAAAAGTAATATTTAACACAACAAGAAGAATAATGAAACAATCATTTCTCATCTATCAGTGAGTAAAATTTTAGCAACAATACACACAAATATTTGTAATTCTGTAAAATACTATTTTCCCCATATAAATTCAGTCAAGTCATATAAAGTAATATTTATAACTACAAATATCATAATCAAACAATCACTGCTCATCTGTCAGTGAGTGAAACCTTAGCAATAATACACACAAATATTTGTAATTCTGTAAAATACTGTTTTCCCCATATAAAAACAGTCATATATTTAAAAAAGTAATATTTAAAACAACAATAATCATAATCAAACCCTCACTGCTCATCTGTAAGTGAGTAAAACTTTAGCAACAATACCCACAAATATTTTTAATTCTACAGAACACTCTTTTTGACATATTAATTCAGTCATCTCATTTAAAACATCAGGAATCATAATCAAACAATCACTGCTCATCTGTGAGTTAGTAAAACTTTAGCAACAGTACAGACAATTTTTTTAAATTGTGTAGAATACCCTTTATCCCGTATAAAATCAGTCAAATTATTTTAAACAACAAGATCATAAACAAACCGTCACTGCTCAACTGTCGGTGATTAAAACTTTAGCAACAATACACACAAATATTTGTAATTCTGTAAAATACTCTTACTTCCCATATAAAGTCAGTCAATTCATAAAGCAGTTTTTAAAACAACATGAACAATAATCAAACAATCACTGCTCATCTGTCAGTGATTAAAACCTTAGCAATAATACACACAAATATTTGTAATTATGTAAAATACTCTTTTTCACATATAAAAACATTCATATATTTAAAAAAGTAATATTTAAAACAACAATAATCATAATCAAACCCTCACTGCTCATCTGTCAGTGAGTAAAACATTAGCAGTAATAAACACAAATATTTTTATTATTTTTAAATACTCTTTTCCCCAAATGAATTCAGTCAAATCATTTAAAACAACAACCATTATGAAACAATCATTGCTCATCTGTCCGTGAGTGAAACCTTAGCAACAATACACGCAAATATTTGTAATTCTGTCAAATACTATTTTTCACATTTAAATTCAGTCAAATCGTGTAAAGTAATATTTAAAACAACAACGACCATAATGAAACAATCAATGCTAATCTGTGAGTGAGTAAAACTTTAACAATAATATACAAAAATATTTGTAATTCTAAAAAATACTGTTTACCAGTAATATATAAATTCAAGTCAGTAAAAAATATCAAAAAGTCCATGCAACAAATATTTTGTAATAAATTTTACTAATACTCTTCCCCCATACAAATTTATTTAGATCATTTTATGATAATATTTATTCAACTGGGGTCCTTTTAAAAGAAAACATTTCGTAAAACATGTCATGGAACGCTTCGTTTCATTTATAAACAAAAGTTATAACTTTGGAAGTAGATAAGATATTCTGTACATACTTTGTATAACCATTCTCAATGTAACGGTTTGCATGTGTACATAAAACAAATATTTAAAAATGGCGGTCGTTGAAAATAACGCCACATGTCTCAAAAACAGTCAAATTTATAAAAAATGTACAAGAGACTAATTTTTTTCGTTTTTTAATGACGATCTAAATGTTTTTGAAATTTTTTATCTGTAGCGCAAAATATAACCGAATCATCAACAAAAAACTAAAAAATTAATTTCTTGTAATTATTTAGAATATACAAGAATAGACTAAAAACAAAATATTTTTGACTCCTGATATTTTTATCTCCAAATCTCTTTTTTATTTTAGGCCTTATATTTTGAAGTTTGGCGTAAAATAACTTTGTTAAAAATATTATAAATACAAAAAATTGTAGAGGATTTTTTTCTGAGATAATTAATTGACGTAAATACAGTTAATGGAAAACAAGTTATACAAATTTGACTTTATGATTACAACGCAGACCAATATTAATGCCAAAACAAAAATACAGAATACTATAATTTATAATTCATTTTCAAAAATGAGTCTATCAGGTTGAATACATTTTTCTATACGCTTATGGATTGCTTTAGTTCCTCTTTCTAGTTTTGCCGGATTGTTCTTTATTTGCGCAACAATATCATAATTAGGGCAATTAATTCCTCGCGGAATATTACTTTTTTTTCATACATGATACTTTCCATCCATTGTCACATAAAATATATAATATTTAATGGTGTTAGGTCTGGTGAACGCGGGATCCAGGAATGTGGACCTCCACGACCGATCCACTTCTATGCAAAACCCTGATTTAAGTAGAAGTAAACTGCTCGTGAAATAATTGGGAGGCGCACCATCGTGCTGGAAGTACATTGAGCGTGTTAAAGATAGAGAAACTTCGTCCAGCAGCTGTGGTACTTCAGCGGTTGCATGTCTGTAGATTCATCATCTACAATAATTACCTTCCTCTGTTTTTAATTCCTACTGGTGTCACATTCTTTCCTTACAAACTAATCAAAACCTAAATCAACAACAAACATCAAGAAGCCTTGCACATCAGATAACCATCAGACCTGGAATAGGACTAGATAAAACCAGATTGTAGCAGCAGTTGAGATAAAACGGCCTTGTTGCAAACACAAAGGTTCATTACAGTTTTTTTATCAGAGTTTAGATAGATAGTTTCCTTAAGTTGTGTCTTTTTCTTAGCGTGTGTTAAACAAAAATATCATTTAACCAAATTAAATTAAAAAAAAATAATAAAATTACACGTCAGCACAGTATTAAATAACAATTAACATTTTAACAGGAACAGTTAAATAACAATTTTCAACTGCATGTCATCTGAGGAAAACTATACTCTAAAACCAGGTAGGAGCCGAGAAGGCTTTGTAAGATCATTTAAAATAGTACTTAAGTTGAATTTGTTTCTTTTCTGCGTTAAAGTTCTACATCTAAGTATGTAAAATATGTAAATTAAGTGACCTTTACAGTATAACTGGTCTAAGAATGGGAGATTAATCGCTTCAAAAAAAGGAATTTGTCTAGTTTCGTCTTCAAAGACTTTAAACAAACTATAATCTGAAAGTTCATGAAAAAGTGTTTAAATTATGTACCTAACTATAGTCTGGTAATCTTGTATTTAATATAATATATTAAATAATATTGTTAATTATATAATTGTTATGTTTTTATTTTAAGATAATTGTGTTGTACTTAAGTGTTATGTTGTTAATAATAATTTAAATATTTAACAACAAATAAATATTTGTTGCCTTTGTAAGGCTAACCATTTTATATATTTTGTATACAGACAAATTGTTTAATGTTGTATTGTTTTTTGCATGTACGTACTGTTATATATATATATATATATATATATATATATATTGGTTGTTCTATTGAAACTTGATTATGTTTATAACTAGTATTAAAAAAAAGAAAAACTAATATATATTGTTTAGCCTTGTAAGTGGAACTTTCCCCGTGAGGGTAAATCCAGCTTTTGTCAAGGTGAGCTTTTGTATAGTGAGCTTCTTCTGATTCTGTGTCCTCTCCAAAATTCAATGTCGATCCACAGGGCTTGTTGATAAAATTATATTATGTAATTTTTTTAAATAGGGAGATGTGGCACACTGGAAATGACAGCCTCATCAATAATGCTTGAATTACAGTCCTGTCCTGTTTTCCTTTTATATTCTCAGATAAGAAAATTATGAAATAGGTCAGACAAATAGATGTTGAGTTTTTCCAAGATGTACGTTTTCTGGATGATGTTTGTCTTTTCAGTGCCCTACAAACCTGTGGACCGATTTTAATCAAATTTGATATCTGGCCATGTTGTAGTCATATTATTTTGTGACGTTTTCTTTCTTTAATTTTATGAAAAAATAACTAATAATTTGAGAATACCTGCCAAGGATCAAAACACACTATATTATTTTTTCTCATTTGATGTCGGATCTATATATATATATATATATATATATATATATATATATATATATATATATAGATCAACTTTTGCTAGAATGTAGTGCCTGAGAATATAGGTGTGATTAAAATTCAAGTTCAAGGGAACAAACTTTAAATTGAATCTCAAAAAAAGTGTTTTAAAACCATATAATTTTCCTTAAAATTAAGTAAAATGCAACATTTAAATCTATCTCATTTTCCCCTGTTATTTCCAATATTAAACACTATTGAAGTAATGAATTTACAGTTTTAATACTTGTTTTATTTGGATTGTGACAGGCGAGTTTGAGGCTTGGCTAGTGATGTTATATTCTTATCGATAAAATACTATTCCATACAGTGAAATATTATATCGATATAAGCCTATATCTTTCAACGGGTAATGTTACATCTTTCAAAATTAGCAATATAATTTGAACAGAGAACCGATAAACATATGATATATCGAAAGAACAGGTACCCAATGCGATAATGTATAGAATATCGATATAGGTTACAATGATATGTGATACATATCATACTGAAAGTTGCCAGTTCATGGCGAAAGCTAGCGATTCACGTCCTTTCCTTGCTTTGTCGGTTCAATAAATGTCGGACACAATTTCCTCACCCACCTGATTTCGTCTGCTTAACTGTAATTATAATACCCCATTTTATAAATTATATCTTCACAAGACAGAATCACATGGATAATTTAAATTGTATCCTTACATATTTTTTTTTACCCAACTTAATGGAGAGGAGGGGAGTTGCTTGCATCCTTCACCTATAATTGTGACTTAAAAGAATTTTTTTTTATTTATACGAGAAAAACTAATTTTTTAAGAATTATTAAAAGCAAAAATCGCTATTAACATATAATAAATCTTCTATAAATATTATTTGCCAATTCCAAGGTAACGAAGATTTTAGATGGTGTGATATCGATACACGGTTTTGATGTTTTTTGTGCTTTTAAATTATAGAAAGAAATTTACAAATCGATCGTCGGTCATTCCGTCCGTCTTTTGGTAATTTTGCCATGCTTTATCTTAAGAACGAGTGAGTCCGATTGCCTAAAACATTTTAAATTTTATGTCGATTCCCATGTAATGATTTTGTTTTGTTTTAAACAATTTGTCAAAATGGAATATGTTTAAACATTTGATTTTTTTTAGTGAAAAGACGGGAGATTTCCGCAAAAATCTGAAATGTATCTTTTTTACTATTATATATTACCTTTATCAGAAACGAACCAATGAATATTTTGTATATTCATCCGATGAAAACAAAATACAAATAACCTAACAGAGTTAAAGGAAACGAACCTCTATTCACACAATTTTCATATTTGCCAAAATAGTTTTAAACATTATGTGTGTCAACACTCTTAAAGCCCTCTTCGTAGCATAAAAGTTCACGTGTTTAATATACATGTTGGGAATAAAAGTATTATAGTCATAGTAGAATAAAAACTGTGAAGAAATAAAATAATAATCCCTTAAATTTTAAAATTATTTAATTAACAAAATCAAAATTTATTTATTTATTTCCAAGTTTTTAACTTCTTTGAATTACGTGACAGTGATACGCTCTGTTTGATTCGTCCAAATAAAAAAATAAAGATTCTTTTGGGGCTTTAACAAATAACTTAAGAGGCCGCTGCTTTCGAAATAGTTAAATGAGTTTTTACGGTTACCAAATTTATCGAGAAAAATTATTCACAGATTATAAAGACATGCAATTGGACGGATAAAATACTAATTTTTTGATCTAAAGGTTGACATTACAATATAAAATAAAATTTCAACGAAATCTAAGCTAATACATTTTGTTTCCTAAATATACCGGGTGTTTCAGACCAATGTGGCACTATTTCTGAAATGGCACTATTTGTAGCGCCTAAACGAAACCAGATAAAAATTTCCTTCCAATTAGAACCCCCCTTTTTCGACCCCAAAGAATTCAGGAAAATTATTTTCGACGCTCCTCAATGACACAAAAGGGCACTTTTGGGGGGCAGGGTGGTGTTTTTGGAAATTTTTAAAATAGAAACATAGGTCGTGTGAATCCTCATTTTAAAAGTCTCTCTTTTCTGAACATTTTGGAGCAAAAAAAAAAGTTATCTTTTCATTACTGTACAGGGTGTGACGAAAATATATATTTTTTATCTTGCACCATTTTTTTTTTTCAATTTCCAATGGTGCAAGATAGAACCAAACTTTCAATACGAAAAATGTTTGTTTTCAAAAGGTCTCTCAAAATGGTACAATTTTCAATCTAGGTTGCTATTTGAAGTTTTTTACTTTTTGCTCTATAAAAGTTATTAAAGTTTGATATTTGTTAAAAATTTGAAAACTACATAGAAGTCCCTACTACCCCATATCTCTTGAAAGGGTGTGTTCTTGTAAAACTAGGAAAAAAAATTGGTTGCCCTATCTTTGTTAGGGAGCTGGCAGTCACATTTCCCGCTAAAAACTAAAAAAAAAAAAAATCGTCACACCCTGTACAGTAATGAAAAGATAACATTTTTTTTTGCTCAAAAATGTTCAGAAAAGAGACCTTTAAAATGAGGTATCACACGACCTATGTTTCTATTTGAAAATTTTCCAAAAACACCACCCTGCCCCCCAAAAGTACCCTTTTGGGTCATTGAGAAGCGTCGAAAATAATTTTCCTGGATTCTTTGGGGTCGAAAGGTTGGAGTTCTAATTGGAAGGAAATTTTTATCTGGTTTCGTTTAGGCGCTACAGATAGTGTCCATGTGGTCTGAAACACCCGGTATAAGTTATTCTAAAAATTGGAGAATGTAAACTTGGACACACAAACTGTTATAGTTACAAAGTGTAGCGAACATAGTTACCAACAGACTTTTATTTTTCCAACAATATGGACATATTAAATATAGGCCTACGTTATGTAAAAAAAAAGTGATTCGAAATTTCACATTGAATACGGACAAATCAAAGTTGACAGATTTTAACCGTTAAGTAAACTAACTCTTACACATTTAGCTTTGGTAAATAGGTCCCTGAATCTTGAAATTGTCCATAGCTATACCTTTTGTAACTGCAATTCGGTCTTATCGAGTTTGGTACTATATCAAATATTCATGGGAGGTCATGGTTTTCAAAATTACAAATTAGACTATAATGAGTTTATTCTTCCTTGTAGAGAACTGGGGTTTTAAAAATCTGCTGTACATTGACTGTCTTACAAGTTATGCTCAAAAAACCATTGAAAATGACCGCCGTTTTGAAATTTGTAGTTAGATTTTTTCTACTCTCAGTAAGCTTTTATGTAACTTAACCACGTAAAAGTCCCAAATACCAAAATTCAAATCCACATTTTAATTTTCGTGGCCGCTATCCTGCTACTTTACAGAACACAAAAATATAAAGGTCAGATGGGCGGTTTGCGAAAAGTCACTTTTTTCTGTTTCCTTAGCCAATGAAAGGTTCTGTTCAAATAAGAAGAGCAATTTTGCTCATTTACCATACCCTGGGTGAGTAACAGGTAGATTCTACTGACTTGGCAACACCGATTTACACTTTTTTTTGTTATGTCGTCTTAGGTTAGACTCCTCTCTCTTACAACTCCCATCAGGTCTCTCTTGACCAACTCTTATTCTTTTCCGACCCTGGCGATATTCGAATATTCAATAGCTAGGAGTCTTTTTTTATGTTCTTTCTTTAATTTAAAAAAAATACGATGATGACCGAAAAATAAAGTATATTTAATTTATTGATACGAAATAAAATATTGGCTAATTTGGGTTGTTAAATTATTAATTAAAATCAGCTGTTTATCATTATTGATATGTTGTTTATGTTATTGATATTTAATGTATGAGGCTTCAGTAAAATTAATTGTTAATTATTATTAGTCATACATTACGAAATAAGGTATTTCATTTTGTGAAACCAGCAAAAACAAAGTATTTAAAGATTTTTTATCTATTTGGCTAACCATTTTAGACATAAATTTATTCATTAAAATGTTGAACCTTTATCTTTCACACGATTTTAGGAAATCACCATTTAATAAGTTGTTGTTTAAATAAAAGTTTAATAACAGATGCCAAATTTTAATAAAACAATCACTAACATTATTATCTAACCCTCCTGTTACATGTAATATATTATCTACATTTCTTTTTAAATACTATATGAAATATTTATGTACTCCGTAACATTTAATATACGTAAATATTTCCACTTCCATGTCTTAATTATGTTCGTAGAATAAAAAATGCATTCTGATTGTCACTGGTGGTCTGTTAATAATTTAGAAAACTAAATATAAAAATAATATTCCCTACTACTAACAATGTTAAGAAAATATTGAAAACCAGAAATAAAATACCTACAAAACAAAAATCAGGGATCTACAAAATCAAATGCAGTGATTGCGAATGTTTTAAAGCGGTTTAAAGGACATCTACCCAACCACAAACAATCTGCATTAAATCCAATTACGCACGCCACATAATGGATCTTGACCACACATATTCAGATTTTAAAACTAATTTCCAACCGTTACATATATGTAATAAAAGTTGATATATGGACGTACTCGAAGCAATATGAGATTTATAAAGTATAGAAAAATAGCTCAGTACATATATTAAATGACTTGAACTTCCAATCTAACACGATCTATGATACAGCAATGCGAGCGGAAGATAACGGCAAGCGTCAGGCAAACGCGAAAGATACTGGAAGTTTTGAAGTCTTCAGTAGACCCATGTCAACGATGGTGTGCACACGTTGCGATATTAGAAAACGTAATACGGTAATTGTTGTATTTTAACTTGTGACTTTGTGTAATGTACATTTGTGTTGTGTTTGTAATTTCTTAATGTGAAGACGACCTCCAAAGATGGATTTTCTGATGATAGAATAGAGTTCAGAAACGCGTCAAGAGTAAGTACGTAGATAATAAGTTAACATAGACGGAATAATTCTAGAATTAATTAGTTAACTTTTTTAATCCTTGCCTGTAAAACTCTTTGATTCACTTCAAGTTGTATTCAGCTTAGTATTTTAAACCCAGACTCTCGCTTCATAAACTCATTTCTAAGTTGTTTTTTTTTCAATGATTACGTAAAATAATTTTATTATAATAAAAAATTTCAAATTGCTTCACTGATAAACTTGTTCGTTCACTTAAACTTGATGTATTCAATTTAGTCTTTTAGACAATGTTAAACACAGGCTCTAGCTTCATAAACTCATTTCTAAGTACCTTTTTTTTCAATGATTACATAAAATAATATTATCATAACTTTCAAAATGATTCCCTGAAGAACTCCTTGGTCCACTTAAACTTAATATGTTCAACTTAGTACTTTAAAAAATTTTAAACACAGACTCGCAGGTTAAACTCATTTCTAAGTATCTTTTTCCAATGATTACACAAAATAATTTCATCATAATAACTTCCAAAATGCTTCCCTGAAGAACACCTTGGTTCACTTAAACTTAATGTATTCAACTTAGTACTTTAAACAATTTTAAACACAGATTTTCGTTTCATAAATTCATTTTTAAGGATGTTTTTCCAATGAATATGTAAAACAATATTATATCATATTAAAATGGCGGCCGTTTACGATATTTAAACAGTTAGAACTCGGGTGCTTTTTAAGATATTCGGTTGAGTCTTGGAGTAAGGTATATACTTCTAAAAGAAATAAAGCATTACTAGCTTTAGTAACTAAAATGTACTTTAACATTAAAACACTTATTTTATTTGCTTCATAACAGTTACTGTTTCATTTTTTTGAACCTGCTGAAGTTACTGGTGATGTATATTTTATCTATTTATCTGGGCCTAATGCTAGCACGTGTTTTGTAGTTAAATAAGGTTAATATCGTATAAAATTCTAAAACTAATAACTCGTGATAGTTCATTGCTTATGCAAGAGTAAAATTTGAATATAATAATATGGTCAATCGTTTTACTTTATTTTATTTATAATTTTATTATTACTTTATTCCACTTTTTTAATTTATACAAGAGGACGACAACAGTTTTGTATCAAAAACATTACTTATACATTTTTCTTTTAAGCTAATAATACTCTAAGACGATGATGTATCACGAAAAAAAAGGTTTTATAAAGCGGTTTTAAACTCGCGCCATTGGTTATTTATTTAACTGTTAATAATTATATCGTAGCGCTAGTAGCATAATTGTTACGCTCTTTAAAAGAAATGTAAACACTTTTATTTTCCAACAAGTCCAATAATTCCTATTTGATTTCTTGTAAAATGTTTTCAAATATTATTAAGTAAAATAAGCTTTCGTATTTACCTGGTACTTCTTCGCTTGACATATCTCCAGTCCCGAATCCCCTCTGTCGCTGCCCTATGTAGCCGGTACTTGTACTCGTCTAATAAGAAACACGGTTTCCCTTTGTTCTACTTTATAACTCCAATCACTTCTTCAACTTATACAACACTGAACTGATTGAACACTTTTAATAACTGACTAGCCGACGAGTGAAAGAAAAAGTTAAGCCTTGTACCACTTCCCCTCCACCAATCAATCCCTTCATCCAACTGGACTCATGTTTTGAGCTATTTTTAGCGGCTATTAAACCTGGCAGCAGCATTGTAAGACTGTGTACCTGCCCTATTTATTTCCGAGAAACGTAGTACGAACGTGTGGTGGCAAATCGCAATGGTGTTAACTAGCACGGTTGTAAGCCGCACGGAATTGTCTCTATAATGGAGAACATAGATTCGCTTCCGCTCATTTCGGAATGACAGGATCTCGAAAGCAGACAACATCGACTTATTCCGATCGTGTAAGTAGTCTCGGCCATCCTTGATATGGAAATCGGACAACCTCGACTGGCTTCGCTCTTGTTTTAGTTGGCACACTCCAAAGTCATGGTTGACAATTGTTTAAAACAGCCGATATTTTGAAATTTTTCGATAGATTATTTGAAATTTCAATATGTCACTATATGAGCATTCGCAAAAAAAAATCCAATACTGTATACCAAATATCAAGCTTCTATATTTTTGTTTGTGTTAATGTGCTGTCACGTGTAAAGGGAGGGGGGGGGTCAAAAACGGAAGCGTGATTGGAAGCCCAAAAATATTACACGCACAACACAGAAAACTTTTCCTCTCCCCCTCTTTCCCTTTATTAACTTAACTAAGATTGGTTGCACCACCATCAAAAAAATTTAGTATCTCCTAAAATTATAGAATCATAATAAATACACTGTATAGAGTTATATACAATAATAATAATAATAATAATAATAAAATAATAATAATAAATACTGAGACATATTTCCAACAAAAAGTTAAAGGTGTATATTAGGTATACATCTATATGTTATTGGAAACAACTTGCTATGGTTCTTGTTGATGAGTATGGCGTGAGCTTCTATTTGGAACAAGATTATAAAGCAGGCATGATATGGTTAAACTTGCAACTATCCTGGTTTATCAAAACAGCGGTTATACTAATATTAATTTTAAAGAACTTTGTTCAGCCTGTGTGAAAATTGTATTCATAGTTTAAAAAAAGTGAAAAGTGGATTAATTTAGAAATAATCGTCTTGGAGTGTTGTCTAATAACACTTGCTACTTCTGTCAAATTCTCTGTTATAGTCATGTCTTCTTTGTAGGGTTAGAAAGATTTTTGTGCTTCTTCCACTACCTTCAATGAAGGAAATCTTTGTGGGTCCTTAGATAGTATGACACTATACTGATGAGTTGTTAATTGGGTTCTTCCAGAGTGTATAAAGCTTTTTCTCCAGTCATTTTACTTAATCGAAAAGATGACATTTTAACAGTTTTAACACACTTGGTCGCACTTTCTGGTGATTTTATGACGTCTTCGTGTAGCTTTGAGGCAGCAAAATACCCATATGTGGGTAATTTCTTTTTTTTATCATATCCAAGCTCTTGAAAGGTAAAACTATTCCTAAGGGTTTCTATCTTAAAACGCTTAGTTCTTTCGGAGCGGTACTCTAAAGGCAAAGATGGGCGGCCTTATTGATTAGGTTTTTCAGTTTTAATTAAAATTAATAGGTTCATATCGCCAAAGTTGATTTTTCTCTAAAAATCTAGATTCAATCCTACAGTATTATCTCTAAACGTGATGTGAAGTATGAAATTGTAGTCAGTAGGTCTTTTAGTCCCTGATCGTGGCAGTTAGTGATATGTGATAAGTGAAGTTTCAAAAATTATATTGTTCACCAATTTAAAATTTTCCTGGTTTTTTCATAAGTGTAAATCAATTCTTTTCATATGTAGAAAGTCTGTTTATGTGTTTTAAAAAACATACAAAACTGCAGTTTACAATTAGCTTTAAGAATTATGATTTTTTTAAAAATGTAATAGCTATTTATTTAAGTAAATGGCCAACTGCACAAAGACTCCTCCTTTATGAAATCCGTTGTAAATAAAAATAGAATTCACGTAAAAGTTATTTTATCAGCTCCAATCTTTTGAATTAATTGTTCATATCGTCAAACAGAAAAAATGCTTGCTTTAAAGGAAAAAAAACACTTTAAAACAGTAGTTTTCTATTTTCATGTTACTTTTGTAACGCTCGACCCCCCCCCACCACCCTCTACAACCGTTATCAAATCCCATCAAAATAGAAAGCTTTAATAGTTAACTTAGTTTATTACAAAATAATAACTGTAAATGACTGTAACTAATTTTTAAACAGTTCTCATTGTCAAAAATGTTTTTAAGAATTTTCACCGTAAGGGTAGTTTTATGGTTGAATTTTTTTCGAGCAAATATTATCAGCCTATTATATATCTTTAATATAGCAAGTGTCAACTACAAGAATATAAAAGGACTTTGGTGGTGACACGTGAGGAAGGTTACTAAACGTTTCCATACTTTAAGTAAAATTGTATGTTTTTCAATAGTAAGTAAGGGTTTTCTAAATATAGAATAAAAAATCAATAATACCACTATTTTGTTAAAACTGTTACGGAGTGGTATTGCTCACCAGATGACTCAGGAATCATTTTTGTGAGTATTATTCACGCAAAGTACAATCTATTACTGAACTTGAAAATGATGTTAAAACTGAAACACAGACGATAAATCAGTATAAGTGGACAACTTTTAGAAGTTAACCGAAGGGAATAAGAAAATCAGTACTTGTTGGTGGCCACAATGAAAACACTGAGTCATAACGTTAAGGCAACTGTAAGTGTAAAGGTTCTGAATCTAGTTTCATATTTTGACTTTATGCAGGATTTTCTGAGTTTTGCCACACTGTGCGACGTTGCCGAAGTAAATTCCACTACATATTCCACCAAGTACAAGAACAAAACCAAATGCAATGTTATGGGGATCAAGTGTAGTTTTTAATATTTCACTTAATTTTTGGTGATTTTAAATTAGAATAATTTATGGGTTGTGTTTTGGTAATTCACTCATATATAAAATTAGTTTTAACTAACACTCTCATTAACTATTATTAATAGTGTTAACTAAGCTTTATTATTCAAGTTTATTTTATATAAATGATATTATTTATCTGATATTACTCACCGTTTTTATATAATATCGTGGGAAATTTATCTTCGATTCATCGTGCTAAAACATGTGTAATTTGGTTATACAGACGATATAATTGAAACAATGTACAAAATTAGGTTTTTTTGCATACATTTCAAAAATAATATTTCTACTAAGTGTAACATGTCAATTTCAAATCCATACTATAAAACCAGATAAAATTATTATGTAGATGTCAACCACAAATCATTTCATTAAGTAACAATTTCCAAATGTGACAATGTTTTGAAAAATATAAAATTTTATTACTTTTACCAAGGATAACTTTGTAATATACGATTTCGCATGATAAAATAATTGCAAATTGTTTTTAAACACAATGTGTTTAAAATTTGATTTTGTTCTAAATATGTAAGAAATTGTGTTGTAAATGTGATTTAGAGTTTTCGTGCAAAAATACAAAGAAATTAATAATAGGAAAAAAACCCCTGAAAACTAGGAAGAATTTAGGAGACTTCGGATTTTTCTAATTTAAGAACATGACTGAGGAATTTAGACTACATGTAAGCGAATTTAATTCAGATTGAATAGCTCGTTCATAACATGGTTATGTTTGTGCATATATAGGGCGTAATATGTTTGTTAATCCTAATCTGGCAAAACAAACCCTAAAATATTTAATATGTAAAATTGGTACTTATTAATATGATTGTTGATGGACGGGTTGTTTGAAAGCAATAGCAGAAGTAAACAAACCGTGTGGTCAGTAGGCTACAGCAATAAGGTTGGGTGGGAAAGAGTTACTTAGCCTGTCGTAACTTTGCACTTGTGTTTTTCACCTTTTGGCAACGTTGCATTGTCGGGATAGAAGACCTTACCTACCACTTACGTCCAGCCTAGTTGATTGGCTGGCAGCTTCTGGTTAGAGCCTCGTTGCTGATGTTAATTCCACTAAAGTTTCGACTAAGTACAACAAAACTAAATGTAAAGTTACGGCGAACCAAGTATAGTTATTGTTTTGGTTATAAATAAATAAATAATAGTTTAGCGTTAGCCTAAGAAATGTACGTCTTACTCCAAGTCTTCTAGAAAAACAATCGATGTCCATTTCAAAGAGTTCCGTAGAATTTATGTTAAACTTTTTAAGGTCTAAATGTGAAAATATGGCAAATAAACGGTGCAAAAATATTATACGTAAATTATTATTAGAATGTGTATATTCATTCGTTACAATACATAGAACGTATTCGTTCTTACTTTCCCAAAAATGTCAATTCCGGAGTTCGCCTATTTGGCGATAGTTAAAAAAAATTATAAAAGCCGAAGAATATTTCAAAATTGGACAAAGTATTTTCGACTAAATTGATGAAGTGAGAAAATTTATGTTCTAAAAATTACCAAATTTCAAAAAAATTGAGTGGTATATCGTAAAAAATAATGTACCCGCCATCTTGAAACGTTGACCCAATATCTTACTTCTAGCAAAATATTGCAAAACATGATAAATTTTTCCTTAAGGTAAACAATGAAATGCTACTTTGACACTTCTGGGTTAGAAAATCTCTATCTCTATACGAGATAAGAATATACTATTGACAAATCACTTATGAAAATTTTCCGTTCATACTTTTTTTTTACAATTCTCAATTTTTATTCAGGTAATCTAAGAAAAACAATTAATTCTTTTTATGTAAATCAGAAAAGATACATTTTTTTTAGGCGTTAATCCAAAATGTTACTACTTTCAAGAATACGTTTATTTGACAAATTTTGCTTAAATAACCGACTTCATCATAATATCTGAAACAAAATGCTTAGAGACGTCATTCAAAGTCTAGAGATAATTAGTGTTTGATTTTAGGACAATCAATATTGTTTAGTTGGTAGCACTGCTTGAAAAGATGGAGTGGGACCGGTTGAAATGGATTATGAGGGTCTACATCTGTTAAGTGGTAATGTATTTACTCTTTCCTTCAACTGAAATCTTGGTCATTCAATTCAGGCGTATAGATGTCGGATTTCTAAAGTAGTACATGGGTGACCGTATACTACAATTTTATTTACGAGAAGGTCGAGCTTATGCATTATATATATATATATATATATATATATATATATATATATATATATATATATATATATATATATATATATATATATATAACGATTTATTGTATTTTGTAAATGGTCTCGTCAATATAGTGACAGCGCATTTTATGGTCAATTATTTTGTTATTTTGATAGCCTAACCATATATTTTCGAGTCGTTTAAATTGTTTTTTTTAACAGTTATTATACATTGTTATATGTTGTTAATAATTCAACATAGATATTACAAATAATTAATGTATTTTAGTCCTCCTAATAATATTTTTGCTCCGCAGTAACTTCATCCTATTCTTTTGAAAATCCACGAGACGCCTCGATTCTTTACTTTCGAAGAAAATAGGTCGCGTACATACGCAAGGTATTCTACTGACCAAGATTAAAAATGGCAACACAGGAAGTTTGTTGCTTGCACAAATTATAGAGGAGATGAGATGCTTTATTGAACTAAAAAAAAATGTTAAAGAACACTTTCTCTTAACTTTACTTATCATAGATAACTAGTTCCAGGAACGACTGAACCCGAACTGTATTGATTATTCTGTTTAGTATAAATGCATTGGTCATAGTAAATGGTTGTATATGATCAAATTTCCGAACACAAGTGAATATTGGATTCTGTCGTACTCTCAGTGACACGAAAGCCCTCCGTTAGTAATGGGGCATAACTATCATATTTTGGACCTACCTCTTTAGGGCAAACCTTCTCTCTGAAGAGAATAACCTACTCTATTTGTTTTTATTTAACTAAAGATTTCATCTACAATAATGTAAAAAAATTCAATAAAAATAGAACAAAAAACTTAAATTTTTTATAATTATAAAGTATCGTTTAAAGATCAACCCCATTCTGTTATTAGGTTAAAATTAGTATAGTTAAAATTTTTTAATATTTGACTACTATCTTGGTATCGTCATATTTAAATTATTATGTGACCTAGTTTTACTTCGTTTGAAATGTCTATTAATAATCAACATTTTTGTACAAAATAATTTTCGATAAAATGCATCCATTGCTACAGTGTAAAGGGTGCAGTTGTTAATGCTCTTCAGGAGTGCACAGAAATTTCATTACGCTAGTATAAACTCTCTTGAGATGTAAAGACGGCGATATGTTTACAATATGGCATAGATATTTTAGCGAAACTTAATCGAATTTTATCGGAAATAATATAATTTCACAAATAACTAAATTCCGTGTGTGGTGGTCTTTTTACATTTTCAGTATTTAAAATACAACAAAATATTCCGAGTTAATACTTAAAGTATTGCACAAATAAACAAATTAAAAAAATTAAGTGGAGGTCCACATTTGAAATGCAACCTTTAAAATTACATGTCGCACATGATTTTCCGAACATTATTCGTGTAATTTGTTACACTCGGATAACATTTTTCTATTGAAGATTGAATAAAGATGGCTTTCATGCCTGCCCTGTCTCCACCATATATGATTTATCATTTTAAAGAACAATATTGAACTTCAAATGTTGTACTGACACCATTTTGTACTTCAGAATAATCACTTAAAAAAACCCTTAAACCTGAAAGTTTTCCAATTTTTAGAAACCAGCCTTATACATATATTTTAATAGTTTTGACAAAAAATAAAATAAAGTTTGCTAATCAAATGTTAAATTAATTAATTATTGGTATATATATGTATAATTAATTTTAACGATGTATTTTTTTAAATGCTGTGATTTGTATCTATTAAAAGAAATAATCTTTCAACACCCACACAAATCAAAATTTAAAAGATAAGAAACTTAATCAATGAAACATATCCACACAATCAATGAAACATATCCTTGCAAATAAAACTAAGTACCATATACTAATTTACCTAACTCAAAAGTTTATCCAACGGATTTAAACCTAAAAATATTTTTTAACACGTAACAAAAATAATTGAAATTTAAAAACCTATTTAATTTTTGTTAAGATCTTAAAATCAATTCCAAAAAAATTACTTAAAACACATTCAGTGTACATTTGGTCGTCTTATATGTACTTTAAAATTATTCCTTGTTGCTTAGTAATTTTGACCATCGGAATGCCTCCTGTTATGTTAAAATTTATTGTAGATAAGCAAATGTTTCATCGGTTGTATGTTTAACGTTTTCAACAGTGGTATTGAAAAGAGTGCTTATCCTTAAATTATGTTATACGAACCAAATATTTTTTTTGAAAAATAATTAACGATTAATCGTTGACATGGTAGCACCACCCCAGCAGATTATTAGTCCGTCTGAATTTTTGAGCAGATGTATCAATAATTGGCATTACAATTGAACGAAATTATGAAGATTAAAAAAAAAAAGCCGAAAAATGAAACAAAAAAGGATAGATTGATTTATTTATTTGACTTTGAATTTATTATGCTTCAAAAATTAAAATATACGTTAAAACACAACTTTTATTTTTTAAGTTTTACCTTTTACTCTTAGGAACGTAATTAATTAAATTCTTGCACAAATCCCATTTCAAAATATCACGCCCATTAAATGGTTTCAAAATGGCTTAAAAATTCATTTATATGGACTTTTATTTCACATTATTTACTATTGAAAGGAATGCCACATTTTATAATAGATTAAAGTTTATTCCCAATAAAATAAACTTTAGCATATTTCAAGTTTAGACCGTCCCCGTCGTCTACCAGTAAACCGATACTTATTAAAGTCGTAGCCGCTATTAAGTTTAACTGGAATTAACTATTCGAGATATTCTTTTGTCACAGCATCATCATTGTCTTTCGGTTTAGCTACCTACAGGCATCCATTATGCGTCATATCATTTCCTCTTGTTTTTATTTCGGCTTCGTTAACTAAGTCAAAGCTTTATTAAGGTCAATAGACGATCCGCGATTTAATTTTTAAATTTATTACTTCCTATAGGCCTTTGTGAAATCCCGATCAGCCTACTTAGTCCGGATTTCGTTTGTACGTTTGTTTTGTATTTGTTACGCAGTTATGCAATTGAAGAGTAAAATTTATGTAACTAAGTCAAACCAGGTTCATAAACTAGCCCTAAGAGTAAATCTAATTTAACTGAAAGCGGCGTAATTACCCTTAATACATATGTCGAAAATAACCAAAAATATTTGGTCAGAAAATCATAAATTAAATTGGGTAAAGGTAACAATAATACACAGGGGGGAAATAATTGGAGCCTCATATATTAAACTAACAAACAATCCTATCCTCTCCTAGGGTTTGACCGCCCTCCGTATGAAGAATCTGTTTTTAAATTTTGGCTGAAACGAAAAAACGTAATCAATTGTCACAAGAAAGCTGTTCCAATGGCAACGCAAGTAGATTAAATTTTTTTTTTTTTATGTTATATCGTATCATCATGTACGTCAGGATTACTCTAAATTATTTTTTGTTAATAGTTTGTTTGGCAGTGAATCAATCAATTTTTATTTTTACAAATCTTCTTCTTCTTCATTTGGTTGTTTTCAAGCTATCATTCGTCTCCAGATCCCTGCCTTTTGGATACGGTTTAAGATACAGACCCCTGTCATTTGCATACGGTTTCAAGATACAGACCCCAACCTTTTGGATACGGTTTGAGATGCAAACCACCACCCAACATCTCTTTTGGACATTTCAACTTTTTCCCACTTCCTCCTAATTTGGTTTTCGCTTTCATGGCCGATGTTACAGCCCACGCTGCCACCCGTTCACCCATATACGGAATCACTGTATTTTCTATCGTATAATTATCACTTTTTAATCGTATATGTGAAATCAATCAACTCCTTTCGCAATTTGTCCTCTAATTTTTCAACAATATTTTTGCAGATCTTTAATGATTCAGCTTCAGTTACTCTAATTGGGTTCGTGTGACGGCATCTCTATCCGAAACTCCGTCGGCAATATTAAAAATACGTATTGAAGAGGCATCAAAGCAGTAGTTTCTTTGAACCTAATTCTTCTAACGGATTAAAGTTGATTGCATCCAAGTTGCTAGTGGCATCCTTTACGTTGGTCAGTTTTCTACCGCCACAGTTCCAACCGTTACTGTTCAACGGTATGACATTGTTATGAACATAGTATTTGTTGGCCGCGTCTTCCAGGTTTTATGGGGATTTTACGTTGAATATAACGTTATTTTTCAATGCAAAATTTATTGTACTTGTTTTTCCCAATAAAATAAACTTTAGCATATTTCAAGTTTAGACCGTCCCCGTCGTCTACCAGTAAACCGATACTTATTAAAGTCGTAGCCGCTATTAAGTTTAACTGGAATTAACTATTCGAGATATTCTTTTGTCACAGCATCATCATTGTCTTTCGGTTTAGCTACCTACAGGCCTCCATTATGCGTCATATCATTTCCTCTTTTCATTAAACATTTAACACTTTGTGTCTAATTGGTTGAGGGTAACTGCATCGTTTGCAGAGCGTGCAATAGCCTCATTAAGTAACAGGTTCTTCTAGAGTTGAAGTACGAGAGTTGACCAGTTCCGAGGAACTGGAAGGGTAGGCCATGTAGAGCCTTTACGGCACGCCACCATACTCTCACTCTGGCAGAAAGAATAACGGGGAGCAATCTCACTACTAGCACACCACTACCACCACGAAACCATTCCTCAAACGCACGCTCCCAGAAGTCGAGACCTCTGGACAAGCTGAGCATGCTCCCATTGTACTCATGTCGGCAAGATTTCTCTACCCACGTTTGATGAGTCACCGTCGGGTTGCTTGCACGATACCCTCCCCCACGAAATTACCTACTGGGGGCGGCGCCCGTTGCCCACCTACATGGGATTGGGTAGCCCACCAGACGATCCTGGAAGCTAAAAAGCTTTCCCCCAAATTTCTTGGGACGACACCGTGGAGTATAGTGCACGACCCGATTTTAGGAGGTTCCCCATTTTCTCCTATACTCATGTTAGCAAGGTTCCCCAAGCAATGTTTGATGAGTCGCCGTGAGGTCGCTCACGCAAACCTTACCTCACATCTATTCCGAGGGCGACGCCCATTACCCATCTATATGGGATAGGGTAAACAACCACCCGGTTTTAGGGGTCAGACCGTGAGGTACAATACTGACCCGGCCTCATTACGTAACAGTTTGCCTCCTAAGTCTCCCTCGCCTGTAAGGTTATACCTTACACCTTTAGGACCTATTTTTCAACGCTCACTGGAGCCGCCACTGCTACTCTTATGACGTCCGAACTTGTCGACACTCACCGTATTAATGTGCTCCGTCCATTATAATTTCACCATCATCTGATAACTGAAGCTTCTTGTTACGTCTTAGAATATTCTTAGACTCGGCTCCTATTTTCGGTCCGTAACTGTAATCCATATTTCGATTATTGGCGGAATCTTTCATCATTTTGAGTATATATTATCGTGCCAGCGGATGTGGGAAGTTACAGTTTATCCATTTTTCAGATTCATTTTGTCCTAGAGGTGTGGACGACACCGCCATTACACTTGGTTACGGTTGCTACGGAGTCTCTGCAATTATTTCGGTATCCATAAAACTAACAATGGGAGTAGCCGGTACATTCCAATCTTCAATTTCCCCTCCTTCACTTTCGCTGCTTCACTCATCAGCATCAGCTCTCTCATGAAACAATTTGGTAATACCTCTAATTTTATCTCAAAAAATCCTGGGATTGTTTTTTTAAAGTTTTTCGTAACTTTTGTACTTATCTAATAAAACAGCTGTCACACTGGTTCCAATCACTCTGTATAGTACTTTAAAACAAAAATGTTAAATTACAATGATTTCACAAAAACCCAATCAAACAAATATCTGAAACTCAAAAACGTCGAAAATAGAGTGAAATTTCAATCTACTATTTCCTTTATCAAAAATTTTTTTTTTAAAGTGTAAGATGATGGAAGAAGATTACAACTTTCTCGTTATACAAACTTTCTCATTTGTAACATTTTTTTTTAACTGATGAATTGTTTACGAGTTCATCTCTGAGAAAATAGTGGTATTTTTCAGAAATGTGTTTTAAGTGAAGTTTTTTTTGCTGAAAACGTAGTTCAGATTAACCCATAATAACATAGAAAGAGTAACATCATTTATAAAAATCTAGTCTGGAACTGTTTACAGTTGTTTAGATTAAATAGTTTCCAAAGCGTTTTAGAGTAAAATTTCATGCGAGTGTAGTTATTTAATTATCTAAAACATGAGATTATTAAACATGAAAGTTTATTATGAAACGTATAATTATGAAAGTTTGACCACTTTTTCTCAGTTTGTAACGTAACTCATCTGAGGTTTTTGGTTATTAATGTATAATGGACAACTTTACTCTCTTAACGTTTTACTCTAAAATGAGTGGGAAAACACTTAATGTACAAAAACCATAAAAAAAGAAGTTTTTGACAAGATTATATATTTTCAATGTTGTAGCCTCAAAAAGTGGGTTGATGAATGCGTATTATACATTTTTCAAAACTGCAGTTAAGGCACATTTCTAGAAAACGCTCTGATACTATAGAAACATTTAGAGCTCTATTAGGGCGGAAAACCACCACTTTCCTTAATTCAGTCTCCATTCACTTGGTTCCAAAGGAAGCCAGTGAACCATGTAGTTGCTCGTGTCAGAAACGTTTCCTAAGAAATGGTTGAATTCGACTTTTAATAACAGGTGTTCATTATTTTGAGTTTTTTCGCCAATTATTCTATAACCATATTTTCCGTTTATATGAGATTTAGGACATTTAGGGGTTAAATTTTTTTTTACCAATAACTGTAATTTTGAGAGATGTGACAAATGTATTTTATTTTTGTACTTAGCGGCTACATTTTAGCAAATATTTAGTAAAAATCGTTGGACTGTAGTTTAAGTTACAAACAAACAAAATTCTCTGCATAAAGACATTTTAATACAATTTCGCTTGAGATTAATTCGGTTGTAAGTCAAGGCACCAGTTTAGGTATGCAGAATTTACCCCATCTTGATCCATTAGAACAATGTTAATAGCATGAATAGATTAATAATGGAACAATATAAAATCCAAAAATGATTAGTTACATTTCATTTAAACGTTAGAGCAATACAAATATCGTCGTATTTTTACGTTATTTTAAAATTAAATTTTTGGTTATTTTGATTGAAATGTTTTATATTTTAGTCTCTTAAATATTCAATATATAAATAAACACCCACTCGGAATTTAGTTATCTTTATTAGTTCCGACAAAGTATGGTGAACAAATCTCTTTATGGTGGAACCACAATGTATATTGTTTGTTTGAGTTATAACTAAGTAGGTAGTTTCCCAACTTCATACCTCTAAAGTTAGATTTACGGAGTACTGCATGATCTCCCTGATATATTTTGTTCCTCAACTTTCCTTGTATCTGCGTTTGACGTTCAGGCAAATACTAGAAGTTTATAACAATGTTTTAATTATTTGTTTGATTGTTAGTATAAACATTTCTTCATTTAATTAAATAATTAAATTTAAAATGGTTTTAGAAATTTTAAAAGATAAATATCATTCTACATGCATACAGAAACAGTAATATAATATAACAAATTTAAGGCTCTGCATACCTGACCGCTATTTTGTATTCAATGTCCATTAGAACACTGTTAAACTCCTGAAAAGATTACTTGAATAATAATTATTGAGCATTTATGTGGGACGTATCATTTAAAGTTAGGTCTTTGTAGGTTTTTTTACTTGAGCCATTTAGTTTTATTTAAAATAATGAAATTTCCAAAAAGTTCAGATAAAGTATTGTGAAAAATCTGCTTTATAGTTGAAGCATGTCCGCACTTACATGTAGTTACATGAGAAATCTTCTGTCATGCGAGAGAGTTCAGTCCCGATGATAGTATAAGGCCTCTAATATATTGTGGGGGGGCCTGATTATTTAAGTCGGTAAATTTTACTCCTTTTACGTGGATGTTTAAACCTATATTAACCATTAGAACGGTTAGAAAATAATTTTTTAAATGTTTAATTCACTGTTGTTATTATTATTTTATATTTATTATTATTATTGTATTTTTACTGATATTTATCTAGTTCGAGCGACGATTTTTACCTAAAAATAAAGTGTTTGAAGACGGTTTACGGCGAATTACTAAAAAAAGTATGACATTTAGCGGGAAAATGTTCGAGGCATGAATGAAGGCATATAAGTGAGGAATGAATTTAGTTATTTTTTGTATACCTGTAACATGAAAATATAGACGTCTAAAAGTGGAGACCAAACGTTTCCCAAAAAAGGTCCTGGGTTTAATGTAAAACATCTGCCAAATACAAATAATGTCCAATACACATGTACTATTTAGAAAGAGAAATAGAAATTTTTTATTTTTGAAACTTAAAAAATAAGGAATTTTATTTTGTTGGCAAACGAAAGAAAGAAAACTTTGTGGAAATCCAAAATAATTTTTTTTAATATTTATTTTTGTTAAATCCTTTAGAGACTGAGAGCAGAAAATTAACTAGCTGCATCACCCATTAAAATTTTTAAATTCATAAGATTAATAATATGAAAGTAACATAATAAAATTATCAACATATTTAAACAATGACTAACAACATCATAATTTGTATTGTTACACACATGTTATTTGCCAGTGATCCTTTGGGATCCCAAAGGCAGGTGATTCCAAGGTAGAATGTTGTTTAAACAAAAGTTTTATTTATTTTCCCAGGTTCCTGGACTAGTAAAAATTGGTTTGTAAAATGGGTGGTTTGTCCTAACTAGCCATTGTAAAAAAGGGGCCAAATGTTATTTTAGGGACTATTTTCATTTAGTATAATTGAAACGTTCACTAATATGTTTCACGATATTTTAGCATTTATAAAATATACACTTGCTCAAAACTAAACCTAATTATACCTTTTTATTTTGAATATCATAGCATTAAATAGGAAAGTTATATCATCTAAGCTTTGCAACTAACGGTGTTAGAATTGCGGAATATAGGTTTTTTTCTCTACTGATCAAGACAATTAAAATTAAATATAACATGACCCCATTACCATTTAAGATATTTGAGTTTACTACTCCCACAGCTCTTACCAGGAGTGAAGTTGGAGAAGTCATACCAAAAAGTAGAGTTATTACCCAAATATTACAATAGATGGGGTAGGGGAGGGCTGGGACTACATGATCACACTATAGATCGGTTGTTGAACATTTTTCTCAGGTTATTATGACAGTTGTTGGCTCACCCACACACTGCTAATTAATGGCAGACAAATCCCTTTGATTTATTAACGGGTCATTACTGTGGCAAATAATATTATTTGTTAATTACACTGGTTTTTATATGTAGATTGGCAGTTAAATTAAATTATCTGATATACATAAAAAAGAAATTTGTTTGATTCCTTAACAATTATTATAATTATTATTATAACAGGTTAATGCAAAGGTGTTCAAGGGACACTTGGTACGTAGGGTTAGCTGACACTAAATCTATATACTAAATTAAAAGGATACCATAAACAAATAAACGAAACCTGCTCTTATTTTTCAATGTTCAAAATATATGATATAAGAATTAAACCATAGGTTTAGATTTATATAACAGTACACGGTGAACCTACATATCAGAACTACTGTATTTTCCAGTATGTGTAGATTTAGTGTGCGTGTATTTGCGTGCATGGGTGCGGTTAAGACGAGCGTCGCGGCGAGACCATAAATATAGAAATCGATTAACCAACTACGGGTTGAAATTGGTTTCTTATTAGATTTTCTATTTCGTGACTTTCTGAGTACAGACATAAATTACATTTTTCAAGATAGATAATTATATCTTATTAAGTAACGAAAAGGATAATTAAAAATTATCGACAATTAATTCTAAATACAAAATGTTTCTTTTCATACATTTTATGAATACGTGTTAAATAAACTTTACAAAAACATTGTACTAACTTAAGACAAACATATCTACAAAACCAAGTGTTAACCACACATTGTCACCATCTCTCCAAAAACGAGCCTTATACCATGTGGGAGAGTTAAAAAAAATCATTACACTCATGTTTGGAAACTCAGAGTCATTAAAGACTTTTTGCCTTGCTGCCCTTGTTCCAAATATCGTTGTAAGATAGCTTCTTTTTTTTCTTTCCAAATCTCGTTCTAACATACTTTCCGTTCCAAATCTCGCTCTAAGCTTGCTTCACTTGTTCCAAATGTCGTTCTAAGCTTGCTTCCTTTGTTACAAATTTCGTTCTTAGCTTTGTAAATTCAGAGCCTAAGGTTGAATTCATTGTTCCGAATCTCGTTTCAAGTTGCTTTCCTTTGTTCCGATCTCATTCTAAGCTTTATTCTCTTGTTTCAAATCTGGTTCTAAGCTTGCTTCCTTTGTTACAAATTTCGTTCTTAGCTTTGTAAATTCAGAGCCTAAGGTTGAATTCATTGTTCCGAATCTCGTTTCAAGTTGCCTTCCTTTGTTCCGATCTCATTCTAAGCTTTATTCTCTTGTTTCAAATCTGGTTCTAAGCTTGCTCGTCTAGTTTCAAATCTCGTTCTAAGCCTGCTTCCATTGTTCTAAATGTCGTTCTAAGCCTTGTCCTCTTGTTCCAAATCTCGTTCTAAGCTTTTTCCTTTGCTTCAAATCTGGTTCTAAGCTTACTTCATTTGTTCCAAATCACGTTGTGAGCTTGCTAACTTTGTCCCAAAACTCGGTATCTACTTGCTATACTTGTTTCAGATCTTGTTTTAAACCTCTTCCCTTTTTCTAAATTTCGTTCTAAGCTTGCAACGTTTGTTTTAAAAGTCTTTCTAAGCTTGTTTTAATCGTTCCAAATCTGGTTCTAAGCTTGGTATACTTCTTCCAAATCTCGATCTAAGCTTATTACACTTGTTCCAGATCTCGTTGTAAGATTGCTTCCCTTGTTCCAAATCTCGTTCCCAGCATGCAACACTTGTTACAAATTTCGTTCTAAACTTGCTACACTTGTTTCTTAACTCTTCCTATGCTTGTTTTACTTATTCCAAATATCGTTCCAAGCTTTTTACACTTATTCCAGATCTCGTTGTAAGATTGCTCCCTTGTTCCAAATCTCGTTCCCAGCATGCAACACTTCTCTCCAAATCTCGTAATAAGCTTGCTACACTTGTTCCAAATCACGTTATAAGCTTGCTACACTTGTTCCAAATTTCGTTATAAACATGCTACACTTGTTTCAAAATTCTTCCTAAGCTTGCAACACATGTTCAAATCTTCTAATAAGCTTGCCACACTTGTTTCATATCTCGTTCTAAGCTTCCTATAGTTGTTTTAAATCTCGTTATACGCTTGCTACACTTGTTTTAAATGTCGTTCTAAGCTTGCTACACTTAATTCAAATCTCGTTATAGGCTTGCTACACTTATTTCAAATCTCGTTCTAAGCTTCCTTCAGTTGTTTAAAATCTCGTTCTATGCTTGCTACACTTGTTCCAGAACTCGTTCTAAGCTTGTGAAGTAATTCGAATATTTACAGAAAAGAGTAGTGGTTATAATTGAAATATTGTTAAATATTTATAATTTTGGTAAAAAACAATTTTTTAATAATCGGTGTACCCTACAGCAACAGTTTAAATGACATTACACAAACTGCGTACAGACAAGCACTCGACAACGAGCAGACCCGTAGTGTCTCATGATTATACAAAACTTTCGGACACGTTTTATATTTTAATTAGTTATACAAAGTAGTTACCACCAATTACTTTTCATAAATCACGACATTTTATACAGGATGTACATTAATGTGTTTTTTATAAATAAACTGTTATTTTGAAAGTAAATAAAATTCTACAAACGTAAAACTATCTAGTTAAGTAATACACACAAATTTACTATTTTTATCGCTAACTAAAACAAAATGGTGTTTTTAAAAAATAAAACTTTTAAATTTTACAATGAAAGACATTTTATTTACATAAACAATAATAAAACATTAAAACAAAGCATTATTTGTACTTTCAACAGAAGAAAACTTTTTTTTGTTTTTATTAATATCATTAAAAATATTAGCAATAAACAAGCTACTAGTAACATATCCGTATTGAATGTTGAGCTTGACTTATGAGAAAAATTATACAGTATAACAAACACACAGAACACAATTCTCATAAAAAATACGCCTAAGTATCAGACGCGTTTCAATGACAAGGTCGTCCTCTTCAGTGATACACGAGCTACACCAATCAAACTATAACTGATAACTATAACTGATACTTAGGCGTATTTTTTATGAGAATTGTGTTCTGTGTGTTTGTTATACTGTAAGCTACTATTAAACAAGTTAATAATATATTTAATATTTATTAATAAACAAACACTAAACCAATATTTTTAAGGCTCTATTAGAACGGTTATTATTCAAAATTTACTATTGATGACAAGTTAATAAGAAACTATTGGTTTTTTTTATTTACCATTACGGTACTAAGACAAAATGACGTATGAGAGTGGCTCTCGCGGCTAAACTTTAAGTTTATGAAATAAACACAACGAATAAAAAAGTCTAAAAACTACATTTTCTATCCGAAATCATCATGGAATATTGGTAGTTTCTATAAGAAATTTTCAAATTGTCTGTCATATTGAAAAATGGCGGACAATCTTTGGAAATTTGAATACACCACAAGAAATCTCAAGTAAAAGTAAGGAGAGTCCCACATTAGAAGTTAGTTGCCAGATATATAGTAAAAACGTTAGCTATTGGTTCACTTTAGGTGAGACATACGGTATAATAATGTAGTTATTTTTAACTTTTATCCTGGACGTTTATAAAACTTTACAAAGTTGAAACTTTGTACGTATTAATGTTTTTTAAGAACAGTAATATTCATACATTTAAGATTCTGCTTTTAAAGTTTTTTGATAATGATGTATTTTTGGAATTATTAATATAGTTTAATTGGACATTTGCCATTATTTGTGTATAAAATGGACGTTTAGAGAGTATAAATCAACTCTCGTTAACCTAGTGTAAAACTAGAGCATAAAAGAGAAAAAGACCAACATAACCTAGTAGCCTTAGGCCATGTTAAAAACTAAAACTAAATCTATAACCAAAGAAAAAACCTTAAGCCTAAAACTAGACCTGAACAGTCAAAGCTAAGAATAAACAGAAACGTGATCAGATACAAACGTGAAAATAATATACAGCATATAATGTTTGTGTTTAATTAAAGTCTGACATAACTATTTAAAAATAGTAGCCTCTTCATGGAAAACTTTGTTTTTAAATTCGCAAAGTCACGATCTACAATTTGTGAAATTTACCGTTTTACATATACCGTCTTACATATACATGGTATAGACAAATGTATATGATGGACTTGAGATTCTCTGGAATGATGGCGTCATTTATCTCTGCTGGACAAATGAAGGACTGGTTTTCATTAAATTAAATTGAATCTGTGGATATATTTTGGTAATAACACGAGATGTTTTTAATGTTTTTTACGATAATTCAAAATTTGCAGGTAGATAAAGGGGGGGAGGGTTACAAAATTTATTCAAAATTAGCTTTTAAGGAACCCAAAACCCTGGTCCATCGATTGGAGGTTCGTGAATTATTGATTTTAAATAACAGAAATTTCAATAGATCTCTGATAAAATAACGAAATTTCTCTAAAAACGGTTCTATAGATTCCGATCAAATTTTGGTTAAATTTTAATATTAATGACTGAATCTGAGTAAAGAATAAAATTCCGGATTAGAGATAATTGACAGTAAAACGAACCGTAATCGCCATTATTAAAAGCTCGATTTAAATCAAATATGCTTTATGTTTATGGCACAAGTAAAGCAAGTTAATGCTTTAATTATACGACGTTAATCATATTAAAGTGTGGAGACACTCCATTAACTTATTAACGGTTGAGTAAAGAAAAACCAAACTCAGTAAATGTATATAAGGTATGAAAATGTACTTTTTCTTGTATGGGGTAACTTTACGCCGTCCTCAAAATGGGGATTTTAGGAGCTGCTAATAAATCTAAAATGTAAACCCTCGTCGAGTTACACCTCATCTTACAAGTCTTGATAAAAAAAGAAGAAAAGCGAAAACTAGTGGTCTCTATCTCAACACTATCTAAAATGGCGGCAAAACAACATTGCTAAATTACTGGGAAACTGCAAAGGCGAACAATTATTCTGCAAATAAACGTTGACCAGCTATCAACAAATTGGAGCCTGAAATTTTATCAGTGGTTGAGAATTGTTATCATTACTTCAATTTCTTGCTATTATTAACGAAACTAGGACCTTTTCTGTACATTATTATAATGGGGTTAAGTAAACAAGAACGTATTACGATCGACTGCCATATTGGTTAGGGTTGAGATGAAGACATTTAGTTTTTGCAGTTATTTTTGATTTATCAAGACCTTTAAAATGAGGTGATACTCGAAGGGGTTTACATTTAAGATTTTTCAACAGCCCCCAAAGTCCCCGATTTTGGTGACGGAAGCAAAGTTGACTCATATACGAAAAAGTACATTTTCATGTCTCATAAAATTCCTGAATTTGATTTTTCTTTGCTTATCCGGTAGAATATTCACAGGGTGTCCACACAATTATGACTAGCCCGGCTATTTTTTTATAAATCCATAGTCTAGTTATTTGTTTACTGCCAAGTACCGAACTGACATTGTTAGCAACGAATGTTTTGTTTAATTTTGTGGATGTAATTTGAGAAAGTTCGTCCAAGTTTTGACCCGTGTATATTAAACACTGTAAAAGGCACATTTAATGTTATAAACTATATATGACACATTATACTGCATAACACTTTGAATTTAATGTTATTCATTATAACGAATACAAATTTTATAAAAACAATTAACTTTTAAGATTAATAAAATTTGCTTAATGTTATCAATTTGAACAGCATAAATAAAATTAAAAGTAGATAAAGAAAAACGGGTTCCACCATTGTGATTAAATTAGAAGTGTTCTGCAGCATCATGTATCACAAATAGTTTTAAACGTTATATGTAGCCTACCTTTGATATTATTTAAAATAAATCAAATTTCAAATCATTTTATTTGAATAGTTAGACATAGGATACAGGTATTTAAAGTACTATTCTATCTCAGCTCAGCTTTAATTATTTGTCACAAGCCTATGTTACCATTTAAAAATATTGACACAAACCCAAAATGGTGGCAAAATTTTTATAAATTAAAGAACGTATTACAAGGGATAAAGTACAAACGTAATTTGGTCGTGGAAATAAGGTAATTGTGGGATAAGTAGAAAAGGGAAATTTTTTATACATACGGTGGGGTATATATTTTAGAAAATAAACAAATTATATAATTATCAAAATTTGTATTCTTGTTATATATACAGGCTGTTTTAAAAATATGGTCGAATAATTCTCTAGCGTGATTATTGCATCATTTTAAGAAAGAAAAATCATATGAACATAGGTTCTAATATGTTTAGTTTTCCGTCTATCCTCCAATTTGTTTTTTTACAGAAAACACTATAACTATGGAAATAAATAAGATATTGGGTTCAAATTTGGTACACATATTATTTATACTACTTCTTACCAGTATACCAACAACCAGAAAGAACTTCATTATTTAAATGTTTTAAATGGCGGCAGTTTAACTTTTTTAATTTGAAATTTCATGAACATTTTAAACAGTTACCTTTTTAATATTTAAATAATAAGGTTTTGAATGTTGGTTTATTAGTAAGAAGTATCATAAATAATAAGTGAATAAATTAAAACCCAATATCTTATTTATTTCATATTTATAATGTTTTTCTGTAAAAAACAAAATGGAGTATAGTCGAAAATTATACATTTTAGGACCTATTGTTATTATTATTTATTTGCCTCGATTTTTTGGTATACAGTGTTCAGTAAAGCTGAACTATACATTTGAGTTGTCACTAAATACCTTTACACAAAATACAATAAACACTTAACAAATACAATAGTTACAAATACGTTAAATATATATATAATTAGATATAAAACACATTAGCTCCATTATTACATACAAAACAAAAGTATAACACTAACAAACACTTATAAGGAACTAAACTGAGGCAGTCCATTGTACAACTTCAAACCCGAGTATTACAACCCATGTTCAAACACTTTCAGTCTATGAATTGGGTTTTGGAGAATTTGCTGAAGGAAGGAATATTCATGATTGTGCTGACACCACTCTTGTTGGAAGTATAGCAAAACGTTCAAAATATACCGGGTGTACAAATAGTCCCGTACTGGTTTAATATCTTTTGTTTAAATGACAATGGAAATCTGAAAACCTGCACTTACTCTATGAACCTAAAGAACTATTTTTGCACACCATGAGTGACAGTGTAGGACCGGGGGGGGGACATCCCATGTTAAATGAAAGCATAGGCCGAGTTGTACATCATTTTAAAGGGCTTTAGTGCCGCAAACCGCACTTCAAAAGGTTGATCCAGTAGAAAATGACAGGTGTTATTCACGGTTCATTATATTGCTTCATTAGTTATTGTTAACTCATATTGTTTGTCACATACAAGGCCTTAACGATTAATAAGTAAAATCGTTCGTTACGCAGACAGGTGTTTATTTCGACGCCACAGTTACTCACAAGTTGTCACGGTTCATTATATTGCTTCATTAGTTATTGTTAACTCATATTGTTTGTCACATACAAGGCCTTAACGATTAATAAGTAAAATCGTTCGTTACGCAGACAGGTGTTTATTTCGACGCCACAGTTACTCACAAGTTGTCACGGTTCATTATATTGCTTCATTAGTTATTGTTAACTCATATTGTTTGTCACATACAAGGCCTTAACGATTAATAAGTAAAATCGTTCGTTACGCAGACAGGTGTTTATTTCAACGCCACAGTTACTCACAAGTTGTCACGGTTCATTATATTGCTTCATTAGTTATTGTTAACTCATATTGTTTGTCACATACAAGGCCTTAACGATTAATAAGTAAAATCGTTCGTTACGCAGACAGGTGTTTATTTCGACGCCACAGTTACTCACAAGTTATCACGGTTCATTATATTGCTTCATTAGTTATTGTTAACTCATATTGTTTGTCACATACAAGGCCTTAACGATTAATAAGTAAAATCGTTCGTTACGCAGACAGGTGTTTATTTCGACGCCACAGTTACTCACAAGTTGTCACGGTTCATTATATTGCTTCATTAGTTATTGTTAACTCATATTGTTTGTCACATACAAGGCCTTAACGATTAATAAGTAAAATCGTTCGTTACGCAGACAGGTGTTTATTTCGACGCCACAGTTACTCACAAGTTGTCACGGTTCATTATATTGCTTCATTAGTTATTGTTAACTCATATTGTTTGTCACATACAAGGCCTTAACGATTAATAAGTAAAATCGTTCGTTACGCAGACAGGTGTTTATTTCGACGCCACAGTTACTCACAAGTTGTCACGGTTCATTATATTGCTTCATTAGTTATTGTTATTACTCATATTGTTTGTCACAAACAAGGCCTTAACGATTAATAAGTAAAATCGTTTGTTATCTAATTAAGAACGGAGCTGCGGCACAACGACTATAGATAAGAATTTTTATTTCATTTTTGTTCGCAATAAGGATTTGTCAATCTGGCCTCCATTTCTGATTCAATGTTCATAAGAACAATATTAAACGCGTGAACAGATTACTTAAAAAATAATTATAGGATATTTAAGTGTCACATGTCATTTTAAAGGTTTAAACAAAACAAATGTAATCTTCTTAGTTTTTGAAACTTTTAGTTCGTTTTTATAATAGCTTAAGTTAAAATGTAGGATATATTGCAATTTTTTATTTATTCAACTATATTAAAAATGTAAAAAGACCATCTCACTGGGAATTGAGTTATATATAAAATAATATTAGTTCGTACAATGTATATCGAAAAAATATACTTTACAATGGGATTACCTATGAAATTTTCTTGTTGTTAAAAGGGCACGTTTTTAATCATTTAAGAGAATTCTTGCTAGCTTGGTGAAATATCTTTTTACTCTTGCCGAGCTTTAACATTTATTAAGTTAGTCTTAACCCTACTTAGGAAATGAGCGGGTACGGCATTGCAGCTATCTAAGAATGGGATTGGGAGAGTACGAAGAACATAATAAATGATAAAGTACACCACTTTAAGTGTTACCACTCCATTCACTTCAAAAAGTTTCATATACTTTTATTATTTATTTTTTGTTTATTTCTATTCTATCCCAGGAAATTTTTGAAAATTAAAAATAACAGTCTTTTTTATATAAATTTATCTCACTTTGTAGCTAACCCAAGCACTTTAATACGAGTATAGCTATTAACAGAACATGACATAAGTTTTTTAACTGTTTTTTATAATTTTGAAAGCAATTATTATCCAAACTATTAATTGATACTTAATATCCTAATAAAATTTTAGGGCATACATAATTTTGCTGATTTCTATAAAACTATAATTCTTCAATAAAAAAATATGACTTACAGCAATATAATAAATAAAGAGTGAAGAAAAATATAGCATATAATATGCAACTATCCCAGCTTCTAGTAATTCAGATATTTACAGAGCGTGACGAAATCGCGAACTCTTAAGCAGTTTCTTACGACAAACAATACTATAAATGTCATTGATAATTATTACATCCCCAGTAATAAATCACTAATATTTAGATGCCTACCGTGGTGCTATTACTTTATTGCCAGTAATGGGTGAAACGGACTGCTGAGAGTACGTGCCCCCACTAGTGGTACCACGACTCAATTTCCACGGTAATAATTCCACAATCCACCGTGCAAGCACGTTACACGCTACTCAAGACAGTGTACTTAGGTTAGCAGATTGTGAACTGTGACGCGTTCGTGACACTGTCACCGCGCTCGGAGCCTGGAATCGCCATGGTATGATCTTTGGGTTGCCGGAGCAATCTTGGTTGCGGTCGGGTTAACCACGGTCACCAACCGGATTACGAACAATAAAACATTGTACATTTGTCGTCTGTCTGAGACAAAAAGCCTGAACGTTGGAGTGAGTGGCAGAGGTGTGGTGTATAGTGTCTGAAGCTCGACAAACCTCGTGTCGAGTCCCCCCCCCCCCAATGTATTTTGTTTAATATTTTTGAACGAAGTTTTCCAAATTAACATATCAGGCAAAGTTTCGGCTAATGAGTCCCCGATATTGTCGGGCCGCAAATTATATATATATTTCATGAGGGGAGTCGAAATAGGTCTCTGACATTAGACCACTCGTATTAGAGTTAGTGTTTTGTGCAGTTACTTTTATAATTAGAGTATTAAGTCTTATAAATTAATTTAATTTATTTATATCATTAAAAACCGGTTATCCAAAAGTGGTGTTGGGTCAGACCGGGGAAAGGGAATTAGGACCTCATTAGGTCATCACTTTTCCTTAATTAGCCCAATCGTAGGTTACTATAATCCCCGGTATATAGTTACATTATTTAACCTTATCTCGTTGCAAAACTGATGGATGGAGTGGAGTTAAACTATCACTAGTACGTCACACATTCCTTATACTCGTATTCTTGTCATCTCGCCACAGTAGTAAGTAATCACCAATATTTAGATGCATTATTACCTTAATCTTCTTCCTTCCCTGAAACAAGGCGGGTGGAGGGTGCCTACAAAAAAGACCTCCATCTCCTTCGGTTTATTGTAAGTATTTTCACTCCCTCTCACTTTCCCCTCTCTTTGTTATACACTTTATTATATTATCCATATAATAAATATCCATATCTTATATCGAACACACTAGACCCGACTCTCCACGATAATGTACATGTTTGCATAGAATATGTTAAGGGTGTGCATACCAGGACGTTACTGATCCATTCATCCATCTGTAATATTATAAAGATAAACTGATGTAATAATCTGGAATTTGTTCATAGCACATCCAAAATATCATTTTCAGAAAATGAAAGTCATAAAATATGAATATTATAATATAAAATATTTGTATATTAACAGGAGGAAATTAAATATTTTTTTGTAGAGTATTTGAAAACATCCACTTGTTTTAATGATTTTTTTTTGTCTACGAATAAATTGGAATTGTCTTCAAACTTTTCCTATGCATAGATTTGTTTAAGGTTTAAAGTAAGATTGCTAGAAGTAAAAGTGTAAATACTCCCAAAATGATTTTTTAGGCACATCAATAAGAAGTACCACATCGTTCTGTTATTTTATTCCTGTTTTATGTGTGGGTGAAAGCTCTTGCGTTCTTTAATAAAACCTCCATTCGCTCTCTACATTCTAGTAGTTGATGGAAATCGTACTTTTAACGTTCATTTTAGTTAATGTAGCCGTTTTGAAAAATTACGTATGTTATAACCGCTCCATGATGTGTGTTATGGTTTTTATAATTATAAGTCCCGTATAGGTATATTTTAAATCATGGCGATGATTATTTTTAGTTTTGGACCTTAGGGGGTACATTCGGGTAAAGTTGGTTACAATTGTACAAATAATTCTCAATTAGAAAAATTCTAATTTGTGTGTTTTTGGCCCCAAATTTTGAGTTACAGCGATTATTTTTTTACTTTCACAATAAACCAATTTTGAAATAGATAGGGCAATCGTTTATAAGTTAAGTATAATTAAGTTAGTTTCTGAGTTAATTTAAACATTTTTATTATGCTTCTTTATCGGTTGGAATTTTATTTGTAAAGTTTCAATACTTTTAGTTCGGGACACTTGGAAATAGGTTTCTTAACCGAGTGAGGGGAGCCTGACCTATCTTGAATATTTAGAATGTTTGTGTGTTTATGATTCTGTTTTTGCCTTACTGAAAATGCCCGAATAAATTATCGAAACGATCGTTACCGCAAAATGGAAAAACAGGAAGACGATCAGCAAACTGTGAAAAAAATGGTTTGTAATTTGCGTATTTGTTAAGCAGTTACTGCCAAACACAGTGAGTAGTCGTTTTACAGTTTAGAAAAAAGGTTCATTTTAACTAGTCCGAACGATTTATGTACAGATTTTTTATCTTATTTTCTGTTTTAACACAAAACAGTTATTTAATGGGCACTGGTACCCCGACTAGGAATATAACGCACACTCCAAAATATTAAATATAATGTTATGTGAACAGGCATACATTGTTTATGTTTTTATTTGTGTAAATTAAAACCTTTACAAGTGTAATTGGGATACACAAATATTTATAAATGTTATTTATGTTTTATTCCCTGTGACTTCCTCTATATCAATGAATTATCTTAAATTTAAAACAGTAGTCAGATCGTGTTTGCCTTTAAGGAATAACACCAGTAGTGGTAGTAAATATCCGTTTTTCAGAGAAGGTAATCAGCATTCCAGAGTTTATATGCATCGATGTGTACAGCATTATACTTACCACTGTGATTCTAATAATTGGTAAATCATAATACAAGAAGCAAATATTACATAAAGCATTTAACTTTTATCATTTCTCTCTGCGGTGGTATTTCGTTCAAAAGTAGTTGTGATATATTTTATTGTTATATCTAGGTCTATAAACATTGCCGTGTGTCGCGTAGTGGCAGTAAACACTTTGGATTTACAAGAAAGATTTAGTGAATGTAATAACACATCCAAGGAAGTTTAAAAATCGTGAGAACTGTTTTGGGGAACATTTTACATTCATAATTAAGAAACACAAACACCGGTAGTAGGCCCCTAATATTGAACAAATAGGGCGAATGAACTAACTTCTTGTAGGCTAATTAAAAACTACGATTTAGTTATCTATATTAAATCCAACACGTGTGTTTAGAAATTTACACCCATTAAAAAAAAAAAAAAAGAAGAAAATATAAGTTAGTTCGAGTTTGCGGTTAATAATAAAGATTCATATATATGTTTTCGTGTAAAAGGCAAACATTTTATAGTTCCATTTTCTTTTGTATGAATCGGTGAATACGTGTTTGGAAATTGAAATGCAATGTAACAAATCAAAAACAACTACAGAGGCTACAACGCCACCTGTTTATACTTCGTATACTGTAAATAATCTAAGTTAACTAACATATATTGCAGCTATCTTGTACAGGGTGGAACGTTATAATATTTCAGCTCTAAATAAATATAATTTATTACATATATATATATGCGTAATTTTAAAGGTCACTACTGAAACCATCTACTGGATGTCTTAAAAATATACAGAGTTATTCGAAAAACAATAACTTTATTTTTTTATAACGATTAAAATGAATACGACAAAAATCATTATAACCGATTATGAGAAAATGAGAATTTTATGCTTTGGTCCAGTCAAATTAGAAGTTATTACAAAGTTTATAATTTGCTCAAAATACAGTGTAGCAATAATATGCCTACATATCAAAGTTGATCAAACTCGGACCACACGTTCACGCTGTATTACAGACAATTACAGACAGACATCGTTTCCAAAACCACTTTTAGTATTCTTGAGACCTAAAACTGGTATTACCGTAAAAACATCATATCATCGATTATTCCCCTATCTCAAAACGTTCTCTCTACTAGGTATATGTCATGTAAGAAAATCAGTTTAGGAACATCTGTTCTCAATTTCAAATAGTTAACGGCCAGTTCCGATTTTAAGTTCAATAAGTATTTAATTTTAAAGAGCGTAATAAAATTGCGCTAACTTTGTCACACACCTGACTAAAAAAAAAAAAATTAATAAATAAAATAAAAAATATTTTAATGTTCATTGTTGATGTCCAAGTCAATAACGATTAACAATTAATGTAGTAATAAATTACCTCATTTGTTCCGTCATGTGACTTTATCTGTCTTGTTTTCTAAATACGCGTTTCGGAGTCGGGACTCCATCTTCAGTTATATCTCTGTAGTAGAGGTCGTCAAAACATTAAAACACTTACGAAGACACAAATATATAATATTACACACACACACACAAAATGCACATACACATGTATACACAGTTACTACATAATGTTTATAGTGCGCACTGCTGTACGGTCCGCGGACTACTGATTGCTGCGGTGGGTCAATGGTTGAGAATACTTAAATATTTATTTATTTATTTATTGATGGCTTTATCAGTCTATTTTATCTTAGCGCTGTTTCATATAGTGAGTTGGACTGGAAAGATAATGTTTCATTTAATATGTTGTCAGGTGATATATATAAAGCCTTGTATATTTCAAACTCTTCAATTGCATTCATCATTCGTCCCTTTTTTTGGATGTGGAGTGGTGTCATGTTTGTTTTAAAATCAGTGTATGAGTGATTGTTGTCGACTAAATGTTGCGCAAAGTTTGATCTATTAGGCATATAAATTGTTTTTAGGTAAATGTTCCTTATAGCGCTCCATGAATGTTCTGCCTGTTTGTCCGATATAGAAGCAATCACAGCAATTATCTTTCCAGTCCAACTCACTATATGAAACAGCGCTAAGATAAAATAGACTGATAAAGCCATCAATAAATAAATACTTAAGTATTCTCAACCATTGACCCACCGCAGCAATCAGTAGTCCGCGGACCGTACAGCAGTGCACTCTATAAACATTATGTCAGTAACTGTGTATACATGTGTATGTGCATTTTGTGTGTGTGTGTGTAATATTATATATTTGTGTCTTCGTAAGTGTTTTAATGTTTTGACGACCTCGACTACAGAGATATAACTGAAGATGGAGTCCTGACTCCGAAACGCGTCTTGAGAAAACAAGACAAATAAAGTCACATGACGGAACAAATGAGGTAATTTATTACTACATTAATTGTTAAAAAGATATTCGTCGCCATCTCTCCAAAAATACAACTTTTAGGCGAAAAAAAAACTGCAAGTTTTTATAATAAAGAGTTTTTTCTCATATATTTCTTATGAAAGAAAAGATGACATAGAAGTATCTATCCTAGTTAATTATTAATTTTAAAAGAGGTGATTAAATAGAGCTGGCTTCACTTGTGCATTAAACTAGTCCGAGCGTAAATCTTGTTATAGAAAACAAGTTACACTGTCAGAGTTCGTTTTGGTATTTTGCCAATTATTCCTGAACCTTAATTTATTTTATTTGCAGTTTAGACTATTGATTCATGTCATTAGTCTTTACATTTCACCAAAATTTGAACAAAATGGGGAGAGCTGGTTTTGATAAATTGGGTGTTTTGTAATAGTTCCATGGACTATTTTTCGTTGTGTTTTTACCGATGACTGCGGAACCGGCATATTTCGAAATTTGATGAGGGATAAGTTTTGTTTGGATTTTAAAGGCTACATTTCGTTACTGAATTTTTTATATTACAATATCATTATTTATTGGTTAAGTACTGTAATAACACTGTCCCAAAAGCTGTACTTGATTGTCTATATTATAATAGAATTGGATGTATTTTAATGACATTGTTACAAAAGTTATATTGTATTGGATTGGACTTGTTGGCGTGGCTATATTACATTACTGTTGCTATCTGCAGCTGTATTTTTAAAATTTTGTGTGATGATCTGGAGTGCATACTAATTTGTGCATAATCTTAAAAAGATGTATTATTTAAGACAGCGATGAAGCTACCTTTCAACAAATTGTTGGAGGACGGTATTGAGAGAGGGAAAGGGATCAAGATGGGACAATATTATTACAACTAGTTTTTCTAAAGAAACATAAGTAACGTTGAATTTGTCTTTTCAAAAGCTATTTTTGATTTGAAGAAATATTGGGGACTTTTAATTGTAACATATTTTTTTAATATGTTATTGGAATAAAAACCAAATTGGAAAAAAAATTAATAAGCTTTCAACATTTAAGCCTTCACTTTCAATCTAATCGTGAAAATTACTATTAAATATAAGGTTCTTGAAAAAGGGCGAAACTAGAGCGCATTGTTATCAAATTCTATCCTAATCATTTTCGATATAAATAGCTTAGATCAGAATCTAATGAACGGCAATTTTATGAGCTTCAAAATAGATATAAGACTATTATTTTTTAAAGATATTAACATAAACACTTTATTACCCCTTTTGCTCTCTGCCCACCATCTCACACTTTACAACGGTTGACTCATCGGTTTGTAAATAATTTGTGTTTTTAAATTTTCTTGTTACTTTCGTCCATTCCACAATTTTTTCCTTTTTAAATTCCAATTTCGTTGACGTAATGTACAAGTGAGAATGTTTTCATCAAATTCATTTTAGTTGATTCTAATTACATTGATTTTATCTAATGAGAAAAGAAAAAAACAGTGACCAAATCACCTAATCGGTGTTTACTTTATAGAAAATAAAAGGTTACTAGTGCCTACGGGGGGGGGGGGGTGGAATACTATATCATAAGAAGCAGAAAGTAGGTTGCAGAACAAAGACAAGTCGAAGTCATGGAGGCGGGAGTCCGGAAACACCTGTTCTTATTACTGGCAATGTACAGTGTAAACTCTGAATCTTTTAAACAACATTTTTGTTCAATTTTACAGCTTCATTCTAAATCCTAAAACAACAAAATTATCTGTTCAACTTCGAGGACGTAAATGTTTGGAATATGTGTTTTACTTTTACATATCTTCGTGTTGATGTCTAGAATTAAATTAAAATTCAGGCTCACTTGGCGTGAAGGATCTAGACCTCCAAGATAGCACATCCAGATTTCCAGTCGCCGTAATTCTTGCTTACGACTAAAACCAGAATTTGAACTTAGTTCCTTTCCGTCTATATGACGCACGGTCACACCGTAATCTATGAACCCAAAATGGAATTGAACCAGAAATCTCCAGTTCACAAAGCAAAAACACTAGTCACTACAACAACCGGGAATTTTACAATCTACGAACTTCAACAAACGTTTTTACGTAAGGCTTGTCAGATTTTAATCAAATTTGGGGTTGAAAAGTTATACAAAGTTCTATTCACGTGATTTTAATTTGCAGCAACGCAATACGAGCTCGTTTTCTATATATATTTCAGGACTGGCGTGGAAAATACTTGCTGTTGAAGTAACAGATGTTCTACAACGGTATCCGATAGCTATCGGCTTCCCTTGTGCATTGCCCCATTATTCCCAACGTATTTCTGCCTATCCGATTAAAAACAATTTCGGCGTCCGGATTACTTTGCAGCTCAAATGCACCGGGCCTAATGGTGTGTCCGAGTGTAAAGTTGGGTCCGGTGTATGGACGTCACAATGCAATCACTTGTCAAAATTTTTGTCCAATTACACCATGATATTTACAAGCGTAGGTTTGTAGTTCGGGACAAGTACTATCTAAAATATATATCAATAAATTTGTCACACTACATTTACAGTCATGGCAGTACATAATTTAAATTTGGTGGAGTTCGTAATGATAGTAAATTAGTAAGTAATATACAATTCTTAGTTCAGAGATTGCTGTCGTCATCCATTGTGTTCATCAATACACATTATCAAAACTAATATCATGCTGCGTCCGACAATTTGGCAACACCGCTTTCATGGAAAGGTTTCATTTTATACTAAAAATAGATAATAAGAATATTATCCTTAAAAGAGTTTTTTTTTTAACAGCCGACATTTTATTACATGGAATATATTTACTTCAACATTCTATGGTATACTATTATACATATCTAAAATATTCGTTCAGAATATTAACTAAATCGTCGCAAAATAACAGGTTCACAACAAGGAAAACACCGGAATATATTCATAAGACACACTGTATAAAATAGGCCCAAGCATAGTGCTTTATCAAAAATTTATAGTTTCACACGTTACCCCCAAATTCGATCTCTCTATCGCTAATAAAAAACTGCATTGTTATGAAAAAATGACATAGGGCTACCATCCCGAATCGACAATGTGTGTTTGGATAGTATCAGATAGTTTATACCTTACTGACTGTTGGACCGATCTCAACGAAATTTATCATGTATATCGACAACATGATACAGTTAATAATGTAAAGTCCCACATCACAACGTTTTTTGTGGTGTGAATTTCTTACACTTTTTAAAATTAGACTTTTTAAAATTTGAAATTTAAGTCTACATACTCTGAAAATTCCTACTTTTGACTTTCGATTACCTCAAACACCACCTCTCTATATATAACCGCTTTCAAATACTGTCTGATAAGAAAACGAGAAAGAGAGAGAAAACCATCTGGCGACCATTCTTAAGATCTACACTGTTCATTTGCCCGATCAGATGGTCTCATCTCACTGACCGTTGTACTGATCTTAATTAAATTTGCCATTTATGCTAACAACAAAAGTTACGTACGGTTAATATTATAAAGTCCTATATACCTGAGATTTTTTTTTATGACCGAGAGGTTTTTCGCTTCTTCAGAATAACAAATAAAATAAAACATATAGAATTGAGTATTAATAAAATGACTAGCCACTGAAATCTATGTTCATCTATCCAAGAAAATTCAATCAATTGTAAATGTTTACGTAGTATAATGTATATAATGGACTCATTTCATATCATCTATGAATTTTTTCTAAACAAACTCTTAATTATTACCTGTATATGTTACCATATCGTACCCAACTATCTTTGATAACTTTATTTAAGTTTCAAATTATGTCTTAACGTATATGAAACAAAACAGGGATCTTCTTCTCTATAATGATTTAATACTGGTACTCCTCTTAATAAGGAAGTAATTATGACAATACAAAATTATTTACTTTGCGAGTATTTTTAAAGTTCTGAGCTTATTGGATACAACACGATAATGATGTATAGGATAAAGATAATGTTTTAAATGCTTGTCCAAGAATTTTCGTTATGCACTATACCTAGAAATGATGATCGGATTGTCTACAGACTTTAAATTTTAATCCGAAATCAAAATCACACCCAGCTATTTAAACTAAATCATTTCCAAATTTAAATGTTAAAAGAATGTGTATTCCATTAGCCACATTTAGAAATTTAGTGAGGGGAAAAATTCTCATTAAATGATTTTGTTCTTAATTAGCAGCATGTGTAGATAAATCACCCAAATCAGTGAGAAAAATAACGATGCTCAATATAATTATGACTATTAGTTTCCATTATAGAATAGTGTTCATAAAACTAAAACTAACTTATATCCAACTGAATTCGATTTCTTTTATCACACAAGCTATCCAAATTTAGGTATTCTAAAATGTTTTCTTAATCTTTTTTATAATTTGTATCCTGGATTTATTGTTGCCAAGGAATAGTTTTGTTGATGTTGTTAATGTTGATGATTATGTCTTTCCTATGTAAAATAAGAGCTCATCGCATTTTTACAAATTTCGACTTTCTTATATATACGGAGTGATCAAAAAGTCAGTATAAAGCCTTCTAAATTTTTAAACGGGTTAGATACTACATTGAAACTCATAGAAAGATTGTGGAACAATAATAGCTAGCTTCATAAGTAAAAGTTGGCCCTTCTTCAAAATTATGGCGGCATGGAAGGAGGGGGTGAACATTTTAAAATGTGAAGATATAGCTTGTGGCACGTTATTTTAAAGCTTATTAAAAACAAATATATTGGTGCAGTTTTTAGTTCAATATAAACAAGATGAAATTGCTATTAAGTAAAAATATCATATAATATCAACGCTTGAAGCACAACATTTTCATGATTTTCAGTACTTATGAACAGTACTCATTCGACCATTTTTTGCAACAGGCCACTTTCAAAATTCATAAATTTCTTATCTCCTCTGACCCTGACAGTATACACAATTTTATCACTGTTTACTTATAATCATAATTTATAGGTGAATTAAGTAAGAAGTCAGATGTCACCCCCCCCCATACGCACAAACACGCGCGCGCAACACAAAAGAACACATAAGAAAGAAACACAAAAGAAATCATAAGTAAAAATGCAACTTAGCTTCTAATAACATGTACATAGTGCTCCTATATTGGTCATTTTATGTGACCTACTTTCTACATTTCAATGCAATCGGGCTAGAATTTCATCTCTTAGTGTTCTCAGTACTTATATTAGTCTATTTTGTAGACTCTATTGTTAAAATTACTTTTGTTATCATTATTATTCTGGTATGTTGCTCTAAATGGTGATTATTGGTGTTATTGATTGGATGCAAGATGTAAATCTGCCAGAAGTAAACTATGGAAGACCAAATAGTAATGATTGTGTTTTTGTATTTGTAAAAAATATAAATTGAAAGGAGATTATTATAAACGGATTAAATACTTTAGAAATCAAGACTTACTTTGTAAATATATCGTAGAAATATATGTATATGCAAAGTTTCATAGAAATAAGTTTCATATTGTCATTGAGCCTCCAAGCCCTGCCAAGACTAAAACACTGACAACGAAATATTTTAGTTTATAGCCTAAGTCAAGAAAGTAGTGATATTCACAATTACGAGGTTCAGAATATACTACCTGTATAACACCTTTGATCTACCGATACTATTTAACATTTCCTAGAAGATTCATGAAACGATCTTTTGGTCATTACATTTAGAAGATCTCCTTGTATTATATTGTATGATGAGGCTGGGTAAGTACCATGATAACTCTATCAACTTGTTTAACTGTACTTCAGTAATATTATATTTACTGTTCATAACTACTTTTTAGTAGCAGGTATAAAAACGGAAATATATTTTGTTTAACTGATGAAGGTATAGTTTTGCAATTTAAATTTCTAAAGGGAAATTGTTTTTCTATATGAAAAATATTTTTGTAACTTAAAGTGTTCCTAAGAACCAATAAAAGAAATAAAATTACTCCCGTAGACCAAATGTATTTTATATTTTATTTTGATCTATTGTTTGTTTACGATATGTCTTAACAACTTATAGCTTATCACAAGATCATGTGAAATTGTAACTGTCAAAAATTCATGTATTCAGTTTTAAAAACAGTTTACATAAACACGAGTTTACATGTTTGAGTATATATTTAATACTTATTCCACGCCACAATAAGACAGTCAATTGCTGTGCAACAAATATACTCCTTCCTACAGTCGTACAACAAATTATTCATTTTATATAATTATGTCTTGACTGTATTCCAAAAGTTACAGAATATTTTCTTATTACGTTTCTATTAAGTTTTAGCTTTTACTGCTCATACATACCTATAGACTGGCGTTCTTCTCTTAGGTTATATAATTGGTTTTGGTTTCCAACATGACCCAAGGCTATGTTGGTATTTTTCACTTTTATGCTCTAAGTTTATAAATTGATAACGAGAGTTGATTTGTACTTGCGAAACGTCCATAATTAGTTTTTTATATACAAATACGATAGAAAATGACCGATTAAACCATGTTAATAATAATACACATGTCGCATGACTAGTGTAAACTTAAAAAGAAATCCTCACGTAGATTATGTACAACATACATTAATTTAGTTAGAATGGTACACAGTAATTGATAATTTTATTTTTAAACTTATCACTTTGACAAGGATGTATTGATAACTAGAAAACCGAATGATACGAAACAATTTTTATTTTATTTTTGGTTTTTTCACCACTTTTGGAAATGTACTACAACGGGAATTCGTTGTATGAGGCTGTATTTTGGTTAAAGAAATGAAAAAATAAAATACAGTTCTAATGCAAGGAATGGACAAAGTTGTAGCAAACTTTTACGTTTAAGACGGGTTGGTGAATCTGGACTATGTCTCGCGCTGACGTCACGATTCGCGGACTCGGCATGACAAGAAAGGTCTAAATTAAAAATTTTCAAAGTAAGAATCAAGATTTTGAAAATATGAAATATCACAAGTAAAATATACGTAATTGTAGTACAAATTGTGCTCAATTCATATCTGTTACAGGTATTGTATATTAATTGATATCCGCAAGAGTAGAGTAAAAATAAAAAATGAAAATTATTCAAAATTAGAAGAATTTTGAAAAAAATAATTTTTTCATAAAATACAATGAAATCTAAGATAAAATCATGAATGAAGAATTTAAAAAAAACAACTTATTATTTTAAAAAGTTGACAGAAAGGTGCAACTTTACAAGTACAATAAAATTTTCTTAATAAATAAAATGGTAATAAGAAATAACTGAACAAATAAATTTTCATTGAAATTGTGTAATTGTTGGGTGTTCACACTTTTGCGTGAAAACTAATAAGAGTCAAAAAGTTGAAAAGTTGTAAAACTAATTAAAACTAAGTAGTAATAAAATATTGTGAGTCTCAGGATAATTAATGCAAATCATAATAGGAAAATTGTTAGTGCTCAGCAAAGTGTTGTTACGTAATAGAGAAAACGGACGGAAAATTCTTTTCTGCTACGAACCTGATATATAGTGCGCCACATAACTGCCGATTTTTGGAGAAAAAAATAACGAAAAGTGCAGAGGTTAGATTTTGGAAATTTCGGGAAAACTAAAGCGACGATTACATAAGAAAGGATAGCCCTTGTAAAATCACGCACAGCTGTACGGGAAGCCTAAAAGTACTAATTGAAATTGGAAAAAACTTAAAAGGAAAAGCTGTTAAATGAATTTGCAGAAAAACAATAGAGTTTAGGACTTTTCAAGTTACAGGATTCAAAGTCAAAAACGACGTAGATTGGTGACGTCAAACGGGGAGGAGACTGAATACCAACTTAAAGCCAATTTGAGAACAGACAAGGATAATTGTATAAATTAATTTAAAAAGGTATTTTCAGGAAACAAACGATTACACAACATAGAACTAACTAAACTCGAGTCCAGAAAAAGATGAAAAAAAGTATTTAACTAGCTTAAAATGCAATAGTAGTATATTTCCCTAAAGGGAGAGAAATTGGTAGACGAAATGGGAAATTTCTGGCTATATAAAGGGCCAAATAACATCCGAGAGGTTACTATCTTATAAAAAATTTTAAAATGCGAAGACAACTAACCTCGCGCCAGTTAGTTTCAGAATTTTTAATTAAATTAATTTGTGATATGAAATAGTAAAACCTTAGAGTCAGTTTTAATTCACAAAAAGTTAAAATAATTAAATTGGAAAATGTAAAAAAAAGTAAATAAATTAATATCCATTACAGTGAAGTGAGAAAGTAAATGGTTGTGTAACGTCATTAGTGGTAAAGTGATCGAATGAAATGGTTAAATGAAAAGAGATCGCTACACGGCCATGTTCAACTTGTTAATGGAATAACCAGCTTAAAACGAAGGCAACAACAGCAGATTCTACACAAGGATCTCAGGATAACAACACGTCAGTCAATGTTTGACTTTTAAAAAATCAAATTTATCAATTCTAAGTGTTAGTGAAAAATCAGTATTTTAAATCAGAGTAATTAATTGAAATGGTAATTTTCATGGGACTATCATACAAATCTATGTTATTAAAATATTTCATGTATATTATAAGATTTATCATGTGTGTGGATTTTGTTGTTGAATATATATGTTTTGAAAGATACTAAATTAAATCATAAATACTTGAATCCTGAACACTAATTACATTGTGATCTGAGAAATTAGAGGTTCAGGCAGAAATTAAATTTTGGTTTTGAATACAAGTAAAGTAATTAAAAGGAAAATGAATTTTCTAATTTAACTAAATATAAAAAGCCACCTGCTCATATATTTAAGATTTGAGTTAAAAAGAAAAGAAAATTTAATTTTAATTTGGTCAGTAAAAGATTTCAGTTCTTATGTTTGTTTTCTAAATAAATGGTTGATTTATTATTTATTATTTTTTTAAAGAGAAGATTACAATTTTTGTGTTATATTTCAATCCACACACTAAGATACAAGAAGCTGCAACAAAGGGAAGATACAGTGTATTACTCATAGCATTCTTAAGAACACACACCAGAGATTAAATAAAATAAATTCATAACTTTATTCGTGTTCTCCCTGAGAAAAAGGGATTAAAGTAAATTCAGAACTGGAAGCGGTATTACAACAAGGGGGTTTGGACAGTTACGCTTAACTTAACTGTCGAAGGAATTGAGAATTTCAGGCTAGAAAACGAAAAGGTCAAAACTTCCAGTGGAAGTCTCAATTTGTTCTGTTCTCTCGGAAACAGATCCTGTAAGCAAAATTTACAGGATTTGAGGTTAGTGCGTGTTGAAATTAAAGGGGATCGCGTGCTACTTAACTTAAGGATATTAATTAAATTCTTTCGTTGAAGTACTTTGAGACATTCAATACTTTTAAAGTAATAGGCTGTATAATATGCTATCGTCCCAAAGAACTAAATAAGTAATGACTTCTCTGAATGATTTTCTGTCTGCGATGTTCAAAGTTGAGGTTTTCTTTCTCACTGTAAGGAAATTTTCTTTTTATAAAACCTGAACCTCAGGTAAAATGGCTGCTCACCCTCCGTCAAGTGAAATACGCCCACAAAGTAAACGTAGTAGTAGGTGTGACCTTTTCTGTATATAATAAAAAACAAAGCTTGATTGAGAATAAATTGTTATATCTGGAAGAAAAAAATGTTATATTTTGAGTAATAATTTTTACCAGTTAGGTTATTCTTTGAAAATAATCCATCATAAGACATTTACTAAATGGATATACTTTATTGCAAGAATACATTTCTTTGTATAATAGAATTTCACAGTAATATTTTTAATATTTGTTTTATACCATGAAATATTACAGTACGGAATGTTTGAAACTGGTAAATGTTTTTAAGTAAAAAATATCTATGATTTTTAATTAAATATATTCTTTTTAAATCCAATCCAGCGGTGTTGCTGTTGAATAAAGTTTTGGTGCCACATCATATATTGATGGCTACCCTTTTTGATTTTACAATAAGGTGAGTCCTGCCGGCAACTAAGGGACAGGTATTCCCCCCCCCCATGTGCTTGTGTAACTTAAACCTGTAGACTATTTGTGTTAGGGAGGCGACCCTTCCGCCAATCGTCTTCGTTTGTTTCAGAAACTTTACGTGTATAGGTTGGACGGTTGAGATTTCATAGTTTCAGATGTAAGAGCTTCTATGAGAAATGAATATATAATACCATAAGTGTTTTGTATCCATTGCATGAGGGAGAATTTTTAAAGATTTCATATTTTTTTTTAAATCAGTGAACCAATATTTATTTTTAATGATAATAAATTACTGGATGTTTTCCCTTTTTAAATATTTTGCTATGAGTATTTATTAAGTGAGACAAAAATAGCGAACTTTAGAAAATTTTGAAAAATAGTCTCCATTTTCCTGAAACTAAATAAATATATCCTAATTTTAAAACGGTAACATCCACCGATTAATGGCAAGGGAAGTAGGAGGGTTTCTTATGGGCTATTACAGAACACTCTATGAAGTATCTAGGATTAATAAAGCTTAATTTTATGAAACTACTCTTTATTGAAACTTAAAGAAATAACCGATTATAATGAAAAGAAAACAAATAAATAAAAATGATTTTTAAAAAAACGTCTGATGAGGTTAAGACACGTTCAGATAAACAACTAAAAATAAATAAATAATCAAATTTGACGCACGATTAATTTCGCGAGAACTAGCAAGAGGGACTTCAAGACATGAAATTGGTGGATCAATAACTTCGCCAGAAGTGTTAACACGGGATATAACGAGAAGCCAGTACACAAAAGTTTCGTTAAAGGTGTGATAGACTTTGAACGGTGTCGGCATATTTCACTGTATACTAAATACTCCTAAATTGAAAATGTCAGTAAACATTTTATGATTAAATGGTTACATACAAGAAGCTCCCTAGATGTATACCTTTATGCTTTTTACCTACTGTACTAGGAAAAACAAGACCAGTCTTTCAGAACCTAAATATTGGTATTGTAGGAAAGACAATGTAGTCATTTTACAAGGAGCTTTAAAAAAAACTAACGTTTCTTAGAAATAGTAATTTGAAAGTGAAGTTTTAATATATTTTCGTCACTTTTTCAGCAACATAAAATGATAAAATCCTCTGATCGAAACTTTTAAAATTTCAATTATACAACCATGTATGACACTTGAAATGTGTTTAAGTCGTAGCTATATATATTTTGAAACTGAACATGTTTAGCTGAAACTACGTTTACTGATTATTATGGAATTCCATTTTTGAGAGGAGGTTTATCATTATGAATAAAAGAAATTATTTAATGTAACTTATTCAAAATTGTATATATTGCCTATTATAGACCTCACTTCATTTTTTTAAGAATACACATAATTTGGCGACATCCACCTGGATAATAATGTACTTAATATAAAACAGTACATATTGAAGTACTCTATATCCTAGACTACTTTATTATCAGTGATCAAGATTTCCCTACATCAATCGATTGTTTAGTGGTAACTGTCATTGTCAATAATACAACAATATAGTATAATCAATATTGTACTTTTATTAACTATTATTTTATTGCTATTGCTACAAATTTACAGCATCTCAGTATTCAGACATCAATCAGTTGAGCGATAACTGTCATTGTCAATAATACTGCAGTATAGTATAATCAATATTGTACTTTTATTAACTATTATTTTATTGCTATTGCTACAAATTTACAGCATCTCAGTATTCAGACATCAATCAGTTGAGCGATAACTGTCATTGTCAATAATACTACAGTATAGTATAATCAATATTGTACTTTTATTAACTATTATTTTATTGCTATTGCTACAAATTTACAGCATCTCAGTATTCAGACATCAATCAGTTGAGCGATAACTGTCATTGTCAATAATACAACAATATAGTATAATCAATATTGTACTTTTATTAACTATTATTTTATTGCTATTGCTACAAATTTACAGCATCTCAGTATTCAGACATCAATCAGTTGAGCGATAACTGTCATTGTCAATAATACTGCAGTATAGTATAATCAATATTGTACTTTTATTAACTATTATTTTATTGCTATTGCTACAAATTTACAGCATCTCAGTATTCAGACATCAATCAGTTGAGCGATAACTGTCATTGTCAATAATACTACAGTATAGTATAATCAATATTGTACTTTTATTAACTATTATTTTATTGCTATTGCTACAAATTTACAGCATCTCAGTATTCAGACATCAATCAGTTGAGCGATAACTGTCATTGTCAATAATACTACAGTATAGTATAATCAATATTGTACTTTTATTAACTATTATTTTATTGCTATTGCTACAAATTTACAGCATCTCAGTATTCAGACATCAATCAGTTGAGCGATAACTGTCATTGTCAATAATACTACAGTATAGTATAATCAATATTGTACTTTTATTAACTATTATTTTATTGCTATTGCTACAAATTTACAGCATCTCAGTATTCAGACATCAATCAGTTGAGCGATAACTGTCATTGTCAATAATACTGCAGTATAGTATAATCAATATTGTACTTTTATTAACTATTATTTTATTGCTATTGCTACAAATTTACAGCATCTCAGTATTCAGACATCAATCAGTTGAGCGATAACTGTCATTGTCAATAATACTACAGTATAGTATAATCAATATTGTACTTTTATTAACTATTATTTTATTGCTATTGCTACAAATTTACAGCATCTCAGTATTCAGACATCAATCAGTTGAGCGATAACTGTCATTGTCAATAATACTACAGTATAGTATAATCAATATTGTACTTTTATTAACTATTATTTTATTGCTATTGCTACAAATTTACAGCATCTCAGTATTCAGACATCAATCAGTTGAGCGATAACTGTCATTGTCAATAATACTACAGTATAGTATAATCAATATTGTACTTTTATTAACTATTATTTTATTGCTATTGCTACAAATTTACAGCATCTCAGTATTCAGACATCAATCAGTTGAGCGATAACTGTCATTGTCAATAATACTACAGTATAGTATAATCAATATTGTACTTTTATTAACTATTATTTTATTGCTATTGCTACAAATTTACAGCATCTCAGTATTCAGACATCAATCAGTTGAGCGATAACTGTCATTGTCAATAATACTGCAGTATAGTATAATCAATATTGTACTTTTATTAACTATTATTTTATTGCTATTGCTACAAATTTACAGCATCTCAGTATTCAGACATCAATCAGTTGAGCGATAACTGTCATTGTCAATAATACTACAGTATAGTATAATCAATATTGTACTTTTATTAACTATTATTTTATTGCTATTGCTACAAATTTACAGCATCTCAGTATTCAGACATCAATCAGTTGAGCGATAACTGTCATTGTCAATAATACTACAGTATAGTATAATCAATATTGTACTTTTATTAACTATTATTTTATTGCTATTGCTACAAATTTACAGCATCTCAGTATTCAGACATCAATCAGTTGAGCGATAACTGTCATTGTCAATAATACTGCAGTATAGTATAATCAATATTGTACTTTTATTAACTATTATTTTATTGCTATTGCTACAAATTTACAGCATCTCAGTATTCAGACATCAATCAGTTGAGCGATAACTGTCATTGTCAATAATACTACAGTATAGTATAATCAATATTGTACTTTTATTAACTATTATTTTATTGCTATTGCTACAAATTTACAGCATCTCAGTATTCAGACATCAATCAGTTGAGCGATAACTGTCATTGTCAATAATACTACAGTATAGTATAATCAATATTGTACTTTTATTAACTATTATTTTATTGCTATTGCTACAAATTTACAGCATCTCAGTATTCAGACATCAATCAGTTGAGCGATAACTGTCATTGTCAATAATACTGCAGTATAGTATAATCAATATTGTACTTTTATTAACTATTATTTTATTGCTATTGCTACAAATTTACAGCATCTCAGTATTCAGACATCAATCAGTTGAGCGATAACTGTCATTGTCAATAATACTACAGTATAGTATAATCAATATTGTACTTTTATTAACTATTATTTTATTGCTATTGCTACAAATTTACAGCATCTCAGTATTCAGACATCAATCAGTTGAGCGATAACTGTCATTGTCAATAATACTACAGTATAGTATAATCAATATTGTACTTTTATTAACTATTATTTTATTGCTATTGCTACAAATTTACAGCATCTCAGTATTCAGACATCAATCAGTTGAGCGATAACTGTCATTGTCAATAATACTACAGTATAGTATAATCAATATTGTACTTTTATTAACTATTATTTTATTGCTATTGCTACAAATTTACAGCATCTCAGTATTCAGACATCAATCAGTTGAGCGATAACTGTCATTGTCAATAATACTGCAGTATAGTATAATCAATATTGTACTTTTATTAACTATTATTTTATTGCTATTGCTACAAATTTACAGCATCTCAGTATTCAGACATCAATCAGTTGAGCGATAACTGTCATTGTCAATAATACTACAGTATAGTATAATCAATATTGTACTTTTATTAACTATTATTTTATTGCTATTGCTACAAATTTACAGCATCTCAGTATTCAGACATCAATCAGTTGAGCGATAACTGTCATTGTCAATAATACTACAGTATAGTATAATCAATATTGTACTTTTATTAACTATTATTTTATTGCTATTGCTACAAATTTACAGCATCTCAGTATTCAGACATCAATCAGTTGAGCGATAACTGTCATTGTCAATAATACTACAGTATAGTATAATCAATATTGTACTTTTATTAACTATTATTTTATTGCTATTGCTACAAATTTACAGCATCTCAGTATTCAGACATCAATCAGTTGAGCGATAACTGTCATTGTCAATAATACTGCAGTATAGTATAATCAATATTGTACTTTTATTAACTATTATTTTATTGCTATTGCTACAAATTTACAGCATCTCAGTATTCAGACATCAATCAGTTGAGCGATAACTGTCATTGTCAATAATACTACAGTATAGTATAATCAATATTGTACTTTTATTAACTATTATTTTATTGCTATTGCTACAAATTTACAGCATCTCAGTATTCAGACATCAATCAGTTGAGCGATAACTGTCATTGTCAATAATACTACAGTATAGTATAATCAATATTGTACTTTTATTAACTATTATTTTATTGCTATTGCTACAAATTTACAGCATCTCAGTATTCAGACATCAATCAGTTGAGCAATAACTGTCATTGTCAATAATACTACAGTATAGTATAATCAATATTGTACTTTTATTAACTATTATTTTATTGCTATTGCTACAAATTTACAGCATCTCAGTATTCAGACATCAATCAGTTGAGCGATAACTGTCATTGTCAATAATACTGCAGTATAGTATAATCAATATTGTACTTTTATTAACTATTATTTTATTGCTATTGCTACAAATTTACAGCATCTCAGTATTCAGACATCAATCAGTTGAGCGATAACTGTCATTGTCAATAATACTACAGTATAGTATAATCAATATTGTACTTTTATTAACTATTATTTTATTGCTATTGCTACAAATTTACAGCATCTCAGTATTCAGACATCAATCAGTTGAGCGATAACTGTCATTGTCAATAATACTACAGTATAGTATAATCAATATTGTACTTTTATTAACTATTATTTTATTGCTATTGCTACAAATTTACAGCATCTCAGTATTTAGACATCAATCAGTTGAGCGATAACTGTCATTGTCAATAATACAACAATATAGTATAATCAATATTGTACTTTTATTTTATTGCTATTGCTACAAATTTACAGCATCTCAGTATTCAGACATCAATCAGTTGAGCGATAACTGTCATTGTCAATAATACTGCAGTATAGTATAATCAATATTGTACTTTTATTAACTATTATTTTATTGCTATTGCTACAAATTTACAGCATCTCAGTATTCAGACATCAATCAGTTGAGCGATAACTGTCATTGTCAATAATACTACAGTATAGTATAATCAATATTGTACTTTTATTAACTATTATTTTATTGCTATTGCTACAAATTTACAGCATCTCAGTATTCAGACATCAATCAGTTGAGCGATAACTGTCATTGTCAATAATACTACAGTATAGTATAATCAATATTGTACTTTTATTAACTATTATTTTATTGCTATTGCTACAAATTTACAGCATCTCAGTATTCAGACATCAATCAGTTGAGCGATAACTGTCATTGTCAATAATACTACAGTATAGTATAATCAATATTGTACTTTTATTAACTATTATTTTATTGCTATTGCTACAAATTTACAGCATCTCAGTATTCAGACATCAATCAGTTGAGCGATAACTGTCATTGTCAATAATACTGCAGTATAGTATAATCAATATTGTACTTTTATTAACTATTATTTTATTGCTATTGCTACAAATTTACAGCATCTCAGTATTCAGACATCAATCAGTTGAGCGATAACTGTCATTGTCAATAATACTGCAGTATAGTATAATCAATATTGTACTTTTATTAACTATTATTTTATTGCTATTGCTACAAATTTACAGCATCTCAGTATTCAGACATCAATCAGTTGAGCGATAACTGTCATTGTCAATAATACAACAATATAGTATAATCAATATTGTACTTTTATTAACTATTATTTTATTGCTATTGCTACAAATTTACAGCATCTCAGTATTCAGACATCAATCAGTTGAGCGATAACTGTCATTGTCAATAATACTACAGTATAGTATAATCAATATTGTACTTTTATTAACTATTATTTTATTGCTATTGCTACAAATTTACAGCATCTCAGTATTCAGACATCAATCAGTTGAGCGATAACTGTCATTGTCAATAATACTACAGTATAGTATAATCAATATTGTACTTTTATTAACTATTATTTTATTGCTATTGCTACAAATTTACAGCATCTCAGTATTCAGACATCAATCAGTTGAGCGATAACTGTCATTGTCAATAATACTACAGTATAGTATAATCAATATTGTACTTTTATTAACTATTATTTTATTGCTATTGCTACAAATTTACAGCATCTCAGTATTCAGACATCAATCAGTTGAGCGATAACTGTCATTGTCAATAATACTACAGTATAGTATAATCAATATTGTACTTTTATTAACTATTATTTTATTGCTATTGCTACAAATTTACAGCATCTCAGTATTCAGACATCAATCAGTTGAGCGATAACTGTCATTGTCAATAATACTACAGTATAGTATAATCAATATTGTACTTTTATTAACTATTATTTTATTGCTATTGCTACAAATTTACAGCATCTCAGTATTCAGACATCAATCAGTTGAGCGATAACTGTCATTGTCAATAATACTACAGTATAGTATAATCAATATTGTACTTTTATTAACTATTATTTTATTGCTATTGCTACAAATTTACAGCATCTCAGTATTCAGACATCAATCAGTTGAGCGATAACTGTCATTGTCAATAATACAACAATATAGTATAATCAATATTGTACTTTTATTAACTATTATTTTATTGCTATTGCTACAAATTTACAGCATCTCAGTATTCAGACATCAATCAGTTGAGCGATAACTGTCATTGTCAATAATACTGCAGTATAGTATAATCAATATTGTACTTTTATTAACTATTATTTTATTGCTATTGCTACAAATTTACAGCATCTCAGTATTCAGACATCAATCAGTTGAGCGATAACTGTCATTGTCAATAATACTACAGTATAGTATAATCAATATTGTACTTTTATTAACTATTATTTTATTGCTATTGCTACAAATTTACAGCATCTCAGTATTCAGACATCAATCAGTTGAGCGATAACTGTCATTGTCAATAATACTACAGTATAGTATAATCAATATTGTACTTTTATTAACTATTATTTTATTGCTATTGCTACAAATTTACAGCATCTCAGTATTCAGACATCAATCAGTTGAGCGATAACTGTCATTGTCAATAATACTACAGTATAGTATAATCAATATTGTACTTTTATTAACTATTATTTTATTGCTATTGCTACAAATTTACAGCATCTCAGTATTCAGACATCAATCAGTTGAGCGATAACTGTCATTGTCAATAATACAACAATATAGTATAATGAATATTGTACTTTTATTAACTATTATTTTATTGCTATTGCTACAAATTTACAGCATCTCAGTATTCAGACATCAATCAGTTGAGCGATAACTGTCATTGTCAATAATACTACAGTATAGTATAATCAATATTGTACTTTTATTAACTATTATTTTATTGCTATTGCTACAAATTTACAGCATCTCAGTATTCAGACATCAATCAGTTGAGCGATAACTGTCATTGTCAATAATACTACAGTATAGTATAATCAATATTGTACTTTTATTAACTATTATTTTATTGCTATTGCTACAAATTTACAGCATCTCAGTATTCAGACATCAATCAGTTGAGCGATAACTGTCATTGTCAATAATACTACAGTATAGTATAATCAATATTGTACTTTTATTAACTATTATTTTATTGCTATTGCTACAAATTTACAGCATCTCAGTATTCAGACATCAATCAGTTGAGCGATAACTGTCATTGTCAATAATACTGCAGTATAGTATAATCAATATTGTACTTTTATTAACTATTATTTTATTGCTATTGCTACAAATTTACAGCATCTCAGTATTCAGACATCAATCAGTTGAGCGATAACTGTCATTGTCAATAATACTGCAGTATAGTATAATCAATATTGTACTTTTATTAACTATTATTTTATTGCTATTGCTACAAATTTACAGCATCTCAGTATTCAGACATCAATCAGTTGAGCGATAACTGTCATTGTCAATAATACAACAATATAGTATAATCAATATTGTACTTTTATTAACTATTATTTTATTGCTATTGCTACAAATTTACAGCATCTCAGTATTCAGACATCAATCAGTTGAGCGATAACTGTCATTGTCAATAATACTACAGTATAGTATAATCAATATTGTACTTTTATTAACTATTATTTTATTGCTATTGCTACAAATTTACAGCATCTCAGTATTCAGACATCAATCAGTTGAGCGATAACTGTCATTGTCAATAATACTACAGTATAGTATAATCAATATTGTACTTTTATTAACTATTATTTTATTGCTATTGCTACAAATTTACAGCATCTCAGTATTCAGACATCAATCAGTTGAGCGATAACTGTCATTGTCAATAATACTACAGTATAGTATAATCAATATTGTACTTTTATTAACTATTATTTTATTGCTATTGCTACAAATTTACAGCATCTCAGTATTCAGACATCAATCAGTTGAGCGATAACTGTCATTGTCAATAATACTACAGTATAGTATAATCAATATTGTACTTTTATTAACTATTATTTTATTGCTATTGCTACAAATTTACAGCATCTCAGTATTCAGACATCAATCAGTTGAGCGATAACTGTCATTGTCAATAATACTACAGTATAGTATAATCAATATTGTACTTTTATTAACTATTATTTTATTGCTATTGCTACAAATTTACAGCATCTCAGTATTCAGACATCAATCAGTTGAGCGATAACTGTCATTGTCAATAATACTACAGTATAGTATAATCAATATTGTACTTTTATTAACTATTATTTTATTGCTATTGCTACAAATTTACAGCATCTCAGTATTCAGACATCAATCAGTTGAGCGATAACTGTCATTGTCAATAATACAACAATATAGTATAATCAATATTGTACTTTTATTAACTATTATTTTATTGCTATTGCTACAAATTTACAGCATCTCAGTATTCAGACATCAATCAGTTGAGCGATAACTGTCATTGTCAATAATACTGCAGTATAGTATAATCAATATTGTACTTTTATTAACTATTATTTTATTGCTATTGCTACAAATTTACAGCATCTCAGTATTCAGACATCAATCAGTTGAGCGATAACTGTCATTGTCAATAATACTACAGTATAGTATAATCAATATTGTACTTTTATTAACTATTATTTTATTGCTATTGCTACAAATTTACAGCATCTCAGTATTCAGACATCAATCAGTTGAGCGATAACTGTCATTGTCAATAATACTACAGTATAGTATAATCAATATTGTACTTTTATTAACTATTATTTTATTGCTATTGCTACAAATTTACAGCATCTCAGTATTCAGACATCAATCAGTTGAGCGATAACTGTCATTGTCAATAATACTGCAGTATAGTATAATCAATATTTACTATCATTGACTTTAATTTAATTTTGTTGTTCCAAATGGGGTTAGAACTTTTGATAAGAACAAGTAAATATTTCATAATCTATCATTTCGTGATTACCTATATAGCCTATATAGTCACTTTTAACAAAAAGTACTATTTTGTGTGGGGTAAATATTTGCTTGAACACACTGCACGCTTTGCAATATGAGTTGTATCAGTAGTAAACAAAATTCCACATCTACCTCATTACGCTACGTAATGAGATTTTCTTTTTTTCAATTTACTATTATTAAAATATAAAATCTATAATAAAAACAAGTAGACCTAACATAACATTGCGACAGTTACTAGAGGGAAGTCGATGAGCATCACGATGTCACATCATCAAACGAGTTACAAACACTGACTGTACCACCAAAAATAAAATTTTGTGAAATGTGAGAAACAAATCAACACCAAAAATCAGCTCAAGTACAGTAATGAAATCACAGGTCACGGTTTATTATTATGTCTAACCAACCATCAATAAACCTAATTATGATTTTACAATCGATTTGAGAGAATCACAGATCAATGAATTACAGCCCAACACTAGAGATATAAGCGATTAAATTAACAAATCGGTGTTTCAGTTTAAAAAAAGAGAAGGTTACTCTGGGTAATCGTTGGGTTGGAGGGGGGAGGTAGACTGAACCATAATAACAGAAAGTAGGTTGCAGAACAAAGACAAGTCGGGTGGTGGGAGCTCGGAAATAGATTTTCTTGTTACTGGTAATGTACAATGTAAACTCTGAATCATTTAAACCAAATTTATGTTTCTATATCCAACAGTGACGTAACGATGTGTTTAGTACATGGTGTGTCGGGAAAAGATTAACTTGTTATATCCTCGTTGTTAACTATTGGGTTAGGATTTTCTTAACTGGCAGGCAGTTTTTAGTGTTTTGTAAGCGTGATTTTCATATATTAGCTACAAATTGAAAACGCAATGAAACAATTTAATAAGTTTTCTTCTATTTACTAATCAAATAGTTTTACTCAGCATAACGTAAATAATATGTTTAGATGAAATTAAACTAAACACTTTTAAAATTTTTGTTTACATTAGACAAAAATTGAAAAATATGTCTTATGACATAGCACTGCTAAAAAGATATGATTGAAATGCTTTGTTCTATAATATATGAAAGTTCGGTTCTTTAGCTATCGAATAGTAGCAAAAATAGTGAATCGGCAAGAATTAATTTAAAAGTATCAAAATAAACAAAGACAAACTTGACCGTTTAATAGACTATGGCTGTTAAAAATGAGGTGTGATAGGCTAAAAACAAACATGAGCTGTTGAAAATTAGTTGGGAGCACAATTTTATAATGCTAATATTTTGTAAATGGGTTTAGGTAGACAAATTGAAATTGGAATGTATTACGTCACATAATGCCAAAGGGGGACTGGGGTTGTAATATTGGGGTACAACTTTGCTTCCATTGTCAAAAATACAAACTGTTGAATCCATTTTGAACGGCATATAAAAATATAGAAATTTGGTATGTCTGTTTTTTTTGTAAGAGTAATAATTTTTTTAGTAAAAGTGGTTCATTGACATAGTCTTTAAGCTGTGCATTTGACATGTGGTGAGGTATTTTTATTTTTATTATACAAATTGCTAGATAAAATTATTGCAAGTGTGTTATAGATTTCCAAGATTTTTCTATATTGAAATAAAGGTTAATGGATGTATGAAACGAATGGCTAACGGTGTATGAGACGGGGATTATGAACCTGCCACGATATTTTAGGTACGTTTGAAATGATGAAACTGCCCCGCTCATTAAAGAGGATCAAGAAGGGTCGCCTCGCAAGATCAGAAATGCTGAAATTGCCCAAAGCGCAATTTCGGTAGTATGTGTTTAAATTTAACCTCAATCAAGCATATAAGCCTGTAAGGTTAGGCTAGGTTAGGTTAGGTTAGGTCCCGTAGCGTAACATGTAAAATAAAATTTTCAATATTATCTGGGTGCTCGGGGCAATTTCAGCATTTTTAGTCTTGCGACAGTTTCATAGTTTCAAAAGTACCCAAAATGTCGGGGCAGTTACACTACGCCCGCTGAGACAGTGTTTAATTGTTTAGGGTGTAAGACATGTTTTAAAAAAGAATACACAGAAAACAGATATTCCAAACGAGCGTTGGTGGGGGTTATTACTAAATAACTAATAAGTATGTTACTACTAAGAATTTATATCCCATTGACGTATTTTCAACACTTAATATATTGAACCAAAATTTTTCTAAACAATAGATCTGTTCAGAACCTAAGAAGTTTCTTAGAATAGTTTTAACAATACAGTAGCTTTCAGTGAAACTGCCAACGTCTGTATGACACAAGCCAGAGCAGCATCCCAAACTAAAATACCATATTGCATTACAGATTTTACATAAAATAGTAAACAGTTTTTAGATGTTCATATAATAAAACTTTTCTTAATTGCGTAAATGCATACAACAACTGTCATATCCTCTGATTGAGGTATTCATTATGTGGAGACCAATTCAACATATAATCAAGTATAACTACTAAATATTTTTATTGGCTCACATACTCCAATATACTAAAAGCACAATTATGGACGTGACATAATTGCACGAGTGTATTTTCAGTACACTTTCCCCACAACCAGTATCAGCCTCTGAATGACTGGTATATATATTTTTTTAATATTTTTACGTTCAGAGTATTTGTAAAAAATATTTAAGCTGTGTAAAATCTTGCGAATACTGCGAACCTGTAGGCACTAAATTTAAATCGTCAGAAAACATGGACAAATTGGAACAGCTGCTGTAGGTAGCTCTTAGACCAATTGAACGTCCTACTCCTTTGGAAGTCAATAAATTCGAGTTTTTTTAATCAATTTAGTCCCATCTATTTTATCAAATGCCCTGGCCAGATCTTTTAACATAATCAATTTACTTTTTTGCTTTGTAATAAACTTTGTTAAGTCAAATAATGCATTACTTTTATTTACATTACTAAGAATTAAAATCTAATAATTTATTAAAATATTTAAAATAACTAAGTTTGGTAGTAGAATCCAATATAATGTTAGTTTTTCAGAGTATCTCAGAGTGGTAGTAGAATGTAATAAATTGTAAGTATTTAGAGTTTCTCAGTATAGTAGTAGACTCTAATAAAATGTAAGTCTTACCGAGTATCCCACTGTCGTAGTGGATTCCAATAAAATGTAATTCTTCCAGAGTATCCCAGTGTCGTATTAGAATGTAATAAATTGTAAGTATTTAGAGTTTCTCAGTATAGTAGTAGAATCTAATAAAATGTAATTCTTCCAGAGTATCCCAGTGTTGTATTAGAATGTAATAAATTGTAAGTATTTAGAGTTTCTCAGTATAGTAGTAGAATCTAATAAAATGTAATTCTTCCAGAGTATCCCAGTGTTGTATTAGAATGTAATAAATTGTAAGTATTTAGAGTTTCTCAGTATAGTAGTAGAATCTAATAAAATGTAATTCTTCCAGAGTATCCCAGTGTTGTATTAGAATGTAATAAATTGTAAGTATTTAGAGTTTCTCAGTATAGTAGTAGAATCTAATAAAATGTAAGTCTTACCGAGTATCCCACTGTCGTAGTGGATTCCAATAAAATGTAATTCTTCCAGAGTATCCCAGTGTCGTATTAGAATGTAATAAATTGTAAGTATTTAGAGTTTCTCAGTATAGTAGTAGAATCTAATAAAATGTAATTCTTCCAGAGTATCCCAGTGTTGTATTAGAATGTAATAAATTGTAAGTATTTAGAGTTTCTCAGTATAGTAGTAGACTCTAATAAAATGTAAGTCTTACCGAGTATCCCACTGTCGTAGTGGATTCCAATAAAATGTAATTCTTCCAGAGTATCCCAGTGTCGTATTAGAATGTAATAAATTGTAAGTATTTAGAGTTTCTCAGTATAGTAGTAGAATCTAATAAAATGTAATTCTTCCAGAGTATCCCAGTGTCGTATTAGAATGTAATAAATTGTAAGTATTTAGAGTTTCTCAGTATAGTAGTAGACTCTAATAAAATGTAAGTCTTACCGAGTATCCCACTGTCGTAGTGGATTCCAATAAAATGTAATTCTTCCAGAGTATCCCAGTGTCGTATTAGAATGTAATAAATTGTAAGTATTTAGAGTTTCTCAGTATAGTAGTAGAATCTAATAAAATGTAATTCTTCCAGAGTATCCCAGTGTTGTATTAGAATGTAATAAATTGTAAGTATTTAGAGTTTCTCAGTATAGTAGTAGACTCTAATAAAATGTAATTCTTCCAGAGTATCCCAGTGTTGTATTAGAATGTAATAAATTGTAAGTATTTAGAGTTTCTCAGTATAGTAGTAGAATCTAATAAAATGTAATTCTTCCAGAGTATCCCAGTGTCGTATTAGAATGTAATAAATTGTAAGTATTTAGAGTTTCTCAGTATAGTAGTAGACTCTAATAAAATGTAAGTCTTACCGAGTATCCCACTGTCGTAGTGGATTCCAATAAAATGTAATTCTTCCAGAGTATCCCAGTGTCGTATTAGAATGTAATAAATTGTAAGTATTTAGAGTTTCTCAGTATAGTAGTAGACTCTAATAAAATGTAATTCTTCCAGAGTATCCCAGTGTTGTATTAGAATGTAATAAATTGTAAGTATTTAGAGTTTCTCAGTATAGTAGTAGACTCTAATAAAATGTAATTCTTCCAGAGTATCCCAGTGTCGTATTAGAATGTAATAAATTGTAAGTATTTAGAGTTTCTCAGTATAGTAGTAGACTCTAATAAAATGTAATTCTTCCAGAGTATCCCAGTGTCGTATTAGAATGTAATAAATTGTAAGTATTTAGAGTTTCTCAGTATAGTAGTAGAATCTAATAAAATGTAATTCTTCCAGAGTATCCCAGTGTCGTATTAGAATGTAATAAATTGTAAGTATTTAGAGTTTCTCAGTATAGTAGTAGAATCTAATAAAATGTAATTCTTCCAGAGTATCCCAGTGTCGTATTAGAATGTAATAAATTGTAAGTATTTAGAGTTTCTCAGTATAGTAGTAGAATCTAATAAAATGTAATTCTTCCAGAGTATCCCAGTGTTGTATTAGAATGTAATAAATTGTAAGTATTTAGAGTTTCTCAGTATAGTAGTAGAATCTAATAAAATGTAATTCTTCCAGAGTATCCCAGTGTCGTATTAGAATGTAATAAATTGTAAGTATTTAGAGTTTCTCAGTATAGTAGTAGACTCTAATAAAATGTAAGTCTTACCGAGTATCCCATTGTCGTAGTGGATTCCAATAAAATGTAATTCTTCCAGAGTATCCCAGTGTCGTATTAGAATGTAATAAATTGTAAGTATTTAGAGTTTCTCAGTATAGTAGTAGAATCTAATAAAATGTAATTCTTCCAGAGTATCCCAGTGTCGTATTAGAATGTAATAAATTGTAAGTATTTAGAGTTTCTCAGTATAGTAGTAGAATCTAATAAAATGTAATTCTTCCAGAGTATCCCAGTGTCGTATTAGAATGTAATAAATTGTAAGTATTTAGAGTTTCTCAGTATAGTAGTAGACTCTAATAAAATGTAAGTCTTACCGAGTATCCCATTGTCGTAGTGGATTCCAATAAAATGTAATTCTTCCAGAGTATCCCAGTGTCGTATTAGAATGTAATAAATTGTAAGTATTTAGAGTTTCTCAGTATAGTAGTAGAATCTAATAAAATGTAATTCTTCCAGAGTATCCCAGTGTCGTATTAGAATGTAATAAATTGTAAGTATTTAGAGTTTCTCAGTATAGTAGTAGAATCTAATAAAATGTAATTCTTCCAGAGTATCCCAGTGTCGTATTAGAATGTAATAAATTGTAAGTATTTAGAGTTTCTCAGTATAGTAGTAGAATCTAATAAAATGTAATTCTTCCAGAGTATCCCAGTGTCGTATTAGAATGTAATAAATTGTAAGTATTTAGAGTTTCTCAGTATAGTAGTAGAATCTAATAAAATGTAATTCTTCCAGAGTATCCCAGTGTCGTATTAGAATGTAATAAATTGTAAGTATTTAGAGTTTCTCAGTATAGTAGTAGAATCTAATAAAATGTAATTCTTCCAGAGTATCCCAGTGTCGTATTAGAATGTAATAAATTGTAAGTATTTAGAGTTTCTCAGTATAGTAGTAGAATCTAATAAAATGTAATTCTTCCAGAGTATCCCAGTGTCGTATTAGAATGTAATAAATTGTAAGTATTTAGAGTTTCTCAGTATAGTAGTAGAATCTAATAAAATGTAATTCTTCCAGAGTATCCCAGTGTCGTATTAGAATGTAATAAATTGTAAGTATTTAGAGTTTCTCAGTATAGTAGTAGAATCTAATAAAATGTAATTCTTCCAGAGTATCCCAGTGTCGTATTAGAATGTAATAAATTGTAAGTATTTAGAGTTTCTCAGTATAGTAGTAGACTCTAATAAAATGTAAGTCTTACCGAGTATCCCATTGTCGTAGTGGATTCCAATAAAATGTAATTCTTCCAGAGTATCCCAGTGTCGTATTAGAATGTAATAAATTGTAAGTATTTAGAGTTTCTCAGTATAGTAGTAGAATCTAATAAAATGTAATTCTTCCAGAGTATCCCAGTGTCGTATTAGAATGTAATAAATTGTAAGTATTTAGAGTTTCTCAGTATAGTAGTAGAATCTAATAAAATGTAATTCTTCCAGAGTATCCCAGTGTCGTATTAGAATGTAATAAATTGTAAGTATTTAGAGTTTCTCAGTATAGTAGTAGAATCTAATAAAATGTAATTCTTCCAGAGTATCCCAGTGTCGTATTAGAATGTAATAAATTGTAAGTATTTAGAGTTTCTCAGTATAGTAGTAGAATCTAATAAAATGTAATTCTTCCAGAGTATCCCAGTGTCGTATTAGAATGTAATAAATTGTAAGTATTTAGAGTTTCTCAGTATAGTAGTAGAATCTAATAAAATGTAATTCTTCCAGAGTATCCCAGTGTCGTATTAGAATGTAATAAATTGTAAGTATTTAGAGTTTCTCAGTATAGTAGTAGACTCTAATAAAATGTAAGTCTTACCGAGTATCCCATTGTCGTAGTGGATTCCAATAAAATGTAATTCTTCCAGAGTATCCCAGTGTCGTATTAGAATGTAATAAATTGTAAGTATTTAGAGTTTCTCAGTATAGTAGTAGAATCTAATAAAATGTAATTCTTCCAGAGTATCCCAGTGTCGTATTAGAATGTAATAAATTGTAAGTATTTAGAGTTTCTCAGTATAGTAGTAGAATCTAATAAAATGTAATTCTTCCAGAGTATCCCAGTGTCGTATTAGAATGTAATAAATTGTAAGTATTTAGAGTTTCTCAGTATAGTAGTAGAATCTAATAAAATGTAATTCTTCCAGAGTATCCCAGTGTCGTATTAGAATGTAATAAATTGTAAGTATTTAGAGTTTCTCAGTATAGTAGTAGAATCTAATAAAATGTAATTCTTCCAGAGTATCCCAGTGTCGTATTAGAATGTAATAAATTGTAAGTATTTAGAGTTTCTCAGTATAGTAGTAGAATCTAATAAAATGTAATTCTTCCAGAGTATCCCAGTGTCGTATTAGAATGTAATAAATTGTAAGTATTTAGAGTTTCTCAGTATAGTAGTAGAATCTAATAAAATGTAATTCTTCCAGAGTATCCCAGTGTCGTATTAGAATGTAATAAATTGTAAGTATTTAGAGTTTCTCAGTATAGTAGTAGAATCTAATAAAATGTAATTCTTCCAGAGTATCCCAGTGTTGTATTAGAATGTAATAAATTGTAAGTATTTAGAGTTTCTCAGTATAGTAGTAGAATCTAATAAAATGTAATTCTTCCAGAGTATCCCAGTGTCGTATTAGAATGTAATAAATTGTAAGTATTTAGAGTTTCTCAGTATAGTAGTAGAATCTAATAAAATGTAATTCTTCCAGAGTATCCCAGTGTCGTATTAGAATGTAATAAATTGTAAGTATTTAGAGTTTCTCAGTATAGTAGTAGAATCTAATAAAATGTAATTCTTCCAGAGTATCCCAGTGTCGTATTAGAATGTAATAAATTGTAAGTATTTAGAGTTTCTCAGTATAGTAGTAGAATCTAATAAAATGTAATTCTTCCAGAGTATCCCAGTGTCGTATTAGAATGTAATAAATTGTAAGTATTTAGAGTTTCTCAGTATAGTAGTAGAATCTAATAAAATGTAATTCTTCCAGAGTATCCCAGTGTTGTATTAGAATGTAATAAAATGTAACTGTTTCAGATCATCTCAGTGTCATATTAGAATCTAATTATTTTATGTTTTTATTTAACGGGATGTAGAAACGTCGTAGTTGGATCACCATGGGTCCTTTCTGTCTACAGACTATAAAGCTCTTACCTCCTCCTAAACATGCCTATGTTCCTTAATATCCAAGCTTTGAAAATCGTTATACAGTATATCGGTTTCACAGCTCAAACACTTTCCATTTGATTCGCACGTTGCTGGAACACTATTCACTAAATGCTTCAATCTCCCAATACTTATAACAAGATTTATCCATTACAATGAGATGTCTATTCAGAGAATATGGCTTTGTCAACAGACAAGATCAACACTCTTAAGTTGCCCCTGTCCAAACTATAACTAACCTTATCAGTCCCTCTCTCACCAATCTCCTATAGCCTCTCTAGAATCTGTCTAATAGAGATTCCATCTTAGTGCATTTCACTAACCCGTACACATAGCCTCTGACATAATCGACATCTTGGGTGTTTTCCTCCCATAGTTTAGAGTTCTAGTCTTGACCAACTCGCCTACTGTCTTTCGTTCCTTACTAATGTGTAAAAGTGTATTAAAGTTCGATCATAATTAGAATATTTTAAGAGTAGTGAAACATTTGTAAATTATCGATTATGTTCATGAACATAACTACATACAAGAAACTGTAATTTTGAATGATTACATAATCCTTATTGTCTAAGCAATGGCATGGCTAAGAAACTAATTATGTATCTACATCTTAAGACGTGTTCTTATCTATATCTTAAGAAAGAGTGCTGAATTTTCTCTTTCTTACTGAATAATTCCTTAAGTATTGCAATTAAAAAGGTCAATTTTAAAAATTATTCCTATTTTAAAACTTTAAAATTATTAATGTGCCTTCAACATTACTGCTGTGCTACTTAAATATTTAAAAAGGAGCATTAAATAGTAGTAATTTGTTTAATAAAAAACTAATTGATTTTACTATGAAAAATGAATTAATGGTTTTCTGGCATATGTTTATAGAATTTTTCTTCTTGTTTTTATGTCAGTAATCCACTGACTTTTGTGTGTGTTTATTTTAGAGACACTCTGAATACAGAGAACCATTTTTTTCACTATAATTTAAGTTGTCAATAATAACTTTATACTTTAAATAGGGTCAAAGCTTCACTATACGACCGACTGTAAACAACTAGCAAAACAGCTAATGCAATACACAGGTTCATTACACGGAACAAATTTATGTTGTGGCATAAAATCACCGATATGAACAAAAGTATTATAGACTAAAATAAAATATCCGAAACGGGTCCCTAGTGCAGATTATATTAGACTCAGGGCAGTATCATATCGCCATATGTACTATGACGTTTGCTCTGTAACTCCCGAGAGAGCGGGACCCGTGCCATGCTCGTCAATTTAATTCTGTCAAGTGACCTATTTGACACTGGATCGTATATTCATTCCCAATAAACAGGAGGTATACAAAAATGTGAATATAGATTGATTATATTTCAACGAACATACATGGGTAAACCAGAATTGAGTCACTATATCTAAATCATATTTTGATACACTGTCTAACACTTCAAAATTATGTATGCAGTTGTTCATGTCAAAATTAAATCTAATGTATATTTTAATTACATGGTAGCAAAGAAAATCGAATATAAATATAATTTCTGTTTTTGAATTTCCCCACAAACAGAGTATTTTAGTTTCTAAGTGACATAAATAACAATCATTAAAAGGTATATATTATAACTACAACTATCGCCTCGTGTGCAACCGAGTTCGACCCAGCGTAGCTTGGAAAAGGGGGAGTAAGTTTAGTAGCTAAATTACGACCAAGGTAACTCGACCACACATTACCTGATGAAAAGCCGTCTAGTATGGTTAGACCTACAATGGGCTGTTGCGCTAAGGATGTAATTGTTTTATTTATTAAAACTACCTATAGGACGCCCTAAAATAGTGTTCTTTATACAGGATATTCCGAAAAACCACAAAGTGATAATTTATAAAAAAATTCAAACGGAACGACGTTATTGTTATTATTTTTTTCCCATATTTTGATAGTGTTCTAATGGTTACGCGTTAACAGAATTTTAGTTTATTTGTCTAGCATTAATAACAAAATAGTGATATGCTCCTAAGTTTGCCTGTCTGGTATTTACATATTTACAAATTTAACAATTTACAAGAAACTGTTGGCGTGTTGTTAGACTGGTTTTATGAAGGCTGTAAAAATACGGTATCACTGTATTAGGTATTAAAGGAACAAAGATTCATATTTTGTTTTGATGCACAATGATTTAAACATATTTCAAATTGATGTAATAAGGCTTTTCTTAACTCTTGTACCACGGCTTGTGCAGAAGGTGTCTTATCAATTGCGTTTTTCCAGTAATTATCAATATTGAACCTACACCTTAAAGAACAAAAAACCCTACACCCTTACTGTGTTGAACATCACTTTGGTGTTACTCTATCATACGCTAAATTTAAAAATAGTTAATTACTAAAAACTGACAAATTTAGACTCGTATAACTTTTTGTTATTACCGCTAGGAAAAAGAATTACAAAAATTAGTATTAGTATTTCATGTTAAATTAAAACCGATTTTATAACGAAGGCGATTTATTTTAGTGTTTTCTCAATTACCTTTTTATTTGAAATAATAAAAATTTTAAAAACAATTACAATATAAAGAAAAAATAACATTTTGTTTTGTTTTGAAAAATTGGGGTCACATTTTGCATGTGCGTAAGTGCTTTCTTTTATTGCAAATATAAAATATAATAGAATAGGAAAATACTGAACAAAGCAAGAAAAAATAACAAAGGAATAAGAAAGCATTAAAATAAAAACTATTTCTCTATTCACCACATTCTATGATTTAAAAATCATCAATATCATCGTTTTTCTTCATATGTGGTAAATTAAATTTTATTTAGAGAGAGAGAGAGAGAGAGAGAGAGAGAGAGAGAGAGAGAGAGAGAGAGAGAGAGAGAGAGAGAGAGAGAGAGAGAGAGAGAGAGAGAGAGAGAGAGAGAGAGAGAGAGGGGGGGGGGAGAGAGAGAGAGAGACCTTTGTCAATAACACAAAAAAGTAAATATATCAATTGAATTCATTTCTTTTGCATTCTTAAAAAAAGTAATCGAAAATTCCCCCCCCCCCCATTTTTCTTGTTTATTCAAGTAAGTTAAATATTTATAAATAAAATATTGTATTTTCATTCAGCTTGAGGACACTAACTGACTGTCAAGCTCAGTGCTGAAACGTTTATTTGTTTCGAAAGTTGTGAAAGCGTGTCTTCTTCCCATTACGAGTCGCTATCTCTTTGTCACGCTCAATACTGCAATATGTATTTCTGTCCAATGCAGCGAAAGCATGTGTTCTCTCCAGTAAGAGCCACTATCTGTCAGTCAAGCTCGGTGCTTAAATATGTATTGGTTTCAAAAGTATCAGAAGAGTCTCTACACTACGCGCCTGTTAAATACAATGCTTAAATATGTATTGGTTTCAAAAGCCGCAAAAGAATGTTTTCTCTTCACTATGCGCCGGTAACAGTCTAACTGTTTAGTATTTGTTTCAAAACCAGCCAAAGCATATCTTTTCTCAACTACATGACGGTAATTGTCTGCATTACATGCCACTACCTAATTCTTAAACATGTGTTTGTTTCAAAAGCAATGAAAGCATGTCTCTCCTCAACTAAGCGCCCCTAATTGTGTCAAATCCAATGCTTATATATGTATTTGATTCAAAAGCAGTGACATCGTGTGTCCGCTCCACTATGAGGCACTAACTGTCTGTCAAGCCCAATGCTTAAATATGTAATTGACTTCATAGCTGTGAGTTACATCATCTCTCCGTACCACTACGCGGCGTTAACTATCAGTCAAGCCCAATGTTGAAATGTGTATTTGATCCAAAAGCAGCGAAAGTGTGCCTCCCATCCACTAAGTGCCACTAACTGCTTTCAAGCTAAATGTTGAATTGCGTATTTGCTTCAAAAGCAGCAAAATTGTTTCTCAGCTCCACTACGCGCCGCTGTCAAGCCTAATTCTTAAATATGATTTGTTTCAAAAGGCGAAAGCGTGTCTACTCTCCACTACGCGCCGGATGGTTTATGCGGGTTGCATTCTGAAACGTGACTACTCTGTGAAGGGGCTCATTATAGTAAGTTAGAATCTATCTTGCACTTTTACTTACATTTGTAGTTACATATTTGCTATGTGTGCGTTCATACGAGCCTAATGTGAAACACTAAAACTATAATTTAATCTATGAATGTAAGTGTATAATAAGCTTAATTTAAAATGTTATTGATTTTTATGTAATTCATATATACGCTAAAATCAGATTTATTTAATAAATTTAGATATAAATAAAGACCTACTTTTTTATAACTAAAAACATGTTGAATTATAAAGTAAAAAATAATTTGAAGATAGAATAAATTATTTGGTAATCTATTAAAATGTTATACCATTTTCCTTTCACTTATGAACAGTAAATATAAGATTATTTACTTTTCAATATTACTACTTTTAATTATTAAAAAAAAAAACTCTTACAAATTTTTGTAAATACTACGCCCCATACTTTTTTCATAACAAAATACGTATTTTTAAATCTCATTTTCTTGAAAAGTTATCAACTAATATAACTACAAAACATTTAAAACCATAATTTGCAAGTGGACAAGTGAGTTGAGGACTACATACCATGGTTGTTCCTGACTTTGTTCCTCTTGATTTCTTCCTATTTAGATATTGAAAAAGTAAGATGTATTTTAACCAACCAGAAAACCTAAATGAACTACGCAATTGGATACGAACAGAAATGAATGCTATCACTGATCAGACAGTTTCTAAAATATAAGGTGAATTTTATAACCGAATAGGACTGTGCCAAATAGCTGTAGGGTAACAATTTGAGCATCATTGAAAATCAAAAGTTTAAAAACTTCGGCATGTACTTGTTTAATGATAAGGAACCAATACATTTGTCCACCTGTATGTTGAGATTTTAAATGGTCTGTAGTTGTATTAGTTTATAACTTTTCAAAAAAATGAATATAAAACTGGATTTCACTAAAATTAAAAAAATATAAAAATAACAATGTAAAATCATCTGTCATATGACCCTATTCCTATTTTAAAAATTAAACCTAATTTCAAGATGGTAGATCCGAGATTGTTGAAAAAAAATTAAAACTATCAAAACTGGAAGCAAATGTTATCTTACAAACATATACAAAAAAACTAACGTATTATGTTAAGCCTTTTATAGTTTTTTTTATATATTCCATACTTTATGAATACTGTATAATTGTTTCTACAAGAGTGAGAGTTGTGTCTCTTCTCCTCTATACATTGCTAACTTTCGGTCAAGTACAAGAAAATCAAACTTGAGGCCTGGGTTCTTTCTTGCAAATAATAATTTGCTGTTTAGTTTACATAAAAACTCTTTTAATGTTATTCTTATATATATATATATCTACTGGTTTATTTTAGCATTTTTAACTTACTTGGTATAAGTGCTATTGATCATTCCTCTACATTATCACTATTCATTAGTAATTACAATTTATTACTCCCCTTCTAAAAAAAAAATACTTATATTAAAAACATAAACTAAGAATGGTTCCAACTATTGTGATTCTAGTTGTGCTATTTTTATTTCAAACAATTATAAGCTCCTTTAAATATATTAAGTCTTCCTTTTCCTCTTCCAAAGTCATTTCATTGTTTTTATCTCTCTCTATAAAGGCGACGTTTTCTTTTTCTCTCTCACCAAGTCTGGCTATCTTATCACACTCCCTTAGCGGTCTCTTCTATAACGATTAACCCGTCTCTTTTTGGACACACACACACACACACACACACACACACACACACACACACACACACACACACACACACACACACACACACACACACACACACACACACACACACCCTTTTGTGACGTGAGCATTTTTCATTTCTTGTTTTCTTTCACATAGTTTGATTTCATTCTGACTTCAATATAAATTTATATCATTTTTATTAAACTATTCCATATTCCTAACATAATCGGCGCCCCCGAAACATCATCCCGAAGTTACACCATAGTCATTAAAATTTAATCAAAGTACTTCACACGTACCTGTATATGCCTTACACTGAGCATTATATACATTTTTATGCCTAAATAAAATATAATAATCGATAAGGTAGAGATCCATACAATCATCATTATTATATGTATTGAAACCGTAATTTCTACCACATCTGGCTAAGTTTTAGGTAAATTGACTGAATCTAGCTCATCCCCCAAAATTGTGTTGTGATTAAAAAATACGGGAGTTGAGAGAGACCAACTGGCATTCAGAATGTGGGATATGTTCAAAAACCCAGGAGGATCGTGATGTGAGAAGGTTTAAGAATCAAGGATGTAGTGGTGGTCCAGGAGACAGGTGCTATATGACGTAGGGTAGTATCCAAGGGGTCTGCTGTCACATGGAAATTATCTGTCCACAAATACATATTCGTTTTCGTGTATTGAACAATGATATGGCAAAGTAATCTCGACTGTGACCGGGAGATTATAAGGAATTGATATGTTGTGGTTTGTATTAAGGTAAGTGTTAGGAGTGTGATGTGTGATAGTAAAAGTGTCTCTTGTGATCTCCGTAATTAGAAGTTCCTTGACGCTTGGAATACAGTGAAATGTACATTTAGTTGCTATTCCACTATTTATCGCCACCTGCTATAAGTTGGGCCTCACAACCGCCCGGAACGGAACGGAACGGAAATTACCAGTAACCAACTATTCTGCGAAATGAACTTTTTCAGTTTTAATCAGAGTTTAAAATGTCAATAAAGCATCCCTCCTAAACAATAAGTTGAACTCTTTAGTTTTATATTCACTGAAAAAGATGTAACTTTGAAAACTAACGTCTCAGAAATTAATAGATGAGTTTATAAAGAGAAAATGTAGTCGTAGGCCTGTGGTTAATTAGTTTAAACGATAACTTTATAAGGCCATATAATTTTTTTGAGGCATCTTCATTTACTTTTCAAAACTAAAACATTGTCTTTTGTGTAATCTTTAAGACCAGTTTATAACTATTGAACAAATTAAAATGTAAAAGTTAACCAGTGCTAAAATGTAGTGTGAAGTGTGAATGTATTTTCCTAAAGTTAAGGCTAAAGGATATAAAAACTATAATTGACTTTTTTTTTAAATAAAACTTGAAACAACGATAAATGGATCATTGTTAGATTGAGTTTTAGCTAACATTTTAAAATAAGAATAAGAAATTAAAATGATTATTTTGTTCTAAATATATTGGTCTAAATACCTGTAACACATTTTCGTTTGTTTATGAAAAAACTTAAATATAGTTTGCCCTTTATTTTGAAAACGCCAAATACAAATACATTAAATATTTTGTAAAATTTCAAAGGTTGACTATATTATATACTATTAAAAATATGTTTAGAATATTTAGAACAAGTATTTCTATATTACCTTATTTTTTTTACTGTCAAACAGTCCTTGTTTTTCTTTATTTATTTATTCCATGACGGTCGTTTCGACTCATTTAATTCAGTCATTTTCAAATATATATTAAATGGCACACGCACTGTGAACGTTGTAATAATTACAACTACACATAAAAACCGATATATATATATATATATATATATATATATATATATATATATATTTGTACACTAACACATAAAAAGGTTACGATCACATCGGCACGTGTTGTAGCGTTGAGTTTAAACTTGTAGCTAAAAACAAGGATTGTTTGACAGGAAAAAACTAAGGCAATACATGGTTAAAAACAATCCAGTTAGGCTAACACAAATAAATATGAATTATTTCTAATACAATTGCAATAGCAATCATGCGATTTTTGCCAACACGTAATTACTTTTATTTTCAAGAATTTATGTTTTAATTTTGTTTGTGTGTGTGTGTGTGTGTGTGTGTGTGTGTGTGTGTGTGTGTGTGTGCGTGCGTGCGTGCGTGCGTGCGTATATATATGTATGTGTGTGTGTGTGTGTGTGTGTGTGTGTGTGTGCGCGCGTGTGTAGCCTACGTAGTGATTAGATCACTTACAATACTGAAATGCTATTGGTACTAATAGTTTATATTTATACTTGTGGAAAAAACAAAATTTACACATCAACAATAACAAAAAAAAAATAATTAAAGGAGGCGGCTATAAGAACTTAATATAAGGGTGAAAGGTACTTCATATTAGGGCCTGGTCAAGCACATTTATAATAAACTGTGTAAAAAATTTTCTAAAAGAGCGAAAACATATCTCTTCTCCTCTATGTACCGCTACTTTCTGTCAAGTACAGTTATAATATGCTATATTATTTTCTCGTCTACGCAACATTATTGTCTGTCGAGCCTAATTCTGAAATTCAGTATATATGTTTCCAAAGCACCAACAGTGTGTCTACTCACAAATACGCACAGCTAACTGACTATCAAGATCAATTCTGAAATACAGTTTATTGTTTCAAAATCAGTGTCACAGTGCCTCCTTTCCTCTATGCACCGTTAATCATCTGTCAGGCCCAATGTTGAAATGCATTATGTAATTGTTTTAAAATCAGCGACACCGTGTCTCCTCTCAGCTATGCTCCGACAGTCTGTCAAGATCAATGCTGAAATAAAGCATACAATTATTTAGAATTCACCGACAGTGTGTCAGCTCCGCTACGCGCCGCTAAGTGTCTGTAATCCCAATGTTAAAATGCATTATATAATTGTTTTAAAATCAGCGACACCGTGTCTCATCTCATCTATGCTCCGACAGTCTGTCAAGATCAATGCTGAAATAAAGCATACAATTATTTACAATTAACCGACAATGTGTCAGCTCCGATACGCGCCGCTAACTGTCTGTAAACCCAATGTTAAAATGCAGTATGTAATTGTTTCAAAATCAGCGACAGCGGCTCTCTTGTGCACTTTCTACACTTGGGCTGGGCTGCTACCGTTAATCAAGTTTTAATTTAGAAGTGACCTCTGGGTATCATGTTGTTTACACACTGCTAATTACAATCATAAGTACTGTATATAGAAAATAATGTTAACCCCCTTACCTCAAGCTGTTTAAAATAATTTAAAATTTCACGTAACCTATGTTTTATTGTTACATTATTATAAACATTTATATTAATAATGACTTACATTTAAGGGGTGTTTTTTCCGGTGCGTGTAAAATCATTTCACTACGCGTATGTGATGCAATGTTGTAATTTGGTTTGGGATGGAGCACTTTCCTTTGTGTTGGATGTTACTAAAGAACTATTATTACAAAATAATTTAGGTATTCACCCGTTTCATTATTTGAAGACCTTAAAGTTCTGAATATTAGAGTAATGTTTTAAAGAAATTCGTATGATAAAATTTTGTTTTTAAAGTGAAGCCACACAAGCAATATTGGCAAATTTGACTGTGTAGGCTAATATAAAAAAATATTCCCATGCAAAATTGTTATTTTTTTAGTCCCATCCGTTTTCACACTATGAAATATTTAACTTATTGGGTCCGCGATATTTGTCCACTTCATTTACAATTAAACCTCCCTTAAAAATTCTGTTTAGATAAATAGATTATTTATTAGGATGCTTTGGTAGTTTTCGGAGAGTTTTCGAAGAATGGGGTAAAACTCATTGTAACACAGGTATTCTCAGTTTATTTGAGGGAATATTGCTATTTTTACATTTGACTCTATGTAAAAGCGAAAAGATAGCTTAAATATAATTTATATAAAAAAATAATTTAAAAAACTGTGGTGAAAGAATATTTCTGGAAAAAATATTATTACGGCTGGACTACTGTTAATGACGTCAAAATCGTATTTATATTTATTAAACAAATATGTCTAATTAAAAGATAATAATAAATGTATGCCACAATAATCAGTATACCTATAAATTAATGGGTTTCACCTCTCACTATTACCATTCGCTTATTACTCATAATCAGTTTGATTGATGGATTATTTTCTGTGTGTGTGAGAGTGTGTTTTATGTAATTACAAACATTCCCCTGCCCTCTCTTTTTAAAATACTTTTCATAGGCGCCCAAGGCAAGGCGAAAATCGGCACCCCCACCCCCGGTAAAGCTTGTAATTTTACTCATTCCAGTTTTGGTTCGGGGGGAGCTATTGTTATTGTAAGATTTTTAATATAGAGACTCTGTGCACATCGATCGTTGTGTACAAGAATCAGTTAATTGTATCATTGTATAACACAGAAACCAATACAGTTGTCTATAGAATTAGAATACAAACGCATAATTTTTTTTACCCACGGCAGCGCCCCCCCCCCCAATCTCGGTCGTCCCACCCACGCGACGACGGCCCTGCATAAATCTATACAAATTTATTATCATTTCCGAGCCCAACAACATTTTTCTTAAAATCCTCATCTTTCATTATTTAAATTGATGATTTTACCCTAGTAAATATTTTAAAATTGGTGTTCAATAAAATAGAAAGCTACGCTTGATCAAAGTACAATCACCAAACTAAGCTGTGAATCCCCGTCGCTATTCTAATTGACTCATTTTCTTCTTCGCGTATACGACGCTAGGATCTATGGGTGAACTACCAAAATAACGAACTAATACTGACCGCACGTGCTTACCAATGTGTACAATAGGAAATTTATGTGAAGAAGCTACTGGCGACATGCGTAGGAGCAAGGGAGAGCTAGTGCAGGAGTTCACGATCCACCTCAGTCTATCAGAGTTCCTTGAAGCCGGTGTTCGTTACCTAACATTCAAAAACATTTATCGTTTATAAATTTTTTAGTTTATAATTTTATTACAAGTTCATTTTTATATTATTGTGTATTTTTGTGAAATGTCCAAAAAGTTGATTGTTTACACAATTTCTAGTTTGTAGTTTTTATTCAGATTCATTTTAAAACTATTTTTAGCTAAACAAAACAAGATTTTAGCTGGGAGAAAGCATGCGGCTTGGGTAGTAGCATGCCGAGAGCAGTTTATTCTCCTACCCCTTGGCCCCACATTTACCGCTGTTTCCTCACCTCTGCGTGAAACGCTTCTTCACATAAATTTTGTGAAAGTTGAGATTAGGACGAAAAATTGCATCCTCAATAATGTGTTTATTGTCACTCTATCAATCGTTGCGAGCTCAACTAGGCATGCCGATTCGGCGAGGGCGCCTTTCAATATCATAGACAATTTAAAATGTTCTTACTGAGCGATAGCTCTTAAACACTTTCAATGCTTCCTAATTTAATATTTTCAGACATTTGTACTATTTCCTTTGTAAAATATTATATGTTTATTTTCTAAAATGTTGGTTGATCCTTGACAATATGGAAGAATCTTATATGTCGTTGACGATCTTTGGTGCTTTTAATATTTTTCGACAAAAAGTCTTAAAACCAATGTTATGTCGTCACGGCAAACATTTCTGTTGTTTGGTATAACTAATAAAGACTCTTCTCGCTTGCATCTATAGATTTGAATACCTACAGTATTGTGTCTGTAGACGTTCGAACTAAATACCTGCCCGCCAGATAGAATGACAACCCATTGAGCAGAATAGCGTACAATAACAATTAAACACGATAATTTTCATAAGAATTAAGATTTAAAACTGAAATTTGTTAATGTAATTGAAAACATGTTGTTTTAAGTCAGAATGAAATACAGTATAAACAATCATTTTGATCACGCTGTAGTTGTTAACTAGTTCTACAGTCACATCATTAATTACGATGTCACTGTATAATTGAAATATGGAAAAATGAGTACTTTCACACAGACGGAAAGAGAGGCGCCAAGTCCTTTGTTAATCTAGAGCGTGTGATTTGTCCGGATATTTTTTCCTGGATAATTTGTTTTTCTTATTACATTAACGAGTTAAATGGGATGATTGCTAAGTTGTTCAGTGCAAGTCTAGTTACTTGGGACAAATAAGGCTAGATTCCTGGAAGTAGAGTTTAAAAAAAAAAAAAAAAAACTACTTGTAAATTCTTTTTATTCATTGCAATGATACAAAAATATAAATTTTTCGTAAGTAAAGTTACTGTTTCTTTAAGAAAGTGTGAAGTGTTTATATAAAAAATAGTATACTTATATTTATAAACTGATTATAAAATGTCTTTAAAATAATACTTTTTGGGTATATACAGCAGATATTTTGATAACTTAGTTGACTGTAACAAGTTGACGAAGCTCCTGGGCGTCTTTGTTAGTTGATCGAAAGTGCGGGAAGGGAGACAAATACCGAGGTGCTTGGTGGAAGATAAACCCGAAAAGTTCGAGGAGGTTATGTGTGAAGAATTTTTAGTGTGGGAGTGAAACAATTGTAGGCCCTGAAAAGGATCACTACGCCAGATTGCCCAAGCTATTTAGAGCACTACGTATAGAGGAGCTTTAGGGTCACCGGGAAAGAGGTTGATAAAGAGGGCGGGTCGAATGGGTATACAGTACATATGTCAGGGAGTGGTGTACGGCATTTCCCTTGAGATTTGTCAAAGTAGGGGCCTGCCTTGGGTCGAGGTGATTTGGTAACCTGGCGTTGTCCTTTATAGGCGTCCCCGTCGTTGGACCTCTTGGCGAATAACTCGCCTTTCTTTGTTAGTTTTGGTCATCTCTTTTGCTACCGCCAGAGCCGGAACTTTTACAATTTCCTAGGTAGAAGGCGATGTGGTTGCGCTGAGTTCTGGCGGTGCCAGGGTCCTCTATTTATTTCTCTGGCGGTAGGGACACGCAGTCTTCATGTCCTTGATGGCGACGGTCCGCTAGAAAAAGTAGCAGAGTATGTGTCAGAAACTAGTTGGGTGAACTAGTTATTTGTTGAATTGGAGTTATCAACTGATTGGCGATCGCAACGTGGAACCACTAATCTTCGAAGGAAGTAACAACCTACTACCCGACCAACACTAATACAACTTCAGGGAGTATAAAACCCAATGTCGTCCAACAGAAAACCATTGCACCAACGTTAAGATAGTACAACAGGCTTGCGCTAGAGAAAAATGTTCGACCAATGGAGAGCTTTTAGTCTACTGTTCACGATGTGGTGTGGAATAACATCATGAGTGTACCGAACACCCAACTTGCGTCGTAACCACACCACCGACGACGCAACCATACCTTCTACAGAGATTGGTACAATTCTTTCTAAGCCAGTGCAGTCTCGCCACGCAACCAACATCTCTACCCGAGTTCAACGGGGACGGCTTGCATGACACGAAGGGTTTCTTAACCAACTGTGAGGTGGATTTAAATACACGAACTGTCTCAACCAGCCATTGGACCAGGACCATCGCCCCACTGCTGAAAGGGGAAGTCGAGCAATGATATCGGATCTACGCCGACGCTGAGCTGGAGTGGGAAAGAGTTCAGAGGGAGACTCCTGGGACCCTTCGACTCGCCAGCCGTAAACGCCGAATTATAGACTGAACTCTACGGAGTAAAACAACGGTCCGATGAACCGGTGGACGCCTTCCTCTTGTAGAAGACCAGGTTTATGGGAAGATGGGTTTATTAGTTATTTTTTTAATAATGGGAGCCATAATGGCCTTACTTCTATACTTGATTGGCTGATAGGATTGTCCGTTAGTTTTATATACGAGGTTTCAACTAAAATTTGATTATAATATCCCTATAACTAATAAACAAGCTGAAATGTTACCTGTTAAACCGCCACAAGGGGTTGTAACCCGTTCTCGTGCTAGGAAGCTTAATACAACCAACAATAGGCCACTCCCCTAATAGTTTGTCACGCCTTCTGGACCACGTCACTTGTTGCTGTATCTTTGATACAACAACACGTACTTGCCGTTAGTTGTGTGTTTACCGTGATTGTGTTTTTTGACTTCTCAGTTTCAGCTCTGAGATGCATGCTTAGATATTAAGGTTGGTGGTATTCTTATTTAATTTTACTTCTCACATAGGCTTAGTTTCTAGTTTCATGTTTCTTTAGTTTTTAGTCACTTGATAACGAGAATTGATTCTTATTCCCGAAACGTCGTGTTTTGAATTTTTAACACACAAATGATAGCAAATGTCCGAAAGATGTATAATAATAAAATTGAACTTCCAGCATTAATAAATAACTTCAAACAGAGAATAGCTATACTGTTTTTTTCTCTGTGATTTATAAACAATTAAAACTTGCATTTGTATAATATATTATATACATATAAATTATAAAGAGTAGTAGAATCGTCTACCGAGTATTCTTGTATGGTTGTATGGTTGAGTTAACCTTATCACTTTTTAAATTAATAATAGCAATAAAATATGTTTCAATCGTTTACTGACTATCTAATGTAACGAATTTGTTATAGCGGTTACAAACATTTTTGGGATTCATTTTTAGGTGACGAGTTAAACAAAAGTTGTTTCTTACACGAGGTTGTCGGCAAAACATTAAATTACGACATATACACAAAGACAATGAACTAAACACATAGATCGTAGTAAATACGTATAGAAGTCACTGCATTAGTGGATCACGAGACGATTCCAACGGGTATTGATTGACATAACTTTATTAATCAAGTTTTTTTATCGGAAAGTATATTCAATAAACATCTTTACTTTATTATTCGAATACGGGAGGATTAGCGTACAAACGAAAACCACAACATCAACCAGACTCGAGCCTATTCCCGAACTCACTCATTTCACTTATAGATTTCAATGCATACTTTTCGGTTGTTTTTCGGTAAAAAGTAATCACACAGTCTCGATACTTGTTTGTACACTTTGTTTATGAATTCATTTCAAAACAGAATTCCCTTGACAATAAATAAATGGTAAAAAAAATCGAAAAAACGATCAATTGTTGCTACTCGCAATTGTTAATCGAATTCCGTACAGATTGAAAAACACATATATTTGTTTATGAAATTATTTCTGAGGTTAGAGAAGGGGGGAGATTTTATCTATTTTTTGAAAAGTAACAATGTTGTTGTTATTTTGTACAAATTAGCATCTACGCTTGTTGCATTGGGGAAGGGTAATTATAGCTGATTCAATTAGAGTTTGTTTTTAATTTTAATGAATGATTCAAGTTTTGCTTTAGAAAATTAAAATTTATATTTTTGTTTGTCTCCATGAATTAAACAGTTGTTTATAACCTGTGAAAGACTTGATGTCCATCAGAAGAAAACCTGAATATAACGACATTTTAGAATACTTTATTCAGATTATTTTATTTTGTAATAGACCATTTCATAGTTCTTGAAATATATATTTAAAACCGTAGATACATGGCCGAACAATTTTTTCACTTGACAGTTGTTTTAGTTATTTTTCAAACATTATGAAAAGTGGATAAAATTATAACCATGAGAGCATGATTTCATCGTACTGAATATTAAAATATACAACTAAAAACAAAACAAAGTTACAAAAAAGTCAAATAAAGAACACACTCTCTAGTACAGGGACAGCGGGAAACCGGGGGGGGGGGGGGTAATTACCTAACCGACGAAACTCGACCAAGAGGTGCCAGATAATAAATGGGCGTTGACGGCTGAACTGATGTTTAAAATAATTTTATTATAAACATTATATATATATATATATATATATATATAAATTATTGATCAACAATAAAACATTTTTTACACATTTAAAAAAAGATATGTTATCCTGCAAGGGAGCAGGTAAAGAAAGGCAGCCTTTACGTCTCACTGTCAGTTCTGCAACCACATAGACAGTTCAGTAACAAATACAATTTGAGTTCCTTTCGATTGCGATGTAATATAAAAAAAAGTTATGTGGTTACAAAGTTTTCCCTTATTCATACAACATTTGTTTTCTTAACGATATTTAATTGCATTTCGATACTTGTTTTGAGCAGGAGATCTATTAAGTTTCATAAATTATACCACACTTTGTTAAACATAAATGGATAAAACATTTTAACTTAAATACAATTTACAATTAAATTAAACATTTCATTGAAATATTCCGTTATATGTTGTTGTATAAAAACAGGTTAAATTATAGAATTTAAAAAAAATTAAACACAAATAATAAGTTTAAAAAAAAATTAATTCAAGACTGTAACTAAGTATAAACTTATCTAGTAGTTATAACTTTAAAACATTTAACTGTGTCAGATGTTCATTCCACTGAATGCCTCTGTATTTTTAGCCAGAGCCTCTCAACTAGATTGCTACCATCCAATCACTGAACCAAGTCAAAGCGTCTAATACTACGCAGTCTTCGTTCTGAATTTTTAAGTACTAGTACTAGCATCTAGTGAACATTACCATTATTATTGGTTTAGAGTCGTTTTTCATGCTTCGTTGCTACTGCTTTGATTTCATCATTAATCGTATTCACTTTAAGGTCATTATGAATATTTTCATTGCGTATGTACAAAGGCGTATTCACTATCATCCAAAGTATTTTGTTTTGAAATATTTGAATTTTCTATATATTACTTCTCTAAGCACATCCCCAATTCTTCAGTACATAGCTCCACACCGGCTTAAGTACTTGATTTTATAAAAGTAATTTATTACTTATAATTAATCCTGCATCTAAATAATCAACTTAATCTTAAGCTCATTTCATTTTTTGTGATGTGTGACTTTCAGTTCAGCTTTGAATCCATATTCATTCCCAAATATTTAACTTCATTTTTACATGGTATAATTTTACTATTTAATGATTAGCACCGGCAATTCATTCTCTTTATTATAAGTAAAATTTATATGTGTCCGCCTTTTGGTCCACACATTAACTTTCAGAATGGCCTTCTGTGGTTTTCTGTTGCTTCACTTTACTAACAGCTAATATATATGTATCGCCCATAGATGCAGCGACAGTGGTTTCTTTATCTTCTGGCAGGTCGTCTGTATATAATAAATACACAAATGGTCAAAGTACACTCCCTTCTCACCAGCAGTCATCTTTTTAAATTCCGAATATTCGCCTCCATATTTCACAGGGAACATTCTCTCTATAAAGTAGGATCTCAGAATTTTGTAATCACACACAAACACACACACACACACACACACACACACACACACACACACACACACACACTGCCGCGTACGCGCACGTCGACTTTCGCGAGTTCGTGCCCCACGTTGGAACGCTACTCTCAGGCCTCTCGACGTTACACTAAACGCGACTCTAACCTCGCTTTACAACTGCCTCCGTCGGGAATTCTCACCTCATTATGCACTAACGCGGACAAGACCAAGATGCTCACTCTTACTTTTTCTCTAATCAAAGCTATACTTGGCTTTTGTAAGTATGAGCTTGTCCTCATAAACTTACAACCTTTTAATTTACGCAAAATCCCCTGAATTTTATTTCAATGGTCGTTAAATTTACAACTTTCCTTTATTACACTCTCTTTCTCTGGGGAAGTGCCTTTTGGAGGAAATCGGCTCCTAAGTTCTGATAATAATTTCTTCAAAATTTTATATTATATTTTACCAGAGCACACATATAACATTTATCATAAACAAACCAATGTTAATACACAGAATGGATAATAGAAACAAATTAAACTCGAGAAAAGAATTGAATGTATTATTTCTCTTCAAAGACAACTCAAAACACTTTAAAATGTTTATAACACAACAAAATAAACAAACAAAATATTACACAAATGATCAAATAGAATATTACACAAAAAATCAGATAGAATATTACTTATATACTAAGACAAATTGAAAAAGGCTAGACTATTTCAGCTAGGACGACAGATAGCTTTTCCTGCACTGAAATAGTAGTATTTAATTTTGAAATATTTGTTACACCAAAGCAGAGTGATTTTATTTTACTGAAGTTAATTTTTCTCAATTTCCCCAATGAATTTATTATTAAAATGATTTTACTAGTTACGAATTATTCCTTAGATTTAGTGTACCTTCACACTTAACATGAAGCTCTCGTAGATTTGATGTTATTTGTTGAAGTCGTTGTCTGATATCTCTGAGTTGTTTTCTCTCCAAGTCCTGTAGATTTCTAAGTTGTTGAATGCTGGTCTCAATCTCGAATCTCTGCTAAGTCGCCTTCAATGTTGATGAATCTTCTTGCAGCTTGAAGTTCGAAATGAGTTGAAATTTTTCTAAGTTCCTTTTAATGACTGATTGAAATATTTAAGTTAAAAAATTTACTAAGTTGAATTTTGAATAGATTAGTAGAGTGACTAAAGTAACGTCTTCTCTGCTTGGAGTCTGGTACAGGAGAATACGTCTTCCTTGCTCGGAGTCTGTTACAAGAGTATCCGTCTTACGACGAATAATTTTGGGTCTCCCTTTTTGTGGGAAACTTCCCTCAAAAGGTAACCACTTTTTCACCCTTTTGTGAAGAAATGTCTCTTCGTTGTTTTTCGTATTTTCAGGCCCTTTTGGTCTGAAATTTTTATACTACAAAATGAACTAGGTATAGTTTTTACCTATTGAATAGTTTTCCTTCACTATTTACTATTAAAAATCCTTTTAATAGATAATTTGATTGTTGTATTATTTTTCGTTCTCTGTGTTGACGGTTGGTCATGCAAAGTCCAATCGCTGTACTGTGACGTAGATCGACTCGAGCCACTTTTCCTGTTAAATCTTGCAACTCTTGATTTTGGATATTTTTACGAACAACTTGCTGTAACTTCTGAACGGCTGGTCCGATCGTCGATTTCTCTTCGGATTCCTCTTCTTTTCAATCTTGTGGGTCTTGTGAAACTCGATTCGTCGTTTTCGCACGCTCCGTTCACGAGTTATCGCACTTTTACCGAATGTCTGTTTTTTCACTTTTCAACTTTCGATTTAAGTCCTTTTTCGCAATTCTTTCGTATACACGTTGTTCTTCTGCTCCTATGACGGAAATATCTTCTTAGACTTTTATCGTAGCTCGCTTGGCTCTCGAGTTATTGGGCCTTGAAGTTCTGAGTTTTTTGTCGTCGTGTTTTTTTATTATAACCCCCCCCCCCATTATCTATTTTCATATCTGCTCTGTTGTATAACATTTTTTCACACTAAATACATATTATTACATCCTTTTATTTCCCCTTTAACATTTATTTTGACCGCTTTTGGGCTTTAAAGTTTTACTTTTTGCTATTATTAAAACTCCCCCATTTTAATTTTAAATTTGATTCTAATTGTTTATTATTGTTCCCTACGGTTGTCTCTTCAATTGTTATTATTATTATTTTTTAGTTTATTCCCCCTTCACCTTTAAAAACTTAAAAAACTCTCCAAGAATGACTTTCTGCGTCCATTCTCCCCTGTTTATTATTATTATTATTATTTATTTTTTATTTGTGATTATTATTACTTCCTCTATTGGTTATGACTCTATGATTTTTGGATTTACCCTTTTTACAAATTTTAGGTTTTTGAGCCCTTCTAATTTCTTGAATAACTTTTTTGTTTTAGGTGCTTTTAAATTTATTTCTTGATATTATTAGTCGGTTGACTCTACTGAATAATTCTTAAATTAATATTTTAGTTTTTTAATAAAATAAGAACTACGGTAATTCGGTTTTCATGTCCGTTCAGGCAAGATCCCCTCTTTGCCTTGCGTGACATCACCACACTACCGCCATTCCCACTCTATCTTGTTTAGCGCGGCAATTTAACTGGCTTTTAAATTTGACATGAGACTAATGATCTTGTCATTCCGTCTCAACACACACACACACACACACACACACACACACACACACACACACACACTCACACACACACACACACACACACACACACACACACACACACACACACACACACACACACACACACACACACACACACACACACACACACACACACACACACACACACACACACACACACACACACACACACACACACACACACACACACACACACACACACGCGCGCGCACACACACACACACACGCACGCAAACACGCACGCACACACACACACACACACACACAAACAAATATAAATATATTTACATATACACTCATACACACATATACCGACGTGTTGAGACGGTCCGAAAAACCGATCCCAAGGAAGAATTTTGAAAACTTCAAAATTTCACCAAAATAAACCAAAAATAGTAGAAATAAGAATAATAATTAGATTAAGTATAGGGAAAGTTAATGTAACTCACCAAGGCTAGGGCGATTTCAAATTGTCCGGACAGGAATAATCAAGCTTTCCGGTTACAACATGAAAACCTCCATAAGAGTACATGTTAAAATTTTTAAATTCGAAATTAACTATAAAAATAATGTCATCTTGTAGAGTAATTAAAATAGAACTATTAATGATAATACAACAAAACTGTAAAATAAATATTTAAAAAGTTATAGTCGAAAGAAAGAGGTGTAAAACAAAAAACTTTTGTAAATCAAAATTAATTGAAAAACTAATAATAGAGGGATGTGTTCATAAAAACAATAAATAATAATAATTAACCCGAATTAAAAAATAATTAAACCCAATAAAATAAAAAGGATAATAAAAACCAAATAGGAAGGAAGTGTCATAACTTGAGAACCAAAGAAGCCAGGAAGACGAGGGGAACAGTATTGAGACTTCTGGAATAGGAGGAACAATAATCCAAAAGAAAATTTTTAAGTTTTTCCAAAGATGAGGAAAGTAGAATTGCAAAATTCACGAAATCTTCAAGTCTCCATAACGCAAGAAAGGAAGGTCGCACAGATTCACATAAAGATTGGACAGAACCATGAATAAAGGGGCTTCAAAACAAGCCAATCCAAAAGAAGATCGAGCAAAGTGAACGGGAGTTATGGCGAGTTGAAGAAATCGAGGGTAGGAAATGCAATTTTCAAGTTACGACGAGAAATCAAGGTCGAGCGGTGAACGATCTTGCCACATGTAGCGGGGGAAGACCTACTACCAAATAGGCAAAATACAAGAAAATTTAACTATTAAAATTTTAAAATTAACTAAAATAAAAGGAATAATATATAAAAAAACAATAGATATAGAGACAGAATAATTAAATAAGCCATAGGGAGTTCAAAGACGTACTAATTAAAAATGAAAACCAAAATAAAATAAAGAATAAAGAAAGTATAAAATCAGATCGACACTCTCGTACTAACATCCAGAAGGAAACCACGCTTCTAGTGAGTCTGAAAACGGAAATCGTCGTGAATAAAAAATCGTTAGTGTTCAATACTTCTCGAGGTTAAGTACGATAACCAAAAGAAGGGTCGGCCTTAGAAGAAGACAGCACTACATCCAGATTCAGCTTGCCGAAGTCAACTTAGTACGAACTCCGGCAAATATTAAGTTTAATATTTTGTTGTTATCGCCGCAAAGAAGACTTTAGAAGAATTATCGGGACCAGGAGAAGAAAAGAAGAAAGCAGGACTTCCGAAGATTCCCTGGAAGAAGACATCACTGGGCGAGTTCTTCAGGGACCACAATAATCCAAAATCTGAGGGAGAAAAGACTGAGCTACTCAATTTAAAAAGGCACCGCATAAATCAAGAATTTCAATATACAAAAATCTTTCAAAAATTAAAAAAATTAATTAAATTTTTTTATAAAATCGGGAATAAATAATATAATAAAAGGAAATAAGCGACAAGAAACAATTAATTCAATTAAAGTCATTGTCATTACTACAAACTTCATATCTAGTTAAAGAAAACAGATTGGTCAAATATTAGAATAGAATTTCAAATTTTCATAATTATTAAAATAGGATGTATATTGTTTAGAATTTAAGGATTATAGGATAAAAATAGAAGTAAATGTGTATCAGATTGTTTATGGAAGTAACATTTAAATCTCATATGTTCGAATAAGTCAACTCATGCAAGTTGTAATGGTTTTAAATCTTAAAGACAAGTAGTGTTCATCATTTCAGTTTAAAATTTGTTTCAGAAATAATAAATCTGTTATTTGTTCAACTTTGTTCTATATTCTTGAAATATCCTTAAGTAAATTCCAAAATTTGAAAAAAGAAATTAAGTGCTCTAAAATAAAAGTTCAAAGTAAAGTAAAGTATAATTCGATGAGATAACAAGAGCTCCAAAAGGCACACCTTTGAGATAGAGTTTAAAGAAATATAAATAAAGGTAAGATAGGTATATAAATTTAAAATTGTTTGTGTCAATGTATTAGAATAAGAATTTTCAAGATATTAGTATTATTTGTGTACTATATTTTAAGAAATTGATAGGGGAGTTAGGGTATAGGCTACGAAGAGACAAATCCTCTACCTTACTCACTTATTAAATTCTTGCGTTCGTTCGGGGTAAGTTAGCGACTAGGAATAGGGCTTTTTTGGGTAAAATCCAAATATAGGCTTTCGTCTGTCCGTCGTAAGTGGCACCCAAGAGCGTGGGGCTTTTACGTCGAAAGTTATAGAATTAATGACGTCCGGCGTTTGTGGTGTCCAGAACGTAGGGCCGCGTCCTAAAATAAATTTAAAAAAAAATTAAGTTCTAACTTAAGAAGTCCGTGCGGCGTAGTGTGTATACTGACATATGGCTTAGAATTTACCAAGTTTGTATAGTGTTTGAACTAATTAATGGAAATTGCAATACATTTATTCCCCACAATACACAATTAAATAATAAACAAATAGAATAAAATCATAAACCACAAATTAAATGTATACATCATGAATAATATTATAATTAAACTTACATAATCAATGAAATAAAACATCTTTGGAAAAGTAAAATTTATAATTAATAACATTAAACAGATTGTAATTATACAAAAAATAAATTAAGATGTAGAATGACACCAGAAAAACGTCCTGTGATTAACATAACAGAATCTCGTTATAGACGAACACGATCTGTCATATACACGTTAAAAACATCAATGTTCTAAAAACTCACAGACAATAATAAAGTATATAATTGAAATCAATGATATAGAAAGCTTTCTTGAAAAAAGTTTGTGTGGCATTTGGGAAACCGAAACAAACTCTTACTAATCTGTCTTCTTGATCCTTTATCATGTATTGCAATCCCTTCGATACCACTAATTTTATAAACAACGTGTAATATCTTAAATTGTATGTTTTCTTTGCCTAAAATTACCAGTAATTTTTATTGGCATGAAATTTCCCTCCCATTGTATGATTACACACAGTTAGATATATTACGTTACGAAATGTATTACTATTATGTAATATTCAATATGTATTTAGTTTTTAAAGTGATTGTATACGCCTTTGTATAGTCTATTTGTTTCCCTTAAACCGGCAGTAAAGTAAATGGTTTGAATTTCCTCCCACCCCATACGAATATACAATGTACAAGTAAGATATATTAGGCGATGAAGTATGTATACTATTATGTGGTATGCAATATGTATTTAGTGTTTATTTTCATCGTAGTGTTACCAGGGGACTTAAATTTAAGAAAGGCGGAACCAAATGGTAACAATGTTTGAAAAGAAAAATAAAAAAAAAGACAAAGACAAATTTAGTAATTAACAAGGCTCAAGTTTATTGAAACAAAAGAAATTTCGACGTTTCAGATTTTATCATTTACAACTGAGAAAGACATCCTGAGACAAATCATCAATAAAAGCTTATGATTAACAATATTATAATTGATATAAGTTATACGCCCTTAATGTAAAATATTATAATTTAATAAAAAAAATTAATCAATGGATTCTGAAAATTTATCCCCCCCCTTTTAGTTTATATATTTTATAGTTACAAAATTTAACAAAAGACAATGAGCACAGCTTAACAATTAACAGGATTATAATTAATCCAAAAAAAAAAAGATTATACGCCCTTAAATGTAAAAACTTACGAAATAAAAAAAAGATGAAAAGATACTGATATTTATTCCCCCCCCTTTGACTTTATGAGAAGATAGTTTTTTAAAAAAACAGTTACATAATATCACTTATTTGATAAATTACTTAAATGCTATATTGGCCAATAAATATATATATTTTAGACAAAGAATTTATTATAAAATGAGAAGTTTATTTAAAAAAAGAAATGAAAATTTTGAATATTAAATTTTTTAATTGACGTCAATTATATTAATTTAGAAAATAACCTCTTGGAGGTTGTTAGGACCGAAAGTTTGCATGCAGGCTCCACCCAATAATTTTTTATATATTTTATAAATAACTACACAAGTCTACATCTAAAAGATAGCTTAAAAAAAAAATATTCGCTGAAGCAATTTAGGCACATGTACAATATGAGTTTAATTAAAGTTCTATAAAGTCAGTTTTTTTTTTTTAACATCACTTTTGTGCACTTGAAACTTTGAAGGTATATTAAGAAAAACGTGTTTTGCCAACAGGACGAAACATGTTTAGATGCTTAGCTGGTCTATGCAATCTGAGGCAAGAATTGCTGAGAATCTCCTACCAGCGTATTAGCTATAGCAAAAAACATGTTTTTTAGCGTCTGTGCAAAATCAGACATGTTGTAGCATTAATGTTCATTATTAAAGCAAATATCAGGTTATTTGTCAAAATTAAAGAAAATTGCTTGTATCACAGAAATTCGTTAAGATTGTAATTAAAAGCTTCTTAGATGATTATAAATCTATTTATATATATTTAGTTTCGTGTAAAACAAAGCTTGTATAAGACTTGCAAAGATCTGCAAAAGTCTGTAAAACGAAATTTTCTGATTTAGAATAGATTTCTCTAATTGTTTTATATTTGACATGTTCAATAAGATATTCTGATCATTTAATGTTCAACATTAGTTTGCACCTATTTCACATAATTGTTCAAAACTCAAAATGTGCCTTTGCAAGGTTTTGTAAAGTATGTCTTAAGAAAAGAAAATTTTTATAATCATTCAGTTTCAAAAAGAACATTGAATATTAAATAAAACATGAAATACATATTTTAAAGAATACATGATAATTAACAAAATATTTTAAAGCATTAACAAAATTTAAGATATGATAAAATCTGTAAAGCTGAATACCTGGAAAATCCTGTCGCAGTTCACGTGAGCTTGTGCCGTGAAAACAAAAATTTATTTAACATTTTAGAAACTAAAACGCACAAAACTGTAGATTAACATGTCGTTTAAGAACTGAGATGTAAGTTTTGAGAACAAAAAAAATTATATCTAACGGAGCTATGAAAGGATGTAGAACATTGTGAGTAATTACAGGTAGACTGACTACGGGTTGTAGAACAGGTAGGCTAACCAGCCGTTGTACTTTGTACTTCGATAGAGACAGATATAGAGAGGGAAGATAAGAGGGACGGCGAGTGGACTGTCGATAACAAAAATGCAGATTTATTCTACTGATTGCTACAGTAGTATATTCGTTTCCCTCAAACCGACAGTAAAATTTATGGCCTGAATTTCTCTCCCTTAGAATAAATATATACTCTCAAATATGATATATTGGGCGTTTCAATGAATGTACCGTTATAGTGTACAATACTTTTTTAGTTTATTGGGTTTGTTTTAAAGCATTATATATTTTCTCTCCGTCAAATTGCCACTACATTTTTTTACCTTGAATTTTGTCGCTCTCGCGTACAATATACAAGTAGGATATTTTATTCGTTGAACTGTTTATCTGTCGTATCTAAACGTTCAATGACTGCATATGTAGTCTTTATAGTGTTTATTTAAACCATTATATATATAAAAACAGTTATAGTCTCCATACGAAGGTTAAATGTTAAATGTTTCTTATCTCTCTCGTAAAATGGGATTGTCTGAACGTCTATTATCGAGGATAGTGCAAAGATAACGTTTGATCGAAATTGTGTAGTAATGTATATTATTAAATGGTTTTACTTTGCGTGTCATCTTCATAAACAGAGAGGAAACGTGTATGTTTATAAATATGTAAATTTTAACGAATTCCTACGCTATTGTGGTCTTTGAAATAGCATATATTCAAGGGAGGATAAGAATACGAAGATGGAATTGTTACAATATATTTTCATTTAATATATTCTAACTACTTCTATCAGGGATCTGGCTGAACTGTTCCGATGAAGGTATTGCTTAACAAGTCTTGATCTTGAGTAATTATACGAGGGAGAAGGACACGAGACATGAGAGTTATTGGGGGAAAAGATGTCCTAAGGACACAGAATAAAAATCTGAGAATGTCGATCTATACTTTCAACTTTCGACCTTAAACTACGTTTTCCTTGATCTGTTCTGTATGTTGAACTGTTCTGATGAAAGCACTGGTCAATAAGTCTTGTTCCTTAGTTATGAGGTCCGGTAGGGTGAGTTAACATTAGAGTTATTTAGGAAAAAGGCGTCATTAGATTAAATATTTTAGTTGCCGTTTCCTCCATCTGTGAAGCGGAAAATCTGATCTTTGATGAAAGATGCTTGGATTCGTAAAGGATCAATGTCAGTGATAAGAGTTTAACAAGGGGCGATGGGTGAATTGACTCCATTTGTTGATCTTACATCTGCAGAGTAAATCAAATGAGAGAGGATTTTGTGTGCTTTAGGTTTGGAATGTTCCTTATAATTAAGTTTCGGTCTCTGAGCATTCAAGACTTGCTGTTTCTAAGATTCCGAAGGATCTGGGAGGAATCCAGTCGAGTGATATGAATAGCCTTATATATATATATATATATATTACACAATAAATCCATTTTGAGTCCCGGTGGAGACATGCTACAAATGTCAAAGTTTGCTATTTGGGAATCCATAAAACATAAATATCAATTGAGAAACAGAGGTTGATTCTTTTCGAATAATACATACCTTATACAATTTTTCCATATAAAATGGCATGATCTTCCTATATTTTTAAAAACAAGCTAATTGTTTTGTAAAATGGAAATAATATACATTTCTGTAAACTAATGCAACCGTTAAAGAATATCAACGCTATTGTTAAGTAACCACATCAAAGTAAACTTTTGTTGTGTAAGACATCGAAAGGCGTCCTTGCTGAATTGCTACGGCATATTTCTAATTGCATGTGTAACGATTCATTATACACTGTGTGTACAACACTGACTTAATACATACAATATTGAAGTTGAACACTCAGTTCAGTACAGAATAGCAAGAACGCTGGTGACCAATATTACTTCGTTATTTATTCTGGATTGTTACATCTTGTTTGTTTACAGATAATGTGTTTTACTGATATATAACATATTTAGAAATAAAAATTAATAAAATTAAGGAAATGGGAAAGTATTATATAAATATCGATTCCAATTATTATTATAGTCTACCACTAATAAGTAATTACCAGTATTTAGATATATTAATATACGCTATTATCAATAATGTATTTTAGTTGACTCTAAAATGTTTATTTCGATAGTATCCTACATCGTACGAGTTTTAAAAATCAGCCGTTACCACACCCCTATACTCTAAATTAATTACATCAAAATGTCCTGTTTCTAAGTTTCCTCTGAACCGTAGGTTTCGTAGAATATTTCCAGTTCCATAATCATGACTGTTATTACCGTTTTCCATATACAATCTGAATAGATAATCTGTCTGATATAATAGATTAATACATATTATTTCATTATGCCCAGCATACTCTCCGTCAATCGAGAACAAAGAAAAATAGTCACTTGATAAAACAGGCAGTCTGTAGCATCTATCACCAATAATATAATCCATAAAAACTCCCAATTTTCAGATATTCTTCTAACCACAGCCAACCTCTGTGTCTATCTACGGTATGGTAAACACATCACGATATAGCTTTGAACAGACAATTGCCATCTTCACTTATCTTAACAATATTACTTTCATTTATTATTAGGGATGACGAAAATAAAAAGCTTAAACTATACTTCATAGTACAATTACACATCAACAAATCTGACCTAAAACACATAAACAATAAAATAACAGATGAGTAATGTTAATAAGTTAATTAATTGTATCTAATTCAGGTTATCAGCTGTTTAAAACCTATTATTTCATATTGATTTAATTTTAGCTCACTAAAATTATTTTTAATATGTAGATGATGCATTTATCTTACCTAAAAACACATAAACAGCTTAACCTAAGTCATCTGTTGTGTGTGTGTGTGTGTGGGGTGTGTGTGTGTGTGTGTGTGTGTGTGTGTGTGTGTGTGTGTGTGTGTGTGTGTGTGTGTGTGTGCCTTATGACCTAAAACACCAACAAATTTTTAAATCGAATAAAAATAATGTAATTTAAACTGAATATTTGTGAAACATTTAATCGTACTTTCGAACAGTGAGTTCAGAAAATTGATATTGGTTTGTACCGATATCCCCCCTTAAAATACTTCAAATGTTACAAATTGTTGCTACTCCAGATTTATGAAATCAAATATATTTATTTTGGATCACTGGATTTGATTTTAGCATCAAGTAGTTAGGAGTTTTATGCTCAGACTCATATGGTGTTTAGTTATTTATTTATTCAAAATTAGATTTTTTGAAAAATAATCTTTGTATAAAACAGGTCATACACACACACACACACACACACACACACACACACACACACACACACACACACACACACACACACACACACACACACACACACACACACACACACACACACACACACACACACACACACACACACACACACACACACACACACACACACACACACACACACACACACACACACACACACACACACACACACACACACACACATACACACACACACCCCACACACACACACACACACACACACACACACACACACACACACACACACACACACACACACACACACACACACACATACACACACACACATACACACACACACACACACACACACACACTCGCGCGAACACACACACACACTACAACACATTGAGACAATACAGATAAAAAATCACAACACCATCCTTCATAAAATAGTATAATCCGCAAAACCGCACTACCGTATTACCGTACTACCGCATCAACGTACTACCGCATCACCGGAAAATTCGATAGCGTGAATTTGTTTGTTAATAATCTTATATGAAAATCATTTTGCAGAACTGTGTTTTAAACTTTGACATACCGCCATTTTTAATTTATGGATCTCGTAACCCCTGTTACTTAAACAAGAAATAGTTGATCCATAGAGCTCCTCTTAGTAAGGGGAGGGGTTAAGGTATATAACTAAATAGAGACTCTGCCAAAAGTAATATTCTATAAAGGTAAGATTTTTATTCCAATTATAAAAATAATAAAAGGTGACTTTAACTCTCTGATCACACTCTAAGAGTGAAAAAGTACGTGGAATTTTTATAGTGAATTTCATATCAAGCGATCGATACAAACTGAAAGAAAATGTATTCGAAACTTGTATGCATATTTAAATAGTTTAGCAAAATCAGACCTAGAACGTAATCAGACCTGTCTTGCGATGTATACAAACTGCTTAGAATATTTTGGACCTGAAAAATATTTTTGATAGGAAGAAAGGAGGTTTTAACTACCGTCTGTGTGTTTGTTACGCAGTTAGGAACAAGGACAGTTGTTGTGGAATTTAGAATAAAGTTATTTCGAACGATGTAAATACAAGGTTTTTTAAATTTCAATTTCCGTTTTAAATGATCGGCTGTTCAAAACAGTACTACACTGTTCCAATGCATGTGCTCCGACTAGGAATATAGCTCGGGTTGCAAAGTAATTAATATGTTGTGAACAAAGCATATCGAACAGTTATTAAAAAAAAATCAAATAAAAAATTTAAATTATAAAGTTTTTTCGCAAAAAGTTTTTACCTGACCAAAAAATAGAAAACTTTCTTGCATACTACTTTGTTATTATTTCAATTACTAGTAAATGAATTGAAATTTTGTTTAGTTTGATGAAGTGTTTAATATCAAACTAATTATTATTATCGCTATTTTGTTCCCTTGATATAACTTTTGTGTAACTTGTATGCGTTAATAAATTAGAATAAAATATTTATAAACGTATAAATAAATAAATAAATAAATAAAACGTAGAATAAAAGTCGTACAACGAGAAGCGAGGTCTATTGTTAGTATTTTTTTCATGAAGTCGCCACTAAATTAATTAGATCTTACGAAAAAATCACTAAGTGTTTAAATGTCCCTAGGAATCCTATTTTAACAAAACACAGGATCCAAAATACGATGGGACTCTCAATATTTTCAAGTGACTCAACAATACTGGCGTTTTTTAAAGGTATTATTTGCTATTCATAGAGGGTTTTATATCAAAGAGCAATACACCAAGGAAAAGGAAGTAACTGATCAGCGCATCTACATAGCACAAAATATTTAAGATTTCATAACTTTTCGGTTAAGAATTGTTTATTAAATTAACATTTGTAACTGAATAGCTGTTTTTGTTTAAATTGTTAGTAATGTGGCGATATACGATATGCGTGTTTCGAACTTTATTGATTTTTTGATCCGGCTCAATGAAATTATGTTTTCTTTTCGCCAGGTTTCTCCACTCATCAAGAACATTAAAATTATGAACATGAAAAGCCCCACCCCTTTCTTTAAAATTTGAGTTGACCACTAAACAACAGTTGAACTCCACGCAAAATTAGAATACTTTTTTATCATACTGGATATTTTTACAGAGTGTGCGTAAACGAAACTATCTGATACAGGGGAAAAAATGAAGGTTTACAATAAAACAACGACCGGATAATGAAAATCTTTAATCACTTAACAATATCCTATTTGTTTAAGTGTAACTTTAAGCTCTGTGTGGTAAAATTCTATGAAAACTTTTCATGAAATGTGATTAAAATCTTACGTCCTGTGACAGTGATACACGAAAGGGCAATTGTAGGGCAGAATGCCACGCCTATCATGGTGTCATCAGTGAATATATTTCTTCATAACTAACATTTTAATTCTCCTTTAATGGTAGACTTATTCAATAGCGAATCCATTACGTTGAATTAAACTAGATTATATAAGAAAACATGATTAAAGGTAATAAAAAAACTCTGGTAACACGGCTTTAAACTCTTTATAACTGAACTCCTAAAAATTAGTTTATATTTTTTGCCTCTCAACAGGTTTTATTAGCTACTAAATAACTCTTCATACTAAAAGACAGCAGGAGATAGAACTCGTTGAGCCTCTTCGTAAAAAAAGCCACAGGTTCCATTGACGCTAGGTTCAATGTCTACGTTTTTATAGCAGTATGTATTTAATATAGTATGGTTGCGCTATTGCGAGCCTAAAAACTTTGTAAAAAATAAACAGAACAGCTAAACATATTACATTAAAAACTGTGTATAATCTAAAGAAAACCAGCTTTAAACAATAAAAGATAAAATAAAACAAACCTCTAACCTTCCTCGTTACAAATGAACGTTAAGTTTGTATGGTGATGCTATGTTTTCACTGTAGACAGTAGTGCTGAAACTCCCATTTTATATACTCTACCAAGTAAACGTGAAAATGAGAATAGTTAGCTCAGTCTACACACATGCCACTATCCCGTACACCTAAGACCACACACAGTATCTCTAATATCTACCAGAAAGGACTTGTTTCATCAGTAATTTAATATAAGTGGCGTTTTGGTGGTTTGATTTCATTCAGCTGTTGAAACAAAGACACTTCTGTCGCTGACCCAGATCTTATGAATCTGTTTACACATTCCGCTTTAGCCAGTCTATCATTTTCCTTACTGATAAACCTATTAAATCACATTTAAAATATATGTTTTATTTCGTTCGTTGCTGATAATCATCGTTATCGGGAGAGGCTGAAAATTAGTAATTATAAGACTATTTTAAACTCATACACCCTGTAGCGTAGGTCCTACACACCGTAGACGACTCTTCAACCAGGTTATGTGTGGTCAGTACACTGAGTTCTCGTCGTAGTAATTCGAGTCAATATAGAATTAGCTAACAACCGTAGCTGTCCAATTAGCTAAGTCAATACCATAACGTTTTCAATCACCGATAGGCTCTTAAAAACTACATAAAGTTGACAACTGCAAGTTTTCCAATGTCTAGGTTAACAATTTTTAAGAAGTTTTATTTTGATGTGTTCCTATATTTTTAAACGCCGATAAAATAGTTAATATCATGATTTAAATATTGCAATTAATGTTAGTGTTTATTTTATGTTTAAGAAAATATAACTCCGATATTAATTCTGGAAGCAAGGAAGCCCGGATAAAAATGTTTTATGTGCATGCTGAAAATAAGTGATAACGGAAACTGGCTTGTCAAACCCACATTCTCCATCCGATATAAGAGTGTTTTGTTTGTAATTAATAAACATGCTATAACCTAAATTGTTTAACCATATCATAGCAAATTTCAATAATACAATAACATTACATAGTCCATCACACATACCTACAAAAACAAAACATGTAATAGGCCTATGCATTATATAAAAGAATATATTTAATAAAACTTAAATAAAAGAAATTACAGTAAAATTAAATTAGTTGCAAATCAAAATTAAATTAAAATTAATTGTGAAAATTAGAATAATAAAAAGAAATTGATTGCAATAATAAAAAGTTAATTTTTTTAATAGAAGAAGTTTGTCTTTGTTATAAAATATATATAAACACCAAGAAAATAAAAGTATTTGTCACTATTTATAAGAAGTGAGTTAGATAATAATAATGGCTGTTTATATATTTAAGTAAACCTAAACTGTCTTCGCTTGTGCCATAAACTACTCCTAATCGTAAATTCTATTTAACTGACAAGAGTTTTTAGTGACAGCTGTAAACCTTTTTTTGAACTGTAATTTTATTTTACTTCTGAAATTTTGTACAGGGGTTCGGATGATTAATTTACACATTTAACTAAAATAAGAACGAATCTAATTTCAATAAATTACACCTTTTTATAGACCGTTAAGGATTTTTTTGCAAAACTCCAGAAACGACAGTTTTTGATAGGTGGTGCACATACGTTTTGTTTGGGATCTTAAGGTGTTTTATAGTTTTTGTTTATGTTTTTTTAATGAAGAAAATTAGAAGGAAATATAATGAAACTGTCCTCGCACACTACATTTATTAAACGTCTTGCAGGAGTAGAATACCGCAGGGAGTAGATATATACTAAGCAGACAGCAAAATAGATATTTCCATGACAGCACATCTTTTTTTTGGAGCCCATCATGAAACTAGTACAAGGGACAATGTAAAACATTTTTACAAAACTTGCGACATCTAAAAATGGTACCACCGACTTTTTCTACGTGAGAAAAAAAAGTATTAAAATTCTTCTATGTGTAGGATCGATGCACATTTCACAAATTTCGGTTTCTGATAAAGAAGGAGAGGAAGATCGTAATTGCTACAATTGTGTTAATAGAAATTTTCTAAAAGAATGATGGATGACAAATTTTAACTAAAATTGTTGTAACACGACCATCATATTGTCTAGTGTTTTGTTAATTAGAACTAGAATTGGGTTTAATTCTCCAATATCATAATTTTTATTTCTGAACTGTGCGCACTAAAATAATATTATAAGTTTCAATTAAACAGTATCTTAATTATTAAACACGTAAAAACCAATCCTTGTATTTAGATAGTGTAATAAATATATGCTCAATCAGAAAATGCAATTAAGGCGTAGAATAGGCAAACTGACCACTGTACTAATATGTTATTAAAAGTATTTTTGCAATCAAGAGGCTTAAGTCGTCGCTTCTTTGAAGGACACAATATATTTTTATTACAGTTTAGTTCTTTCCAACCTGTGGTAAAACAGAAGGAGGATAAAGTTTAAGTAAAAATTTCTATCGGTTTGGTTAGAATTCAGAAAGATACATTTTCCACTTTAAAAAAAAATCATTAACTAAAAATAATCAATAAGATTGACTACATTTAGTGAAAACAACATACACTTTCATTTTATAAATACTAAATTTGCTAAATTTAAACTCGTTCTGTCCAAAAAGACCAAATAATTCGAAATCGGCAAAACGTATTTACTCATAATGTTTTTGAAATGTGAAGATTTATGACATACACCAATATTTTATTTTATCTTTTTTTCCCTATATTTGATATAATAGCCGACATAATAGAGTTAATCAGTTAATATTTTATGATTTAAAAATCGACATACTCGTATATCTTAAAAAAACACGCAATATTTCTTTCCTTTTTTAAACGGAAATGTTATTAAAAATAAAATCTTAGTTTCTGGTATACGGGTAAAAGGTTACACAATAAATTGAAATAACAAATCTGGAATCAATATCTTATCCATTCCGTAAGTTATTGTAATTATACAAAAAAAATTTAAAAACCATCGACAGTGTTGTAAAAAAAAAAAACAAGCAATTTCGGACAAATGTTCATAGAACTTTATAAAATATTCATGTAGACAGAATGATATCCCTAAGGTTTGTAGCATATTTTTGAATCAACCTCTATATAAAATAATAATAAATTACAGGCCCATACAATATAAAGCATCTAAAATAACAAACATAAAAGAAATTGTTTTAAAATAATAACTATAACTAAACACTTTTTTTATCATTAAAACTTGCATCGTCCAAATGAAGAGTAAAAGAAAATCAATAGAAAAATTTATATTTTCTAAAATGTATGGAAGGAAAATTATAAATATGCGACATACCATCAGAATTATTATTTTACCTCATGTTTATTAATTGTTACTAAAATTGTGTTAAATAAAATATTTCCACTTCATGTAAACCAATGTGATGGGGTTTTATACATGCACGAGCTTGAAATATTTACGTACATGTCTTTCACGCAACGCATTTTAATTAACTACCTATTATCACGCAAACACAAACAGGTCCCAAAAGATTGATGTTCTGTTTATTGTTGTGAGTTCCGCGACTTATAGTCCCAACACTAGTCGATAGTGAAATGAAAAAAAATACTGGATGTTCAGAAAGAACTGGAACACATTTAGTTACATTGGTAGGTGGTAAATTAAAAATACAAGGACTTCAGAAAGTACTTGAACAGATCCGGTTACAACACTAGCAGATATTAAAAGAGAAAAAATAGGAAAAAATAGGAAAAAATAGAAATTGGAAAATACTGAGTCCTCTTCATTAACAATAATAGTAGATTATGAAATTGAAAATTCAGAATGTGTGGGAAATACTTAGACGTTTGTAGTCATAACATTATTAGATAATGAAACAAATACATTCAAAATATTTGAAAAAGTACTGGAAATGCTCCAGTTAAAATACTAGTATGTCACAAAACGGGAAAACAAGGATAGTTTGGAAAGTACTGGAACGACTTTAGTCACAACACTAGTAAATTATGGAATAGAGAAGTATAAAATGTTTGAAAATACTCAAATAGCTTCAATCACAATACTAGTCAGGTAGGAAACAGAAAAATCATAATGTTTGAAAGTACTGGAACGAAATTAGTCACAACAATAATACATAACGAATATTTGAAAAGTATTGGAACAACTTTAGTCACAACACTAGTAAATTATGATACAGAAAATTATGACATGTTTGGAAAGGTCTGGGATGGAATTAGTCACAACACTAGTAAATTATGACACAGAAAAGTATGTAATGATTGAAAGTACTGGAACGGCTTTTGTCAAAAGAACAGTATATTATGAAATAGAAAAGTACATAATAATTATTAGAAAGTAGTGCGACAGCTCTAGTCACAAAATTAGTATATTTTGACGAAGACAACAAATAATTTTTGGAAGGTATTAGAATGGTTTTCTTTACAATACTAGTATATTATGAAACTCAAAATGCAGATAGTTTGGAAAGTATTGGGACGGCTTTAGTCACAACATAATATTTAAAAAAAAAAAACAAAAAAAAAACAGAGTGTTTGGAAAGTAATAAGAAATCATTAGTGAAGACACTATTATGAAACAGAAAAACACACAATGTTGGAAAGTATTGGTACGTCTTCAAATACATTACAAGTAAATTAGAAAAAAACACACAGAATAATTTTAAAAGTACTGGAAAATATTTGAAACAGAGAAGTAAAGATGGTTTGGAAAGTACTAATAACAGCTTCAATCAAAACATTAATATATTATGAAAGAGAAAACACAGATTGTTTGTAGAGTAAAGGGAAGACTTCAGTCACAATAATAGTAGATTATGATACATAAGAGTATAAAATCTTTGAAAATTACTGCTATGGCTTTAGTGTAACATTTGTACGTAAAAAATGTTTGGAAAGTACTACGACGACATTAGTTACAACACAAAAAGAAAAGTGCAGAATGATTTTAAATTACTGGTGCACTTTAATTAAAAGAGTAGTATATTATAAAACGGAAAAAAACACTAAGTATTTGGAATATAATGAAACGGATATTCACTACACTAGCAGATTATGTAAAGGATGATATCGCCGAATGAAAGAAACATGAACATTGTTACAAGAAACACTTTATTTTCAATAAGATTACATTTCAATATCTAAACCATCATCTGCAGTTGTTTACATGTACTCAACTTAAACTGTACAATTGTTTAATCTTTGAGCACCTAAATTAAAGACGTTTAGGCCAATCTCTCGTACAATGTGTACAAATAATACCTTAAACTACGTTTTTGCATAGGTTTCTAATATACTGAGACATTTCATATAACGGGGAATCAATATCTGTATTCTCTCATCAAAGAACGAAACCACCTGTTAATACAGTCATTATCCACTGCTCTCTTGATTTGGCCATTTTTATTGTGCCATATGAAGAAACACATGAAAGTTACAACTAAGTGTGATTCTCGTAGGAAGACAAAATTTGAAAATGAACAAAAAAACAAAAATGAACAGCTTAACGAGTGTTTACCCTAAGAAAATATTTAAGTTATTACAATATTAATTTAGCAATTCATTCGGGTTTTTTTCTTATCAATAATGAACCCCCAGTTGGTTTATTTTACCTATTGCTCTGGCTTTATATGTCACACATTACTGCATTGTTTCAATAATGTGGGAATTGGGAGAATTCATTAACGGGAATTCTATGTATTGACTCATATATCAAATTATAAAAGGTACAGTTATATAACTGGCTGTTGCTCTAAGTATTTGTTTACAAAATATTTCACTTTAACAGAAAAACAATCTACTTTCGTTAATACACTACGGCACTCAGCACTTAGCTAATATAATTTTACCGTTGTGTTACTGCGATAATAAATGCTTTACTTTATGCACATTCATACCATTATTTGTTATTAATGTTTGTTTTAATTTATTATAAGTAAATAAAAACGATTGAAATGATTGACACAGGTGTATGTGTTTCCCAACCTTAAAAAAAAAAAAGTTTAATTAAATACAATATTCCTTCAGTCGTAGACAGTGGCGACTCGTGGATTTTAAAACGCGTAGGATGTAGACTACTGCCAACAGAATATTATTTGTAGGCACGACTAAAATATATTAATAATTAATAATATATAATATTAAATACTGGTGATTACATATTAGTCATGTTAGTAATTAGCAACAGTTACAGTTAACTATCCCATTGCATGAAACATTTGATTATATAGCGATAACATTTTAATTATTACAATGTTCTTACTATTCATTCATTATGAGTTACTCGAAAAAATATTTGCGATTTGCGTAACCTGCTTAAAAGTTATGGAAGTTGTTACATTATATGTTCTTTACATTTTTTATCGGACATATATAATATATTTCTCAAATTATGTATATCCACAACTCCCTAAGATATTTATTTCATACATTTTTATGAACGGAAAACAATATTGTACATAGACACAACTATAGAATATCATAATATTTACTGGTATAGAATAAAGTTAAACTATCAAGTCACCCTTTTTTTCCTTTTTAGATAAAGTTTGACAAAAAATACCTACGCCTTCCCCTTGAAACTAAATCTCTTTCATTGAAGCTGAATGGGAAAAAAATGGTTTTGAACAGTTGATCAATACACATTTCCAATACCTTTCTTCACTATTTTCATATTCATTTAAATAAGTTGACAATTTCTGTTATATTGACTAATTAATTATATGTGACAAAAATGTAAGTCAGCTATTCAAAAATATCTATTAAAAAGGTTGTTAACATCTACGAATGAGTTCTCAAAATAACAAACTAATAGTGTCCACCTGTACTTGCCACCTTGCTAATTTCAACTGTACTTTCTTACAGCAGCATTCCTAAATAATTGTGTTCGCTTTGTAACATGATTGTGGAAGGTGGCATTGTTAATTTTTAGCTGATTGTCCAATACTGAGTGGTTATAGAATACAATATCTAAGTAAGAGTACTTTAAATACAGTTGAATTCACAAAGCCACAATTGAAATAAAATAATTACATTTTACAAAGCTGCTTGGAATTATATACACAAGTTGAGGCATCACTTAATTATTAATTTAATGTGTATTTGTGCTTAGCAATAGTTGTTTCTGTATCTAGACTTGTGAACTTTAGGGAGTAGAGTGTTAGCTGTATATAATGCTATCTTCTGTTTTAAATGGGTTACTACCTATTATAAAGTAGGTTTGAATTTCTTTATATTTTATACAATGACTTGTTTTTTTTTTCTTTTTCTTTTTGTGGGGGGTGAGTGTTTTTGTTTTGAGACAACTGTCCAACCCCTCAGACAGTTATTTGATATGAGAAATTGTATTTTAATTTTGTTTGCATGTATTGTTTATAGATAATTGTGTTCAATTTAGATTTTATTGCTATATATTACTGTGTATATTAAAGTTGGATTGAGGACGAAAATCTGCATCCTCTGTAACAAATAGTTTCGCATACAACTAGTTATTTGCATAACGATGACGATGATATCTTTCGACGTCATGTAGGGCTACCAAAATAAAGAATTCATAATGAACACCTTCACTAACATATGCAAACATCGCTCTACAATCAGTTGTTGTGATTCCGCGAAGAGAGCTATCGATATCCTACACGGCAACACGAGGCGTTCAAACAATAACATTGATACTTTTTAGGGATTCGATTTCTTCTCAATTAAATGTTTACAGAAATTTATCCTTTTTGCTATGTAAAAATAATTTGTTTATTTATTACAGTATATGATGATCTTAACATCCCATATGGAAGAATCTCCACAAGAAGAAATTATTTCATTATTTTTTGTTTAGGTTGCCATGCTGCCTGAGAATGATAGAACCTCCAGTGTGGCTAGAGACCTGCCTTTTAGGGCTGTTTGTGGTGTTCATAGTAATAACTGTGGTATGTATGAAAGATATTATATAGATGTTAAATATTTGTTTATTTTTCATCACTATGAGGTCCATAACAAGCTCCTTTACTTACAGTCTTGGGGAAATTATTTGTAATCAATCAAATTTGACAAAATGTCATGGGTTCGATTCCCCGTCTAGGTCGTATATTTTTCACTTGAAATATTATTGTATTTCCAATACTTGCTGGTATAAGCGGAAAAATCAAATAATTAAAAATCAAAAAAGATTATCATTAATGTTCAAATTGCTAGGTATAGCAACCTTGGCGTTGTGCTATGGATATGCTTGGATTTATGAGGAAAATAGAAAAAAAACCAGACAGTATATTCACTGTGATATAAATTATTTTAACTATTCAGTGTTTTTAGTTGTAGAAAAATGAGCTATAAGACCTAGACGAGTATATAGATCATTTTCTGAAGCATATTATAGTGCCGAAGTCGAGATTAGAAAATCATTTCATACACCAAAAAAACATTAAAAATACTCTCCTCTTATCATTGCTTATGAACTATTTATTTTCCTGTGATATTCCAGATGCCGAGCTTTACCCCTAATTTGACTCGACTAATGTATTATTGAAATTACAACAAGTGAAATAAATATTCTCACATTAAGACTATCGCTGTGAATATTTCTTTTACATTTTGCATATAGGTAATAAATATAAAGGATGTGTGATTAAAACATGCTCATACCATGAATTAGATTTTTTTTTTAATGTAATAAAGTTTTAAAGTTAATTATGACATAATTCGACTTCAAACTCTAGAAAAAAACTCCATTATGTTTGCTTATAGCCCAACTGGGTTGTTAATAATTAATTATGTGTTGACATACCTTGTTGAATAGTTCTGTGTAGTCTCAGTTTATTATTCTTGTATTTGTAGGCTAGACTAGCTTGACTTGCTTTATATTCCATTATTGACGATCTTGAGTCAACGAGAACGGTCACTGACAACGCGCGTCGTCCGTATATGTATGTTTTTAATCGTGTTTTTTAAATGTGAATTAATATGTGTCGTTAAGTGTTTCTATGTGTTTTTATATTTGAAAATGACTGACAATTAGTTGAAACGCGTCATATAAGATAGTGCAAACTACAAGTAAGGATTGTTCGACGGTAACACCTCAATACAAGGTAATTAGATGGTAATTTAAAAAAAACTATAAACATGACTAAAATACATTAATAATACACAGAATACATAATAATCCATTTAAATATTGAATAGTCATAATAGTGATAATTAGCAATGGCATTTACAATTTATTATCTTTTCAATTACAAGGAGAGAATATATGGCTCGCCTACCAAATCAAAGAACTAATATCGACCACTGACATTTCTTCACTGTGGTAAGAGTCTATGCGAGGACGGAAAACCACATCCTCAGTATCGTATGAATTAGTCAATTCAATGTACATTTTAATAAGTATTCAACATAGGCACAGCGATTCAGTGAAGACACCTTTCAATGTTCTACAACAATACGATGCGATCTTAATAAAGGGTTTGATAACTTTTAACGATTACATTCGTCTGAATTTAATGTTTACAAAGAAATGTATACTAGGTCATTTGTATGGGTAAATAGTTTACTTTTTTTTAATGAAGGATCATCCTCGTATGCTACATTGAAGAATCGCCACTGATATGTGTATATGAGACAACTAACACTGTGTTTGTATGTCATTAAATTTAAAACTAATTTCTTACGTTTTGTGTTTTCATGACGTTGTCAGCTTTATATTATTTGACAAAATATCATATATCTTAGAGCTATGTAAAGGATTCAAAAAATCGTAAACTTGAGTCTTGGCAGTTAAACTCAAATCTTGAGTTGTCGGAAGTAGAAAGTAACTTGAGGTGCCAAAATATACCGCAAACAAAATTTGATTAAAATCAGTCCACTCGCAATGGTTGTAGAGTCTTTTATTTGTGGGTGGGGGGGGGGGTCAAGAGATCTCAAAACGAATATTCACTGGAAAAAACTCAAACTCAATTTTTTGACCGCCACATAACGTTTTCAATATACTAGAAAACTGGAATAATATTTTTTGTCTAAATCAAAAGTATGTCTTCATTTTTATCTTCTATCAAATCAAAATATAGAATAAATCGAGACATGTTCATTAACTATTTGCTAGAATGGTTTTTGGCAAAATTCCAGCATATGCATTTACTAGAATCACATGACCTAGAGTTGCCTAACAATCACATTGTTAGAGTTGCCTAACAATAAACCATTCATTGTTCCAGTGTCATAGAAGTCTGAAGGAGTCTAGTCATGTCAAAACGAAGAAGAAAATGGTGGGATGGCAGTATATTTTCTTCTTCTTATTTTAACCGTGTATTTAGTCCCAGAATAACGATATTATATTTACGCCAATATTGATAGAAGTATAAAATTGTCCAAAAAGTTTTAATTCTATTTTTGCTTTCCTGAAACCACTAAAGGTGAAATAAAGAGGTGTGGGGGATAGAACTTTGCATTATGAAGAGGAGAGTTTGGAATCGCACTAACTCAGTCAATAATTGTTAGGGTTATTCGAATTCTTATTTTATTCTGCTTATCTCAATTATAAAAATGGCAATATTGAATCTTTTGGGAACATTTTTTGTATAAATATTCTTGATTAATAAAAATATTATTGTAGTTTTATAAAATGGGATAAAATTCAGAATATTTGTAATTTTTATAAATGACTGTAATGTGTAATTGATTTTTAATGCTCTGTGTCTCTTTATTTCCCCTCTAAGCAGCTGCAGGAGCAAACATTTCAAAACTTGATGTTTTTGGAAATTTTACACCTCTTACAACTTTGAAGTAAAAAAACAAAAACAAAACCGATATTTTAGCACAAGTTTGATTTGTGAAATGTGATTAGCAGAAATGTGATTCAATTTACACAGGATGATGCATTATTTGAACCAAAAGGTTTTTCAACATAATATAAATAGATTCTACTTTCTAGAAATGGGTAAATGATTCATTTTGTGTCATCAACCTAAAAATTTCAATCCCAAACTTTTTAAGATATGATAAAAAATACGTTTTGTTTTAGGACTAGGTTTAAGAAATTTAAAAAATTATTATTATGTATACGTATGGAATGTATCAAATATTATGAGCAATTAAATAAAAATAATTTTTGTTGTGTATTTGCTATTTATTATATTATTGTTTAAAACTCTCTAAATCGGTCTACCACTGTTAATAATATTGGCTCAAATTTAACTTCTAAACATCTTCCTAAAATTGGCTCGGAAGTTACGACCCTGTCTTAAGTAGCAAATAAATAAAATATTCCAAAATACAGTGTACAAGCAACATTATTGATCCTTTCCATTTTAATTTTATTTCGAAATAATACCAAATTTATTAAATATGACAAACAAAAATATTTAAAAGTCTTATCATGTCTAAAATATCTGTCCATAACTTATAGTAAAGTGCATGTACGAATGTTTTTATAAGAAAACATTAGTCTTATGTTTTTAAAAAAGATACAATTTTGGCAGTTTGAAATAAAACCACCCAAAAACATGAAAGATAAAAAATATAAGACCCCCCAAAAAACAAAAAAAAAAAAACAGAAGATTCTCGTCACTAGCCAAACCGTCTAGTGTAAGTAACTTTTCAGAGTAAATAGAAGAAAACAAAAAACAAAATTAACCTCTGATTATCGAATGTAAGAGGAAGAAGTTCTATAGAATCAACTATTTTAAATGTAAACTGTCGTTTTAACATTGTGTTTCCAATTAATCATTGTTTAGAGATCGTGGAAAGTAACTTCATTGTCTGCCATCCCCTCCCACAATTACTGAATCCTTTGCTTCTCCAAACTTGTGAATTTTTTTATTGCGTTTTGTTGATTTAACCAACTCTCACTTTTTTTCATTGTGTTCTTAGTTTTTATATCATTTTGTGGCAGAATATTTTTTCACTGATATTACTTTTAATTATGGTTAGCTTAAAATTGTTAGTTTATATTAAATTAAAATTCTTAACCATCATTGCATAACGTAATGAACTGATTATTTTGAAAAGGTAGTTGACAATAACCATCGTTGATGACTTGTACATTGTTGACCCGGTGGGAGCAGTGCCGACTAGTTGATTTTACGCGTAAAATCTAGGTTATTATTGAAAGAAAAAATATAGGCACATCTAAAACACATTATTAATTAAAATTGTATAATAATATATCTCAATTTTGGTGAATAATTAGTATTTACATAAAAATAGTTAGAAACAAAATTGATCAGCTTCCAAATTAATTTAACTAACGTTATAATCACTCTTACACTGACTTTGTAATTGTGTATGACACAATGTTACAATGTATACTAACTATTTAACAAATATTAATGAAATACGTAAGAATGTACAGCTGTACTAACAAAATAACTAATATCGACCAACGACGTGCTATTTTATACTGATATTTGAGCAGAGATCACTAGCGGAGGATGTAGGCTACAGTCGAATGAAGAATTGTAGGCACGATTAAAATATTATAATAATTGATAATAATAATAATACCCCTAAATTTTGGTGATTATTTAGTACTCATACAAAAATAGTTTATCGGCGAGATTTATAATAAAGTTTTCATAATAATACATACATCTTATATAATATAATAGCAATATATCTTAGTAAATCCCACTAAGTAAAAAATTAATGGAAGAGAGAATGTATGGCTGGGACACCAAAATAACTAACTAATGTTGATCACCAGCGCTCTCTTCACTCTGTACTAGGAGGGAGTTGACGAGAACAGAAGACCACATCCTCACTAGCGTATATAAGTATCATTCAATAATCAATCCTTAAGCGCAACCAAGTCATGTCGCAGCGATTCAACCAGAACGCTTTTTGATGTACTACATGACATCACTGAGTGCTCTCATTAATCATATTGTTACTCTTTATCGGTGCATTCCTTACCAATTTCAAATTTACAGAAATTTATACTATTTCCTTTGTCGAAATAATTAGTTTATTTTTTAAAGTTATGATAATTCTCACCTCCTCCGAGTATATGAGAAAAACGCCACTGTATTGCACAAACTTTCTCTTTCTTCACAAAAACTAGCCTATATACAAAGAAACATTTAGAGACACTTAAATGATTAGTAGAGCGGAAAGCTGATTCGTTATTAAATAGAATCTCCACTCAGGGAACTTTTGTGGGAAAATCATCACCGACGGGCATTCTAGATGATCATATTAAGGAACTGCAGGACTCAGCAGAAACAGTATCAGAATGGAGCTCCCATCTAACCATATGCTAATTTTGTGAGGACATATTTTACGCTATGTTATTGTAACTGATTTCTTTTGAATGGTAATTAAATTCAGGATATAATAATTTTTACATTTATCATACAATTTACAATTTTAAAGGGAGAACAAAGCAACCATACCTTATCAGGTGCCTAAAACTCGGAGTTACGCAATCATCTTAATATACGACAGATTTAATTTAAATTGGAAAATTCAGATTAATACTAATTACTTCAAAATACATTTTTTCAGATATCATTTTCGATTATAGTAGCAATAAATTCAATATGTAATATAAAATATAATACAACATAGCATACACATTATTTTTGTACACATTAATTATTTTCCTTTTCTTTAAATCTTGAGTTTGTAATTTTGTTGTAAATAACAACTATATTAAATATTAATTTTATGAAAAAAAAAAAACAACTTTTATTTGCAAATCTTAATAATAGTTATAAATAACACCCATGTCTTTTCTTCCGAAGCTCTTCAGGTCATGGTAAAATTTTCTGGATAACCTCTCCAGCCGTATCCTTCCAAAATGTCCAATCCGATTCAACCTCCTCGGCTTCACATATCGCATGATGTCCTCAATATCCAGTGAGCTGTATATTTCCACATTTCCTCAGAGTTTTTCACTGTTCGCAAATATTATATATTAATTTGTTCAAAACTCAAAGAAATAACTTCTTTGTTTGAAATAACAACTATAATAAATATTAATTTGTAAAAAACTCAGAAGTAGAAACTTCAATTTGTAAATATGGTTGTATATATAAAATACATTTGTTTCAAATATTTGTCTATATTAAATATTAATTTAAATTTCAATTTGTAAAAAACAACTATATCAGATATTACTTTGATGAAAAAGTGAGAGATAGAAACTTTCGTTTGTAAACGTGTTGAAAATAACAACTATATTAAATATTAATTTGATCAAAACTCAAATGTAGAAACTTCTATTTGTAAATGTTGTAAATAACAACCCCACTAAGTATTGATTTGCTCAAAACTCAAAGATAGAAACTTCTTTTTCTAAATGTTGTAAATAACAACGACACTAAATATTGATTAGTTTAAACTCAAAAGTAGCAACTTCATTTGTAAATGTAGTTGTAAATAGCAATCACATATACATTTTGATTTGATGAAAACTCAAAGATACATACTTTTATTTGTAAATAACAACACATTTCTAAATGTGGTAAATAATAATGGTACTAAATTTTGATTTCTTTAAACTCAAAAGTAGCAACTTCATTTGTAAAATAAGTTGTAAATAACAACCATATCATATGTTGTTTTAATGAAAACTCAAAGATAGATACTTTTGATTGTAAATAACAACGATACTAAACATTAATTTTATCAAAACTCAAAGATAGAAACTTCTATTTCTAAATGTAGTTGTAAATAACAATCATATTTACATTTTGATTTGATGAAAACTCAAAGCTTTAAAATTCTATTTGTAAGTATTGTTGTAAATAACAACTATATCAGATAAAACAACTTTGATGAAAAAACTGAGAGATAGAAATTTTCTTTTGTAAACGTGATGTAAAATAACATGTTGATTTGATGGAAACTCAAAGATACATACTTTTATTTGTAAATAACAACGATACTAGACATTAATTTGTTCAATACTTAAGGACAGAAACTTCATTTGCAAATATAGTTGTAAATAACAATCATATTTACATTTTGATTGAAAACTCAAAGACAGAAACTTTTATTTATAAATGTTGTAAATAAAATGATACTTAATAATGATTTGTTCAAAACTCATAAATAGAAACTTCATTTGTAAATGTAGTTGTAAATAACAATGATATTTACATTTTTATTTGGGGAAAACTCAAAGCTTTAAACTTCTATTTGTAAATATTATTGTAAATAACTATTATATCAGATATTACTTTGATGAAAAACTGAGAGGTAAAAACTTTCTTTCGTAAACGTGTTGTAACTAACATGTTTATTTGATGGAAACTCAAAGAAAGATACTTTTATTTGTAAATAACAACGATACTAAACATTATTTTTGTTCAAAACTTAAAGATAGAAACTTCATTTGTAAATGTTGTAAATAACAACCATTTCACATGTTTATTTGATGAAAATTCAAAGATAAAAATTTCTATTTTAAATGTTCTGTAAATAAAAACTATATCAAATATTGAGTTGATGAAAACACTAGGTCGAAGATTCTATTTGTAAATCTTGTTGTAATTAATAACCATATCACATATGGTTAACTTAAAGATACGGATAAAATAAAGCAAAAAAGCTTAAAGTTTCAAAGTATTTTAATAATATAAATGAGCTACAAAGTGTTTCGCCTTGCGGCATCATCGGGCAACTGATAATTAACAGGTATAGACAACTATTTATACATACGCAAGTAACAGGAAACTGAAATACAATAGAGAAATCGGGACAGGTAGGGAGAAATATCTGCTATTACATTCAAATTGATTAAAGATACGGATCTAAATTGTAACAACAAACAGAAGATTGAAAGAGGAGAGAAATGAATGAATTGAAATATCGTTTATTTTACTGTTGTAATATCTGATAGAATTGAACATGTAAAATAAAAGCAGTTATTTAATAACTCGTCAATATACGATATATGATTATTAGAAGCTTCATAATCCTTGTAGGCTTTCAACTGCCGAATAACCCATAGATTTGTCCTGACGATTAATTATCCAGGTTTGAACATATAGTAAATTTAAATTAATTAAATTATCAGTTCTATATAACTAGGAGTTTTTCCTCGTTAGTTTTTATTACAGTATATTTAATATTCTTTGGTACGTGTGTTCTTGAACTTACTCATTCTATCAAAGTCTTTTAATGCTTTCTATGATTATTCAGATGAAAAATTCGAGTTTTTTATATAAATGTATTGTAAGTTATTTAAAACAAATAATTGAAATCCATATTAAAATCTTTACTTATAAGATTTGCATTTAAACGAAAAAAAGATAAATCTTGGCAAAGAGTTATGATGCATTGTGGTCATAGATAAAATGCTGTATTGGGAAACAAATTGATTTTTCGATTTTTTGGATTTATCAATCTTAAGAGCACAAAAATTGTATTGTTTGTTTTAAAAAACGTCTATCCATGGTGATTTTTCAAAAACTTTTGACCGATTTTGTTCAAAATTGGTTATCTGTAGTGTTTTATTTATTTTTCCTTTTAATTAGTAGTGGAAAATATAACCGTCGCAATTTATAATTTAAGGATAAAGAAATTTCCAAATTTCTTACTATAAGAAAATGCATTGAAATTTGGAATTTAAAAAATCAAGTTCGCATTAAGTAATAAATTTGGGTGAATATTACAATTAGTATTAATAAACGATTTACTGTTATTATTAATAAACCATTTACAATTACTATTTAAATGAAATTACAATAAATTAGTGTTAATGAACAAACTACAATTATTATAATAATTAACGATTACAATTAGTAGTAATAAACTAGTTACAATTACTATTATTATATTTAATATAATTACTAGATAACCATATTGTAACAATTAGTACAATACAATTAGTAACTATTAATACGGTTAATAAAATTGAAAACATCTTATAAGAGTACAGTTCTTTCAAAGTTGAATAAAATGGAGCATTCGCCCTCACTATTTAGAACATTTGGAATACTCCTTCACAGATGTTTTTATTCAGCAAAGAACTTTATTTCCGAATTTCAAAACGAATGGTATATACGTCTGGATATATCAGCGTAAGAAAGCACACAAACATACAAATGAAATTCCAGTGGTCGAGTTGAAAATGGACTCTTATAATTTTGGTTAAATTTTGCTCGATTGTAGATCTAAGGACGAAATCTGAACACAACTTATTGGACGAAATATGCCAGTACGGGAATTACAGGTCGCCAAGTAAAAATAAATCATGAATTCGATTTAGAAGGCATATATTTTAATTGCGGCCATTTTAAATAGTTATTTGTTAATTTATTTTGAGTAATCAACCTACAATATAATAAATATTAGTAGGATATTCACATATTTAGTTGTGTATTTGTAAAGGTTGGGTAAGTACCATGATGGTTTACATTAACTAGTTTTTTAAATATTTAGTTTTGGGGAAGAGTTATTGTATTTCTCCCAGTTCGAGGTTGAAATGTAAAAAAAAAAATCATATAGTCACCGGGTGGAAAAATTGATAATAAAAATGTTTATGTTTGATACGAAAGGTTGTAGACATTTGTAAAGCACAACCTTCCGGAAGATTAGAAACTTGAGTTTATTTAAAGATAAGACTTTTTGCCGAAACTAGAATTAGGCCGGCAAAACACATCATACATTTCTATAATTATTAGGAGGATTAATTTTGGAATTTGGTTGGGAAAAGGGAGGGGTGAAGGGGGCCATCTACTCCGCCCATTGAAATCCTGTGTTAAACTATTAAAATGGAATATTTCATATGATCAGGGACTCATTTAAAGAAATTGTGATTTCCGAAAATTCAATACGCCATGAAAATTAACTTACCTTTATTTCTACAATTAAAAATAATAAAATAAGCGTTACACAAACATAGCACAAACTTTCTCACACACCCATAATAATATGCTAATCAGGTTCAAAATGTAAAGGATAAGCAATCATAAGAGTAAAACCCAAAATTGTAACTTTCTCAAAATTGGTTCAACGATTTCGATAAAGTATTGCTAAACTGTAGATTGATTTGGACAATAACCCAAACCGCGTAAAATAAACAAAACTTTCATAGTTTATTAAACTACTCAAGACTCGTAATTTTCTTTTACTTCATGCTTAGCACATTGGTTTGAGTTATTTATATTTTTGAATTTTAACAATATTTTATTGAAATCGTTCGAGTTGTTGATATTTAAGCTTATACTATGGAACCCATTTATTATAGTTAGTTTGTACCCATAACAATCAACGATTGTGGGGGGGGGGGTTGGCGATCGATACGTTTTATTTATTTCTTTAGAAGCTACATTAACCAACATTTTATGAAAATTGAAAGAGCTAATTTTGAGAAAATCGAAATTTCGTTTGTGACATTATTCGACTAAACCAAGCTTTGAGCTATTCACAAAACACTTCGAAGTGCAAATAAAATATGCCCAAATACCATTTCGATCAAAATCAAAGAAGCCGATTTTGAAAAATAAAACTCTTTTACAATAGAAGTACGTACACCTTTATAATTGAGATATTGATGTTTGATTTTTACTTCATTATATGATTTTGATTGTTTTGTATTGTAAGAGAAAGCCAAGTACGTACATATCTGTAATAAAGATATATTAAAATTTAATTTTTATTTAATTATATGAGGTTGATTTACGTATATAAAGAAAATATAAATACGTATAGCTTTATAATTAATGTTTTTTAATTATTATTATAAAAGTTGATTAAAGTATTTTAAGAAAAAACAAATTAGGTATATATAAATATTAAGAATGATTTTTATTTAATTACATGAGGTAGATTTTTTAAGAGATGGCAAAGAAAGTACATATCTGTAATCAAGATTTATTTAAATTTAATTTTTAATTTATTATATGAGGTTGATTTTTGTATTTTAAGAATATACATGTACATAGTCTACACCTTTATAATTAAGATATAATTTTGTTTGTTTGTTGTGATAAAGGTCGTTTTTGTGTTTTAAGAGGAAACAAATTATGAAGATGTGTGTAATCAAGATTTAATTAAGATTAATTTTTATTTTATTACAGTAGGTTATTTTTTTTTGAATTTTAAGAGAAAGTAAAGTACATATCTGTAACCAAGAGTAATTTAAATTATATATACTGTATATATATTTAACTATATGATATTGATTTATTTTATTTTAAGAAAATCAAAGTACATACACCTTTGAAATTAAGAAATTAATAATCTTTAATTTTTCACTTATTATGAATGTCATTTTTTTATTTTAAGAGAAATCAAAGTACATAAAGCTTTATAATTTAACTATTTCATATTGATTTCTGTTCTATCATTGTTGGATTTTAGAATGATTAAATACCTTGATGATATAAAGTCAATAGAGATTTTGAGAATATTTTTTCAACATTTCGGTGTTTTAGTACTTAACTTTCTTCATAGAAATCATAGTAAACATCACCAAATAATTGAAAATACAATGTTTAATAAAAACCTGATTATTTGTACAATACAAGACAACATTTCAATGACTATGTCATCATCCTGAGTTGCAGGGCCGGATTTCCCAATAGGCCCTGAAGGCCCGGGCCTATGGGCGCAAGCTCCCAGGGGGCACACGGCCGAGAGAAATTTTTTTTTTTTTAATATCTAGAAATAAAAATAAATAGCCATAACTTAACATAATTTTTGAATCGATTACAAAAAAATCATTCTGATTTTGAAGTTCATTGGAACAAATAATTGTTGGTAAAGTTAAACTATTTTTCAACATTACGCATCAACTTCGTTACAACATAGGCTTGATATAATTTTTTAATAAAGTTTTTTGAGGAAGTAACTTTAAGCAGACTAGGGGGCGGAAAAAATTATTGGGCCTAGGGGTGCCAAAATGCTAAATCCGGCCCTGCAGTACACAAACCCTACTGACAATGGTCAGTCCAGCATCATTAGGGCTTATTTGTTTTCATTCATTTGTAGATTGGAGGTTTCACAAGTGTAGCTCATTACAGTTGAAAGTAAATATCGTTATAAGTTTTTTATAATTTTTGAGGTCGACTATTTGTTCGTTTATTTATTTGAGTTTAAATAGGTAAGGTTTTGGTGTTATCCTTTTATTATTTCATTCTACTCATAAAATAAGTTTCTGAAAATGTTTTTAATGCATATTAGGTACTTAAGTTGCATTAATAATTACTTAGATAAAGCTTTCATCCCTTACCTTTATTATAGTATACGTCTTTTCAAGCCAAAATCTGACCAACAGTCGATAGGGACTGTTCCTAAATTATGACATTTATGTAGGCTTCATTTACGAAAACCGAGGTTTGTCGTTCAGATCTTATTTTAAATCTTTGGTAAGTAATGGAATGAGAACCCATCTATTGTTTCTGTTTTCTTTTACAATTGTATCCTAGTTCTTTAGTAATGTTTATCAGGTTCATATTTCCCCCTTTGAATCCTAAACCAGTGACAGGTTTATGAATAGTTGTGATATATTTTTCAACTTATTAATGATTCCTCTTATCAAATTTATAAGGTCCCGTCACCAGTTGTCCCGTTTTATTTGCTTGATTGCTTATGTGGTGTTATAAAAAGTGTTAAATTTTTGTCTCTTTCTCTTGTCATCTACCGATTGAAATTTATTAGAGTATTCCGAGAAATGTTTTAAGCAGCTGAAATTCTTTCTATCACAAAAACTTACATTTTCAGGTTTCTCTTTTCACAAACTTCTTTACATTGAAATTAACTTCATAAGTTTGTTTAAAAAATTACTCTTATTTTGTGTGCATAATTTCACACTATTGATTAAAGTGACCAACAAGTTGTGAAGTACCAACTTGTTAGTTTTTGTAGAAGATAGTTATACTGCACCATTATAACTGAGTGGATCGTGTCTACCATGCGCTAACAGTATGTGAGATAGTAAAATGGAGAATTTCAGGTGACGGACGTTACAAATATAATTATATTAAAAAATATTTGATTCATTCTGTGATTTTAAACATCCAATACGTCGGGAAAATGAACTTATATAAGTTATGTATAAATAAACATGAATACTATACATACTGTGAAGAGTGCATTAGGCTGATGTGAAGTGACGTTTCTATTGAATATCTATAAAATAAACGACGTTAAAATATTCCACCAACTTTCTCATACACCCACCCACAAAACCAATACTAACTAATCTCCATCTCTAATACGTGAGGAAGAAAACTAGAAAATCTACTATGTAATTATATGTGTCTTTATTACACAAATTTATTTATAAAATGATACCACCTAATCAAATATAATAAAAATTTTTGAATGAATTTATATCTTTAAATAAAGTCTAAGCTTGCTTTTCTTGTGTAAGAAAAATGCTCTAGTTGCAAATATTTTTCAATGATGATGATAAGATCAAGTGTTTAATAATGTCATTCAACGTCCATTAAGTTGGTCAACCGATATTTTCTTTTACTCGCGATTTATTACATTCGAGTGTGTGATTTATCTTCATTTTTTATAAAACTTAACAAAATATGTAGTTAATTTTGAGAAGTTATGTTTTTATAACAGTTCAATGGACCACATTTTTTTAACTGATAACACATCCGAAAAGAAATTTGTGGAACGTGGTGACCATGCGATTAGTTTGTGTTCATAAAGACTACATTTTAGCAACATTTATCATAATAGTTACAGCTATTGGAATTTCGATTTTTTTTTCTATTGGCAACATGATAAATATTAAAAATAGGAAAAAGAAGTCAAAAATGTAATAATAAATTTAAAGAAGCTTACATATTACATGAATACATCAATACACAAAATAAGGATTATCTTTGTCAAGGATTTGTGACTAGTAGCGTTGATCCTAGGATCAAACTGATGAATTATTGTTGATCAGTTGTTATTGCTGATCTACGGATTCGCTCTGCACAATCTTATACAATACATAGAATGAACACAAGTCTTGCATTCTATTAGAGATTACAATTCTGTTTGTCAAGGGGCTACAATACAGTGAGGTTTAGAGGAGCAGAGCTAGATCAAAATTTTCAAATGTAAATAAGGATTGAGTGATACTTTATTTTAAAAGTTTATTAAAGTAATGGAAATCGAATTTAGACCCGCGTTCTCAATCTAAGATGGAGACCAAAAACGTACGAGACAACTAAAATGTAATAACTCTTAAATATTTTATTTTAATTAATTCGTTGTCGGCTATGAAAGATTTTATACTTGGAATTCCATTTTACCTGTTCCTAACAGCGGTAGAATGATATTTCATATTAAATGTGTTTAAAAACACACAAATAATGGTGCAATCAGTGTTTCCAACTCAAGATAACGGCCAAAAATTTACGAGAAAATTTTAAAATGTATGCACGTTCTTCTTAAATATTTTTCAATTTCTGGAAAACATTATAACTTGGTCTTTTATCAGGTATGCCTATATTTTAATTACTACTATTACGTGTAAATCAGGAGCTCAAACATCAAAATTGTCTCATATACAGTAGAATCAATCTAGCCATATGAGTAGGAGACATCTCTGAGAATAACTCCTACTCATTTTTCGCAGTGTAAATCTGCCTCACCCGGACATATCATCGGATAACATCCATATTTTCTTTCTAGAATTTAGTTTGAAATAACACAAAATTCACAAAATATAACAAACAATAAATAATTTAGTATTATTCCCTGCCGATATACTAAGTACATATCATGTATCTAAGTACTTATATCACTTATAGCACTAAGTACATATCACCGACATACCATGTGTCCAAAAAGTCCCATCCCCCCTCTTATTTTTTTTTATTAATGGAAATAGACAGATTTGCTTTGGGGAAAGTTTAGATAACCAAATGAGGAGTTTTTTGAAGTATCAACATTTTCAACCCTTACCCCCAAAATGGGGTAGTTTGGGGGTAAGTCAAGAATTTTAAATAGCAACCCCTATTGAATGATCCTCATTTTAAAGGCCTTTTAAAAATAAGAATAATGGCGCAAACTAGAGGTATCTAAGTTCATCCTACCCAACATAGCGACCAATTGAATTGTCGCGTAATCATGTAAATACAAATATAAATCAAAACGTCTGCTTATTGTTTTTAAAAATCTAAGTTGTCCTGTGTTTTTTACAGGTTTAACAAGGAGGCTCCTTTATCAATTTTTATACATGGTTTTGATAATTTTTAAATAATCGTCATTGTTTCTGCAGTTTTAGACAGCCTATAGTAAGGGAGAAAAACTACAAAAATATTCGACATAGTCTTTCACTTTACACAGTGTTGGCATAACCAAATTACATCTTGGATGTTAATATATTAAAATAATCTTAATACAATAATTACATTAATGTTAAATATGAACTTAAATTTTTACCTTCTAAATTAAGTTTTTAATTTTTGCGGCATTTTAAAGAGCATGAAATATACTAGGGAATTGGTTATTTCCGTTTTCTAAAATCCATAAAACATTACCGGTATCTCTAATAATGACTTTTACATTAGTTACTTTCTTTCGACTTCTTACTCCTTCCTTCTTTGGACCTTTTATCACCACCTTCCGACTCGCATAGTCATCAGATCCTTCTATGTCCTGCATCCATCTCTTCCTCGTATTTCTAAGTTTCCTCTTTCCTACCTATCCATAAGTTACACGTGACCATGCCAAGCCAGCCGCCGAGACATAACAATGTTTTTTCTTCTGAGGGACCCTAAGATATCTCTCTTCCATCTTATTCTCCATATTTCACCCTTATCTTCCGTTCAAAATCACAAAGAGCAATATCGTCAGCAGCCAAAATGGTCTACTTTTTCCATCAATGCCTGTGGCCAGTTAATGGTCTTATAAAGTTTTATACACAATTATCTGGAGAGATGGATTGAGTTCAGGGGCTCTCAAAGCATATCAGCAGAATATGATTTGTTCCCAGTCCTAATCAGCTTACTAATATCTTATTTAATTATATATTAAAAATCAATTTGTTTATGTTATTGTTGATAACGATTTCTAAAAATAATCTTTGTATGCCTTGAAATAATCTGTACTGTTATGAAGTTTCAAATGTAATGAAATGTCTTGTATATTCGGTGATGATTTAATGAGAGACGTTAAGTTTTAATTGTCTGATATGGAAAGTATGGATTTTTGTTATCATTTATAAATGAATATATAAAAAATGTAAAAAAAAATACTGTACTCCGAATTTAATTATTATTAAAACGAAATCAGTTTCAATAAAATAACGTATGAAGAAAACACTGAGTTGTAATGTCCAAGCGGATTGGCACGTATAATTAGATGAAGGCGCCCATCTTAGAGAGATACAGACCATTAAACACAACTACTTCAATTATGAGTAGTGCTTTTTTAATGATATTTAGTTTTCATAATTCAGTTTATTTTCTTCTTTTTTCAATTACTTTAGAATAGTAACGTTCATTACTTACCGTTTGACATATTGGTTAGAGCTATTAATTTTGATGTATTACACAAATTCAATCGAAATCTTTGGAACCGATGTTCGGAAATTTGACCTTCAATAACAACACAATGAGACTATTTTTTGGATGGGAGAGAGGGTCAGCATTAACTTCTGTTTTACGTAGTATATTGTGACCAATAAATTTTTTGGGAACCACATTTTAATCATATTTATAGCTATACATATAGTCACATTTTTAGGATGTAGTCATATTAGTCATATGATTGTATTACATGTAATAGAAAACTGGGATTGATTTTCTGCATTTTCTGAAAATAATAAGTTCCGCATCCAATAGTTATACACTGACATGTCTCATCATTCAACTTATAACATTTATAATTAGATTCATCAGCTTTAATAATTCTACACAAAGATTAGATTAGCCATAGCATAGACCAGTGTGAAACATTTCAACCAATGTAATAATACATACTTAAAAAGCTGATTAGATACATCAGCTGTAATAGTTCAATACAAAGCTAGGTTAGGCCTAGCATAGATCAATGTGTAACATTTTGAAAAGTGTTAACATGATTTTGGCCTATAATTTTGAAACAATTCAAATCCGATTCAATGAATAGGCCTCTATAATTTCATATTGTTTTCACTTCCATCGTGCGGTCTTATTAAACACAAGCGACTATTTTGACGTTAATCTCAAAAATTAATGGGCCGATTTTTATGATTTTTTTAAAGGTTATAATGCTTAATGAGTGAGGTTTAAAACTTTCTTCTCTGGGAAAAATTATTTGTTACTGTTTTTAAATTTCAAAATATGTAACATAAGTTTAACTAACAATTGAATTACCTTATATGGTTTCCGCCAGGTGACTTCTGTTTAAAACACTAACGCGTTTCAAAGCATGTGCTCCATCTTCAGAGTGCGGAAACCATATAAGGTAATTCAATTGTTAGTTAAAACAATAGCGACTTGGATACTGGCAATATGATTCAAATAAGTTTAACATTATGCCTAATATTTGATAAAAAACAAATGTTTTACTGAATGTTTAAATAACGACGTGATAGCGAAAGTAATGGTATTTGTATTTGTTCAAAAGCCAGTTCAAACGATGTTGTATACAAGGAAGCACTTCAGTGTCTATATATTTGTGTGTATGCGTGCATGAGTGCGTGTATAGAAAAATAAATAAATAATTAGTTATGTTTTTATACTAAGTTTGAACCTGTAAAAGTGTTGATTTACCATTATATATATTAATATAGATTTGTATTAAAAAAACTCAAAAACTATAATTGCCTTGAGCTAATTTCAATTCCCATTGTAGTATGTATTATGTAGCTAGTTTGCCAATCCATCTTGAGTCTGAAATATTCCCGTGAAAACCATGCAGGTAACAGCTAGTATGACATAAAATAACTGACAATTAGTTATAAACATGTTATTGTCAAATCCAAAAAGCCAAAATTTACGTAACATGACTTGTTAATAAAGAGTACCTATTCATCTTTCTGATTATTCAAGTTGTCAGTAATATGTTCTCTAGCGACCCCAAAATCAAAAACCACTAAAATTATTCTTAAAATTAACCATAATTTGAAACATTATATTTATTATCTATGTAAATAAAAATGTATTAACTTGCTATTTTATTCAAGGAGAGATTTTTTTACGTTCCATATTTATGAAAGAATAATATATTATATTTTTTAAACAAATAAAAAACTTTTACTATTTAAAATTTAATTAAATAATTTTGTTTAAATGATAAAAGGATTTTTTAAAGAGAAAGGTTTTATTTAAAAAAAAACAATGGTAACCAGAAATGCTAAATACATTTGGTACGCGTGGAAGTCCTGGTCCTTGGCTATGATAGAAATCTTGATTCCTGAGACTCCTTGGTCTTTGGGATGAAGTAGTGCTTTTTCACCTAGCTAGTTCATCAAACAAGTACCTGATGAATTAAAATTTAATGATATATTAAAGTTCTTGAAGATTTTGAGTTATTCAGTTTATGCCTTCTTTAGAGTGATCGGAGTATGTGATAAAAATTTATATATAAAGTGAAAAATGTACGGCCTATGCTAGAAATGGAACACAGGACCTACGGCTTTACGCACCAATGCTCTACCAACTGAGCTACCTTTAGTCACTTATCAGTGTAGGGCGTGCACTTTTCACTTGACTTTGCTTTTTGCTGCAATTTTCGAGTTATCAAATTAATTATCTCGATAGAAACGACAATATATTAACAATACTAGCTGGTAAAAACGTACAAGCGTCTAAAATCAATATATTTAAAATTAATAAATACGTACGTAACGGCTGCAGATTGAGTAAAAATGAATTTCAATTGTGATCCTAGGTTATCTTAAAGTTTTTCTGTTTTAACTCTTTTATATAATTGCTAAACTAATTTGTACAAAACATATATTTCTGGACTCCGTTTCATGTAGGGCCTATATTAAGATGGTTTTTCCAGACCGTCTTAACGTACACATTAACACACTCAAACATACAAAGACACACACAGCCATATCTAAAGACGGATAGCATATATCGACGCGCTACTGCCACCATTGTATTCCCGTACCCAAAAACATGTATTTTTTTACCCTAGACGACCATTTCGCACATACCATAAGTTAAACTGAAAGTAGATAAAGTTTTGACGTTTCTTTTATAGCATAATAATCTTTTTAAGAGTATTGTCCCGTGTTCGTTATAAAGCAATACATCACCGAATTTAACTACATACTATTATTTACATCTATGAATTTACAATCATGTAAAATTCACATCTACATCACTGATTGTGATTGATCATCAGAGTTACGTCTCTGCTGCTGCTATCCCTTCTGGATCTTGTGTTTGACTGTTTGGAATTTTTCCTACGGTGAAATCTGCATTGCCTCGTAGCGGTATTGATTCAACATCGTCTTGATAATCTGATGATCAGTATTGGTTACAGCCTCTATGTTTGCTTACCACACTACAGTACGTAGCCTATGTACTTAACTAGACCGGAGGCATGGAATGCCGAGGGCTCAATTCGACTCTGCGACAAGGGACGGATTGCCGAGGCCTCAACGATAAGGAATAGGGCTCAATACGCCTCTGTGACTTTGAAAAGAATGCCAAGGGCTCAATACGACTTTGCGACTAGAAACAAAATGCCGAAAGCTAGATACGCTTCTGCGAAAAGGAACAGAATTACCGAGGGCTCAATACACCACTGCGACAAAGAACGGAATGCGGAGGTCTCAACACGTCTCTGTTTTAAGGAACGGATTGCCAAGGATTCAATACGCCTCAGCGGCAAGATACAGATTTCCGAGGGCTCAATACACATTTGCGACAAGGAATGGAATGCTGAGGGCTCAATACGTCTCTGTACAAGGACGTATGTTTCGTAACAAACATTTTTATACCCAACTCTTCTCTAAACCCATTTTAGCTTAGGAACAAAAGTGAACAGTTTTTGATTTTAATCGATGTACCCGTCACACCGGTGAAGGTCTCTCGTTCTATGTTCCGTTTGCTAGTTAGTATGTTATGCCACATTTTACAGGGATCACGCCTCGAACCCTCACCAGACCACCAACATATTGAAGTTTCACCATTAAGGAGTATATTTACGACAAAACCTGAAAACTATGAGAATTTTGAAAGGAGTGCGGTTAAACTAACAAACTAAGTTAAGACGTCAGAGAAAAACAACGCTACTACGCTGTGATAGCCAACGACATTACTAAAACTTGGTAAATACCTATCAAACACTTCTTTGCAATAATCTTCGGTATAGTCTCTTGTTTCAAAACCAAACTTCACACGTTCGATTACAACATGGAAGAATTTTTTTTTAAATAGCCTTGGAAAGTGTGACGTGTGGTAACGTTAGGGAAGGGTGGTAATGTCAGGGGTGATGAAGTCAGGGGTGGTACGTCAGGGAGTGGTAACGTCACTGGTTCTCATCTGCCTCCTTCTATAATTGGTCTAAATAATATCAAACTGTAATCAATGATTTTGGTCACTAAACATGATTCTCTTAGAGTGTTTTTAATATCGTCATTAACAGTATTGGTGATTTCTTCGAATAAATAGTGATAAATAGTAATAAATTAGTTAATTGCTGCACTTGATTCTCTTACAGTGTTTATAAAATCGCCATTACCATTATTAGTTTTTGGTTGTTCTAAATGTTGATATAAAGTAATCAATGACTTCATTACTATAGGGCCCACTATACGTGATTCTATAGAGTGTTTGTAAAATCGCCATTACCATTATTGGTTGTTCTAAATAATGATAAACTGTAATCAATAACTTCATCACTAAACATGATTTTTTACAGTATTTGTTAACTCTTCATTACCATGATTGATTATTGGTTGGCCTAAATAGTGATAAACAATAATCAATGACATATTCACTGTAATTAATTTTCTTTCAGTGTTTTTAATCTCGTCATTACCATGACTAGTGATTTATTGGTATAAATAGTGATATCAGTAATCGAATATTTCACCACTATACGTGATTTTTTACAGTGTTTTTAGACTCGTCATTACAATGATTGGTAATTGGTTGATCTAATTATTGATAAATAATAATTAATGGTTTTATTACTATACTTGATCTCTTAGATTGTTTGTAAAATCACCATTATCAGTATTGGTGATGGGTTGGTATAAATAGTGATAAAAAAAAATATCAATTATTTTTTTACTATACTTGATTCTCTTAGATTGTTTTGTAAAATCGCCAATAGCAGTATTGATGATTGGTTGGTATATAAAGAATGTTATATGATTTTATTAATGTACATGATTCTCTCAGTGTTTGTAAAGTTGTCATTACCATTATTGGTGATATGTTGAACTAAATAGTGAAGAGCAGTAATCAATGATTTCATGACTAGCGTGATTTTTTTATAAAGTGTTTGTGAAATTGACGTACCATTTTCGGTGATTGTTTGAAGTAAATAGTGATAAACAGTAATCAATATTCTCATCTCTGCGCGTGATTTTTGCCATTTTCGCTATTGACTTGTTTCCGATACGATAGCTAATACTTTTCTTACAGTGATTTTGTTGATACAACCAGTGTTTATTTGGCGTTTTGTAAAATGATATCGTGTGATTTGAATTTTATGATCTTGAACAAGTTCTCCCTACTTACTCTGGCAATGTTATTGTTTTACGCAATGTTAGGCCTATTTGAATTTATTTAATATTTTATTTTTTACAATAATATATTGTCAAAGAGCTATACATTTGTTTATTTATTTAAGATTATTAATTTCAATTAGTTAAGTAATAATGACAATAACATCATTTTGAAAAATGAAATGAATGTGAAATTTGTTCCCATGACACACAATTCATATTGCCAATTACAATTCGCGCAAACAAAAATTTAACTCACCTTCCAGATCAGGATATTTTTGTATTCTCCAAATGTTAGATTATGTTGTTTCTTCTTTACTTGTTTTTGTCAGAGATTTGCAATAAAATATTAAATAAATGTACTATAAAAATACTACCAAGTTTTTCACTGTGGATGATTACACTCACTTCTTGACGTTTATTTTTAGCGCCTGTATAAAAGTAAACAATCTGATGAGATATTGTCAACAATTGATTATGATTTTGTGATTAATAATTTTATATTTACGCGGTGAAATAACAACAGATGTAATTCTCAAAACAAAAACAAAAACCTTTAAATATAGTGTTTATTACTGATTATTAATTAAAAGGCTTTGTTACAAATTAGGCTACAAATAATTATAAATAAATATTACATAAATAAACATTTTGAGTACCAAGAATATCATAGTTACTCTTAAAAATAATCTGGATAGAAGGGAAAATTTTTGTTTTCACCATTTGCAAATGCCAATATGAATTGTACTGCTGTGAACATCCATATGTAGCTCCTTTTGTATGTAATAACATATTATCTTTTACAATTTACTGATAATAAAATATAAAATTTACAATAAATTCAAGTAGACCTAACTTAACAAAAAGCAATAGATTCTGAGAGTTAATAGAAAGAATTTGTTTAGATTAACAATATGCAATGTACGATACTATATTACCAAAATCCATCACAGTTAGAAAAGTTTTTACTGAAACAAATGAAATAATTTTTAAAAATGTTGCGAACCCCGACTCATTTTAAGATTTTCAAGTGCAGCGATGATAACTCTTTGTTACTGTTTAATCCAATCAATTACCTGTACAACCACTGTGACAAAATCACTGATCATTATTTATATCGTATAACAACCATAACACTATCTTACCTTTGGCGCCTGGACAAGAGCTTGATCATTATCAATTTTATAGGTTAGTCAACATAATCACAGGCTAAACTAACGAGAAGTCTCCTAATCCCTCGACACTGAGGCTCCGCCATGTTTACGATCCAAAACGTAAGAACTAATTATTATCTCTCCCTTGGATTAAATTGATGTTAATATTTTCATTTGTATCTCACTAAGTCAGTAAGATTTAAGTGAAAATTTACAAAATGTGTGCATTTGTTACTCAATTTATCCTTTAACATACGATACAAATTAAGATAAAATAATGATTGTTATTAACAGAGTTACATATTTTATCCTTATACATTCTGTGTAAAGTTAATGGTTTTTGAAATTTGAAACCGTATTCATATTAAAAATTAACAAAATAACGTATCGGTTTGTTTGTATACTTCTTTTAAAAAAATAAGAAGAAAAAGTGTATATCAAATCTGGACTCAACATCTCATAAATTTTCCGAGGTATACTTGTTTTCAATTTTTCTTCAGAAAAAGCAAAACAAAAACAGAACACATAAAAAGAGACCGACGATAACAACGCATTTTCTGTCATATATTGATAAGAGCTTTTTTCGTTTGTACAAATAACAAATATTTGCAGAAGTTTTTCTACTGAATTTTTCATTCCTCTGTATAAATAAGAGAGAAAACATTACTTTAAGCTGAATTAGTCGAAAACAGTCAATCGTTGTAATGATTTTCTGTTTTCTTCGTATTATAAATTGGAAATTTCTTCAACATTTACACTTGCCAGTAGAAGAATCGTTATTGTCTTCAATGATCACATTACGCCACTTCAAACATTACTTACAATGTACTTGTAGATACACTCAAGTTATTACATCGAGTAGTCCATAACATTTCTGCCGCTATAAGTTTCTTCAATGTTTTCCTTGTTGTAAAGTGTTTACTGCCTTCAAACATGAAATACATTTAGCCTAAATATCTCTACAAGAGAATTGCATTAGATATTATTTCGCAGAGTTTATAATATAATAGAGTTGATGGACTGGGGAATTGCGCGCACATGCGATTTTCTGTCGCTGCTGTTAAAAAATCGGAGGCGCAGAAAAATATTGTAATGCGCAAAAAATGAAAATTGTATTTTTATAACTATGTGGATTTGGTCGAAACTACTCGTGCGATATATCTAGTATTTTGTGTGCTACCTAGTTTATGTAAACGATTGGTAATAGGTGTTTTACAAATTGCATAAGACTTACAATATCACTCTAATAACATTGTTTAATAATGTACAATCCGGTGTATTAACATGAGACACTGTTTGAGGAGTACTATAAACAACTTTGAGATAAATACTGTAAAATATTTAAAATAGTATATTTATTTTCATGAAATATATTCAATATTAATACGAGATTTATTTAATTAATTAAATATTAAATTGTGTTCCGTATATGTCATTGGAATTGTGTGAACATTATTGGGTGTTCTACCCCCACATATTTTCACTATTTCCTTTTGGTTGTTTATTAATAATTTAATCTGATATTTTTTCCACTTCTACAATATTTACTACATTGTGTTAATAAAATATTCACAAAGAACTACACCATATCTGTGAACTGATAATCGCATCAAAGGGAAAAGATCTTTGCTGTTATTTTGTATTGTAAGCAAATTCATAAGCTTTTTGATATTGAATATTTTGTGTTTTATTTATGTAACTAAAGAATCGCACTGCAGTTATATAATGTGCGCATCACGCCTAAGGCAAGGGCAATGTTTGCATAATAAAAAAAAAATCTTAAATTAAAGTGTATCATTGTTTATTTAGTAACCTAAATGCTGCGTTTTCACGTCGTAACTACAATTAAAACGTCATGCTTCCACGTCGTGTATTTCAAGTAGAGCTTGGTCATACTTGTGACTAAACAGACGCGCTACAGGAAATCGTATGTGCGCGTCAAGCTTAAGGCTAGTGCTATGCTTTCGTTTAAAAAAATATTCATAGATTAAAATGTTTCATTGTTTATTTATTGTCTGAGTAAGCTGCATTTTCACGTAGAAACTGCAATTAAAAACATGTATTTAAAGTGGAGATTGGTCATACTTGTCAGTAAACTTCAGAGGAGCTGAGGGTCCTGGCATCAATCCTCTCCCCTCTGAGAGTTAGTGAAAATGGTGTCATTCCGTAGGGCACACAAACTGTCCAGCTTTCTGAAGTTTCTAGGCTTGATGGCTAATACCAAGCAGTTTCTCGCCTTTGGAGACAACTCTCCTAATATCACTTTCGTGATTTCTGCTTCTGTTTTTTTTTATAAGAAGAATTTCGCCAGTAAATTTAATCTTCTCTATGCAGGCAACTCTCTCATCCTTGAAGTCTGAAAAAGAGCTGTTGGATGAGCATGGCAAATCCCTGCTGGATTACAAGATATTCCTTTTGAAAGCTATAGAAGTTTTGTTCCTTAATACGTTAAGATAACTCTCATTTTTGGCACAGTATCCTTTTCCCCGCCCCAGGATAAAACCTCAAAACCAAGTTCAGTGTGCTTCAAAGTCTCTTCTAACTTGAGTATATCAATGGCCATTTTGTTCGAAGTTGAAATTTCTTCGCAAGTATGAGTTTTGACGTTATGAAAGTGTATCTATTATGAAACAAACAAAAATATCAGGAAAGATATTTAATCAAAATAAAATGAAGTTATTTAAATTTAGAAAAAAAGACTCTCGAAAGCCAAACAAATAAAGTAGTTTTATTTCTTTAATTATTTTTCTTCTTAAGTTAGTTAATTAATTTACCCAATGTAAATTTAAATATTTTTTTCGTCATTATTTACCTGAGTGAAATTCTAGTAAATCTTCACACGCAAAAAACTAACAGATATTTGTTTTGTTTAAATTTGTTGAGTGTTTTACGAAGTTAACTCGAGATGCTCACAAACCCCATTTTCCGAAGGATTTCACCAAGGAGTGTTTTTTAAATATTCAGGTGAGCTTCTTTATTCTACATCAATACCACAAGTGAGTCAAAAAGGAAATGGCTTTGATACTAATTTTTTAAAATAAAAATGTGTGACGCTGTTTGTGAGAGAGATTCATGAACAAAATTTTAATTTTTGTGTTAATTTAAAATATTTTTTTTAAATTGGGCAATAGTTTACTAGTTCAAAAAGATTTTCGTTCTATTTTTGTTCTTTTTTGTGATTTGTGACCTAGGTTATTTAAAATTTTATTTGATTTATTTTTAATTTTTCTTTCTTATGTGAGATTATTGCACAAATGTCACCTGTATTATCATTATTTTTTATTGTTATAATAATAATTAAGAGATAGTAGACCACAGAAACTAAACAGCGCCAGAAAATAAAAAAAATAAAAAAATTGTTCGTCGATATTGTTCGAAAGTTTTATGAGATACCACCTTTGAATTTTTAATTAACCATGTTGAGAAACTTTGTTCTCAATCACGATCTGCTGACAATAATATGTTACACTCCATGGCGATACATCTAACAATTATTTTCTCAACCTGAAGGGTTGACTAAATTAAAAGGGAATTACGGTAATGATAATTTACAATGACATGTTACATATGAACTCGCCCGTTTAGTTGTCGCAGAGATCAAGACTCATCAATCACAAATTTACAATCCTGTTTAGGAGATGCATATTTATATTGATCATCTTTTATATAAAGTAAAAAATACAAGTAATTTGAGTATCGACACATATTCCTTTTAATTAACGAAATGTTAGTTTTAATTTTATATGTAGTTAAACAGAATTTTACTGAAATAAATATATAAATTTTTGTTGGCCAACGGAGTATTGAGGTCTCCCTTTTTCCATGGTTCGGGAAATGTACTCTTTGCCAAACAAGAGCTAAATAGATGCTTTAAGTAAGCACTACCGAAGCAGTAAATCACTTTAACTGCTCTTCTTCAATCCCATTCACGTCAGGAGTTTTCTTTGGCTTTGTTGCCTTGATAGCGGAAAGGAATTCCTCGCGATAAAAATTTGGTTTTGTTTCTTCTGATTTATAGTTCTTTGAGTCTAATCTGATTTACCTTTGAACGCAGATGTCATCAGTCTGGTCATTCTATGGAACAATAACCGTCAGAGTCTGACGTATAGATTCTTTCCACGTACAAGTTTTAGTGCCATCGACATCAAGATGAAAAGAGCTTCGCCATTGTGAGCTTGTAAACAATGCTCCAGGGATTTTTATTTCCTTCTATTGCTACGAATGTCTTCCAAATTTCTTTTTTGTCCTTCCTGATATGATCAGTCAGACGGTTTCTTTTAGTGTGGTATATGATCTGGTGTCTTCGGATTTATTCGACACTTTGATCTGAAAGGCCTCACTCCTGACGACTTGAATTTTTCTACTCCACCAAGGGAACGATTTAGAAAACCACTATGACCTTGGCATGGATTTCCCACATGCCTCAAATATGGCGTCTTGCATTTTCCTAAACTTAACATTTATGTTATCTTCTTCTTTAGCAGAAATGTTAGGCGAGGCTCCTAAGAAAACTCTCTAGTACTCCACCCAGTTCAACATTTTAGCACAGAACCGGCCAGTCGGGTTGTGAGAGGGGATCTGATTCCTTACATCCTTACGGCCTATGTCGAAAGCGATCTACCTTTGGTCAATAGTTGTCCAGCACTCCCTGACAACCCATCAGTCTCTCAAATCCGAACAGCTCGACGAGGAGAGGGTGACATCGATGTTAGAGACTCTTTATGTTCACCACGTAGATGGCTGCAGCCCTATATAAGAGATGAACCCAACTAGATATTTTCCCTCTTGTCAATTATTCTACTAACCAGAGTCTGGACTTTGGGTCCATGCATATGATTATCTACTTACCTCTAAGATTGCGCAATATGGTTTAAAGACGGTTTATTAGCTGTCTAGTGCATCGGAATACTGACAGTATACCAAAGCCAGATACACCGCTCCGTGCCACAATTGATCTCGAATGAGACAATTTGGGAATCCGACACATCATACAATGTCATCATATCGATATCTCAATTTAGGACGACAATAGCGAATCAAGCGATACCTTCAGAAACACCAGTAATAACCCTACTCGAAAACGAATAGTTTCACATTTTCCCAAAGGCGTTGCATGGATCCAGTAAATAGATTATGATTTGCGATTAATGTACTACCACGGACTTTCTAAAGCTTCGAATAGTTTGTCTGACTATTTTGACATACTGCCTTATTGACTAAGTGAATGTTTGATTAACTGAGTGACTGGAAAATTTAATAACTCAAGTGGCATATTGAATACATTACTTACTATTGTGACTAACTGACTAACTGACTGATTGACTAGCTGGTTAATAAAGTGATTAACAAAGTAACTGTAAGACTGACCGATTGACTAAAAATCTGACTGACTAATTAATTACCTAATTGGGTATCGGTTCAACTACTTGTCGGATTGATTAAATAACTAAACGATTTACTGGGTTACTGGTCATCTGTCTGACTCGCTGAGTATATTCATGGCTGACTAACTAGTGACTGAACAAGTACCTAATACGCAAACTGAGTATCTGACAGACTGATTGGTTAAATGATTAACTGACTACCAGGTTCGCCATAATTCCAATCAAAAGCGGTATATCGTAAAACAAAATATCTTGCAGACAATTCCTGTATAATATCGTGTCTTAACAAAAAAAAATCAGTATACTGTGGTTCAAAAACCGAAAATATGTTAAAAAAATGTGTCAAGTTCATGGTAAATGTGTGAAAGAATGAAAGTTAGATAGTTTGTGTAATGTTTGCACAACATTCCTAGGTTAATCAATAGAATGCTTTCCACTATAAATAGCTCGACTGTTTGTTTCATTAGGTTTTGTGAGTGAGTGATATTTATTGTTCTTCTATAGAGTTTGGTTTTTCATTGTTTATTATTTCTTCTAAAGATACATTAGCTTAAAATCTTTTAAAGAGTTCTCTTCTTGTCTTTAACGACTTATCGTAAAATATAAATTCATTATATGTGTCATATTCTTCAAATTCAACGGAAGCTATAGTTTGATCAAATATTTATCTTCAATTCCCCCCCCTCTCAAAGTTCTGTTTCTCTTTTTGTATTCTTTCTTCGTTCTCTGTGTTCTTTCTCTGTTTCCCTGCATTTTTAATATTTTTAATCTTTCTCACTTTCGTCGTCATCCCTCCTTTTTAATTTTTGTCTTCGGCTCTCTATATTCATTTTTCTGTTAACCTTCTCTTTCACATTCACCTCTCGCTTTTTGTGATTTCTATCCTTTGCTGTTCCTCCTCTTTTCTCTTCAACCCATGTTTGTTTTCTCTTTTACCTCTACATCCATTATCTCTCTCTTTGCAATTTATCAATTTCACTCTTCCTGTCATTTTCTTTTCACTCTTTTTTCCTTTCTCTTCACTTCCTATTCATCTGACTTTTTCATTATTTTTTCCCTCTTTACCCTCTGTCGCTCTTTATCCTTTCCCTTTGTCTTTCCTTTTTGATTTCTCTCTTTCTATTGTAATACACCTCACTTCATTTTTCTTCTCTACCCTCCTCTTTTTGCTTTTATTTTCTCTTTCCCTTTTCCCTCTCTTTCTCTGTCTATCTTCCTGAATTTATATTCTTCTCTCTCTCACACATTATATTTTTCATTCATTTACTTCCATCTGTGATTTTCTTCAATTTTTCATCTCTCTCTCTCTCTCTCTGTCTCTCTCTCTCTCTCTCTCTCTCTCTCTCTCTCTCTCTCTCTCTCTCTCTCTCTCTCTCTCTCTCTCTCTCTCTCTCTCTCTCTCTCTCTCTCTCTCTCTCTCTCTCTCTCTCTCTCTCTCTCTCTCTCTCTCTCTCTCTCTCTCTTTTGACCAACTTTCATGTTTATAACTACCGTGTTCCTGTATATTTCGATTTGAACTAATTTTATCAAAATTATTGACGCTTATACATTTTTCTTAAATAAGCTTTTAAATTAATTATTCTTTCCCTGATTTAAAACAAATAATATTTTCCCCATAATCAATTAATACACCATTATGTATACACCAATAATAACCTGATTTGACAAAACCATGTTCGTTGTCCTATTCCTGCATTTTGGTAAGCCTACTACATTTGCTGATGTTTGAGAATGGATGGGTCAATTTTGATTTAGGGATTTTTATGAACATCTTGCAGGTAAGCCCATTACTGTATTTGTTCATAGCCTAGACATTTTAAGCCATGTTATCCCTATCCGTCTCTAACCTTATTTCAACCTTGGTGGATTATAGTTCAATCTAAAGCTCAGCGGAAGGTGGGTGGTAGTCATTTTATGTAGATCCTGTTGTGTTTATCGATACCTTAAATTAAAAAAAAAAAAAAAATCAAATCAATTTGCGATGTCAGTGGGGCTAATTAAATCATTGGTTCAGCTGAATTACCTAATCATATTTTGACGGGTGATAGCCATGTCTCTAGATTGGATAAGTACTACCAATAAAATGGTAATAAATCACAATAAAAATTGTTTTTCATGACATATCCAGAGCAACTATTCACAGAATAAAATCCTATATTAGGGCAAATTACTACAATATTTTTCCGGTGACTTTTGTATTCATTATTTTGTCATTTAACGATATATTACGACTTAATTATTTGTGTATTAGGGAAGACTATGTTACACTTATCTACTTTATTCGAAGGTTAACCCATATAGAAAATGTGTTTTATTTAAGTGACCTTATATCCCCTTGACATCTCACCATTCTACAAACATTATGGAAATTAATTCTTTCAACTGTTTCTTGGCCACTCTCTCCAACGTAAGAGTAACGGTTTTCGATAACACATCTGAGGACCAATGGCCTAGATTTTTTTTCTTAAAGACTGGCTACATTTTTTGCTCATATTTATTCAAAAATTTTATCGATTTTGCTTAGCAATATTTCATTATAAATTATTTACCATACCCACCCATGATATTATTTCCATGTACCGATGTAGCCTACAACCAAAGTGAATTCAGGAGAAATTTTTTTTAGATCGTATTTTTTTTAATGGATGAAGTTTATATCGACTGGCTCCAGAACTGTAAGGCTATGGTTAAGACACGAGGAGTTCAGCTAAGGAGTTTGAGGACCCACTTTAAGTATATGGTGGTTGGAATGAGTTGATTACAATTCAATTGGACGAAAAACGCCTAAAGATAACTTTTTATTTTAATTATATTTTTTTAGTGTTAACTAAAAAACAACCTTTTATGCCAACATATTTGTGTGCCGAAACGAAATTTTCTGTAAATAATCTATTGTTATATAGACTACTTTTGGTAAAAAATTAAAAAATAAATACATATATAAAAATGCAGGTTTGCAAGAAAAAACTTTCTATAGTTAAATGAATTCTGTTCCTAAAGCAGAATATTTCGAAATCAGCAAAAGCTATATCGATTTTTTGTTGAAATGTCAAGATTTATGAAAGATACCAATAACGACAAATGTTAATGTATTATTACACACTTAATAGACTGACCCTAAGCACATTAAGATATCCTCTATCTCTACTTCAGTTCTCATAATAATGTTATATCTCGCAGGATCTATATTCCCCTACCGTGCGGGTTATAATTAACTTGTCACATAATTGTTTGTTTTGGTTCCATTAGGTAATTAAATAGCTTCCGTACTTACTTAATTTGTTTATTGTTTACATTACGAGAAATCATTAAATCGCAAATTATTCGGTGTCACTGTTAAATAGTGAACTTCTATTAACAATTTCCCGTGAAAACGACAATTAAAAAACACACAACTCTAATGGAGCGCGGTCATTCTTTCTATTAAACAAACACGCAACAGATAATCTAATGTGTTTGTTAAGCCTAAGGTCAGGGCAATGTTTTTATTTTAAGTGTTTCTTGGATTAAAGCTCTTTTTTTTTTTTTTTTACTGTTTATTTAGTAAACAGCTAAGTTGCGTTTTCAAGGAATGACAATTAAAAACAGTTATTTTAAATGGAGCGCGGTTATGATTATGATTAATCAAGCGCGCGACCGATAATCGCTTATGGTCGCTAAACTTATTTCCAGGGCAATTCTTGCGTTTTAAAAATAGTTCTTTGATTAAAACCTTTCATTGTTTATTTAGTAACCACTGTGTTTCACGTCGCAATGACAATTAAAAAAGATACTTGAAATGAAGCTAAGTTATGCTTTCAACTAAACAATCGCACAAGCGATAATGGTTTCTGATTACTCGGCCTAAGGCTAGGGCAATGCTTCCGTCTTAAATGAAAGTGTTTCATTGCTTATTTAGTAGACGGCTAAGCTGGGTTTTCATGGCAAACGACAATTAAAAAACAGATACTTCAAATGAAGCCCGGTCATATTTTATATTATACAATCACACGACATATAATCGTTAGTACTTGCTAAATCTAAGGCCAGGGCAATACCTATTTTTAAAATGTTTCTTAGAATATGTCGCTACTACAATTAATTATTTAAAAAAAAAAAAAAAAAAAAAAAAAAAAAACATGCTGTACTTTAAATTGAGCGATGTTATGGTTGAGACTAAATAATGGCGCAACAGATAATCGCATGTGCTTGACAGCCTATGGTGAGGCCAATGCTTACGTTTAAAAATGTTTCATAAATTAAAGTGTTTCATTGTTTATTTACTTATCAGCTAAACTGCGTTTCCACGTTTCAAAGACAACTAAACAACATATATGTTTAATGGAGCGCGGTCACTAAACAATCGAGTGACAGATAATCACTTATGCTCGCTAAGGCGTAGGTCCAGGGCAAATCTTGCTTTAAAAAATGTTTTTTAAATTAAAGTGTATTGTTGTTTATTCAATAACCTAGTAAACTGTGGGAATTTACAAATACGTACTTCAATTGCAGCACAGTTTTGATAGCCACTATAAATGTTTATTCGTTTCAGCTCTCCTTATTCATACATCACGATTAGTTCAGATGGGGCACGTAAACTACCAGACTATTATTATTGTATTAATGTTAAAGAAAAAGAAAAACTAATTAATAAAAAATTATTATGATAAATATAATAATTAAATAAACATCCAAATAGATATTTGTTTCTAGAAAACACTAATAAATAAGTGATTTTTCAGGTTTTATATTTAACGGTTTTTTTATCAGTTATAACTCACTTATTTTTAATCGTAGATTTGGGCATTTAATAGATGTAGATTATAAATCTACACAAAACTCTTTCCGTGCATTATACAACTTACAGCTAAATAGATAATAAATCGTATTTTTGAAATTTATAATAATTGATGGAATACGAACTAGTTCAACGATAATAAAACCCAACCTACATACTAATCTTGATTAAAATTAGATCAAAAATGGCATCTCTAGAGAGTTTATTAAAACACAAGTACCTCGCACCAAGGACGACACGTACGCATCCACACGTACACTCACCACCATAATCGTATGTGTTTGCTCACTTCACACGCATATTTATATATGTAGGCCTACAAAGAGTGATAAATAATAGCAAATTTCTCTTGTCCGATAGGTTTAGGTATATTGTTACTGTCCATAGCCTCGGGTGTGGTGGTTTCATGAGAAAGATCGCAATAGCGATCATGTCAGTATTTGAATTTGCTAATAAGACATTTTCACTCACCATTGCAGTCTACGTTTCAAATGTAGTGTTATGTATGGCGAAAAACTTTTGCGGTTTTCGGTTCCAACGTGGTAGTAGCGAAAATTGTGTCGTATGTGTTCATCCAATTTGGAGCTATATTTAACTGACTGAAAGAATGGCTGATTATTTACCTGTATGGCTAACTGATTAAAAACTGACAAAATGGCTTATTAATTATCTGTTTGACCAACTGACTACGAACTGACCGCTTGACTAAATGACTAACCGGTTCGTCATAATTCCAATCTAAAGTGGTACCTCGTAAAAAAAAAACTGACAGATAATTTCCGAATAATTTTATCGTGCGTTAACTCAATAAAATCAGTATAGTTGAAAAACCGAAATGTTGTTCTCAAAATGTGTTAAATGTGTTCCCAAAGAGTTTACTAAATGTTAAAATGTTTAAAAAAATGAAATTACATATTTTGAGTAATGTTTGCACAACATTTCTAGGATAAGTAATTAATGTTTTCCACGATATGCAATGCTTCCACTGTTTGTTTTATTCAGTTTTGTAAGTGAATGATATTTATTGTTGTTCTATAGAAATTGGTATTTCATCGTTTATTATTTCATCTAAAGATACCTTAACATTTTTCAAAGAGGTCTCTTCTTCTCTTATACGATATAACTTAAAATATCATTTCATTATGTTTCACATTCTAATAAACGGAAGTTAGGTTGACCAAATACGTTTATTCCTATTTCTCTCTCTCTCTCTCTCTCTCTCTCTCTCTCTCTCTCTCTCTCTCTCTCTCTCTCTCTCTCTCTCTCTCTCTCCCTCCCTCCCTCCCTCCCTCCCTCCCTCCCTCCCTCCCTCCCCCCCTTATATTAAAAATAAGAGACGACCTAATATTCTTAACTTCGCTCAATTTAGGCTAACTCTTCTTATAGAATAATTTAAATTATTTTTATTTTTAGACTTAAGTATGTTAATTGTAATTGATTTTGTAAAGACGATGTGTAAATTAATTGTGTAGGCTATGGGTTAAGTGGAAGAGAGGACCTGATGGTCCTAACTTCGCCCAGAATAAAGGCTCAAATCAATCAATCAATCAATCTCTCTCTCTCCCTCTCTCTCTCTCTCTCTCTCTCTCTCTCTCTCTCTCTCTCTCTCTCTCTCTCTCTCTCTCTCTCTCTCTCTTTCTCTCTCTCTCTCTCCCTCCCTCCCTCCCTCCCTCCCCCCCTTATATTAAAAATAAGAGACGACCTAATATTCTTAACTTCGCTCAATTTAGGCTAACTCTTCTTATAGATTCAAAAATTAGAGAAACCCATCCCCTATTCACGTGCTTTTATGCGTTTCGTTTTATAAAATCGTGAACTTCGTTCGATGGCAAATATCGTTGGTAAAGCTCTGTCGCATATGTGAATTGGTCAATATAAAATAATTTTGAGCAATATTTTAACGTTAGCACAATACGTCCTTGTGAAGTGGATTTTTTTTTTTTTTTAATTAGGACAACAGTAAATGTAACGAAATATAATATTCATCTATTCAATACATATTCTTAGAAGTCCATTGTATGAATATTCAATTCATTTTATAACAGGCTCACTATCGAGATTGTGATTCCGGAGGCCTCGAAAACAAGTTACTCTATCGTTGACCGACGAAGGCGAAGAACGAAATGAGAATCGTTCTCCGAGAGAGCCTCTCTCGGCATTCAAGTTCAGCACAGCAAGCTAGATGGCTAATTTTTCACTCTGGCCTTTATGTCTGTTTTAACTAGTGTTCTAAATTTTACAATGATAGAATAGAATTCAGTGAGAAGTGGCGATCAGGTGTACCTGGGGATTTCAACATTACTTGAACAGCCGGTACTTGTTTTGGGGATATCTGCACAGAAGGCGCAATGTATCTCAAACAAGGGTTAACTGTGTATCTAATGATAATTATTAGAACTTGTTTATAAGTTTCCTAATTATTAATCATCGAACCTAAATCATCAAGTCTCGTTTCCCGGATCTTGGTTGGTTAGACATTGTTATTCCGGTCATTCATTAAATAAACAATGTTGAGTGATTCACGGATCATCGCTAAACCTTCCATGCAAACGGCCTAATGGAGTTAGCTCTTGGGCTACATAAATAAATAAGTGTCTAATTCGTTTCAGTTGGTAGCAGAAATCGGTTACTCATCTCTTTTATTCCTCATCTGCCAACTAGCCGCTGTAGTTCTTAAAATGAACTCTTGTTTTTAAACGAACCGTGTTCTTGCATTTGCTTTCATGTCTATACCACCGTGATCCTGTATATTTCGGTTTGAACTCATAAAAAAAATCGGCTTTTAAATTAATTATTCTTTCCCTGATTCATGATTAAATTTAGATTTCGCATAATCAATTTATTTGTAATAACCAGTTTATTTATAGAACTTTAGTTACCTAATTTGACAAGATCTTTTTCGTTGTCCTATTCCAGAATTTTTTTAAGTCTACCACATTTGGGGATATCTGAGAATGGATTGGTCAAAATAGTATTTGAATTAGGGCATTTTGATAATCATCATCCAGATAAGTTAATTATTCAATTTATTTCTCAACCTAGGTATTTTTAAGCCAAGGCTCTCCATCTCTAATCGTATTTCAACCATAGTTTATTATAGTTTTTTTTTTAAGCTCAGCGGAGGTGTAAGTGTAGTCATTTCTGTAGAGCCTTTTGTGAAATAATTTTCTGATGTCAATCGGGACTATTTAATTCACTTGTCCCGCTTAACTACCGAATCCTATTGTGATGGGTGTGTTTTTTATAAGTGTTGGGTGGCTTGGATAATTATTACCACCAAAATCTTAAGCTATTACATATCAAAATTGCTTTTCATCGCATATCCGGAGCGATGAAAAGCAACTATTGTCAGTTAAAATGAAATACGTCAACAAAAGTGAGATTAACGAAGTTGGGAAGGGCGGAAAAATGTACTCATTTTAATTATAACAATTCTAGCTGAGATAAATACGATTTTAAAATGTTTAACTATTCTCAGAATAAAATTCTACATTAAGATAAATTATCACAATACCTTTCGTCGGCTTATGTATTCATTATTTTTTCATTCAACAATGTATTACGACATAATGATCTGTGTGTTAAGCAAGACTATGATATTATTATCCTATTTATTCGAAGGTTAACGCATATGGAAAATTTATTTTATTTAAGTTACCTTATATCCCCTTGACATCTCATCATTCAACAAATATGATGGAAATTAATTCTTTCGAGTGTTTTTAGGCCACGTAAGAGTAACAGTTTTCGATATCGCATCTGAGGAATAATGACTTAGATCGTTTTGTTAATGACGGAAAATATGTATTGCTCATGCTTGTTCAAAAATTATGTCTTTTTGGGTACCATTACTTAATTTAATTATAAATAACTTAACATATCCTCTCCCCTATGATATTATTTCCATATTACAACGTGCCCTCCAGCCAAGGTGGAGTAAGGAGAAAACTTTCTTAAATCATGAATTCATAATTTATCATATTTTACGCGAATTGAGTTTATATCGACTTACTCCAGACCTGTACGGCTATGGTTAAGACACGAGGAGTTCAGGTAAAGAGTTCGAGAGCCAACCATTTTGGAATGAGTAGGTAAAAAAAAATCTTTAGAAATTCTATTTTTATTATTTTAGTTATTATTTAAAGATATTTAAAAAAATCTTCTCTTTTTTCCTACATGTCAAAACGACATTTTCTGTAAATAACTTATTGTTACATACTTTACGTAAAAAAGGGAAAAATACAGGTTTCAAGAAACAACTTGTCATATTCAAACGGAGGCAGAATATTTGTAAATCAGTAAAATCTATATCTATCATATTTTTTTAATGTGGAGGTTAACGACTCACACCAATAACGCTAAATGTCAATAGACTGACCCTAAGCATATTAAGATTTCCACTCTTTCTATTTCAGTTCTCATAATAATGTTATATCTCGCAGGATCTATATTCCCCTACCGTGCGGGTTATAATTAACTTGTCACATAACTGTTTTTTGGTTCCATTAGGTAATTAAATAGCTTCCGTTCTAACTTAATTTGTTAGTTGCTTACGTTGCGGAAAATCATTTATCAGAATTTATTTTTTCACTATTAAATAGCAAACAAATAATTAATGGTAACTAAAGGTTCAGGGTTCTGATCTCAGTAGGTTGTTGATTAATTCCCTTTCGTCTAGTCGCCACCTCTTCGAAAATTTCATTTTGAGAGTTCTGGTAGAACAGACGATGCCACATACACACACACACACACACACACACACACACACACACACACACACACACTGCATTAACTTTATAATACACCACTCTACAAAATCAAGTACTAACAAAATATAATATTAATCGCCATCTTCTAAAAAATTTAATATAGGTCTAATATTAGTACTAAAATAAAAATATAATTTACTATATTACAGGTTATTTTTTTTAAATTTTTCACTGGTATTTCAGTGGGGGATAAATTTGTATATAAATTATCCTTTTCAACTTTTTATATAAAATCCACAATACTTATGTATTTATTAAACGTTTATATATTTATATAAGACCTAGGCTTTCAACACTTCTGCAATAAACTTGCTCTAAGATGAAATATTTTTTGTTCTATTTATTTATTTATTTTTTTACTGAAATTTAGTTCTAAATTATGGCATTCAAGCTTTAATTTCGATTTTGTTCCATTACTTCATGAATTTTGTTCATAAATCCTACTTCTATTTTAGTTGCAATTTAGTACATTACAGTAGTTTGGGTTGTACAAAAGTATGTTTTGAAGTTTGTGGCAATGTTACAGGAAACAGAGTATGTTGGTAATAAAAACGAAACACTGAAAATCCAATATGAAATGAGCCTATTCTGGCCCATATTTCTATTGACTTTACATTGAGTACAAAGTACCTGGCAGCTGGATCTGACAGTATGACAACCTAAAGAAAACAAACACCAAACATTTTCTATCAGTGGCGAATCTTTCACATACAATGAATGGATCATCTTACACTGTAAAAAAAAAAAATAAAATAAAAAAATTTTTCCAATGATATGGTATACATTCCTATAGATATTAAATAATAAGGTAAGGCAACGGATAGAGAGTATCAACCGTTTAGTAAGACCCCTCGAGCCGTCGTGAAGAACAACGAAAACATACTCTAATATCTACTTTTGAACGTAATGATGAGTTATAGACTAAAGCTACATTTAATTATAACTACAATCATTATTACAGGTAATTATTTCATTCAACACTCTGAACAACTTTTCAATCACACACCGCCAAGAATATCTTGTGTAATTGTCATTTTTCTTTATAAACATTATTAAAATCTTTTAAATTTACAATCAGTATTAAACCTACTTATTTCTTTCAACTCTCTGAAATTTTTTAATAGATATTAATCCCAACACGCCTACAATATCATCTATCGTATCAGGCATTTTCTACATAAACATAGTTAAAATCTTTTAAACTCACAATCATTGTTACACTTAAATATTTCTTTCAACTCTCTGAACAACTTTTCAATAGATATTATTTACACGCCAACCAGAATATCTTGTCTAGTAGTCATTTTCTTCAGAAAACTAATTAAAATCTTTTAAACTTGCAATCACTATTAGACTTACTTATTTCTTTGAACTTTCTGAATATCTTTTTAACAGATATTAATCCCAAACCTCCTACAATATCTATAGTATTAGTCATATTGTTCATAAGAATAACTAACAGCTTTTAAACTTACAATCACTATTACACTTACATATTTCTTTCCACTCTGTTAGCACTTTACAGTAGATATTAGTATCCCACTGACTAGAATATCTTGTGTAAATATCTACCGTAATTGTCACTTTTCTTAAGAGTAATTAAAATATTTAAAACTTACAATCACTATTACACATACATTTTTCTTTCAACTCTCTGAACAACTTTTCAATAGTTATTATTTCCACACCAAATAGAATATCGTGTGTAATATTCATGTTTTTCGTAATCATAATTAAAATCTATTAAACTTACAATCACTTTTAAAGACACTTTTATTTTTCAATTCTCTGAACAACTATTAAATAGATATTAATAATACACAACCTAGAATATCTTGTGTACTTGTCACTTTCTTCATAAACACAATTAAAATACTTTAAACTTACAATCACTATTACACTTACCTATTTCTTTCAACTCTTTGTACAACATTTCAAAATATATTTATCCCACACTGCCTTGAATACCATATAATTGTCACTTTCTTAATAACATATTTAAAACCTTATATTATTTCAACTCTCTGAATGACTTTTCTATAGACACTCATCCCTAGAACATCACACCTAGAATATCATGTGTAATTGTCAGTTTCTTCATAAATATAATTAAAATTATTTAACCTTAAAATCACTATTACACTTGCTTATTTCTTTCAACTTTTTGATTCACTTTTTAAATAGTTATAATAATCCCACACCCCCTAGAATATCTTGTGTAATTTTTACTTTCTTTTTAAATATAATTATAATCTTTAATTTTAATTTAATTAAACTTAAAATCACTATTATATGTACTTATTTCTTTCAACTCTGTAAACAACTTTTCAATATATATTATATTGATCCTAAACTGAGTAGAAAATTGTGTAGTTGTCATATTATTCAGTAATATTACTATATAATCTATTACAACCTTTTAAATAAACTTAAAATAATTCTTACGGTTACTTATTTCTTTCAAATCGTTGCACAACGTTTTAAAAGATCTTAATTTTGCACTGCCTCAAAGATATTGTGTAATTGACATTTTTCACTAATATAATTACATTATTTAATATTCATTTATTTAATCTTATTATTATTATTCCACTTTATATTATGTCTTTCAACCCTCTGAAGAACGTTTCAATAGATATCAGTAGTGCAGTCAATTTGTACTACTCATTCAACATGAACGAGTAGCTCAATCAACTAATCGAACGTTTTGAAGTCACTTTATTGCTCAATAATTGATACCTGTTCAGACTGGTAGAAGAATGTCTAGTTCCGTGTTATGAGAAACCATGTGATCATTCATATGCCCTATTTTGAAATAGAGTAAATCTCATTAAAAATGTGATTGTGGAAAGAAATGCTATGTAACTGTGTGGAATGTTTCTTTCTAAATAATATAAAGGACAATAATTATATTACTCTACTTCATTATCAATAGGATGTTAATGACCATACATTTTTATTAAATTACTATTTTTCCCGATCTCTTATCTTCCTCCGGAAGAAAATTCAGATTTATATAAGATGATGGAAAGTTATAACATGGGATCACCTCGATTACAGAACTTTTTTATGAAAACGAATAAAATACAAATGTTTTGGGATGTTTTTAATAAAAATATTATTAATTAAAACTGAACAAATAATATAAAAATTTTAAAAACCACTTAAGCTTAGACATTTTTAACGTTCGCGATGTCAATTTTAATAATATTTTATGCCATAATCCCCTCAAAATCTTTTCCAACGAGATATTGTGTTATTTGTAATAAAAATATTACTAAATAAAACTTTACAAGACATATAAAGACCAAAACCATTTGAACCTAGAAATTTCTAACGTTTGCAATCTAAATTTAAATAACTCCGATATTAAAGTGAACATTATTACAGTAGTAATAGGAAAGTGTTCGAAAATACAATATGATGTGTCTCATCAAAATTTGGTAAGGACACGGTCAACGGTAACACCCTAAATAACTTCTTAATATAACTAAAGTGAGATTTTCCGTCATTATTCTAGTTTAGAAAATAAACCATTAATTTTCAATACATTATTCATAAAACAAAACAAAATTAGTTAATATACGCCTAAAAGTCAATTGAGCCCCTATTTAAATACCTGGTAAAATTGTGGATGATAATTTTCCTAAATTTGTAACAAGGAAACCTTAACGACCAGCAAAAGTGTTTACACTTCCTGGTAAATCAGCAGCATTCGAAGTTATTCCTAAAAGAAAAGCTAGGTTACCAACCTCTCATTATAAATTAATCCTTCCATCACTTACTCCTTCACGTGAACATGATACTGAACGCTAATTATAACAAAGAAACACTTCCTACTTCCTCGAAACTCACAATACTACCTCGTGGTATAATTCGGAAAAACATAATGCAATCCTATACTCCAACACTTAACAGAGAAATGTATCCCCTCCTAAATTAGAAGAGAGCACCCTGATTCGGAAAACAATGTAATGAAATTCGGAGGTCCATTTAATAGTGAAAACAATAATTCTACTCATAAACATGGACAGCAGTTAAATACGTCTAGATCAACAAAACGTTTAGATCGTCTATGGGACAAAACATTCATAATTATGAAACAATGCCTTTTGAATAACTAGAGCAAGTTTGGAAATTATTATAGTCGAGAAAAAAGATCATTGGTATATATTAGACGGTTAGCTATAACGTATAGAATATGGTGATATAAAAGCGCGAAACGAACTCGCAAATAAAATTTTCAGTAAATTGAAATAGTGATATTGTAAAGATTGTAACATCGCTATAAAAACTAAAATGTACACTTAAATTCTGAATCACATTAAAAAAATGGGATACAATCCCACGATTAGAACAGGTTATTTCCCAATAGGGAGATTTCTAAACAATTACATTGAACAATCTAAATAATAACGAGGATAAAGATTCATTTTTCGATTCGTTATGAGAACACGTACACAAACACATAGAAACATTAAATCAAGATAAACAATCGCATAAAGCACAAATGATGTTGGAGTGTGACTACAAAAGACAAAAACTCGATGAGCAAGAACAGTTTTGTAGTATGGCTTTCAATACAAAAACATTGTAAATATTCAATTGAAACTATATCAACGAATGTATAACAAATAATTTCTTAGATTTTAAAAATAAAGAAACGCAACATCAACCATCTCTAGGATTCAACTGGACATTGCATAAAGCGAGAGTTTGATTTTGAAACTATTTTCATATTGGGGAACTTCGTTTATTGAATTACAAAAGTAAATCAAATTAAAAAATGGGTGTATCAACATACAAAATACAGAAGATAATTACTTCTCTATTTGTTATGATATAAACACTCCAGTCAAAAATGCAAAACGAGTGACTAAGTATAAACGTAATATAGAGGATATCTTTCTAGGTTTCTAATATCCTATGAAGTTACGTGATATTGGAGCACTTGAGAAAATCGTTTGAAAGATATGGTACCCAACAATGGCAATCAATGTTTATGATTCCGACACATAATTTAAAATTATACTGCTACGAGTTACTGATCAATACGATGCTGAAACCCATATTGATCATATTAGATAAAAAACAATAGGCTACTAAATCATATATACAGTATATTCTAACGATACTTATTATATTATAATTTCGGAAATATTATATAAATCAAAATTATGAATTAATTAGTCATACCTTGGATTGTCTACATAAAAGGAAAGTTATTAAATGATGAAGTCCAAATATATTTTTTAACATTAGCTCTGAAATATTAAATTTATTTGAACTTATTTTTCAATTACTTTTGTTTTTTATTTTACACTATTTGCTCAGGGGTAGCTCTTTAATGAACAATTAATACAGTGAGTGAAATTTTTAACAATACAGAGATTCAGTTTCCAATTGAAGTCTATAATTAGTACAATACCAAATCCACTTTTGTTGTATTCCTATGTAAGTAATCCAGTGCTGATAGCTGAGTAAAGAACTTTCACTTCATTACTTGTTAACGATGTTCACCAAACACTACACTGTACTACGTGATTTATTAATAAAATAATTCACTTCAAATTACCACGACAATGCACTCAACACTTTGTAGATGTACCTCTTTAGTACGGCGACGAAGATTACTAATGTGTTAAATACTTTTACTTTGTAAAAACAAACACGTGTTAAAACATACGTGTTAAAACAATTATTACTTTACTATTACTAAACTGGAATTATAACTTATTATAGGAAATACCAATTTCTACATTAAGAATACTGTTGGCGTTACTTCGCCAACCCTATGCTGTGAGTTTCTCTCCAAGACTTCCCTATATAATTTTTACTTTGTCGATGCTAAAAAATACTTATTCCCTCTCTCTTAATTTACTTTAACCAATGAACGTAAGCAGCTACTTTTTGTCAGCCAATCAAATTTTAATGTTTCAAAATAATTGTGACCGTTTAGAAAACTGTTGTCCCGTTACATTTGATGAGTTTTGTGTGTGATTGTCCTTAAGTTTCTAATATTATAGTTATTTATGACTTAATTGCCTACAGTGATTCTGGGTCTAATTTAATTGTTTCTCTCTCTCTCTCTTTTTTTTTTTTAAGTTGTGAATGGTGTTCTGACTCATTTATAACATATTTCTACATATATATATATATATATATATATATATATATATATATAATTATATAAGTAGATTAGTTAGTACTCAAATATCCAAATACAAAGTAGCAGGTGATGTCTCTCACTTTTTCATCAAGAATGATAATTGAATTAAAATATATGACGGATTACACATTTCGAAAAATAATAAAAAAAAATACTGTTAGAAAAATATTAAAATTTATTTTTAAAGTGCATGAATAATAAGAATAAATTTGAGCAAACAAAAAGTACATAGACTTTGAGTGTTTATTGGAAAATATAGTTACTAGATTTAAAAACTGTAACAAAAAATTCAAACACCTTCTGGATTTGCTATACACTTGTTTCTCATGTTATTGATGAACTGTTTCAACCTATAACATATACAGCCAGAGAATAGTCTGAATTATATACTGTCCTCAAAAAATTTACTGAAGAACTCATTAAAATAATAGAACTGATTAGAAATAAATATGCAAAAATCATGAGTGAGGAATATGAAAAGATATGAGAATGTACTGTAATGCTACATTTTTGTAGGAAAGAATTTGATTATATAAAATAAAATAAAGTGAAAGTGAGAGATAATAGTTACTTGAGGTATAATATCAACAGACAGCTTCCATATAAAATCCAAGTGTTTTGTCACAATCTTTCCCGTTACGATGTGTATCTTTTTTATTAACAAATCTTTTCAAACATGGTGATGAAGCACTTAAAACAATATTAATTGCAATTACTGAAGAAACTTACATAAATAAAAAATAATGTAATGGAAGTAAAACAAAATCAAAATAATAAAGGAATGTCGACTGAGAAAGAGAAGGAAAAAACGTAATTCTCTCTCTATTTCATTGGCACATACCGTCTAGCAAATTATCCGCTCGTAACACTGGTTAATAATGTGGATATTGGTGATTTCAAACAGTTGTGTAAATTTGTTCGAAATAATAAATATATCTTGGATGATGAAAATGAATTGTTCGATCTTCTCAGAAGGAAATGTGTGTTTCCATATGATTACATTAACAGTTTATCAAAGATGGAAATCAATAGAATCCTTTAGTGAGATGATTTGTATAACGAATTGAATGATGAGCATTTGAGTCAGGTTGATTATGAACATTCTTTGAAAGTTTGGAGCAAACTTAATGTGAAAACGATAGGAGGTTACTCGGATTTGTACAACGTTATCGATGATGTCTTTGAAAAATTTAGAAATGTTTCTCTACATACATAGAAACTTAGTCCAACGTACTATCTCACAACTCCAGGACTGGCTTGGGACGCCATATTGAAACTAACCGAAATGGAATTTCAGCTACTCACAAACTAAGATATGTATGTGATGATAGAAAAATGAATTCGAGGTGGAATATCGCATTGTGTTAAACGATACTACGAGGCTAGTAACAAATATGTTGAAGGATATAATCCTAGGAATATTCGACGTATATAGATTCCATCAACTTATATGTAGTATCTTTATGGGAAGATCATCCCCATAAAGGATTCAAATGAGTTATCCTCAAGAAAAAAATTGTAAAATTTTGAACAATAAAATTCTCAGTTACGATTGTAAAACAAACACGGAATATATATGTTTTAATTGACCCGGAATATCCACCAAAGTGACACGATGAACAAAATAATCTTCCGCTTGCACCAGAACATTACAATAAAAAAACTGTCCACAATATTGATGGATAAAAAAGATTACGTGGTCCATATCAAGAATCTACAGTTTTATTTATATCGTGGAATGGTGCTGAGCTATATAAAAAAGATGTAATTAATTCGTGGAAAAAACGATTCATGAAACAGTATAGAGGAAAAACTAAACAGAAAAAAAACTTAACAAAATATTTTCTACAAACTGATGAACAAAACTCTGTAGTATGGCAAATTGATGGAAAACATGATATTGAGAAAAGACATACAACTTTGAAACGAGAATCGAGCCGTGAAATAAGCGAAAAATCCTAGGTTCAACAAAGTCACTATGCTTAATGAAGATTTCTTAGCTTGTCGTATTGAGAAAACTCTTATTAAATTTAATAAACCGATTTATGTAGGATTTATATATAGTCTTGTATTTGTACAAACATTTCACGAACGATTTTTATTATAACAAACTGAAAGAATATATCAAAACCTAACTCTTTGCTACATTGACACAGATTCGTTCTTCCTACAAATATCGGTAGATCTTGTGCAATTGCCATTTTTTTTTCACTAACATAACTACAATCGTTCATTTTCGTTTAAGTAAACTTACAATCACTATTACACTTGCTTTTTTTCAACTCTCTGATCAACTTCTCAATAGCTATTAATCCCACACCGCCTCGAAGATCTTGTATAATGTTCACTTTCTTCATAAACATAATTACATTAATTCGAATTCATTTAATTAAACTTAAATCACTTATTTATGTATAATAAAAATTGTCATTGATTTTTAGGTAGTCATTTACGAAAGAAATTATTAGAATGGAACCTAACCAATCATCCTAGCATTTGATAAGCGGTATGATGCCTCCTCATAAAATTTAACAAATTGTAATTTTACAAATTAACGCCATGCAGTTCATTAGTCTATGAAATAACTACTTAAAGTATAGAAAACACACGTTTTATACATTCTAAATGATCCAATCAGTTGTTTTTGGTAATACTTAGTTATTGTAAGAAATAACATATTATATACATTAATATTATATATATATATATATACACATTATTATTATTATTAATTTAAAATACTTATTTCAATTGTGTTTGTATATATTTACAGAGGGAATAAATAATAAGTACTTATATGTTTTAGGTTGGGAATATTCTCATAATCTTAGCTGTAGTCACCACACGTCGCCTTCGTACAGTAACAAACTGTTTTGTCATGTCTTTAGCTGTTGCCGATTGGTTGGTCGGTATATTTGTAATGCCAATAGCAGTGGCAGTGCATATTGAAAAAGGTGAGTATTTTAAACTCAATTCTGTTTATTTATTATTATTATTTATATTTTATTTAACAATATAAAACACTGAAACCCCCACAAGTAACTAAAACTCGTATTTTAAAAGAAATACATCAAATTAAAGAAATTGCTGTATTCAATGGTTTTGAACCTAAACTTGTTGACAACATATTAAGGAAACAGAGATTAAAGAATGACAGAATAAATTCTAAGACTCTCCAACCGGTTAAAAGTAAAGTCAGATATTGTAGTTTACCCTTTCTTTCTACCCTCACCAAAGGTTTGGGTTCCATTTTTAATAATCAAGATAACTTATAAAAGTCATAAAAATCTTAAAAATGTATTAGACCAAACTTCTGGTAGGGGTTTCGGTGTTTTATATTGTTCACATTCACCACAGTGCTCATTGAACATCTATATTTTATTTATTTGTTTGTTTTGTTTTTTGTGTTACTATTCTGAATTTAAATATGATTGATGCAAGTATTAATTTTCTATTCTAAATTTAATTTCAACACAATGTATATTTGTAATATGAGTAAAGTTAACAGAATATATTAATTTTTCTCCAAGTGTAATTCCGTTATCATTATTGGCCTTTAAATGAATCCTGAGTTGTTTTCGTAATAAAATTGCATCAACACAATTAAAAAAAAAAAAAAAAAAAAAAGTAGAATATACGGTAATATTTAAATTAGTTAACCAAAGGTCACTTTTAAATAATATGTTGTGTGAGATATATGTTCGCGTATGAGTGTTTTTAGTTAATTTATGTTATACAATTAATAATTGTGACGATACAACATTGTGCATAATATCAAGTTTTATACTCTGACGACGCTGTCACATTTATGCAGCGAAACATGTAAGAAAAGCTGGGAACTGCATGGAAAGACTTAAGTAAAATTATATATATATATGACCATTAGTATATATTAATATTATAATATATATTATATAATATTATATTATATTATTAGTATATATATATATATATATATATATATATATATTATAACGAAATCAATAAGCTTTCCAGTAATGGTCTATATATATATGTAGATACAGTGTCATTATTTGTATTAATATACTCTCTTTTAGGACAGTGGATTAGTAAATAGTACCTTAAATTCATTTTTTATTATAAAAGATGTATTGTTGTTTTATTTATATAAATACAATATATCTTTTTCGTTCCTTCTATGTAGTTACAATAAGATCAGGAAGAATATGTATGTTAAATTAACATATTTATCCTAATATTACTACTTGATGAATACCATACAACTCGAATTATTTTAATTAGTACTGTGTACTATAAACTGAAGTTTTCTGTTCCTTAAACTACCAAACTTGTTGATGACATTTATAACGATGATAGCAATATCTCGAAGAACAAGTAGTAATTTGGGGGTAGCACCCTGCACCTCATCTATATCCGCTTCCGAGTAATAAAAGTGTGGAGATAAACCCTGAAACCAAGACTCAGTAGTCACAATGAGGACATTCTACATCTTCGGAAGCAGGTCCGCAGCAACGTCAAAGACTGTATGTTTTTAGCCCGAGAAGTGGTTAATACATTTTGTAGTGCTCTTGCACAAAGTCTGTGCAAACCTGTGAGCGGCAACATCATGAGAAACTAACTATCCCGTTACTTGTAACTGAATTTTAGCGTTTATTGACCAAATACAGTATTCCTGTGGTACGTCATACATGGCTTCTTAAATATTTGTCTGTTTTTGAAGCCAAAAATCCGAAAAATGATTAGTTTTCTCGAATAATGTCTACGCTCTCTCCCACAAAGGTTAACTGAAGTTCTCTTTGGACGAGAATAATTTCACGCATGGGCATAAGAGTGATATATTGATGAACTTCTCTAATAGCTACTATTGAAAAATATGTTTTCAATACATTTTTTATACTATTACAAACAAGACAAAAAATCAGCGATTACCTTAATATGTTCGTCTTCAGCAAAAATTTTTTCAGAGGTTGCATGTGGTATAAATGGGTTGTAGAGGTAATGTAAGGACAGATTATTTTAATACCCCAGTCATCAAGGAAAATTTAAAAAATATATAAAATACAGAAAACGGGAATAGAGTGTATTCTCTTACTAATAACATACTAATTTGTATCCCCTCTATCAACTCTACTTTCGTCATCATCTTGCTTCCTTATTAACTCCATTAGTAATCACTTTAGAGTAAAACATGTTATTATTTAAAAAATAATTGTTGTTAATACCTTTAAAAAAATGTATTTTATAGTTTTGTAACACCATTTAAAGTTTCCAAATTAGAGTGTGGGTATATTTTCATAAGTGTGTATCATTTCAATCCTCTCAAAATTACATGCCAAAATACTGAATACAGCATACAAAATGATAGCGAATTGAAGGCGAAAATTTTGAAGTCACGAATCTATTTTTTATAGACGCCATTTAATACATCGTACAGTACATCACAACTAAAATTAAACAGTGACCGGTCCTACGAGTTCTACGGTTATTTTAAGCTAACGTGTATGATTTAATGAATAATAATTTGTTTATATAAGCTGTATGAGTAGTATAGTGAATGGGGGAGTTCTAACACAGCGTTTCGCTCGTCCCTCATCCCTTTGTACTTTTCTACCCAATCCTATGCCGGTTCTGGTGCAGTCGTTTATACTCGTTTACGATTGCTTGCTATCCATCTTTTAATATAGACCTGGACTCTCTTCAGAACGAGAAGAACTTAGCTTAGAAGAAGAATCGTAGGCATTCTCTATCTCCTTACGTATACCTAAAATAGCTTCAGGGTGAGTAGTAGTATTCTGAACGCTTGATCTCTCCATCTCCTTATGTAGAGCTGGATTACATGGTTATGAATACAACAGTTTTTGTTTCTTAAACATCTTTAATGATATTAAAAACAATGGAATTATATTTTATCGTTATCCTTTATCTCGCCCTTACGGGAGTCTATCTCTATATAAGGAGATGGAAAGTTTAAGAGAACTCAGTTCTATATATAGAGCGATGGAGAGTTCAAACGATTATTCTAAGCCAAAAATAGTTTTTTTTTTAAACTAACAGGCAACAGGAAGAGAGTCAACATACTACTTATCTTCCTCGTTCTTCTTGTCCTGAATTAATCCAATATAAGAGGAACGTATGGAACATTCATACGATTCATCTAACCGATCGATTTGGAAAGATTTTGTGATGCATGCAATAGAAATATATCCAATACAAATTGGGCGAGACATGTGAAAAAGGAAAATCATGTAAGTTTAGTTAGTTTAGTTACTTCTAACGTTTCTCAAAGTGAACGTAATTTGAATGATATCGAGCCAATCCTACCACCACTTACTTAGTCCAACCGCATCACTTCTACCTCAAACACCTAAACATGTTATCGAACCAATCCGAAATCGTTACGAATCAAGGAAACTCGATAAAATTCTCAACTACAACATTGAAAAAGGAAATCTATTCCCCCTTACAACTAAATGTGATATAGATTCAGCCAGTAAATGGCACGAATTAAGAAAAACATAATACAAATCCTAGCTCGATATCGAACAGGGGAAACACGACTCGGATACAACGATGAGTTGAAAAGAATATAAAATTAAGATATAAAAAAGAGATTATATAATTAAAAAACTAAAAAACGAAACCCAAGAACTTAAACACGCATTTAAAAAGGAAGAACAGAGAAAGATACATCCTCCTTCGATCAGAAAAGAGTTAATAGCATACATAATTTTACGACTTATATCTCTAGACAAACATCCAGAATTTATTAAACTCTAAAAAGGAAGATTTTTCTGCATATAATTTGGTAAAACTGAAGGAAATTGCTAGTAGCCTACATTCACTAGATTGGAATTTTGTTTACAGAAATGAGTTATTTACTCCTATTGAACACGTATACAAACATATAGAAACTTCAATCGAGAGAAACGGTCTTGCAAAGTTCAAATGATGTTGGAATGCAATTACAGGAGACAGAGAATAGACGAAAAGGAATAGTTTTGTGGTGACTTTCAATACAAAAGCTTCGTAACTATACAAAGCAAACGACATCTTGAATTTAAAGCTAACAATTTCTTATATTTGAAAAATGAAAAACCCCAATATCAACCATCTCAAGGATAAGGTTGGTCATTACATACATGTAGACCATTGATATTAAAATTGAATATATATGATTCAATATAGGAAAGTTCATATATAAATTTACTGAATAAAAGAAAATTTAATAAAGCGTGCATAAATATTAAAAATCTCAGATAATCTTTGTTTCGTTTACTCGGTTTGCTCCGCCATAAATACTCCAGCCAACGATCCGGTACGGGTTACCATGTATACAAAGAATGTGGAGGAGAGTATCTTTCAAGGGTTCAAGTATCCTATGACGTTGGGCGTTATTGGGGCATTTGAGAAAAAATCGTTTAAGAAAAAATATGATGGTTACCTTTCAATGTCAACTAATGTTTACGATTACGATACGAAATTTAAAATTAGACCTGTGAGAGCATCAAAACAATACGAAGCTGAAAATCATATCGATCTAATATACGTGAAAGCTGAATTATGATATATATATATAGCAAACTATATTATGTATATATATATATATATATATATATATATATATATAATTTAAGCAGACTAGTCCGTTCGCAAATACCAAACATAATACAGAAACATACATCTGCAGACGATGTCTCTCACATTACGATAAAGGATAATAACTGAATGAACATGTGAAGGACTGTAAACTACAAAAAGCAATAAAGCCAATAATCCTTTTAAAAAGTAAAACCGATATTAAGTTTCCCAATTTCGAACACCCACACGAAATATATATATATATTTCAAATGTATGCAAATAAATACATTCGATAGCAAAAGCAAGAAAACAACAAGGACAAAAATTCACCCGCCATATGCATTTCACACGCCTTATCTTCCGTACTCATATAGAGTAGAATATTTTTTTAGTATATAGCAGAAATTGATCGTATTAGCTTTACAAGTACTTGTACTAATTTTTCAGTTCTGACTTTAGTGTCACTCTATATGTTATGGGCTTAAACCGATTCTTGTTTTCACGAGACACATGATATATTACTACTATATATCAATCAGAACTGAAAAATTGGTACAGTACTTGTAAAGTTAATAGGATCAAGTGCTGCTAAATACGAACAAAAAAAAAATCCAACTGCATATGAGTACGGAAGAATAGAAATATATGAGAATACGCTGCAGTGTTACATTTGTGTTGGAGAATTCTATATATATAATGGTGTTGAAAAAAGTAAACAAAGCCATTAGATTCCTGCAAAAGCCGTTATGAAACAGTACATAGATTTGAATACGCAGAAACGGGCTGAAACAGGCATGTGTTTGCGAGAAAAATTTTTACACTGATGAGAAATTCCTTTTTTGGTAAATCTATGGAAAACGTAAGACTGAGAAATAATATCAAACTCTGTAACGAGAGGAGCGCACTGAAGTATGCAAAAATTTTCTGTTTAAGAAATTCACAATGTTCTATGAAGATTTCTTAGCTTGTCATATAGAGAAAACAAATAATAAATTCGTTAAAATCATCTATATAAGATTTACACTTTTGGATCTGTCCTAACAACCATCAACGATTTATACTATAACAAACTGAAAGAATATGATTGTAACATCAGGCTTTGTTATATGGACATTGATTCATTCTCTCTACAACCGTCTATACACCCCACAGTGATTATGAAAAATAATATGGACGAGTATGTATACGAACAAATTTTCTAAAGACAATGTTACAGCAAAAAGAATACCAAGGTTATTAGGAAATTTAAAGATAAGCCTAATGGATAGCCGGCGCACGATTTCTGCGGTTTACGCTCAAAATTATACTGTTACGCGTACACAAATAAATAGAGGTTTTGTGAAACTTAAAGGTGTTAAACGTAATGTTGTAAAAAAAAATTTTCGATCTAGAGAAATTAAAAAGTGTCTGTTTGAAGGGATTATTGAGTACCGAACCCAACATTTAATCAGAGGCAGTGAACCTAAAATATATTCAATCATACAGAAAAAACTCGCACTCAACTCAAACAATGATAAAATTAAATTCTGGATAATAAATATGTAAAGTAGTTCTCATAATTATGTAAATGTTGATTTTATAAATGTTTATTATAAAAATTATGTTATAATAAAAGAGCGAAAGAACGAGGTCGAGAGAAACGAAGACTAGATAAAGAACGAGACAAACGGAGACGAGAAAAAGAATGTCGAGAAGAGGGATAAGTAGAAAAAGGATGACGAAAAATGATGACCGCGAAACAGAACGAGGACGAGTACAAACGACTGTGCTAGAACCAGCATAGCTTAGGTTAGAACTAGAAAAATAATAGGGGAGATGGACGAGAATTTGCTGCTCCAGAACCCACATTCTCTATACTACTATGTATGATTTCACAGGGTATTTTAATGTAGCTAACGTGTATGCTTCAATATAAATTATTTTGTATATAAGATGTATGTGTGATGTCTACGGGTATTTTAACTGTAGTTAACTTGTCTGATTCAATATAAATTATTTTGTATATAAGATGTATGTGTGATGTCTACGGGTATTTTAACTGTAGCTAACGTGTGGATGATTCAATATAAATTATTTTGTATATAAGATGTATCTGTGATTTCTACGGGTATTTTAACTGTAGTTAACTTGTATGATTCAATATAAATTATTTTGTAGGTAAGATGTATGTATGAATTCTACTAATATTTTAAGTATAACTAAGTTATGATTTAATATACAGTGTGAGTCAAAAGTATGGATACACCCTGTTAAATTTTAAATGGATAAAGATAGAAAAATGAAACTCAGAACACCATTCTGGGAAATAAAAGTGAACTTTTTAGTCACTATTACAACTTTGCCCATTTCCCCAAAATGGGATTTTTGGGGGGCAGCTCAAAATTTTTAAATGTAAAGATCCATTAAGTGACACCTCATTTTAAAGTCCTTAATTAAAGAAGAAGGACAGTGGAAACCAGAGCTTTCTATCTCAACCCAGTACAAAATGGCAGTTCATTGGTTGTCTATTGGGGTTATTTACCACCTGAATGTGGATGTTCATATTTTGCCTCAATGAAGTTTTACTTAATTTCAATGAGCTGCCATTTCGTACTGGGTTGAGATAGAAAGCTCTGGTTTCCACTGTTCTTCTTCTTTAATCAAGGACTTTAAAATGAGGTTTCACTTAATGGGTCTTTACATTTAAAAATTTTGAGCTGCCCCCCAAAAATCCCATTTTGGGGAAATGGGCAAAGTTGTAATAGTGACTAAAAAGTTCACTTTTATTTCCTAGAAAGGTGTTCTGAGTTTCATTTTTCTATCTTTATCCATTTAAAATTTAACAGGGTGTATCCATACTTTTGACTCACACTGTATAATTAATTTGTAGATAATATGTAGACGTAATTTATTATTATATACTTTCAGGTTTTTATTATAATTTATCATTTATTTTATTTTTTGTCACATCAATACCTACAACATTATCACCTACTCTATGATCGTCTCAGACAAATGTGAAATACATTTTATGTATTGAAATGTACTGAGATTTCTAAAGTTATTATTAATTGTGCCATATTTATTCCAGTTAAGAAATAAATTTATCCAAGATAGGCAGGAAAGCAGGACCGATAGAGGGGGTACAAAATTAATACCATTTTTAAAGACCTATTTCATCTTTTTCCAATTTTGTCCTTTTTGACATTTTATCCTCTATTTTTGATTAAACCATAAAACTTCATGATATATTATATGTTATCGTGACTTAAAATGTATTTGACCTTCTTTGGATTGAATGATTATAATACAATAATAATTACAACTTGTAATATAAATAATTTAAAATTCTACTAGGAAACAATATTGCTCCTACCTCAAAACAAGCTTGAGATAGTGAACAGAAATGTCTCTTGTTTAATTCATGTGTAGAACGATATATGAAAAAGTAATAACAAATAAAGGAAGAAAGCAAAATAAATTAAATAAATTATCACAGTAGAGACATTCAACATCTCTGAGGTAAATAGACTGTTGACTCTCCTGGGCTCGTGAATCACTAGTACACACCAAAAGATAAAAACATGACGTAATAATAAATCCTGGAAGTCCTTTATAGTCTTCATGATACCGTGTGAGGTGTAAGAGACCGCGGGATCAACCCCGCATTCGTTGCCGCGAATTTAGTGGTTCTTGCTCAAACACCTGTTCCTGTGGTACTCCTGAAAGAAATCCTGTTTTCACAACAGATGAAAACCCGACAAGCACTGAGTTCACTCCCTAACAAGCTAACCGAAGAAATTATTACTATAACCAGCGTCATTAAACACATGATTTTAATCAATTACCAGGTACACCTGGGGTGACTATAACTTGAACGAAACAAGTGGCAGTTCAAATAGCCGACATATCCTAGTTCCATTTTGGATTTTATTCCTATAAAAATAACGTTAAATATAATTAAACTACTTTCTTAATATTCGTATTATTTTATCAATGAATCTTATAGGGTATCAGTCATTTACTTTTTTTTGAAATTCATAGAACTTGGACAGTAACCTTAGAAAATTATTTATTCCTATCTTTGAAATAATTGCTAATATAACAGATAACCACTTCTGAAAAATTATATGATATTCAGTTATCTCGTTTTCAATATCTAATCAATTTAAATTATTTTCTATATTGATCGCAATGTTGAAAAAATTAGACCATAAATATCATTTATTCACAACAGCTTCTCAGCAGCGTGTCATTTGTGTTGTGAATAGTTTTCTATTCATCCTTTTCTTCTAATCATTTTACAAAGCTTGTAGGTATATAAAGTTATACTTGGATTCGATTTTAGTTATATCTATCCTGAAGAAATATAAGGGATTTTATGTGTTAGAGATTAGTCAATAAACATTCCAAGGATTTAAAAGATCGTGGATTATACATATATATATATGCTTATTGTTGTTTCCTTTATCCTGAAGAAATATAAGGGATTTTATGTGTTAGAGATTAGTCAATAAACATTCCAAGGATTTAAAAGATCGTGGATTATACATATATATATATATATATATATATATGCTTATTGTTGTTTCCTTTATCCTGAAGAAATATAAGGGATTTTATGTGTTAGAGATTAGTCAATAAACATTCCAAGGATTTAAAAGATCGTGGATTATACATATATATATATGCTTATTGTTGTTTCCTTTATCCTGAAGAAATATAAGGGATTTTATGTGTTAGAGATTAGTCAATAAACATTCCAAGGATTTAAAAGATCGTGGATTATACATATATATATATGCTTATTGTTGTTTCCTTTATCCTGAAGAAATATAAGGGATTTTATGTGTTAGAGATTAGTCAATAAACATTCCAAGGATTTAAAAGATCGTGGATTATACATATATATATATATATATATATATATATATATATATATATATATATATATATATGCTTATTGTTGTTTCCTTTATCCTGAAGAAATATAAGGGATTTTATGTGTTAGAGATTAGTCAATAAACATTCCAAGGATTTAAAAGATCGTGGATTATATATATATATATATATATATATATAAGTTTTTTTGTAATATAATACAAGTAGCATTTGGGTACTTATATATATAGTTTTACTTGAATTCTCGAAACCTTTTCCCATCGTCCAAGAATTTAGAGAGGGTAAACTAGTTTAGGAGACCAAAATAAAATTTATCAAACTTTGCACAAACTTTCACATTAGTAGACTACATATGCACACAAACAAATGAATATACATTTCACAATAATTTGTTACTTCTCCATCTGGAATGTGCCGCATTACTAAACCGAACCTCCACTCAATAAGCTCTTTCCGCTCAATTGACATTTATTGACTTCCTAGTTTTTCATATTTAAGAAGGGTAGGGATTTTTCGCGCTTGTAAAATTGTGTATTTTTAGTTACATGCTACGCCAAAAGTATAAGTTTTAGAGTACCGACACAATAATCATATGAAAGTGTAGAATTTAAGCTCCAAGGTAGAATAATTATTTTTTTAGTTTCACCTTTTTTTTTTCATTTTAACTTTTTTACCAAATGCCTAGAGAGTTTTTGTACTAAAAATGACGTATTTAAAAATATATAAGAACTTAAAATGGTGGGGTTACGTGTATCTAATGAATAAAAAATTCGGTATACCAAATCCAGATACAGTAAGTATATTACACATTATGAGTTTTAACAAAAACTGTCAAGTGCTCTTAGTAAGAGGTAGACTAGAATATTTGACTACTTAAATAATTTAAAAGGCGTTACTATTCCTAGAAAATGACCGGATACCGACCACTTAAGTATTACAGATTAATTTTAATTGGTATCTATTATGCAGTTGGAAAAGAGTAGTTAGGTTTTTTTTAAATTTTAAATGGGCGTCTATAAAACTTCGATAGAAATTAAATTTTCCCTGAATTCAAAATTTGTCTCCTTTTCAACTTTCGCCGTGGTTTACAGCTTTGTTTTGGTAAACAATTTTTTATGAAAAAAGCGGAAAACATGGGTTTTCTTCTTCAATCGTTGGGGGGGGGGGGGTCAAGGAAAGTTTTGAAATTTCGCTTAAACACTATATAGTATTTTATAGTCTACGGTACCATAAAGTTGTATTCTAAGACATAATTAGTTGTAGAAAGTAGAAAAAAAGTTATGAATTTTAGATTTACTTGTAACTGCGCTGCAATGACGCTTATCGTCGATTCAAGACGTAAACTTTGAAAATATTTGTATCTTTTTCCTGTTTTCTACAATAATATATGATATGACACTGTATACAACTATATTATCTGATTCCCCATTCAAGTGTATTTGAACTGTAAGTTTTTTTGTAATATAATACAAGTAGCATTTGGGTACTTATTTAAAATAAAATTTAATAAATTTAAATTAATTAAATTGAAAAATAAACCTAGAAGTTAATCATATTTTTCTATATTTGTCTACAAAATATGAAATTTTTAAGCGATCACTACTGTGACTACTGTTATAATACGGGAGAAGAGCAAATGATAAATTGAAATGTTTAAAAATCATTCAACACCAATAATTTAAACTAAATTATTTATAAATGATTGCTTAATAAGACTTGAACTTTTACCACATTGTTTACATATTCATCTTTTATTTTCCTTTGTATTCTAAAATGTAAATATAATCTTTTCTTATCTTATAACTTAAAAATGTATTTGAATTAACATATAAATTTATTATATTATTCTATATCCCACAACTAACACCCACGAATTATCACAGAAAAATTAATTAAATTATTTACAATAAGACATGAAAATAATGTCACTATAATATATTATAATTTAAATGTGACTATAAATGATGAATTTCTTTCTTTTAGTAAAAAAATTAATTGGTCGTAAACTGTCGGTATCATCTAAAGTATTTTTCCAAAATATAAGGTTTTCAATTTTCTATACATTAAAAATTCAATATGAATTTTTTAAATTCATATTAAAAATTTCTAACTAGTATACATAACTAGTTAGAAATTTTTAATTACCAAATACATACCATAGTTTTTAATTGTAATTTTTAAAATTTCGTCGACTCACTAAACCCTTAAACAAAAAACTACTTTTTTTTAGATAAAAGGATTGTTTACAAAAACTGAAAAACGCTACCGGAAATAGATATAGTTACTTTTCTTAAAATTCCATGTAAAAATATAAATAAGAAGTTACAGCAGGTTGTAGTTGAATATGAAGACTCTTTTTGAAGTCATGAAAATAGTTATTTCGTTTTAAATTTCATAGACGTCCATTAAAAATCCCGAAACTTAATATTTTTTCATTTAACATCTTAAAGCTTATTATAACTAAAATTATAGTGTATAACGTTATTCGTAGTTCTTTGGATTCTTAGGCAATTTCTTGGGAGTTAGAAGTGTTCAACCAGAGTAAATTTATTATATCTAAAGTAAACCCAAAACTTATAAAAAGTAGTAATAAAAGTACACATATATCTTCTGAAAGATAAAAACCTAAAGAATAAACTTTTCTTTTATGAGACTGCAAGACTTAGCAGAGACAGTAATAGCTTCCATCTAACTACAGTATATCTAATTCCCGCGCCGACATTACAACGTTCCAACAACATTCGATTTATTGGAAATGATTTGTTTTGAATCATAATTAAATTCGGAATATAGTCATTTTACGTTTTTCATATATTCACTTTTTAAAAGATAAACAAGTTGCACACTATCAGTCGCATAAAACTCGACTTTATAATTGAAAATACCTTCATTAAAACTGACGTCAGAGCCTTCTAAAAGATATAACTTCTTTTAATTTGGACACTTTGTAAAAATTACACTTCACTTTATGTTATGCAGAAGGAAAATTTGAGAAATTGTTAAAATTTCATTCCGTAATAAATAATTAGGGTTAATGAATATTTTATGGATTTTAGGAGAATGAAATAACCTATACCTTTGAATACTTTTTGCTGTTTAAAATGCTGTAGGAATTATAATTTTCTGACAATTTACCAAAGAGATTTAATGTATATTTTACATTATTCTTATAAGACTAAAATCCAAGATGGAAACAGGGGCTTGCTTCCTTCAAGTCATAAATTCATCCCACACTTAGTAGTCAATTTTTTAATGACGGCTATAAAGGTAATTTTGGTCTTTTGCCAAATACTTCCATAGAGTAGTTTTAATTATTTTGTTTTGTTTACGTCCTTATGGTTTACATAATAAAACTGTACCAAAATATTGGTGTTATGATAACTATCCTCAAATTTTCTTTACCAGTAAAATAAAAAATAAGTCTGGAGATATTTGTCCACATATCAGACAGAATTTATGTCGAAAACCATTTTTATTATACTTTGGAAATCCGAATCGCCACAATGGAGGACATGAGGATTGATTTTTCCATGAAAAATTTAACATAATTTTTTTCGTAAATTTTTTTATTTGTTTATTATTATAATATTTTACAGAAACTATAATTGGTGTGTTATGCTTATCTAGACAGGATGATCGGTAACGTTACCCTGATCTAGTATTCCGCTCAGCCTAGATATTACATTATTATAAGACACATTCAGCCATTAATTATTTGCTGGATGCTAACCAAATTTTACGACCTGAACAAAAATAAGACTTCTTAAGCTGTTTACAGTTGTAATACTCGTATTAGCAAAATACTTTTATTTAAATACAATTTACACAGATTATCAGGGAATGTATTTGAGCGTGTTTAAATTATTAATTTAGAATTTGATAATTTTTCACGATATTTTACCCAATATGAGACGAATATTATTATTTTCGTGACATTTATGAATAATTTTATTTTAATAATTTAAAATATTAAGATATGATATTAAACAATATACGTCTTAATATCTATTTCTCTATTGTTTTTCTTTACAACCATACATTTGCATGAACAATGCAGTTATACACAAAACTTACTAGATTAATAAAAAGAAATAAAATGTAGAACAATAACAAAATGTGCTTTAAGTTTAAATTTATATAAATGGCCTATCTTCGTAAGATTTCCCAAATATGAAGAAGGGTAGAAATAATAACTACCCCTGACAATTATTAGAAAAAATACAAAATTATTGCCTATTATATCTTAAAAACAGTTACAGGTTTTTCATTGAAAATTATTTACACTATTGAATAAATTATTATTAAACATTTTTACTAGTCGGATACTGAAAATTTAAACAAAATGCAACACATAGAAATAAAATCCATGCAAGAAATATCAAATAAAATAAATAGAAAAAATAGTACAGCTTTATTTATTTGTATAGAAGCTTCATAGGATGATGAAACCAGAAAAGCGTAAATATGGACTGTAGTTTTATTGCGATTTACTTAGAATTAAATTGCAAGAGAGTCTTATTTCTTCAAATATTAATAGTGTGTTATATATTTATTTTTCTTTATTTAAAAAAATATGTTTTGTTTTTACATTTATATGTTGAACTATATTAAATGTTGAGCTTGACTTATGAGAAAAATTATACAGTATAACAAACACACAGAACACAATTCTCACAAAAAATACGCCTAAGTATCAGACACGTTTCAACGACAAGGTCGTCCTCTTCATTGATACACGAGCTACACCAATCAAACTATAATTCTATAGTATTTTTTGTGAGAATTGTGTTCTGTGTGTTTGTTATACTGTATTTTGAACTATGAAAAATAAAGAGCTTGAAATATACATGTATTTTCTGTAGTGTGTTTTTGCTCTCTATTCTGCAGATCTACAATACTTCGGGTAATATGTACATACCACTTTAGTTAATACGATTGTGCATCTAGTGCTGATGTACTAAATATTCTTGAGAAAACTCTAAATCAGGTTGCTGCACTTTCAGCCTACTTTGTTTTTCCATTTCCAATTGACATTTTCGAGCTTACAGGTAATATACCCTAAAACGATATAGAAGATGAAAGTCATAATGCAGGGAAGTGGCGGCGGTACTAATTATTCGCATGACGCCATGCACAGATTTATCGAGATAACACACCATCTCTAATTTTACCATGCTTCACACTCTCTATACTTTGGGGTTGGGTGTCAGAGAAACTTACAGATCTAACCTCGCCCCAAAAATAAAGTAATCAAATTATTCAATTATTCATTAATTATGTCGTTCACTCATTCATTCGTACATGTATTCATACGTATATGTAAGGAAGTAAAATTATAAATGAACAAAAATATTGTTTTATATATTTTTTTTTGTTTACAGGGAAATCTGAATTTAGTGAAACACTTTGTGAGGTTTGGGTTTCTTCTGATGTGTGTTTATGTACTGCTTCAATCCTTAGCCTTTGCGCCATCAGCATCGACAGATACTTTGCAGTGACACAACCCATCAAGTACACTCGACGTCGCCGTTCCAGGAGACTTGCACTGTTCATGATCTTATTCGTATGGCTGCTTTCGATTGCAATTACATGTCCACCGTTATTATGGCAAGTCAAACATTCTAGTTTTAAAAATATTAGGTAGTGACGGATGGATCATATATTTTACCGAGCGACGTGAATTCATCTGTGTTTTTTTTCTATTTTTTACTCAGTTACGGCTAAACACGTGTACTAATTGTTATGTCAAGTCAAACATTGATCATATTTATTACCAAGAGATGCGAGATCCGTCTGATTTTTTTTTGTTTTACTCAGTTACAGCTAAATACGTCTACTAATTGTTATGGCAAGTCAAACATTGTAGTTTCTAAAATATTACATAGTGACGGATTGATCGTATTTTTTACCGAGCGACGTGAGATTCGTCTTTATTTTTTAATTTTGTTTTACCCAGTTACGGCCAAACACGTCCAGCAATTGTTATAACAAATCAAACATTCTAGTTTTTAAATTTGTTTACCGAGTGACGAGTGATCCGTCTGTATTTTTGTTGGTTTGTTACACTATTACTGCCAAACCCGTCCACCAATTTTATGGCAAGTCAAACGTTCTAGTTTTTAAAATAATAGGTAGTGACGAATTCATTATATTTTTTTTACCGAGCGACGAGAGATCCGACTGTTTTGTTTTGTTGGTTCGTTACACAAATACGGTCAAATACGTCCAGCAATTGTTATGGCGAATCAAACATTCTAGTTTTAAAAAAATATTACCGAGTGATGAGAGATCTGTCTGTATTTTTGTTGGTTTGTTACGCAATTACTCCCAAACACCTCTACCAATTCTTATGGCAAGTCAAACGTTCTAGTTTTTTAAAATATTAGGTAGTGATGTGGATTGATCAAATTTTTTACCGAGTGATGAGAGATCCGTCTAAATTTGTTGGTTTGTTACGCAATTACGACCAAACACGTCCAGCATTTATTATGGCAAGTCAAACAGTCTAGTTTTAAAAATTGTTTACCGAGTGACGAGAGATCCATATGTATTTGTGTTGATTTGTTACATAGCTACGCCCAAACAGGTCCACCAATTTTTTTGGCATTTAGTAATAAGGTTCTTTGTAATTAAGTCAAACCATGTATATGATATTCAAGGTTTTCAATTTTATTTTCTGTTTTAATATGCCTACACTAAAAACAGTATTTTATATTAATAATTAAAACTTATATTTAGCCACAACTCATTAATACATAATTCCTTTTATCTTGCTCATACGAGTAGGATCTCAATATACCTTCAGATATTTTATAGGCTGAGGATGTCAATGTCGCCCTTATAGGTTAGGTTAGGTTTGGTTTGCATCAACTAAGGGCCATGGAGTCACTGATATTCTAGCAGATCTACATAAATAGTACATCACAAATCTATTTTTAAAAATAACTGAAACATCTACTAATATTATCTTTTGCATTCAAACTAATATTGGATATTTTGACAATCCTGAAGTTGTTTAAATCTTTCTAAATTAATTGTAATATCTAAAATCTGTATCCTTTTCTCCTTCTCTTTTTTCTATAGTTTTTAGATAAAGACATTTTCTAAATTACTATGTATTTATTAGTGCTATTTTAATTACTTATTCTATTATTTTGATCAAACATTGATGTATGTGTTATCTACCGCTTAGTAAGTTTTTATTTAGAAAATTACAGAAAAGCCCGACTGTTTGCTAGTCCTCCCCATGTTGCTTGTGAAGATAATTAAATAATAAATTTCACTATTCCACAACATTAACGTAGACGCTCCGACTAGAAATTCAAGGCGTGATCCGAAGTAAAGCATAGTTGAATATAAGATGGACCCAAATTAGGTGAGTATTATTTGAAAAATAAGTTTTGTACACAAGATCAAAAGTACTCTTTTTTGTATATAAATGTACATTGTGTAAATTTATTGAGGTATAAGTGTTGTATACAGAGTTTAAAATAAGTCCTGCCGCTCCTGATTAATTATGTTTGGGTCCTTAGAGTCTACACATGACCAAAACGCGATGGAAATCGATAGTGAAAATTTTGATAAATTCGTAATATTCTAGGTTTTCAATGGGGGAAATGCCCAAGATATGGCCAAAAAACCTCCCATACCAAATTTAATTAAAATCTGTATACGGGTTTGGTCTGTAGAACTCTGCACACACCACAGACAGCAAACGGACATATATCATTTAAAAAAAAAAAAACAGAAAAAAACACTTCTTGGAATTATAGACCTCAAAAATGATATATTCCCCAAAAAACTCGACATGGCGATATACTTTGGATCTATCACTTAACTGTCAAAATACTTGGTATGTGATAAAGTGAAAGTAACCAACTACTCATAATAGACATAACTTGTATGTCACATTCATACGTTTTCATTTAAAATGAGGCTCCCTAATAAAACTTTTTAAATCTGTACCCTTGTATAGAACAAAATCTCTTCATTTTCACATTGATTTATTGCAATTATATATTTTGGAAACTTCAGAATTTTCAAATATTTCCAAAATTGACAAAACTAAATTGTTTTGAAAATAATATTAACAAAAATTTAGGAAAGAAGCTGATTAATTTTAAAATTTCCCTGTTAACTCAACCGCCTCCAAAACGAACATACGCAAATAAAAAACAACAAATACATTATTCTGTCTAATTATAATTCAAAATATTCATACATTTTAAATCACCCTCTCACCCCCCCCCATCTCACACTAAAGAAGAAAAGTTATGTCATTTGAACTACTCATTCTTGAAGTTAAGCATTACATTCACTTTTCACTCTTACCCTTATTTTCAACCTAAACCCTTACCCAATTTGATCAAAAATCTAATAATTCTAAAATTTAACCCACCCTACGTCAAATTTAACATTTTTTTTGAGTTTATCCGGCTACCTGATTTAAAAATAATGCCAGACAAACAAACCATAGTGTAATGAAATAGAGGGCTCTCAAAAGGTCAACGGCTTGGCAGGCCATAAATTGTGAAGAGTTGAAAGGGTTGACAGCTAGAAAAACGATTCTAAAGTCAGTCATGGACTCCAAGGAGTCAAATAAAGCATTCAAAAGTTTAATGCCTTCAACCGAAATTATTTGAAAAGGACAAATGAAAGGAATTGCATCATTTCTGAAGTAACGTAAAAGATTTAAAATAAGCCAATGAAGGAAGAGTATCGGAATAAAGCAGTTTCAAAATAAAAATTATAAATAAGGGTAGAAGAGAAGCGCAAGAGGTCTTTTTGGTTGTTGACTTATTGAAGAAGTTTGTTCCGGAGAGAGTCTTTCTCTTAGTAGCAAAAAGAAAAAAAAAATGTTGTGAAAGATTTAGCCGAAATCAACCGTCGAAATTAAATAGTAACTGCGTCGTTTTGTACAAGTGTTTAATAATAATCTTCTAATTATAATTAAAAGATATTCGTCGTTTATAAGTTAAAAAGAGTCGTCGTCATAAAAGTGTGTGAGTAATAGCGTCGTTCTACAAGTGTTTGAACAGGAATAATCATCGAATAAATTAAAAAGTAATCGTCGTCACAAAAGTGTGAAAATAAAAGTGTATGAAGAAAAGAAGATTCGTCGAAAAGATTAAGGCAAATCAATCCATCTACTGGCAGTCTACACGGGAACCACGTTCAAGGAATCGGGAACATTGGAACTGTAATAAAACTGCAGAGTCGATAAGTACAAATTAATGGACAATTTCAATTGAACAAACAACCACCAAATTTTATTTTATATTTTAAGTAAATTATAGTTACCAAAGAACCTAACGAACCCGTAAAGAAAAAGTTAATTAAATTAATAAATAATAAATTTCAGTTAGCCGGAGCATTTTATCAAAATAATTAAAAGTAAAAATTAAAAGTAAAAAATTCTGATGCACTCTTATTTCTTTATTTTCGATTAAAACATTGTAGAATAAGTAACTTGTATTTGACTATGCACTTAGAATAAGTGGTAGATTAAGATGTTAATTGTAAAATTATTAAGTGCATCAAATTTGAAAGATAATTGTTTTTATTGTAAATGATTTTTTAAACTTTAATTTTGCAAGTAAAGAAAGAGTTAAAACCTACATGTTTCAAAGTTAATTATTTTGTTTACATTGGCATGAATAACGTGCGTATAATAAGTCAATATTAAGATTTGTTATAATAGATAGGACTGGTAGACCAGTGGATTTTAAAAACCTCAAGATATAGGTTACGAAAGAAAAATTAGAGCCACGTCTAAAATACATTAATAATTACTATACATCTAAAAATATGAGTTTCTTCTTAACATTCATACAGTAAAAAGATTTACAATTAACCTTCATATTAAGTGTATTTTAGTAAACTTTATTTTTCAACATTAGTAAATTCCATTTCCAAACAAATATTATTAAACGAAGCAATATAGTATGGCTCAAGAATCAAATTAATCAACTAATATTGGCCACTTAGCACTCTGTACTGTAATAAGGTAAGACTCAAAAACTACATCCTTAATATCATATGTAGTCATTCTATAATTAATTGTGACAGCGATTCAGCTATAACGCCTTTCAATTGTTACACGACAACTCCGTTCCTTTTTACTAAACAAAATTGCTATTATTTAACTGTTGCATTGCTTCTCAATTTAACGTTACATAAATGTATAATATTACTGTAGAAATTATGTATTTATATTTTTAAATGTAGGATGATTCTTACGTCTTACATGGAAGAATTGTTATTAAGGTATTCAAACAATCACAATTGTAAATATGTTCCTAGATCCTTAATGTGTTAAAAACAATCCCAAAAATATATAGATTTTTACACATAACGGTTGCTAATTTTAAAGTAATTTTTTTTTTTTTTTTTTTTTTTTTTTTTTTTTTTTTTTTTTTTTTTTTTTTTTTTTTTTTTATAGAGGGGGGAATGCATTAGGCACCATCAGGAGACTAGTCTCCCGGTGTGTGGGACTCCCGGTTCATCCGGTTTACCCACTAAACCCTAACCTCTTTTCCAGGATCCTAGTCCGGAACTACTCTCGCATTGCATCAGACCAGGTCATCGTGTTTAGTGTGTAAGTACGTTTTGTGTCTCTACGGTAACGCAGGCTTGTCCTCTTCTAGTCCTCTAAGCATGTATCTTCTTTCTTACTTAATAGTACGTCTCTTACATATTGTGCTATAGTTCTCCAGCCCGACTCGTCTGAGATCATTCGTGAGACGATATTTCCAACAGTTATTTTACCAATAACGTTCTCCACTTGGTTTCGTTTTTCATCCCATCGCGTACATTCAAAAAAGGAGTGAGCAGCGTCATCCTTCTCAGCTCCACACATCTGACATTGCGGTGTTTTGGCTTTACCTATTTTGTACAGATAGTTTCTGAAGAAACCGTGTCCTGTAAGAAACTGTGTGATGTAAAAATCTACTTCTCCATGTTTTCTCTGAAGCCAGGGCTCTAGGTCCTTGATAAGACTATGTGTCCATCTACCTTGTATATCCTCGTCCCATCTCCTCTGCCACGATATCATGGTATCCGTTCTAGCTTCAACCGCTGCTAGCTTTCGTCCCAGTATTTGGCTCCTGTCGTATATCTTCTTTTTTTCAATGGCTAGCAAATCCACAGGAATGGTTCCGGCGACTACTAGAACCGCAGCTTCGGATACTGTTCGGTAAGAGGAAGCAATCCTCAGGGCACTTCTGCGTTGTACCGCCAATAGTTTCTTTCTGTACTTGGTCTTTGTAACAGACTCTGCCCATATCTCCGCTCCATAGAGCAGAATTGACTGCACTGTTCCCATTAACAGTCTTCTCTTGGTCTGGCTGGGTCCTCCAAGGTTACACATAAGTCTGCTCAATTTGGCAGAAACAACTGAGGCCTTGTCAGCTGCCTTCTGGATATGGTCCCAGTAGGTCAGTTTATTGTCGAGTGTTACCCCCAGGTACTTGACTGTTCTGGTTGTCATTATGTTTTCACTTCCTACTTGCACATTTACTAAGGTGGGAATTCGTTTCCTTGTAAGTATTACTACTTCCGTTTTTGCTAAAGCCAGTTGCAGGCTGTGTTCCTCCATCCACTTGCCCACTCTCCTCATAACCTGATTCAGTTTTAGCTGAGCCAGTTCTGTGCTACGGGCCTTGATCAATACCGCTACATCATCAGCGTACGCAACAGTACAAGTTCCTTCCGGCATCTCTATTCGGAGAAGGGTATCATACAGAGCGTTCCACATGTCCGGTCCCAAAATTGACCCTTGCGCTACTCCAGCTGTAATTATTTTTCTTTTTTGACCTGCTTCGGTGTCGTATAAGAGCTGTCTGTTTCTTAAGTAATCCCTGGCCATGCAGAGCAGGTACTCCGGGATTCTGAACGAATGTTCAAGAGCGCTAAGAATATCTGTCCACCTCGCAGAATTGAAGGCATTTAAAAAAAAAAAAAAAAAAAAAAAAAAAAAAAAAAAAAAAAAATTTTAAAGTAATATTCATTATATAAATAACTGTGGTAAAGTATCGCACAAACTTTCTCACAAAACAACCAAATACTAATAGTCTTCGTCATCACCCCATTAATGTCTCTATGCTCACACGGCAAAAATAAACTAATTTAATATTCATTATTACCTAGTTTGCAAGATAAATTTGTTTGGAAAGTCTAGTGATTTTTATTTATTAATAGAATTTAGGTTTGTTCTGTTTTGTATCGTAAATTCTTCCTAAGTGTAAATCGTATTTGAAATCTAATTTTAATTACGGTGGTAAAGTTAATTTTCTTTTTTATCAATTACTCTCGAACCAAAATTTTCATTTACTTGCTATTTTTCACACGGGTTTGTGTCATTAGTATTCACTTTAACCAATATTTGAACTAAATGGATACAGACAATTTTTATAAATTAAGTCTTTAATACGTTTTGTTTGGTTCCTTAAACATTATGGTAACCTCATGTCACTATCTCAGCCCTGGTCGTCCTCGACATATGTATGGTACACATCCATTACATGCAGAGTTAAAATCTTCAAATTTGTATCTAATTTAGTGTGTTATAATTTGAATAACACAAGAGATATGAACACTATTTAAAATAGCCGAAATTTTGATATTTCTTAATTTCAATAGTGTACAGTACGAGCAGACTACTATCCCTATACCAAATTTCATGTTCCTATCATAATTTTTGTGGCTGCTATCGTGGTTACGCAACGAAAGTCACTCTTACGGTTTCTAAAGACTGGAAACGTGAATATCAGTCAAAAAACAGGGGTCAACTTTTATTTACAACGACCAACCTTACTCAGTAAGTAATTATACACTGTAAGTAAAGCGAGTTTATTTGTAAATAACATGAACATTTTGAATTACTGGTTAATCGTATTTTTTTTTTTTTTTTTTAAGGAGAAACATTTATATTGTCTTCTCAATAATAAGAAACAATTTTTATCTCACGTTGTTAAAGGTGATAACTTTTCAGTTATCATAGTCTTATAAATAATGAAATAGTATTTTACTTCATAATTTAAGAAATAGAACAACTACGAGTTATACAATTAAGTACGAAGACGCATAGAAATATGCAATTTGTTCGGTGATATCAATTTCAATATTTAATTTGCCCAAGAGTCCCTAACAAACAAACTTGAAAATGTCCTTATATTAGGTTATGTATCTGTGTCTATGACTTGGTAAGACATTTTGTACACATTTTTTAATCAGATAACTGTTCATTTTTCAGGTATAGCAAAATTTCACCTGGAGACTGCGAATATTCACAAGATAAAGGATACGTTATATTTTCTGCGATGGGTTCGTTTTTTGTCCCACTTACCGTCATGGTGTATGTATATATTAGGATATATTGTGTGATCTCAAGACGTCACAACAAGTTGGAGACTTTAAATGCTGCCAGAACACATGTGAGATGGCCTCTCCATACAGTGGTAAGGACAAACAATAACTTAGAGGCTGTAAATAATGAAACATGATACGTGAGCAGGACTCTCCATATAGTGATAATAGAACTAAAAACTTCGACTATTTTTATTTTGTTACACAAAGCAAGGATTCATCTCTCTATACAGTGATAAGTAAAAACTACAAATTAGAGTATTTAAATAGCAACAGACTACTCACGAGCTTGTCTCTGTATATAATGGTAAGTAAATACAATAACTTAGAATCTTTAAATAATCGCATAAGAGATATGAGAAGATCCCTTCCAGGCAGTCGTAAGTAAACACAAGACCACGTGAGATGGTCTCTGTCCATACAGTGATTAGTAAGCGCAACAACTTAAAAAACTTACAGACCATATATTAGATGATAGCAAAATACAGTTATAAGTAAGCACAACAAATTAAGTCTTAAGGTACTGACAAAATTACATACGTGACGATCTCTACGTATGGTGGAAAGGAAACACAAAAATTTAAAATTCTTAAATACTGACAGACCACATATTGAATGATTTCTACATGCAGTGATAAGTAAGATAAAAAATATTAAATCTTTAAGTACTGAAAGACAATATACATGGCGACCTTTACATACAGTATAAAGTAAACACAACGCTTTGAATTATTTAAATACTGACAGACTTAACACGTCAAAATCTCGATACAGTGGAAAGTAAACAACAATATTATATCTTTAATTACTGATAGACCACTCATTAGATGATCGCAACATACATCTATAAATAGGCACAACTACTTTAAATCTTTAAATACTGACAGACCACATATTGGAAGATAGCAACATACAGTTATAGGTAAGCACAGCAATATTAAGTCATTTCAGTAGTGACAGACTACAAATGTGATGATCCCTACATACAGTGAGAACAACAATTTTAAATCTTTAATTACTCACAAACAACATATTGGATGATCGCAGCATACAGTTATAGGTAAGCGCAACAATTTAAATATTTTAATACCGACAGACCTGATACTGGAATATGGGAACATACAGTGATAAGTAAGAACACAAATTTAAAATCTTAAAATACTGACAGACTACATATTGGATGATCGCAACATATAATTATATATAAACAAAACACTTTTAAGTATTAAGTACCGACAGACTACATATGTGATGATCTTTACATGCAGAGAAAAATACACATAATAATTTTAAATTCCTATGTACTCACAGATCACATATGAGATCATCTTTACATACAGTGATAAGTAAAAATAACCAATTTTAATGTTTAAAAACTGACAAATCACATATGCGATGATGTATAGATACAGAAGGAATTAAACACAAACTAGAGTCGTTAAATACTGTTAGACCATCTACACACAATGGTTGTCACAACTATTTAAGGCTTTATGACCAAATATGAGAAAGGGTTTATGAAATCACAATAACTCATTAGATATTTTGAATAAATGAAGTCGCATTTTTAAAATGAATGTTTTTCTTTTAAGAGTACTGAATTACAAAGAATATATATATATATATATATATATATATATATATTTTTTTAATTTTTAACAGGATTGACTTATGATTTTAATGCAATTGTATGTGTACTTAATTTTGATTGTTATTTGATTTGATTTGAATTGATGATTCTTAATTGATTCTAGGGCTGAAAATTGTAGAATTTCAACAACTTTTGAATGCCACTATCTTATAAACAGTTTTATATATTTTTTAAATATGATTATCATAGAATTTGATTTTACATGAAGTTTCAAAATAAAAATTATAGATTTTTATTTGAAAGCATTAACTTTTCCGCTCCCGTGGGCCCTATAGAAACTTCTTTTTTGTTCTACGTTAGAAAATCCTATATTTTCAACTTTTGATCGCAACTACCCCATAGAAGGTTGGACATTGTTTTTAAATTTGACTAAATTGAGTCAACATGTACGGTAAAAAAGAGTTTATTTTGTAACACTCATTTTAAATATATGAGCAAAACTTGTGGGAAATTATCCTCAACAAGTCGACATTTCATCGACTAAGTCTTATCCGCAGTTGCTACTACCTCACAAGCTTCTAAAAGACATGACTACTGAGAGACAAGTTAGTCAAGAACCTTATAGAACACTGTAATCAATTTTAACCAAGTTTGGAAAAAGTTTTAAAATATTTTAAATTTTAAAATAAATTTGTAAATAACTAATTAAATAAGAACGATCACAAAATGCTATGAGGAATTAAATTTACTTTGTCCTCTGAAAGCTCGGCGGAACGTTTTTCAGATAAGTTGAAAACTTAGCTGACAAATTGTTTTGTCCGCACCATAAATTCTGAAACTGAGTTTTTGTTCTGTGAGTATCGCTTCATTTAAATAATTTAAAAAAAAAACACATTTTCGACCCTCCTAATATCACCCATGAAAATAATAGCGTACTGGACCTAAGAATCTAGAAACATGTAAATTACCAGGTGACCCAAAAATCGTTCCGCCCTTCTAAATTTTGAAAGAGTACATTTTAAAAAATACTTGGGATACTTTATGATGGTAAAGAAATTAACTTTTGACAACACTGAATTTCTGTCGTACGTTAATAAAATGACAGCTTAGAGAAATTTAAAATTGATCTCATACCCCTAGTCATGAACTAGTCTTTGCCCTGTTGGAGCTTGTGATCCCATGTAAAATAATGATTGGTAGGATGGGGTTCTAATGAAACTTTAAGAAAGTTGCTGTGTTGCACCTCGTGTGGAAGCATATTAAAAGTAACAAACCTTACCGAAACCCCGATCTCCTTGAGAGGACTATTAAAAATGGTGGTTTATAAAGTAAAATAACTCACTCTTGGTGAGTTGGTTTACCAACTTATCACTCACTAATTTCTTCAGTCCTATAAAGTTTTTCAAAATCAAGAAAATTTGTATTCAATCGTTAAATATTTAAAGGGGGACTTTTGGGACACCTGTTATATAGTTATAAACGAAATATTTAAGTAATGTGGAACTAAAACATACATTTCTTATTTAGAAATCCAAAAGGAAAACTGGAAATATTCAAGATGAAGATTTAGAGAGGGGGTCTTCAGAGAGCGAGGAAGTCGGAACAAGGTAAAATATACAATCACAGTTGCACACTCCTTTCTACACTTGTTGGTTATTAGGTTCTTTCAGGTAATTTATGAATTAATGCTTTAAAATTAAAATAACAGTAGTATAGAAAGTAGAGTTACTGCAAAGATTTCCCGGCCAAGTTAAAATTGATAGTCGAGGTAGAAGTATATTGCTGGAGTCAAAAGATCCTGTTAATTTCACTATACAACTCTAGACGCAGAGAAATAAATACAAGGTTCGAGTTGAAAGTGAAGTAGGAATAGTTTACGGAGAGGATATGTTGAGAGATATGTTCAAGTTCAAATCTCTAGCAACCATGGCATGGCTAGTCTGTTCCTTCAGACACTTCCACTATCTCACACCAACATCATACTTTCACTGTCTTAACTTCAGTCGCTGTACAGGTAAGGTACCTGTACTAAGCAGGTAAGGTTCTATTTGAAGAGAAAAAAAACAACAACAAAACATGTGTGATTAGGAACACATAGTCGAAGTGATTAACTGAATTATGTGTTTCTGTGTCAAGAATATCCAATCAACTTTTATTGCAGTTTACCATCTCTGCGAGGAAATTGATTCCATCATAAAAACATGAATACATTATCTGAATCAAGTATGTTTAAGAGTTCTTTGCCAATAATCCAATTGTTGATTATCCATTCATGTTGCGATTGTTGCGATGACCTGTCAATGCAAAATAACACCAACATCGATTCTCTAACCTAATGAACTTCTTCAATATGGCTTGATATTTTATGTTATAAATTCTGTATTAAAATATTTTAAAGGTTTCCATGGCAGTTCGTTGAGACAGTTAGTTAAGTCGGTGATTGCTGTAATTGTTTCAATAAATGCAAATAATTTATTTTTAACATTGTTTAACTAATTTTACTTTGTTTTCATTGACTTCTTATAATTTTCATATCACTCCAATATAACACAATATTGTGTGTGAAATGTGGTTAACATCTCTTTCAGAAATATCAAAATGGAATATTATACATGACAAAGGAATTTTTTTCACACCATTGCTTTGTGAATGCTGCTGATATTTACATAGACTTATTTAGTTAATGACATATTTTTCATAACTTTAAGTAACATGAAATATTACAAATTTAATTTTTTCTATTAACCCTCTAAAGCAAACTTGAAAACAATCAATTTAAAAAAGGTAAATTTATTCATTAGTGCTCGTGATTATCAGAAAGTCAAACATAGTGAAGTACCTTCTTTAAAAGCAAAAGAGTAGTTAGGGAGGTGGGGCTTCTGGGACTGCGATGAAGGAAGAGGTGTATAGGCATTTTCTCAGAGCCTTTCTCGAAATTTTTTGTCTATATTGATGTTTTTTGAGTGTCCATAATGATTTTTGACTAAATATTTGAACCTAACTTAACCTAAGGTTTTATATCCGAATCTACCGGTCTCTGGGCGATATATATAAACTGAGTGAGTTTCATATATATATGTATATATATTGAAACTGAGTGCGGGTTCTGGCTCAGTCAATTAGATGAAAGAAGAAGAAGAGAAGAAGAGATTCTGTATCATCTCTTTTCTAGTCTCACCTTAATTCTAGTCTCATCTCTTTTCAATCCTCATCTTTATTCTAGTCTCATCTTTTTATTTTGTCTAAGTAAAATAATGGAAGAGATTTTTAGGGCATTAATGGCTTTATTGCTTTCTATAGCTTATAGTCCACCATGTGTTCGTTCAGTTTTAATTCATCACCGTAATTTGAGAGACATCGCCTGCAGATAAATGTTGTTGTTTTATGTTTGGAAATCTGATTACACCTACTATTTGCTCAATTTTTTTACATATACATAATGAGATATGGTCTCAGTTCTTATGATCAATTGCTTTTCAGCTTCGTATTGCTCTGATACTCTCAGAGATCTAGTTTTAAATTTGTTATCGTAATTGTAAACGTTAATCGACATCGAAAGGTAACCATCTTATTTTTTTCTTCTCAAATTCTCTAATATCATAGGATACTCGAACCCTAGAAAGATACTATCTTCTACATTATTCGTATACATTTTAGGCCGATTGGGATGGACGGCTGGAGTATTTATAGCACAGCAAACCGAGTAAACGAAACAGAGATAATTTTTTTAATATTTACACACACTACCGTTATCAAGTGATAAACCTAGATTATGAAAAGTGAAAACCCCTAACATAGCCGATTAGTCTAAGGCTATATTGGGCAGGAAAACTAATAATCTAAGAAGGCAACCTAAGCCTAAAGCTTCTTCTGAACAATCAAAATAACTAAGACTAAATGTATCAGAAAAAACACAATTCACAGAACTATACTACACAAGGAACACAAATCAATGCGTTGAATATCCTAATCCCTAAATTGTGATTTAATCGGTAGATTATTTCCTAAATATGCACCTGTTAGTCATTTTACATTACAATAAAAAATTATTTATTCTTCCCTCCGGTAACTTTTTATTTTAAGGTTCTAGCTATCAAGTCATAATTAGAAAAGTTTAATAATTTTTCTCAAATTTAAAATAAGCTCAAATTATAATTGAAAATAAACAGTCATTATTGTATTTTATTTCCGATAATTGAATTAGTAAAAAACTCTGTGAAAATTAATTTTATAATTAAATTTGCTTTTCTAAATTTTATAAAATAAAATATTACTTCTATTACCAAATAGGAAGAGTGGATGTTTCTATCATTATATAAGTCATACATTTTTTACTATAAATGGTTATTTTGTCCTTTAATTGTTTTAAAAGTTTATCTAATGTTAAGAGTTATAAAAATTCGAATTGCTCTTTGTTTGTACACTATAAATGCAATGTTACCTACTTTTCATCACCAATATAAAATGATTGCTCAAAATAATTTTAGTCTTAACAATTTATTTGCGTTATATGTTGAATAATACAAAAGATATAAACAACAAACTGTTTAAAGGGCCCAATTTTCAATGGGAATATAGAGACATAATTTTAATTTGATTGTATGTTACAAGATTAATTTATCTTTTTAAAACAAAACTAAAGTTTTAATTTGAATAATACCTGTACATTTTTTATTTTGTTGTCATACGATTGGCTGAGTGTAGCTTATTTGATTTGCTTATTTAAAGATTACAATATTTATTATTGCATGCCATTTATTTTCACTGTAACTAAAAATGTTTACTTAGATTGTAAAATGATATTTTAATTTTGATGATATTTTAATTTTCTGAAGATAGCTACATTTTTGAACTTGTTAATTTTTTTTTTTTTAATAATGTATGCAGGACTTTGCAATTTAATTTCATTCCATATTGTCTTAATAATAAATTAGTTGATCTTACCATTGATGTACTAAATATTCTTGAGAAAACTCTAAATCAGGTTGCTGCACTTTCAGTCTCCTTTGTTTTTCCATTTCCAAGCTCCTTTCTAAACCTCTTATTTCATTGTATGCTATTTCTAAACTAATAGAATTATCCGTTGGATGACGAAGCTGAAAACATTATTTAAAACACAACTAGAAAAGGATAAATAAAAGTATAGAGTGAGAATATAAAATATTTTGTTATCAAAGTGACACAAAGTGTAAATGTGAAGAAATGCAAAAAAAATGTGCATTTGTAAATAAAATATTGTAAAAAGAATTTAGTATTGTGACTAAAAAAATAGACATAATTTTTCTTGTATAAATAAAAATGAAGGTATGACAGAATTTTTATGGGAAAAAATAATAAAAATGTAGTTTTAATATAACAAGCTAGGTACACGAAGAAACTAGAATGGGAACTGGGAGAGAAACCGGAAGATTTGAAAAGTTCAAATAAAACCATGGATTTGTTCCTTACGATTTAAACCAATCAAAAGATGACTTAAATAAAGCACAAAATGAAAGCCAGTCAAATGAAAGTTTTTGAAGGATAGTAAAAGGAAAACAAGTAAGATAAACTGGATACAGATTTTACAAATATTGGAGAAACCATTCCTGTTATTGTAAATGGGTTTTTATAAAAAAAGATAATAGAGAGGTGTTGGATCATTTTAGTTAAAACAGAAGATTATCTTGATAGTATTAATAAGACAAATATCCTACAAGAAGCAAGTGGTGATATTGGGTGATAGTCATCCGAGATATATATATCAGGGAAACTAATTAAAATTATAATCATTGAATGGAGGGTTGAAGGCAAGGTGAAATCTGGGACAAAGATTAAGAAAGTGTATGTCATTAAACAATGACTATTATGTAGTTGCGTGGTCGGAATCAAAGGACCCTTTTTAGACTTGGGGACAAATGTAAAAATTGTTTAGGTTTAAGAAATGCTAATTAAAATTGTATTTAAATGATTTTATCAGTAATTTACCATGCAAAGAGCACCTTATACAAAATATAACGGCCTTGGGAAATGCTATTTTAAAGCAATTTCAATATATTATAAAGTCATTTATAAAGTTAGAAGAACTTAAGTATCTAATATGAAATTTGGAGGTAGAAATTATATGTTTGAATGAATATTAGTTGATAGGGGTTGAAATATATTTTATATATTTTTTTAATTGTGAGTGACCAGTTTTCTATTGCCGTGAAAAGGGTATGCGAGGGGGGGTCTTGTGTTTTGATAAAAAATAACTTACAATATATATATTACGAGATGATTTGATAAATACCTTGTGTTTGAAATCAGTTCCATAGAATTTTATGATAAAATGAAGTTTCTTACATTATAGTTTCTAATATCACAGATATTATAAATGTAAACCTTTAACCTGGGAAAATTGTTTAGGCTATTGAAAAAAAGAATCAATACCCAAAAAGATTTTTGTTGCCTCTGATTTTAATATATATATATATATATATATATATTCGATAATACAGTACTTGGTAAATCTTTTAAACGATAAATGTCGTAATAGATATATTAAGATATAAGTATTTTTAAATTTTTTAACGCTGTATGAGTTATATATTAATTTTTATTTGCCAAAAAAAAAATTTAAAAAATGACGAATGATTAAAACACCTGGGAAGACAATACTTTTTCAAATAAGCTTGTATGACAAAATGAGCACATGATGTTGAATTGGTATATTTGGTATACTGATCTCACTTTTTAAAAACTCTAAAAATATAGTAGACAAGAAATTTTAAAAAATAGAAGTTTAAAAAAAGTAAAAATATTGAAGAGATTTCTTGAGTAAACAATGTTCAAAAATAGTTTTGAAAAGTGAGAAAAATGTTAAAAAATTTTGTTGGGATGTTTCTACATTATTCTACTCCCATTTTTTAAAATAAATTGGAAAAATGACCCATGCTCTAATTTGTAAAGCATCTAAAACACCTAACACTTTTAAATTGTTTAGCAAATATTTTGTTAAACATATAATTCGTACAGCTCGTATAAAAGAATACTTCATAAATTATCAAAAGCAGTAAAAGATAGGTAATTCTTATAATTTACACAAAGTACAAGAATATTTTTTAAATGACTGTGGTGTAGCTAAAAAAATGGCTAACACTAGATTTATTCATAACGCTGAAAATAAGTCTACTTAGTTTTTAGTTAGATATGAATGGGGTTGCATAGTGTTGTAAATGGTAATTTTGAAAAGTTAAAGTTTGGAAAAAATATTACTTTAGAGAAATTAATTAGTTTTTAAATTAAATAAAAAGTTTTTTTTAATGTAAGCTGTGAATTGAATGACTTGTCTTGTATTGAGTCTGTATAGAAGTTTTTAATGATAGAAGAAAAATAAATAATCTGTTTGAATTCAATCCATTTATTCCAAATAAATTAATAGCTCATCTAAAAAATAAAATCAATTGGGTGGAATGAAATCCCTGTATATATTCTAAAAACACTGCAGATTACATTTAAGTTCATTTGAGTCTTATAATAAATCAGAGTTTTATTGAAGGAATTTTCTCAAATCAACTAAAATATACAAGTATAATATTACTTCACAAAAAGATTCATAATGAGCACTCAGACAACTATAGACCAGTATCAGTTTTAAGAGGCTTATAAAAAAATTCTTAACCAGCTTATCAGCAGTTGAGTAATTTTCAAAAGGATATCATTTGTAAAAATAAATATAGAATTTGATCAGGGCTGCGGAGTTGATGAAGCATGTTGCAGGAGCTTAGGATGGATCACAGAGTAATGCAAGAGTTTTCTATGATATATCCAAGGCATTTCGTTGTGTTAATCTACAGATATTATTTGAAAAACTCCATTTTTATGGAGTTAGGGGAGTAACTCTAAACTGGTTCTCATATTTAACAGATAGGAAACAAAGATTTTTTTTAAACAAACAAAAGGCATAAATTTTAAATTGTAATGAAATTAAAAATTGAGTACCATAAGGTCCAATGTTAGGTCCCTAATTGTTCATTATCTACATAAATGATTTACATATAAATAATAATTATACTATGGTTATACTGTTTGCAGATGACAACTCGATAGTTCTGAAATGTGTTAACAATTTTGATCTGAATCTAGTAATTAAAAAATTATTACCAGAACTAAAAAAATTAATTGATGGAAATGAATTAAAATTAAATTGCTCTAAAGCAGAAATAATAAATTTCAACATAATAAAAACCAATTTGACTGAGGCATACTGTTTGATGACAATCTCCTGAATTTTACAATATTGCAAAATCTCTATTAATAAATATTGATCATAAAGTAACATGGAGGCTACACATAAATAAATTAAGCAAGAAATTAAGTTCGATTTGCTTTCAAATGTACACTTTAAGAAACACTTTGAACTTAAAAATTATGTTCATTGCCTACCATACTTATTTTCGCTCTTTATTGCAGTATATTATAGAATTATGGGTAAATTCATCAGAGGTTTTAACACTTCCATCAATGTATATTTGTAAATGTCATTGTTTTTGTACATAAACAAATAGATACATTTTATGATGACCAAAGTGTCATAAGATCAACTCAAATATTCCATTCATAACCTGAAATTATATGAAAGCACTCCTTATTATAAAATTTCGCTCCTTATGTACTTAAAGTTCTACAATAGGTTCCCAAATCATTTTAAGATGTCGACAAAAAGTTTAAAGACATTGTTCGGTAAATGTTAATTGAAAAAGACTACTATAATGTATCTAAATTCTTAAATAACAGTTAATTGGAGTTGTAAATATTGCATTAAATGTTATGGTATGGTTTGTATTTAACTGTGGTCTTATTGAGTTTAAGGTTATTCTGACAACCAACCTGTTTATTAACTAATATTTTAATGTTTATACTTGTGCGAATGTTAAGTTTCAATAAATCAATAACAATTCTCAATTTTTACATTTTAATTCCATTGTTCTGAATTTCAGAATGGTTCTATATGAGTGCACTATAGTCCCCCTACTTTATGAATATAAACACGTTATTGGACAGTTTTCATTTTCATTACAAGAACACATATTTACTCAATAGACATTTTTCAATTTCAACATGTTTGCTAATGTATAGAAAATTATCCAGATACAATAATGTTCAAGAGTTATTAGACAATTTTACTAAACTGAAGTTTACTTTTTTAAATATTAATAAGAAAACCGTTTTATAAACTCTTTGTCAATGCCAATAATGCTTTTTTTTCTTTTTTTAAATCAATTTCATTTATCTATATCCACATAAACTAAATTGTTATCGTTGAGTGTATTTCCAATGTATATTATTGTTAGTAATTGAACATTCTATAAAATTACTCACATATCGTTACTTATAATAAAAATTATATTAGGTAAGTCACTATCTTTTTGTTTCAACACATCCTCTCTGTCTGTTATAACTCTTCATCTATAAAATGTTTTCGTTTGTTTATATATACATAACAATAAATATAACTTTTGAAATTACAATAAAACCGATAATAGTTGCAATTATTGTCTTCTTTTTAGTTTAAATATGAAACTAAATCCATATTTCGGTCTTCTTCAGGGTCCTATAAGCTTCTCTAATGTGTATATTTTTCCATAGGTTTTGGTAACTTGTCTTTACATATTCCGTTTGAATCATATGTGAGGGATAAACCTTTCTAAATTTACTCTCTATATATCTTGATTCTTTTTATTTCTGTTGTAAAATCAACTTCAAGTACTCGAAGAGATTGCACTAATTGTTGTAAATTAACTGCATCCGAATCGTGGCCTCCTTCACGTTGAACAAAGTTTCTTAGCGGAGGAGGTGGCCTCCTTCACGTTGAACAAAGTTTCTTAGCGGAGGAGGTGGCCTCCTTCACGTTTTTTCCACCAAATTCCAACTTCTAGAATCAATTGTATTATCTTACTCTCCACATAATATTTGTTGGTATTATCTTCCCTATTTATTGGAACTTTAAGTTACAAATAATGGATCTAAGGGCATCAAATATTATACTCGTTCCTACTAAAGAACAATTAGCAAACTTCAAATTAAGACGTCATTGGTAAACCAACATCCTGTAGTCAATATCGATTAAAGCTATATATCCTTGTCTTTCGGCTTCGGTAGATCACTTAAAGGTATCCATTCATCATCGTATTTTTTCTTCTTATCATAAAACAATAAACACTTTGTCTTTATTAGATTAAGATTAACTGCATAATTTTCAGACCTTGCAGTAGCAACATTACGTATCAGTTTGTTATCTATATCATATCTCTTTCTCATGTTAGCTTAAACCCTTCACCTTTAGGACATTTTCCCATCATTGGATCTTTTAACCTTATATCGACTAAACTTGTCAATGCTCATTTCATTAATATTCTAAATTGTTTCTATTACTGAACTTTTATAGTTCCAGCAAGAATTGATACTTCTCCTGTGTTTAAGAAAATAATAAACCTATTCCAACTTTTTCCGAGTACTGATATTTCTAACTGAAAGGATATTCCATAATACGCATCAAATAACTTTCGCTCCGCAAATCTGTTTGTAAAATAACATACTTTAGATTGTAGAAGGGGATTACAATCAAGTGCCTGAAGAAATGTCTAACCATGTCTCTCGACATATATTTCAACCTGAACATATCTCTCAACATATATATTGCCGTAGCCAATGGATCAAAGACGTCTCTGATAGATAAAATATTCAAGAAACAACGAGACAAACGTGGTTAGCTTCTTACTAAACGAGAAAAGAAATCATATATACCAACTGAGTATGGAAATATCCTTCCCGAAATCCTTACAAAAACACACTTAACCAAAACAATTTTTCAGTTGCCTTCTGCACCACAAACATCAGAAAATTTTTACAACCGAAATCCAAAATATCCATAGAAACACCATCGGCACAGTGGAGTATTTGTATCAGAATCTTGGCCAAAAAGGATTTTTTTAATTCGGTTAACTATTATATTTGTTATCTCAGTTAAATAACAGTTATACGGTTAAATAAATAATTCACAGTTTGCAGTTAACTTTCTGAGAATTATTTATTTGTAGTTTAAAAACTGTTAAACTCCTTCAAAAATAAAAATACATTTCTCTACACTGCTGTTGGTATACCTACGAGTATATATAAAAGACGATTTATAGGTGAGTTAAAGAAACACCTTACCATGAGTTCTGCATCGCATGCAAAAGACATAAATTATAGAACAATGTGAACACTTTTTTCTTTTAATCCCGATCTTTGCTACTTTAATGAGTCCTTATTTTGCAAGAAAATATTATTTACTTAAAATTACATGACAAAAACAGATATAATAAATAATAAATAATATTATGTAAGTCTGTATTTTGTTTTGTACTAACAAAAAATTTGTTAGTATTGCTTCCTCAAAAAGGAATATATATTTCGATTACATTAGAATACACTTAAAAAATAGAAAAGAGCAAAATATAATTGTAATAGATGTTAATAGAATTAGTTGAAGAAAATAATGTTAAATTTAATAAAAGGAAATGGCAATTCAGAAAATTACATGTTTTGGACATGTTTAAGCAAGAAAGGGTTAAAGTTCGTTATGATAAAATAAAACTATGATGCAGAACTAACTAGGAAACATTACGAAGTGATCCAGGCTTCGAATAAAGATGTTTATCTGTGTTACTCTTTGGTAAAATGAATTAAACAAAATTGCTATCCGAAAGAAGACTCAATCTGTGTTACACAAACAACGGTGAAAGTAAAGCTACAAGCCCTGTTAGATCACACTTCTACCCGATTATGTAAATATTTAGTGTGTGATTTATGGTCGAATACTCCACCGTACGGCGTATATAAAATGACATGTGATGATTGTGACAGTTTTTACATAGGTACATAGGTCAAACTGGTAGACGTTTTAAGAAGAGATTTAAAGAACATATGCCACAAAACAATATCATTGCCACAACTTCAAATTTTCCACGACACATTTTGACAGTGATCACAACTTTGAATCCAACGTGAAAGGCTTACACAAATTCAATAAAGGAAGATTTATGGATACCATTAAATAGTTTGAAATTTATAAGCCCTCTAAAAATGACCCGGATCATTTATTGAACGATTATGAGAACTTCCAATCCAATACAACAATATACGATACAGCAATTAAAGTACAAGATAATAATAAGCCTAAGGAGTGTTTACAAGTGACCCTTGAAGTTATTCGGTTTCGAGGTTCCATGGGGCGCAGGTGATATTTTAACGTTCAATTTTAATTTCGTGTATTTCAATTTTAGATGTGTAATTTTTATGTGTTAATGTCTTTAATTTTAATGTGATAACGACCTCCTAGGTACGATTGTTTGAATGTGGAATAAATTCCGAAACGCATTAAATATATGTAAGTAAATCACAGACGGTAAGAACAAAATATATTGTTTGTATATCCTCTCGGCAAACTATTCCTACTTCACATTCAACTCGAACCTTGTATTTATTTCTCCGCGTATAGTGAAAGGAACAGAATCTTTTGACTCGAGAAATTCATTTCTCCATCGACTATCACTTTTAACTTGGCCGGGAAATCTGAGTACGAACCCTTATGGCACCTTGGATAGGAACTCTCCTTTAGTTTCCCTCATATTTTATTGCACATTTTTTTAAGGCTGTGCCGATTCAAAGTCTAAAAAAAAAAAATGGTAAACACGTAAACAAATTACTCAAATAATAATGGAAGGGAATTATGTGGGCATGTCATTTAAAGATTAGAGTAATACTAATGTAGTTAGTTATGGTTTTAGTTTGTATTTTATTTTGGTAATAGTTTAAAATAAAATTTCAGAAATTTAGTATTTTAAAATTTTAAATACAGAATCTCAAGGTCAACGCGAATATTACACTGATATTCGTTCTAAATTTAGTCATCCTCTCAAACATGAAGATTTACAAAGAATGAAAATAAACTTCTTGATAGTGGATAGAAATAATACTTAGCCTTATCCGTGAACGATCTTTCTGTTTCAGTTGTGTCTGGAAGCTCCTAGCATCATGACCATAAATACCTTTTTTTAAATTACAGAGGTTAAAAGTTAGATTTGTAATGTGTTTTGTATTTGTGTGTGTTTCCCTATTCAAAGCATACATGCTTTTAAAACATCTCGAACACAAACGGCAAAACACGTGTAGTTTAGAGAAAACCTAACTAAAGTGTAAAGAATGCCGTAAGTTAGTAGATGTAAGGATATAATGATTAATATCCCAAAACAGAGTAGTAAAACGAAAGTAATGACGGTTCAGAACTAATAAATACAAAGTAAAATAGTAGCCAAGGATTATGATAGAAACAAAAACTAAACCTAGTAACCAAAGAAAGGAACCAAGACCTAAAACGTGGCCTGAGCGGTAAAAACACAAAAGAGTATATACAAAATTGATCAAGAAAGATATCCACATACTGAAACAAGAAATGGCCAACCACCAAGTTGAACCAATTACATTGACGGGTCAACTGAACAACAGAGGCATTTCCCTATGATAAAGGATTTATCAGGGTGAACTAACTACTGTCTTCTCTCTCAAGATTTAAGCCATGACCTTTTAGTAGATATTTAAGGACACATTTTAAAATGACTAAACCAAATTATGCATACTTCACTAAATGATTTGATTTTATACGGTTAAAAATATTTAATAATTTACCTGCAAATATTGGATGTATTTTAAAGCATTTTATTTATTTTTTTATTATTTTTTTTTTTATTTATTATTATTTTTTTTTAGCTAACGGAATAGTTGTCAAATTGCTCTAAGTGAATTTTCTTTTGTAAATTTAAAGATAAGGAAAATTGCAGATAATGAAATTAATGACAGATCTATTTCGCACTTAATGTAAAAAAAAATATTTCAACTTTAGTTAAAAAGAAAAGATTTCAGATAACATCACAAAAAAAATTATTAATTACAGTTACCTGGAATTCTTTTCAAGTATTTGATATATTTCACTCATAGCTTGTTTTTTAGCAAGCCTTCGCTCAGGCTTTATTTTCTAACACACCTTTCTATTAAAAACGTTTTAAAGAAAGTTTATATTAATTTTTGTTGATATATAACAGTACAACCTAGTTTATTAGATCACCACATATATTAATTTGTAAGTATAACCATCAAATAAACGGTTTTAAATAATGCGTGTATAGCTTTTTAATGTTTAAAAAAAGATATAACAAAATAAATAGGAAACCAATATATAATATGTCGATACAACATTTTATTAAACCGTTTTAAACACCCTGTATATTTATGTATGTTTTTTCCCCCCAGATAAAACCAAATAAAAATAGGAAATAATAAATATAATATTTAATAACAACGTTTCAATAAACCAATTTTAAACACTTTGTATATTGATTTTCGTTGATTATAAGCATATATAACCAAGTAAATAGGAAAACATTAATAAAATAAGTAAGTGCAACATTCTAGCAAACCATTTTCAACACCATGTACATTGATTTTCGTTGTTTATAAACATACATAACCAAGTAAATTGGAAAATATATACGAAATAAGTAAGTACAACATGCTAATAAAACACCCTGGTATTTTCGAGTTAATGAGATGTTTCCTATATAAATATAATTAGATTAAATTTCAAAGTTAGGATGATCCTCGTGGAAGAAATTATTTGAGAAAAGTCAAAATATATTATAACATATATTTTCATAACCAGCCACCTCGTTGTTCCTAGCCTTGCAGTCTTCATATGTACATTTCATATCGTGCACGTACATCAGATAACCTTTACACGCAGGGTGGGTTAGTTATTTATTTGTTTGATAGTCGTTACCACACCTATACAGTTTGTGAAGAAATTCATTTATGTACACAATGGGTAGTAAATTGTTTGTCAATCAATAGTGAAATGTAAAAAAAAAGAAGCCAATTCTGGTACTAGAAGAAGAATTTCATTTAATTACAGTATTAATGAACAGTAGACGTTTTTTTGATCAAAGATAAATTGTAGAATACCACATCCTCAAAAATAGTATACACACATTTTTATCTTTATAAAGTACCAAGGTTTTTTATTACTATACCAAGTAACATTATGAAAATATGTTAATTGAGGATTTTATAAGGAGTCTTGAAAATGTTTGTATTTTTAATGAATGACGATGTTTGTGTAGATATAAGTGTTTGTTTCGGACTGTGAATTTATTCAATGCGTTCTATTTCGAAATATCAGTTTTGTTTTTGGTTCCTAGTCACAAAGTTTTTGTAAATAAATATGATGGAGGGTCCGATACAGGCTTAATTTTAGAACATCCTATATTTCTTATGTGTAATTTATTTTGAAAGAATTATGGTATTTTAGTTTAGAAATATGTTTTTAAATAATGATGAGGTTTACAGCGATGTTCTTATAAATAATTGTTGTATTACAATGAACAAAGTGCACATAACATATAAATAATATGTTGTATTATATTTCTGTTTTCAAAACATTAGAAAATCAAAATACACGGTGCTAAAAAGTTTCAATATGATATTGTACTTACAAATTATATTACGCTTTACTTGTCGTACTCTTTACTTGGTTATGTTCGTTTTAAATGAATTGAAAATCAAAGCACTTGATGTTTAAAACGTTTCAATAGGAGGTTTCACTTACATATTATATAGGTTGTACTATTTACGTGGATATGTCAGTTTTAAAACAACGGAAAATAAAAGTACATGATGTTTAAGACTTTTGAATAAGAAGTTGTACTAATATAATTACATATATGTTGTACTATTTACTAAGTTATATCAGTTTTAAAACAACAGAAATTCAAAGTACGTGGTGTTTAAAACTTTTCAGTACGAGATTGTAATTAAATTTTATATATATTTTTTACAATTTACTTAGTTGTGTCCGTTTAAAAGATCGGAAAATCAAAATACATGGTGTTTAAAACGTTTCAATAAGAGGTTGTCCTACATATTATATAGGTTGTACTATTTACTAAGCTATATCCGTTTTAAAACAACCTAATATCAAACTACGTGGTGTTTAAAACTTGTCAATAGTAGGTTGTAGTTATATATTAATTACAATGAATTCATTTTCAGTATCCAGGTCACTATTATTTTTAAATAAAGTTTCTTACCTTTGTTTTCGTCAAGTGAACTCTTTTTTATAATCGTGTTTCGGGACTTTTATCCCATCTTCAGACACAGATATATTAATTTAAATTACTCGACCGAGGTCGTCAAACACTTGAATTATTCATAAAACACACATATCACATTAAAAGTTCCGTTGACGGAAACAAAGGTAAGAAACTTTATTTTAATATATTATTTATGTTTTACTATTTATTTGTTTGTGTCCGTTTTAAAAGAACGGATAATCAAAGCACATGATGTTTAAAACGTTTTGATAAGAGGTTGTACTTACATATTATATAGGTTGTAATATTTACTTTGTTATGTCCGTTTTAAAACATCACAAAATAAAATTACGGGATGTTTAAAACGTTTGAATAGGAGGATGACAAATGCAATGTCGAATCTGGTAAACCTGTCGGATTAATAGAGCATTGATCTGCTCAAAACTGAAATACCAAATAATAAATTGCTAACAATACAATCCTGAAGGCTATATACACAATGTTTAGTACCTTGTACAGACTGAGCGTCATGATTTTACTTTTTTCCGAAACTTTGAGTGGTATTTAAGAAGATCTGGTAATTTATTACATAATTTTGGAGCTACACAATTGAAAGTTTTTTTTAAACTTGTTACCGCAAGATTAGCAAAAGTCCCGGAGAAGTAGATTAGATTAGATTAATGGGTTATGAAGACTCAAGATCATTGTACGTCAATCTAAGATTATAAAACACCCAAAGGACCTACTAGCAAGGCAAGCCGATATCTGTGCCCTCAACGAGGCTGAGGAGCTTTTGTCCCATGCTAACAACGAAGCCATCACCCAATAGTAGAGGCACTAAAATAGCTCTTCTTTAACCTCAAGCCTCTTGCATTCCAGTATGATATGCCTAACACTTTCATCAGTCCTTTTACATAGCCTGCAAACGAGATCACTATTGGCGATTCTGAGTGTTAGCAAATGTTTCCTGAAGTGGCCGTGTCCAGTAATTAACGCCATAACTTGTGTTAGACGGTCTCTGTTCAGCATCAATAACGAGTTGGTTAGTTTTTGAGTAGTGGCTTTGATAGACTTTTTGCCGAGCTTTTGTCCAGAGAAATCCTGCCAGCAATTGCAACGCCTGTCTTTGGATCATTTTTCAATAGCATTGAAGTAAAAGATTTGCATATGCGACAGGCTAGCTCTGGACCCGAAACGGATATGTTTGCGCCCTTTTTGGCCAGTTCATCCGCAACATTCTTTACCACGAATTCTTGCGTGACCAGGGATTCAACTTCGGGGTACAGAGTTGGTGGAAGCTTGTGTGTAGAGAGACTGGTAAATCTCCCACACCAGCTTGGTGGAAATTTGCTCCGAGTCAAAAGCCTTATGGGCAGCATGACTATCGGATAGTATAACTATGTGTTTATTGGCGTAGCACTAAATTATACCTAAATTGTCACATGAGAGAATTGCAGAAACCTTGGCTTGGAAAATTATTGTATTATACTTTCCCAGACTTGTGCTTAGAGCAGTTTTGGGAGACGCACTGTACACACCACATCCGGATTTTCCTCCGAAACAGAGCCATCTATGTACCATACAAGATTGCCTTGATCTAAACTTACACTTTCCTTTCCTTTCTACTCTTCACGAGAGAGAAAAAAGTCTCGTGAAGACATACTTTGCGCCTTTGACATCTAAAGTCATTGATTTCAGACCTATCAAAAGTTACCATAGGTTCTATGAAAAGTCCTGAGTAAGCCCTTACGCAGTGATTCTCAACAGGAAGTCTATTAGCCGGTTTTTGAGCTTCCGCCTTAATGAAAATGTCCAAAAGCAGAAGCGCCAGGGCGACCTCTAGGGTAGCCAGTGAACTGCTTGTGAAAGCCCCAGTGACTAAAATACAAGCAAGTCTTTGTAAATTGCCAGCCTGGTCATATCAGTCACTTGTTCCACCTTTGACCACCAAACAAGCGCTCCATAAGCCACTTGAGTTCTTATTACGCACTATATGGCCAAAAGGCAATGCATGGCTTAATGCCCCAGTTGGAGCCTGCAAATCGCCTGGTCACCATAAGTGACCATTTGGCCTTCTGCCGGACGTTGTTTAAATTATCATTCCAGGTCAGCTTATAATCCTTAGTTAGTTCATAGAGATTTCAAGCTGAGTTCCTCTCAGATACAGACGGAAAAGGGGCTCCAGATTATGTTCCTTGTGAATAGTACAAATACAGTCTTAGCGACATTGACACTAAGGTCTTTTCTAAGACAGCACACTGCAGTCCGGCATTTAATCTATCAGCTACAATGTCGCAGTTTTACACTGAACCATCAGGATTATATTGTCAGCACAGCATTGGACATAAATGTCATCTTTCTTCAGATCGTAAAGAAGATCATCCACCACGAGATTCCAAAGGAGTGGTGAAAGTATACCTTCCAGCGGAAAACCCGTGGTGGGAGTAATCTCAATTGTTTCATTAAGAATCGATGCCTGTATGTGCCTGTATGTGGAACGCAATATAGCACCGATCCATCCACAAATGTTAGGATCGGCACCACAGTTACGCGTCGCACGCATCATCGCATCGAAAGATGTGTTGCCAAGTGCGCCTTCAATGTCCAAGAAGGCTATTTTCTTAGCACCCAGGCTATCCTCGATTCTACCCTGCAGAAGATGCAGAGTAGTCTTACAGGATTTTTCCGACTGATAGGCATGTTGTTACGGTGAAGAGGGGAACCTGAAAGTATCCTCTTTCTGAAGTGTTTTCCACCTATCTTTCAAGAGTCTTCAACAGAAACGACGAAAGACTGATGTGACAAAAGGATTTCTGGTTGGGATAGTGTGAATTACCCCATTTTTTCATTAAAGCAACTCTGTTAAGATGCGATCCTTGTGCATTTACCCAGAAACTAGGCTTGCTGTAATGAGTTCACATAAATGGATGTGAAGGCATTCAGGGTCTTCCTGCAATTGGGCAGGGAAAATTCCATCCCCACGGGGTGATTTAAAGGGGCTGAATTTGTTATTACCCCATTTAACACCGGTAAGCGTAACAATCCTTCTTGCTGTTGCCCAACGTGTCCAATTTACTCTCTGCCAAGAGCCATCGTCAACACTGTTGTTACTACACCCACTGTTATTAGGAACACTATCAGAAAAATGAGTATCGAGTGTTCCTTTTAAGACTCTTATCCACGTTGGAAGCATATCTACCCTCTGAGGACATTATGGATCCTAAAAAAATTGGACCAGAAGGTAGTGCACTTTGTAGTCGCGCTGCAAAGCTGAGGCAATTCACCTGCTGTGTGAACAGCCTCTACGACTTCTCTTTGCTTTTTTAATTTCAATCAGTAAGAGCAGCATAATATGACTCCCAATTACGACCTTTCTTACAATAGTTGAAAATCTTTCTAATGTGTGCCCTCTTAAGCCTTATATCGTCATTACACCATCAAGTGCTGGTTTGACACATATTTTGGCGCAGGTAGCATTTGTCATGATAACAATTCAAGTCAGGTGCAATTTAATCAATGTCGGGATGAACTAGATACGCTACTATTGAGTGTCCCCATTATGGGCAGGATGTCACTTTTGTAGTTTGGGATTACGGTAACAATGAGTGCTACAATTTTGATCGAGTCTAAAACAGTTGTATTTATGATCAGAGAGAAAGGCTTCTTAGGTAACATCCCATTATTCAATGACTTTTAAAAAACTCCTTGTAGAAACAGTAATGTCAATAACTTCGGTTCTATATCCTGTAACAAAAGTATGGTCTTACTACAAAAATATTATGGTTGTATAGAACTAGATACTGAAGTAGAGACTCGCCTCTAGAATTAGTATCTGTACTCCTCCAGCCACTACAGTGACGTGCATTGTTACAGCCTAGTAATAATTCCTGACCACCACTTGAAGAATGTCCTAACAGAGACTTTAGTCCCCTTGATGGAAATGGATCCTTGGAGTTATGCGGAAGGTAAACTGATACTAAAATTAAGCGCCATTTTCTTCTCTTGATACTTCAGTTTATATTCACAGCAGTGATATCTCTAGAACAGAATTGATACAAGGGAAGACATTCACAGTTTCTACTAACAAGAATATATGTTCTTACATTATGTAAGGAAATAAAGTGTATTAACTTACCCTTAGCGTCAGCTAAGCTAGAGACTCGTCCCCGATGAAGGCAGGGCTCCTATATTAGTGCTGGGTCGAAACATCCTCTTCAAAAGTACTGACAGAAAATAGCCGAAGCCACCTTACTTTGATGTAGATTTACCTGGAGGAACTTTAGCATGGGCTTTAGTTTTGTTGGCGACGCTGGTGTATTGTTAAAGTCCCAAATTGGCCCTGAAATTAGCAGTCTTCATGGCATTGACGCAGACCTCATCGACCAGATAGGCGAAGCAGTAGCACTTGGGGTCTCCCTTATTTGAAACAACCTTCCATTCCTGTACATTAAGTGTAGGATTGTGTTTAATGAATATCTCCCATACTTTATCCGAGGACCAATTAAGAAGCTTAGGGTGTTTCCGGAGGCTTTGAGATCTTCATTATATCTTTCCTCGATCCGGTGATCAGTTTAGTATTTTCACTAAACGCATGTATGATTTTCTCCAGCCAACGCGTTGTTGCTTCGTTGATGCAGGAAATTATTAGAGTTCCTTTCTCCGCGAAGTTCCCAGAAAATTATGAAAAAGTCCCATCCTCTAAAGGTTGAAATATATTCGTCAGTGCATCCTTAATGTCCTCATCTTGTTTATTTGTGAGTCTGGCATCAGGATAGGATTCTAGCCCGATAAAAAGAATGTCACTTTTTATTAGTGGAAACTATAACGGCCTTATTTCTACACTAGTTTGGGTAATAATATTGTCCATTAGCTTTATAATATATAAGGACGATTATTTTTCATATTTATGAAAGTTTTTTCGTTGTATATTATCTTTGTATCTTCGCACTTAAATTTATGTGTTTTTCGTACTAAATATGATAAGCTACTTTCGATATCACTTTTTTTATGGTTTAATAATATGTATGGTTTTTGTATGCTGTCCTTCGCATTCACGTTTAATACTGTAAATAGAGATTTTAATGTTCTGCTTGTCATTATATTTTCATTTTGACAAAATGTTACCTAACAGTATTTTTATTATTAAAACACTACATATATTCCTAGGAAATATAAACTTTTTTTTATAATTTTGATACATCATGAATGATAGGAGTTTACCATTTTATTTAGATTCTTTTTTATTATTATATATAGCAAATATTTTTATTAGATTTTTTATATTACGAATTAAAAACAGTCATTGATATCTCAGTTATCACTAACATTATATAATTCTTTGATTAGACTGTCTAAAGACAATCACAAAAAATATTATTAACTCTCACCATAAGGAATGAATCATTGAATGTATTTGGATGGTTAAAAGAATAGCTAAAAGAAAGTACCGATCGATATGTCTTTTTTCTATAAACCGATTTAAGAACGTCCTTTACCTCTACACATCCAAAAATGTAAGTTTATTTATAAACATCGTTTTCCATGTTTAAGAAGATGAAATCAGAAGTATTATTGATCAATTCAAAAAAACTCATTAAATTTATTGTTGCAAGGGCTTAATGACAAAAGTTTCATCCACATACCTAAGTCAAGATTTCTGTTTAAATTTAAAGAGTCAATTCAGCATAGTTTTAGCCCTAGGTTCCTTTCATCTAGTACTAGTTTTAGTTTCTAGGCTACTTTTCTTTTTGGCATTTTCTACGTTTTTCAGTTGATAATAAGATTTAATTTATACTCACGTAACGTTATTTTGTATATATGCTACACAATAATGATGGGAAATATCCAGATAAACTATATCAATATTTAATTTACTAATTTTAATGTGTTTGTCAATTAAACAACACTGATAAACCTTTACAGCTTTTTAGTTATATTTGTTTAGTATGATGAATCAGCAGCAGTTTGCAGCTGATCGATTCAACAACATCACAAGTCGAGTATCTTCGTTCAGGAGAGAAAGTAAAACTGCACAAACTCTTTCTGTGGTGGTGGGTGGTTTCATTGCATGTTGGCTTCCATTCTTTATTGTTTACTTGATGATTCCATTTCTTCCAAAAGAAACAATTCCAGAAGTAGTGATAAAACTTCTAACCTGGTTAGGTAAGATATTGTATTTAATTTTCATCTAATTTCTTTTAAATATAAGATGTTTACTGTGTGGGTATTTTTACAGTATGAAAGAAAAGAAACTCTGTCCCATAATTAAAAATTCCATATACTTTCAGTCTAATTAAACTTTTGAAATTAATAATAAAATAGTATTTTCCTTGACAGGAAAGGTACATGCAAGTCATTTGCCGATAGCCGCTGTCTAAATCCATGATAGTCAATGTAGTTAGAATTTAGATTCGTGTAAGCTGTTAAGTATGATTGTATGTTTACTTAAGCTTTAAAGAAGTTTCATAAATAAGAGAACCTAACAATGTATTATTTCCCAACAAAACTCTGCTAGATCCATAATGAAATAATTATTTAAAAGGTGCTCGAATGGTGCATCCTGCTCAAATGGAATTTGCAGAAGTATGTAGTATTACACTTCATTGGAATTCCCATTTAATAACCTACAGCACGATGTATTTTTCTAACTCCTAACTTATTGAGCACCCCCCCCCCTCCGATCGTTATTACACTGTGGTCAAGAACCCCACCTTGATTTTGCTGGAAGAGATTAGATTGTTGCGGATTGTTCTCTAATTTAGTCACATTTTATCTAATAAAGCCCCACTAAAGCAAAACTCCTGTTTATCAAAACAGGGACTTGTAGCCTTATTTTAAATATCTACCTGTTGCCATTCACTACAACATCATGGACTCACACTATATATATATTTATTATATTATATTTATGTATTTCATTTTACAATGATTGTGATTTAAAGTTATTTTGATGTTTAATATGTTAGAGGTGGGGGGACAACTTCAAAATTTTAATATAAATGGAATTTCTTTTTCAACCTTAACTTAGGATAAACCACAAATCGTAATGTTATAATGTAATGTGTGTCTTTGTTATTAGCTTTTATATAAAGAGACTTTGTGCAGTGAATTAATAATCATTACTCGGTAGGATAAAAACCAAACTTATCATAAAAATATGAAGTCGATCAGGAAGAAAAAGGTAAAGATCATTTTCATTTAGTTAATTCATTCTGTTTGAACACATTTAAAATGGTAGACGATTGGGTGATTTAAGATTTTGATGGCTAATATTAAATATCAGCAATTAATATTCAAACAGAACGACGAACAAATAATGATATCTTTTTGGGGAAAATTTGGAAGAAATATATAAGAAAGTTTTTCTGCTCATTATTATTCAAGAACTAACTTCTCAATCAAAGTCTTACATATTGGGGAATATTCTGTAATTAAATCAACAATATATATTAAGTGCTAAAAGCCACTACCCATTGCAAAAGTTATTACCTTAAACACTACAATACTTCAGTGAATATTTACATTTTATAGTTTAGTGTGTACAATTTTTTTTTCTGCGTTGATACAATATGAAGATGATTGAGAAGACATTTTAGTGCAGTTTTGGATTTAAAAGAATGTTCACTACTCAATAGCTGCTTTCAAGTCCTCAATTGTTGCTGGTGTAGATTTCGTCTATAATTAAAAGAGAAAAGAAAAAATCCATTGGAGTGAGGTCTGGTGATATAGGTTTTATATCAATTGGACTAGCTTTCCTACAACTTTTTCATAAAAACCTCATGAATATAGTCTGACGCAACTGTTGCGTAATGTGGTGCTCCATCTTATTTACAGTAACTTAATATTAAATTGTTGTAGTTTTTTCTCTATCCCTGGAAAAACGTAAGTCATGAATATTTCCAATTATATTTCTACACTGAGTGTACAATGAAAATATAAGCCCCAAGAAATCTATGGTATGAGATACCAACACTTCCTGGATTCTCTGTAAACCAATAAGTACAATTGTGTTTGTAGACATTATTAGATAATTTTAAATGTGTTTCTTTTTTTCAAAATTATTTTTAAAAACTTCTCAATGTATTTTATTTAACTTTGTCTATCAAAATAATTAAAATATTATCGCCGTATATGAGACAAGATATGTAATGCCTACATTTAGCCTGATTCTGTTAAAGAGTAAGTCTAAAGAGGAATTTTTTAGGACTTTGAATATTTACTTGTATAACATTAAGCTTGGTTTCTTTAGTTCATGGTGGTATACCTGGACTTTGGCAGTCCGATACAGATCTACTTACATCAAAACGTTTGCATAAGTTTTATACAGAATTCCATGTTTGTGGAAATGGTCATTTTGCTCTTCAATTATTAAACTAAAATCAACTTTAAACCAGTGTTTGAAAAACAAAAAACTTTCTTTTTCGTAAATACTTTCGTAACATAACCTCAATCAGTAAATAACAGATATTAATAAAAATAGCAATGCACTATTGTACTTACACCATTATCAGATGAAAACAAAAGGCAATTAAACGAAGCTAAAAAAGCAAGATTAGCCGTTTTAACTATTTTTTAAATAGGTGGTGGCTTTTGGTACATCCATTATAGTATGTGCGCCATATAACTATTACATAATATGAATCTAACATTTGTTTAAGGTTGGTTAAATTCAGCCATCAATCCTTTCATCTACGCTTTTTATAGTCCAGAGTTCCGTGTGGCTTTCTGGCGACTAACTTTGAAGCATTTCTGTGGACAAAACGTCTGTCGTCCATCAGGTTACAATTCTAGAGTGAGTGTACAAATGCGCGACAGTGGCATATTCACCACACGCCCATAATGATCAGAACATAGATTAAAATCGGGTCGTATAAAGACTTGTGATCTATTATTATATAATGTAACATGTTAGCTATATTAAACATATATTTGTTAAATATCTATTAGTATTGTTAAAATTCCAGTATATATTATAAGGAAATCTATAATTGATGTAATTAGGTTATTTGTTAAATTTGATTTATTTTTTATAAAGATATAGAAATGATTTGAAAATGTAATGTTTTAACTTCTTTTCGTGTTTTAGTAATATTTGTGAAATTAAATATAGACCTACCAGGTTTCCTAAAAGCAGTTCTGAAAATTAACAGGTAGTCCTTAGCTTAACCCTCTTAATTATTGCAAAGATATATTTGTTGGTGTACTTCCATCATATGATGATAGATTGGATATGATCTCTAATGCGTACATTAAGTTTCCTCTGAAGTGTTCTACTTCAAGACTGTTTGGGCAATCCATGAATACATCAGCAGCGAGAGCTGAATACTCTCCCAAAGAATGTACTATTCTCTGGAAGATTCATCAGCTCCACACATTTTAGAATTTTCTTGACCACATTGTCTTAAGAGAGTGTCAAGCCTTTCTTAAAAAGAAATTAGTCTCAATCCTTTCCTGCTTAAATGTTTATTTCCAAAGACCGCATTTTCTGCCCAGAGAGTCCTCAGTGAATATGCTCATCCTGTGCATGTGTTTTCTCAAATTCTCATACTCTAATGGCTTGCGTTGCTAGTTTGTTCTTGAGTTTCCGATAAAAAACTCAAGTCCTATGAAGTTTGCTCCTGACACTATTAGCTAGGGAATCTGAACATTCATCTCCACTAATATCAGATTGTCCTGGGTTTTACATATTTGAGACTTCCCATCCGTGATTTGGTTTCGTTACTATTCCAGACTAACTTTAACCTGTATTCATTGGAATATAGCGCTTTCAAACTTGTGTAATTGTCTGCATAAATACATATACAATTATTTTTGTATCCATATTTTTTTTCGATTTACACTAGTACAATTCATTCAAGCTGTAATTTTTGACCGATACACTTTAGTAAGTCTTAGTTTTTGGTGTAGGGGGCGTGTGTGGAAGCGTTCTCCCATGAGTGGCCCCCATGACCTTCTTGACGACCCCTCTGGACCAAATTTCAGCATTGCATCGATCGTAACCCATCTAACTTTCTTCCTTCACTTAATACTACACTTTCCATATTTAGAACACACTTTCGGACATTGTAGTTACCTACTTAGTACTATCTTGTACTGTTCTTATTTTTAGCCAGTGATAGAGCAAAGACATTTGGCTCCCACCTCCCAATATTTTTCGTTCCTCAATATCGTTGTTACTAAGGAGGAGCTATCAGTTGATTTTCCATCTGTGAATTCAGCTCCTCTATCCCTTTGCCATCTTCGGCAGTATGATATAGTATACTCTACATTGCTTTACATATTATACAGCAAAACCGTACAGTTCACCAGAGTAAACCACATTCTTTAGTACCTTCCTCCTGCTAGCTCTAGAACCATATGTGTTACGCATTACGCGTTCCAGGGCTTTTACTGTCCTCTCCGCCTTCAGTTTAATCTCACTGAAATGTTTCGTTATGATCATTTTGTTGTTGTAAATAACTACTACATATTTAAGTTATTCCTAAGTGTAGATATCTATTACTTCGACAACTAAATACCCTCTCTGTGGACAACTAAATCTTCTTATACTACTACTTGGCAAAGTTCTTCTCAGGCCGCATACCCTTGATGGTGGAGCCTTTACCAAAGTAAAGTAAATTGGTGACTCGTGCAAGTACACAAACCACGCTAGTGCCATTCGATCTACAGACACGTATATACCTCAATACCATTATCTTCTGTAATATAGTAAAAAATAATCTATACGTTCTAAACTGCATCACCAAAATAAGTACTATAAAGTATGTCATCAAAACAGGCAGTTTGTTTTCCCTACGGCATCTTATCTTCCACATTCAGCTCCATCCTTAACATGCAGGGACATCTTCATATTATGAGAAAAGATAACGCCAAGTTATCTGAAGCTTCTCTGCTACGTGATGCTGACTCTATCAACATCTCTGTTAGTCCTCCTAACCAACAGCAGGGTGACTCTGTCTTTTGGGGTGCTAGCTTTAGCTTCCAGTTCTTTATTAAAGATTATTTTTAGACTCCCCATTATAACACTTTCAATGTTCCACCTAGTTTTTACCCTCATAACCAACGCGAAATCGTCTAAACTTTAAATTAAGGATGCCATTATGGTAATTGTTCCATAGCATGGGACTCATCACTTGCTTCGTCTTATATCCTCAAAGGAATCAAAAGAATCGCCAGCTTTTAACTGTTCCAGGTTCACCTTACCATTTTGATCATTTGTAACTGATAATTCCATCCTCAATTGTTTCTTCTTCAGTTCCATATTTATATTTTGGTTTCTTTCATGTGTCATGTTTTTCCTTCGTTCTCTTAGAGTTTAAGCGTGTCATCATATTATACAGAGTACATGTCTTGTCCTAGATATCAGTATTCGTATTTATTTCATCCTTCTCTAGTAGGATACAAGTCCTTTGCAAGACGGGAAACTTTATTCATTACTTTGGTTAAGTTTCAAAACTCCACATAGTTCTTGTCCATCTCAACCATTAGCTTCTTATCTCTATCGGCCCTCTTTTTATTATAATCCTAAGTTATTTCAACCTCAGTCGAATTCAGCAAACTTATGTCTATATCTCTAGCCCTCACTTCAGTTGCTTCAGACCCTTACTCAGCTTAAGGAGGGGTTCTTTGAAGTTTCCTATCAGGAGTGAAAGGATCCTTACATTCGTTATTAGGATCGTGTGTTCTAGAGGATTATCCTTTTCATTCGTTCCAGAAACTTTTACTCCATGAGCTTAGTCTATCACATCATGCATTTTACGATAGTTGGATAATAACCCGTGGATGGCGTGCTCACATGCCAGTTCTGGGTGTTCGTCACCTTGCGCCATAACAATATTACCTTTGTTCTGACTCACAATCAATAATCATAGTTTAAATATTCCTTCTAATTTTATACCTATAGGTTCCTACGCCTCTTCCATAGTCGAGTTCAAAATCTTCATCAGCAAATATATTCGTTGAGCGGTTTACACATAGTAACCCTAGACATGAGCCCTGACAAAGTATAGACCAAGAGATGGATCGAAAATTTCTTCATTATTGAACGCGAGGCTTAAATGTATTTCAATGCTTAAATTGATTAAAGGTGATTCCATATTTGTTGCTCGCAGACAGGTAGATAGTACAAGGCAGCAGATAAAAAAGGTGAAGGTTGTAATTTTTTTACCCCAACGAGTTCACGTTTGAAAATTTGTAGAATGAAAAGTTATGATATACTCAATGATAGTCCTTAAGTAGCAGACAGGTATTTGGGTACAAAGTTGGTCGCAGACAGGGGTAAGGTTGTCAAACATTTTAACTAAAATTCGTCATCGAATATGTGTTTGCGAATTACACTAATTTTAAAATTATTGCTTTATAAATCATATATGAGAAAATAGCAGACACCTATGTTGAGGCAATAAGCAATAAAGTGGGGATAAGTTAGCGCTAGCATAAGAGCACCTACCAAAAATACCGGTCACAATTACGATCTGTTTGTAAATAAGTTTATTAGTTTATTTCACAGATATTAATAACCAATTTAAGTTAATAAAAATTGTAATAACTATTATGAATATGCAGAAGTTTTGGGCGCTTTATCATCGTTAATAAACTTTTTTGAACTGTTAATTTCCTTAATTATTATAAGTTGCATTTTACTGGTGAGAATATTTCAAAAATATTGCAGTTATTACTTTCAAAACATTGTTTATAGTAAACAATATATTACTATAATAAAGTAAATAATGAAAGGATATTATTGCAATGATGATTTTTTTTACTAATCTTCGCCACTTTCGTTATCGCTAAAACATTCACTTTATTGATTTTCACTTTCATTGTCAATTTCAGTATCCATACAATCCACAGAATCATCCAGATCATCATCATCATCATCATCGGATTCACTCTCTAGAACAACATCTCTAACTGAATATGGCAACTGAGATGCTTCAAACCATTTGAATCTATAAGAATTATCACTCTGTATCCACCCACACTTTTCTGGTTTAAAGTTCAGTCGGGATAGGTTAATTAAGAGCATTCGTCCAAACAGTCGTTATATAACCCATTCATAGATAATGTTGGTATAATTCAGAATGATAGGGTGGTAACCTTAACATGGTTTGTCTAGACTGTACATTTTTATATTGACGTTTAAATAATGTAAATCGAGCATAATTTACTTTTCGTTTGCTAATTCTTTTGGTAAAAGATATGTCATACAAATGGGATACATAATTTTCCAAAATTCCACTAGATGGGTTGCCAGTTCTGATTTTGACAGTGTATTAAAAAGTCTTTGCTTTTCTATAAAAACTTAGTATATAATCGTAACCAGTTAGAGCGTAAAAGCCTCCTAATGCTTTACATACTGATTCGCCAAATTTGTCATATGTTTGACATACATCGATATATTTTTTTTTTCCATTTCCACCTTCAATTCACATTTTCGAGTTTCTTTTCAAATTGTGTATATTGCTCAACATAATTATAAAAAAATGTATCAGAGTATTTTATTATTATATTACCATCTCTATGTATCTAACAAACACAACAAACAATTTTTGTGTCTGATTCTTCGTGTGCTGAGTAACTAAAATGAAAGTCAATTGATGTTTTGATATTTCTATTTTCGTCTATGGTAAAATTATGGATATCAATAAAGTTTATAAATAGTTTTTTTTTTTTTTTTTTAATAATGACTGGTTGAACTTAATATTACGAAGCTCTTTTGCGAATTCTACAGGCCTTTTTTGATCGGGCCCAGATATAAGATAATCACGATCGACCTCTTTATTTCCTCTTAAAGATATCTCATAATCTTTTATGGACGGTACAAAATATTGATCAAAAATTAAACGAATTTCTGTTGCTCATGTATTTGTTAGCTTTTGTAAAACGGATTTAGCTATATCTTTAATACAGTTTAAGAAATAAAATCTATCAATTATTTTTATATCAGTTCGTGAAGGTATTGTACTGTTTTCTATTCGTAAACAATCTTTTTTTTTTTTTTAGTTCTCAAAATGGTTTCATCTAAATGACACATTTACATTGGTACAGGTATTATCGGATAAGTTAATATTTTTCCAGTCTTATTTTTTCTCATTGAAATACCCAATAAACGCCCAAAAAGGTCTCTTTGAAGCTAACCTCCTGTACTATATTGTTGACAACAACTTCTTTTTTTAGCATTCGTTGATGCAAAATTAAGTAGCCTACTATATTTTTCTTGATTGGCTCTTCAAATCGTTGAACTTATTTAGCATACTCATCTATAATTGATTCCCTTAAAGAGTTTCCATTTTTTTTTTTAATATTCAAGAGAAAATCTGTTACAGTTTCCGATGTTGCTTTACCAGTCGCTATAATATACAAATGATCGTGCTCTATTTCATTATGGTTAAAAGGATTCATGTTTTAATTAATCATAGTTTTTAAATTTGTTATTTAGCTGTTTGACTTATGGGTACTATCTTATCCCCACTTTATTGCTTGTTACCTCGACATAGGTGTCTGCCATTTTCACATATATGATTTATAAATCTTTAATGTTAAAATAGTGTAATTCGCAGACAAATATTCGATGATGTATTTTTGTTAAAATTTTGGACAACTTTACCCCTGTCTGGAATCGACTTTGGACATGTACCTGTCGCCAACTTATGGACTTTCATTGAGTATATTATAATCTTTCATTTTGCAAATTTTCAAACGTGAAATCAATTGTGTAAAAACAAAACAAACAAAAATTACAACCTTCACCTTTTTACCTGCTGTCTTATACTACACACTTATCTACGGGCAACGGAATCTGTGGAATCAGCTTTAATCAATTTAAGCATTGAGTTACATTTAAGCCTCGCGGTCGATCACGTACAAATGTCCGCTACGTAGTACTACTACTATCTGGAGCCAGATAAACCAAGTTTTTTTTTAGACATGTTACTCCCCTACAATTCCACTTTCCATATCGCTTGGTTATACCTTCTGGACGTGTGACCGGTATAACGGAATAGGTACTTCTGACACAAAAGATTTCAATCAGTGCTACACCGGCAGGTCTGTAAACCACTTTGTCTGTGGGTAGTCTTTTAGACAGTCCTCGCGGTCAGGTATTTCTAGTATGAATAGTTTTGATAAGGAGTACTAAACCCACACGTGAGTACAAATCATTTCCAATTCGGATTCCTTCGAAAAACCACAGAAGATCCAGTGTACACTTCCACTTCATAGTTCCTCTCATTGGAGAGTGATGTGGACTTTTCTTAACCATTCTTATAATATAATAAAGAAGCTCCTTCAATTTTAAAAAAATCTTGCTTCCTGGGGTTTTTTATGGAAAATCAATCATTTCTTAGGTTAGTTACATATAATACCTTTAGTCTTACGTACTCGCCAAAAGGTTAAAATAAACCAAATTAGCATAATTTACCCACTTATCTTAGGTTCTTATCTGAATAATCTATTTGCAGATGTTTGATTTCTATGTTAGCTGTTTTGCTTATTTTTCAGGCACCATCAGAAATGAATAAAATTTAATCATGTTAACAAAGTCATGTTTTAATCATGTCTGTTCGTCACAAACAATGTTTAAACAAACACTCATAAACTAATTAAAAGACATACGTATGTATTTTCAATAAACCCTTAGGGGATCATTTTAGTGAGTAGGGCTACGACAATCTCAAAGACCTTAGGTTAGGTCCATCTCTTTTATCTTTCCTAACAGGTCGCTCTTGACCGACTGCTCTCCCGATCCTGGCGCTCTCCGGGTATTCATAGTCTGGGGGGCCTTTATTTGATGCTCTTGTTTGTTAAGATTGTCTTTTATTAGCGGATGTCAATATGTCAAATTCTGACATACCTTTTTCTTCCCCTTCATCGGACAATCAAAATCATATTGATATCTTTCAAAATTGAAAATAAAATCAATGTAATACTTATAATGACGTAAAAAAGAAACGCATGTCCTATTTAACACTTATAAATCATTTTCTATTGTAAAAAATATTAAATCAAAGGATGGGCACCGCCCGTCTTCTAATTTCACTACGGCATATCTCAACAACAGGTGGTGCCCGTGGATTTTAAAAGCATATTAAGATAAAAGGATACAATTTGACATTAAGTAAACTCAACTCTTTATCAAAATCAACAAATTCCAACTCAAATAAACATAACAGAGCTGAAATTATATAAAATTATATGAAATGATTCCCCATGGAAATACATAGACAATCTAGAAGATCATTATTTAATTTTTAAGAAACATTTATAATTTTCCCTAAACCGATTAAACTTCACAGAACACACTTCATCAATGTAAGGAAAACGCTAACATTTGGTATTATTCTATATATATATAAAAAAAGAAAAGTCAAATAAGAACACACCAAAGTGTTTTCAGGTATATAAATTTACAAAAATAACATTAATAACACTTTCATGACTAAACGCAATTTCAGTCTCATGTTGTAATATGTGCAATGTTATAAGGTAATCTAGTTGAATGATGTGGTACTATTCGCTTATAGTTTTGCAAGAAGCTTCTTTGAAATTAAAATTTCCATTTAATTCATTTTTTCGTTTATTTTGTGAGTGTATATTTTACTTTAGAATTGGTCATCATATTTTCCTTAGTAGCAAGTAATTTTTAAACATTTTGAAGTCATATTCTGAAGAAAGCATAAAGAACCCAATCGTTATCCGAAATGAAATATGTTTAATATTTAATAATGATATTATGAAATATTTTTAATAATTATGGAATCTAGATATGTTTAGAAAATGTAAAACGACTTTCTTCTTGTTTTAATATAAAATTTCTTTTTTTAACAAAAAGATGGGCGTACGAGACTTATAGTGAATATCTACATGCACAATATACAAAATTTGTAATAGGCAAAATTATGTAGTAAAGAGTTTAAAATGTATATACATTTTATGAATTATTTTGGATTGGGAAGTGTGACATTGTAAACAGTGACAATAAACAGTAATGAATTTCAATTGCTTCACAAGAGAAATTGGTAGTACTGTACACTTGAAATGAAAAGTGTAGAATTTTAGCTTTCCAACAACAATCAAGGTCGAATGATATTTAGTCTTAAAATATTGTTTGCCACGATCAATATTTTGACCATCACTTAGCAGCTTTTTACACCATAGAAAACATTTCTGATAATTGATAATGACTTTGGAATAGGGCTAAATTGTATGTAAGATGAAATCATTTTAACTTTATTAAAATATCCAATTCTGACGATGTCTGAAAAATGGGTGAAACACTTGTCAAGTAATATAAACATCAAGTGCAAACGGGCTGTTCAGGAAAGAAGCTATTATAATAGTTAAATAGTTCATGAACAATAAAATAGGCTATAATAAAATAAATAATGAACAATTTACCTTCCCATATTCCTGGAACATTGTTCACAACTTTTCTACGTGAGGTGATAATATGATCTAATTGTGATAATTTTAAGAGACAATAGTTTCTAAAGTTTTTTTTACAGTTTAAAACCATGATGAATTTCTGTATAATCAATAACTGTATTAATTTTAAAGTACAATTTTAAGGTGAGAGTTTGTGTTCGTTTAAAACCATGATGAGTTACTGAATAATCAACATTTGTGTGAATCTCAAACGACAATGTTAGTGTGTTTGTGTCAATTAAAACCACGATAAATTACAGTATATTAATTACCATATATGATAATCTAAAAAGATAATGTTACGTTAAGTATATTTATGTCAGTTTATAAATATGATGAATTACTGTATAATCAACATTTTAATTAGTTTTTAAAGACAATGTTAAGTTAAGTGATTGTGTCCTTAAAACCGTAATGTATTACTGAATAATCAACATTTGTGGTAATCTTAAAAGACAATGATATGGTAAGTGTGTCTGTGTCAGTTTAAAAACACGATAAATTACAGTATAAAAACACGTGATAATTAATTTAAAGAGACAATTTTTTGTTAAGTGTATTTATGTCAATTTATAACCATTATGAATTACTGCATAATCAACTTTATTTGTTTTAATTTAAAGATACAACATTATATTGTGTTCTTATACCCATCTAAAATCATAATGCATCATGTATTACATAATCAACATTTAAATTTATAAAATTAGACGTTTTAATAAGTGTTTTACGCCAGTTTAAAACTATAACGAATTATTACATTATCAATATTTGTGTTAATTTAAAAAGACAACGTTATGTTGTCTCTCATATTAGTTTAAAACCATGTTGAATGCACTGTATAATCATCAATTGCGTTAATTTGTAGAGACAACGTTATGTTGTCTTTCATATTACTTTAAAAGCATGTGGAATACACTGTATAATAATCAATTGCGTTACTTTGAAGAGACAACGTTATGTTGTTTTTCATATTAGTTTAAAAATATATGGAATACACTGTATAGTAATCAATTGCGATAATTTGAAGAGACAACGTTATGTTGTCTTTCATATTACTTTAAAAGCATGTGGAATACACTGTATAATAATCAATTGCGTTACTTTGAAGAGACAAAGTTATGTTGTTTTTCATATTAGTTTAAAAATATATGGAATACACTGTATAGTAATCAATTGCGTTAATTTGAAGGGACAACGTTATGTTGTCTTTCATATTACTTTAAAAGCATGTGGAATACACTGTATAATCATCAATTGCATTTATTTGGAGAAACAACGTTATGTTGTCTTTCATATTACTTTAAAAGCATGTGGAATACACTGTATAATAATCAATTGCGTTAATTTGAAGGGACAACGTTAAGTTGTCTTTCATATTACTTTAAAAGCATGTGGAATACACTGTATAATCATCAATTGCATTTATTTGGAGAAACGACGTTATGTTTTATTTCATGTCAGTTTATAACTATTATAAATAAGTACAAAGTTAAAATATTTCTAATTTTAAAAAAAATGTTATTTTGAGTTTTTGTCAGTATAAAAAACAAGATAAATTTCTGTATAATCAACATTTGTGGTAATTTATAAAGACTACATCATATTGTATTTTTATATTAGTTGATAGTCATGATGAATTACTGTGTAATTATCATTTGTGTTATTTTATAGCGACAACGTTATTTTATGTTTTAATGCCAGTTTAAAAAATGATTAGTTATTATTTAATCACCATTTGTGTTAATTTAAATTGTTATGTTGTATTTTATATCGGTTTAAAACCATGATAAATTTCTATAGTCATCAGTTGTTTATATTTTGAAAACACCGTTATATTTTCTTTTACGACAGTTTAAAATCATGATACATTATTGTATAATACCATTTGTATATTTTAAAGAGATAGCATTAAATTTTCTTTTTTTTCCTGTTTAAAACCATATGATAAATTGCTGAATAATCATCATTTATGTTAATTTAAAGAGACTACATAATCATTTGTATTTTTATGTCATTTTAAAACCATGATAAATTACTGTATAATAAATCATTCTGTTATTATAAAGGAACTACGTTATATTGTGTGTTTATGTCAGTTTATAATCATGATTGAATTACTGTATACTCATCATTTTTGTTATTTTAAAGAGATATCATTATGTTGTGTTTTTATGCCAGTTTAAAACCGTGAAGAATTACTTTTTAACCATCGTATGTATTACCATTGATACATATATTGTGACTATGTAATATTACTTACTGTACAATCATAATTTATGTTATGTTAAAGAATATCATTTATATTTTATTTTTATGGCAGTTTAAAATCATGATGAATTACTGTGTAATCATCATGTGTGTTAATTTAAAGAAACTTATATTCATTGTTGATAGCCTTAGAACTACATATATTTTATATATATTATTTATTTTCTGTCAAATGTAGTCTGTATTTGTATTTGTATCTTTGAATTTGTATTTGTATTTGTATTTGTATCGAAGAATATGAGATTTATAAACACCACAAAAGCAATCCAGAAAAAATTTTAAATGAAAAATTGAATTTTGTTTCCAATTGCCTTTATGATCTAATATTTTGCCAACAACATAAAATCAAGGAGACATAAGAAAATCTAGTAGGGCACAAGGTACAATCTGATAAGCATTGAACAGAGCTGCACCTTTAACTTTCCAAATCAGTCTTAGAGGAAATACACCAGAATGAGGTACCTCTCAAATGTAGCAATGTTGAACAAATTTATTTATTTATGTGACGTGTACGAAACATGTATGAAAATATGTGTTACAATAAGTGTTGTGTATATATAAGTGTTTGAGTGGACATAGATAGCTGGCCTGATGATGCTGCCTGTGGCAGTGAAACATGTAGCCACATAAAAGGTAAAATACAAATACAGACTACATTTGACAGAAAATAAATAATATATATTAAAGAAACTCCTTTTTTATTTTTTATTTTTATGGCAGTTTAAAACCATGATGAATTGTGTAAATTTAAAGAGACTACGTAATGTTGTCTTTTTGTGTCAGTTTAAAACCATGATAAATTTCTGTATAATAAAGATTTGTGTTTAAAGAGACAATGTTACGTTAAGTGTTATGTCAGTTTAAAACCATTGTGAATTACTATGTAATCGACTACAGTGTTCATTTTATGTGACAATGTTGTGTTAAGTGTTTTTATGTAAGTTTAAGACCACGATTAATTATTGTATTACTCTTTAATGTCTTGATACTCCACTTAAGGCCATGATAAATTACTGTATAATCGACGTTTGTGTTAATTTAAAGAGGCAATTTATGTTAAATGTTTTATGCCAGTTTAATACCATGATTAATTACCGTATTACTGGTAAATATCCTGGTACTCCTCTTAAGACCATTATGAATTACTATAAAATCAATGTTTGTATTATTTTAAGAGGAATCGTAAGTTATGTGTTTTAATGTCAGTTTAAGACGTTCTTGAATTACTGTATTACTGTTGGATGTCTTCGTACTACTCTTAGTAAATTCATTGAACTAAGGAAACTATCAAGAGGTTTTACAAGTTCAGTTCCAACTCTTCTAAATTTTGTACAAATGAAGAAGAAAAAAAAGTAAATTTTAGGGAACTTTTTTCGTACTAAACCGGCTAAATTATGGAACGTAGAACAACTTTGTTTTTGAAAGGCAACTCAACAATTTTAAATGGTACTCTTTTTGAGCAATACATCATTTTAACAGAGTAACGAGAACGATACAAAAAATTAGACATTTTTAATATACCTGTATACTTTTCCATGTGACTCATGATTTGATAATTTAATTTAACTAATTTATGTGTGAAAAATATTATGTTAAGTATTTTTATATAATTTTAAGATCAAGATGAATTACTGTATAGATGATAGATGTCTAGATACTTCTCATAGTAAACTCTTTGAACAAATATAAATAAATGTTCCTTTATAAGTGGTATTTAAGTTTTGTCCCACCCCTCTAAATTTTTAAGGGTGATAAATATATCCACATTTGGGGAACTAAATGAGCTAAAATTTGACATACAGAAGATTTATGTTTTGCCCCTAATATTTTTTGAGGTAACAGAAAAATGTTTTTTTAATGGTTACCCGTATTGAGTAATACATCATTTTAGCGGGGAAAACGAAAAAAGAAAAACCACAGTTCACTCTGTTGATGCTATTTAAAATAATAACACTGAGAGACATTTTAAACAGAACTATATATCCTTATATTTCACTTAACAATACTGTGAAACTGATTAGAGCTATTAGTATCTATTTTACAATATAATACCCTATTTATAACAGAACCAAGTAAACTAAATCAGATTTTAAATACTGTTTTATACGTTACATGAGCTTTTTAGTAATGTGTACCATGACATATTTTCTTGAAATTCTATTTTTAGTACCTCCCTCTTTGACCCTAATTATTTCTTCGTTGTGAGTCATGAGCCAAAACAGAATCTGTTGACAAACATTGTTAAAGATTTTTCTCTAATTTAGGTGCTTTCTTTGTAATCAGACTTCTTTCAATCTTATGTAAAAAATAGTTGTCCTTGAACTATTTTATATTTCTATCACCTGCCACTTTAAATAAGAAGGACATAAACATTGCAGATTGTACATATTTCCTGGATGTTATTCTCTTTAAAATCATGTAATACTCTATGTGATTAAACATTTTTTTTTTCCTTCAAAAACCAAAGTTTACAGCAAAAGTACCTAATATGCCAAAAATTAGCGATTTTAGTCCCATAAAGTATTCCCAAAAGATGGATTTTGTATTCACTCAATCAAACATTTTGAGTGGGTGGGACTTTGGGTAAACCTGGTATATAACTTTATTTAAGAGAATTCATTAATGACAAACATTATTTTATGAAGAATGATGCCAACCGACAGTTGGCATTTACATGAGGTACTGTTATACACATGTTGGCTTATTCATGTTATACTCATACCGAAATCATGAAATCATATTGTGTTCTTGCAGTGTGTTCCCCATGGTCCAAGTGTATTCTCACATGACTTGGTTCGGTTATATCCAAATTACCTGCTGTGGGCTGACTATATCTAATAACCTGTCTTATCATATTTTTAGCTTGGGTGATCGTACATACGGTAGATGCCCAGTTAATCCACTGAATATTTAAAATGTATTCTGTATTAAAATAAAAAACAAAAATTGTTTAATATTCCATACTACACGGAACAACATGTATGAGCACATTATGACCATTAAAACGGCCCTTACTTGTGGAAACTGAGGTATGACATAGCATCTCCTCATCTACATTTGGTTTCACATGTCTAAATACAGAAATTTATTTCAAATTTCAAATTTAGCCTATTTGATTTCAAATTAATACCTGAAATGATTTCATAAACAAGAAACTCTGATAAAACTACTTTCCTAACTCTATTCCTCTTTTGTGTTAGATACAGTACAGAAAGTACATATATCACTTCCTTCACTTGTAATGAGCAATACTTACAGAAACTTCAATCACCAAATGAAACACCAATAAACACACGCAGACACAGAAATTTCCAAAACAAACGCTACATTTGAAACAATATGATGCTTCAATGACTAATTTAACATCTTCAGTTGTTACATGTATGCAAACTTTGTGCAACTAAACAAAAAGAGGATAAGCCAATGCTTCGTGTATTCCAGTATATGGTCATACTATTAATAGTGTATTTTATTCATTATCCATACTTGTAATTGATTTCTAAAATTATTACATTGTTACTAGATTACAAATCAACTGATAAAATTTTTGGAGCCATATATTTGGGTGATGACTTATAATAAATGGTAAGTCTGTGTAAGACTTTAATGTGTTATTGCTTCGTGTATAAATGATTCACAGGTGTATGACCATCCATGAAAGTACCAACATTTTCCATAGATGGTGGCTCACTTTATAAATAGAAGGCAAAGTTCAAATTCGAAAATTTTGAAATAGTTTTTGCAATGTTTTTTATAAAGGTATTTGCAATAATTATTTCTAAAAACTGTATTTTCCTAATTTATAAGAATTTTCATGTTCTAGATGATTTACCCACACAGGAATGACATTTGTACAAAAACAATGAAATTAACAATGAAAATAGAACAATTGAACTTCTAAGCTTGGGGATTTTTTTTCAACTCTCAAAACGAGAGAAATTTAGTTTTTTAGACCGAAGGATAATATGATAGAATTCAGTTTTAATACATATCAAATGTTAAACTAAGAAAATTTACAGTTTTACTGCTTATTAAAACACAATTATTAAAGATTAAATAAATATTTTTCAATTGGGATTTAAAGGTTCTAAATGAAATAACTTTAGTCTTTGACAGTCTTTCTTTCTTGATTTCCCACTATCGTCGTTCCAAGCATATGGTATCAGCGATTAATTCAAAGTGAGGACTGAAGTCAACCCTAGAACTGCCGATTACATTTCCCTAACTCAATCATTTGGAATTTTGTTAGTATAGTTTCAAAAATCATGAGAATATATTATCTATAGTATCACTCAGCACAGCCTAAATAATATGTTTATATATTTTTCTATAATAGCAAAAATCACAATATGTTTGGAAAAAGTTTCATAATTTGAAATTAACACACATTCCAAAAATATTATCGAATTTCTCTTTCATTATATCCAAAAGATCAACTATAGAATTGTATAGTTTTTACAAGTTATTCACAAAATTGAACAAAATAAGTAAACTCATAAGAAGTAAAAACAGTAATAGAAATCAAATGCATATAAACTGCTTTTAGGTCTACCAACCCACAAAACTAAATTTTCGCTCGTCATATAGCATATGAAAGTTGAGTTCAATAGCTATTGAACATTACCAAAAATATACAGATGGCAGTTTAATGGTTAAGTAAATCTGAAAATTAAGAATGATTACGATACATACACTTGTGTGAGGAATCTCTGTAATTTAATTCACCGCCCTTCCTCACGTATTTTCTAAACTCACCTTTTCGTGAAGTAAAGAATAATATATTTCCATAAGAAATTACTCTTTTGTCGTTGTTGACATTATGGAAGCTTGGTGGTCTGTACAATTTTAAAATAATAGATTTTTGTCTATGGATCCTAATCCTTGAATTTTAAAATGTATCCCAGCACTATTATTACCATAAGTCATTATGTGTATCCTAGCAATATAATTATCCTAGGACTATGATGTGTGTAGCACTTAAAATGTTGTGACCAACACTTGTGCAAAGTTATAGTCAATAAATGACATAAAACACACTTATTTTATTAGGACGACATTTCCCACACTTATAGCAAGTATTTGACAATTATGCTTGGCACTATTGAACCACCAATAAAACATAGAAAGTGTTGAGTAATAAAAGAAAATGTTTTGCCCAGTCCCGTAGGACCATAATGTAAAGTAAGATAGAAATGATTTTAATTTAATAAATTTACATCCGGAGGACCACTACATCAAAACTGGATCCAGACCTTAAATTGAGTGAGAAACATGTCTGATAAATTTATCATAAGTCAATGTTTACCTCTTGTCGATGCTGGCGTTGAGGCAGTCTCAGAAGTATGCAAACTATCATGAAGAAGATGGGGGTAGTTATAGAGTGCAAGTCGAACACATACAGAATAGTTTATTTCATTACCATAGACGCATAAAATCAGTTTTCGATGAGTTTCGATGTGTAAGTTGTACAGTTAAAGTTACAGTTAAACACTAACACTTTACACAAAATCGATGTTGTGTTTAGCGATTGAAATAATAGAAACCGTTTTGACCATTTATTGGTCTGATCTCGATATAATTCGAAATTAACCAGTTTCGCATCACCAGAACTACTGTGATAAAAACTAAAGCAGTTTCATGACGACAGAGCGAACATGAACAGAAAATGAAGCAGTTTCACTACGACTGAAGCGTAGGCCTACATGAAATAAAAAGTAGCGGAACATGAAATAGGTGTTGCACGGAGTAAAGTAAATGTTGTATTACTTTCAATAGCGTCCCCTAGAACGTATAAAACGGAAAATATACACCAGAACTGCTTAGTTATAGGTTGCCACCAATGAGGGTGAACAAGGACAGGCTAATTAAAGACCTGACCAATAAAAATTGACGGAGGTTATCAAGTTAGGTTTGAAAAGGTTTCGGAATACTTGAGTTGCACTTGCATAAAGAAAGGGTGGGAGTATGTTAACGATATTTTGTTACGAATTAAAGTCATACGATAAAAGCTTTGTTTTAAAAGAAAGAGCAAATATGTATTATTAATTAAAGTACGAAACAAAGCCCTTAAAACATTGTTTCAGTAGGAAGATGTGTGGAAAGTGAAGGGATCTCGTTTCGTTGAGTAATCACAACTCACTGAAAGACAAAATAAGTAAAGAGCAATGTAATGATGGGAAAAGCTGAATTCGCGCGAACTTTCACTTCATCTTACAATGACTTTCACATATAATGGTAGAATGATTAGACGATTGTACTCAATAATCGAAGAATAAACAAGGAGAACAATATTTAAATGGGACTGCACATTCACTTTAGAGCTCAAACAAATTTTAATGTTACGATTTATGCCAGATGTACACAAGTGGAAAATTTATTAAAAATAGACCAGACTATAAGAAATGTGACGTAGATCTACCGTGGAATGTCAATTTAAAACAGTATTTTTGCAAAAGATTTGATGAGTTTTAAGAAAAAGATAGGAATTATGGAAATATTACAACGAGAACGACTGGGACTAACGGCACCCGAACCTTAAAGGACGTTGGAGATGTAGGTTTAAGGAAACTCCTCGTAAAAGCTGAACTAAAATTATAACCCTTACATAAATTGGAGAAGTGTATGAATAGAATGTTGAGAATTTTAATTTTTGTCGAAGAGATAAGGAGAAGAGAGAGAAAGAACATTAAATAAAGACTGTTAACCATTAATGTTCCTGTTTAAAAGGACAAAAGAAAAATATGGTTATTGTAAGTAAGACTGATCGGTATCAAGAAGTAGCCTGAATACCTTGGTGACAGGATACGTATACATCCCATCGATTGTTTTTAATATTACTACAAGAACAGCGCTATCCTTGCCAGGATGGTTCGCATGATGCGACCGAACGACCACGATATAAGGTGAGTTTGGTGTTCTAGAATAAGAATGAGGTCTCCTACCATAAGACTGTTGGAAGAACGTGTCCTTTTTGAAGAGTCTGTAGGTACTCTAAGTTCCATTACTTCCATAGGAGCTGAGTGAAACAATGGACTTGTTGCCAATTTTTTGATCGTTTGGAAGGAAGAAGCGTAAGGTCTTCTTCAGGAAGAGATAGTTAACGTTGTTCTATTAAAAAAATTACCTGGAGTTAATGCAGCGAGTTCTGTTGGATCATTGGATATCGGCGTTATTTGATGTGATTTTAAAATAGCCTCTACACAAGTAGTTAGCGTTATAAAGTCCATAAGCAATAGACATTGCTCTTTAAGAACTCGAGTGAGGTGATGTTTAGCACTTTTGACTGCGCTTTCCTAGAGACTACCCTGATGAGGTGTGACTGGAGGTAAGAAGAGAAAATTGATATTATTTTTGGTAGCAAAATTGCTAATATCATTTTGAAAATTAGACATTTTAAGAAACAATCACATATTAGTATTTAATTTTCATACGGCGCATGTTAAATCAGTTACGCAATCAGAGTAGATGTCAGAACAAAATCCACGACATAATATGAATCTTGTTAATTCATCAATATATGCATCAGTAGATAGATCCATGGCAACTTCCATATTGACAGCTTTAGTTGCAAAACATAATATATACATAAGTACACTTTGGCCTTTTGTTCTACGCATAGTATGTATTTTTACAAGAAAAGAGCCAAGATAATCGACGCCTTTTTTACAAAGGATCTAACAGGTGTTATGCGATCACGCTAGAGATATCCCATAAGTGTGCGGGTATGTGAAGGTTTGGCTCCAAAGCAGACAATGCATTTAAAGATGAAAGTGGGTATTACACTTCTGGCAGACGTTATAAAAAAGTATTGTTTAATCAATGATTGCAGTAATTGAGGTTCTGCGTGTAAATGTGTAATATGAAAATAGTTAATTATTACCGTTGTGACATGGTGTTTTTTGGAAGTATAGCTGGATACAAAGCTTCGTAAGAGAGGGAAGACAGTGACAACTACAATTTTTTTTTTTTTTTTAATTTCAGTTGGTTACATTAGTGAAGAGAAAATAAGACGTTGAGAATTAGCATTACTTAAACATTAGAATGTCCCTATTTCCACTCTCTCTCTCTCTCTCTCTCTCTCTCTCTCTCTCTCTCTCTCTCTCTCTCTCTCTCTCTCTCTCTCTCTCTCTCTCTCTCTCTCTCTCTCTCTCTCTCTCTCTCTCTCTCTCTCTCTCTCTCTCTCTCTCTCTCTCTCTCTCTCTCTCTCTCTCTCTCTCTCTCTCTCTCTCTCTCTCTCTCTCTCTCTCTCTCTCTCTCTCTGCAGCAGCAAGTGTTTCAGGTACTCAACGTGTTCGTCAGTCATCAAGAACTGATTTTAAATTTAATAAATATTTGATTTGTTTAATCTGTGGTAAACAAACAAAAAATAAAAACAAAACTTTTTTGTGCTTCGAAATTTCGGCGGCAGAACAACTTTTAAATACTGCCAGAAAAAACAAGATAATGTTTTCACAAAAATTAGCATTTGCACACATCCAGCCAATTTATCTGCAATAGAAGTGAGGTATCAAACACTGTTATCGTGACTATCTACGACTACCAAGAAATTCAGCAATTCCAGTAGGTAGACCTAGAAATAGAATAATACATGACATACTTATAGAGGCATTTCTGAAGCTGATTGATGAAATAAAACATCAATAGGCTATACATCTCACTCTTTTGAAGTGTCATTATTGGCCAAGTGACTAGCTGACCTCACTGGAATAGAAGATGCAGTTGTAGAAAATCGAGTTATGAAATCACTACTAATCGATAAGTATGGTGAAAAAGTGTTATTTTCATATCCAAGTGATCGATCAAAATCATCATTGGTGTTTATGGGCAACATAGCACTGGATGAAGTCATTGAACATATTTGTACCATAAATTCAACAAACTACATTGTTCAAGTAGCAAAACAAATTCGCAAAGAAATATTAGGTACTGAAGTAATACCAGATGGGTATTTATGTGATGATATTTTAATTTCACAATTTTTAAAAGAAGGTCAATTTTCGAATACTTGGCAAATTGTTATGCAAGCATTGTTCAGTGTTAAGAATAACAAATTAAGTGAGAATTAAAATCGACGAGCGTTATCAGTGTTTCATGATATATATTTCACGATTACTGAGAAACAGACTCCAAAGCATTTAGCTTTAGCTCAAACTATTCATCATTTGACTTGATCGAAACATTTAATCAATATTTTGAATAAATTTGGGCATTGCATCAGTTACAAAGCATTAAAAAACCTCGATAAAAGAGTAACAACGTCAATTGTGTGTGAAGATGTAGACAGAAAATTGCTTATTCCTAAAAAATATGGTTCGAGAATCATAGTTATTTTTTCATGGAGCTTTAGATAACAATGATTTCAATGAAGAAACGTTATGTGGAAAAGACTCGACCTATGTTACAGCAATAGTGATATATCAAGAAGAAAAACCCCACTGAAAACGAAGTAAATTTAATCAAAGTGAAGCCTACAGCAGGGCAGATCGTGTTTGATTTAAATTTTTTAAACTGTCAAGTAATTCTTCGTATCCAAGAAAGTATGCAGCCTTCAATACCAAATTATAAGGAGAATAGCTATTTATTGAAAAATAGTCAAAATAATTTACAATTTGATCATTTGCGATTCGACTAGCAGATTGGGCTCGGAAAAAAATGGTTTAAAACCTGCATCATTAGATTTTGTACAAAAATCTCTAAGGTATTTAGGAAATCCATACCTTAGTGTTGAACAGTTAACAGAATTAGAAACCATTTGTACCTATCTTTTCTCAAAAAAAATTAACTGCTGACGAACCTCGGTATAAATTAATTTCTCAAATATCGGCTTCGGCTTAAATTTATTAAGTACTTTGCATATCAGATGCTCTACATTTAAATTTGTTAAGATCTTCAGCACAAACATATGCATGGACAAATGCTGACCAAACACTACTACAGCCTTTTGATTTACACCTTATTAAGCTATGAAAAAGGAGATGGTAAATTGTACCCACGGCAACTGACGAAGCGACCATTGCCGGAATTGTTGATTCAGCCCTGTAAATGTACATCAAATTCTCACACAAAAAGGCTTGTTCTTGCAAAACATTATAACTAAATTGTATTTCGTTGTGCAAATGACTGTCAAAATTAAAAATGAAATGTTGTCGTTTCATTAATAATGACTCAAAATAAAAAAAAGTTAATTTTTTTTGACATGTAAAATTTGCTTTTTCGTATTAAATAATTTTTTTATCAACAATTCTTGTTTTTATTTTATTTATTTTTTTTATTCAATTAACTAGTTGTAAGTATCTTTAATCATAAGAAACAATTGGATATTGTCACTAAAACAATCATTAAAATGGTTCCAAAGCATTTGTTCAGTCCATTTACTTGCTATTTAAGGGGATGGGGTATAAAAAATAAACGGACCAACAAACCTCCTGGCAACATCCGGAATAATAATCTGCAAGCTTTTCTGAGTTCAAAACTATTTACAGAATGCGGTCCTCACAATAATTTGCACACTTAACTCCCTCCAGCGCCCGGACTTATCAAATATTGTAAGAAATGAATGATCAGTTGAACAGTGAAGTCATTTATGTTATCATAGATTATGTTCCTTGATTTTAGTATAGGTAGTTTAATATTAGGTGTTGCTGTGTAGTATTTTTATTCGTTGTTGGTTGTTTAATTGTTTTGGTGGAGTTTTTTTGGTGTAGGCTTTGTTTTTCGGTTGTTTCTTTGTTGCTATTTTTGTAAATTAATTATTAATAAGTTTATTATAATTTCCAATTGTGCTGTTGGCATAAAATTGATATCTGGAAAGCAAATATTGAATGCTATGACTGTTATCAAGTTTTCCATAGGCGTTGTGCGAAAGTTAGTAAAACTGATATAGAATATCTTGCTGCCAAAAATTTAATATGGAGGTGTACTCCATGCTCTGTAGCTAGCCGCAAAAGAAAATTTATTCAAACGCATATGAGACCAGTTAAAATTTGGCTGATATTATGAACGCCATTGAATAAAATAAAACCGAACAGCGAGTGATAGTAAGTGGCTTCAATGTGTAAAATTAGTCTTGAAGCGATACGTTAGCAGATAGTAAAACAGCAAACTATTAAAAAGTCGATGGGTATTTGAAGAAAATGGAAGAAATGATCAAGGAAAATAATATTTGAAAGAAAACATATAAATTTTACACAGAACATTGGAATACAGTCGAGTAAACTGTATTGAAATACAAGGTGTATCAGGTATAAGGATGAAAATATTACTAAAATTGTTTTAAATAAGTTAGAATTGCTGTAGACTTTGAAGTGTCACTAATGAATTACTACGTCACTGTCACCAGCGTGAAGGAAAGATTGCGTTGCCTAGGAAAGCAAAGAGGTGTCAAGGACGTACTGTCGGGTGCGTGGTGAAGTGTTTATCAGGGAAGCAGAAAATTAACAATTTAAACAGGTACAATGTCTAGCTGACCCAAACTACTTGTAAATTATCAAGGTTAGTGTTAAATCTTTAATTTGTTATTTAGATTAGTTTTACTTAGTGATAATATTTTACTCAGTGATAGTATTTTACTTAGTGATACTTAGTATTTTATTGTTTCTTAATTGATAACTTTTTGTAATGAAAATATTAGTTTTTAATTTGTTACTACTGGGTCTGGATCCTATTATGAATAGGTTTTTCCTATACCTAATTTCTACGGATTCATTATATAGTCAAAAACATGGATCAATAACAAATTCAGTGGTTCAGATTGTTAATATTAATTTATTCTTTATTCCCTTATAGTTGTTACAATTACTTAAGGTTTTTAAATAATTTTAAGTCAGCAGCTTGACATATTTATATCCCTATCTAATATTAATTATTCAAATACAATATAAAATATAATCTGTCCTAATCAGACCTTTAAATCTTCAATCCAGAGCAATGTCAAATTATTGAATTTAACAACACTTGTTTTCTAAACACATTAATCTGCTTACCTTTTCAACATAGACCGTGAATCTCTATAAACTAGCAGTGAGTCCTTTTCGTAAGTACGTTCCTGAACTACGTCTCTCTGATGACCAACAGCGTTTTCTAGTCCTAGCCCACATCTCGGATCTAACTGACCTTCTGGGCTGGTCTCTCTGCTGACCAGCAGCGTCTCCCCGTCCCCGCCGCCGTCTGGGATGCCACCAATCCTCTTTCTAGGTCACTAGCAGTTTCTATAGAGCTTCACTATCCATGTCATGCTAATGACCTGCAAGCTAAGCAGTTGCAACACTTTTTCAATTATTTCCCAATAACTACCACAGGTCTGATATTGAAGATTTAACTGGTGCTGACATTTGTCTATTTATTGTTAATAAAATATTTTCTAAACTTATAATAAATAGTTTTTTATCCTAAATCCTAACAATCCCTAGAAATAGTGAAACAAACTATTCCTAGTTTAAGGGCAAATTCTGACATTTTTTATGGAGTTATAATATTTGGTCAGATGTGCAAATATAATTATTTTGACGGAAATTTCGATAAGTGCCCAAATTAGGAAAGTTTGTATCAAATTATAAATTAATTTTAAAGTGTAGTGAAAAAATAGAGTTGGAGGCATAGCTGTATATATATATATATATATATATATATATATATATATATATATATATATATATATATATAGGATATGCTGTATGAATATAGCATATATTCAGGAAGATATAAAACTGTAACATTATATGGAGAGCTTGATTTAAATATAGCTGATACTTTAGGAATTGTTTTAAAATTTGCAAATCACTACTTCTTCTTAGTCCCTATACAGGGTGCTAGAAAAGTATAGAAATGTTTTAATATTTCAAGAACTACTTTAGATAGAAAGGTGTTCAACTTCTCATTTTAAAGCTCTTAACCTAACCTATCCACAGGATAGTACAAAAGTTTAGTAGGATATACAGTGTTCTGAAAATTAACAGAAAGTGATTTTCACATATTTTTTAAATGTAACACTATTATTTTTTACATATTCTAATAGGTCAATTTAAGATAATTAAAAGTAATTTTTAATTTATCTTCAATAACAACTGAGATATGGCGTTAAAATTTGCAAATTTGTAAACATACTATTAAACGCTCTTCGTAGTTATGAGTGAATATTAATTTATTATTTGGTTTTTATGTTGTAAAGTAAGCCAAGATGTATTGGAAATTACTTATCTGGTTCAGAGTGTTCTAAAAAGTAAAAAAGTAAGCCTACATATTTCTAAATTAAACAAATAATTTGAACCAAATAATACTTCAGTTTACTTTTTATTATCCAATAATATAAGGTTTAGAGAATTTCGGTAACTAAACTAACATTTCAATTGAAAGTTTAGGACATAAATTAATTAAGAAAAGGTTTAAAAATAAGGTTGAAAAAAATATTATTATTTTTTAAATCTATTAACGTTTTTGCAAAAATGTTATGTATGTTAAGTTCTTATAAGTATACAGTACTAACTTTACATTACTAAGTAAACTTTTAACACCTTACTAATGATCACTTAAAAACTAATGTATTTCTTCTAATACAGTATAAATGTAGTTTATTTAAATAAGATGCCCATTGTTTAGATCTCTAATGAAGGTGGAAATTATCAGAATATGATGCAGTGAATTTTCCAAATTCGTTATCAAGGTTTGGACTTTTGCTTAAAATGAGAAAGCATGTTGGTTTTGTTTTAGACATACATACATTTTTTAAATAATTTAGTATCTGTTCATAAATCAAGTGTATAAGTCAATACTGTATGGTAGGAACGTTGAAGTAAAGTTATTTAGAGTTCAATAAACAATGGAGCTGAATGACACCGAGAAGCTGACTTTGCTCATGATAAGAGGATATGGTGATCGGGAACCTTCACATCAAGAAGTGTGTGATTTGTTTAGTGGAAATTTCCCTCACCAACCTCCAATATTCAAATCTAACGTTTTCAACAAACCGTAAGTACAAAGGACCATGATTGATCTGGTAGGGAAAATCTGCTGCCAAAGAAAACATGTCTTTGAACGTGCTACATGTGATTCGTTGAGAATGCCCACACCTCAGTGAGAAAAGCTATCACTAAACATAACATCAACAGTTTTAATATTCACAAAATTCTTTTAAAAAATTAATGTTTTCAATTAAAAATACACCTGGTTCATGAATTAATTGTCAAAAAACTATTTCAATCGTTTTATTGAATATTGCAACATTATGATGGAGAAATTGATGCCGCAACCAAGCTTTGTTAACTCTGTGCTATTTACAGATGAAGCAACATTTATGCTAAATGGACACATTAAAAGACATTTCAGTAAATACTGGTCCAATGGAAATCCCAGGTTGATGTTTGAGTCTCACAATCAGCAGCCTCAGAAAGTTGACGTCTGGGCAGACATTGTTGGTACTGAAGTAATTGGACCCTTTATAATACAAGGAAATTTAAGAGGAGATTCCTATCACAACTTATTAGTTGACACAATAATACCACAAATTCAAAAAATGTATGGCCCAATTTTCAACAAAACAGAACACTGCCCCCTACGCACCACAAGTGTGGCAGCTCTTGGCCAACATATTTCCACAATGATGGTTAGGTCATAAGAGGACAATTGGAATGGCTTGCAAGGTCATCAGATCTGTCACCACTTGAATATTTCTTTTGGATTTTTTTTTAAATAATAGGTTATTGAGACTAAAACTTATAACACAAATCGGATAATTAGACAAGCTGCTCTCGGTATTCCTCAAGTGATAAGGAATGTGGTGAGAGGTTATTATACATGATTAGTACACTGCCAAACTGCATAAGGAAACCATTTTGAACATTTATTGTAAAACTATGATGTAAGAAATATCTTAAATTTTGGATAATCCTGTACATTAAAAATTATTTTTACTCCTCTAGTTTATTATTGTATGTCCTAGATTTTCAATTGATATGTTAGTTTGGGTACCAAAATACGTTAAAACTTATATTATTGGATAATAATAAGTGAACTGTAGGAACATTTGGTTGTAATAATTTTGCCTAATTAAGAAGTATGTAGTCTTGCTCTTTTATTTTTTAGAACACTCTGCAACGGATAAGTAATTTCCAATATGGTACATCTTGGCTTATTTTACATCGCAACAACCAAATAATAAATGATAATTCACTCAGACCTGCAAAGGATTTTTAATATTTTGTCTACAATTGAAAAAAACATCTCAGTAGTTGTTATTAAAGACAAATTAGAAATTCCTTTTAATAATCTTAAATTGACCTATTAGAATAAGTATAAATAATAACAGTACAATTTTTTTTTAAGTTTAGAGAAATCATTTTTATATTTAGAACACTGTGTATATCCTACTAAACTTTTGTACCATCCTGTAGGTAGCTAAGGTTAAGAGCTTTAAAATGAGAAGTCAAACATTTTTCTATATAAAACAGTTCTTGAAATATTAAGCCATTTCAATACTTTTCTAACATTCTCTGCATAGATTCCATGCTTATACAAGCTTATACAATTGAATCTTATTTACATGATTTTGGTAACACTCTAAACTTAACAGAAATGAAAAATTCGTCTGATTTTTTTTGTTATTAGCAATGTAAATGTAAATATTTTAGAGGATTGTACAGATTCATGTAACTATAAAACATTAATGGGTAGTTATGATTTCGAATCTTTAGTTAATAATCCAACTAGAAAAGTAACTGAAATCTTGTATTGATCATGCTTCTTTACCATTTAATTCTATACATAGTGATCCAGGTGCTGAAAACATATTTCAACAAAATTATTTACTGGACATTTAAAAAAATTAAATTAATTTTAATAAAATAATAATAATTGTAATATTTTCACCATACTATTTTATGGTATAGTGGATATTTTACTGCTAAGGACAAAATATTTCTGGACATATTTCCTGGTGGACCTTACGAAATAATGGACACTATACATTGGTGGACATTTTAGGTCAGTGGACCATGTCTCGTAATCAGAAGCTTAATTCCAAGGTAGTGGTTTCCACCTGTCTAATTGTAGTAATTCCACGTCATCATTGGTAACTTTCTCCCAAGTCCTTCTCCTTCTTTTGACATCTGAAAACCTCATCTGTGGTCTTTCCATTAGTCTTTTTCCTTCCAACATCAGTTGACAACTTATTTAGAATTCTTCACAGACTTCTCATCTCCATTGCTTGAAATCTCCTCTTATCTCTCCACAGTCCATGTTTCTAATGTTATCGCTACTAGTTTTTTGTGAAATACTTTATAGACAATTCATCTCCACTACCTTACTTCTCTTATCTCTCACTTGCGTAGTACATGTTTTAAATGTTATGCCCACTACTTTTCTGTGAAATACTTCATGATTCATGAACATTTTAACTCCATTGCCTTACTTTTCCTCTCATCACTATCAAAGTTCTTGGTTCTGATGCATATTGGTTTAAAAAAACTTATACTTCATGATTTTCCAATCACTAGATACAGATCTATTTCAGATTAAACCCCTTATCAACTGAATAAATTTTGAAATTTTCTGAATTCTACTACTAATTTTTTATTCTTCCATCTTTATTAATTTTTTGTCACAAATATGAATTTTTTTCAATTTGAACAATAATCTTGTAATAAACATAGATTTGTAGTAATTTTTCTACTTTCAGAGTGAAAGATTAGTCGCAATAAGTTATTATACAAAGTTGTAGAAAATATCATTACCAAAACAAATTTTAAATATTGAAACTTTACTTAAAAGAATTGATTTTCATCAGTCTTATAGATTTTTATGTATAGAACATTTTATTGCTTGTACGATGAATTGAAAAGAGTAAACATAAGAGCAAATGAAGCTCTTATGCAAGTTAATAGATGTTATTATACTTGAGACATTAAAGAGAATGTGATTTTTACTTAGAATTAATTATAAACAATTGAATTAGTGATATTTCTACTCATATGCTACCAACAGCTGGGTTATAGTTTTGTAGTCTAGAACCCTATGTTTCTGTGTTAACGTCACCACCAAGGGAACTAGTTCACCCGACTAGTTTCCCACAATCTACACGGCAAAACCTGCCAACACTCAGCCAACACAACAAACATCAATTCCCCGGCCTTAAACGGCTCTACATCGGCCAATCTCACAATACAACTCCCGCACTCGCTACTCGTCTCTGATTGGCCGACAGCTCACGTCGAGCAATTAAAAGTCCACGGCCACAACAATGGCAATCCGCGACACAACTCCGAACCAACCTCACGTCGGGATTGGTTCGCTTCTCGGGAGAACTTAACAATGGACAGCTCATTGTCTAGGAACCAACCAATCCTAGGCAAGCTAGAAATTGTATAAGTACTCATGTTTCAGGGACAAAATCATGACTTGTCAACCAGGAGACCAACTACAACCATACCTCCTCCGGGAGACCCAGCAACAACCATCAAGAACACATCACTTCTCAACACCTACACAACACTTCTCCTGACGCGAGATTAGCAGGAACCATCTCTCCCACGGCCTTCTTACGCAAGGCCAAGAGACCCCTCGCTCAAACACTTCACCGGGACCATCTCTCACAATCGGTCTTCTTACGCAAGACCGAGAGACCCCTCAACCAACTCACACCGCACCACGAAAACAACTTTGCCAGCTCCACTACACACTTTTGCTGCCGCCTGCCACATTCCAACACCATTAACCCAATACACGTTTTGGAATCACTTATTTCACTTCAAACACCTCATCTTCCCTCCTCACCTTCTCTTCGCTGCACCGACAACGCCTGTTCGAGAATCGCCCCGTTGCCTCCCGTACGGGAAATTAAAGGGAGAAATCCCGGCAACGGCAGCAACTTGCTTCACCCTAGTCGCCTCCTGAAAAGGAAATTGTAGGTGCTTTGGCGCCGGCGATTACGGGTGAACATCCATCATAGAGGCCAGTTAATATCCAATCTCCAAACACCTAACCTAAGTCCAACTGGTCCTTTTTAGGGCCAGCACACTTCTTTATTTTTTCCGTTATTTTATCAATATTCCTCGCACTAAGCACTCGAATCCTTCCCGAATAGCAAATCCTTACTCTTTTATTATTTACCAGTCGCCTCCCGGCTCGGCTACCTCTACTTCAGGGCCAACTTCACGTTCCCTACACTTTTTTTCACCTCATCACAACCTGACCCTACGTCATTTGGACAGGTAGAAAATCCTCTTTTTTCTTCCTTTTGGAGTTATTCTTTAAATTCGATCCATCCAAAAGCTCTCTTTTCTATTCTTTTAGTTTCTAATTGAAGGGTTGGTTTCTTCAGCTTTGTAGCCTTTACCTTATATCACCTGTAGCATCTTTTTGAATACCACTAAATTTATCAAAACTCATACAGCTTTTGAGTACAACATTTGAATATAGATGGGGACAATAACCATCTTACTACAATCCTTCTTATCCCCAATATCAGAATAGAGTCTGACATTACTTCCTCTGGAGTAGAGTCATTGAGCTCGGACTATGTGAGAGATTTAGTATAACTAGATTATAAATACATTCTGGCTTATACATTCTGGTTATACATTCTGGCTTAATTACTATGTGTAGTGTAATGGGCACTACACCCATTTTAATCTGAGTTGAGTATGAGCTGGGAAACTCCAAGTTAATATCCAAGATAAGACTTTTTTCTTAAGACTATGTGTATCTAGTATATTTACACCACTGGCCTGAGCCCTTAACAGCCTGTTCCTCACTTCAAAAACACCCCAAAGACACTTTTCAATTCAATTTCAGAATCGGAATAACTAAATTCCATATCAACACATTTTGAAGTACCTGGTCTGATAATATCAGCCATTGTCAAAGTAAAAGACCAATTGAAACACAAAACTTACACAACTATATAAAATACAGAAAATAAATTAAAACTACAAACTAAATTAAAAACTCGTGAATATAGATGTCAGTAACACGCTAACACAGAATAAACCACTTGCCACGAGTACTAGAAGCATAATGTGGGAAATGGTTTGGGTGGGGAAAATGGTGGCCCGGTCCGCCACGCGCATTGTAATTGGCGCCATTGTGGCGGACCGGGCCGCCATCAGCAGTGAATGTGTTAAAAACATCCTCTAGGACTTCACTCTGTAAGGAGCCAATTCGTTCCTTAGATAGAAAGTTTCCAGGAAAATCTAAGGGAAGAATCATCACTCTTATCACTCCAGCAGCTTGATTATAGCTTGTTAGTATAGGACCCATATTTTCCTTGAGAGAAGGCATATCCAGCTCCGGCCTAAGAGCAAAATGTTGTGTTTACAAGAATGAGTTTTGGCACCCCTTACAATGAAATGGGTATTGAAAACCCTCCAAAAAATAGTATGGGTGCTTTATAAATAAAATTTTTCAGAACCTATTACCTGAAGTTGGCATTTTAAAGGGATTAAAAGCCAAAAACTAAAACTAGTAATAAATAGTAAATATTAAAGAAAATTATTTAGTACCTTTTCATTATTTTTATTTTTGTTTAATGACTTCTTCTAGTACTAAGTCTTTTAAATGACTTTTTCAAACTTCAATAGGCGTGGTGTACTGTACTTATGTAAAGTGCAAACTCCTAACAAATTCTTTTACTCAGTTTTTTGTTTTGTCAGGTAGAAAATAATAGAAACATTTTCTACTACATTACAAGTTTTATTTGATTTAATATTCGTGAAAAATACATTCCAGTTTTAATATAATAATATTTTTTAAAAAGTTATATATCTACATTAGAAAAAGTACAAAAAAGATCAGAAATATAAACTTTGGTATTCACTTTTCTAGAAAAGGTACATCAATATAACTATAAAATGATAGTAGTACTATAAAATATCAACAACAAAATTACAGAAAATTTATTAAAATAATCTATATTATACACTTAGCAGTGAACTTTCCTAGCTGTAGCAGCCGAAAATGTTTTTATTAGTGCATCAGAATCTAATGAGGATGGTATATCATTTTCAAAGGACAAAATTGCGAGGTTGTTCAATCTTTCTTGCAAAAGAGAAGACCTTAGAGAGGTTTTAATTCGTTTTAATTTTGAAAAACTTTGCTCTGCCGATGCTACCGACATTGGTATTATCAGATGTATTCACAAAGCAACCCGCACATAGTGTCTGCAGATCCAGTTTCCAACAGAAAGTTCAGTATTCAGAGGCGTTTTCCCGCCTACTATCATCCTCTTCTGAAAGGAGGTCTTCTAGGTCTTTGAATTTAACAAACAAGTCCTCTCTGTTGGGCAATTCATCAAGTTAAAAAAAAAAACTCAACTTTTGACATTTTGGCCTTGGGCTGTTTGAACTTCTCTTGCACAGCCATTTGAGCAGTTTCAACAAGTGGTATAAAAAAGTCAATTCTAAAACGCTCTTGGGGGTCAATCGGTCAAAGTTATTAACATATTCAAATGGCTAATTAGCATTGAAAATAAAGTACATACATTTTTTTAATTTTTACCATATTATTATTTTTTTCCCTCTCATTTCGGCGCCCCTCCCAAAATCGCATGTGTACTACCACACATGCCTTAGGCTGGCGCTGGGAAAATCTCCTTCTTTCTACTTTTGGAAATATTTTCTGAAGTCGATACATCCTATTGCACCCATTTATTTTAGTTTTGTATCTCTAATTGAAGAAAGGTCCATCTATGAGCTTCTTCAAACTTATAGCCCTTAGTTATAAACCACCTGTTGCACCTTTTTGTTGCACCACCAAATTTAACAAAGCCCACATCCTCTTCAGGTTTATTTTTTTATCACATTTTTACATGGATGCCATATCTGAAGTCAGGGTTTAAATTATGGGTCCATGTTTATATCTTTATTTGTGTAGCTAGTGCATTTAAACAGCAAATATTGTCAAACAAGTCCAAGCTCTCAATAGCCCTGTACATCACCAATACCGTATGGCCTTGGAAGAGTCTCCCAAAGCTCCCTATCACCTGATAGTACAGGTATTTCAAGGATTCGCCAGCTGATGGTGAAGCCAAATCATGCTTTTTGGTCTAAGTCATAGCTCTGTAATAACTGACAGCTTGGTTTTATATCCTGTACCTTTGAGGCACACCAACGATTACAAGACTGGTCAGATCATAGCACTACAGTAAAGTAGTGTTATGTAGTATATGTAGTAGTGGATCAAGTATTCAAGTGTTATATACTCGTTACAATGCCATGTGTTATGTGAGTTGGGTAGTTGGGAACTCGATTAGGTGCATCCTACTTAATGACTCCACCTTCAGTCATCCCTGTCAGACCCTCCTACACTTAGTACTAATGAGTACCGCTTTCTAACAGAAATATTTGTCAACTTACCGGTCTAGATACGTACTGTTCTGTGTACTGAAGCGTATAACAGGTCACCTGTATTAAGATATGACTCTTCAACACACAGTACAGTCCTGGTTGGAGAGTATAATGGAACGGAGTGTAAACAACCATTTGCATTAGATATCTTCTGCTAATTGACTACTGTAGTTAATAGAGCGGTCATTTTCTTATACATGCATGAAAAAGTTTCACACATCGCTCACACAATTAAGATTATCTCTTTTTCAACAAAATATTTTCAAATACAAATACATGTAATTACTTTGTGGTGTAAAAACTACTCTGAAAACATGTACGGTGGGTACAGGTGTATATTTTATACAGCGCTTGTGATTGAAAAGTATTGTAAATTACCTGTTTCATAAAATAAATTTGTGGATAAAAGTTAATATTATTTACATAACGGTGCGGCCAGTTAGTTTTGAGTTTATAAAACAGTAAAACTTTTTGAATATTTGCAGCAATAAAAATATCCAGAGCCAAATTGTTCTGTCCTGGAGTTGGCAATAAGATATTATATTTCTGTATTTACTACTATAGTACTAGCAAAACGGGAGTGCTGATGGAGGCCAGGTAGCCAGACCGCATACGCACAAGCGCAGGGGATTAGGATCGGCCGCATTTCCGCTCCGTTAAGTCCCCTACTATACTTGACCAATCAAAATATAATTATGTTTATTTGTAATTTTCTTTTGATTTGTTTAGTATTTTTTAACTCTATAACAAGAAAAATGATACCAAACAACGTATATTTACTATAAATTGTACCTTTTTGGTATCATTATCACATTTAACGTAATACAATAATATATCAATCCACAAGGTTTTCAGGTTGAAAAACTCAAACTTGTAATGTAATCGCATTATAATTTATTATTCATATATACTCAAATATTATTTAAATAATATATTCACTTAAATTATATTTGCAAGTATAATTTACAAATAATATTCACATAGTTTATAATAATACATTACTAAAACCAGACTGTCATAAAATAAATGTTTCAGGCTATAGAGGAGGTTATAAGGACGCTATTTTGAAAGACAAAATAACAGTATAAATTAAAATTAGTAAGAAAAATTAAGGTTAAAGTATATCAACAATCTCTGATATTAGCCAGTACTTTAGAATCTATATACATAATTAATTTTTTAATAAAATTAAGTACAACAAAAATTAATGTTCGATAGACTGAAGTACACTAAAGTGCACTAGGTGACTCATAGACTTGGAAGGAATGATGGTCCAAATCTCTTGCACGCGTGAGTGTGAGGGTGCGTGCATGCGAGGGGACTTGACCTGGCCTCCATCGGTGCTACCGCTTTGCTATTACTATAGATATGGAGGCAGCCCAAGTCTTTACCCTGGCATAAAGCAAAGTGACAACAAGCTGAAGCAAAACCATACGAGCTAAATAGCTTAATCAATCACTAAACCTAGAGGTGGGATTGATTCAATTAAAAAGCATAAGCCAAAGATACATTGAAAATTTTCTGCTGTTATGTGATAACAAGCTATAGCAAAACAACTCCAACCACCTGGCTGAATGTTGGCAATTAGACATTATAGACCTTCAAGTCAAAACCCTTGTGTACTCTTATGTGGTAGCAAAACCATCCCCCTTGACAGAACATGTCAATAAGACATTGTATAGCTTCATCATCCACTATGTTAGCAAACCAGCCAAGTTAAAATTCTTCCTTAGATATTGCAAAGAATTTCTGCTCTTACATCTAACTTTGAATACAATTGAATCTTGATAATCTGACAAATATAATACAAGGAAAATTATGTATTATCAAATATCATGGATTACCGAGGGTACCATTAAAAACAATACAAAAGAAGGCAATTAGCATAGTACAGCAATGTATAGTATTGTTTTATTATTATTATATCTTTATTATCTTTAAATATGTAAAACATACAATAGACATAAACAATAAACAATATGTAATGTTAATAAACAAAGATGAAAATTTATACAGTGAAACGTCCAATAATGGAGACTGCTCAGACCAAATAAAATGTCCACTATTTGGAAGTGTCCGCTATCGCTGTTGGGAGAGATGCTGTTATATACATGGCTGAGATGCTGGCTGATAACGCATGGTAAACCATCAGACTAGTGTCTTGTAACGATATTGAACATGTTCACAAAATTTAAACTTTCACTTTTTGTCACTGAGAAATCACAATTACCAGTTAACCTACTGTAAAATAAAGCACATTATTTTGATGCATATACGGTTGATAAAAATGAAATAAATTAAACAATGGTATTGTTTCACGACTGTACTGTATTATCAAAGTTTTTATAGTACAACTGGCATAATGGTTTTAATCTCATAAAAATAGATAATAAAACACAAATTTGTAAATTAATTACTATTAGTATTACAAAGCTACTACATTTAATTCAGCATTAATCACAAAATTTTACAGTAATTCATTACAATGTGTTAAAAACAAAACATGGAAAAACTTTGTTATTGTATTTCTTGCACAAGTCATTAATTATTGCATTGAAACTATAAAAAACTAAAAACTGTTAATTTTCTTAATACAGTATTATTTTTACATTATCTATTAAAATAATTGATCAATAAAAAATTTTTTTTTTAATATCTTACCACTACATTTAAATGTTTATCGCTTAAAATAATCGTTAAGGGTCTTCCTAGTTTTAGTTTTAAAGGATTCGGACATCACTTTTTCTTGAACTCTTTTTAACAATATAATGTGTTTTATTTCAACTCCTCTCACCTCATCCCAATGAATTAGAGTTGTTGCACCAGACATTTCATCATCACAGTTAACCGTGTGTGTTTGTACAGTCACCCGCTGTCATCACAGTGTGATATTTCGTCCACTATCTCTTGGTCAGTGAGCATAATAATATTAGAGAATAACAATTTCATTACATCTTAATGTGTAAATTTTCATATTTTTACAGTCAAGTGGTTTAGTTTTTAATCCACATACCATGTAAAGTGAATTTCAAAAGTGATCATCACTGTCATTACCATGTTGTTTGTCAATTAAGTTTTTTTAATTAAGGGTGTTTTCTCCAGACATTCTTCTATGTTTCCACAAAATTTATTGTTGCAATTTGTCCCTAAGCATAGGATGCATTAATCACTGCATCTTTTATGTCAAATTTCTTTATAGCAGATGTCATGTCACTTTCTGGGCCACTTACAATGTCAGCCAAAAGACTTTTTTGTAGTGCATTTTTATGGTTCTAATAATCTGTTGGTCAAGTGGTTGTATTATTGATAGCCATGGTGTTTAAGAGCAAATATATAACCACAAGGAACCCATCTATTTTTTCTCATCATCTATAAGGTAGCTCAGTGCATTGTCTAATAACATTAAAGTTTTTTACGGAAGCTTTTTCTGCTTTAAAAACTCTTTCACAGGTAGAACAAAGTTTTCATAGTTCCATTTCCTAAGCATTTCATGTGCACACCCATGCACAGCTTTGTGCTTTGTACACAACTGGCAGAGTTTCAATTTTAAAATTTTTAAAAGATTGAGGATGTTTGGATTTTCCTATAACAAAATTACCTTCAAATTATGAGGGGTTACCACATGACAACAGTATTATGTGTTCTTTTTTAAGTTTTCTCTCCGGCATTTTAACTTCCTCGCGTGTTACAAACGTACTGGATGGCAACTGCGCCAATTTAAACCTGACTCGTCTGAGTTATACATCTAAAAAGGGGTTAGGCCAATATTTTCTATAGTTTTAAAATGAAGTCTGGAATTTTTAAGTCATCAACTAATAACCTTTCACCAGTTAAATGTAGAAAACGAATCCAAATCACTTTTTGAAGTTGTCAAATCAGCTATCTATGGCACGAAAAACTTTTTTGTGTGATTTTATCATGAAAATGTTGTTTTAGTTTTTAAAATTTTACCCGAAATGGGATCATGTCTTTCTCTCTATGGTGAAACCATGTATACAATGTTTCCTCCATCATCATAAATTAATTTGTCTTTTGAATTTTTCTATTACTTGGTTCACTAGCTACAGATTCCATAAACTTCTCAATTTTGTTTTTGTTTTTAATGATATCATAAACTGTTGGCCATCCGATACTGTTCCAAGTATGGTTAATTTTTGTGTGAAAAATATCCATTCACTGACAGGAAAAAATAAAATATTAGCAAAAATACAATTACTCATCTGGAGGTCTGAAACCCTAATTCCCTACAAAGTAGCCTCCTTTATACTGCAAATACTTTTCCCAGCACTCCTGCTATCATTTGAAGCATTTCTGGTATCCCTCTTTGAGAATTGTAAAACTCAATTCCATAAAACGTCTTCTCGTGACTCAAATCATGTTCCTTTCAGTGACATTTTAGCTTTGATAATAGCCAAAAATCACAGTTGGCCACTTCAGTAGAATATGGAGCCTCATACTAACAGAATACCTGTGTTTGACCAAGAAATTCTGAATCAGATGTGAGAAATTAAATGTTTGTTATCATAATTTAGTTGCCGAATTCTTCTTCCCACAGTTACTGTATCTTGTGCCACATAGCATCATGAAGGCTACAGATGATATTCAGCTAGTACTCTTTAGTATTGTTTTGATCTTATGATAAGTACTCATGATACACTACTCCCCAGAAATCAAAGAAAACACTTAACATTGCTTTGTGCACATTTTTGGCCATTAAATGTCTCCACTGTAGAGTGTTCCTTGGCTTCTGGGTATTCTCCATAACATGATTCATCACCAGCGATCATGTTGTTCTAGATGTCAAAGTCGCCAATTGCAGAAGTCAACATGTACTCCAAGACTTCCAGATGGAGTTACATCTGCTCCGTCATTAGCAGTTTTGACACAAATTTCATATACATTCTCTGTAAAGCCAAATCCTTGCTCAAAATAGAATATAAAAATTCTACACTTATTCTACATTACAAAAAAAAAAATTTAAACAATTATGGGTAATATAACATTTTGGCTTTTACAGTTTTGTTAATTATAATATATTTTTATTTTGGTAATATTTAGGGATTTTAAGCTTTTATTTTTATACAATACTTTTAATGTTTGATAATGTAATTGATTTCTGATCTATCCAAGGTTTCATATTGGCATTTTATTTGGAAATGATACTGCTTATGTAAGTGTTCAATAAACAAGAATTAAGTTTATCCAAAAAAAAAATTCAAAAAGCTAATGAAACATATTCTGTTTTGCAAACGTCACTCCAGTCAACCTCCTCCATATTTCTATACAATAGTTTTTCAAATTTATTTTCATTAGATTTTTTAGATCAAGATCTGAGGATGCGATCAAATTTAACAAAAAGGGCAGTCTTTTTGTGATAAGTTATTTTGCTTTTGATAACCTAATTTTCATATTCCATATTTATACTAACACTATGTTTAACATAGACATGGTAAATACATGTGTTTGAGTCATCAGTTACCCTATAGGATCATGTACATCAAATACATGTCGAGATTTTTTTAAAATTATACAGCTTAACATCACCGATTATTATAACATTTGAATTTTTTATAGAGTGAAAAAAAATTTCAAATTCTTCAATGAAAATATCTACGTTGAAATCATGAAGTCTATACAAACCAATAACATTGATAACTAAATCATGTTTAACCTATATCTGGACTTGCAGGATATCAGCTGTTGCAAGATTGACTTTATCTATGTGGGCACAAGATGGACAATCTGATACATAAATAATAATGCCATCCACCTGATAATTGTTATTACATTTTGTAAACAAAATATAATTATAAATAAATATTGAGCTTGACTTGTGAGATGGTATACTTGATAGAATAAAACTTCAACACTAATTCCCACAACTAATATTTATTTGTACAAACGTATTTCAATGAATAAGTCACCATCTTCAGTGTTGCAGATGACGACTTTGTCATTGAAATATGTTTAAATAAATAAATGTACTATTTGTGAGAATTTGAGTTTGAGTCTTATTCTATAATATAATTAGATAAGTTGTATTATTGGTTTATATCGATATATCTTATTCATATTTTACTTACAATTATAACATTAGGTTTGTGTTTAACTCTTTGATAACTTCTCACTGTTTTTTCTATACACTCTATCAACTCAAATAACTTGTGTGTAAAATATTTTTGTTCTAATAGGAACTAGAGGTGGGTGACTTAGACTTTCAGTACGAGTCAACTCTTGAGAACAAATCGATCAAGCTTCAAAACGTGTCAAACCGATGCAAGTCAACTTAAAAATGATTTGAATCAAGCTAAGTAAAGTTTTCACAAATACTGGATTATCAAACAACTAGTATTCCTTTGGATATCCAAGTTGAGAATTGTATTACTTTCTTTCTTTGAACAAAGAAGGGTCATATATTAGTACCAATTCATATTAAACATATTAGTCTTATTACACGTAGGTTTTGGTTTTATTCACAAGATTAATTTATTGGAATACTACTGTATATTTTAATGTTACATACATAAGTTGTAATTACAAAAAGCTCTAATAATTTTCTGATGTAAAAATTTGCTGTTTTTGTTTCCCTGTTACTCATAATTTATTGAAAAAAACAACAACAAAAAGCAATACAACTAATTTAACTAAACAAACTAACCTAACTTCCAGTATTGTTTTTTTTTCTTTTCGTATTAGTACCTAGGACCCAGACAATATTGAATGTTGGTTGTAAGATATAACTACTCAAAGTTGACACGTTCCAGCTGTTACCAAGTCAAGTCAGTACTGACATGCTGTTGTTAACATACGTAAAACGTGATTAACAATTTAGTACACATGGGAATGGAGTTTGAGTGAGTCAATTTGTCGTAGTGCAAGTCAAATGAATCGAATTAAGGTGCAAGTCAACTTGTTAGTCTAAATCGCCCATCTGTAATAGGAACTCTTTATTTTTATCCACACCTTGCTATTATAGACACATCTTTGTTATATTATAGTCTTCAAGATAATTAACTTTCATAACAAGAATAATTTCATAACTTCTCGCTGTTATATTCTATATACACTATCAGCTCAACTTTACCTTAGAATAGTTATTTTATAAAGATAACACTAGATAACTTCAAGGTCAAAAAATATATAAAATAGAAAAATAAGAACTTTACCTATTGAGAACTTTACAAATTAATGAAAAACACAATCTGTGTGGAGTATGTTATTATGATCTCTAATAAAGAAAAAGCAAAGTGTGTTTTGTTGCTGACTGAATTCAAGTCTGTTATTTCAGTGCAATGTGCATTTCGACGAGAATATAGAATAGATCCACCACATGAAAATAACATACGACATTGGTTCGAACAATTCAAAGAAACTGGATCAGTTAAAAAGCAGAAATCATCTGGCAGGCCAGATGTATAAGACAAAAAAATTGAACTTATTAGACAATCTGCAATCAGAAGTCCTAAGAAGTCAATACCTCGACGAAGCCTAGAGTTTTAAGTATTCCAAAAACAACAATCCACAAAGTTTTTCACAAAAAAACAGAAATTACACGCTTATAAAATCCGGCTATTAGAGGAATTGAAACCTGATGATGGTGCAAAACGATTTAATTTCGCTGTTGAAATGTTGAACAAGATTGATGAAAACCACTCATTTTTAGAGATGATATATTTTTATTAGACGAATCTACATTCCATATCAATGGGTCTGTTAACAGACACAATCCACACATATAGGGATCTGAAAAATCACATACAATTTTTGAGAAAATACGCGACTCGTCTAAAGTTAATATTTGGTGTGGTGTGATGAAAAATCGTCTGATAGGGCCTTTCTTCTTTGTTGAATTAAAGGAATTGTGTTTCTCAATATGTTAATCAATAATTGTTTTCCTCAGCTGGATGAACTCAAAAACATTCATCAATTTCATTTCCAACAAGATGGCGCATACCTGCACTTTAGTGCATTTGTCACAGACACTTTGAATGAAAAGTTTAGATATCGATGGATAGGCCGGCTAGGACCCCTGGCCTCCAAGGAGTCCAGACCTGACACCTTGCGATTTCTTCTTGTGGAGGTACATCAAAAACATTGTTTATAGAGAAAAATTCATGACCTAAATCACTTAAGGCACAGAGTTAATGAAGTAATGACAACCGTTAGCAAAGACATGTTAACACTTTTACCGAAACCCCGGTCTCACGTACCGCTAGGAAATTTTATGTTCAAAAGTTGGCAACACTTAAAAAGCCGTCTTGGGTCCATCTCCCCAGTACCTTCCGCCCACATACCCCCCTTACTGCTGATACGTTTTTTGTTCAGTTTGCGGTCAGCGCTTGACCTTGATTGAGCTATAGTTATAAACAAACCCGTCTCCCTGACTGAGGGTTTCTGTTAGTGTTGTATTGATGCGCGGTCACACAAACCAAGGGTTTCTGTTTATGTTTGAATTTATAAATTTTTTTAGTTTTAGTTACGTTTTAGGATTAAAGTAGTGTGTATATAATTTTTAGACTGTATCTGTATGTAAGGTGGTGTTTTGTGCCATGGATGAGGATCTGAGTGGTAGTAATCAAAACCGACCTTGTAGAGGTTTGGACCCTCGTGATCCACGGTTTGGAGATATAATCTGGGATTTACTGGATTATGACGTCCCTGACGATGACACTAGCATTGAAAGTGAAGTGGAACCTCCGACAAAGATCCCAACTTCATTTTACCAGGTCGTGAAGGACAAGATATTGTAGATGACAGTTCTGAGGAAGAAGATGAAGTTTTGTTAGAAGAGAATACTTCGAACAAGCCTATCCAAGCTAATCAAGCTATAAGAGAAAAAATATTTTTCATTGAGAGAACTAAGAAGACTGAGCTAGTAGTGCCTAACACATGGACCAACAAGCCACCACCCCGAAACGTGAGAACACCTGCTAGGAACATCATTAGGGGCTTACCTGGATTACGTGGACGAGCTAGAACACTCGGAAACCAACCAAGCAAAAAAGAGGTATGGCATCTATTATTTGATGACATAATTATGAACATGATCCTGGTAAATACCAACATTAAACTTGAAGCCGTAAGAGCTGGTATGTCAGTTACAACTAAGAAAAACAACTACAGATACACTGACATTGAGGAGCTCAATGCTCTATTTGGATTATTGTTGGCATCATCAGTTTTATCTTCAAATCAAGAGAATATGACATCTGTATTTACAAACGATCCTTACAGTAGACCTATTTATTCAGCGACTATGTCCATCAAACGATATGAGATACTTCTAATGTGTCTACGCTTCGATGATTCTAGAACTCGTAACCAAAGAAGATTAACAGATAAAGCTGCACCTATTTCTGAGATATTTGGAAAATTCATTGAAAACTGCAAATGTTCATACTCAGTTTCTTCTGAGGTAACGATTGACGAGATGTTAGTTCCGACGACGATGCGGGTTCAGGGTTTATATGCCAAAAAAACCTAAGAAATACGGATTAAAAGTCATGTGCCTATGCGATGCTAAAAGCTCCTATCTTCTGAATGCATATATCTACACCGGAAAGGGTTCTGATTCCATGGGACTGAGTGAGACAGAAAAAACTCTTGCCATACCAACTCAATCTGTAGTAAAACTTTGTCAACCGATCGTAAACAGTAACAAAAATGTTACTGCAGATAATTGGTTCAGCTCACTTGAAGTTGTAGATGAGTTACTGAAAAGAAATCTCACTTACGTCGGCACTGTAAAAAAAAGACAAGAAGGCTATCCCAGAAGAATTTCTACAAAATCCTGTACGTCCAGTTGGCTCCTCATTGTATGGATTTAGAGACAAAATAACTTTACTGAGCTATGTACCAAAGAAAAACCGGGCTGTTATACTTATTTCATCAATGTATCATTCAATTGAAACAAATGAGAATAAACGCAAGCCTGAAATAATAGCGTATTATAATGCTACTAAATGTGGAGTTGACATAATGGACATGAAGTGTGTGATATATTCTTCGAGCCGGCGAACAAGAAGATGGCCGGTTGCAATATTCTACAGAATGTTGAATATTGGTTCAGTGAATTCGTTCATTTTGTACATGAGCTACCAGAACTCTCCTCTTCTGATACGATTCTAGTTCATAAAACAGTTGAGTTTTGAGCTCATCAAACCCCATTTTCAAAAAAGGTTCTCTCTTCCAAGCCTTCAACGAACCCTGAAAGAAGACATCAGAAAAGTGCTTGGATATGATGTGCCAGCCGAAGAACGTAGAGGCCAGGGAGAAGGAGACGGTGCTGATGCTGGACAGAATGACAGGATGGAGAAGAGGAAAACTTGCGCTACCTGCCCAAGTGCAAAGAAAAGAAAGACGGCCTACAAGTGCATAGTTTGTTCAAAAGCTATCTGTCTAGAGTGCAGTAAAAAACTTTGCTTGGAATGTGCAAAAAAAGCTGTTTCCTAATCAGGTGATATTTCAGTTTCATTGTACATTTGAAAAACTTTGACATTTCATTGCATGTTCAAAAACTAATATTTTGATTTTATAATGATGTTTGTTATGTGAAAATAAACATAGCTTTTGGCTCAATTGGGTTTTTTCTTTCTATAAACACCTTTTTTTCATACTGTACAAGGTAATTAACAACAAAAATTAAAGGAACATGGGTTATACTATATTGAGGTCTGAGAGACCGGGGTTTCGGTTAGCGTTGTGAGGCCTTGGGTTTCGGTAAAAGTGTTAACTAACGTTTGCGCAGAACTTGATTATTGATTGGACTTTGACGAACGAATAATAGCGCACTTTTTAGTTGTGTAAAAAAACTGTTTCATATGATGATTTAGATAAATAAACAACATCAGCTGTAAGTAATTCTGTTTTCATTTAAATCATGTTCAAAACCCCACCATTATTTTATGATAACCCTGTCTCATAAAAAATGTAAAGACTTGGAAAAGTAGTGATTTCCAAATATTCATGTGCCTTCCTGCAAGATTCTATTCTTTTTGGTCTAGCTACAACCCTAATTACTTTTTTTTCCGCAAACATGACACTTCTTGTAATTGTTGATTTAAAAAGAGTCACCAAACGTAATTACTCTATACTTTAGATGTGTATAGATAAGTCAATAATAGGACTTAAAAGTATATATTTTGTGCAATCGTTTTTAATATTATGTAACAAAAAAATACCAGAGTAATTTCCTTACTTAGAGTATAAATATGAATATTCCAATTTAGATCACTGTCTATCACCAGTCGTAAAAATTTTCTTTTCACCTCTTTTATAATATTTCCTTGCAGTATAACATTAGGAGTAATCTGATTTCCTTTTTGTTTCAAAGTATAATACATAAGAACAGTCTTGTCTGGATTTATCAATAAGGTATTTTATGAAAAGTAGAGACTTGTTTCATTCATATTTGAATTCCTTTTGTTTCAGTAAAGACACTGATTCCACCTGAACAGTAACTGTTACCAAGTCCTAATTAAATTGCAATAAATTATATATATTTAAAATTAATAACAAATCCTGGATACAAAAATAAAAAATATAGGCATAAGGATAGATCCTTGAGGGACTTCAGACTTAACTTGTAACTTTTTACAGACTTCCTGCTACCCAGGCCCTCTGAGTTCTACCACACATTAAGGATTTAATACATGAAAGTGATATGCCTCTTACTCCTGATCATTCTAATTTATTAAAAGCCACAGAGTCAAAAGCCTTGGACAGGTCAAGAAATATACTCATAAACTTTTTTAACTTTTTAGGCCTTCAACTATGAAGTCAATGGCATCAGTTGTAAATTTTCCTTTCTGAAGTCCATACTGATATTCCAGAAATAAATTATATTTTTACAAAAAAGACCTGGTCAAAAAATTTTCAAACATTTTACTAAATATAGGCAACAGTGAAATTAGTCTATAATTGTTTGTGTGCATCCTGTACATTTTTTTGAACAAAGATCAGTTTCAGTTGATTTTTATTTTTTCACCATAGGTGACATTAGCATTGTAAATTAATTTATAAGATGTTGCTAAACATATATATATATATATATATATATATATATATATATATATATTAGCTTCTTTATTAGCATTTTTATCGTATGAGTATATTTATTTAGAAATATGTTACTTACGTCGTCTCATACACACTGATTCTTGTCTCCAACCGGTTTCGCTGCTTCAATTAGTCAGCATCGTCAGGGTTTATCTGCTACTGCTTCGTCATTAACATAAAAAACACTACATAACACACATTACAGACACCCATGCGTACACTCTATGTCCTGTCAGGTGGCTGGCCAGTTCGGTACTGAATCTGCATCTCGTATTTTTTATCATTGTTCAAATATGCAGAATAAATACTGTTGGATTCAAACCTTATTTGTTCATTTATTATTTTCGTTTTGCTGGTTTGGTTTTCAACAAATATATAAAACTGCTCCCAAGCGTTCATATTATAGCCCTTTTCGAATTGTTTTAAAATATTCATTGTGCTCTCTATTGTGTCATACGAGTGCATGTTATATAGAATATGCTTTGCGAAATTTGATTTTTCTGGTTGGTCCAATTTTATTGCAGCCATATGCTGTTTATACCTTTTTTTGAAATTACAGTTTGTCCTATATACGCACTATTGCATGATTTACATATTAGTTCATATACGCCTGGGTTATTGTATTTGCAAAATTTGTCTAAATTAGTATTTAGTTTCATTTCTATATTATTATTGGTTTTGTACGCTATTTCATAGTTAAATCTTTGTTTAAAAGCCTAGCAATGCGGTGTGTTTCTTGTCCTACCTAATGAAATAATACATAACTTTTTTTTTTATCCTTATGTTTTATCTACTGCGTGTTATTATTCAACCTACTCTGAGTGTTTATTTTCCCCCTTATCTGTGAAAGGAGTTTGTCTACCATTTGCTCTTCATATCCATTGAATTTTTCCACTTCTTTTATATATTCAATCTCTAAATTAAAGTGTTCTAGGCCTAAAGGTATTTTTAAAGCACGGTTTATCATTGACCTATATGCTGAGATTTTTTGGCTAGTCGAGTGATTAGAAGTGTTGTGTATTGTAATGTCAACATAAGTTGGTTTCCTGTAAATGTTAAACTCGTGTTTGTTTTTATTCCTCTAGATAGTGATGTCCAGGTAGTTGATTGTTCCATTTTTCTCCTTGTCGTATGTAAATACCATGTTATTGTGTATTTGGTTTAAGGAGTCAATCATTGCATCCGGTTCACTGTCTTTAGATTCATTATATATTATCAATATATCATCTACATATCGGAAATAAGCTATAATTTCGTGTTTAGAATGCAGGGTGTTATTTATTTTTGTGTCCAGTTCCTGTAAAAACCCTTCCGATAATATGCTAACTTTCGGGTCCCCCATCATTAGGCCATATTTCTAGCCATAAATCTGGTTAATCTGGTGTAAGTGTAGGATAATAGGATAAACTCTTCATAAGACAAAAAATTTAAATGAGACATTTACAGTGAGTACATACACGAAGTAAAATTTTCAAAGAAAACTATATTGGATGTCAAAACTAAAAAGATGACTTTTTCTTTTGTATAGATTGATTTTTAATTTTAATAATTTTAATATGAAATAAACTTGCTTTGCTGCAATACACAATTATATTGCTCCTATTCCACATTATTGAGATTATTTATTTAGCCAGGACAACAACTGTGAGTCCTAATCTTTCCAATTAATAAGGTTTTACTGCTGGTTACATGTATTCATATATAAACTTCAGTAATATAGTTCAATAATAAATGGAGAAGTAAAACTTGACTAGAAATGACAAGCATTGCCAATTATGGTTTCAAGTACCACATTAAAGGCTGTAAAGGAAACAAATCAATAAATTGTGAGACTAACTGGACACCTTGACATGACAGAACAGATAATAAAAAAGGTTTAGAAGTTATGCTTACCAAATATTTACAACGACTTCAAGAAAGTTAATAACCTACAGTACACATGTACCATCATTATAAATTTCCAGAAATCTCATTGCCTGAGTTTGTTAACTTTAGTGCTTGGTCACAGAAGAAAAAACTTGATATTTTTGAACCAGTAAGTACTTTTGAATGTTTAAATCTATATTGATTTTAATATATTTAATAGAAAATAAATGTTGTCACAAATAATTGTACTAATTGATAGCTCAATGTATCCTCTAAGTTCATACTTTAAACAAATTCCATTTGTAAGTGTACCCAATTTCATGCTATTATTAAAAATGTATTTTCACAAACTTGTGACAAAAATATCCACAAATGAATTTTGTGTTGATTGACATGTTAATTTTTTTTTTTTTTTAAACTTGTGCACAGTGTCAATTTTCTAACTCATGATAAGTTTTGAAAACTTAATTCAGTAAAAAAAATATACACAATTTAGTATTCTACACTCAAAATAGTGAATGGAATTAAAGATTTGGTTTGACATTTGAATATATACTTTCCTTTGGTTTTCATATAGCTAATATAAGAAATACCATTCCAGGTTAAATTTTAGCTTGCATTCAGGAAAATGTTATGAGGCCCTACTACAGACCCTCTTACGGATAGCCAGATTACCCTAAAAGGTATTATAACCTATAAAACTAATTCAGCCCTTATTGCTATAGAATAAACAACCGGCAAAACTCAACAAGGTAAATCTTGAATGGGTTCTGGGACAAAGAAGTATTACAGGGAATGATATGGCAGAAAAACTCATCAGGGAAGCCATCCACCTCAACTGCCATGTGGAATTTCATATTATATTGTGAAAGCTGCTATAAAGAATGGAAAAGATACAACGCACAGATAAATTTGGAATTTCAATGTATCATCACTTTTTTGTAAGAGACTCTTCAAATTATCTACAAATAATGTCACAAAAGTGACTACTCAGGCTTGAAAGAGTAGAATGGGGATTAGTTGTTGGACTTCTCGCAGGGCACTATCACCTTAGGAAGCATCTGGAGCGGTTGTGTGTATATTTTGGTGACTCAATCTGCAAACTGTTCAGTTTATAAAAATAAACCATACAACACATCACCACAGAATGTGAAGTATGGCCAGAAAGAGAAATCACATCATTGATGATGTAATCTTAGGCCAGGAATTACTGCCGCAGAAACCTGTCTGTGGTTTTTTTGGCCTAGTCAAAGACACAGGTAATATGTAGCTATGTTCCAGAAGTTGGTTGGTACAATGGTTCCAATAGGCTGAAGTATTTTGGGATGAATAGAAATCACCCCCTTCCCAATAAACAACAGTAAATAAAGCTTACTGTAATTTTGGTTACCATCAGTTCTATTTCAACATTTTAATTATTGTAAATAATACGAACAATCCATTGTTCATTGGCGTACCCAGCGAGGGTCAGGGGGGGCAGCTGCCCCCCCCTGGAAGCAAAAAAATAAATCTTTATTATACATTTTGTTGCTGGAATTTAATACAATTCTTGAAATAACTATTTTAATAATCAATTGTATATTGAATGACCATGGCTTGCCCCCTTGCCCTCCCCCCCCTAGTTTTGATCCTGGGTACGCCCTTGCCATTATTATCAAATAACTTTAAAACCTGAATATTCTATTGAGTTTATAAAATATGTCTAATTCATTGTACATCTATACTCTTTTTGTGCAATGATTATGTTACATTTTTCTGGGTAAAAAAAAAGGAAATTCCTCAAAGAATATAGACAAGCATCACATCATCATATAATAATTAATAATGTTAAGAATGCACAGTAATAAAGTGAAACTGATGTATACAGTTGTCTTCATTATTTTAATTTATTTATTCCAATGGATATTTCTATTTTAAATAAGTATGGCTTAATAAATTAAATTGCATTTAGTATCATATAAAAACAAAAGAAACAAACAATAAATATACAAACATAAGAAGCAGAGCTGAACAACAAATATTGACTTATAACGAAACACCAATAATAATAGATAAATAATATTTCACAAACATGACTATTTATAAATTATCTAGAGTAAATTATACAAACTTAACAACCATCGGTGAATCACATAGAACTAATAACATAATTAATGTAACCAGGCACTATTATATTAATGTAATTCCACAAATTTAACAAGAAAATATTACCACTTTGAAGCCTAACTCTCGAACGCGCTGCTTTCCTACTGTGCCTGGGGGTTTTGGACAAGTTTTTAAAAAATTGTGGTATTTGTTATATTTATCATATATGACTTATTATATATCATTTTAAACCTAAAGAAATTACCATTTTAAATATATATACATGTAAATAGATATTTTACTCACAGTCAACACTCCTTAGTCTTGAAAAAGGGTAAAATACAAACACAAACAAAAATAGCACACAGCACTTCACTAAACATAATTGGCCTTTGTATGATACAGTTTGAAAGATTCAGGTACACAAAGGGGTACTGAACATTCTGGGTTCACCATAACTCAAAAAGTATTTAGTATTCAAGAAAAACAACAAACAAACATAACGAATCTTGATTACTCAGTCACTAACTTTGAACTAAACAAACGTCTCCTACGTTCCTCATAAACATGTTACGTAGCCTAGCATCAGCTTTATAATATTTATATTTAGTCCATATCAACAGCACAGACTATTCGAAAATCAAAGACATGGAAAGATAAATAACCAATTAGCTAAGCAAAAGTGCCGAAACCCGATCATATGCCGACATCCCAGTCGTATAGAATTATTTAGCGCAGCCCGATGTATACTCGGGCTTCGGCGGCGAGCGCTGTCGCACTGCCCGACCTATACTCAGGCTTAGGCTTCAAAGTGTTAATAATTATTCAACTGTGATTGAAAACATATATACATAATGTGGCCCAACTATTAAATAGAAAACTCTTGAAATTTTCCTCCTGAAATCAACACCAATGAAGTTTGAACAATGGCACCTTATGATACATGTAAATATAGCCGAGACTAATCCTGACTAAAGGACCATTCAATCTCATAAATAAGTGTCATCTGATAACCAAACCACTTTCTCATCAAAACGTAAAGATATATTGATGCAGCTTTATCACCACAATCCTTCTGACCATTCATTAACATATTATGCAGATTTTATTGTCAAAATATGAAATCAACATGATGCCTCAGTTCCTTTCAGCCCAGATTTGGCTACTTGTAACTTCTAACTTTGTACAAATATAAATCCATTAACCCAATTAACAAGAACATGATAGGTAGCTGATGGTTATTCTAACAGCAGACTTTGCAGACTATTTTGAAAAGTGGAAGAGATGCTGGAATAAGTGTGAGAGGTTCAAGAGGAACTACTTGAATGATGACTAAGGAGTCATTTTCCTAGCCAAAGTATAAATTTATTCACATTAAGTAGCTTGATATTTTCAGACAGACTTCAAATATATAGAAAATATTGTCCAAAACTGTTCTCTACTAAACATAAAATCAGTACTATCAATATAGTTACCTATTTCCTATACGTCACTTGACTTTGTTTACGCTTCTGACACATTTCCAAGTATTTTCTACATCTTCAAAGTTCTTGCTCTACTGAGATCATGAATACATTATAAAAACAGAAATAAATATGCACTTATCACACATTATCTAAAAAATTATGAGAAGCAACATGTAAGATGCACACTATATGACTGTCCAAGAACGACTGTCTTATCAAGTTTCTACAATCGTGCAACGATGTATATCTGAGCTCCTCTTATCTTGGATATTGAAGCCAGAATTGTAGAAAGTGTTTGTGGAGAAATTAAGTTGATCGTTCATTTTAAAACTAATGAAGACGGCTTCTATCTGGCAAGAACCTCTCTCAAGCTCACACACTTACATACATCCTGCCCCAGATAATCTGCTTAATATATTTTTAATAATTTTAAAGGCTTTATCTATTTCAAACTCCTCAACGGCATCCATATATTATACAATGTATTTTACAGGGTGTTTATAAAAGAACTCCTTAATTTAAAGTTTTATCAATACACAGTAAAGTTAAATTAATAGTTATTAAACCTATATAGTATTAAAGAGAATGTTCTCAAGTTTTTTTTTCATACTTAATAAAGTTCTATATGAGCACCATTTGTTGCCCTGGCCACGTCTAAACGATATTCAGTTTCTTTCCAGGTATTCAGCAGCATATCAGGCGTGACGGATGCTACAGCTTCAACAATCCTCTCCCTCAGATGAGCAATGTCACGGACCTTCTCGGAATACACATGGTTTTTTACATGTCCAGTGGAGTCAGATCTGGGCTCCTTGGTGGCCATGCAAGTGGCCCACATCTACCAATCCACCTATTAGGAAAATACAATTTCAACGCATCACTGACACGGTTGCTGTAGTGAGGTGGCGCGCCATCTTGCTGGAAGAAAATTGGTCCCTTTTCTTGTTCAATATCATCTATTTGTGGGAAAACGTATAGTTCTAACATATCACAATAAATATTCCCATTAATTGTCTTCTCTGCGAAGATGAAAGGTCCGACGATACGATCATGCATCAATCCACACCAAACATTGACTTTGGGCGAGTCTCGCTGATGTTCTATGAATTCATGCGGTGGCTCTGACCCCCAAATCCTACAATTGTGTCAATTGACAGACCCACTTACGTGAAATGTCGCCTCATCAGAAAACATGACATTTTCCAGGAAGTTCTCATTTTCTTCAATGCTGTCCAAAATGAAGACTGCAAAATCGACTCTTTTCACTTTGTCAGTGATCTTGATTTCATGCAGAAGTTGAATCTTATATGCACATAATTTAAGCCTCTTTCGCACCGCTTTATACACGGTAGACTTAGGTATTCCCAACTCCAAACTTCGTCTTGCCAATGACTTTTTAGGGCTACGAGTACAAGACGTACGGATTCGTTCCACATTCTGTTCAGAGACTGAAGGCCAACCCGGTGACTTCCCTTTTAAGACACTACCTGTTTCCCGAAACTGATTATACCAAATGAGAATAGTTTTGTTAGTAGGTGCAACACCGCCATATTCACGTCTATAATTACGCTGAACTGTGATCACTGAACTTGATTGAATAAACCAAAAAATCTTGACAATATACTGAACTCAAGTTCGAAAACCGAAAGTTTATTGCTGGTTTCGTTTTTTAATTATGATTTTTTTAAATCGAGGAGTTCTTTTATAAACACCCTGTATATAAAAACACTTTTTATTGCAAACATGTAATGGTTTTTATTTAGTTATATAATCTGTGTAACTGTTATTTCAATCAATTAAGTGGTGTGTATTATCTCACTTATAGGCTTTAATATTATTTTTTGGTAGGTATTCTTTAAATCTGTCATGGAATGCTCTTCCTGTTTGGCCTAAATTGATTTTGTTACATTCATCACATATTAGTTTTTTAAATACCAGTTTTTTTAAGGATAAAATAAATCAAAAGCTTAAAGTTTCAAAATATTTTAATAATAATGCATGAGTGTTCATTTCTTCTTCTTCTAGACTTACACTTTGCTCTTCGTTCATCTCTCTTGCTTTGTCTGCTATTTCTTGCCATCAGTCGCTCGAATCCCAACTCGTTATTATCACAGTACCCCTGGTTAAATCGATCAAACCCCTGGTTGGGAAGTTTAGTAATTCTTTTTCCGGAATGAAGATAAATTCTAGAAATTTATGTCTCTTTAGGCATAAGGCCGGGCACTCCATGATGATGTGTTACATGCGTTCCAACTCTTTACCACAGTACCTGCAATGTCATCATCCACTAGGCCCATCTTACTTAAGTAATACCTGCAATGGATATGTCCTGTTAGTATACCACAGAGGAGTTTTAGCTCTCTTCTGCTTAGGTTTAGCACTACCTTTCCCCTCTTTTTATTAGGGCTATGGAACTTCTTGGAATGTATAAGACCCGGCAATGCATTCCAGGTTCTGTTGATTACTTTGTTGACCCAGTTGGTAATAACCTCCTGGTAATCCCTAGGGCCAAATCCATAAATAGGAGATGGCCCTGTAAAGGGTTTAGATGCACCAAGTTTAGCTTGCAGATCTGCTTCCTCATTGCCTGCTATTCCCTCATGCCCTGGCACCCAGACAAGTTCAACTTTATTCTTGTCCGCCAGCTGGTTTAGGGCCTGATGGTGCTCGTGAAGCATCTTTGATCTCAAGTTGTTATTTTGAAGTGCTTTTAATGCCGCTTGGCTATCCGACATGATGCTAATTTTCTGTTTGCATTGGTTTTTAGTGATCAGATGATTTACCACCATATGGATGGCATGTACCTCTGCTTGAAAGATGGTGGCGTCAGCACTGAGGGACACATGTCTTTTGAACCTTGGTCCCATCACTCCTGCCCCCACACCACCTTCCATTTTGGATCCATCAGTGAACCACTTTTGGGAGTCCGCCGGCACACATTCCGTGCCTCCCGTACAGTCTTCCCTAATGGGGAAGCAAACTTTGTATTTGTGATCAAAAATCATTTTTACTTTCATCTGGTCACTCGCAGCAGCCATATCCAATAAAGGAGTGGATCTGAGAATTTCCAGATGTCCTTTGAGGTTTCCTACTTTCAGCAGCATATCAGGCGTGACGGATGCTACAGCTTCAACAATCCTCTCCCTCAGATGAGCAATGTCACGGACCTTCTCGGAATACACATGGTTTTTTACATGTCCAGTGGAGTCAGATCTGGGCTCCTTGGTGGCCATGCAAGTGGCCCACATCTACCAATCCACCTATTAGGAAAATACAATTTCAACGCATCACTGACACGGTTGCTGTAGTGAGGTGGCGCGCCATCTTGCTGGAAGAAAATTGGTCCCTTTTCTTGTTCAATATCATCTATTTGTGGGAAAACGTATAGTTCTAACATATCACAATAAATATTCCCATTAATTGTCTTCTCTGCGAAGATGAAAGGTCCGACGATACGATCATGCATCAATCCACACCAAACATTGACTTTGGGCGAGTCTCGCTGATGTTCTATGAATTCATGCGGTGGCTCTGACCCCCAAATCCTACAATTGTGTCAATTGACAGACCCACTTACGTGAAATGTCGCCTCATCAGAAAACATGACATTTTCCAGGAAGTTCTCATTTTCTTCAATGCTGTCCAAAATGAAGACTGCAAAATCGACTCTTTTCACTTTGTCAGTGATCTTGATTTCATGCAGAAGTTGAATCTTATATGCACATAATTTAAGCCTCTTTCGCACCGCTTTATACACGGTAGACTTAGGTATTCCCAACTCCAAACTTCGTCTTGCCAATGACTTTTTAGGGCTACGAGTACAAGACGTACGGATTCGTTCCACATTCTGTTCAGAGACTGAAGGCCAACCCGGTGACTTCCCTTTTAAGACACTACCTGTTTCCCGAAACTGATTATACCAAATGAGAATAGTTTTGTTAGTAGGTGCAACACCGCCATATTCACGTCTATAATTACGCTGAACTGTGATCACTGAACTTGATTGAATAAACCAAAAAATCTTGACAATATACTGAACTCAAGTTCGAAAACCGAAAGTTTATTGCTGGTTTCGTTTTTTAATTATGATTTTTTTAAATCGAGGAGTTCTTTTATAAACACCCTGTATATAAAAACACTTTTTATTGCAAACATGTAATGGTTTTTATTTAGTTATATAATCTGTGTAACTGTTATTTCAATCAATTAAGTGGTGTGTATTATCTCACTTATAGGCTTTAATATTATTTTTTGGTAGGTATTCTTTAAATCTGTCATGGAATGCTCTTCCTGTTTGGCCTAAATTGATTTTGTTACATTCATCACATATTAGTTTTTTAAATACCAGTTTTTTTAAGGATAAAATAAATCAAAAGCTTAAAGTTTCAAAATATTTTAATAATAATGCATGAGTGTTCATTTCTTCTTCTTCTAGACTTACACTTTGCTCTTCGTTCATCTCTCTTGCTTTGTCTGCTATTTCTTGCCATCAGTCGCTCGAATCCCAACTCGTTATTATCACAGTACCCCTGGTTAAATCGATCAAACCCCTGGTTGGGAAGTTTAGTAATTCTTTTTCCGGAATGAAGATAAATTCTAGAAATTTATGTCTCTTTAGGCATAAGGCCGGGCACTCCATGATGATGTGTTACATGCGTTCCAACTCTTTACCACAGTACCTGCAATGTCATCATCCACTAGGCCCATCTTACTTAAGTAATACCTGCAATGGATATGTCCTGTTAGTATACCACAGAGGAGTTTTAGCTCTCTTCTGCTTAGGTTTAGCACTACCTTTCCCCTCTTTTTATTAGGGCTATGGAACTTCTTGGAATGTATAAGACCCGGCAATGCATTCCAGGTTCTGTTGATTACTTTGTTGACCCAGTTGGTAATAACCTCCTGGTAATCCCTAGGGCCAAATCCATAAATAGGAGATGGCCCTGTAAAGGGTTTAGATGCACCAAGTTTAGCTTGCAGATCTGCTTCCTCATTGCCTGCTATTCCCTCATGCCCTGGCACCCAGACAAGTTCAACTTTATTCTTGTCCGCCAGCTGGTTTAGGGCCTGATGGTGCTCGTGAAGCATCTTTGATCTCAAGTTGTTATTTTGAAGTGCTTTTAATGCCGCTTGGCTATCCGACATGATGCTAATTTTCTGTTTGCATTGGTTTTTAGTGATCAGATGATTTACCACCATATGGATGGCATGTACCTCTGCTTGAAAGATGGTGGCGTCAGCACTGAGGGACACATGTCTTTTGAACCTTGGTCCCATCACTCCTGCCCCCACACCACCTTCCATTTTGGATCCATCAGTGAACCACTTTTGGGAGTCCGCCGGCACACATTCCGTGCCTCCCGTACAGTCTTCCCTAATGGGGAAGCAAACTTTGTATTTGTGATCAAAAATCATTTTTACTTTCATCTGGTCACTCGCAGCAGCCATATCCAATAAAGGAGTGGATCTGAGAATTTCCAGATGTCCTTTGAGGTTTCCTACTTTGAAATGGTATTTCTCATGTAGTTTGAGGACCTGCTTCATAGCTTCCTCTTTAATTGCAACCGGTAGGGGATCCAAGCCTAGAAGGATCTCCTTCGCGGCAGTGGGTGTTGTTTTCATGGCACCTATGATGCTTAGACATGCTAGTCTTTGCACTTTAGCCAACTTTGCTTGTGCGGTACTTTGGTCTACTTTCCTCCACCAAACTACTGACGCATAGAGGATAGAAGGTCTAATGACCTGCTTGTAGATCCATTTATTAGCTCTGGGATTCAGACCCCACGTTTTGCCAACCATTTGGCGGCATGACCATAGTGTTTTAATAACCTTGTTGGTCGTCTTAGATAGGTGACTCTCCCACGTTAACGTTTGGTCCAGTGTCACCCCAGGGTATTTTACCTCCTTAGAGAGGGTAATGGTAGTTCCATTTAGGTGAAAGCTAGGTAAATTTAATTTCCTTCGTTTAGTAAATGGAACAATAATGGTCTTTAACGGGTTTATGTTCATGCCCTCTTTGAGACACCAATTTTTTGTTAGGTTAATGGCTTTCTGCATTTTCTCCTTCATGAGATACGCTTCGATTTACTGTACCATTTGTAGGGGAAAATTTTAACAAGAAACGAAGGAGTGCTTTGGAACCAAAGGAATGGTCATGTTACTTGCGCTCCTTCTCCTCTCCAGGAAAGTATGCTGAGGTCAAAACTACCTCCTTCTTTCCTCCAGGGACACTCAGCTCTGCCATTACTGTGGCTGTATCAGCATCTGTGAATTCTGGGAGAATCGTTATATTAATGGTTTTGTTAATCAGAATCGCCGCCCTCGGTACCAGGGCAGATCTATCATTAATTAAGTTACAGTTTTTGGTGCCTAGTCCACAAATACGTCCCCCCATTGACCCAGGGCTCCTGAACTAGTCCCACCATTTTTGTGCCTTGGGCAAACCTTTTGCATAAGGTGGCTGAAGCAGCCTTTGCATGGTGGAGGTTCACCTGCACGCACTCCATATTCAGGATGTGTCTGAGGAATGAGGGCCAGTCCCTCCATCCTCCATCACATCCATGGTGAGCGTGTTCTGAGAATCAGATTGCTCCTCAACGGATGAAGGGGTGAACAGTTCTTAATATAGTTGCTGATTAGCAGGACATGATACTAGCCCAGCTTGCGACTCCCACAAAAAAATTTCGGAGGAGTAGGCTACTGCCGCTGCCAGTGCCAGCCCGGTCCATAACTGGACAACATTTATATTGACCAAATAATATAGTAATATATGCACTGGTGACTATCCTCAAATATACTAATATTCCTCTTAGTTTGCTTTTTAGATGTAGCTTGTGTTAGGTTTATTCTGTGGAGATTGTATTGCTCTAAATTAGTTAACAGCACTATTTTTTTTATTCTATTGTATTATAACCAATTTTAAAGCTGTTATATTTTTTAAGTTATTTCTTTAAGAATTATTTATGAGGGCAATTTTGGAGTTTTATTATACTATTTAACTCTATTACTCTCACTCAAAAATAATATTAACTAGACAAACCCCGTGCAGCGCAAAGCGCCGCGTGTTTGCTTCGCTCATAATAAGGAGGTCTTCATATTGAATTTATTAGTTTTTAATAAATCTGAAGATTATAAAAGATTAGTGGAGGGAGATTTGGATAAAAATGTTTTTTGTATGGCTAAACTATTTATATGTAAAATTTTGATAATATGCAACAAATTAAAATTGTAATTGACTTAGATTTGTTGATGGCATCTTATAATTAGTTAACTGTTTAATAGTCTGATTTCATTAGCTTTGGCAAAGTCTAGAATGTGGAGTTGGCCATATGAACTGTTTTCTTTATTCTCAGCATACAAAGGTGAAATGAGATGATGAGTTATACCATGAATTTTAAATCAGTAAGGACCATAATTTGGTGGAAGGTCAATTTTTTGCACCGAAAAAATCAAAAGATATTGCATTGTTGTACTGGAGAATGTTCTCCCTAAAGTTTTTAGATTTAATATTGTTACCAGTAAAAAGATCTTTCAGTTCATCAATTATGGTTATTGGCTTTAGTTTTACCTTGCCTTCATAACAACAAAGGGTAAAGCATCTTGATGTATTTACTTCAGGTTGGAAATACAGTGCAGAACAGTACTGACAAACTCCCATCAGACCACCTATAGAATATGGATTAAGAGTATGTGTAAACTTTGAAATGGCATACTTGAAGGTTGGTTTTGATATTTTTGGGTGCATTTGTTGCATTATTTCATCAGCAGGATGGTCAGTTTTGTTAGATAATTTACTTCTTGCTCGTTCTAGACGACCGGTGAGGGTGAGTTTTCTTTTACGTGTTTTTGTATTTGCTGCAACATCGTTAAAATAGTTTGTTTCATTGATAGCTGCTGAAGTAGAAGGAGGGTCTATTTCTTGTATTATTTCATCAGTAGGAGGGTCACCTTTGTTAGTTATTTTACGTCTTGCTTGTTCTAGACGACCAGTGAGGGTGGGTTTTCTCAGACGTTTCTTTTTAATTGCTGCAACATCGTTAAAATAGTTTGTTTCATTGATAGCTGCTAAAGAAGAAGGAGGGTCTATTTCTTGTATTATTTCATCAACAGTAGAACTAGTTTGGTTAGATGGTTTGGATCTTGACCGTTCTCGACGACCAGTAAGTGTGGGTTTTCTTGGATGTTTTTTTTTGTAATTGCACTTGTTTGTGGTGTCTCAATTACACTTTTGAAATTACCAAAACTTTAATATATGGAATTCAGCTGATTAAAGTTTTGTCCGTAAGTCGGGTCGCCTATTATGTAATCACTGTATCGATGCCATTGTTTCATTACGTTACTAACACACTCTAATCGAATATCATAATGATTTTCTAAATGTCCATATAAACAATAGGAAACACTTATGAATAAACAGTTTCCATCTCCAATAATTGGAGTTATGTCAAAATGTTTATAAGTAGTCATGATCGTTGTTGTAATCAAGCTATGCTAAACAAACAAAAATTTACCAGGTATAATATAACATCTAGAAAATTAAATATGTTATTATTTGTTATGTACTTAGAAACACAATTCTACACGTTTAATCACCACTAACCTACTTAAATGAAGTAAATTACAACATAAACAAACCATGTTATGATAATAAAACATATGTTTTGTTATAATCAGCTGATCTGTGCTGTTATATTCAGCTGATCAGTAAAAACAATTTAATGAATAGAAAATATTTTAAATTACATTTTTAGAATAATAAATGAAGGAATAGTAAATTTTTCAGGCAAATGGGCAATTATATAGAGTTAACTACCTTTCATTTAACACAATCCACATGTAAATCGGTCCAATAGAACTCCAGATCTCACTTGGAATAGGCATAAAATTTTACCCCATGTTAAATTGCCATAAGCGATTTTAATTTCCATTTTTACAAAATTTAGTGGGGTAATAGCTGAAATCAAAGCAAAATGGGCAAATATATAGACAATTACCTTTCATTTGGTACCAACCGTGTGTAAATTGGTCCAGTAGTATGGTCAGGCTCGATGTCATAAGCTTTAAATTTCTTCCCTATGTTAAATCTCCATAAGAAAAGTTTATTTTCAATTTTTGACCCAATTAACATAAATATTTTCAAAATATAAATAAAACCTGCACATATTGGACCGATAACCTTTGTTTCGGTACAACCCGCATGTAAATTGGTCAAGTAGAACGGTCAGGGGGGTTTTGTCATTAGTTTTGCAAAAGTTTTTTAACATATAAGATAATAAAATAAACAAATTATGAGTAAAGATGTTATGTAGAGTAGACATAGAGATAATAAATGTATTCATTTTAATTTGTAGTCCTTTACACACAGTTTGTATTTATGCTATATGAACATAAAATACACAAAATATTTGTGGTGAGAAAACAAATAAGGCCAACAGATGCTAAAATCTTAAATAAACATAGGCTTTCACTATATTATCTTGATAAAACTTTTTGTGATTCCTCAATTTTACATACAAAAACTTCAGGTATTTATCCAAAAATATTAATTTACAATAAGACACGCAAAATTTAAAACTTCATAAACATATTGGATTTCGAAAACCATTTATTTAAGCATGAAACAAATTCAAAAGCATCCACTTTTAAAACGAAATTCAACTATCATAACAACTCCTCAACTTGTCATATACATAATATTTACAGTGATTATTTCCTTGGGATTTCTTCTAAATTTGCTATAACTTGTATATGCATGAATAATTTGTAGTTAAATATAAACTGTAACCAAATCATTTACAATTCCAACAGAATTAAAAACACTAGTTGAACAATTATAAGGTATTCATTCCTTTATACAAATAATTTATTCTATATATTTGTTTCAAATTTGTACATTTTTAATTCCTTACATATAAGTTACTATAAACAAAATATATTGTTTGCTTTTATGAATGTCATGCAGAATGCTATGAAGTACAGAAAACGAAAAATGTTCTTTGACAGAAAGCAGAAAGTGTCTTGCTCTTCCATAAAAAAACTATATAATGAAGATGTAGACATGAACTCTTTTTGGTTTAACTTTTGGGAAGAGTTTTGTAAAAGTTCAACATTACATGGCATTGGGTATTTGGCTAGACAAGATAGGCCTGTTTATGAAAGGTAAGTATTCCAATAGTTATTACTTATATATGTTGATAGAGGTGTAACTAGGATTTCTAATTTCCATACCCCTTATAGTAGTGTCTGTGCAGAATGGAGGTAAATTTAAGCCTCAAAGACTAGGTTTTAAGACTATCTTTCAGTTAATGACCTTAATTACTAATGAACACAAATTAATTAAACTTATAATTTAATATACTTAAACATTGTCATTCAAACCTTGGTATTGTAATTAAGTTTATAGCTATTTTCAAGATACTTTTATAATAACATATTCAATTAAAATTAAAAATTACATTGAAATAAAATAATATACAGATTAAACCGTTTGTTATTTCATTGCGTTAAAATTATAGATAAATAATCTCTCTTAAAAGCTTTGTTTGTCAAATTTTTTTTGCAGCAAATATTTTAGCTATTAGAATTTTTTATCCTCAGGGACTCACTTATTGTTAGTGTGGGTGTTGTGGAGCCAAGGAACCTAGCTGGATCTACGCCTTTCTTCATAAGGTCTATGGTTAGATCACTCTCTTCCATCTTTCCTATCAGGTCTCTCATGACCAACTATTGTCCTCTTCTGACTCTAAAACCAGAGTATTCAAAGGCTAGGGGTCTTTATTTTATACCCTTTTTTTCTTTTTTTTTATAAGGTGATGATGACCGAAAAGTTTTTTGCCTTTAACAGTAAGAAAAATTTAGAAGGCTTTCTTGTGTTCTATAGAGATAATACTAAAATTAGTAAACACTTTTTTTAATAAATTTTAGCTTAGATAAACACCTTTCCCTCAAGCCAAAAGATACTAGAAGTGTAATAAAATTCTTAAAGCCACTGTCATATTTGGACAGTCTACAAAACTGTCTATATAAACCAAGCTAAATATGGTTACAGGAGTGAATATCTTGGTATTGTCAACTGGTAGTGGATAGAACTTAAAACTTTTAGCTTTTGTCACCCGATCATTTTGATATCAAAGACACGACTGGTATATCACTTAGTTTCTATCCTTGGTATTCTTCCTGTATTTACCTCCCCATGATTTTTTAAATATTTTTTCATTTACTAAATCGAAGGATTTTTCACAGTCCCAAACAACTCAAGATTGAATGTGAAATTAAGATGTACTGGATCAGTGCCCAGTATGTATTGATAGGAACCATGTTTAAAATATGTTTAATATATAACGACAGGAAGAGCCGTTCAGAAAAATCAGTGAAAAAACTATTGCAAAATTCAGAAGTTGAAAGTATGATATATTAAAAATGTAATTTTAATTGGTTGGGAGTAATGAGCACACCAAGCTGGCCATCTTTTTAGACAACATTTAAAGTATAATTGACAATTAATTAAAGGAAAAATAATTTAATTAATTAATAAAATGAATACAAATAATATTACAGGTAATGGTAAATTATTCAAGAACCAAAAGAGCCTTGAATAAGCATAAAAAGGCAAGATATAATAAAAATTCTAAAGGGAAAACTATCAAGGGAAAATAGGTTAAATTGGTATTTAAAAATCCCTATACATATGAAAACCAAGATTTCACTCACCCTCCAAATCAACAAACTATTCATGTTAAGCAGTGTTAAAAAAAATAATCATAATAGAAAATTGGAAATTAAACAGGACTTTACAAAAAAAATCAAGAATAAAGAAAATTTTACAAAATCATATATACAAAAATCAATATATAGGATATGGTGGAGACGGTGGAGTCGCCAGCGATAATCTTTTAATAAAAAATAGAGTCAGCAATATAAGTTAAACAATTGAAATGAAATTTAATTTAAATTAAAAATTACCGTAACTCAAAATATCTGCATCACATATAATTTCAAGATATTCAATTTCCTTACATTATTCGACTCAGCAAGACTATAAGTGATGAATCCCTTATAGCAGAAGAAACATCAAGAGAACAAGAAAGGCCAGATGAATACTGGTTAAGAATATATAGATGTGTGAACTTTAGAACACAAAACTTAAGACATTAAAATCATCCTAAAACCCAGAGGACATCTTTAGCCATTGACCAGAAACAGGATTATGGGCTGAAACTATCAGGAAGGTTTAAGGTACCAAACTTTGCATTGTTGAGGGGAAACAAATTGGCAGATTTTTTATAGAAGAGAAATTTTGGGGAAAATAGATTCAAAATTTATTGAAAACTTTTTTAATTAATCAAATTAGGTTTAAAATATAACATATTTATCTCAAAGTGTGGTCTCAGAGTATAATTTTTTACAAAATTAATAAACTGGTTAAGAAAATGTAAAAGTGTTACAAAATTGTAACAAAATCAGAAGTTGTAGAACTGAAGAAAATTTATTTACACAATTTCATACCCCCTGGCCAAATTTATGTTTTTTCTCATAAAATCCTTAATATTTTTGAGTTAGTATGAAGGTCTTTTTAACTATGATTATAATCGACCACATGGGCAACACAAAATTAGAGCGGTTAACACTTTAACAATGTTGCCATACTTTGTATGAATATATATATACAATAACAACAAGATGTTTCACAAACACATATATAAGTAAATAATTAAGTGATTGTATTGAACATACAAAACTACGGCAAACATATACATCCTAGCAGTATTTTAAACAAGTCAACTTATAGCCTCAAATGTTGAGTCAGTAGTCCTATGCTTGGCGGAAGCTGTTCAGAGAGAATACTAGGCCAATCTATTTTGTCCTCTTTTCCCTTCTTTTTATCATGTAGTGGTAAATTAGAATAACATGAGTCACTAAAGTATCTTCAGAATGTAAATTAATAACCTTTTAGTCAATAATATTCCAAATTATTGTTTTAAATATATATTTTTTTAATTACATTTTCTTCTTTCTCCGCCAAACACTCAATTGGCCCTTTATCAGCTTGACACTATTCTGACATTTTTGCTGACTAAAAAGGGAAACCGACCACTGCTTCATCCTTTGGGACAGCTCTTACAGTATAAGCTCTCGGTGCAAATGGTTGATTCTTTGTGTTTGCTTCTGACAGAGTTCAAATAAGTTGTTTTCGGAGTGGTTTTTAGATTTGCTTTTTTGTTTGGTGTTTTTTTTTCTTATTATTCTAGCTTACTGATATGTTTGCTTCTTGTTCACATACATTGTGTTTGTATAATGTACATATTTAGTGTATAAATACGTTTTATGGTGTAATTGCGAATCTCGATGGCAGATGATCACAGCAATCATGAGGTTGACTATGAGAGTGATTTAGGGGTCAGAACCTATGGATATGAAATGAAAAGTGATTATGGCGGACTTTTTCAACCATCAGATATTCAACCATCAGTTTGGTTTACCTTTACATGTGGCATGAAGCAAATTGAATTTGTAAAGGAAAATAAATTACACTAGAGTAGTACAGTATATGCTGTTATCATGTGAGAAGCCAATTGATTGGTTTCATATGTTGTTTGATGATACTATTATATTCCAATATAATATAGCTCCAGCACATTTGGTATAAAACTAGTAAGTATGGTTTAAAGATATATTGTGGGTATAGTACTGTAAAAATTCCAGGATTACTGAATGGAAAGACATTCCTGAGCTACCTAAGTTTCTAACATTTTTAGGCATACTTATGCATATAGGAACTATATAGCTAAATAGAATACAAGATTATTGGAAAAAGAGTAGGGTCTTAATTTTTCTTTATTTGGGGAACACATTGCTAAAGATAGATTTCTTCTTATACTTTGATTCTTATATTTTACTAATCCCTAATCTGTCTCAATTTTTCATTTGTATCAGTCAAGATAGTATCTTGAGAGAAATCGTCTGCTTCCAGCATCATGTCCTCTTTATCTGATGAGTTTTCAGTTTTGGTATAGCTCATAGACCTTCTCTACACCTTATCACATGATCCTGAAGTTACTGAAGTTGTTTCTATAGCAATGTCTGAGCATAGTTGTAGTTTGTTTATTTTGTGTAGATTCAATAAATGTTCCCACTAGTTATAACATTTCTTAAAAGAGGTTATTTACTATGAAGGGTTGCCTGGTCTTCCATAGGCTCTGTTTGATGCACAATAACCTTTGTACAATTCATCCATCAGCACAGAATTAACCTTAGGATTACCCTAAGGACACTTGACACCTAGGATTGGGGAATGTTTAACGGCCTTCACGTCTAGATCCGCTGTGTTCAGTTAAAGAGGGTCACCTCAAGCAGGATGCAGCTTTTTGCTCACACACAGCGGTCCTGAGTTTAGCTTCTTCGGATTTAGATGTGATTATCATCCTTTGCTACCCCCCTGGGATTTTTTCCCTAAATTCCTTAACCCCACTTATCAACCTTAAAAATATTTTTTTTAAATAATATAACACTCAACACATAAGAAAACTGAAATCTACATAAATTAATACATAGCTACAGTGAACACTGGCCAATAACCATCATCCATGTGACATAATTAACAAATCTGGATTTGAAGATTAAGAAGTAATTAAATAAAGTATTTTAAAGTCTTAAGGGTTATCATTAAAGTACCTGTAGTTATGCCCAAGTATATAACTAGACTGTGAAGTAGATTTTGGTTAAACGATATTTTGAGTTAAAGTGGTAATAAATAAAGTACAGTAGAGTCCCGCAAACTCAGCCTAATGTGGACCGGAAGTTTGTGAAATGCCGGGTTATCAGGAATAAGGGCAAAAAATAAATTGTAATTGAAACACAAAAGCGGTGGCGATATCAAACGATTTTGTCGATAGCGGTATCCCATTGCCGGCGGTGTAAAAACACTGCGGCACCAAAGCAGCGGCGAGTCAAATGACTTTGTTGATAGCGGTATCCCATTGTCGGCAGCGTAAAAACACCAGCATTGGCATCCGTCGGTATAGCAGACATACACCTGCAAAAACGTTTGATGGGCCGCTTTTTTTCCACGAATCAATTTAGTATACATTAGGGAAAATATAATATTTCTTTTCAGTTTTCTTTGACTGGTTATGATCTACGCACAGTATATATACAGTAAATAAAAATGAGCGAGTTATGAAAACGGAAGCGTGTGTTGGTTTCGTTTGAGACGCCGTTAAATGTGTTAAAAAGACTTGACAGAGGAGAATCTGTAAAAAAGCTTTGTGACGAATTTAAAGTGGGAAAAGTACCATCAACGATTCAAGTGATCGAAGTTAATGCCCGCTTTGGGATCTGCCAAACTTTTACTAACATCGCTGTTTTTAGCAATATATTTTTCCCCGTCAGGGTCGCCGAGTAATCCGGACTGCCAGGTTATCGAGTGCCGAGTTTGCGAGACTCTACTGTATTAATATTTATAAGTTTGGAAGTTAATAAAGTAAAATTTTAAAAAGTAAGATATTAGGTACTAGTAGATGATTTTCAATGTGACATACCATGGAAAGCCATGTAATTCTTTTGTTTTGTGGCTCCCTATAGTAGTGCAGATCCTTAACATTACTTTGCTTTATAATTGTTGCATTATGATATGTATACTTCTAGGATTATATGGGCTAACATGATAATACTGGCTGTACTAAGTGCTTCATTTCTATCAAACAGTATATGGACCATGTTTACAACTTCAACTACTGCTACCGTTGTTGAAAGTACAAGATATGGTTGTGATAAAATACCTTTCCCTTCTGTTACAATTTGTGATTCTAGTAGAGTCGACTGGGAAAAAATCACCAAGCTGAAACCAAAGTAAGTTTATTGAAAAGTACAAGATATGACTGTCATGAAATACCTTTTTCATCTGTTACAATTTGTGATTCTAGTAGAGTTAACTGGGATAAAGTCACCAAACTGAAACCATAGAAAGTTTATACGAGTATGACTGTCATAAAATACCTTATCCATCTGTTACAATTTGTGATTCAATTAGAGTTAACTGGGATAAAGTCACCAAACTGAAACCATAGAAAGTTTATACAAGATATGCCTGTGATAAAATACCTTTCACATCTGTTACAATTTGTGATTTTATTAGAGTTGATGGTGATAAAGTCACCTTTGTAAGTTTATTGAAAATACAAGATATGACAGTGATAAAAAAACATTTCCCTTATGTTATAATTTTTTAATGTATTTTCGAAGTGTAAAATTATTTCTGTACTTGTTAGAGTTATTCCTAACCTCACCCTTAATAATGGAAATTCTATTTTGTTTTATAATTTGTGATTCTAGCAGACCATTCCCATTACACATTAGAAAGTTTATTATTTAAGATTATATAGCTAAAGTAGTTTAAATTATGAAATTGTGTTTTGTTATTTACTTTGTATGTATTCTATTTAAGCAAAAAAAAAAATCACTTCCATGAATATATATGTAACAAAAAATAAAGATAATAGATGCTTATTTGTTTTTTGTTTTTTTTTGTAAGTATGAGTCGTTTTTTAATACTTATGTGAGTTTTTGTAAGAACAAAAAATTATTACTCTTTTTACCTTCTTACATATTTGCAGTAGAGTAAAAATTATGTATAGCTCAAAAAAATATATATTTCTCTTTTGAAGTCCCCTAAGTACAAACAAGTAGTTTTTGGAATGATAACTGTCTGTTGTCTGTATAATCCTCTACATCCCAAATGTGTTATTTAATGTCATTTAATAAAATTTGGTAGGTCTATGTGTTCATATTTTTGCCATATCTGAGGGATTGATTTTTCATATTTTTGATATTCATACTTTGGAGTTAGCTGTCACAAGAAAAAACTTAGCATTATTTTACATTGATGTTTATTTTATTTTATTAATATATCTAGTGTTCCCATGTGCAAAATCCAAAGTCAAAAGATATTATGATTCAGGAATAATTGACAAAAAAAATATTATTTTTTTTAATGAACCTTGAACACTGTCATTAAAAGCTTGATTTGAATGAAATACAATTTATTCTGGGGATTTGTTTATGACTTAAATGAAACAGGGTTATGCCCCATTTAAATATATAAATATTATTTCAAAGACATGGTTATACTTTTACCATTTGACTGAAAACTACTGAAATGGCACTTTTAGTGACAAATAGTTTTAATTGATTTTTATTTGGTTTAGGGAAAGGGTGAGTGAGAAAGTTTGTGCAATATTTTGCATCATTTATTTTGTGTGACCCCATATCTCAGAAAAAAATTAATTCATTGTCACTGAATTACTTCAAACTGAAGTTTTCCTTTGAGCTATTGGTAATATTATATTTACAGTAAAATATAAAGTAATGATAATGTTTTATAAAGCAAATAAATTGTGTGTTTTCAGAGACATTCCGATATTAGGACACCTATCGCTAAATACATCCATGGAAAATATTAGGCTATTATTAAAGAGTTTAGCTGAAGTAACATTTGGGGATTTTGATTATCTGGAAATACTAAATGAAGCAAAAATCAAACCAGAAGAATTCAAGAACATTGAAGTTTCCAAACTATTACAAAAAGTAACTATTATAATCAGTGGAATATAGAGATTTCTGTGGGAGTCATGAGCAAAATCATCATAGTGGCGAGGGCCTAAAGTGATTTTTTATTATTTACGAGCTGTGTGGCCAACTATCCGATGATTGGTTTAGAAGTAGAACTGTACTGAAAATGTTCATTTTTATGAAATAAGTTTGAAAATCCCTATATTTTATCCAAACTTTTAGATCAGGTCTTTGCTACTTTAGCAATCAAGCACATATAGTGTTGTGGCTGGCTGCTTGAAACTGCATTTTAATATTTCAATTTGCTATGTTTTTTAAATAATAATTGCTCTTGATATATATATATATATATATATATATATATATATATATATATATATATATATATGAGCAAAAAAACAAATTTTATTAACACTAAATCCAATCATAGAATAATGTTTATACAGTATATAACTGATGGTTTATATTAGAAAATCAAACATTTTATAAATCAACATGTAAGACATAAAACAACATTTTTCTGTACAATGGAAAGAGGTTACAATTAGAAAACTAATTTCCGGCAAGAGTTACATGATTTAAAATAAGATATTTCATGGATGTCATTTAGGAGTCAAATTTCTTTTACCTCGAAATAGTGGGAGTCTATACGAGAAAAACCATTATATGGAAAAAGTTTTTTTTTTTTAATTCAATATTTAAAAAGAGGTATAAAGCAACCTTGACCTTAGGGTTGGAGGTCATATCAGAGTCAACTTAAAAATTTCAAATAGGAACTTCTATTTTTGTCACAGAAAATCGATAGAGTGAAAAATTTCACTTAATATTAACTGTCTTATTAGAAACTGATTGCCATAGATTACAATCTAATGCCCACCTCAACTTCATTATAATACACATTCATTATACCTAGCACACATACTCCAATATAGATGTTAAAATATACTGTTTATGTTAACTGTATTATTATAAACTGACTGTCACAGATTACACTATATACCCCCCTCCACTTCATTATAATAAGTATACCTAGTACAGATACTTAACAAAGACATAAATATATACTATTTATATTACCTGTCTTATAAACATTTAATTGGGTCAGTTGAAAGGTACTTACACACTTCCAAGAATCAGAGAACAAAGAAAACAAAAAAAAAATCTATTATATTTCTCTTTCAAATTTAATTCTTATTTTCTTTTCTCAATTCGGGATTTACTTATATTTTTGGAGACTTTTCTCTTGAATGACAAAACATATTTTCACAGTAAAAATTTTACCTTTCTTGTATTTCTTAATATTAATTAGGATTCTTTGTAATGAAACTAGTTTTAAATCAATATTAATTATTATAATTTTTAAATTAAAAAAACAAAAATCAAAATTTTATTTTTCATCAAATCAAATGTTTTTTTCTTTTATGTATAAGCAAGCTTAAGTTTTAATATATATGATATATAAATAGTTAAATTTTTTGTTTTATTTCAATTCGATTTTATTTAGTTACACAAATTCTTATTTTAATACAATATGTTTTTTTTTAATTTTTAATACCTTTTGAATTTTTGAAAATTTATTTACTTGCTTATTTAGTTTATCTGAAATAAGTTTACTTACTTGCAAGACTTAAAATATCTGGACAAAATTATACTTTGAGACCACTGTGAGATACATAACTACATTTTACTACAGTATTTAAATTTTTCAATAAAATTTGAATTTATTACCACCAAAATTTCCTTTCAATAATAATTGTGTCTATTTGTCTCCTCTGAACAATTAAAAGGATAGTACCTTAACCTTTCAGATGGCTTCGGTCTTGGTCGATGGTTAAGGATGTCTTCAGGGTTTTGCCATGGCTACAGATATCTTCGATGTTTTCATCATCAATGTTTAAGCAATGGCTACACAAGTTTACAGCATCAAGCATTAATGTCTTCTAGACCAGTATTTATCTAGCCGTTCTCGTCCTCTTGATGTTTCTTCTGCTATGAGGCATTCATCACTTATTATAGCTTTGATCTGTAGAATAGTTAAACAAATTTGAACGTGTTGAAGTTCTAAGTGCCGCAGATATTAGGAGTTAATTATTTTACATTATTAAATTAAATTTTGATTTTGCTTAGCTGACTCTATTGAACAAATATTAATGCTGTCTTATGATTTATTAAAATTCTTCTAAGTTCGTTTTCCTTGATATTTTTCTAAGTCCGCTTATATGCTAATTAGACTTTTTAGGGATTGTAAAGTTTATTTATGATTATTTTTGGAATTTTTGTTATCAAGTTATTTGGGATCTGAACAGTGCTCTATTTATAAGTACGCACCTTTCATGATCCGGAATTTCTCTTAACCCAACGAGTCTTTGCTCAGTCTAGTTCAATCATAGTTAGATCATTTTTTATTTTATGAGATTTGACACCATTGAAATGAATTTACTGCTCTTAATTTGAGGGCTCCACCAGACCCTTTAGGGTCAATCTTTGTTTGGCATGATGGATGACTCCAAAAGAAACCAGGTCAGAAATAATACACCAGGTTATAATATCTGCCTCTGATTTATAAGTTAATCATAGCTGAAATTTATTTATTTGTTTCGTTTTGTTTAATTTGAAGAGTATTATTTATTTTATGGATTTTATAAGTTAATTTGGTACCTGGAGTTTCCAGATATATCCCTGACAGGTTATTAACCAATTAACCTTGGATGATGTGAACGATTAGACGATTTGTCTGTTAGTGTGAGCTTGGATTTGTACTTTTAAGTAATTCAAATTGTGGGGATTTTTAGTACCAATTTAACTAATTTTCCCTCAAAAGGTTAACCTTTAGAATTTTAATATTTCTTTTTTTGTTAAGTTTTCTTAGTGCTCTTTTTGTTCTTGAACAATATTCCATCACTTACAGTAATATTCATAAACTTTTTTATTGAAATTCATTTATTTAGTTAGTTTTATATTAATTGTTATTCAGCTATTGTACTTTTTAAGTTCTCTGAGGGCATAGATATTTGGCTCTGCTGTCAATTCCTTCCAATTCAAAGTACTGTACACTCTTTATAGTTTTTACTTTCTTGACCTGAATTTTCTGACCACTTTTTTTTTCACTGATATTGGCTCTTTCTGTCGTCCTATTTTAATATGACCAACATCATTTTATTCATAATGTTCTTTTGATTAAGTAGAAACTTGATTTGTGTACAAAGAAATGGCGTATCAAACTAAATGAATCTAAGTCAACACATATTAACCATATAAATCAAAAAACTTTATATAGATCAGTGACTATTAATTCTTAAATAATATCACATGCAAAAACTGTAAAATATCTTGGGGATGACATTCGATGCCAAGCTCAAATGGAAAGACCACGTAAATAAAAAGAAGGAAAAACTCAACATCAGATTCAGAAAGGTGGAGTGGTTGTTGGGCCAACATTCACAACTGGCTATACACAACAAGCTGCTGCTATATAAACAGATTTTGATACCAATATGGATGTATGATATAAAACTCTGGGGTTGTACCAATAAAACAAATAAAAAAATAATTCAGAGGATTTAAAACAATTTACTGCAGTGTATTACAAAAATTTTCCGATTTATAGATTTCTAATATTTTTTTGAAATTTTTAATTTGACAATGAAATTTGATATCAAGGTCAACGTGACATTCAGTTACTTCATTTTATAAATCCTGAAACTTTTGTGGGAAACTTTTTTTCTAAAAATTAACTACTTTAAGTTATTTTATAGTCTCTACCTTTTTTCTGCTCTGTGTATATAATAATAATAATATAGACTTATACATAATAATGTAATATACTCGTTAACATTTTATACATACAGTACAATAAATCAAATAACTGTACTTCTTATTGGTTTACAGTCTACCATGTCTACAAATATTGTTTAGCCAAGAAAAAACAATATACACACATGTATTTGTATCAGGTTCAGCGTCACAATTAGATTTTTAAATAAATATATTTTTTTAAGTATTAAGAAACATACGTATTTCATCATTAATTCTTTTACAAAGAGTTACAGAGAACAGTTTTTACTCATATTTCTTGTGAATTTGATTAAGTTTATTCTATATTTAACTTAATAATGAATATAACATCATTATAGAACTAGAATAATTTATTAATATTAATCAAAGCAATATTATTAATTATTTTATAATTTACTTTCAGATTTTAATTACATAAAAAAAAAATTAAAAGACGGTAAACATAATTTTTATATAAGATGAAATTAGTTCTCATAATGTTTTAAATATTGAAATATTATGTACTGACCTATAAACAACTTAGGCTAAGAATTTGAATTGCTATGAATTTAGTTTAACATACGAACTTGATTTATTTCCGCAGGTAAATTCAGGTCAGATGCTTTTTAAGCAAACTTTATAAAATAAATAGTGGGTTACCAAACTGCCAACTAGTAGTTCAGATATAGCACCAAATCAGAATTGTTCAGCTATGATATTTATACTTGTGTTTGATCTACAGGTACAAAGATCTTGTTCAGAAATGTTTCAAGGCTCTTGTTGGTGGAGGGACAAGTTTTACGATTGCTGCACTATCTTTGAATTGCAAAGAACAGATTTTGGTTTTTGTTATTCTTTCAACAATGACTTATCAGAAGAAGGAAAATTGTAAGTTAATTGTATACTTTATTTCAGAACAAGGTCCCATTTTTTTGTATAAATAGCATCAATTAATCACAAACTATTGAAAATTATTTCTTTTTAAAGAAAATTAAGGATGTGTAAACAGTTTTTAATTACATAATTAATTCAAATACATATGCACAGTAGTGAATGTTTCAGGTGTGATTTCTCCTAAGGCTTTTAATATTTTATCTAATAGCAGCTGATTGCCCAGTAATTAGGCGAAGACTATATTTATAAAATACCTTTATATACGAGTACATGTATCTGATTTATAGGGGTTCCTCATCCAGTCAGATTGTATATGACTATGAATATGAATAGGATTGGTGGAAATTACATAGTCTTAAATGTCAAGGTTTCTATGAGCTAGAAATGCCACATTAGATGTGTTAAAACCTGTTCTTATTCCTATGGCCACATCACCAAAGATCTGGTTCCCAATATAGCTTAGCCATGTGTCTTTGCTAGTCTTAATACACTCAGGTAAACCCCAGAAGCAAACCATCAAACCACTAGAGTTATTAACAATTAAAATTTACTTAACACTGTGATAAGAAGATATTAAAAAAGACAATACTGACCCGAAAGTTCTGAAAACTCATCAGACACCGTAAAACATGGAAGGTAATTGGCCTCAAAACAAATGGCTCTTAATTTACACTGACGGCTAAACAACACAGGCACCGCAAGGGCAGGAGTATATTGTAAGTTGTTCTCTCACTACACTACAGTATGAAAATATAATCCAGTTTTGAAGCTGAAATAAAAGATTAGATAATTACAATAACCTAGAATATTTCAATTAAATATACAGGGTGTTTATAAAACAACTCCTTGATTTAAAGTTTTATTAGTACACAGTAAAGTTAAGTTGATAGTTATTAAACCTATATATTATTAAAGAGAATGTTCTCAAGTTTTTTTTTCATACCTAATAAAGTTCTATATGAGCACCATTTGTTGCCCTGGCCACGTCTAAACAATATTCAGTTTCATTCCAGGTATTCTGCAGCATATCAGGCGGGACGGATGCTACGGCTTCATCAATCCTCTCCGTGAGATGAGCAATGTCACGGATCTTCTCGGAATACACAATGTTTTTTACATATCCCCAAAGGAAAAAATCTAGTGGAGTCAGATCTGGGCTCCTTGGTGGCCATGCAAGTAGCCCACATCTACCAATCCACCTATTAGGAAAACGCAAGTTCAGCGCATCACGGACACGGTTGCTGTACTGAGGTGGCGCGCCATCATGCTGGAAGAAAATTGGTCCTTTTTCTTGTTCAATATCATCTATTTGTGAGAAAACGTATAGTTCTAACATATCACAATAAATATTCCCATTAATTGTCTTCTCTGCGAAGATGAAAGGTCCGACGATACGATCATGCATCAATCCACACCAAACATTGACTTTGGGCGAGTCTCGCTGATGTTCTATGAATTCATGCGGTGGCTCTGACCCCTAAATCCTACAATTGTGTCAATTGACAGACCTACTTACGTGAAATGTCGCCTCATCAGAAAACATGACATAAGTTCTATTAATAATGTATTCTTATATAAAATTAAAAAATAAAAACAATGAGACTATGTTCGTTATTGTATCTCCTTTAGTTTTTTAGTTATTTACGTTTAAATTGACCAAATCCTGTTATTTTCATTTTCAAAACGTTATAACTTGAAAAGTAATTATCGTAGAGACTTCCGGTTGTGTTTAAACGTTTAGAAATTTAATTCTCTTTATGAACTATAAGCATAAATTTTTTTGTAATTAAAAAATTTTTACTCAAAAAATGAAAAAAATGGACGATCAATTAAAAAAAAAGTGATTTTTGAGAAAAATATTTTTAATTACAAAACAATTGATACTTATAGTTCTTAAAGAGAATTATATTTCTAAACGTTTAAACACAACCGGAAGTCTCTACGATAATTACTTTTCAAGTTATAACGTTTTGAAAATGACAATAACAGGATTTGGTCACTTTAAACGTAAATAACTAAAAAACTAAAAGAGGTACAATAAAGAGCATAGTCTCATTGTTTTTATTTTTTTATTTTCTATAAGATTAGATTATTAATAGGAAAAAAAATTTGAAATTTTTTAAGCGGGGGGATTCTACTAAAACCTCTTATAACTCTTAAATGGTAAAAGATAGAAACTTCTAATTAGTCTCATTCTTTTTATCATATGATTTTACATAAGTAGTATAAGTTTCATAACTATATATTTATAACTTTAAAATATCGTTTCAAAAAATGTAGGTGTTAGTATTGAAATTACTTTAATAATTATTATAGCATATATTTTAAAATATAACTTAATATATATATATATATATATATATATATATATATATATATATATATTATTGATTAATAATCTTTAAATATCTTTAAAGTTGTAATTTCACAACAGATTTTATACAACTTAAAAGATTTATACAGTTCAATTTTATATTTGTACTCTGCTTATTCAATTTCTTAATAGTCATATTATAATTACTTTAATAATTCGATAAACTAGAAAGTAATTCAAAATTGAACGGAAATATTTAGGACATTTATTTTAAGAACAAAATAAAGTCAAGAGAAAACTAAGTTACACACAATTTAGTAGTATTTTGAAGATGGCTTTTGTTTTATTTAAAATTGTGATGTCTTTTTAACATATTTCATTTTAAATAGATATGTAAAATAAGTCACTGATATTAGTTCAACCTAGTATAATATTACAATCAAATATAATGTTTAAATACCCACGATTGTGTTAGTTTTATACTTAGTCGCCAAAATTTAAACTTTTTTATGTAACGTTCTGAGTTATAATAATCAGGTAAAAGAAATAAATCTTTCATTCATTAAAAAAATGGATGAACCTGTAAAAGTTATTTAATTTTGTTATAAGAATGTTCTCTATAGACTTGCGGAATCCCCTGTGGCTGATGGAAACTTGTATTAAAAATAAACATTTCGAATAATGATTACACAAAGGTAGAAATCAATTCCTCTTTCTAAACTGTCAGTGAAAAGTTGACTTCTGGTTTCAGCAGGATATTTTAATTGAAACAGTTTTAAACTTTACAATTTTTTTAGTGTTATTTACATCTCAACTTCAGAAAGTTAAATCTGTTTTGATTGCTTAGATTTTTCTTATAAAAATATAATTTTTCCGCTTGTCTTTCTGTTACTTACTCTAAATTCGACAAATTAAAAATTTTATTTTTGCCTTACAGCCCAGATACTCTCTTTTAAGTAGTCTCAGTATCCTTACCTACATTTAATTAAATTTTAAACATATACTTTAGTAATAAAAAACAAAATAGTTTAAAGACAAAATAAGAACATTTAATGCATTTAGTTTAGCTTACATATAAAGGGCACGATATTTTCATCTCTGGATTAGTAGATTTGAAAGTGATGTAATTTAGATTTTGTTTCATCTTCTCAATCGGCTTACTGGTGCTTTAACTGCTTCAATTATAGTAGTTGGAAGAGAATTTGCTGTGTCCAAAAGTGAACTCGTTGTTTGTACGCCAAAAGAATTATGTTGATCACATGCAGGAACTTCTTGTTGTTCACATGCAGGAACTTCTTCAAGAATTTGTTCACTTCGCCGAGAAATACTCCCGCCGCAATTTTTACACGATTTATTGGTAATGTAGTAATTTGCTATTGCAGCTAAAATTAAGATTATAATGGCTGACATGAAGATGAACATCTTGATATAATCTGAAATGAAAACAAACTATTTAGTTAAAATATTAACTTGTGTAGGCCTAGTATAAACATTTAAAAAATATATATTTATTTATTTAACAATTCAATTATATAAGTAGACATAGTAATAAATCAATTTATGCACACACAAATTGGACAATGGTTTAAATAGCGTTTAATTACGCAAACTTTGGTTCAACTAAGACATGTACAGAAATTATGAAAAAATGTAATATGAAACAATAACTAATAATAAATTATAATTTTTATGAGAAATCATAATTAGTAGTTGATATAATACATAATGTTTAATTCGTTTTTCAATAATGGAACTCTGTGAAATAATTAAAACATATCAATTAAAATAGTAAACACTTTAATTAGGAAGGTAAACCAATCACTAAATGGGTCATTCTTATTCCAATATGAAATCAGTACATTTTTTTATACTAAATTCAATACAAGACACTAAGTAAACAGTTACATAATCTTATAATGTTTTACTAACAGTAGATGAACGTTGGTGTTTGAATTTTACTTACAGTTAGTTATTTTGCAACTATAAATTTTAAATCAAAAAAAAATATGAGAAGTTTTCAGGTTGCCATGGAAACATTAAAACAATTGAAAATAGAAAAAACTTTTTTTTTGTTTATTAAGCAGGTGTGTGTGTGTTTGTTGCCACGTTCGTTCCGCTTCGCTCGGTCGTAAGTTCGTGCCCCACGTTGGAACGCTACTTGCCACGTTCGTTCCTTTTGCTCAGTCGTAAGTTCGTTCCCCACGTTGGAACGCCACTTACCACGTTCGCTCAGGTCGCTTCGGTCGCTACTCTTGCTGTACACTCACCACCGATGGGGCGAATAACCTTTCAGCTCGGAACTAACGCGGGCAAAGCCAAGATGCTCACTTTTACTTTTTATGCAATCAAAGATATTGCAAAACTTGGCTCTAGTAAGTATGAGCTTGTCCTCATAAACTTACCAATTTTTAATCTACGCAAAATTCCCTGAATTTTATCTCAATGCTCGATTATTTGACTCTTTATTTTAAAATAACACTCTCTCTCTCTGGGGAAGTGCCTTTTGGGAGAAATCGGCTCTTAAGTTCTGATAATAACTTTTAAAAAATTTCAAATTATATTTCCAGAGCACACATATAATATTTATATTAGACAAGGTTATTAGCATATACAGAATACATAAAACACAACAAAATCTAGAAATGAATTATGTATATATTCTTTTCTTTTCAGCACAGTTAAAAAAGCAAATTCAAAATTTTTATAACAACAAAGTTGATTGAACAACAACAAAACAATTTAAATATTTGACAAAAATACAAATAGGATATTTCCTATATTCTAAACAAGAATAAAAAACGCTAGACTTTTCAGACAGAACCACAGACAGTTTTTCCTGTACTGAAAAAGTCGTATTTAATTATTAATTATCTATAACACCAAAGCAGAAATTTATAAAAATGAATTTAATTTTTAATAATTCCCCTAATGACGTTATAATTGAAATGAAGTTAATATTTGCGAATTATTCCTTAAGTATATGATACCTTCACACTTTATTAGAAGTTCTTGTTGGTTTTGGAATTTGTTGTTTAATTTGGCTGATGCTGATATGATGTCTTCGGTCCAGATTCTGTAAACTGCAAGGTAGTTGAATGCTGGTCTCGAATTCTGCTAAGTTGCCTTGAAGTTCGAAATGAGTAGAAATTATTCTAAGTCCAATTAAGTAGAGTGACAGTTGTAGTTTCCTCTCAGCTCGGAGTCTGTTGCCAAAGATACGTCTTCCTCGCGTCTATTCCAAAACAAAAGTACCCGTCTTTCGACGGATAAATGATGGTCTCCCTTTCTGTGGGAATTCTCCCTCGTCCTGGAGCCAATTTTTCTCCCTTTTAAAGAGAAAAGTTTTTTCTTCCTTTTACGTGTTTTCAGGCCCTTTTGGTCTGAAATATTCACACTATATATTTTACTAATCATAGTTTTTGACTAATGAATAGTTTTCTTCCTTTATTCCTTATTAAAACACCTTTTAAATAATAATTTATTGTATTTATTATTCAGTGTTATTTGTGATCCATGTTGGCATTGCAAAGTTCAGTCTCCGGATTCTCACTGAGGGTGCGCGCGCCGCTCTACAAGATTTTTCCTGAAAATTTCAACTTTTGTCATTTTTTCGTTCAACTCGCTATAACTTTCGAACGCCCGGACCGATTTTCAAGTTCCTTTCGGATTCTTCTTCCTCTCCATCTTGTGGGTCTTGTGGAACTTGATTCGTCGTTCTAGTACGCTTCGTTCGCGAGTTATCGCCCTTTTCCCGAAATTCGGATTTTCTTCTTTTGAAATTTTGAGATAAGTCCTTTCTCAAAATTCTTTTGACGAAATTTTGTTCCTCTTCTACTATGACGAAAAAATCTGTTTGTACTTTTTACGTAGCTCGCTTGGTTCTCGAGTTATACGTCCTTGAAGTTCCAAAGTTTTTATCGTCTAGTTTTTAGTTCATAAAAACCCCCCCATTATATATTATCATTTCTGCTTTGATGTTTTACACTTTTATACACTAGACATATATAATTACATTGTTATTTCTCCCCTTTAACTTTAAATTTAACCGCTTTTGTGCTTTAAAGTTTTACTTTTTGTAATTATTATATCTCCCATATTTTAATTTCAAATTTGAATCTAAGTACATATTATTGTGCCCTATTGTGGTCTCTTCAATTGTACTTATTATTATTTTTTAATTAATCCCCCCTTCAACTCAAAAATTCCAAAAAACTCCCCAAGAATGACTTTCTAAGTCCATTCTCACCTGTTCATTATTATTATTTCATATTTTTTATTTATGATTATTGTTAGTTCCCCTCTTAGTTATGACTCTACGTTTTTTGAATTTTGAATTTAACTGTTTTCCAAATTTTAGGTTTTTGAGCCCCTATAAAAACTTGAATAACTTTTTTGTTTTAAATGATTCCAAATTTATTTGTTGATATTATTGATCGGTTGATTCTACTGAACATTTATTTATATTAATAATTTAGTATTTAAATAGAATAAGAAACGAGGCAAAGTAACACTTCACGTTCCAGCCTGTAGATCTTGCACCTGGCTGGCCTGACGTCATCATCCCACCTCGCCTCCTCTCTACATGGTTTTATCGCGGGAATTTAAACTGCTTTAAATTGACTTGAAACTTTTGGCTTTCGGCAAACCGTTTCAATGTGTGTGTGTGTGTGTGTGTGTGTGTTGCAACGCACCCCCCTATTAAAGTGTGTGTGTTGGGATTTCACCTATTAAAGACGGGGCACTCTGCAAGACCCTATCGGAACTCTACCACTAACTTTATTATAATATATTCCGACGAAGTAGAAAATGGTTCTCCCAATTTGCCTACCTTTTAAAGTCCCTGATAAGGCTCTTAATTCTTATGTTACACAAGATTAATTTAATTTTATCAAACTTATGCTAACACATGAAAATTTTTATATATTTTATAAATTCACTTCTTAAACTATCTTACCTTTCTTGAAACTTCAGACTCTTTCTCAAAGGGTGTGCCCTTTGGAGCTAATTAACTCATTAAACCAAAATTTGCTCTTTTTTGAATTTAACTTTTTACTGGTGAGCACTTACTTCTTCTTCTTTCTAACTTTAAGAGTTTATTTGCATAGGATAATTTCAATCAAAATATCAGACAGTGAAATTTAACAAATTTATTGAAATTGACACAATTTAATTTTTATTTCAAGAAACAATGGATTTATTTAAAATCGCTTACAACAGATTATGTCGCCTTTTCCTTCAATTTATATTAAACGTTTCTCTCTCAAACAAATTGAAAATTCTCTATTCTAAATAATTCTAATATTAACTAATTCTAACAAAATATATTCTTAATCTAACACATTTATTTATGAACCCTTTTATTTATATGTTTCCAATCTGTTACTTGATTTATTTATTATTTGACTCGAATTTATCTTATTTGATTTATCTTTACTTTATTGACTTTAAAATTGACTTTATTTTTGACTCTACTTTGACTTTAAAAACGTTATTGTTTAACTTTGTTGATTTTAAGAATTTTGGACTTTATTCAAGTTTATTAAAAAAATAAAATTTATTTATTAAAAAAGCTTGATTTATGCAGTACCTTGTTTTTGGTGAATCGATTTCGTAAATTCGTTCATTTCGTCATCCTGTGGAACTACGGTTTAAAAATCAATGTCATATAAGTAGAATTTAACACATTTTAGAAATATATTCTATACACTCAAAGTAAGTTTAAATATTAAAAAAAAAAAAAATTATACCATGTGTCCCAAAAGTTTTGAACAAGTGTAAGTAAAAAAAAATTCCTGCTGCATGTGTTTATAAGAACAAAAAATGTATCTTTTAGCATATTGAACAATTTAACCTGTCCCCACTCCCGAAATGGGGGTTTTGGGGCAACTTAAAAACCTTTAAATAGAAATCCCCATTGAGTATTACCTCAAATGAAAGATCTTGATAAAAGAAGAACAGTAGCGCAAATTAGTGGTTTCTACACAAAATGGCAGCCCGTTGAAGATAAAATGTAATAAGAATGATAAATACTTACCTTATTTGTTAAATTCAGAATAGATGCTCAAAATGACACCATTTACTTCTTGGTAGAAGTAAAGCCTGAACTCAAAGGACCGCCTTACATTTTCCAACATTTCTGATGCCTCAAGGTAGCTGGTATTGTCAATCCTTCCTCTTAAATATGCAAGGTTTTGTTGTTTTGTTCCATAAACTTTACTTTGAGAATCCCTAAAAGAAAATGTCCAATGGTGTGAGGTCGAGTGAACGATCTGACCACTCTAGAGCACCATCTCGAGCTATCCATCTTACTGGAAATTGTTGATGCAGGAAATTTCTAACAACATATATGTTGTAGCGAGAAGGGACACCGTCCTGTTGAAATACTGGATCGAATTTTCCTTAAACTATTTCATTTATGGTTGGAACAATATTATTGTGTAACATATGTGACACATCTCGTCGTTCAAATTTCTATCAATAGGCGTAAATGGTCCAGCGTGTGGTAAAACTACATGATTTAAGCCAATGCCACATTCTTGTCCAGCTTTGGCAAATATGTTCCAGGATCTGAATTGGAAAAGTAGTGTGGCCAGAACATCATTGGTGATGATAGTCAAATATTCGAGGTAGGGAGGTATTGGAAGGCTGGTCGAAGAGAACGACAAGTACCTTCCAGCCTCAAGGACAAGTCAAAGGTGCCGACTCCCTTCTCCATTTTCCAATATGCCTGTCCACACATTGGCCTAAAATCGCTAAACGTTTATAATGTCTGCAACTGTAGTCAATCATTTAGGTAGGTCTATTATTTAATTCAATCATCAATTTATATAAATTTAATTAATTTGATTAATTTCTTAATTAGTGTTCAATTATTTTCTTATTTAGAAATTTAATTAATTAAATCCAATTAACTCTCTACAACTTTCCAAATTTCAATCTAAATGTCTCTCAATCAAAATTTTCCACGATCTACAATTCTGATTTAACATGAACTGATCAAAGTTGAATCCCTAATGTAAAATATTTGAGAGGAAATGCCTTGGAGAATGTTTGAATCAAATATTTCCCAATGACCATTGGACAAGGCTGAGCCAATCTGTAGCCAGCATTTCTTACTGTTGCTTCATTTTAACTAGTGGAGGCAAATATTTAGAGGAATTATTCCCCAAGGGTATTGGGCCAGGCTGAAAAACAAGTGTGGCCTTACCTTTAAGAACAGGTCTGCAAATAAGAACAGTTATTATTATAAATTCGAAGTCTTTTTAAATTATATTATTATAACTTCATCATATAAAAACCTGCATTTATTTGTATTCAACTTAAGATTTCTTAAATTACAGATTATCTAATGACTATGGTACAAATGGCAGACCTGATTATTGGTTAGACAAGAACAACAATTGGCGTCCGAGAAGGTCAGCAACTCATGGACCTTGGTCAGGACTTAGAGTCACCGTTAATGTGATGGGTATAAAACAACTGCCTCCTAAAACAAATATCTCAGCTGGTGTACAAGTAATAACCATGTTATGCATTATGTTATCTTTAGGTGTAATCTTTACATTAATGTAAATAAAATGCTGTGTGTGTGTGTTTGCGTGCGTGCATGCGTGCGTGTGTGTGTGCATGTGTGTGTGTGCGTGTGTGTGTGTGCATGTGTGTGTGTGTGTGTGTGCGAAGCATTGACTTGCTTCTGCTCAAAATGCCACAGTAAGACTGCGATTGCCGCCTTACAATGATGAAATTTTATTTGAACTACCCTCATCTTTCCCTGAATTGAAAATGACTCTAAAGTTTGCTTTGGAAAGGCCTAGATGCACTCTGTATCCTGCTGCCTATAATAATTTCAATGATGCCCTGTCGATCACTAGTACCAGAATCTGACCATGTTCCTCCAGCTTCATATTGACTGCTTGCAGTTCAATGTCATTAGCGTTTTGTTTTGAGTTTTCATCATCTTCAGAACTAGTTCTGGTAGGAGTTTCCCTAGTTGTTAATGTACCAAAACCAACTCACTCGTAGTTCTTAGCACCACCCTGGCTAGATCCACCTTCAGTACTAATCCTTATTCAATATTAAGATTAAGGACCTTATCCACCAGCCACTTATTAGCTTTTTAATTATTTGATTTTTCCGCTTATACGTTTTTACTAGCAAATATTGAATTTACAATAATATTTCACTTGAAATATTACTTATTAGCTGTCTAATTCACACATGTGATAAGTAGAGATTCTTTCTCCAGATAGGAGTTGTGGAATTTGGGTTTGTATCTTCCTTCTAATAGGACAGTACTTCCTATAATGATTTCCTGAATCGCTTCTAATTTTTTTCAGTCAGAGTTTTTTCCGGAGAGTTTGAGTGATCTATCGCCATCTTGTATGGTTTCAAGATATCCTAGGTGGACAAGCCTTCGGTCTTGCAATCTTTACTCTTGTCCATCTTGCCATCGCAGCGAGGTCTTTTTCTTTCCTCTGCTCTAGGTGCGCATCAATCAAATCTTAAACTTTTGTGTTTTTGACAGCCCGGTTTGTTTCTCCCAAGTTTTCCCCTGTTTGAATTGAACATCTTTCCACATTGGTATTTTCTCTTTGTGGTTTTCTATTTCTGGGTTTTATAGGTAACTTTTGTGCCACTGCTTCAGCTCTTCTCATTTTCCATTTTTGCGTTCCTGTGAGTCGTTTCTTTTTGGTCTCGAGATGTTTGATCCCATTTCTAACTTAATTTGTAACAGGATAATTCAGCACTCCCTGAGTGCCTACATCGTTCTAAAGAAGTTGGAGAGTAGATTTCTACAGGGCTGTTTTCAGCCACTATTTCCTCCACCCCCATCTGGTTACTTCTTCTTGAGTTGTCTTTTCCCAATTCCCCAAGGATATATACTTTGTCTGGTTCTGTTGATTCCATAAAATTCCATAATTAGCTAGACATAAACACTCACCCATACAGAGCCCCGCATTTATAGGTAAGACTAAGTTGAAACTGGAGATCACCTGGTAACCAGAGTTTGCATATTCGAAACTAAGCACCCCTTTAGCCATGGAGTCATCAACATATTTATGCTGTTCCGCCTTGGCTTGGGTTGGATACTGTCTTACACTCTGCACCATGTGAAGGCATGTAAGTCCGCATTGAAACCACACAGACCTCCCACACCATCAATGTGTGCAAATGTGGAAGCAAATGGTGTAAGCAATGCATGTAATATCTCTTCGCAGAGCAACATTTAAAAGATCTATAATAGTGCTGTAAGCAATAGTGCCACACTCAAAAAACTCACACTACTTTGTCCAAGTTAAGGGAGGTCTCTGCAGCTGAAATGAAAGTCATTTCAACCTGCCAAACCATCCACAGTTCTCCTCCTTCCTTCATTACTATACCACATGGGTGTAATAAGCCAGTAGTATTCTGTTTTTGATTCAGTAGTTTTTGAGCTGCCTGAACATGCTTCGACTATACTGGTGTGCTAAACTATCGGTCATCAATTTCCGATTTAGTAACTGTTTATTGAGCTGAATAACGTCATTCAACTACACTGGTGTTTTGAACTGATAAAATTTCCGCTTCCTGTTTCAGTATCAGCATGTTGAGATAACTAAGTTTCTTGTTTTCCCAATATTATCAGTAGCGACCTATTGTGTCGATTGAACTTTCATTATTATGGTGTGTTCTTATCAATAGTTAGTTGTTCACTGGTACAAGATTTCGAAGGGGAGGGGCAGAATTTATAGGGTATATAATTATAATCTAAATTATTTTTACTGACTTTTGTAAATTAAATTTGTTAAGCAAATAAAAGTTTTGACTCTATTATTCAAATATTTTTAGGTATTTGTAAATGGTCCCAGACACTTTCCGCATGGTGATAACTTCCGAGCAGCCTCTGGTATGACTGTAGACATAGGTATCCTCGGAGATACACTTCGTCCTGAGAATAAAGTACGGCGCCTTGCACCTAATGTAAGAAACTGTCTCTTCTTTGATGAGAAAACATCTTGGACTGGAATTTATCAAGAACACAACTGCATCGCTGAATGTCGTAGAGATTATGCTCTCTTATACTGCAATTGCAGTCCTGATTTCCTTTTCTTTAATGATGGTGATAATTTGTATTTGTTTTGTAATTTAAAAATAGGTCAGAATGTATGAAAGTTATTATTAATTTAGTCATAACATTATGAAATTTAAATAATAAGCGTGTTGTACATGTGAACATTATGTTTTATTCATTAACTAGATATGTCTGCAACTCTGCCTAAGTGGAATCTTAGTTAAATCTACTTACATTTTTTGTACATTACGAAACAATTTATTAACTAAGGTTGTTTTCTTAATGTTTTTTTATATAAAAAGTTGGGCGACATTTTGTAACGTTTATTACAAAAATAAAAATGAAATCAATTTAAAAAAATTTACTCTTGAAGAGATTATAAATTTTCTCTGAGGTGGCAGGTTCTTTTAAAACAGTGTACTTTGCAGAATATTAAATAAAATAGAGAATCCTTTTATTCTGAAATGCACATTTTATTATTAATAAACATCTTTTAACATAAAATTCCATACAAATCAAAATATTACTTGAAAAGACAAAATTACACTTTAAATCCTACACACTATATTAATCAAAATTATGTTTCATTAAAACTTCATTTGTTGTTATTATTATAGTTGCAACATAATTTCAAAATGAAATATCTAATTATTCAAAAGCTAATATTTTTTATCTTTCACAATTACTTTTATAAAATATTCATTCTTTTTAAATTAAAAATACCTAATTCAAAAGGTTAAACAATGAAGATCTTTTAATTATAAAATATTTCAATAATTATATACGAATAAAATATTTTCTTTAAAAAAATAAATTAAATAAATGTGACGATTCTACAAACAAATTATTGAACTTTCAACAATAAATTACAAATAATTCTAACTATTTTTATTTTTCTGTAAAAAATAGTTTAAGCATTTATACCAGACATGAACTTATTCACAAAAGTTAAATTGAACGTTTTACATAAAACTTTTAATTATTTCACTTCTTTTCTGGGTTGAAACCACATGGCATCATTCTATCAAAATTTCGTCTCTCGTTTTAAAAATAATTTTTTTAGATTTACTTTTCACTTTTGTAACAGTCACAATTATATATTTTGTCTTTAGTTCAAAACACTCTATTTAAATCTTTTTTTTTTTCTCAAAAACTCAGATACTTGTCCTTTTTATACACGTTTTCCTGTTTATGTAGTACACTTTGTCTATTGCATCATATTATACAATCACGTCTTTTTACTTTAAAAGTTTATTTCTCTCTGGTTTAAACTAACTCACTTAATTACATAATAGTTTTATGTAACTTTTAGTTATTTAGAAAAAACACTTTCTTTCGAGGATTCGGTTTTGTTCCGACAAACATACTTATTTTTTGTGTATGCTCCTTCTCCGAATGTCCAGATCCGACTAACCTCTACCCGGTTGGCAACAGTATTAGCCCTTTATGTTTCAAAATGTTAACGTAGCAATTTTCTTACAACTAAAATTATACCTGTTTTAAATATTAACATACATATAATAAATTTCTCTGATCATTTTGTATTAATTACTTTCATTATTTATTTTATTCTTTATTCATTTTATTCAAAAAACAAAATACGTTTCCTGTTTGTTGCATTCTGTTAAACGTATTCTCCATTCAATCTAAGATCACCAAACTGAAAATGTACACTATTACAATTACTATTTAAAAAAATTTGTTTTTACTATTTACATGTTATGGGTAGAGCAAGAAAAGCATAGAATAGAAGACATAAATGATAGAAAAGTTGTGTATTTCCGTTAACATTATTTTTATTTTTACCACTAGGTGCCAGCAGATAGAGATTTGAGGATTTGAATCTGCAATTTCTTAATAGTCATTCGATAGGAAATTTAATTCATTTATATTTTAAAAGTAATTCTGAAAGGAAGTACAGTACTACCTTGTTTATCCGGACCTCGTTCAACCTGATGTCCGGATTATCCGGATCAATCTGGAAATAAAAATAAAAAATTTAATGTTGATAAAAACGTGATTTCCTGATCACTACAGTGTTGTCTTGAGATAGTAGGGCAGGTTGTTGATGCGCTGGGAAGAGAAAGTGGAGGAGCAATGACCTCTGAGCCACCAACCCCCTACCCTGATGCGGCGCGACAGTGACCAGTGACCTTGTCTACACCCGCTGGTAGTCTGTCACATGCATCATTACATGAGGGTGGTTGTCTGGAATACATCATTACCATATCGTGCTGTGCAGTGTTTAGTTTCTTTACATTTTTGATCGGATACGGTTACTAGTATTATATTCGTGTGTTAGCGTTTGTGCGTGGAAATGGAGATGAAACGAAAACGTAATGTGCTTACAATGGCCCAAAATTTAGACGCATTGAATAGTATAGACAGGGGCGAATCTTTAAATAAACTTGCTGCAGAACTCGGCGTAGGGACATCAACTGTGTCAGATTGGAAAAAAAATCGTAAAAATATTCAAGACTTTTGTTTCAAAATGATCGCTAAAGACAGTTTAGAGGGTAGAGGAACTATAAAAAATGCAAAAATTTAATCGTTGGACAAGGCATTATTTATGAGGTTTAGTGCTCAGCGAGAACGTGGTGTTCCGATTTTGGCTGAAAAAGCGGCAAGCCTTAACAAAAAATTACCAAATCCTGATCCAAATTTTACAGCTAGCCGTTTTACGGTTAGAGCGGTTCAAAAATCGGCATCGCATAAGACAATTAATTATGTGTGAATGGTGAAAGCCTGTCTAGTGATCAGGCGGCAAGTGAAAAGTTTAAGGAAACTTTTCAACGAATTATTTAATCTGAAAAACTTTCTCCTGACCAGATTTACAATGCTGACGAAACAGGACTGTTTTACCGTATTTTACCGAGCAAAACCTTAGCTTGTAAAACTGATGAGGCAGCCAAGGGCTACAAAAAGAGCAAGGATCGCCTAACTGCTATGGCTTGTAGCAATGCTTCTGGAAACCACAAAATTCCCCTAGTGATAATTGGCAAGACAAAAAGTCCTCGAGCACTTAAAAATGTAAATCGTGCATCCTTGCCTGTGGTTTATCTAAATCATTAAAAAGTGGTTCTTTGAAAATTTTGTTCCAGATGTGAAAAAATCTCTCAAAGAAAAAAAGCTGCCAGAAAAAGCGATTTTGTTTCTTGACAATTATCCATCTCATCCTGCAGAACAAGATCTCATCAGTGGGGATAATAAAGTTCAATTTCTCCCACCAAATATGACTCCAATTATGCAACCTATGGATCAGGGTGTGTTGGAAAGTATCTAGCGTGTTTATCGCAGGGAACTTTTAAGCAAATTAATTGAAGAAGAGGGCGAACAAAGCATGATTGATTTGTTAAAATCTGTAAATGTCAAAGACGTGATTTACATGATTGCAGACGCTTGGGATCATGTTCAAAAAAGTGCTCTACAAAAGTCTTGGAAAAAATCGTGGCCAAACATATGCAATATAATTGAAGAAAAGAACCCTACCACTCGACAAATAAGTGAATCAAATGAAACCACTGTCACTACAGAGCAATTGTTAGGCATGTTTGCAAGAATTGACAGTTGTTCCGATGTTGATATCAACGACGTCAATGATTGGATGACAGACAACAACAAAGAAGGTTATGGAGTCATGACAGAACAAGAGATAATTGTAGCGTGTACATCTACGCAGGGAGCAGACGACAGCGAGAGCGAGGAAAAGGGAGACAAATGACGGCCGGAGATGACGCATGCTGATGCGACGACACAGCTGGACAACATCATGGCGTACTTGGAGCAACAGCAGGATACAACGCCAGCTGAACTAATGATGGTGAAATGTTTACGTGATCGTGCCGCATTGAAACGTCACACCAAATTAAAACAGCGGAAGATAAATGACTTTTTTGTAAATAACAACTAAACCCTGTGTAAATTAAAAGCATGTGTAAATATTTCAGGTGTGTAAATAAAATGTTTTTCGTGATTTACAGTATTTCATGACCAAAAGGAAATTATAAATGGTAAGTTATCATTTTATATTTTGTTTTATTTATCTTTCTATAATTCCGGATTAACCAGATTTTTGATTAACCGGATCACTTCCGGTCCCAATTAGTCCGGATAAACGAGGTTGTACTGTATGTCAAAAATATGCCAAGGAATTTCTATTTCCTTTTAACTTTTAGCAAAATTGTTCTAACTTGAGAACTACTACACAGAGAAAAAAATTTCAGTTCCAATTAGTGTTTAAATGATATAGCAACTTTGTTACTGACAAAACATATAATGGTAGGGAAGAGAGATCAAAGTCCATTTTTTATCGATGTTTGATTTTTGCTACCATATTACTGAGCTGATTGAGTGGTGAACAAGAGGAAGATTTTTTGGGAATATGCCTTGGGGTCCACATAAAATATTAAGAAAAAGAAATAAGGCAATGAGGAAGTAAGATTGCTTTCATCATTTCCAAGGGAAGGAAGGTCAGAGTCCACAAGTTGGTGTTGGTGGGGAGATGACTCACTCAAACACTGGTTCAAAGCACATTGTCTGTACTGCTTTCATGTGTATCTGAGTCAGCAGTAATTTTTACTGTGAAATAGTCAATGTTTTAAATGATATAGTAGTATGTAAGTGTAAGTGTAGTGTAGTTTGTAAATATGGAAACTGATTGTAACAGTGACAACTAATCTAATAATCACCAGATAGCATTGAAATCAAAGAAGACATTGAAGAATGAAAGTTGTAATGAAAACATTGTGGTGGGAATTGCTTTTGTAAAAGATAACAACGTATTGATGTAGTGAATGAAGTAGAAAGAAAAATTATTATTTAAAAAAATTGATTAGATATTTATGATAACCAAAAAGATTATTTAGGAGGCTTCATTAATGTACTTCTTGTCCAGTGACGAAGAAATAGGAAACCATAAATGAAGCGAATTTCAATAACTTCTCTTATTGGTAAGAGTTATTATTGATAATGTAATTCAGGATGTCCCAGTACTTTTATTCCTTTTCATGGAATAACAGGGAAGAAAATTCAAACAATCAAGAAATCTTGGGCAAGTTAAGAAAAGTATTAAGAAATAGTAGAGGTAAACATGCCTTAAAAATCAGCGAAGAAACAAAAATACTGTAACTGACTTTCTAAAGAGAGTTAAAGGAAAAAAGTATCACTACTCCCTTACAGATATCATTTACTATTCACGTTCTATTAAATCAAAATTCAGTGTTGTATGCAAATGATGAAAGTGTGGCAAAAAAAGGAACAGATGATGTATTTTATATTATTAGGACACTTTGTAACCTCAATTTTTCCTCTTTGCGTTCACAAATTTGTGGTTTTTTGTAACTAATGCGCTAGCAAAAATTAAAATTATACCATGTTTCACTATCTCCATTACTTAACTTCAAATTTCTTTGCTTCCTGTGTTTATAGAATGAATATTACTAAAAGTAACTTATAAATTATGTAAATAATTCTGGATATGCTATTTTTCAGCAGGAAAAAATTGTTATAACTCCACAACTACCGCAATGATAAAAAGATGTTTGGTTCATATTAGCACTCAAATCATACACCAACTTTGTTACTGACAAAAGAACTTTGTCACTGAAAGTTTTTAAAAAATACATAAATTATTTCAAAAGTTGTGGTTTTTGCATTACCTGTGCACACTAATAGAACTAAAACCTGATTATGTAACCTACCATGTTACAGCAAAAGTAATAAACTAGCTATTATATATAATATCCAGACAATATGTAGCTAGCGAATTTGGTCAAAATGATTATTGAAGCTTTATTTATCACTTTATTCAGCCATTATACATACTACCTTACTGAAGTCAGTGAATTTTATAATAATACAGTGTTGATAAGTTTATCTAGTTGTTATGTATAATAACGGTTGGTTCTGAGAAAATTAATAAAATGGAATGTTTTTGCATTATGTTTAATGTCTTAACAACTGAAAATATTCAAACAAAATTTTTAGGAGAATTATTACTCTGACTAACTCATGTTAGCTATTATTCATAATGTCTAGTCAAACTGATTGATATTTGTAGATAACTATTACCTTAGTGCAAATCTAACTAGCCATAATGAATAATTACTGGTTAGAGTATTTAATTAATCACTTTAGCTAGCATATTTAGTCATTATATATAATATCCAGACATAATAACTGATTAATCACAATAACTGTATCATATATATCATTATGCAGTTTTTTATGTCTAAAACGACCCAATTATTTTAATAATTAATTGAATAAACTTACTTTTTGTAGTCAATATTGGATCTTTTTTATTATTTGCACTAAAGCTTTTCAGGATAAATCCCATCATCAGGTGCTTGTAAATTTATTCAAATTATATAACACATAACAACTTAGCACCAAACTTTAACTATTAAAATTATTAAGACTAACATAAACATTAAAACGTCAAAAGAATATTAAAATGTTAAGAATAATAAAAACTGAAAATGTTAAACAATAAACTTGAAATATTATAAGTTAGAGTTCCACTTAAACATGTTTCACTCAACGATAAATTGTGCAGACTCAAATTAAATCAATTGTGTGGAGAAAATACATTGTGGCCAAAAAACACTTCAAATATCTAGGAATTTTCTATGTGGAAGACATGCAAACAAAGAAGCACATCCGGAGGATATTTGAGAAGTCAGAATATGTACTAATGGTATTTGAGAGGGTTCTTACAAATGTACGGGATCCCAAGTGCTAATGAGCGCTACATACTCCACATTATACTGTATACAGTGCTCATATGGAAGAGGGAGGTGAGGTTTATCTAATACCGTAGACCACACATTCTTCCACTGTACCCGGTGTCAACAGGATATGAAGGACCTAAATAAGAAGAAAATGTTGGCAGCAAAAGTGCTTGCCCTTATTAATGAAATGTTATAGAATGAAGCATTCTAGCAAGATGGGACAAAATTTTGAATTCTGTACTGGTGTAGAAAGAGGGTGATAGAAGGTAACTTAAGTCTTAAGGTCTGATGGCCTAGTCGGAAGGAACTTATTTAATTGAGTGTATTGTTGTGTTGCAATCATTATTATAAAATGGCCCTGTAAAAGAGTGCACATGTCAAGTGATTTTATTTTGAGAAAAAAATATATATAACTAGAAAGTTTTTACAACAATTACCTGTCTGAAGAAAAATTCGTACATGCATCTTTTGGAATACCACAATACTGCTAATCTAAAATTTGAGGAAATACTATGAGTACAACTATGATTTTTAAAAATTCAAAAATCTTTTAACTATATTTTATTAAACAATTTTAACTAAACTTTTTTATAAATACAGTTTTGTTTAATACAAAACACGTCTAAAAGCTAATTTAACGTTTTAAACATCCAAAAGAAATTAAAGTTTTATTAATTTTTTTTTTTTTTATTTATTAGTCCCTTAGTTAGTTTAGTTGAATATTATGAGCCGAAAAGTTAGCTAGCTACATTACCCATTTATATATTTAAAAAACATTTGTAGAAATAACAATAAATTAACATGCTTCTATTGATAACAACTTCCAACAAACATAAGCAAAAAAGTGTAAATAATAAGTTAACACAAATGTATCTGGTGATTCCAAAGTAGACTGTGTTTTTTCCTTATTTTTAATTTATTTATTTGTTACTGTTTTTATAATAATATAGAGTAAGAGTTAAGATCTACAAAGAAATTGGATGTTTATTAGCACGATACAAATTGTTGTTTTAACAGAATGGTAAAAATTATAATTTGTGTGACAAACTTATTCAATTTCAAAAGATTAGGTGGATAAAGTATTTATTTGTTTATGTTACAGATAACAAGAAATACCCTGCCTGTGATGTAAGTGGTCTTATGTGTCTCAGAACTCATAATGGTAAATAATAATTCAACAGTTTCAATAGAAATAGTCTGTATAAGTCTCTTAACACAACACAGATGAAAGACAGTCACTATAGAAGTCTAAAATGTATAAAGGAGAGGTGTGTGTTGTTTTAAGAAATCTTTACCAATACATCATTTTCCATACAATTTTATTTTGTTTATCAAGAGTTATCAATATGAGTTTGATTGTACAGTGGAAGGGCTAAAGGGTACTGAGAAAAAAGTCATTTGCTGTCACACGTTTTATGCCAAAATCCTCTTTAACAAGTAACTTTAGAATCCCCAGATCATCTTCTAATTCTTGTATTATCAGTATAGCTACCAGTTTCTGTTATGTGTCCTGCCAAGTGAATACAGCGCATGTTAGGATAATAATTTTAAATGTCACTCTAATTCTAGTGGAATTCCTAAAACTTCTTTGGTTATGCTTGTTAAATCTGTTGCAATCTCCCAGACATCTGATATGACTGAAGATGTTGAAAGTTATTTATGTAATACTTTATAATTGTAAATACATAATACAGTAGAAAATTGATAGTGGTTTACAAATTGTTTAAAAAATATAATTTCATACAACTTCTTAATTAAATTTATTCATAATGTAGAATTTTCTTTGTTAAACATTAAATTGTTTGTTTTTTTGTCTTTATGTTCTTTTTTGCTAGAATTTTTCTTATATTTGTGATATTTTATAGTATTTACTTTGTCATATCATTGTGACGTATTTCGTGTGTCTCATATTTTCAGAATATATGGATAGTATAGATGGGATATACTCAAAATGTGTCAAGAAATAGTGAGTAATATAATGAAGGTAGGAATGGAAGATACAAATACTGACAAAAATACTAAAAAGATCTGATTATATGTGTATCGAAAGAATGTCGGATTATCAAACTTTTACTGTGTTCTAATGCTAATAATAAATAAATATTATTTTCTGTAGAGTAGTTCAACAAAATGTATAAAAACAAGAACACAGAAATATAACATGGAAAAATGTTTCACTTTCAGATGTATTCAACTTTATGATACCACCAAATGCTGCTAATAATTTTTTCGAATCAAATAGTTCTGGAATGCATTGTGACTGCCTTCCTGATTGCGCTAGTCAACAATATGTAGCAGAAGTATCAACATCTCAAAATATGTAAGGATTGCAATATTTATTATAAGTGTATAATACAAGAAGAATCTGTTAAATTAAGGTTGTGTGAGGTCATGTGCTATTATCTATTGCCTCTTCATCTCTCAGAAAGTGTGAAAAAACTTTTCCCAAGACTGTACTAATTACATAAAATATGAGCCAAAAAATTACGAATACGTTGGAACGAATAATAGTCAGTTAAGTTTTCATATACGCATGGTTATTGTGTATCTTGTTAAAAACCTTGCTCATTTTTGTATGAGTAAAATATCTTCCGGGATAACGTATTTGCTAATAACTTGCTTACCGTACTGATTTGTATATAAGCAGGGCCGGTTTAAGGGGTAAGCAAAGTATGCGGTCGCGTAGGGCGCCAAGCAAAAGGGGGCGCCTAAGCGCTCTCCAATGTTCAGTATTTAAGAAGGAGACTAGAGGTTGAAGTTGATTTACATTGCCAAATTGTAGGAGTAAGGAGTTAGGGTAAATCATATATCGTAAGGTGGGAAACTTGCGCATACTCCTACTACTTTATTTATTGTTATTCCCAAATAACAATAACCACAAATAATAACAAATGGATTCGTCCGTCAGGCACCCCTCCGTTATCTACTTGGACTCGTCCGGCAGACGCCCCACCCCCTCCGTGGCGTCTTGCGTCTCTCAGTCATCTACTGCCTCTTGCCATGCGTTATAGTGACATTCTATCGTTCGAGAGAGTGAGGATGAACCAATTCAAGCTGGACTGGCATCATTCAAAGTGAAATTTCTCTTTGTGGTGCTTGATACGGCAATCAACTCACTTAAAGAGAGGTTTGAACTAATGGAAAACCTCAGCAAGAGTTTTAGTTTTCTGTAGGACATTAGGAATCTTCAGACATGGGACAAGAAGACTTTGAAAGACGCCTGCATACAACTTCACAATGTTCTGAGTGATGGAGAAGAATGTGACGTAAACGGAGTTGAACTGTTCGAAGAGCTAGGCATTTTTGCGCCAATGTTGCCACCCGGAAGTTCTCCAAGTACGGCCTTGTCGTATATAACAAAAAATGATTATATGGACACATTGCCTAATGTTTTTGTTTCTTTAAGAATCCTTCTGACGCTCCCTGTTTCAGTAGCAAGTGGTGAAATAAGTTTTTCCAAGTTGAAACTAATAAAAACTTACCTCAGATCCACCGTTTGTCAGGAACGTTTATCCGTTCATCCGTTTATCCGCTTATCGACCGTTTGTCAGTAACGTTTAAGTGGACTGGCAACAATGGCCATTGAGAATGATTTGTTAAACCAAATGGACACTGACTACATTCTCAACGAATTTGCCAAAATGAAAGCAAGGAAAATCTCTTTCCAGTGTTAAGTGTAAACGTTTTAAGTTTGTCTTTATTTTACGAGTAAATAAATTGTTTAATTTCTTTAAAACTGACTGTTGTATTTATTTATTTATTCCCACTTAATTAACTTTGTATTTTTATATATGTAATTGGTTTTTAAATTTTTTTAAATGTTTTTAAATGTTACATTCAATAAATAAGGGCGAGTATGTTTAATACATGTTGATAATTAAGCCTCCATGTTTATTCATATTTCGCACGTTTCGGACATTCTTAAGCATTTATATTTACTCGTATTTTTAAACGTATTAAGAGATAATCCTTACTACCAAAAAAGTTTTTTAGGGGGGGGGGCGCTGGAATGCTGTTCGCTTACACTAGAAAAATGTCTAAAACCGGCCCTGTATATAAGTAACAACTATTCTATATGACAAAGCTGGAGATAAAGACTGAGCAGTGTATTATTGCTACCCAGACAATGTCATGTAGGTCCTATTGCAAGTAGGTATTGCTGAAGATGACGTTCCTCTCAGAGTTTTAATTCATGCTCCTTGGGTATCTCTTAGGGAGGGTCCAGGAATAATAATACAAATGTAAAATGTATGTTTTTTGTTTTTTTCAGGGACAAGATCAAGCTTCCATCATCCAACTTTCCTATCCATCAAGAGGTTTCAAACATAAAACTAACTTTGCATGTATATATTAACTAATGTTGTTTTTGGTGTACAAAACTAAACTAAAAAACATTTGAGAAGTTTACCTGGAGTATCTCTCTTAAAAAATATTTTTAACTATTTACTGTAAAAGATTTTTTTTAATAGTAAGAAGTACTCCAATTGTTCAAGAACTAATATTGAGTTCATTGCAAAACAATTTTCCCAATATTTCAAAACTGTTCTCTTTAACGTTTTAAAGCACAATCATGTTGGATTCAATTGCAAACCTCAATTCAGTTGGATTCAATTGCGCCGAATTAGGTGCTCGTTCCGTTCGGCAGGATTTCGGACTTAAACGTCGGTCGCGCCTACCGCTGTACAAGAGTAAAGTGCTATAAAAAAATTAGGTGCTCCAGAGTTATTGGTGTCAAAATATTCCTTGATTAATATTATGTTAAGATATCTAAACGCTGAATTAGGTTCTCGTTCCGTTCGGCAGGATTTCAGACTTAAATGTCGGTCGCGCCTACCGCCGTACAATTGTAAAGTGCTATAAAAAAATTAAGTGCTCGAGAGTTATTGGTGTCAAAACATTCCTTAATTAATATTATGTTAAAATATCTAAACGTCGAATTAGGTGCTCGTTCCGTTTAGCAGGATTTCGGACTTAAACGTCGGTCGCGCCTATTGCCGTACAAGAGTAGGCCTAAAGTGGTATAAAAAAAAATTATTCTGTATATATCTTAACGGTTTCTGAGAGCACCTAATTAGCACCTAATTATTACACATTTGTTTTTTTTTCTAATTATATTATTTTTATATGGGGGTGCAGCTTATGTTAAGTCAGCCCCCCCATTATAAATTTAATTTTCTGCCAAACGGTTTGAGCACCTAATTTCGGACTTCGGCACTTAATTAGCACCTAATTTTAATTATGGTTAGAACTTATTTAGCGCTGGTGGGAGGGGGCTAACTTAATGGAGGTAGTGGGAACTACACTTATACCAAACAGAGGGATATTGTAAGTTGCAAACTTTCAAAAATAACTTTCAGAGATATATAATTAAGATTTGTGAATGATTCATTTAATAATTTTATATTCTCACACTATATACACAGAGAAAGTATTGGAAGGGCGGAAAATCGATGTTGACATATTCATGGATATATCCACTCTGAATCCAAAAATATGTTTATTACAAAACATCTGTCCTATTTCTATCTATAGCTTATATTCGTTTATAGTCATAGTCGTAGATTTCTGGGGAATAGGGAGACGGTCTCCAATATTAAATATGCCATAATAAAATTAATTGCAATTAGTTTGAATTATTCATAATGGATTTATGTATTTTTCCATTAATGCTATGTTTACCCAACTGGAAAAATGGAAGCTTATTTTTTGTATATTTTTTCCATGTATTCACTATATTAGAAAATTACAATTGTTAAACAATGTTTTTTCAACCCATTGAGTTGCAACGAGGCTTATAGGGCCCATCTTGTTTTGTATATGTATCTAGAGATCAGGTACGTAAACAGTAACAAATTAAAATTCAGCACTGTAAAATTATATAAATATTATGACTTTCAACAGCATCCCCTTGATATATCCCATCCGAAAACTGCCTGTCGATGTATACGGAAGAATAATTTATTATTATAGCTTATTAAGATAATAAATATTCTTGCACAATCTGTGAATTAAGGCAAGGAGATGTCTGTTGGATTGCAGAGCTGCACAATTGATTTGACACGAAATCAACCAAAAAAAGACCAAAGTACTAACTCACTTAAGGAGAAGAAGATACAACTGTCAAAAAATCTCCATTAACAATTACAAACTGAAGAGTATAGAAAATTTTATTTACCTGGGATCAAACCTCTTAACAAATATGGTAGCAAGGTGCATGAAATCAAGTGATGTCTAATGTTGGGTTATACTCCTATTTTGCACTCATAACCACAATGAAATCTAGAGATATCCTTTGGAAAACTAAAATGCGCCTCTGAAAAACTTTAAGTAGAACAGTTCTCTGGTATTGGAGCGAAAACTAGACACTCACGCATGCAGCAAAAATCTCATCGATACCTTTGAGAGGGTAACTTTAAAAAGAATTCTCCGACCTGTAAGGGATGAAGATAGGTGTAAAATAATATACAACAGCGATTTGTATAGCATCTTTGACGACCCACCTATCTCTACATATTTTACAATTCGAAAGTTGCAATGGACACATCGTAGAAATAACAAAAAAAGGTACTGCTCAGGTGTGATGAAGGCAGGCAACCTGTGGATAAGTCATGAGAGAGATGGATGTATTCAAGCAACAGCCACAGCAAGGAGATACTCAATGTAAAAATTGGAGGACGGTATGCTGTATTCGTAATGATTGGATCCGGATTATTGAGGAGGCCATAGAAGCTAGAGAAAAGAATTAACCATGTTGATAAATGTTTAAACTAAATCCCTTAATTTAGATAGTCTGATAGTGTTCTTAGTTGAAATATAATTAAACTCTAAAATAGACAATCTGGCTACTTACTCATTCTGTTAACCGTATAGTTTAAGTAGTTGTCTCTCTGATCAATGTCGTGACGTCGAATCTTAATTATGACACAAGGTTTTTCATCTTGTGTGGTAAAAGATGTTTAAAATGAACTGGGGAGATGTTTTGTTTAAAATAAACAGAATTTGCCATTAGAGCTTGTTTGAATTCCATGCACAGAAAACACCTATTTTGAAAATTACATTTTAGTATTAGTGTTAACTAAAAAAGTTTTACATATTTGTTTTTGAGACCGGCTACATTTGAGCCGGTGAGAATGAAAGTGACATAAGTCCAATTTCTACAGTTTTGAGATACAGCTGATTTAGTGTTTATCACTGTAAAAAAATGGAGTTATTAAAAATTCAGTTTTTATTTATGTTATTAATTTTATTGAATTGAACAAAACTAATATTGCTTGTCAGAATGAGGTATTTTTTTATTTTTGTAAAAAATGTAAAAATGTGACTTATGTCACTGTCATTCTCAACGTATCTGGGGGTATAATTAAACTACACCAAAACTTTTAATACAACATTAGGAGATTTATTTAAAATATAATATTTGAATATTAAAAATGACATTAAATTGATAAAATTTAAACAAGATATTGACTTTGAATTATGAAAACAATGAAAAACATACTCTGTTTTTTAAAAAAGTCTAGCTTTAACCTTAGTTTTCCACTGCTTCTGTGCCAATGTCTGGTAATGGTCCAATGTCATCATGTTGACATTCCACTGTTGTTAAATTATTTAAAAAATCATGGTAGACTGGTGGTATAATTTGTATGAGATCACACATTTTTTTTTTTTTTTCTTTTTTTTTTAACACACAATTGGCCTCTTACTTTGGTACAACAAATCTTGTGGCAAAGATTTCAGTGACATCATTGGTCTACCCTTTTTTTGCTCGGAGTAATATCCAAAGTTTGAAAATCCATCATTTCTTGCAAAGTTTCCTTGTATTTTATTTCAAAAGGACAACCTTACTCAAGCCTTATGCATTGTATTTTAAGCTAATTTACAAGAAGCTTCTGTGTGTTTACTTTCCTTCTGGTAATATTCTTTTCTAAATTCTCAGTAGAGAAGAATTCATTGCTACTCATTTGACAGATAACAAACTTTTTCCTCCTTCTACAAGTTGTCATGATGTCATACCACTGTTGGAGAAGATAAATTGTTTTTCCCTTTGCCGCTAGTTCAACAGACCTGAAGTCTAAATCATTAGGCAAAAAAGAATGGCCGGATACTAGAAACTTTTGATCTATTATCTCAATTTCAGTTGTTTCATTTTGGAGAAATTTCATAAGTGACATGTTTCATTTTTATGTTCCGGTTTTGACCGGTGCATGCGTCACTGTAAATAGTAACCTTTTTTTATTGCGAGCATGAATTTGCAAGTGTTTTATCACACAAGACAATATTTCTTGTGATCCTCTACCAGCCATTGCCTCGTCCCAAGTATAGAAGTAACCTGTATCTTTTTGGAGGTCATGTACACCCAAATTGTAACATTAAAGGTTCCTCTTATAATAAGCATCTGATAAGGTCAATACAGGGAAGGGCAGAGCTTTTTGCAAATCTATAGTGCATGTATAAGTGCCAGTGTTCATTTTAGATTCTTCAGTGTCTTTTTTCATGTACTCTCTAGCTAGTTCTGCTTTTCTAAGACGAAGTTCATGGTCACATTGTTTTTTTTTTTTTTTCTTCTGTAGTCAGCTCAGGATTATTAATTTTAATTTTAAAGATGTCACATCTTTTACACGTGTCTTTTTTGGGTATGAAAAATTTTAAATTAAATTTCGTATAAAAATGTAGCGGTAATAATGCTCTTTCTGTGGGGTCCCTGCCTTCGGCTAGACATTTTTCCTCATACAAAGAAAACATTTTTCTGATGTTAAGAGAATCACTGAGATATTTTCGGTTTTCATTGTGTTTCCTTGTATAATGGCTGATGTAAGCCGGAAATGAATTAATGTGTTCTATGATATACTTAGTATCTTCATCGGATACTTTTCTGGAACTACAACCTTTAGCATAACGAAGGTCTTTCCCTGGGGATTTATTTTGTTCCAATTTAGCCTGAGCTCGGTGAACTCTTCCTTCAGAAATGGAAAATGTTTTTAAAAAGAATTTTTGGCAAACTTGAATTGATAAACCTGTCTCCGCTTTCAAAAAATATTTATTTGATCCATTCCTTAACAAGCTTTCTTCTTTCCTTTGTCGCCTCCTTTTCACTTCGCTCTTTTTTACCAAACCACAAATAAAACAATTTTGCTTAACGAAATCAGACATACTCCAAAATAAATCAAACATAGCCTTCCTGTCACCACTGGATATTTTTTCGTCACACTTCATCCTACACTTACAAGGAACATTAAGAAACACTTCCCCCTCACAAATATTTCCTTTTTTTGTTAACATAACATTTACCAGAGTTACGTCAATTTTTTGCAACATACTGCTTGTGCTTAGTTGGATTTCTAGTATGTTTCCTAGACTTTATTTGGTTTATAGGGCCAAAAGAGCTAAGCCTATTATTGTCCTCTGAGTCAGAAGACGACACTGACTCAGAACTTGTGTACGATACAAGGCTACTGTGATGACTGTGATGTCCAGCTTAGAGCCATATTGTCTAGGAATAGCATTCTCAGTTATATTATAGTCTGGGTCCTTATCAACATCATCAGTAAAGCTTAAGGAATCTGAGTCACTTACTTGAGGTTCTACTGAAATGATGAGAGTTAGAAGAACACACTTTTATTTCTAGCATTGTAACTACAGGTCTAACCTCAAAACATAACTTCTAGAGTAAGAGTTGTATTATTTGTATTTCAAGCCATGTTTAACACTAAAACACCTATATTATTGCTTATATTTCATTTACAGTTAATTAAAAATATGCTATCATTCACTTGAACAACAGAAAACAACGATTTACTTCACCAATCAAACGTAAACAATGACCATCTATCACTAATGGACTTACTGCACTGTCATTCTCAACAGTGCAAGGTTTTGATTGAGAGTAAAAATTTCGTGCTTCTCCTGGTGGCCAATAAGTGAACTATGGACTTAATGTGTTTTCATTCTAAACAGAACAGCTGTTGTAGATTATTAAACTGTCTTTACCTAGATTTCCACAGCTGGTGGACTTATGGCACTTTCATTCTCACCGGCTCTTTTAGTGTAAATAACACATTATAATATACATTTCCTGAAAAAGAAAGAGATAAAAATTACAAGTTTTGAAACATATATATCAACGGACTTTGATCTAAAAGGCTAAATATATTGTTGTCGCAATATCTATTTGTATAAATATTTGGTAAATTGTGAATATTGTAATATGTGGAATATTTGAATATTGTATAGTTGGAAGAAAGACGTGTGATTGGACCAAACACAAGTAGGTCAAAGATTTTGATTGGTTGTTGGAGCATGGGGGAAGTGTTGTAAATTAATTTAAAAGCTGTAAACTTATAACTAAAAACATCCAAGAAGGATGTTTAGCTAATATTGTAAAATAAATAGGTTTTGAATGAATTTACAATTAATGTTTTGGTATATTATAATATAAGTGTGTGTATGAATGTAATTAACAAAATTTTTCTGTGTTAGTAGATCTTAAATAGACGCTTAGTTTGGAAGCGAGGGAGAGAGTTCAGTTGGAAGGAGGTATCTGACCTGGTCAGACGTATTTTCTGTTAGAAAATATTTATGGACAATGTAGTGTTAATTGTTAAAAAGTTGGAAGAAGGCATCTGACTTGGTCAGACGTATTTTTTGTTAAAGTATAGTTGTGAAACAATGTGGTAGCATGTGTTTTAAAAAAGTCTTTAAGGAGGTATCCTACTTGGTCAGACGTAATTTTGTTATAAGATATTGGTGAACAATGTAGTGTTAATGCGAGACGTATTTTTGATGAGAAATTTGATAGAACGATGAAAGTGACAATTTGAACATGTGTTTGGTGATAGAACTAAGTGTACAAACATTTTCAAAATAAATATTCTTGCTTTTGAACATTAATCCTAGTGGACAGAGAACTTTTGAAATAAATAAGACTATCGTGTGAGTCAATAAAAATTATTTTCTTTAGAACAATTTAGAGAAATGTCATGTCCTGGTGTTTTAAGACTTTCTAGATAAATAAGGCAGAACTATTTACAAAATAATGAACATTTTGTCAAATCCTTATAAAGGATTTTCAAATAATTGTGTATCGGAAGTTGGAGACTGCACGAGCTTTGAGCACTGGAAGAACTGCAGTTTGGAGACATCCTTGGAATCACAGGACATCAGGGTTGATTGCTACGGATATTTTTTTTATGTATAGATATCGTGGTATAGACATCATAAACAATTTATCATGTTAATTATGTGTATTATGAATAGAGTATGATTTTGCTAGATGTATGCGTGTTTTATTTATTTTTTTTAAGGATAAATTCAAAATAATTAATTTTTTATACATAATTAAGTCTCCTTTAGAGACAGAGAATATTTCTTTTTCAATAATTTAAATTCTTTTGTTGCAACATTAAAATGCAAAGTATGAAATACATAAAACTTAACTTTTAGATTTAAATTTAAAGAAGTAAATTCAGATAAAAGTTTTTTCTTGAACCAATATTTAATAATAGCATATATATTATCATTTATGTTTTTGATTTTATTTGTAATATGAAATGTCGATTTAATAAATATTTTATGTACAATTTCAGCAGAACAAGACTTTGAATCTCTTTATTATCACCCATTGCAAAGTACCTCTTAAAAAGAACTTTTGACCTCGAGAGACTATAAATTTAATTTTCTTTGTTTTTTTCAAAATTGGTGAGTTAATTCCAACTGGCGCCCATAAGCTGAGTAATCTATTTAAATTCACATTTAAAAAAAATTATATTAGATAACAGAAAGTTTTAAATATATTAAATTCTTTCAATTGGCGCACCAACGTGTGGCAATTAGTAAATGTACTGTTCAATTTAATTTATATTAAATTATTTCAATATTTACGAAATAAAAACAACATGATAAACTTTTTCTATTTTCCTTAAATCTTTAGGGTAACAGGCATTAAAGGGTAAAACAATAATTTTTTTTTTCTCCAAACGGACGAAATTAGATATTGGTAATAATTGATAGTACTTGTGAAAATCAGAATAAACATTTTGGAGATCTGGTTTTAACAAAACTAAATTTAGTCTATTAAAATATAATTATTATTTAAACAAAATTAAATAGCAATTTCTAGCTAACATAAGCTTGTTAATATCACGTCCCTCAACTCTACGCTCTTGTGATTTCTTAGGAAGTGTGTCATTTTGTTCAAAATTGATACCGGAATAGATGAAAATATTAGACAAGAAACGGTGGTCATTGTTAGAGTGGAGGAGGTCATTGAGAGCTAACATTTACCCTTCCTAAAAATGCTAGTATTGACTCACTGAACTGATCAATGTTCTAAATTCAGCAGATTTGTACATTGTTGCTACAAATTTCTGAACATCCCTATACACCGCTTCATAATAATATACAGATTATTTTATTACATAGGCATTTTTTTCCATAAATTAACTTATATTATAAATTTATATGGCGAAATCTGTTCTTTTCTTCTGTGAAAATTTCCCTGCGAATTAACATCAGAAAAACAAACAACAGGTTGACTGAGACCAGCTGCTTTATTAATGTAAAATGGACTCTAATTTTAAATTTTAAAATTAAGCGAGGGAAAACTACAATACTACAATCTAATCACATTATAAATTAGTTTATTAAAATGTGTAAATTAGTTAATTTCAATGTGTTATGGCTTTTGGGTCAGCCTGTGTATTAACCCTAGAAGTAGGGTTATATATTTTCATAAATTAGCTATCATGAAACAAATAAAAACCATGAAGGGTTGTATACAGTTTTACTCAGAATATTCTGATCTGCTTTTATACAGGTCTACTCTATCAAACTACAAAAATTCATATCTGGCATGTTGTATATCATACAAAAGTTCGATTCCAAGGCATAGAATAATACCAAAATGGGTTAAATCAGATAAAAATTACTAGGATATTTATCAAAGGCTCACTTAAACCTCTATAAATAGACAGTAGCAATTCAGAATAGAATGTGACCGCTTAAAAATAAACACTAGCAGTTCATAATGTCTTGTGCTGCTCTACAATAGACAATGAAAGTTAGAATCGGGTCTGAAAGTTTAAAATAGTCAAAGGCAGTTCAGAATCTAAGTTTAAATAAGCAATGGTAGTTCGAAATGGGTTGTGACCGTTAAAATTGTCGATGGGAGTTCATAATGGATTTTGATGATTTAAAAATAAACAATGACATTTCAGAGTGGTTTGTGAAAGTTCAAAATGGGATGTAACCATTTATACATGGACAATGGCATTTCAGAGTGGTGTCTTAATGCTCAAAATGGGATGTGACCATTTAAAAATAGACAAAGGAATTTCAGAGTGGTGTGTGAAAGTTAAAAATGGGATGTGACCATTTAAAAATAAACAATGACATTTCAGAGTGGTGTGTGAAAGTTCAAAATGGGATGTGACCCTTTAAAAATAGACAATGGCATTTATTATTATCAGCTCAGCAGTTCACTATTCACATTATAAAATATATTAACTCAGGCCTGTATTTTTTTCAGAAATTGGTCATCCATTGCTGTGTTAGACTTTCATTACAGATTACCTTATAATATCTTATATAGAACGGATATTATATTTGACTGGTTGGAATTAATAGGTAAGGATGAATTTAATATTTTATATACTATTATTGTTAAATATTTCTATTTAAATATTCAAAATCATGTAAACAATTGATGATTAATTTCAATTCCTATAACTATAAAACACCCTAACAAGATGGTCACCAGTCTCAACGATTAAACCGCCATCCTCAAGTTATAATATGCACACAAATATAATAAGGTAGGTTAAACAAGAACCTTATAAAGATCCATGACAAATTGAATGGTCAAATACAATAACATAAGTAGTGGTAAGATGTTGGTAATATAATTTAATAAATATTTAAATTATTGAATAATAATATCATAAATAAATATATAATAATTGGAAAAATAACACACCTAGATTATGTACCTAGTGTGAGGTGAAATAATTTGTTTACATATTTAATCTTGATAGGAAAATAAACTGACTACAAACTGAGTTCGCAAAAATTATACATTTACATTTAAGTGGGACAAAATATTACCTTGGCTTCCTAACATGTACATTCATATATATAAATCATATAAGTTAGACATATATTTTTTAAAACGCACAACAATCTCATTTAATATCAAACAGATATAATTTAAGTACAAGAGTGCATGCTGTAAGATTTTTATACTTGTCTTTTACCTTATAAAAGTTATGGATGTTGGGGGTCCACCAGATTCAATTTCCTGATACATTACAGTTTTGCTGTGATAGGATTTACCTGACTCTGTGTTAATAAGTGCAGAGAGGAGATTAATTTGTGTATTATTATTATTTTGTTTGAATAAATTATAATTTTATTTTAATTTACAAATATTTCAAGACTTATTGCTAAATTTTTTAACCTTAAACATTAATACTTATCTAACTTACTAGAATTTACTGAATTGATTATTATTAAATATATTCAGATTTGTGTTAGAAAGAACTGTGTCATGTTTTCTATACAACCCACCAAACATTTAACTATAGAAAAAAACTTTTACCACAATTTAATTCACAATTGCTTACTTTCTCTAACATAATGAAGTATTTTCATATTACTTAAAGCTATGGAGTTTTAATTTATATATGATACTTACATAAATTTTGACTCACTTTTTGATTTTTCTAGCTCCTTTAAAAAATAGCTTGGTAGGTATTGTAAGATCCTTATTTCAACTGATTTATAACAAAGTAGTTTCAATTTTTTTTTAAACTAGTGTTAGTTACAATTAGTTGATTTAAAGATTATTACAAGTTATTGTGAAAGTGATTTGTTGCATTGACTTTAATTTGATTTTAATTTTAGTTTTAGTATTAATCAAGTGATTTTAGTTGAGATCTCCCGTACATGAGTGTTTTAAATTACTAACTGCTCACATAATAAAGCTGTGTTCCCGTCCGTATCACTTTTAAGTTTCACTTGACATATACTTTTTACTTTTCTTTATCGGTAATTTTCACTTAACCTTAAACACTTATTTCTGTAATGCTTTTTATGGCTTATCTTGCTTTTGAAATACACTAATTACTTTGATTTATGATCGTGTTTAAATTTTGAGTCTTAAAATATTTTATTCTGGAATTAGTACAGTAATCAGAGTTAAAATAAGCTGAAAATTGTAAATTAATTACTAAATCGGATATTTTTTCAGTAAAAGTAGAGTTTTTGGTTGCAGATTACGATAGAAAAAAAAAACTATAAATTGGGTCAGGCTTAAAAAACTAATTTGTATTTTGTATATTGAAAAACGTGCTTTTTTCCAGTTTTTTGTAATTATTGCCAAAAATATGAGCAAGAAGAAAAATAATTAAATTTGTGATAGAAAACATGTAAGGTATTTTGTTCATAATGCCATTTGAAACAATGACTGAGGGAAATGTTAGTGGATAAATTAAGAGACGGGTTTTGTGATAATGGTTGGAAGAAAAGGTATATTCTTTATAATTATTTTGTTTTACGGGTCACTGAACACAAAGGAATTATTGGCATCAAATTTTGGCAGCTGCCAAGCGTCAAATCATGTGACGGACCTTGACATTACACCAAATATTTTTCTGAAATGACTAATCTTGCTTGTATGTCAACGAAGTAAAATTTTATTGAAAATTGAAAATAAATATACAATTATAAAATTGGAACTTTATAAATACAAATGATTTCTTAATCATCAATCTTATTCTTCATTTATGCCAACATACTATTTCCAACTAATTTTATTAAAAAAACAATTGAAATATTCAAATACAGAGTATTCGAAAAATTAATCAACGGGTTTCATAAATTACAATTTATGTTGAGTCATTCCTTGAAAAAGTGGTTAGGAGACTATTTGTATGCTGCAGGGTACATTCACATATTGAAACATACTACATTCTACTAATTTTGTATGAAAAAAACAAGAAAAATCATGTACTACAAAGTTAAAGAACAATTAATCAATGGGCTATCCGAAACTAATATTTAAGGTGAGATATTTATTGAAAAAGTGGTAGACTATTTTCTTTTTTCAGAGGAACATAATGTAGAAACTGGAAACTCATTTTTGCCCAAAATTTAAAAAAATCAACAGCAAAACTATTCTCCTTTGCAGTCATTTACATACACTCAATGAACACTATTGTATCAATAGGCATCATTGGCTTAGTCTCTTTACACACTTATGGAATGAAGATTAATCCTCTTTTGAATGCCTGTTGCACTTATGAATGCACTTTTAATACAAAATAAATTGTTCTCACAAACTCAAAATTATATAAACTAGATGATACGTAGTAAACAACTACTCCCAGGTGTAACGGTTAATGAATGTCGTCAGCACAGACATTTGTTGTGTCCCAAAGTGTACAGCTGGGTCCCTTGTAATTCCAGGGGTTTTCAAATTGGATATCTCAATTTACAGATGTCAAAGGAAGATTCCAATGCCCGCAGTGGAAAGAATAAACACTTACCTTCAAATTCCAGGTAGGTAGACCTCTTACGTATCCCTATATGTTGAACACTACATGTTTTATTGAAAATATCAAAAAAAAAGCATTACCCCGGTTTTTGCCAATAACTTTTGAAAGACTAGAAAACTTTTGTAAGGTTCAATTATTATCAAACAAACATTTCTGCATCGAAGTTATTAATATTATTATTATTATTATTTTTTTTTTTTACATGTGCACAGTTTTATTACCAGCTTTGAATTGCAAAGAAATATCCAACATAAAAAATGGGGGAAATTCCTGCAAAAAGCATATCTCTGCATTCAAAAACCATGTTAGTCAAGGCAATGTTTTGCCCAAAACATTGTTATAACATGTTTAAAGTACTTTCCACCCAAATATTAGTAAATTTTATGCACTTCTTAACAAGTTTGATTAATATTACTACATAGGCAGCTCGCAAGATAAATTAATTTTTTCAATCGCTTTTTTCAAGGCTAATATTGATTAGAAAATAAAATATCTAATCAGGAGAAGAAAGTTCAGCTTCTTACCTTCATGATGTTTTCTTTTCTTTTGTGTGTGACAAATCTGTCAAAAGCTATGACAATAAATTCTAAAATTTAGTCTGCGTCTAGATATTCAATGTTTAGGCTCCCAGGCTCATTCCTGCTAATCCTAATTAAGCTTTTTTAAATCACTTTTACAGCAAAAATATTGCATTTCACAAAAACGGGTAAGAACCTTTTTTATAGAAGAACAATCAAGCTATCTCTTTGTGTAGAAGTTTGCATCATAATAATTTTGGAGTTATAATCGAAAAATGAATGTTTTGAGTTTTAAAAGCTTTTTTTTTAAACGCCTAAACCAACGTGCAGAAAATTTTTTTTATCGTATTGACCATCCAAAAAGCTACTTATTTTGCAAAAATCAGTCTTTTAGGAATCAATTTACAGTTGAAACATCTTATGACTGTGCTAATCACCTTGTTATTACGTCTAGTTTTTTTATAGCATTGATTATTGGCGAAAGACTGACCACAAGTTTTCAAGCGTGCCACCACTTTATATTTGTGAGGTTAATCATTTCAAATTAGCTTCAGATTTCATATGTTTGCAAACTTTTCCTAATTGGACGTTCCTTTTTTGTCCAATCGTGTCTTTTACTGTGGAAACTCTTTCAGTTCACAGAGGCCAGTTCTCAAGGTTTTTTATATAGTTTGCCAATTTCCTTGGGAACTTCAAGTTGAATAACCATAATGTCTACATGTGTGCTAAAATATTAATACACTGTACAATTATATAAGATGAAATAGGCAATGCATGTGAATACAAAACTCAAATTTATTATCTGTATGAATTTATCATTTAATTACTTCATCAATTCACAATGTAAGTATTAAATAAAAAAGTTTTTAGATACATAAAATAAACAGAATTATATAATTATTGTTGTTACCCCCTAGATGGGTGATTGGGTGGGTGAAAAATATGAAATAATTGATTTATATTTTAATTAGTTCTTGGTCTTTGAGTTACACAATATTATTAGTTCATTGAAATTTTTTTTTAAAGTTCTGGTTTATAGGATGTATCAAGGTTCTAAGGTTTTTGATTATAAATTTATTAGGAAATAGTTCACTCACCAATTGATTTCATCTTTTATTTTATTACCGTATATTAAAATTTTTATCTTGTCTTTAAATCTCGGGTTATTGATTCATGAATTACAATGGTATGTTGAAGTATATTGAGCACAAAAATCGTGTCTTGAGTCCAAGTGATTGTTAATTGTTGTGAATCCTCTGCCTGTTAAGTCCTTCTTATTTTCTTATTATTTTCTTATTTAAATTCAATTTAACTTCACTGCACTTTATTTTCTTACTTGCTAGATGATTGAAATAGCTTCTGTTATGAAATAGGATATGTAACGGATTTCTTTTATCATAGCAGTTTTGAGTGAGGTTAGGGTTTGAAATTTATAAGTCCTGGTAAATTTATGAGCCTTGCTATGAGCCCTGAGGTGACTTTCATATGTCTATTTACAGAGTTGAAATTCAATATCGTTATAATGCTTATTGTAATCTGAAACTATTTTGCTTTGCTGTAACTTAGTTTGTATTATGTTAATTTTATTTCTCTAATATAATAAATATCTAGTGAGTTTTTAAAAAGAGGTATAGCATTAAAACACATGTCTCTATAAACTATCTCTCTATCTGTTGCAAACAACAAAACTATTCTGGCTGCTTAAATTCCACTAAGTCAGTAATGGTTTCTTCATCTTTTTTCTGATCTCCCCATTCCTCTCTCTCTTTCTGTCCTTCCTTGTGACCTTGCAATATCGTTATCAATCCTTCGTCTACATCGATCTCAATTTTCAACCCATGCTGTCCAAGTTTCAGCTCCGTATATAACACAGCCCTCCAACACTGCTTTAAATATTTACCTTATTTTTTCCACTAACGGTTTAGAGGATGAAATCTTCGGCTTAATGCCTGCTCTTGGTTAGTTTTTAATTACAGTAATTACATTAATATAATGAGAATGAGTAAACACGTTTTAAGGACTAAATCATCGTCTTCATAGTTTGCCTTTCCTGGACACACTTGCTACGAGGGTAGCAGGGCACTTTGAATCCAAAATTTGTAAGAAGTACCCTCGTCATAAAAACAGTTATTTCTGTCACAAACCGACATGGGAATATCATTCTTATACACAATCAGTAGGACATGCAAGAGAGTAGCCTATCATTCGAGCCGACACACAAGAGTTGAACTATATATATATATATATATATATATATATATATATATATATATATATATATATATATATATATATATCAATGAAAAATTGATGATATCTTAAAATACACTAGATACCAAAAGGAGAAGCCAAAAAGAACAACACTTATGACATGTGATAATAACATCTAATCTGATCTTTAATTAGTTGTGTACTTAACTAATGTAATCCTAAAGAATCCATCCTGGAAATTAAACAAAATGAGTATTTATTTAATTTAGTGATGAAGTTACTCTTTATTGGTTGAATATATTGCTATATGAAACGTAAAAGTTAAAGGTAACGAACATTTTTCCAGTTCTGATTTTTCAAATCAGATAAATCTGCAATGCAAGGAAATATCTTGAATCTGTACATTTAATTAGGCCGGGATGTAGTACAGTTTAAAGAAATGTCAAGTCTGATTTTTAATTCATTGTTATTTTAAATCTTTGGTTTTATCATTGGTATAAAGTAGGTAGCATAAAGATTAGGTGGTTCTGGGTTTCACATAGTTAATGGCCAGATCTATGTCTATGTTTAATAAATATTTAATTAATATAAGAAATATTTTACTGTTGTTATATTTTGTTCACATTAGCAAATGTGTTCTAATACCACTGATTGAAAACCGTATTTGATTGTTCTTATATGGTTATTTCACAGAACTTGGAGGCATTGTTGCATTGCTGTGCTGCTGTTATCTGTATGACTCATGGCTTAGCTGAGCCTCTCTTGTGTTAGTGACTCGAGTGGCAATGAAGATGTCTAATCGTGTTTGTGATGTTGTCTTGTTAGTGTAACTATTGATAATAATGAAATACATTTATGTTATAAATATAATTGTTTATTTTTTCAGTGGGTTTTGGAGGAGTTGCAGGAATATGCTTGGGGGGTTCAGTCCTGAGTGGAGCTGAAATAATCTACTTCTTTACGTGTAGATTGTATTATCATTGGAGTCAACATAATCGTAATTTGAATGCCATAAAAAGAAGAGGAAAAATTAATCTTGTTGCTAAAAATAAATACTAAAGTTTACAATTTATATTAATTAATTGATATTAACTGAATGTACTTTGAATATTAATAATAAATTATTATATTCTGTCATCTGTTTTAATTTATGTTATCTCAATCAAATTGTACATTCCAGAGTTTAAAATTTTGTAAAAATAACAAATCTAATTTGACAAACCTTTCAGTTTTTCATGTTCAAATTTTAATTTGTTTTGGTCTAGTGGTAGATTTTCAAAAAGTTGATGTAATAAATAAATAATGAGCTGAGATTATAATCAAAATATGCCCAAGTGTGAAAAATGAGCAAAATAAGGCTAACCGTTTAATATGCACGTTTAAGGACACTGCACATTCCATAGAAAAACAAAATTCGAAAACTTTTTTTTACCAAGTGGACATGAAAATAGATATTACCGAGAAAAACTGATCACCAAATTTTGATATGTATAATTTTGATATGTGCGGTACTAATTGATGGTTATAATTAGTTTTAATTCTGAGCAGTGTCGGTTCGAGCAGTGTTTGTAGTACAGAGTAACGGTTGTAATTAGTGTTGTTTCTGAGCAGTGTCAGTTCTAAGCAGTGTTTGTGGTACTGAGTGGCGATTGTAATTAGTGTTGGTTCTGATTAGTGTCAGTTATAAGCACTGTTTGTGGTACTGTGTGACGGTTGTAATTATAGTTGGTTTTGAGTAATATAGCATCTAAGCATTGTTTGTGGTACTAAGTAATGATTGTAATTAGTTGATTCTGAGCACTACCAGTTCTAAGCAGTGATTTTAGTAATAAGTTACAGTTATAATTAGTTTTGATTCTGAGCAGTGTTTGTAGTACAGAGTTCTGAACAGTGTCAGTTATAAGCATTGTTTGTAGTAATAAGTGACGGTTGTAATTATAGTTGGTTTTGAGTAATGTAGCATCTAAGCATTTTTTGTGGTACTGAGTGACGATTGTAATTAGTGTTGATTATGAGCACTACCAGTTCTAAGCAGTGTTTGTAGTAATAAGTGAAAGTTGTAATTAGCGTTGGTTCTGAGCACTACCGGTTCTAATCAGTGATTGTAGTAATAAGTGAAGGTTGTAATTAGTGTTGGTTCTGATCATCATTGGTTCTAAATGTTGGTTGTGTTAAGAGTGACAGTTGTAAATAATGTTGGTTCAGAGCAGTGTCAGTTCTAAGTGGTATTGGTTCTGAGCAGTGTAAGTTGTAGTAAATGACTTTCTAATCAGTGTCTGTTATCTTAGTAACAGTTGTAAGAAGTGATTGTTTCTGAGATTTGATACAGGAATAACTTGGGTGTTTTTACATATTTTGTACTTTTATTGTAGAATAATATCAAAACTTTAAAGATATCAAATAATCTGAAGGTAGAGTCTTTAATTGTCTTTAATAAATGTAACATATTTTTGCATTACTTCGACAATAACCTGACAATATATATTATTAATATTCTGCAAAGTGGTTGTATTAGCATAACTACAGCAAAGCAAACTATACTCCTGATGGGAACGAATCAGAAATTTATAAATTCTTGAGAAAGGTGTTCCCAAGGCATTCACTTCATACAGTTTAATACATTGACCATACTTTTCAACAGTAATATACGAGTATGTAGTGTAGTGAAAATTACTTGATAAACAACTAAAATTGTTCTTGATTTTTGTTAAAATATCCGTTCTGAGGTATCCTTAGCCCAAAAAATAGTTTTAGGAATAATGTCAGTCATTCTTGAACAATAAGTCTGGTGACAAAATTGGTATGTAGGTATATTTTGGCCATATCTTAAAGGTTGTTTTCGTATTATTTTAAAATTTTGTTCGCAAATTTCAGAAAATAGCAATTTTTAGTGTTATATTATTACAGCTTCTCTTCTAAATTTCGAGAATGGTTGATTTTTGGTGTCATGTATGATCATGTAAGAAAGGTTGGGAAATATTTTGGACCACTTATTTCATTTGTACATAGATTCATTTTTCGTTTACTAAAGTAAAGCAGATACCCAACAAGGAAACTACTGTCTGCGAGAGTAAAGAAGTTCCCTGAGCTCTGGCCTATCCGAAAATTGCAGGCGCTTACTTGAGTCGGCGCCACGTTCCACACGACATTCTGCGCTCACATTAACTGTCGCAAAACATGTAAAATGGCCAAGTGAGATTTTCCATCATTGTATCTATTTAATTGTGTTAGTGTTGAGAAAATCTTTAAGGTTTATAAACATTTTAACTGTACAAATTAATTTGTATTAGAGTATAGGACTACTATAAAAGGGTTTATTATTTAACCCTCCCATACAGTTAGGCAGTTAGTAAAAACAAATTATTATGTTTAGAAGTGATTATATTTAGTCTTATGTACATACTGTTTACATATTCTTAAATTACAGTCTCCTATTAAATTGTAAACAATTTTACATTTATTTTACAATGCCTCTTTAGTTTTATTTTGAGTACTTGTAATAGGAAAAATCATATGTTTTCAAAAATAATTGATACCGGTAGTTATATACAAAACACACACACACACACACATACATTCATTGATTAATTACTGTCCACTGGCAGAGGTTGGGCTAGTTCCCCATAAAATCTCTTATGACATCTACGATGACTCGTCTATCAAAGTTGTCTACCTGCACTTTATGCTGGTCAGCCCTTTTGCGTTTTTTACCTGGTGTTTTTAGTTTTTCATCGGGAGTTAATTTACCTGCTTTTCGAATACGCATAATTTTTTTTTTTTAATTTTTTTGAAAATCAATAATTTGCGGCATGTTCTGTTGCTTTTTCGAGTGGCACTGATAACACTTTGTCACTACATTCTTTATCACAACACTCAATCACTCGTCTAATTAGGTCCCTCTCCTTGCTGTGAATAGTCGCCTCACATTGCCTAATATTTTCCATAGTTACGAGCTATAATGCGAGCATAAACAATGTTCAAAACAAAATCGGATTAATACATGTGACGCTCTGATGCGACCTTCACTGCGTGACTAATTGCATCTGCGATGGGTCACTCAACAGCCGTTGTACAGGGATGCCATATTAGTAGAAATAAAACTCCCTGCAACACGAAATGTTTGGACAGCGCGGAGCCCAGCCCTCAAGCCGAGCGCATGCAAATAACGTGCTGTTACATCAACACACTGGTGCATACCGTCCTGGCTGAAGGGACTTCTTTACTCTCGCCGACAGTATTGCGCACTCTTATGTATTACATATAATGTGGTGAACTGCATATAACGAGCAATCGTACAAGATTAAAAAAACAATATCAACAGTATAATAAACTTCCCAACAGCAATAAAAAGCAAAAAGTCCGTACACACAAATAACATACAGAGAAAATGATGAAATTCCTATACCTCTTCATCAACTAAATGTGTATACTCTACCTGTACCTAGTAAAAGTTATATATATAGAGGGGAAATTTAAAGCAACAAAAACGGATGGTACTGACAACACTAGTAACGTTAAACTTATTAGCAATGTAATTTCTTTTCTTTTTGATGAAATACATTATGAAATTTGTGGTATAGAAGTAGATTGAATAAAAATGTTGACATAACGACTACAATGAAAAATTTACTAACAAATCGCTACAAGGAAAAAAAAATTATTAAATGCAAGATGGAATTAGGATATAACACCTTTGGATTCAAAGGCTTTGAATTTTTCATTTTGTATTCCTTTAAAAATGTTACTTGGATTTTCAGAAGATTATAAACATATCATATCGAATGTGAAACAAGAACTAAAACTGTTAAGGAGTTCATCAAATTTAAATGCAATTGTACCAGGAAATAAAGATAATAAAATCAGTTTATATATATATATATATATATATATATATATATATATAATTTATTGGAAAATTCCTTACTTTTAAGTAGCAGATGATTATAATTTAGCACTTTTGAGATAAACGGATAAAGATCAGTCTATTTCAATGGGATTTAGATGATGGCAGTTACAAGAATATCCTGCATTACCTTTAACTAAAAATTCAACTTGGACAGTGAAAACAGCTACAAATTTGAAAAACCAAGACATGTAATTGTCGGTTTTCAAACATATAGAAAAATTTTAAATAATAAAAATACTGGACATTTTGTTTTTTTTGCAAAATACAAAACATTAAACTGTATCTTAATTCACAATATCATCCATAAAATAATTTAAATGGAAACAGAGTGATGATATATGATATGTTTGCAAAATTTCAACCATGCTATTGTCACGCGGAGAAGATAAACTATCAATTGATAGCGCAATATTCTTTGAAAAAACACCACTATTCGTTATAGATTGTTCAAGACAAAATGATACGTTAAAAACTGGAACACTGGACATTCATTTGAAAATTGAAACAAATAATAATATTCCTGAAAAAACAGCAGCATTTTGTCTCGTACTTAAAGATGGACTTGTAGAATACACTCCTCTATCTGGCGTTATACATAAAATATTTTAATCTATATAAATTATTTACACAGGTGTTTAAAAAAAAAAGGACACTATAACTTTCCACTTTTGTTGATGTGCACTTACATGCTTCACTTATGTATAAATTATCTAATCAGAATTATGTAATAAGCTGTTAATTAATTGTAAATTGCGCATTGTTTTTCTTTCTTTTTGATGGGATAGATGCAACCTTTTTGGCCCAAATTAGAAATTGTGTAATTTTTTTGCTATTACAATTAACCCATAATGTTTATTCAGTTGGCTAACTTTTAATTTTTATAAAACTTAATTGATTATGACCGTAAGCCATAACCAATCCATTTATAACTTAAATTATTTTAAGTTAAATATATATATATATATATATATTGTAACCAAAATTTTTTCATATCTTTTCTCTTAAAATTCCTTTCATTACTTTTGTCAATCATAAATTCGAAAATTGGTTATCAAGGCTAAACAAAGAAACACATCCTTTACAAAATAAATACCAGTTCAATTTTCTGTATTTATCTATGAAACCATGTATTTCAGTGTAAAATGGACCTTTTAGGAAGCATCTGAGAGCTGGGTAAAATCTTAAAGATATTCTTTCTTCCTTTTTAAAAATCTTGTACATCTACAGTCTTTGGAGGCCAGTCGTGTCTTCCAAAATATCACTCCCGACTATAGCAGAGTATATAGTCTGTAATAGCCAAAAATATTAAACCATCTTTCACTTGATTGTGTGGTTTTGCTAGGACCTGCTACTACTAGATTTTCTGTAGATTCCATCTCAAATTTACTAGAAAAAAAAAGAGTTTTTAATATGTTGTTAATTTAGAAATTAAAAAGACTTTATTATTAAAACAACAAAATATTCTTTGTGTAGGATACTTACCAACAATAATAGAGACCAAACGTGAATGTGAAAAGAAGACTAGTTAGCAGCAAGAAGAAGATGATCTGTGATGACTTCAAATAAACTGTAGTAAATTTGAATGAATGAATTCAAATTCAATTTGAATGAAAATTGAATGTAATTAGTGAGATTAAAGCTCAAACGATGTATATAATTATTATATAATTTCTCTCTCTCTTTTAGTCGCCAAAATAAATTATACTAAATAAAGTAATTCAATCAAATATAATCGTTCTTTCAATTGATAATTAGACTAATCGTTCTTTTTGTTGGAGGGAATAAAATGATATTCTGATTCGTTAAATACATTTTATTTCCTTTACTCAAATTACATAATCCTTTTACTTTTTAACTTAGACTATTATTTTACATGAACAGAAAGCTTATTGTTACACTAGTAGAGATGGGGTCACCTGCAATCATAAAGCAGCATTTTGTTCACATGACTTTATACCCTGCCACTGTAGCCATGGCAATAACGCTAGCCATACCCCCAAACCATGACCCCCCACCCTCACCCCTCCCCAAGGGACTCCGTCACCCATCTACTGTTTTAACTAATTTTCCCAGTGTGATTAGAACCTATGAAGTCCGGATTTGAAGCAAGAAACTATACCGACTGAGCTATCGTGCATAATACTAATTGTCGTATTGTTTAGAGACTATATAAGCCGCTATGTTTGGAGTGTAGTTATCTGGAGATATATTATTTATATTTACACTTTTGACAAGTAGATTGCACAAATGACATTTTTAATGTGTAATATTGTGCCGGTTTGAGCTTAGGCATTTTCGAAGACCGACACAGTGTAAGAAATGAGAAAAATTAGGAAGAAGGGGGCGGCGCTTTCTGTTGGCTTCCAAATGAACTAGAAATAAATGACTGAAAATAATATTAAAACAAGGGCAATAAAAAATTTAATATAGATTTCCAAAATGTTAATTTAAGGTATAAAATGTTAGTTGTAATGTATAATAAATTTTAAAGTGATATATTGTGTTGTGAGAATGGACAGGACCTGTTGTTATAAAGATGATTTAAGTAGTGTCTGTGGTGCAAATTATGTGAACGTTTGGTTTTGCTGACTTAGTAGATCTAAAAAGGACGCTTAATTGTGAGATCTAGTGAAGCGAGCAGTCTTAAGGGAACGTTCAAAGTAGTAAGATGTATGTTAAAGAGTCTTAGGGAAATGTTTGAGTTAGTAGCAGGTGTTTTAAAAAGGAGTTAAGAGGCGGCATCTGACTTGGTCAAACGCAATTTTGTATGGAAAATATTTGAATAACATAATTAATATTTCATTTGATTGTAAAAGTTGCATAGGAACACTTGAAGTAGTAAGATGTGTGTTAAACAGTCTTAGGGAAATGTTTGAGTTGATAGGATGTGTTTTAAAAAAGAAGTTCAGAACAATGTAATTATGCTTGAGTGACTTTTGAAACAGAGAACAATTTAATTAATGTTGAATAGTTGTGAGAAGGAGTTTCAGTAGAAAATGGACAATGTGCATTTGAATGGTGATTTCGAAAGACAAAGTTTCATTATGAATATTAGGCAAACTGTTAAGGAGGTTTCATCAGGAAGTTCACAAAATCAGCAGACAGCAATAAACAATCTTCTACATAGCAAATGGGTAACGGGTACTACAAAGTGCTCAAAATTATATGTTGTATAAACATTTTTGATTTATTACTGTTTGATATATTATTTGTAAGTTTAATATTTTTTGACATTTTTTTTTTATATATATATAATTACTTAGCAATTTAAAAAAATTCAAAGATGCCTATAAGAAAGTAATAAATTTTTGATTGAGATACATTAATTTAAAATATAGTTAAAAAGGAAATAAGTCTATTCAACTCATATTGATGAGTAATTTTTTTTAGAAGTTGCAACTCAGGACTTAAAGTAAAGTTTTAAGGTTTTGAATCAAATAAAAAGGCAAAAAATATAAATATTAAAATTAAAGATAGGATGTTTAAAACAATAAGATTGATAATAAATTTATGTATTTGCTAAAAAGTAAATCAATAAAGAATGTTTAGTTTCAGGAAATCAAATAAGGATCTTTATATACCGAAAACCACTGAATAGTACACTTAGAAAAGGAACACGACCCTGAGAGTAATTAACTAAAAGTAAAATTTGTATTTTTTCAAAATTGGTAAGCTATAAGCTTCCTGGCGCCCTTAGCTGAGCAATTTCTTAATAAATTCATAATGTTAAACAGTGTCAATTTTAAGATTAATCAGATCAATATTTTAAACCCTTTATTTTTTATATATTTACAATAATTTATGAAATCTTGTGATAATGAAAATGAATTGTCAATATTGTTAAAGCTAGGATATGTAAAATTGGGTTAATTAAAATAAAGAGAAAATAACTAGTCGATGCAACACAAAGGCGGTGTGTTATCAAGCCAAAGCTTACAATAGAAGGGGGGGGGGGTCTATGTAAAATGGGATTTCTTTTGAAGTCTCATTTTATTTTATAAATAAATCATACTAGTTATAATAACCAATTATTTGTACAATCAAATAAAGAAGATATGGTTTTCATTTAATAGAAATTTTATAGACCTAATCTATGTGATTGGAGTGAATTTTATCTTTATAAAGGGGCACTAACATGTTTTATACAGAGTCACCACATGTTTTCTGTATTTTCATTTAAAATCTGTTATGCTTATGCTAACTAAATCAGGAGAGAAAAACAATTTGATTAAACGTTTAAATTGATGTATTAATTTTTAAAGATTCTGTGTGAAAGAATTTTGTAAAGAAAGAATTTAAGGAAAACTAGAGGAGAGCCTTTATTTTTAGAGATATGCTTATGAATTGCTATTTGAAAACAATTTATGTGATTTTAAGAAGTTTTGAACAATTATATTATTACCGGTTGAACTGTTGTATACAGAGGTTCAACGTTTCGGCTGTAAAGTAGATTTTAACTATGCAGGGGTTTTGGTACACCTCTGAGCTCTACCAGACTTACACTGATGGATCATTACAATATGATCACAGTTTTGACAAGCCAGGAGTAGTTCGCCTTTCCAGCATTTAACGCTACAGCAGTTAAGCTAGGGGGAGGGGAGGATTTCGCAATCTCACCCATATTTGGCTTTAAATCTTTGTATTGGTATGGTAACCAGCGAATACTTGTACCAGGTGACAATTTTTTTTTTTTAAACTAATTAATAAAGCAGACAGTTGTTGTGTTAGAGCTGAAGAATAGTGGCATCATTGTCTCGAGGCAAGTTGAAGTGTTTTTCTTCTTTCCTTTTTTGATTATTGGCAATTTTAATATAAAGAGGTTTTGTTTCTCTTGTATATCAGATTTAGAGATTAAAACTTTTGATTTAGAGTTTGTAAAAGTCAGATGTGACTACTTTGGGGGGGGGGGGCTTTTCGATTTTGTTATGTTGTTTACTTTATCTGGTAAATGTGCAACTGGTCGAAGTTTACCTTTTTAAATTTGAAGTAGATAAAAGGCAGATATGATTTAATTTGTTTTGATTTTGGAGTTTGGGATTTCCTTTAGTTTCAACTGGTTAATCAGCATGTTGTCGGATTTTAAGAACCTTAATTTAAAATTAAAAAAAAAAGAAAATAATAATAATAAGATCCGATTCCCCTTTGTTTTGCTACTGATAGTTTCTTGGTATACTTCTGATAAATGTACCAGTCGCCATTTTTTTTATTATTATGCTTTAGTAAAATTTTTGCAAATGTATGTATATGAACAATATGTGTTTTGTATAATAAGTATCATTTCAGTTTTGTTTTATGTACAGGCATGTCTGATAAGTTTTTTTAATTATATGATATTAAGCATCTGTTGTCTATTTTTTTGTAAAAGTAAAGTAAACAGTGCATTATCAACATTGATTTTCATTGGTTCTCAACCTCCATGATTATTTTTATGATTTTATGATTATTTCTGTTTGTCTTTTTTAATTAAATAAGTGCTGTTTCCCTCCTAAAAGGAGTGAGGTGGGATGTATGGGCACAGTATTATATAACATGTATTATATTGTACAACAAATTTATATGATATACAGTTACACTTTGTGCTACTAGAGCGCACTACCAACAGTTTTAATCGACACATTCTGCCGAATGAAAAGTACGTAAGCCTTACCTAAGTGTATGGGTTTAAGGTAATAATAAAGGTCTTTATAAGTGGTTATAGTAAAATATAGTACTGTATTTGAAACCACGCAGTCGCATGGTTATGACCTTTTGGGTTAATATATATGTCTTTGTAAATATTTATATTTAAATAAATAGTTATATATAAGATACCCTAATTTATGTGTTTATATATAAACAAAATGTTTAGATAAAAGTATATGTATGTATTTATATAATAAATAAATGGTGGTTTTGATCTTTGATAAACATATAGTTCTTTGTAAGTACTTAAATAAAGGACTATATATATATATCCGACGGTCCGGCGAGTGTTCGGGGTTTGACTCCTGTATAATGTATCTCACTGAAATAGTTAGTGAATGGAGTGTCGTACGGACCTCGTACCTTCACCATTGTGACTCACACATCAAATTATTAATAATAATATATTGAAAACCGTTCACTTCTGGTTTGACTTCCAGTCTGACCAAAATGGTCACAGTGCCATGTTTGGTATCAAAATATATTTTCGTTATCGTTTTCCAGATATCGTAGGTCACCATATTGTAAAGTGACATTTTTATCGTGAACCAATGAAATCGCTCTTGTCTATGTATGTTGAGGAGGGATCCCTCTACGTGCGATTAAAATATTTTAAAATTCATATTTTAACCGGAAGTGACCTTGAAGAGTAGAAACGACAGTGTTTTTTTTCTGATTTCAGTTAGCATCAATGAATTGCCGACATTCTGAAACATACAATAAGCTCTCTTTTGTCAAAGTACCTATACAGACTTCCGGTATATCCGAAATGACCTCAGGGTTGTGTTTGATATCAAAATATATGTTTTTGAGTACAGGGAACACAATGGCGACGTTATCGCACCGATATCCATTAACCATACAGAGATATGACTAAGTGTTTGTGTCTGTGAGCGTGTATGAGTGTGTTTGTGTGTGTTATTCCAAATAGGTAGAACCTTGAATGATCTTACTACTGTCAACAGATACAGTCTTATATCCATCTAAAAACCATGCAACCAAATTATTGCTCTTCCAACCGATTTCCTGACATAAATACTGCTTCATAAATACATCAAAGAAATTTTTCATTATTATGTGGGGGAGGGGGAACGTATTTTAGAGAAAATATAAAAGGACATTCAAATGAAAAAATCCTGTATACTTTTTGATTTAAAGTCATATTAGTTCAGGTATAACAATGGAAAAAATTCTATTTTACCTACAAGAAACACTGATCTTAAAATGGTTGTTGTTGACGAAATCTATATTGCCGAAATGGTACAGACTAAAATAAAAGCTTATGAAACTAACGATTTGTTTGGCCATTCAAAATCGCAAGAGTGGCTGTTGTCTCGCAGTTTTATTCCTCCATGGCAATACACGGATTGATGCCGCTGTTAAAAACTCAAAAAATTTAAATGGGAAATTTTTGATCCAACCTACAGCTTTGACCTTGCTCTATTGACTATAATCTGTTTACAAATGTCACAAACAAGAGAGTATCCCAAGATGATCAACTGACATATGAAAAATATTTCGATATTTACATTGAAAACCAAAGGATATTGCGGAAGTGCATCCTTTGAAAAGCATGGTCCACTATGTTGCTACAAAAAAGAGTTCCAGAGTTAGGATCAGTGCACGGTTTTTGGCTAACACAGGCCTTTTTCCGATCATAAAATTCTCTTCCATCTAATTATTTTTCCACTAATTTAAAACAAACCAGAGTTTGTTAGAACTATAACTTATTTCTTAAACTTACCTAGCTATTCTATGGAATTCTTTAGTATACCGTACCATATCCTATAATTATATCTGATTTATAGGTATGGTTGTCCTATACTTATACTCTAATTTTGCTATACTATGCTTATATCTATTATCCCCTGGGTTGCGTATCTATGATACCATCTTCTTCTTCTAGAACCATCCTCCTTATATTCAAAACTCTTTAGTTATCGGTTTATTAATCAACTTCTTGGTCTTAACATGTTTATTTGGTTATAGTGAATTGGTACTTTCATAATCTTACCATCCAATACGTGTTTCATCGCCTTTATGTTCAACTTTTCAGCATTCCTAAAGTTCAACTTAAACCCTTTGATATTGCAATTGCTTTTACCATCTTTAGTATCAAAAGGACAATGACTCTATGGTATCTTAATTTCCTCTCAAAATCAATGTCCTTCCAAAAATGGAACTATTAAAGTAATGACAATGTGAAAATGTTTACAAACACAAATATAACCTCATCGATAATACATTAAACTGTAAATAACTTACTATCCTTGATTTATCTTAAGGGATGGTAAATTACTGTTAATAGGCTAGTGTTAGATATCATCTTTATCTTTGTATTATATAAACAGAGATTAAACCTTCTTAAACAACACTGTGACCTAGTGTGAAGTCTTTTTAGTTGTTTTTTTTTTTAAGAGAATTGAGTTCGTTTTTTTTTTTTTTTTTTTTTTTACCAGTGAATATTTAGTGAGGTAAGTTTTATTAATATTGGTTTTGTGTATCAAATTATTTTTTATGAAACTCATAAAAATTACAAATAGTTCACAAACAAATATAAAACTAACACATACTACATTACCTGTATTACTATAAATTAACTCACAAATTTCATTGTAATGACAACTTTCATATAAGGACTCATTATAAGTTCTCCCAGTAAAGAAACCCTAACGTGCACACAAACATATATTGTACACATTAACCATTTTATTAGTAAGTGACTGTCAAATATCTAACTATTGCCCCTACTCCCACCATTATAAATACTCTAACACAAAAACATAAACTGTACATATTAACATTATCTAAAAAGGCTAGTGATTTCAAATAAAACACATCATGTTTATAAGTTTTATAAATCAAAATTTAATTTTAGACATTTTGTAATTAATTGCTTTGAATGTTGGTTAATCAAATGAAAAATGTGATTTTTTATATTCCAGAACTTCATGTGTAACAATTTTCAAACATGTAGGTAAGATGGTGGCACCATTTAGTTAAGAACAGTTTATTATTTAGTGACCATGTATTCTATCGCCAGCTGAAACAGAACCATAAAATAATTTTAATACACAAACACATTGTCTTAAACAGACTATCTGATAGTCTTGATACCAGAATTAAAACTGTTTCTAGAGCTTCTGTTTTCTTTTTATTACATATTTCAAAATTTGAAAATGAAAAAAGTAACAGTTTTTTTTCGGCAAATGAAAAGTTGTAAACAGTTGTCTTTTCACAGGCTTCCAACCATACTATGTTGAAGAGGTTATTCTTTTCTTTTGTCGTAGCAATAAAAAGATTTTAATTAATACTGGATATTCTAACATTTCTCATTCAGTCCCCATTTCCTGCAACTTATAAGACGAATTTACACTATTGACCGATGGTACTTGGTAGAACTCCATTTTTATGAAAAACAAACACAATATTTAGTAAATTCTACAATTTATTTGAGTCTTGCCGACCATGGTTTCGCCAACAACGGCATTTACAAGGCAGCTTAACAAAGACAAAGTCTTTGTTAAGCTGCCTTGTAAATGCCGTTGTTGGCGAAACCATGGTCGGCAAGACTCAAATAAATTGTAGAATTTACTAAATATTGTGTTTGTTTTTCATTATAAGACGAAGATCGGGTTTTGAAGAGAGGTTTTCCGCTTTTGAACATCAAGAAAAAAATCGTGCAAATCATATCTAATAGAATATTAAGGTTTGTGAGAATTAAAATTCCATACCGATGATGGTTTCATTGTACCTTGAAGCACTGTCAATAAACAATGAAGCCATTTTCTAATGACAATGGATACTTTGAATTTTAAAACTAAGAAGAAACCAATAGTTTCAGCTGTTAAGACTGTACTCGTAGACTGAACATACACTAAAGCTTGTTTTAGAACACTGTTCGTAAAATACAAAATCCATTTCATGTTCTGTCATTGTCATAAATACAATTTGACCAAATCAGTTTCGTCTCTGAAATTTATAAGCACTTTGTTCTAATCCTTAAGGCTTATGGTAATGTTATTATTGGTTTTCAACGGATAGGAATATATATATATATATATATATATATATATATAATGGTCATCAATATCGCTACAATCTTGAACTCCAGAGCCAATTCAAGGTAAGACTCATGTATATTGTGACACTCTTCCCTATTTTGGAATGAACTGGTCATAATATTACACGCAACTCTAATAACATTTATTTTATAATATTGATGGGAAACTCAAATTTTTGTTATTCGTCGGGTGTTAAAGTATTAATTTTGAATCCAAGTAATTAATGTTCACAAAGAACCTTCAACAAAATCCACAATTTAGAAACAGTATTTCCACTTTTAAGGTGTTATTGTATGCTTTTAGCAAAAACTAAATAGTCAGAGGAAGTTTTAATATAATATACTTCTGTACACACTCTATTTTGTATGAATCTGTAGGTAACTTATTGTTACTTCATAATTACCATTATGATCTTTAACTAATTATTAACTCCCTTTGATATTGGGAATGGAGTTTGTAATGGGCTGGTAGCTATCACAAATTTCAAGTGCGATACTACAAGTATTAAAATTTTAAAAAGTGAATATTTTAAGATTTATTTATCCCAATTTATAGTATCCAAATTTCTGAATGTAATAACAATATAGTTAAATTTTCCTATGTCATGTGATTTTGTTTACACTTCTGAAGCATTTTGGAGTATCTTCTCCATCTTCAGAGTTCTTTCTCTACTACAGTCATCAATAGATTATCAAAATTTAAAAAATATATACTTAACTCACTATAAAAATTATGAGACATACTGCATAAGATGCAGACTATATGACTGTCCAAGGATAACTGCCCGATCAACCTTGGACAGTCATACGGTGCGCATAATATGAGTCACATCTCGTAACTTTTAAGTATATGTTTTATTGTGTTTTAAAATTTATTAATGACACATAGTAGAGTAAGAACTCTGAAGTTGGAGACGGTACTCTGAAACGTCTCAGAAGCGTAAATAAAGTCATGTGACAGATAGAAAAGGTAACTATATAGTTAGTGAATATTTATTGAATTAAGCAACAAAAAAATTATTAAATTTAACAGTCATCATGTCTGTTGAAACAGGTATTAACAAATTTAGTCTAAAGTACAAAATAGAAAATGGTAAAATTTTGTTACTCGAAATAAATAAAAAAAGAGTTAAGTTGAGTAAAAAGGACTTTCACAGAATAGAGAATTTTTGTAACATATGTAGATTTTCAACCTCTAAAGGACCAGTGCTTACATAATATGGAATGGGAATTTTATAATCCATAGAGGACTGAATTTTTGAAAATATAAATTCGCAGGAACAAATCAGCATGATTTCTAAGAAAGGAAAATTTTACAAGAGTATGAACAACGAGGTTTGGAAAATAGTAATAAATTCCTTATTTAAAAAACAATAGAAATTCATTAAAATAAATAAACGTAGAAACCAAAAGTCAAAAATAATAGAAACATTTTTTTAATTAAATAAACAAAATTAAATTTCAAATTCTGATAATTTAAAAAATTTACGTGTTTTAGTGTGTTCTTTAAATGGAATTAAGAGAAAGCAAATAGAACTTTTATAGCTAAATATCCATGTTGAAGATCTTGATTTTTAATGTGATATGTGGTCACTACACCATTAAAATTAAAATTATTTCCTCTTAAAAGTTTTCCTCTCAACTTTAAAAAACCTCTGTACACTGCTGCAAGTTGTACATAACAAGATTGATAAGACTGACTTCCTTACCTCCAACAATTAGAATAAGTGGAAAAAATAAATCAGACGAAAGTGTAGAACTATTAGTGTTGAAAAAAAACTTATAATAGAAATTTTAGGCACAAATTTCTGCAAACGACTGACTTTTATGTCATTGTAATTAACCCTCCAGCTGGCGCATGTTAATGTGTCTTAAAAATTCTTCGTTCGTTTAAAAATTAATAAAATATATTATTTGTATACAAAACCTAACTTATAAGATATCATTTTTCTCAGAAAGATGCATAGAATTCATCTATGTAATAAATTTTTTTTTTTGAAACGGTTTTGGAGTAAGTATGTTAGATGTCAAAAATGATATTAACTTTTTTTCAGAAATATCTGTATCACCCAAAATCAATAGCTTACTACCTTTTTCTAAGATATACAAAAGTTTTGTGTAATATTTTTGAATATATTTAGTAAAAAAAAATAATAAAATTTTACATTTAAAAAATTTAAAAAAATATTTTACGAAAAAACTGAATTTTCTCTTTATTTTTTCCAAAAAACATTAAAAATAGTAAAATATATTTTATACAGAACTTCTATATATCATTATGTCCAGAAAGGTGCATAGAATTTAGTTGTGTAGTGCAAAAAAATGTTACATAAATCACATTTGGAGTTTTTTGGTCAAATACCAAAAAATCGAGAGTAATGGAGAGTAAAATTTCACAGAAATCGGTACATAAACCATATTAAAAATTTTTTATGATTTTTTTTAAATATTGATACAGATTTGTAATATATTTGTGGATAAAAGTTGCTAAAAATAAAAATCAATTTTGAAAATTTTCATTAGACGAGGTACATTTTTACTTAAAATGTGAATATTGACTAACTATATTCAAACAGTAACCAAAAATATAATTTTTATTCTAAACAAAAGTTTTTATTACCTATGTTCTCACAAATATACATAGATTTTATGTGTGTAATGCAAAAAAATTTATATGGAAACATTTTAGAGTTATTACGCATGGAATCAACAAATTTACCCTGTAACCGAGGCAAAATTCCACAGAAATAGGTATATAAACCATATTAAAAATTTTTTATGATTTTTTTAAAATATTGATACAGATTTGTAATATATTTGTGGATAAAAGTTGCTAAAAAGAAAAATCAATTTTGAAAATGTTCATTAGACATGGGTCATTTATGATAAAAATCTACCTTCACAATAGCCTAGACGTTGAGGTTAGGGCTTTGAAAAAAAAACCAAAAATATGAAATATCACTAATAAATACACTCTACAAACATTGACACATTTATTATAAGTTGTATATAAATTTATATATTATGTATATACATATTATGATAAATAAATGGTTTCTTGAAACTAAAAGTTCCAAAAGCAAATCTAGAACTAGGCCTGACTAGTACTAGATTTGGCTAGACTAGGCCGAAAATATGAATTATCACTCATAACTACACTCTACAAACATTGACACATTTATTTTAAGTTGTATAAACAAATTATAATAAAAAAATCACTTCATGAAACTTATATTCACTATAAAAACACAAAGCTATTACACTTTGAAATTTCCACATCAGCAAAAATCTTGCGAGATCGAAGTAACAAATTTGAGGTTATTCTACGTTTTATAAAGTACCACAGCCTTTGTATTTTTCCTTGTACAGATGTGTTTCAAATACAAGGTTAAACATTGAAACCTCCTCTTTACAGTTATATCAAAAACGACAAGATTGTATAAAAATAAAGATCGGATTCTTCAAGACTGTCTAGACACTGAATATCGCAAACCGGTCTGAAAGTTCAGAGGATCATTTCCTAGAATGGATATAACTCGTAAACTATATAACTTAGGATGATTTCGTCTTCATAGTTCGAAAAAGGAAGAAAAATACTATATAATATTGTCAACTTGTAACATTTGGACAAGTTTTACCATTTCGAAAAAATATATGAACATATAGGTGATATTTTCTATATAAAACTCGCCGCGAGAAACTGTCGCAATCTAGCGCTAACAAGGTAAACTTCAGTCTAGTCGTATTTCTCTACTACACGCTACATAAAATTTTCTAAACTTGGTTATGAAAGATTGAAAGATTACCTTTTCAATGGTATAGAATACATTTCGATAATCTAATATCTACTAGGATAAAAGTTGAATTGCAAAAAATGTAATTTTTAGCGTGTAAAATAGCGTTAAAATTCTTGATTTGGTTTAATTTTTATATAATAAAAACTATACTAGTTGGAAACATTTGAAAAAGACGATTTTGAAGAGAAAGACGCGATCTATTAAGCAGTGTTAGGTTATATTTGACTGACAGTAATTTGGAAATAAGAAAAATAGGCAAACGAGACGAATGTTTTGTTTAAAACTTGTTAACGTAAAACTTTGACGTTTCGCATCAAAAATATGCGAATTTCACTAATTTTTGGAATATTATTTATAACGTTTTGTGGTATTTTTTTTGCATGATATGCATCTACGGAACATTAGATTTCCAATGGTATTTTATTTATTGCGATGGGACAATTTTAAGTGGGCGTAACGTTGAATGGCAAAATACATGTTTTTTAGTTGGTGAAGTGAGCTATTACTAATGCCGCGACCCGGTCGCGGTTAAAACCGGGTCGTCCACCAGGTCGAGGGTTAAAATGAACTTTAGTATTAGTGAAGTAAGAATCATGATGCACAATACATATCAATATCAAAGCCTACTTACATTACATTTTTTTTACTAAGCTTACACGTTTCTGAAGGATGGAATGTGATTTGAGACGGTAACCATGACGGTGATAAGGATCAAGGTACGGAAGAGAGCGGTTCTAGTTTGAGACATCAGTCAACAAAATGGTTGGTAGATATCAGGAACAGGCACTGAGTAAGAGGGAGTGATAGATTGTGACATCTGAGAGTGAGGGATGTAGAGGGGACAAGCTGTGTGCCTTGTGACATCAGTCAAGATGGTAGTTGGGCGAGTGGTAAGGTGGGAATGTGATCAGGATGGAGGAAGGGGTGGCCGAATGTCAGTCAGAAACAAAATAGTGGATGGTAGAACAAGAAAGCAGGGTAAATGGGGAGAAGCAGATGAGGGAGTAAGGTGATAAGGCAGAGTGTAAACGAGTTTCAAGGTAATTTTTGAGTAAACGTTATAAAATTTGTGATTCTTGATTGTTCTTTACTATTATTGAATTTATTGTTATATTTAACTATGGTGATGATTTCTAATAATAAAACACACAACAAAATGTCAATTTAAAGTTACCTTGTGTACAATTTGTTTGATAAATCCTGTCATTTAGAAATGGCAGCCAATTTTGTTTTTTAAGGAGATATTGGTTTCATAAAATTAAACAGTTCAGAAGGTATATTATAAGACACCAAACATTTGTTTTCCTAAAATTCAGTAATTGAAATACTCTACAAGTAAATTTGACTATAGAATCCATTTCTCTTACATGAATGCTTATGTTAATTTTATTGCTACTTTTTATATTCATTTGTAAATAATTAAATATTATAAACAAATTTCGCTCAATTATGTAGCTATAGAAAAACATTATACGATGTCAATATTGGGATTTTATATCTGTTCATCATAAATTAAAAAGAAATGAAGAAAATGTTGATAAAGTATATAATTTTTAAAACTGATATACCATTTATACTTACTTAATTAACCCAAGGCTCTCTAGCTGTTGTGTGTTTCTTTTTATTTCTTTTTTTAGTTGGTTTGTTATTATTTTCTTTTTTCTTAACAGCATCAGGTTTACAATCAACTTTTGGACTAGAAACTTGATTTGAAGAGGTTGTTACGGATGATAAATTCGGTGGTTTTTTTAAATTAGCTAGAAATAAAAATAGAAATAAAATTAGAAGGGATGAGGAGAAAGAATGCTTATAATCATATAAACCAGTAATTTTGTTGCTGCAAAAAATATTCAGGAAAATTCTCAACTCATTTCCCACTCAAAATATTTTTATATATTATTAATTCAATAAATTCAGTTTTTATTACAATAAGGAGTTACTAATCCTGTAGTCGCCAGAATTCTAACCCAAACCTGCAAATTTGTATTTTTTTTCTTTCTTTTTTTCACGAAATTTACGTCTAGCTTGGTAAATGTTTACACAAGTTTAAATTTATTTTTTTTAAAATTGTTGTTTAAAGGCAAAAACTTTTCAAACATCATCTCTTTATATGATTATCAAAAGGTTTTGCACATCATCATAACTAAGTTTAAATAATTTAAATGGATTCAACACAGTGTATTAAAAGAAATGAAAAATAGAGACTAGTTAGTCCTATTGGTGGTGATAGTCATAGTGGATATACAAACTTGCCAGCTTTGAATTTTAACAAATACAAATATTTTTAGTGATTCAATTTATTTTGAGTCGATTTTAATCCTAACAATTCTTTTTCAAGAAAGTGGGCGACAGCATTATTTTATGGAATAATTAGACTATTCTACATTACTAATGAAACATTTTCAAACTTAACTACACCATCAGTACTCTTAATATTATTAACTAAACTCCATTGAGTGTCAATTCTTTCATGATTCAATATGTTGCTTAAATCATCCAATTGTAAGTTGCAGAATTTTTACTGTAGTATTATTATAGTTGATTGGTGCAGTTTTATCTTCACCATTCAATAAAACTGGAAATTAATCAATAAAAAATAACACACTTTGAAAGAAACAATTGGCAATTGATGAAAGTCTTGCAACTCTGGCATGCAGTAAAATGTCATTTTTAATTCGAAATTTGTGAAAAATGCAGTCACATACTTCAATCTAATGACGTAATTGCGAACAGAATCATAGATTTTTTTTTCTATATCATTAACCAGTTTTATTGCTTCAACAGCCTTATTTCCTATGACTAAATCACCATCTGATGTCTGCTTCTCTTTTGAATGGTGTTTTATTTTAAATATAGATGAAGCTGGCATAATGGCAGAACATTTAACAAATTTAGATAACACGCTCATGTTAAATTAGAATGGAATACATGAAATTTTGGTTGTCTATTCTGCAATACTATAGTGTTTCAATAATTGGCAGAATATATTGAAGAGAGAAAAAACCATATTTTAATTAGAAGACAGGAACATAAATAATTTCTCTTTAAGACAAACTTAAACTAGGCATATTACCCAAGGAAGCAATTTCAATGATTTGTGTCTTGTTTTAAATTAACATTCTTTCAGTGATTTTATTTTGTGACTGCTATAAATTTGGAATTTTATAACTATATAAATTGCTAGAATGGAAGCTGGATTTGATTTATTAAGCTCTTAAAAAAAACTGTAAGAAGGGCCCACAGTTCCAGAATCCTACTTAACCCTTCAACTTGGTTTGGCAAACAGCGTTCTCTTGATTTCACCCATTGCCAAACTCTGTAACAATATGAAAAATCAATGATGAATCTACTTTACTAACAAATTGCCACACGTTGTGCGACAATTGTAATAATATGAAAAATCTCTAAAACTAAGACAACGTGGAAAGAATTTACTTTAAAAACAAATTGTCCAACCTTGTGAGACAATTATAATGATGTACTAAAAAAGGAAAAGCTAGTAATAATAGAAAAATAGTAAAAAGTTGGGCGCCATGGCAAGTGCATATTTGCCAGTTAGAATTTTGAAAATTGAATTTAATGGGTCGTGAATTCTTTTAAAACAGTGTACTTAATGGAATAAAGGAAATGGAATGCAGAAATCTTTTATACTTTTAAACAAACATCAATTTTTATTTAAACATAGTAAAAAGAAACATATACACAAATAAGAGAAATTTCGACAATCAGCAAGTTAAATTTTTTAGGTTAACTTTTACATAGTTATAAAACATAAAATAAATTATATATCAATTTAATATAATTGTGTTATTTCTAGTATTTAGTATTAAAGTTTTTTTAAAATTTTTTATTATTTTTTTTTATGAGTCTGGGCCTTGCTGAACTAACTACTCCAAACTCATATCTTACTCATATTGAACTTGTCTAAAATTGCAGCGATAAAAACAAACAAAAATATAAGTGCTAGCCCTAGTTGGGACATTATTATTAATTTTATCATTTAATTAATATAATGTTTACAACTTAAAAGTAAATCAACTACAGACACTGTAGTAGCATACCACACAAACAAATATATGAAATAAACATGAAAAATACAAAGAAATAAATCTTATAAGTGACAAACATTTCCTAAAGCTAGAATACATATTCAGATCCAGAGTCCACTATTGTACATTTGATCATTATCAATTTAAAATTTAAATTCACTTTTACCCTGAGTTCTGACTGCATGGCTGATGGAAGTTTTAGCTCTACTCCACACTTTATTTTTTAAAGTTTTTTATTATTTGAGTCTATTTATTACAGTTCCCGATAAACATTGTTCAAACTGTAACATAGCTTCACTCCTACACACGATACTAATAAGTGAGCACTTAGTAATTAACCATAGTTCGTTTTTTTAAATCCTTCTATTCCCTTTACAATGTGCTTGAGTCTTATGAATTGCATTTTTGCACACTACAGTCACTTTTATTAGAATCAAACATTGTTGATATTTTTAGACGTCTTCTTTCAAGATAACCACTCATTTGATACCCTTTTAATGTCACATAATTGTACTTTTTTACATTTAGAACATGGTTAAAAGTACAGGTGTCTCACCTCTACTTAGTTCAACTGCGCAATGCCTACTGATGCTATGTCGCATTACCGCTCACAAACTATCTGGAACAAGTCACATGTCTCGCTTATATTTTACTTACAATAGTTTTCACATTTGACCTATTTCCAGACAACACACGTTTCCTAAATTGTCACTGATTATTCACTTTCTTTTATATTAGACCGTTTTTTAGTTATTAAAAATAAAAGTTCGAACTACTTCCTCGCGTATTAATACCATCAGCCTATTTACACATTTCTTCATATTTATTTTCTATATCTAATTACAACAGTTCTTATTTTCTACTTATCTCTAATTACAATTTACAATCCTCTAATTACTTTTCATCATTTATATCTATTCGAATTTTGTTTTTTGTTAATTTCTAAAAGTTCATCCTCACAAAATATTTGGCTGTTCACAAGTGCTTGCTGTTACTTCTGTCATACGTACCCCCATGCTTAGTCAAACATCTATTTTCAATTTTACAAGACAATGGTTCAAAAATTCACAATGTTACAACTCTACTTCCTTGGCAGTGCTCTGTCAGGTAAATGATCTCTCCCAGCTATATTTGGGAATATTTCAACAAACTAAAATGCACAGAACTATATTAACCTTTTGAAACCCGACTTATGATAAGTATAATATAAGCTCCAGCCCGAGTATTTTTCGCAAATTTGCAGACATTATTATAAAAATTCATATAAAATCTAAATATGAAGCAAACCTATATATATATATATATATATATATTGTTCAGAAATAACAGGGGAATATGAAAATGGTATATAAAGTTACATTATCTAGGCCATTTTTTTTTTTTTTTTTTTTTTTTTTTTATCTAAAAAAATTTTATATTGAAATTTCAAAAGTAAAGTTATAGTAAAGCTATAAATTTGTTTTTATTGTAAAATCGTTACATACACTTTGTAGGAAATTTAATTCCCTACACAAAAATGTATATTATATATAGGCATATATCATAAAAAATATTATAACTTATATGTAAACAAACGTAAAAGTAAAAAATGCAGATTTTCACACTTTATTGTAGCTTTTACATTAAATTAAAAAAGAACAAATATACAAGCTATATATGTTTTTGGTACATAGTTTTCAGTACTCTTATATTTATTACAGTTATATATTTCACTATTTACAATACTTGGGCCGGGAATTGGATTGTCATATAGGTTGTAATGCGTCGGTGCATCGCCTGAAGGTCCAGGAACATTTTCCACTACACGACTTGAACACGTTACTACACTACGTATTATCTCATCATTATCATTATCACTGTCTAAAAAATGACTAAAATCATCACGAGATAAATACTCCTTAATTTCACGTTCACACAAATTAGACATTATAAACGGTTTGTTTACCAAGACACAACAACAAAGGAAGCTACCACAGCTATTCAGTGACAGCTGGCGAAATAACGAAAGTAAAACGAAAATTGCAGTGATGCAGACTAAGAAGCACTAAAACAAAAAATACCTCTCATTTCCCTGCATTCTGCTGAACAGTTCAATACCAAATACGTCGTAGCTGTATAACCGCTAACACACAAAAAAAGAGAAATAAAACAGCTGATGCCAGCTCGCATATACGCGGGTGTGGGCTGCTGGCAGGGCAGTCGTCTGCTCGCATATATGCGGGCGTGGGCATCAAGAGGTTTAATATATATTAAATTTTATCATTACCAATGGTCTACATACATTTTACAGGCTTGAAATAAATTCTGAAATCAAGTGTGTGTTTGCTTATCAACTGCCTCAGCTTGGTTGTAAAGTGCTATTGTACTAAACATGAGGAAGTGTCCATCTTTTATACAGTGTTTTTATAGTATATTTCTTATGTTATTATAATATTATTATGTTTTTGAAAGATAAGTGAGTGCGTGTTTATCGGCTAATATTTTTATAAGTTAGTGCTGTGATTACTTTTGTTAATATTTTTTTAGTAAATTGAGCGATTTTAATGGTGGAATCTTATAATGACCCATGTTATAAAATTTAACATAAGCATATGAATAAACAGCTGCAAGCACTCACTAAAAATACGTTCAAAAAGTACTATTACAGGCATTATTGCTTACCAAAAATTTCTAGCACCACTGAGTAGAAACATGTTAAATAATTTTGTTAATATAGTATCATGCAATTAAAAAAACTAATTAAACTCTACGGCCTTTTAGAATTCTTTTGAAGGCAATAAATGTCTATAATATAATTTTCTCCGTTAACCGGTAAAGCTCCCTTTTCAGCTGCAAAATTTATTAATAAATGACATGAACAACCCATTTCAATCAATTTTTCAATTTCATCTTTTAAAAAATTAGCTACATCACTTTTGATGCCTATCATTACTGAAAAATTGATGTTTTCATTTACATGAATTAAAACAAAATAGTTTTTATAGGGTTACAAAAATATTATGAGTAAAATTATTATTTAGATAATAATTACAATTTCATTTCCTCTAAAATATCATGTAAAATGAGGTTAATTTAAACACGAGTTGGATTGTAAAACATTCCAGAATTTATATAGATCGATGGATACAGCATAATAATTACTACCACTGTGATCTCAATTAATGATAAATCACAATCAGAAAGCAAAGAGAAAGCCACCCAATAAGCATTAAAATTATATAATTTCTTCTTGTGAATGATAGTTTTTTCAAGTGCACTGTAGCTGAGTTATATTTATTACAAAATTTTAATTTATAAATATTGTGAGTTACGTAGCATAATAGGCATTAAGTTACTTTAGATGTCTAATGCTCATAGAACCACAAACTTAAAACCAAGGAATTATTTACCTCATCCACAAAGCAAATTAACTTGCTAAATAATATTACAAAATACATTAACTTACTCAAATGAGTAGAAATTATATTATCAATGGCCTTTGCATCTTGAATCTTCAGCGGAAATTCGATCAATCTTGGAACCTTTTCACCTTTTTTAGAATCCTGAGACTGTTCGTGTATTTTTCTTATAAATTCCTCTACACGTTCATAAAACTCTCTTTTTTGATTACTGTTTTGTAGGGTCCCTTTATCAGAACTAAAACTATGATGCTTTGGTTCTGTATCAATAAGTGGATCTTCATTTATATCATTCTTTTCAAACATGTGTGTTTGTACTGGTGTTCCCACTTGAAGTCTTTGATGGTCCTCTCGATAAGTATTCTCATCTACTAAACTTAAATGAAGATATATCGGCTTTTCTACCACTCCTGAGTACTGATTGGGTACAATACCACCATCTATACTCAAACTTTGATATCGAGGTGTTTCTTGAAGAGATTGGTCTTGTAAAATATCACTACCTAAGCTCAATTTAAGGTAACTGCTCTTTGATTCAACCTTTGGATGTAGTATATAACCGGGATATAGTTTCCAAAGGGTATGATCATCTCTACTTAATTTAGTACTTTTTCTTTTTGGCTTTATTGAAGGAAGACTACTTGAACTGATAGTCAAACTATTAAGTGAAGATCCATCTTCCACTAGCAGAGACCAACCATTTGCTGAAAAATAAACATAAAATGTAAATGAATTTTTTTTTTTTTTTTATCATATATTATGCATCAAATCAATAAGGAGCAACTATTGTATTGGGGTAGTTTCAAACTTGTAAGTTAATAAAAGTACAAGTGTTTAGAAACAATTCATAATTTAAAAACTATCATGACACATATCACAACCAGTGACCTGATAAGGAACAAGGAATCAAACTAGAACTGTTTACATTGATACTCAAATAAGGATACCAGGATGATATCTTTATTTTAATACATAAACATTCTAACTGTGAGCCCTGAAAAGATTCAAGCAAGGTTTTACTTTTTTTTATACACTAATCATACCGTAGACCTAAAAAAAGTATTAGGACCATTTAAATTTTATATGCTGATACTCAAACCATTAAGCTGACAAGGCTTTCGACAAAAACTATTTGCTTATTATACACCAATACTGAAACAATTAAAATAACAAACATGATTTCATTCTGAAATTTTTAACTTTATACAATAATATTCAAACTTAATTCTATTCAAAAGACTCTATCTGTAAACACTAACTATCCATTAACCAGGTACCAATTTGAAATCGTTATAGACCTAACTCTAACCTGTAACTTTCACAATTCTGAGATTTTTATATAAAGATATATTAGATTGGGAGAAATGGAATATTTGCAAGTTAAGTGAATAAACAATAAATGTAATGAAATTGTAAAAGACTTTATTGAATTGATTATTTGTGTTCTAAGACAAAAGAACTATAATTCAGAAGTTTAATGTAGACAGAAAGACGAAATTTTAGAGTTGTTAAATTTAAAGGATTATGTATGTGTGTATAATTTAAAAACAATTGGAAAACTTATAAGAAATGTCAGTTTAAGATTTCATAATTAATTGTAATAAAATTAAGTAATTTGGTATGACGAATAAAATTAAGAAAAAATTATATTTTGTAAAATAATTGGGAATAGTTTTGTTAGAAATCAGAGTGTGCGGTATTAACCAATAAGAAAACTGATGGAAGGAAAGCGAGTAGTAATCCTAGATATCAAAAAATACGGACTACTAGCAAATGGTTCTCCGAGAAGACTGGTTCTGTTTTAAGAACGCTCAAATCCATCATAAGCTGATTCATAGATCTTCCAGAGCTACGATCGATGCCCATTGTGTAACTCAGTACTGAAAATAGTTTTTTTTTTTATTTTGAATTTTAAAGTAGAATCAATAAAAATTACACCTTGGTATGAGCGTAAAATTGAGTTTTTTTATAATTTTAACCTGAACAATGAACTAAATTGAACTTTTTACTTTCAGAAGCTTTATCAATAAAATAAAGAAAAATCATGTAAAATATAATAAAAGGACTTTAGTAAAGATAACAGTTAAAATAACTTAAATAACAAAACTATTGTTCCAAAGAGTTTGAGTAAAAATGAACTTTCAGTTGCAACGTCATAAGTAGTGCGAGATAATTTCTATTAGTTAATTAAATAAGAAAAAGAACTTTATGAACTCTTACTTGAAATTTGAACTTTATGTATACTTTTAATATAAAAAATGTTTGTCATTTACATCAATCTTTTTCTATAATTTGTTTATTTAAAAAAATGTATATATTTCAGGAGTTAAGCAAAACGCTTAACCAACAAATGTATGTTTAATATATATTATTTTTCTGATTATAAATGTATTTATTTCAGAAGTTTTTCATGATCATTTATCATATATGTGTACATTTCCCGAAAATACGACCCAAGAAAAGAGTAAAATAAATAAGTAATTGTGCTTTTCTCACAAGCTGGCACATGACAATTTAAAATACATTCTTCCCAGTATAAAATAAAGTAATAAATAAATAAACTCAAGCCTTCAGTTTTAATAGAAAGGTCATGGAATATATTATTACTAACCATTGACCTGAAAGATTTGATTTTTATTAAACATAATTACAGTGATAATATAGAATAATAATATCTATAACAAATAATTAGGACAATCTTTAATTTTTTTATTAAAACAAAAGTAGTTAGATGCATATAGTTAAAATGATTATTTAGTGTATTTTATAAATCTTGTAGTAATATTTAAATGTAATCACATTATATAGCCTACATAACCATAATTATAGCGATAATATATAATATTAACCCTAGAAAGTTAGTGTTAATTTTTATTTGCTTATTGGTACATTTGCGTAAATTTTACTCACTAATAAATTTACCTTGTAAACTGTTTTATTTTATTTATTAGGTAAAAGCTAAAAAAAACAGACATTATTATTAAAAACAAAGTATACTTGGCATTTAAAATAAAAAATTGTACATGATTATATCTACATATTCATTATTTTTATATTATTACTTTACTGAAAAATAAAATTATATATACAAATTTTGGTTATTTTAATCAAAATGAGTAGGTATGTATGCTAAAATTAATAGAAAAAAAATAGTGCTGATATCAAAACTTGGCTTTTATTTACATTAAGCCATAGATTTCTATAATAAAAATAATAACTCATATTAACGAAGTAACATTAATTAATCGTAAAAAATGTATACATCTTATACACTAGGTATCAACTAATAAGTTAATTTTCAAATGCAGTCACAACATTTTTTAATTGCATGTTAAAGGCAAATGGGTATTCCACATTTGCAGTAAGTAGTAGTTATTCTACGTTTGAGTAATGGCAAAACTTACAATATATTCGGGTATCCTGTTGGTCAGATCTTCATTAGGCTATTCAGCTGCGCCTACAATCTTTACAATGGATTGCGTCAACGAATGGTTCATATTTGCATTTGTAATCTTTTCTTTGATATGCTTCTGTCAATTCTTTGTGTAATTATAGCATGAAGTTCACTCTTGGTTGTGGCTTTTGCCCTAGTCAGGTCATCTTGAAATTTTATATATGTAGCTTCAGCAGGCAACTGTGGGTGGTTTTTATCTATTGTGCCAAAAGTTGTTATTTTGTATTTATGCAGGAGACGTTGAATAAGAGGCACACTAGTAAACGAATTGGCTATTGTAAGATTTTAATTGGTGCCTTATATATTTTTCAGACGTTCCAAAACATAATATCCACCAGCAGGTATTTTGGAGGTACCGTTATTTTTACAAGGTAAACAATGGCATCTTACATGCACTTTGTCCCACTATCACAAGACATAATAATGTTGATTGCATATTTGTTGGGTTTAGAGGGAATATACATTCTAAATGGACATCTTCCTCTAAACCCTACAAGCTGTTCATTAATGGTTATATAAATTCCAGGTTTATAGTTGGTCCTACAATATCACAGAAGTTTTTCCCATATACAAGAAACTGGTAAAGTTTGGTTATTTCTCTTAGCTCAGTTCTTGATTCTTTGTCATAAATTCTTAGACAATTTAGAATAAATATAAATCATTTTTCAGGCATTGTTACCTTGTATCTTTCTTCACAGTTAACAATACTAGCAAACCAAGAAAAGCTTCACGTTCTCGAACTTCTAAGTTTGATAAAGTCGCATCAGCTTTGTCGGCATAATTTTCCTGCTGAATAATTTATTTTTTCATTTGTACATATCAAAGTCTCATCTAATATGTTTTGAGTAAGGAAACATTATAACAGTTTTATAAGACAAAACAAATTTGAAACATATGCTATCGGACCGGGTCGAATGTATATATTAGTCCAATCAAACTTTCCGCCTTTTACGATTAAAATGTGTGTAGTTACTGTGATAACTGGCAAAAACATTTCTACTTTTGTTATATTTTTTCATCTATGCCTTTCCTTGTTCTTTTTTACTTTGATGTTTGGTCAATACTTTGTTATTTACATTTTTTACCTTTTTTACTACATCTGGGTGTTTCAGTAGATTGCCCACAAATACTCTTTCAGCTTCGTCTACAATAATAATTTCATCCAGACCATCTAATATTATATCGTTAGAATCATCTAGTACATCTTCTGGTTCCGGTAAATATTCTGGGTCAGCATCACTGTCGTCAAGATCTTAATCAGAATCACATGAGAGACACTCTAAATTGTCTTCTACATCAGAATCCAAATCTGAAAGTATCGTACAAATTTCTTCATCTGTTTGCAGCCTTCTTTCGCCCATCTTCTTTTTTACAGTAACCTATAAAATAATTGCCTTACCTTAGCAACATAGAACGACCGTTATTACTTTATTTAAAAAAATAAATAAATAAATTATTAATTCTGCTGCAGAATAAATTTTCAATAAAAGTAGCCTGAAAACAATACATAATGCATCATTGCAAAATAAAACACCAACATAAAATTACCTTTCAATAAGAAAATGAAGAAATAATGATAAAATATACATTACATTTAACCAATAAATAACTATAGACGAATATGCTACCTCAAGAACAAAAATGTTCAATAATAACTACTACGAGAATTTTTTAATTGAAATATTGTTTGTCAAACCATTACAATAATTATTCTGTTTATTATTCTTTTTATTGTACAAAAAATACAAAACAAAACAATCGTGCAAAAATGTATTTATGTGTAAAAATTACTCACCAAAAATAAAGTCGTAGTTGCTACTTATAAATAAAATGTACGCAGACAATTTATTATATTGGTCAGAAGTACCACAATTCAAAACACACAATCAAACTCTTGACAAAGTAGCCTAACACTGAGTAGAGGGATAACAAAAAATATCCCATATATGCTTAAAAATTACTCACAGTAGGGTTAACACTTACAACAATCTTAAATATTTCTATTAAAACAAAAATATCGGTAGTTAGATTTATAGTTAAAGAGAATACCGAGAGTATTGTGTATTTTTATGAAACCTGTAGTAAGATATAAAATCTGCTAACTTTTGCATGCTGATAATGTTTGACCAAATAAGAAATTGAACAAGAACTACTGAAGTTTTCTAAAATAATACTTCAATTATTAACCCAACAAAAAATTCGAACCAGAATGTTAGATCTTTATATGGCAATGCTGATTGACCTGATATGAATTCGATCCAGAACAATTAAATTTTTATACAATGATACCCTAACCATTGATATGACAAAGATTTGAACCAAAATTGTTTAAATTGTTAAATATGCTAATCACTCTAACCATTGACTTGATGGTAATTGAAACCTCTACCATTCAAGTTTTATAAAATGATAAACAAACCCCAACTTGTCAAGGATTCCAGCCTAAACTCTAGAAATGTATAGGTCCTGCAGAACGAGAAGAAGCATGCGTAGGGAGGGTAATGTTCAACGGTGGGGAGTTTAGGCGGTGGAGGGGAGGGGCTGTTCTCTGCCTCGCCTCACTACTACTCTAATAGGAAAACATTGAGTAAACACTAAACACTTACCAATGTTAAAAAAACCTTTTTAACACTGGAAACAGATAATATTTATAATTATATTCATTGTTGAACAGCTTTAGAACTACATATATTTCATTTTATACATACTTTTGTGTCTGTCAATTGTACATACAAGGACTACAATTGACAGACACAAAAGTATGTATAAAATAAAATATTTATAATATATATATTACAGTAAAAACTCTCTAATCCGGATTAATGTGGCGCCGGCCGATCCGGATATCGAAAAATCCGGATCTCAGGGTGGCTATTTTTATATAGTTAAAGTGGTTTTAAACGTGAACAAAACTTAGCAAATTTACGTTTTTAGCGCTAAAACGCGTTGCGCTTACGATAAATTGAAGCTTTACCACACTATTCTAAAAATTCACTATGGTTTTTCAAACTACTGTAATATATAGACGTTACGTTTTAACTGTACTATTATGTAATTTTCCGTTGTTTGCCGGTACGGTAACCGGTAACAAAAGTACCGAAATAACAAAAGGTAGGTTAATTAAATAAATATTACAATAGCTATGTTTAAAAATCTATTTATTTTAAGCTGAATGAGGCTCAGCATAAAGTACACAAACAACAATTAATTAGGTCTACAGTGTTAACTAAAAATATCAAACGAAAAATGAAGATTAGAAAATAAAACAGTACAATAAATACGTACAGGATTGTACACGTGAAATTTTGATGAACGTACGATAAATGTTAGTTGTCATTACAGTACAGTAATTTGTACGCACGTCACTTTTTATTTAAAAAAAGATGTAATGGTAGCTTGCTTGACTCGTTGAACACGCTTCTTAGATGTAATATCTCTCCATCTACGAAAAAGAAGGAGATCGGCCGGTGAGGATTCTTCTTGTTCTTCCACGTAGTCTATCAGCTGTTCAAGTGCTTGGAATCAGAACTGCACTACTGCCCAGTGCCCAGCTCAAAAACATCGTTCACTACTATTCGGGCCGAAAATATTATTTTTGTATAGAAAATTGTATTTTTATAATTTTTTACACGATGGCATACGACGGCCGGATATCAGAGATCCGGATCAGAGAGTGTTACCTGTATAGCTATATTCAATTACATCAAAAGAAAAAGTTTTTTTTCATGTTAACTAGTAATTTTCAAATATTTTTTTATAAGTAACTTGCACTTAGTATTTATTCTGTTTACATTTTTTTTTTACCACTTAGGAAATACATAGTTCAAAAATAGTTAGAGAAACGCATATTAACTATTTTACATTGTTAAGCACTTTGAATAACGAAAAATGAGAGTTTAAAAAAAGTCAAATTGCATTTGCCATTAACATGTCTTAACTCCTGTCAGGAATGTTACGCATGTGGTATTAAGATCCCTTTAAGCAACAATAAATATTTAGGTCTTTATTGATTTCATGCTATTTTAAATAGGAAGTATTCGGTATGAAAATGTGTATACAATTTTAAAATTAAAAGCTAATTTTTTCAAATTGTGTTAAATATATTAGCATGACAAATTTAATTCATTTATATATTTTAAATACATAATAATATTAACTTATATAATAATCTGAATTTAATATCACGTGATTACCATATATGTGTTTTCATTTTTTAATTTGCTTCTTGCTAGAATTTACAGTGTAAATTATTTTATATTATGAAAGAAAGGAAAAGAAAGTTTACTTTGAAAATTTAAATAATTATATTGGTCAGGTTCAATGTAATGTCAAAATGGAACTAGACTAAAAAAAGTTTCAAGGGGAGTGATTTAAATTTATATATATATATATATATATATATATATATATATATATATATATATATATATATATATATATATATATCTGTACCCATCTTGTAAGTTATATTTTTTCGTGATACTTTACTTGTTCTAACAAAAAACCAAAATATATTCCTGAAGTTACTATTTAAATGTATTATATATTCCCAACTGCCACTCTTTTATTATACCTTACAAAGCCTAAAGTCATTTTTGTTATGTTTATACAGAGATAAAAATTATAATTTTATTAAATATAAATTCAAACTCTTATCACAGCAACAGCTGTAGCTTGTTCACTTTCAATGGATTCAAAAATAAAAAAAAGAATTATTATTCCCATAAGATTATCCAGACGTTAATTAAAAATTAAAAAAATTAATAAAGTAACTAAAATTGTTCATCAAATATCGTCCTTGAAACGTGATTAAAAAACGAATTTGTGATTTGATCTAATAGTAAATATTGGCAATGTTCGATTAGGTAAAATTAAATAAAATACTAAGAGCATCATTCCTATTAGAAAAAATAGGAACTATAGACTGACACATAGGTAAATATTAGGTACGGTATATACAATTGTCAAAACACAACATATAGAATACTTAGAAGTGTACGAAGTGAACTGACAATGTTTTTGGAAAGCCCCGACGTGAACTGAGATACGGATACGTGACTACTGAGGCTCGTCTACTACCACCCCTTAAAAACGTGTTTCAACCACTTTCTAAAATTGAGGCCAGGCTTCTTCTCGTCCCGCACGACCTATATAAGATAATAAATAAACTATATATTGCCCTGACAAAAATTTTACCCTAAACACTAATTCTATGCAACAATTCCCAAAACCAGTAATAGAGTGTCTACTAATATTGGCTACTGAAATTCCTTACTTTTCCACACCACTCCAACTAAATCTATAATTTCAGAGTGTACAGGGAATTAGAAAAAGCAAAAAACAGTGTATATGGATATTAAAAATATAACATCTGACCGAATGAAAAATATTGACAGTAAAATCATCGATTACAAATTACTGAAAAAATAGGAAGGTAAGTAAATATTTCATACAGACTGTAAGAAAAAACTATTTGTAACATAATTTCTTATCAAAATAATCGTACTACATTTGTACCGCCATCAACAGATGCGCTGCTGTTCAAACATTTACAAAATGTCTGAGCAAGGAAATTAAAATAAATCATGTTAAAATAGTGATAATGCACACAATTTTTCAGAATTAGTTTTATGAATTTTAATAATCCAAAAGTATTCATGAAACATAACTAAATCAAAAATAAATCTTTTAATTTAAATAACATTTTATTCACAAATATTATTCAAAATAATAATTCGAATTTGCCCCTAACCACAATCACTAGAAACTTAATAAAACACAATTATTTGATTAATTGTTCTTTATTAATTATTTCCACTTAATGCCCTGATGTACATTTCGATAACATGGTTATCATCATCGGAGGGTCTTGCTTATAAACTAAATCTAACCTTACATATCTACTAATGAGTATGTACCATCTTTCTGAAAGAAATGATAATTTGTAGTTGTGTTTTGCATAATATAACTATTTTTGGTGATTTTTTTCAAATGAGGTCTAACTTTTTACCCTTTTCCGTAAAATCTTTCTTTTTTTTTGAAAATGTAACAAATTAATTTTTTTTTTTTAATCAACTTTTATCCACAGAATTATTACAAATATCTAGTAATATAAGAATCATGTTGATAGTATCCAAGTCACTATTGTTTAACCTAACAATTAAATTACCTTAATGGTTTTCGCCAGGTGACTTCTTTTTTAACCTTTTAGCTGCTATGCCCGTATATAAACGGGCACAGCAGTGACAGTGTTGAGCGCTACGCCCGTTTATAAACAGTCTACTTTGTATTCTCATGTGCTATCTCCGTTTTTGTACGGTTTATAACACAAGTAGTCTGTTTAGTGCTGCTACCTATTGACACACTGTTCAAATAAATTCACCTCTATATTTTTACTTCTATGTCCACGAATATACAAGAAATTTATAAGGCTAAAAACATATGACTTTTCAGTAATATGGTGCGTGGCCTACTTTCATAGTTGTTTTGTTTGTTGTTTGTGTTAGCGTAAAATTATAAATGGATCCAAGTCGTGTTAGATATGGTAGTGTTGAACGCATTTTATTTGAATATTATGGAAACGAAGAATCAAATGATGAAATAAGTAGTGATAGTGAATGTGAATCTGACGATAGTGACGATATTGAAATCGTAACCCCGAAACTGAACCTAAATGAAACATGTTAGGTTACAATACAAAACAGGTTATTATTATTAATTTGTGTCTTTTTTTATTATTTACTATGTTTAGTTATAATGTGAGAGTTTTTAAGTTTACTATTATAATATATTTGTGAAAAACTTGGAAAACAATAACAAAAAATTAAGTTTGTTCAGGTTAGGTTAGGATATTTTTAATATAAAAAATTAAACTACATAAATAAATTGTATGACTAAAATTTGTTTATTATTATTTTCTAAAACATATAAAAGTGACTTAATTAAAAAAAAAAAAAAAAAAAAAACAGCACCAGGGGTCTGCACAAGTTCAAAAAACTTAGTAGTTAAAGGCTTAAAAACACTTACGCGTTTCGAAGCGTGTGCTCCATCTTCTGAGTTCTTTTTCTTTTCACTCAGTTGAGATCGTTACACAATAAAATACACGGACATTACATATATATGTTTATTAATTTATACATCGCTTATAATAAGGCGACACTTTTCATAACATGTCAGTGTTATTTTAATGTGTAACGATCTCAACCGAGTGAAAAGAAAAAGAACTCTGAAGATGGAGCACACGCTTCGAAAAGCGTAAGTGTTTTTAAAAAAGAAGTCACCTGGCGGAAACCATTAAGGTAATTTAATTGTTAGTATCTAGTAATACTTGAAAAATTTTTGATTTCTGACCAAATAACTCAAAATTTTGTATATATACATTTTTTTTTTCACTACACACAACTAAATTCTATGCACCTTTCTGAATATAATGATATATAGAAGTTGTGTTTTCCATAATATTACTATTTAGGGTGATTTTTTCAAATTAGGTAGTAACATTTTACCTTTTTCCGTAAAACAATTTTTTTTCTTCAAAATGTAACAAATTATTATTATTTTTTGTATCAACTAATATTCAAAAATATATTACAAAACTTTAGTATATCTTGCTAAACAGTAAAAAAAAATTTATTTTGGATGATTCAGGTTTTTCTAAAAAAGTTTCATACATTTATTGATACCTAACATACTCCAAAACTGTTAAAAAAAAAAAAAAAAAAAAAAATTATTACCTAAATTCTACGCATCTTTCTGAGAAAAATGATATCCTATAAGTTAGATTTTTCAGAAGAGAAAACCCATCTGCCTTATAGAGGGTTAAGAAAAGCATTCAAATTAGCAGGAGTATTTATCGTGTCAAACCATTGAGTAAATGTTATTAATTAGAGTAGTAGTGAAATGTTCAGTATCAACTAAAATATCAACTGCTAATCCTCTGCATTCCTTGACAATTCATTCTTACCGCAGCAGTACTGTAGATGAGTTATATTTATTGTAACATTTTGGTCTATGAATATTGTGAGTCACACACTAGGCATGTCACTTTGGGTGTCTAATGTTCACAGAACCACAAACTTAAAACCAAGGAACTGTTTACCTCATCAACTAAGCAAACTAACTTACTAAATAATATTACAAAATACATTTACTTACACGAATCAGTAGAACTTATTTGATCAACTAACTTTGCCTCTAGACTCCTCAGCGCCAATTCCCTTAATGTTGGAACCTTTTGAACTTCTTTGTAATCAGAAAACTCATTGTTTATTTTTGTCTTCAAATCCTCTACAAATTCACTCAACTCGGAATCCAGTATTTTATGAAACCGTTCGTTTATTTTTCTTTTAAATTTCTCTAGACAGTTAAACAACTCTCTATCTAGATTACTGTTTTGTAGGGTACCTTTATCTGAACTACAATTATGTTGGTTTGGTTCTGTATCAATACATGGACTTTCATTTAAATCATTCTTTTCAAACTTGTGTGTTTGAACTGGTGCTTCCGCTTGAAGTCTTTGATGGTCCTCTCGATAGCTCCTCTCATCTAAACTTAAATGAAGATATTTTGGTTTTTCTACCACTGATGAGTACTGATTGGGTTCAATACCATCATCTATACTCAAACTTTGATAACGAGGTGTTTCTTTAAGAGACAGGTCTGGTAAAATACCACTACCTAAGCTCAATTTATGGTAACTGGTCTTCGATTGAACCATTGGATGTAGTATGAAACCGGGATATAGTTTCCAAAGGATATGATCATCTCTACTTAGTCTAGTAGTTTTTCTTTTTGGCATTATTGAAGGAAGACTGTTTGAACTGATAGTCGAACTACTAAGTGATGATTTTTCTTCCACTGGCAGAGGCAAACCATTTGCTGAAAAATAAACATAAAATGTAAATGTAAAATATTTTTAAAAAAATAAATAAAAAAAACATGCATCAAATGAATAAGGAGCAACTATTGTATTGGGGTAGTTTCAAACTTGTAAGTTAATAAGAGTACAAGTGTTTAGAAACAATTCATAATTTAAAAACTATTGCCATGACACATATCACAACCAGTGACCTGATTAGGAACAAGGAATCAAACTAGAACTGTTTACACTGATACTCAAATAAGGATACCGGGCTTATATCTTTAATTTCATACATATAAACATTCTAACCATGAGTCCTGAAAAGATTCAAATGAGTTTTAACTTTTTTTATACACTATTCATTGACCTAAAAAAAGTATTAGGAACATTTAAATTTTATTCGCTGATACTTTAAACCATTAAGCTGAAAAGGCATTGGACAAGAACTATTTGCTTATTATACACCTATACTGAAACAATTGACCTAACAAGGATACCTTGTTCAGCTTAATACATTGATAAAAATTTAAACCAAATCTGTTGAACTTTTATAGATTGAAACTCTTAACTATTGACCTGACAACTATCTGAACCAGAACTGATTAACTTTTTTACACTAATACACTAACCACTGACATGAAAAATACTCAAACCATAACTGTTTAAATTTTATACACTGATAGCCAAGCAAATAATCTGACAAGTATTACAACCTAACTAACTTTATACACTGATAATCTAAACAATGACATGATTTCATCCTCAATTTTTTAACTTTATACAATAATTCTCAATCTGGATTACAGTCAAAATAGTCTATTTGTATACAGTAACTCTATCCCATTAACCAACCTAACAGGTTCCAGTTTGAACGCTTTACTTAATATACTGATACCCATTGACATGATTTCATCCTGATATTTTTAACTTCATACAATAATATTCAAACTGGATTCTAGTCAAAAGACTCTACCTGTATACAGTAACTCTATCCATTAACCAAGTACCAGTTTGAAATTGTTATACACTGATACTCTAACCTGTAACTTTGACAATTCTGAGATCTTTATATCAAGATATATTAGATTGGGAGAAATGGAATAGTTGCAAGTTAAGTGAAATTGTAAAAGACTTTATTGCATTGATTATTTTTGTTCTAAGACAAAAAACTATAATTGAGAAGTTGAATGTAGACAGAAAGACGAAATTTTAGAGTTGTTAAATTTAAAGGATTATGTATGTGTGTATAATTTAAAAACAATTGGAAAACTTATAAGAAATGTCAGTTTAAGATTTCATAATTAATTGTAATAAAATTAAGTAATTTGGTATGACGAATAAAATTGAGAAAAAGTTATATTTTGTAAAATAATTGGGAATAGTTTTGTTAGAAATCAGAGTGTGCGGTATTAACCAATAAGAAAACTGATGGAAGGAAAGTGAATAGTGGGGAGATGCATAATCCTAGATATAAAAAAAATACGGACTACTAGCAAATGGGTCTCCGAGAAGACTGGTTCTGTTTTAAGAACGCTCAAATCCATCATAAGCTGATTGATAGATCTTCCAGAGCTACGATCGATGCCCATTGTGTAACTCAGTACTGAAAATAGTTTTTTTTAATTTTGAATTTTAAAGTAGAATCAATGAAAATTACACCTTGGTATGAGCGTAAAATTGAGTTTTTTTATAATTTTAACCTGAACAATGAACTAAATTGAACTTTTTACTTTCAAAAGCTTTATCAATAAAATAAAGAAAAATCATGTAAAATATAATAAAAGGACTTTAGTAAAGATAACAGTTAAAATAACTTAAATAACAAAACTATTGTTCCAAAGAGTTTGAGTAAAAATGAACTTTCAGTTGCAACGTCATAAGTAGTGAGAGATAATTTCTATTAGTGAATTATATAAGAAAAAGAACTTCATGAACTCTCACTTGAAATTTGAACTTTATGTATACTTTTAATATAAAAAATGTTTGTCATTTTACATCAATCTTTTTCTATAATTTGTTTATTTTAAAAAATGTATATATTTCAGGAGTTAAGCAAACCGCTTAACCAAAAAATGTATGTTTAATATATATTATTTTTTTGTTTATAAATGTATATATTTCAGAAGTTTTTCATGATCATTTATCATATATGTGTACATTTTCCCGAAAATCACGACCCAAGAAAAGAGTTAAATAAATAAGTATTTGTGCTTTTCTCACAAGCTGGGCACCTGACAATTTAAAGTAAATTCTTCCCAGTATAAAATAAAATAATAAATAAATAAACTCAAGCCTTCAGTTTTAATAGAAAGGTCATGGAATAAATTATTACTAACCATTGACCTGAAAGATTTGATTTTTATTAAACATAATTACAGTGATAATATAGAATAATAATAATATCTATAACAAATAATTAGGACAATCTTTAATTTTTCTATTAAAACAAAAGTAGTTAGATACATATAGTTAAACTGATTATTTAGTGTATTTTATAAATCTTGTAGTAATATTTAAATGTAATCACATTATATAGCCTACAAAAAACATAATTATAGTGATAATATATAATATTAACCCTAGAAAGGTAGTGTTAATTTTTAGGTGCTTATTGGCACATTTGCGTAAATTTTACTCACTAGTAAATTTACCTAATAAACCGTTTGATTTTATTTATTAGGTAAAAGCTAAAAAAACAGACAATATTATTATTAAAAACAAAGTATACTTGGCATTTAAAATAAAGAATTGTACATGATTATATCTACATATTCATTATTTTTATATTATTACTTTACTGAAAAATAAAACTATATATAAAAATTTTGGTTATTTTAATCAAAATTAGAAGGTACACGGCATGTATGCTAAAACTAATAAGAAAAAAAAATAGTGCCTGTTTATCAATAACTACTACACTAAGATACCTCGTTGTTCTTTTTTGATATCAAACAACACATTTTGACAGGTATGATCAACAAAATCAGCAAAGAGTTACCAAGAAAAGTTATCTAAGCTGAACTATCTACTGGTCAACCTTGTATTAAAGGAGAGGTGAAACGTCCTGAAATACAAGAAGAAAAAAACTAGGAAACGATTGATACTAGTTACCACAGGTTGTCATACTCAAGACATGAATGTATGTAACAAACATGGTGATGTCAAATCCAAACCGTTTGTAATTCATCATTACAACACATTTATGGGTGGGGTCAATAACAAGGACAAGAGTATTTACAATACAACTTGTTCTTGGCCCTGTAAGAGAATTTTTGAAAATAGGCCTAACTTTTGAGCAAATTTTCACCACATTTTATGTAAAAATTAACGATGTTTAATAATTTTTTATAAATTGATTTTTATTTTTAGCAAATTTTATACATAAATATATTGCAAATCTCTTGTATTACTTGAAAAATTTCAAAAAAAAAATTTTGTATGGTAATATATATATACCATGTGTCCATAAAGTCCCACCCCCTCTTATTTTTTTTTAATAATGGAAATAGACAGATTTGCTTTGGGGAAAGTTTAGATAACCAAAGGAGGAGTTTTTTGAAGTATCAAAATTTTCAACCCTTACCCCCAAAATGGGGTAGTTTGGGGGTAAGTCAAGAATTTTAAATAGCAACCCCTATTGAGTGATACCTCATTTTAAAGATCTTTTCAAAATAAGAATAATGGCGCAAACCAGAGGTCTCTAAGTTCATCCTACCCAACATAGCAACCAATCGAATTTAGCTTGCAACGTACACTCCGAAACCCAGTTGTCTTTATGTTCTAAAGCCTACATATGACTGACTAAAACATGATGGTTTATATCATTGGAATGGTCTGTATTTTGTCTATACAAAGAGATAAACATCTGTCAGCTAAGACAAATAGAAATCTATTTATAGACTAAACTTGATCAGAAGTATGTTAGGGTTTTGAAGCCGTCATGTGCAGCACCCTGCCGGCCAAACTGCCGAATTACGAGATTTATTTCTGTTTTGTCTTATTATACCACGAAACTCAGGTTACACAGCTCTAAAAGCTTGAAACACGAGCTTTTCAATGGTGTATAATTCATTTCTCTACGACTTCATTTACTAGGGTAAAAGTTGACTTGAAGAAAACAAATTTTTTTTTGTCCTAAAACAGGTTTTTGTCTTGAACACAATGTATAATAAAAACTATTTGTGTTACTGACATGTGGCGAACTCTGTTGGATAGGTAAAGGATTTGTACTAAGAACAGTACAATTTACAAGGAAATTGGTCGGTAACGCCTACTTTGACAACTGGCTAAAGGACGACTCCATTTTGTTTTCTTTGTTAGATTTGCCTAGCCGTCATGTTTCTGTCTAAAACACGCCAAACTTTACCAATTAATTAAATATTTTTATAGCGTTTTATGAACTATTGATTAAATGTATATGCATCTACGAAACGTCAGCTTTACAATGGTATAACATTTATTTTGATAGGATGGTTTTAGTAACCCTAATGACGAGTTGCAATATCGGAGTTTTTTACAGTTCTCATAACTAGGCGTGGCTTCTTTATCGTCGGTTTTCCGACGCAGTGCCAATATCAGGGTTAACAAAGTTTATATAATGGGAAAATAAAACTCCCCCTCCATCCCGGCGGGTGGAATACGGATTGGGGGGAGATCTTTTCTTTGGTATTTTCCCCCATTTCAAATTATTTTTAAAATTACAAATTTTTGGTTTTCATTCTTATTTAAAAAAACAAAATTGACCTTATAACAAATCCATAAGGTTTTACCAGGGATCTGAATCAAATTCCAAAATGGGCTTCTCTGGGATTCATCTGCATATTCCATTACATATTTTTGGAATTCAAAAATATTTTTTACTTGGTTTCATTTTTTTTTTTTTTTGTCAAAATCTTTCATAATAATTCTTCTTTCACTCCTTGCTCTTTTGATATATTTTTACTCAAAATTTTTCTTACGTTCTCATTTTTCTCTTTATCTACAAAGGTGTATTTAAAAATATTGTAATTTATTTCCTAGCATTTTCGATAAACCTAACCTGATTACAGTATCGTCATCACAGAAATATAACTGATTATTTGTCCACTTCCAAAGCTGATCATTGTTTAAATCCTCAAACAAAACAAGAATCTTTTAGTATAAAATTGTATCCAAATGACATCACAACAGATCCTATTAAACTCATTTCATGGGACATCCATTATATGAATTAGGCACTTGAAAATTGGGTCAGCCTAAAAATATCACTTACCCCTCTGTCCATACCCAGCTTAGGGTTTTTGTGATATAAGATTGAAGCTTTTTTACTACTTATTCTTTTTTCATCTCATAAATACATCAATATCCTACGCCCTCTTGCATCTAATGCATTTTGAAGGGCCTAGGTTTGGCTAACTTGGACCATTGTGACAGGATTGTCCTCAACAGGAGGGTTTTACTCTATTCCATTTTTTCCTTGGACTGTAAATCATCAGTCCATCGCCTGGTGGTTGATGGTTTGGAGTTGCTACTTAGCTCTCATTTTGCCTAATTTAGAATATTATTTTCATTGTGTTCATTGTATCATCAAATTCATCAACCTCTTACCTTCTTGTAAAAACAATATCTAAAATCACTGAGCCAACCAATGGGGGCCTCTGTGGATGTAGCTCTCACTCTAGGAAAAGAGGCCTTTGATTGTAATATGTCCACATTCTTTACATATTTCACTTAGGCCTATTCTATTTTTTATTATATATACCTTAAACCAATCACCTCCGTCATGCATCAATCTTCCCCAACATTTTATTTTTTTTATTTTTCTACCACTCTGGTCTTTCTTAGTTTAGCAATTAAATAAATGTCTTCTTATTATATAACTTATTCTTAAGCTATGTTGAAATATCCTATTAATTAATGTGTGTTGCAGTGGGAAGTATAATCCTTAATTGAATGACACCCCAAATATAATTTTTCAACAGTTATATGTGTTGATTGGGAACTTATTTTTGTTTCAAGTGTACCAGCAACCCATTTCCTGGTTTGTAGATGTTATATATTTTGTGTTTTCTTGGTTTTTCATTTTAGGGTGTGTGTTTTTTCTGAAATGGACCATCCAATGAATTATCATCTGTGCTATGGAATGCTCATATTAGTTTTCTAGCACAAATGTTTTTTGTTCATGTTTTTTGTGTACACTTTTGTTAATTATTACAAACTAAATTAAAATTTTCCGACTTTCCTTCACCTTTTGCTGTTTTTCACTTCCTCTTTATCTAAAAAAAAAAAAAATAATAATATTCTCTCTCCCTTTCCTCACCTTTATCTAACTTCTCAATAGTTTAAAACAATATCAAATGTCATCATACGAAATTTACCACAATAAGCATTTTATTTAGTTCACACTACAGTTCAACAATGAAGTCACTATACTCTCAGAGTTGTTATATCTACAGAAAGTCTTCAATCATCAATGAAAGGGAAACACAATAAGGATTTTATTTGTAAAAAACGACATTTGTCCAACAACTATAGAGCATTATCACTGGTACCAGTAATGTCTAAAATTATTGAAGGTATTATGAAGTAACTATTCGAAGTTACTTTAAATTTAATAACATGTCGTTCCCCTCGCAATTTGGTTTCAGGAAGGAACTATCACTATTAAAGGTATAGATAATTTAGTTCCAATAATACTATAAGGTTCTGAAGCCAAAACTAACATATGTGTTACACTCTTAGATTTTGGCTTTGACAAAATATCACAAGAAATCCTTATTGAAAAAATCCGGTAGTATGGGTTAGAGGCATGGAATTGTTTTTGTTTCTAATTTACGATCATTACAAATATTAGTGTTAGAAATTCATTTTAAAGTTTCTTTCTCACCTTCTACATTGGATTAAGGTATTTTTGTCAGTAGAACAACAATTTGTTTGGATGGTGATACTACAGTTTCTTCAACTTTGCTTAGTTTTTGCAGTATTGGATTTGTTTTTATACATTCACACAGTTCTCTAAGTTCTAATAGTTACTTGTACTCACGTTTTACTTTCAGTACAGCTTACAAATGATTTACCTTGAGACTTCACATTAACGTCGTTTGGTTTAGAAGATCGCGGTATCTGTTTCTCATACTTTACTGTTGATGAACACCTATTATTTACAGAGCTATTCATTTTCTTTTGTTTATTTGCTTCACTATTATGCAACATAGTTGTTTTTTTCAGTTTATTGAACTGTTGTCCAAATTCCTTGCAGTTTGATGAACGCCTTTGTGCTGAAAAGAAAACAACAAACTTAATCAAATTATAAATTAAAATCACTAATTTCATGAAAATATAAATTTAGATTTTTGACAATAACTGAAAAGTAATTAAAATAGTCAAATAATATAAATTTAGTAAATGTAAATCAATCTAACTGATTAAGAACTAAGTCTGTTTTAGTATATTTGTTCAGAAGGGTAACAGAGGTCTGAGGCAGTTTACCCACCAAGACCCTTCAAGATGTGGTTTTGAAGATGAGGATATATTTTTTTAGGTATTTATTAGTTGTTTTATTGACCTATGTATAAAATATGGTCATTTTATTATTAAAACAAAACAGTTTATGAGTAAGTACAATTTTATGAAAATGAAAAATACAAAAATTAGTTAAATAATATAAAACAAAAAATGAAGTGAAATTAGATATACATAAAGAATAATACAAAATACATTATTAAAATTATAAAACATACTATATGAAAAACAATAATGTTTACAATAAAGGAATGTTTTTTATACTTCATTAAACCTTAGTTCTTCTAAACAACATGAGCGCTTACATCATGCCACCATAACGTAAATGGAATCCTATTGAACGTCTTCGAATGAAGTAATATATTTTAACAACAATCTAACAGATATACTATATACTAATGTAACACTTTTTCTCCAGGAGGCCGTTACCAGGACACTCGTAGTTGGAGAAGAAATGCCAGAGTTTGGATGCCAAATATTTGCAATGGTTCCATTACAATGGTTTATTGCCTTTCTAGTAAGACTTGACCTTTAATGGCCTCCTTATATATACACTATTTCATGACTTTTGCGTCCGTACGAAACGAATGCCTGTTGCGTCCACGTGATAAACAGCAGTATAAGCACAAATTGTTGCGTATATTGAGCTTTTGAAAGATCACTAATATCCAACGCGTATTATTTTTTTTCTAAAAGTTAAAACAAAAAAATTACTACTTTTTCATCATTACTGACTCTTTTATAAAGGATAGACTTTGCTGCTTCCGTGTATATATTATTCAATTTAAGTTGGATAGTGCGTCTGTAGCTTGTACATTCACTAAACTATAGTTGTTGCTGCGTCCGTCAACGTTGCCAAGTCGTCCCAACCATTCCCATTGTTTACGAGATATATGACCGGTCTAAAAGAAGGTTAGCAGTAATACTCATTGTTATTTAATACTCCTTTTGCCTAGCGTCCCATTTAAAAAGTAAGATTTCATTTTTTCTATCTTATCTTTTCGTTTACTCAATACATTAGCAAATATTAATAAAATGGTACTTGTTTAGTAGAGAAATTTCGTACCGTAATTCTGAATGATTTAGATGTGTTTGAAGTAATGTGTTCTTGTTCCTCTTTAGAAATCAAATATTGTACTAAAATATATAGTAATTTGTATTAAAACTAATTTAATTTAAGTTTAATTTATTTCCGATAAGAACTATGCCTTTAGTATAATGCAAACGTATTTTGTAATAACATCGGTAGAAAAAGTGGACTAAAACATATATTCTCTTCCTATAATACATTTGACACAATTATGTCAACATACCATACTATTTGGAATAGGCCCTATCACAATATTGTGAACGATTTTAGTTTATAAAAAAAAAAATGATTTAACTTGTGAATTTATATTATTTCTTCATTAAAATCAATTTCCAAGTAATGATAAACCTAAATGTACTGAAAGTGATTTATAAAATGTATAGCTTATATAAATAAATAAAACTCATAAATATTTTCGAAATAGGAAAAAAAACATTATTATAACTTTAATCTTTAATTTGTAGTTGTAAACCATTCTTTAATTAAGTAAGTGGCTTTCAGAAGGCAGTATTTTAAAATTATGTTGTTTGGTTGAGACTGTAACTAAAAATAATTGGTGAATGGTGTTTTGTATTTTGAGTCTATATATAATTTATTTTCTTGTGTATCGAAAAACTGCAGGTTATTTCTAAATTCTTCCCTACGGTTCATTTGGCTTTACATATTTTATAAAAACGATCACGAAAAGTGTATTTATAAATATTTTTCAATAAAACTTTCTCGAAATGTTCTTTGTATGTTCGATAATAAACTGTTAAAATGTCAATGCCATCTAATTGTTTTAAGTATGTTTTTTGGTCATAAATCATTTACGCATGATTGTAAATTGTTCTTCGGAGTAGGTTTTCGCTTATACAGTAGAACCCCTCTAATCCGTCACCTTCGGGACTGGGGGCATGGTCGGAAAGCAAAAAAGGTCGGATTATCCGAAAAAAGTCAATATTTATTACATATTATATAAACAGATTTTTTTAAAGTGAAATAAGTGATATATAAACTTTTAAAAGTCTATATAATAAAGTCTATATATAAACTTTGCAACTACAGTAGAACTTCTGTTAACCGGCCTATATCGTAGTGTACTGGTTGGATGAGAGTTTCCGAAAATAAATTGTAATTGAAACACCAAAGCGGCGGCGAGTCAAACGACTTTGTCGATAGAGGTATCCCATTGTCGGCGGCGTAAAAACTCCGCTGCACCAAAGCAGCGGCGAGTCAAACGACTTTGTCGATAGCGGTATCCCATTGTCGGCGGCATTGGCACCCGTCGGTTAGCAGACATACAAAGGCAACATCGTTTGATGGGCCGCTTTTTTCCGACGAATCAATTTAGTATACATTATGGAAAATATAACATTTCTTTTCAGTTTTCTTCTTGTCTTTGACTGGTTATGATCTACGTACAGTATATACAGTAAATAAAAATGAGCGAGTTACGAAAACGGGAATACGGAAGCGTGTGTTGGTTTCGTTTCAGACGCGGTTAAATGTGTCAAAAGACTTGACAGAGGGGAATCTGTAAAAAAGCTTTGTAGTGTTTAATTTTTCACGAGAGATGACACAGCACTGATGCGGAAAAGCGATAGCGATTACAAACCGATAGCGATAACAAACCGGAAAGATTGGCGCCCGCCAGGCGTGAGACATTCTTAAATCTGCAGAATAATATCAATAGCCAAGAGCTCGAGCACGGTCGGACTAACCGAGGTGACGGACCATCCGAGGGCGGATTAGAGGTGTTCTACTGTAATTCGAATATTTCTTAATATCTATTAATGAAATTTTCTCAAAATGTATTCTATACATAATTAAATGTTCTATGTAAATTTCATCATGGTATAACTAGTTTCAATAATTTTGTGTACCGAAAAACTGCAGGTTATTTCTAATTTCATCCCTACTGTTTATTTGGCTTTACATAATTTATAAAAACGATCACGAAAAGCGTATTTATAAATATTTTTCAATCAAACTTTTACAAAATGTTCTTTGTATGTTCGATAATAAACTGTTTAAATGTCTATGCCATCTAATTGTTTTAAGTATGTTTTTGGTTATAAATCATTTACGCGTGATTGTAAATTGTTTTTCAGAGTAGGTTTTCGCTTATAATTCAAATATTTCTTAATATTTATTAATAGAATTTCCTCAAAAAGTATTCAATGCATAAATAAATGTTTTGTGTAACTCTCATCATGATAAAACTAGTTTCAATAATTTTGTGTACCGAAAAACTGCAGGTTATTTCTAATTTCCTCCCTACGGTTCATTTGGCTTTACATATTTTATAAAAACGATTACGAAAAGGGTATTTATACATATTTTTCAGTAACACTTTCACAAAATATTCTTTGTATGTTCGATAATAAACTGTTAAGATGTCAATGCCATTTAACTGTTTTAAGTATGTTTTTTGGTCAGAAAACATTTACGCATGATTGTAAATTGTTCTTCGGAGTAGGTTTTCGCTTATAATTCGAATATTTCTTAATATCTATTAATGAAATTTTCTCAAAATGTATTCTATCCATAAATAAATGTTCTGTGTAAATTTCATCATGGTATAACTAGTTTCAATAATTTTGTGTATCGAAAAACTGCAGGTTATTTCTAATTTCTTCCCTACTGTTTATTTGGCTTTACATAATTTATAAAAACTATGACGAAAAGCGTATTTATAAATATTTTACAATAAAACTTTCACAAAATGTTCATTGCATGTTCGATAATAAACTGTTAAAATGTCAATGCCATCTAATTGTTTTAAGTATGTTTTTTGGTCATAAATCATTTACGCGTGATTGTAAATTATTGTTCTTCAGAATAGGTTTTCGGTTGTGATTCAATATTTTTTAATATCCATTATTGAAATTTTCTCAAAATGTAAACTATCCATAAATAAATGTTCTGTGTAAATTTCATCATGATATAACTAGTTTCATTAATTTTGTGTACCGAAAAACTGCAGGTTATTTCAAATTTCCTTTCTACGGTTCATTTGGCTTTACATATGTTTTTTGGTCAAATATCATTTACACGTGATTGTAAATTGTTCTTCGGAGTAGGTTTTCGCTTATAATTCAAATATTTCTTAATGAAATTTCCTCAAAAAGTATTCTATGCATAAATAAATGTTCTGTGTAAATCAACATAGCATGGTATAGAAGTCTAGCGTTGATAGTTTATAGAAAATTTAATTGTGATTTCAAAAATGTTTTGATATTTCAAATCTGTTCGGTGGTTTTTGAGATACAAATGATTTAATAATGGCGTATTTCAAGTGCCTAATTCATATAATGGATGTCCCATGAAATGAGTTTAATAGGATCTGTTGTGATGTCATTTGGATACAATTTTATACTAAAAGATTCTTGTTTTGTTTGAGGATTTAAACAATGATCAGCTTTGGAAGTGGACAAATAATCAGTTATATTTCTGTGATGACGATACTGTAATCAGGTTAGGTTTATCGAAAATGCTAGGAAATAAATTACAATATTTTTAAATACACCTTTGTAGATAAAGAGAAAAATGAGAACGTAAGAAAAATTTTGAGTAAAAATATATCAAAAGAGCAAGGAGTGGAAGAAGAATTATTATGAAAGATTTTGACAAAAAAAAAAAAAAATTAAACCAAGTAAAAAATATTTTTGAATTCCAAAAATATGTAATGGAATATGCAGATGAATCCCAGAGAGGCCCATTTTGGAATTTGATTCAGATCCCTGGTAAAACCTTATGGATTTGTTATAAGGTCAATTTTGTTTTTTTAAATAAGAATGAAAACCAAAAATTTGTAATTTTAAAAATAATTTGAAATGGGGGAAAATACCAAAGAAAAGATCTCCCCCCAATCCGTATTCCACCCGCCGGGATGGAGGGGGAGTTTTATTTTCCCATTATATAAACTTTGTTAACCCTGATATTGGCACTGCGTCGGAAAACCGACGATAAAGAAGCCACGCCTAGTTATGAGAACTGTAAAAAACTCCGATATTGCAACTCGTCATTAGGGTTACTAAAACCATCCTATCAAAATAAATGTTATACCATTGTAAAGCTGACGTTTCGTAGATGCATATATATGTAATCAAAAGTTCATAAAACGCTATAAAAATATTTAATTAATTGGTAAAGTTTGGCGTGTTTTAGACAGAAACATGACGGCTAGGCAAATCTAACAAAGAAAACAAAATGGAGTCGTCCTTTAGCCAGTTGTCAAAGTAGGCGTTACCGACCAATTTCCTTGTAAATTGTAGTTCTTAGTACAAATCTTTACCTATCCAACAGAGTTCGCCACATGTCAGTAACACAAATAGTTTTTATTATACATTGTGTTCAAGACAAAAACCTGTTTTAGGACAAAAAAAAAGTTGTTTTCTTCAAGTCAACTTTTACCCTAGTAAATGAAGTCGTAGAGAAATGAATTATACACCATTGAAAAGCTCGTGTTTCAAGCTTTTAGAGATGTGTAACCTGAGTTTCGTGGTATAATAAGACAAAACAGAAATAAATCTCGTAATTCGGCAGTTTGGCCGGCAGGGTGCTGCACATGACGGCTTCAAAACCCTAACATACTTCTGATCAAGTTTAGTCTATAAATAGATTTCTATTTGTCTTAGCTGACAGATGTTTATCTCTTTGTATAGACAAAATACAGACCATTCCAATGATATAAACCATCACGTTTTAGTCAGTCATATGTAGGCTTTAGAACATAAAGACAACTGGGTTTCGGAGTGTACGTTGCAAGCTAAACCAATATGGCGTGCATTTGTGTTCATTTTCGACATATTTCTTGTGATAAATCGAGTGTATTCTTTGATTATAAAATTGTTTTATATAAGTTTATATGTGTGTTATTCTTTGTAGAATTTATAGTGTCTTATTGTTATAGTGAAATCTAGTGATGTTGATTTAAGCCTACAAAGCATTAGATACAAGTTTTAGATGCGTATGCATGGTTATTTATTCCTTTGTACGGGTAAGTGCTATTATTATTTTGAAAATTTTAGAAATTGATTTTTTTTTTACCAATTGTTATTAATATTTATACTAGAAAATGTTTGTAATACTCGTAAAAAATGTAAAACTAGATTTTCTACGCTCAATTGGACTTTGAAGTGAAATTTTGCCTTGGATTTTCGTGTTTTTTTTGTTCTTTGCAATACTGACTCCAAAATTATTTTTCAAACTTTTTTTAAATTACACTACTAAATTCTATGCACATTTCTGAACATAATTTATTATATTTAGAAGTTGGTTTTCCATAAATATTACAATTTTTGGTGATTTATTGAAAATAAGCTGGACCATTCCTCTTTTTTAGTAAAACAATTTTTTAAATTTTCAAAATGTAACAATTTTTTTTTTTTTCCCGAAATGTATTCACAAATATACCACTAAAATTTTGTACATCTTAGAAAAAGGTGGTAAGCTTTTAAAAGATTTTGGACGATACAGGTTTTTCTGAAAAATGATAACTTCATTTTTTGACATCTAACATACTTACTCCAAAACCGTTTCAAAAAAAATTTTTTTTATTACATAGAAGAATTCTATGCATCTTTCTGAGAAAAATGATGTCTTATAAGTTAGGTTTTATTATATATTAATATATTTTATTAATTTTTAAACAAACGAAGAATTGTCAAGAAAATTAACATTGCCAAATCAAGAGTTAATGTGTATGTTTAGAAGAAAAAAAATCAAATTGTTAACATTATTAAAATTTAATAGAAGTTTGAATATGTAATGTTCAAAATTACTGTTTCCAGCTGATAAATTGCAAAATATTTTTGCAATATAAATTCGTAATGAAATAATTTAAAAATAATATTAAATACTTACAATTTCTGTATAATGAAAAATAACAGAGTCACAGTACTTTGAGGGATTAACTAACACCCAATGAAAACTTATGATTTTGTACGAATCTTGTTAATCACTAAAAACCACAAAGTTAAACGAAAATGATCAAAAGATACCTTTTTCATAGAGCATATTTCTATTTACAATTTCTATTTTTTTGCATTTCAGTGCGATGAAAACTGAATGACACATTGTGCAGAATTTTTTGGTCACTTTCTCTAATTTAATTGTCATTCTCAACATGTGACACATTCTTGCTGCTTGAAGGACATCGATCTCTTTATTGCTGTTATGTAATAAATCTGTCAAGAGCGTTTGTACTGTAAAAATGCTTAAAATTTTTTATAATGCCCTGATCCATTGGTTGTACAACTGAAGTCATGTTAGGGGGGGGGGGAATAACCTTCGTTATTCATTAGTGGGATAGAGTTATGAGCGGTACAATTGTCAATAAACAAGATGATTTTTCCGTTCTGTTTACGGAAGGTTTTGTCGAGATTTAACAGCCAATCTTTAAACAACTCTGCTGTCATCCAAGCTTTTTTATTTGATCTGTACTAGAGTGGTTTGGATTTTATGTTTTTAAAACATCTAGGATTAGCAGATTTGCCTATCATTAGTAAAGGCAACTTTTCGGTGCCATCCATATTGGCCCTAACCAATAAAGTCAGTCATTCCTTACTGTTTTTTCCCTCACTGCAGCGATCTCCTTTAAAAGTTAACTATTTGTCCGGAGTACATTTAAAAAACAAACCCGTTTCGTCTACGTTAAAAATGTCTTTTGCCAGGGTTTCTTCAATCATTAGAAAAACATCGCCTTTCCAAACATTTGTAGCTTCTTGATTCACAATCGCACTTTCACCACATACAGACTTAAAAGTAATGTTGTTTCTTTCCTTAAAACCATCCAACCAACCAGTACTTGCCTTGAAACCACTTTTCTCCAAACCAACAGCAAACTCTTCTGCCTTTGTTCGAACAAGGGGCCCAGATAATGGAATGTTTTTGTCCCGAGCTTGCTTAAACCACTTTAGCATACATTCATCCACTTCGGGATTATCTGGTTCTCTGACTCTTTTGCGGTCCTTTCCATTTCCACTCAAAGCACTGTTTAATATTTTTTCCATATTTTTCAAAAAAGTAGACACTGTGGTGGGTGCTATCCTGTACTCCTTAGCAATGTCACATTTCTTCTAAAGACCCTTCTCCACCTCAAGAATAACAGCGACTTTTTCACAAAATGTTAATGTCTTGTACTGAACGTGTGGTTTACTCAAAGACATTGTGATCACTCGCACAAACAAAAACTTTCAAAACACAAATGACCGACAAGTAGAGGCACACTACTGTAACAATGAATCGAAACTCAGCAGAACATCGATAATTTTATTTTTAAATTGTCTGCAGTAAGGCTCCACCTACAGTCGGGCAAAGGCTAATTCACAATCGGGCAAAGGCTAGTTCACTCAGACTGGCAACACGACACTAACTGTGTAACAGAGGTACCGCATCTCCTGACTGCATGTGAATCGGAGTGGTTTGAAGGCAATAAATGCGTCAGTCATAAGGCTCCTATTGGTTGGGGTAAAGTCGTACTTTCCATTTTTACTGCAGACACTCCATAGATAATTTTCTCGAAAGGCGATAGCGGGCCTTGTTGAATTCAAACACTTGTTGAAACAATAGCGGCTAGGCTTTGATCCTCCAGATTCTTGGAAGTCGGTCCCTTTGATACAAAGAATTATCCATAATTTTTTTACATTGATATCATATAAAGTTCAAGGGACCAATGCAAAACTTCGAATTAAAGGCAATTTCGAATTAAAAACATTCGAATTATCCAAGTTCTACTGTAGTAGGTTTAAGAAATCTAAAACTTTTAATAAATCATTTTATTTATAAATTTGAATAGAACATTACTTTAACACCGAAAAAATTTAAAACTAAATTTTTTCATAAAATCATAAAATGTTTTCTGAAAGTTTTTATATTTCAAAATTATCACTATTATAGTTACAGGTAATAATTAAATATGAAACAAAAAACAAAACATACAAAAGAACCACTTTTTATATAATTTTCATAAATATACCATTTCTGCAGTGTAGTTATTTATGTACGAATAGTGTACAAAAAAATAATAATAAGCGGAATGTCATTGGACTGGTCTAAATTCATGTGCATGTGTTTACAGATGTACACATAGTTACGGTTATAAAATACTTACACAACTAAACTAACAATTTACACAACAAAATAATAAATACTATAAAAATATAAGAACAATAAATAGCAGTTAAAAGAGGATATAAATGAGAAATAATTTACAAATAATAAATACAGAAATAGTTGCACGCAAGACTATAATACTGCAATAACAAAACACTATGACTTAGTCAAGAAATCAGCTGTTTTATTTCACATTGCAAAATTTATGAAGTCAACTGTTTATCACACAAAAACGTTTACCACGAAGCACAGATTATCAGGTTTTTACATGAAACACTTTTGATATTATTGAAAAATAAATAGTTGTTAAAAAATCGATTATTACTCTACAACATAACTATCTTTTTTTTTGACATCGCTACTTATGATACAAAATTATCTGCTGCAGCAACCAGTTCAAAGGTTAGTAGATTATATTCCCCCTTTAAACATTGTTTACATATTGTCAAAAGTGGGAATAAATGAGATGAGTTTACATAGAAATAATTTTGCATTTTGTATTTAAATGTGCTTTACATTGTCTAATTATTGACTACATCTACAACATATATGATGTTCTAATAATAATGCAATATAATAATCTAAGTCATGAAAATAGATTATATTTGACACTGAAGCATTTTTTATGTGAATTAAATACCAATATGGAAAGAGTAGAAGGACCCTACTTAACACACAATTACCAGAATGTCACACGATTAGAGTCCATCATTGTGTATAATCTAATTCAAGCTCTTTGTAATAAACGAGGAAGCGGCTTAGATGATGTGTATGATACCATGTCTAATGTAGGAAATGAGCAAATCATGTTTCAACCGATGACAGCACTGCCTGGAAATAGATATCTTAATCTACTGTGTATAATTGTGTATGTGAAAAACGTGTAAAATGAGGTAGTAGGAAATAAATATATAGTCTTGGTCCTTATACATGTATAAATTACATAGAAGTGAAAAAACAGGAGGATTTGTTGTGTGTCTTGCTCGTTATGCAATGCTTCATAATGTACAGTGTGTACATGAACACTTGCTCGCTTCATACACTTCACACACATACAAACACACAGGTCTTCTTGGTGAATGTATTTATTTGAATATATATATATATATATATATATATATATATATATATGAAGTGCAAAAATGCGGCAAAGTTCGAGTGAGGCACATTTCAAATAATAGAGTAAAGATATGTGCACACATAAAACCATGTATTCACCATAGATTTCTCTTAAATGCCATAGTGTTTAGACCTTTTACTGTATCTATACTGTACTATACTAAAAACGAGCTCCCGTTTAGACTCAAGCATGTTGCTGCCTACATTATTCACGTTTTTTTTTTTATCGTGGAGTTTCTAAGTTATAAAAAAATAAAATTAGATGTAGTAAATAAAGGATAGTGGTTTTTAATCTCATTTTAAGAATAATTCATGTTTTAGATACCTCTATTCAAGCATCAATAATTCATAAATAATGTATTACCAGCTCCCGGTGTACTGCCGAACAGTTTTTTTAATAGCAAGTGTAAATTACATATATATATATATATATATGTATGTAAAAGGTTACATAAATGGTAAAATTACAGTATATATTTTGCTTTATTAAATTTTGCTACACTCTCTGGATAATCCGGATTTTCAGAAATCTGAATGGCTTTTGGTTCCAATTATTCCTGATAAACAAGGTTCTATTGTGAATGTATTTTCCAAAAATATGCAAAGAAATTCTTTTTTAAATATAAAATGCACAAAAAGTTGATTTTCTGAGTTTTCCGGCATGATCGGTAGTTTTTAAATATATTTTCATACAAACATTATATTTAAGAAGTCTAAATGATTACATAAAAATCTGTGCTAATTCCGTTCTGAAACATTTATTCCTCTAGGATAATGTTATTAGATCAAGTGTTGCTTAGTTAACTTGATTAAAACAATCAATTCAATGATAGGCCAACAATACAATTCGATCATAGGAACCATTTTAGATAGGGGTGAACTTTGTTCAAATTTGTTAGTTAACATGTACTCATATTCTTTTTCCATAGCAATAATTAATCAAGCCTTCAAAATCAATTTATTAAACATATATAGTACAAACCTTTTATAAAAGTTGAATGAATTTCCTTCAAATTGCTGATTGGTGCAATATGTTTATTGAACTATTTTATTTGTTGTTGAAAATTATTAAAATCAGCAACCCTCAGTGCTGATAAGGCATGTAAGTTCTGGTAAATTATTAATCAGTAGCTCTTTAATACTGATTTAATTGGAGTTCTTGCAGAAAGTAGCTAAAACAATAAATACAACTTTTATAGTTGAAGTTGAAAATTACAAATCAAATCAACTGCACATATTTGCTACAGCAACAAAATTAAGTGGTTAGTATTTGCAAAACAAAATTAACATATGATGATTAAATATAACATGGAAACAAACTATATATTAAACTCTATTTTATCTCTCTTGGATTTTGCTATGGAAAACTATGAAATTTTTATCTATTCAAATACTATAGAAAAACCTTATATTCAAACAGTCAGATCATATTTTTTCGGAAGACACTTTTCAAGTCACAAAATGCATTTCTTCACTGTCAAGCACCACATTTAAAACAAAGGAATCCAGCTGTAGTTAGGTTAAATCCAGGTCGGGTCAGTTTACTACGAATGCAAATCTAGCTTTGGTTATGAATGCCTACGTTAATATTTATGACTACGTTCATCATGTGAAGTTGTGATAGCTTCTTTTATTAGTAGACACAAATAACCTGAGCTGGATTTAGTACTTTTGTACAGTGCTCTCTCGGTAATCCGGCAGATATCGGACCGGAGCACTGCCGGATTACCGAAAACGCCGGATTACTGGAAAATATTGAGAAAAACGCAGATATCATTTGAAAATCAGTTTTAATTGCATTGTACTATACAAAGTAAAAAAAGTACAAAAATACATCATATAACTCACACTATTCCTTGGAAGTAGACGGCTGAAAATATGCATCAATTGTCTGTTGCTTTTTACGGTTAAGAGACACTTTGAGAACTTGTTCCTGTAACCTTCTTAAAACTAAGACATCGTTAGCAGAGACGCCATTTTCCTCCGCCCAGGCAATTGACGTGGCAAACGAGGCGATGGCCGCATCGTGAGAGATTGATTGTACAGCCGCTGTTACTTCTCCTTCGACCAGTTCCTCGTCCTCTTCCTCTCTTGCCACTTCCTCTATGATGTCATCTTCTGTCATAAACTGGTTGTTTTCATCACCTTCACCGGTAAGCCACACGCCTACGTCATCAGTTGTCAATGCGTTATCCTGTGAATCCACGAGTTGTTCGTTTACCACGTCTCGCAGTAGATTAATCTCTCTCTCTTCACTGGCTTTCTTGTTCGGTTCATCTTTTTTGTACTGATCCAGTAGTGTCATGTCCGGCCATAGGGGTTTCCAAGAGCAAATGATGACTTTCTCGTCAAGATTTTCCCAAGCATTAGCAAGCGAGTATACCACGTCTTTCAGGTTTATTTCTTTCAAGGATTCAATAACACTTTCATCCTTAGACAACACTTTGTACAATAAGCTCTTTTTGTATTGCATTTTAATCGCCTGGATAACGTTCTGGTCCATTGGTTGTAAAAGGGGGGTCACATTCGGCGGTAAGAACATCACACGAATAAAACTGTCGGCTGAATTCAACTCATCTTCATCGGGGTGGCCAGGGCAGTTGTCTAAGATAAGCAAAGCTTTTTCTGGTAGTTTCCGCTCCTTCAAAAATCTTTTCACTGAGGGTTTAAAATGTTCATTAAACCATTCAGTGAATACGGACTTATTCATCCACCCTTTGCTCTGGCTCATGTAATCAACAGGAAGTTTGATGTTTTTAAATGCCCTAGGACTCTTTGCCTTTCCTATGACTAGCATTGTCACCTTATGTGCACCGCTTGCGTTTGAGCAAGGCATGAAAGTGACCCTATCCTTAGCCAATTTTCGTCCAGGAGCACTAGCTTCTCTACGATGCACAAATGTTTTTTTTGGCAACAACCGCCAAAATAAACCACTCTCGTCCGCATTGTAAACTTGGTCAGGAGTTAAATCACTTTCTTGGATAACCTGTTTGAACCTTTCTTTATATGGCTCAACAGCGCTTTCGTCACATGAAAGTTTCTCACCCGTTGTACTTAGCAGTCTAATTCCATAACGTTGTTTGAATTTCTGCAGCCATCCCTCGCTGGCTTGGAAATCATCCTTTTTTGTAATTTTCCGGTAAAATTCTCTAGCCTTTCCTTTAAGGATTTCACCAGAAATTGGTGTATGCCTACCACGTTCTTGTAAAAACCATGCATATAGGCTATCGTCAACTTTAGGATTTTCACCAGTTTTCAATGTCTGTCGATTACTTTTTAAATTTTCATTCGTCTTAAAAAACGATTTTATTTTATCACTGTTTTTTCTTATGTCATGAACTGTAGCTCGACCAACACCGTATTTGTTAGCAACACTAGTTAACGTTTCGCCCTTTTCAAGCCGCTTTAGGATTTCATGTTTATCTAACAAAGATAGAGTTTTATGTTTACGTTTTTTTTGCACGGATGCCATCGTCAATACAACACTACTACAACTGTCCTACACTAAGCAGGTAACACACGCGGGACAGATTGAGGAGCACTAAACGCGGTGCGATCGTGACTAAGACTGACGGAGTGAGTGAGGGGGGCATGCGTGAGTCATCACTTTTGGCGCCAATGCATTGTTTACTCAGACACTAGTCTTGTTACTGCGTGGGAAACATTGTACTGTACTGTATTGGGGACGCATTATTCGAATACAAAACGCCGGATTACTGGGTGTGCCGGAGAGCTGAGATGCCGGATTACAGAGGGAGTACTGTATATCTTATTTTCTAATAAACTAACGTATTTTGTGACTTGAAAATTGTGTTGAGGAAAGAAAAAAAAAAGAAGATTTGATTGATTGAATATAGCCTAAGGTAAATAGTTATTAACTATTTCATAATTTTTCTTAACAAAATAATACATTTTTTTGGTTTGGGTTTTAAGACGAAAAACCATTATGGGCGTTATCGCCTTAGGTAGGTAGGTACAATAGAGTTTTACCAACAATTTAATATGTATTGATCAGTACTTGGTTCATTACAAAACACTTACAAATTTTTATCAATTAATTAATCAAATTTTGTGGAAGATCCTTACGTGGATTTCCAGATATAAGAAGAAACCGACAACTGTTAAACGATATTCATTTACGATTTGCCAAAAAAAAACTTTATTTCAGAAGAGTTGTTTGCTCTGTATTGTTTTTTATGCAAACTAGATACAGCTGGGCCTGTAATGAAAATACAAAAAAATCCTTGGTTGTATGTATGAATACAAATGTTGTTTTTAATACAAAATAAGTTATCAATGGTTGTGCACTTTTCAAGTAATTGCTACAAATATTTCCTAAACAACCATCACTTTTCAAAAGCATTCAAGATTTATTTTGTTAGGATATAAATATATAGGGGATAAGTAAAGAAAATTTAAAATAGCTAGGAATAGGCTTCTTAATATTACTTTGCCGGAAGCTAACAGTTAAAAAATGTTGTATTAGCGGAAAACTTGGATGAACACCAGTCATTAGTCTTTGTTCATATGACATATTTAACAAATCAAGATGTAAATAAATCACTAGAGCACTGTGGTGATTATATATATAAACAAGGAAAAACCCCAAACCACAAAATCACACAACTACACAAAACTGTATAATTTGTTTATATTACCTTATGTACATTTCGATAGCTCTGCTATCATCTTCAGAGGTACACTACATACTAAATACAATAACAACAAATATATACTACCTCGAGGCATTTCCCCCATTCCTTACCTAACCTCTTAGCCAACCACAGAACTTAAAATAAAAGGGTAAATAAATTCTATTTGGGTCAGACTAAGGAGAAAGATAGAAACTAGATTTAAAGAACATGTGGCTCATATTAAATTTGATAGAACTGAGAAATTTAGTGTGGCCGAACATGCAATTTCTAGTATGCATGGTTTGGGTTTAACATTGAAATTTAAAAAAGAGGTAACCAACAGTAGATTGCAGGATAGCTTTGAAAGTATGTATATTTCTAAAGCTGAAGGTGGTTTGTTGTTGAATGCAGATAAAGGGCCTATTCCTGGCTCTTCTTTGTTCTCGTTGTTGAAGTTTATAAATTGCTAATTATAATTTTTTGGGATTAGTATAGCTTTATTGTTTATCAATAGTGGACCAATATGTTTGTGTTTTGTTTTAGATAACATGTGTTTAGTTATATTAGTAGATTATAGCATTATGTAGTTAGTTTTTCTCATTTGATGGATTAGGCGTTGCCACGCCCCCTTTTATTTTAAGTGTGATGAGTCCAACTGTGATTGGCTGAGTAGGATTAGGCAATCTTGACGTGGTCAACTGTGATTGGCTAAGAGGTTAGAGGAGTGGGGGAAACGCCTCGAGGTAGAATATATTTGTTGTTATTGTATTTAGTATGTAGTGTACCTCTGAAGATGATAGGAGAGCTATTGAAATGTACATAAGGTAATATAAACACATTATACAGTTTTGTGTAGTTGTGTTATTTTGTGGTTTGGGGAAATCAAGATGTGTTGGAATCCAAGAACCAATGAAAAACTACCAACCTGGAACTTCTGGGGACATTGGCATAGTAATTTGTGAAAAAGGGTGGCAGCGAAGAAAGGAAACAAAAGGTGTCGTGTTGTGATCCTGTAGTTAATATAAGGAAGAAATGAGATGTGAAGTGAATGTGTAAAATGGAATTGTGTATATCATAATAGGTAAATTTATAGGTAATTAGGTTGTACTAATTTTAGAAATCAGGGCCACCTAAAGATATATATTAGTAGAGACAAATCAAGATAATTATATATTTCAGATTATAGATTGATTATTATTATTATTGATGGGTCAGTAAATTAAACAATTTGGATCATATACATTTTAAACATTGATGTTATTAATTTTTATGTGCGGTGTCTTTAAAGATTAGTTAGGATGTATTATGAAAAATTACTTTCCGCTTTTTTTAAACTTCACATTTATAATGTATAGTGTTATTTTACAACTTTGGAAACAAATGTCACGAAAAATTGAGGTGTAATGGATATTTCATGAAACACACTCTTGGATATTACCAAACACTCACAAGTAGCCTACTCATAACAGTAAAATTTGAAAAAAACATAGACAAAGTCCTTTACAAAAAAAGAATCAACAATCATTAACTTTAAACCTTACCTCAAAAAATAACAAAATCGTCGGCACAAACCAGTTTTTCACCATGTAAAGTGTGAAAACCACAGATATATTGTAATAAAGACACTGCTATAGGAAATAGCATATCAATAAGGAACAACTAACATTCATTTCATTTGGGGGGGGGGGGTTAAGGTGAAAAATCATTTCGGTCATTATCGCCTTCAAAAATTTGGCAAGAAGATGCTTTACATTAAAACCTTAGAAAAAACATTAAAAACAATAACAAAACAAAAACTAGATAAGAAACAAAAATAAATAACAACATACACAATATATTACAAGGTGTAAAATGGCCCTGCAACAAGTTAACAATTACAAACTACGATAAATTATAATTGATAACAATTAAACAAATATTACAGGGCTATTAAAGGACCCTGCAACGACGTATGAAAGATAGAATTTTCGACAAAAAATATTTATAAAACACAAAATATTAGCCTACATAGGTGTAAAGAGGCTTCGCAATAATCAAAAATTTGCTTTCAATTTTATCAATGATTTTTAGATGACACAAAAAGGACAATACCCGATCAAGGATTTGAGCATTATTTCCACCAACATCACCTGAATGGAATTAGGTAGGGCAAAAGTTCATCGTACACCTCTTAACACAACACATTCAATTTATATGTGCTTTATTGACAAAACACCTTGGCAAAATGGGTATTGTGGCTGATTCCCATATTCCATCAGAAATCCATGAGTGATTATGGAATGACAGATATGAACACCGGTAACCACAACTTCCTCTCAATAACTGACACGTATGGATGAATTCCACGGCTGGACTGAGACGGTTTGGGATAATACCCAAACTGCACAAGTCTAAAAAATATCCGAATAAACTCTCGAATTTCGTGCCGTCAGGTTTGTTCTATGGTCAAGTAGACATATCTCTGGATCTGTGAGAAGAAAAATTTGTAATCTACAGTTAGAAAGAGAAACATGTGATCTATAGAACAGTGTTTTGGTTGACTTAGTTGACAGATAAATAGATTTGTAATCATATGGGGGAAAATGGTGTCGCGTTTACTAAAAACGGCAGAGTTGAAATTTACGATTTTACGCATCAAAAATATGCGAACTTCACCAATTTTTGGAATATTATTTATAACGTTGTCTATGCATAGGTGAAAAATGAAAGCAATGTCAATCACGTATAGTTTAGTTTTCTAAGTTTAGTTTACTATAAATCATTAAATTGATTACATGAAATTATAGAAAGTACAACATAGAAACATAAAGCTAAAATAATTTCTTTTTAATAAAGTTCAAATGAAAATAAAACAGTTCTGATAGAAAACTAATCAAAATAAAATAGTTCTCAAACATTTAGGGAAACCAAAATATAAAACTCAGGGAAGTAATCCCACGTCACTTATCTGTCTTGCATCATGATGTCCAACGGCAATGTAGTACCATGGCACAGTGAGAAGTATGAGTGATGATGTATAGGCTCGGAACAGCTGATTACAGTTATAACTACTCGCTATTTGATATAAGTATAATATCGAGTTTAACAATAGATTTTAATGTTCAACAAAACGTTTATAATCACGGCACATGCAGATAGTTCATAGTATTTTAATAAATAGAAAAGTCAGTAATCGACAACACGTACAGTACTTGTAGTTTTTAAACATACAAAGTTAGATAGCGCACAATGTTGCGGATAACCTTTTAGTCTTGACTTACTACTGGACTTCAACTTCAAACAAGCCCATAACAGTCCTTATTTGCACTGCTTATCGTCGCTGTTTGTACAGTCTCTGTTTGCACAGTTCTGTCGACCTTCAGATATAGATATTAGGCCTACTTATTAAAACAACAATTTATTTTTTACTTAAGATTAGGTTTTACAAAATTAATTAACTTGCATGAACAAACGTTTTGTGGTATTTTTTTTGCATGATTATGCATCTACAGAACATTAGCTTTCCTACAGTATTTTATTTATTGCGATAGTACGATTCTAAGTGGGCGAAATGTTGAATTGCAAAATACATGTTTTAATTGAACTATCGTCGTTCATCGTCCACGTACATGGACAGTTACCAAGTGTAGGGTTAAGATCTTCGATGTGACTTCTCATGCCGTTAATGTTCCATTGTATCACACTATTCAAGTTTAAGTTTCTGGCCATATTTTATAATGAAAATATAAATAATGGATTCTTTAACGATTAATAATTAAAAAGGTCTTGGAACTGTATTATTTTTTCTACCTGCCTAGCTTAGAATACCATCAGGTGACATATTTTAGTTCTAATTTTGGAAGTTTCAGGGTCAAGCTCCACAGCAACAACAACCGCTGGTATTACAACCAACCATTAGTGTACTGTCCTTGCCTCTATTACTTTTGGTCTGAAAAAGGACAATGATTTACCCAGAACAGACACTGACTGCGATTTTTGTTTCGTTAGCTGTCCAGTTAATGGTGGTAATTTGATGTTCTTTAGTGGTGAAAGCGGGGATTTTGATTTGAATGCAATAGGTTTTGTTGACTTATCAAGAAGATCGACTTAGGAAGAAGATGGGATGTTAAGTGATGTACAGCTTTGGACAAATATTGTTTAATCTTATCTGGAAGCATATGAACCATCTTACCCAGTTCCTTGTACGATGTACAATGGACTGAGGCAGATGTCGCATTTACATATGATTTTCCTATGGTAGGAGATAAAGCAGGTCTTTGTCTGTACCGTTTCCTAACTTCAGGAAAAGAAAGTTTTTCTTTAGCAACATTATCCAAAACTACCTTCTCGACTTGATATTTTGGGCATTTTGGTGAACGTGCGGAATGATCATCACCAATTTTAGACCCTTCATTTTTGTGGACTTTTACACCACAGTCCACAAAATTCATGTTTAGAGCAAGTGTTGCTAACATGTCCAACCAAATCCTTGACATTGGAAACAACGCCTTGGAATTTGAATATACAGTCTAACAAGTTACACTGTAAAAACCCGCAAACACTCGCTCAGGAAGATTTGGAGTACCAAAGGTTAAAATAAGAGTTTGGTTGGTTTTTCCTAACCATTTTCTGAACGGAAAATTTGTTCCACATTAATAACATGTTATTCTGCTAACTCTTTCTTTATTTCCTCCGTGCTCTCATTCAAGAGGTGATGGCAAAAAATAATACCTCTAGAGGAATTTAAACCCTTATGAGGTTCAACAGACACATTAACCCTTCGACCCGCTAGCGGGTCGATTAGAGACGCATGGTTTAGTCCAACGACCTGTAAAACACGTATTTTGCAATTTAACATTTCATCCACTTAGAATCGTCCTATCGCAATAAATAAAATACCGTTGGAAAGCTAATGTTCTGTAGATGGATAATCATGCAAAAAAACCACAAAACATTATAAATAATATTCCAAAAATTGCTGAAGTTTGCATATTTTTGATACGTAACGTCAAAGGTTTGCGCTAAGCATTTGTAAACAAAAATGACGCCATTTTTCTCGAATATTCCCAATTCGATATGTCTGTTAAACAGATCGACCATAACACTGTTCGATAGATCGCATCTTCCTCTTTCGATCTGTGCTTTCCAAATCTTTCTATCTGTTGTAGTTTTTATTATATAAAAATTAAACAAAATCAAGAATTTTAACTTATTTTTGCATGCTAAAAATTACATTTTTTTCGATCCAACTTTTATCCTAGTAGATATTATTTTATCAAAATGTATAATTTATCATTTTAAAGGTAATGTTTCAATCTTTCAGAATAATTTTTACCAAATTTTTTGTCACTAAAACTGAAAATACTCTAATAGAGTAAAGTAGACGTTCATTCCACTAGACCGCCTCACTTGACGAGACGGGGTTTATATAGAAAATTCTGTACTCTGTGTTCATATTATTTTACAAAATGATAATACTTGTCCAAATGCCACAAGTTGACAATGTTATACAGTATTTTTCTTTCTCTTTCGAACTACGAAGTCGAAATTATCGTATGTCATATATTTTGTGAGTTACATCCATTCTAAAAAGTACTCCTCGGAGTTTACATTCCGGTTTGCTCTTGTGAGTGCTAAGACACTTTAAAAGATTTCGATCTTAATTTTTATATAATCTTTCTGTTGTTGGTATTATTGTGAAGAGGAAGATTCCACCTATAATTTGGTATATGAATGATTTTTATAGAAGCAAAATTACCAAGGCTGTGAAACAGAAAACCGGATAGAAATCGTGACTTTCCTTTTCATTCCTCTAATGCCGAGCCATACTGGAGTGTGTAAGTCAATTTAGTTCCGTGTATTTTTTCGTATATTGTGAATTAATAGAGTCTTATGAAGCGATTTATTTATTATAATTTGTTTATACAAATTATAGTAAATGTGTCAGTTTTTTTTTTTTTTTGTTTGAGTGATATTTCATATTATCAGTGTAATATTATAGCTTAGCCTTACAACCACGTGGATTGTAAAAGTTAGGTTTTTATGTAGTGATTTATTTATTATAATTTGTTTATACATTTTATACTATATGTGTCAGTGTTTTTTTTTTTTTTTTTTTTTTTTTTTTTTTTTTTTTTTTTTTTTTTTTTTTTTTTTTTTTGGACACACATAAAATCTATGTATCTTTCTGAGAACATAGTAATAAAAACTTGGGTTTTGAATAATATTTATATTTTTGGTCAATTTTTGAAAATAGGCCTAACTTTGGAGCAAATTTTCACTTTTTACGTAAAAATTAACCATGTCTAATGAAAATTTTATAAATTGATTTTTCTTTTTAGCAACTTTTATCCACAAATATATTACAAATAATATATTTGTAATACTAGAAGAAGAAGAGGAAAAAAAAAAAAAAAAAAAAAAAAAAAAAAAAAAAAAAAAAAAAGAGGTTTGGTTTACATTACCATTTCTGTGAAATTCTTGCCTCCGTTACTTTCCGATTTTTTTCTATTTGATATAACTCCAAATTTTTTACATCTAACATTTTTTTCACTACACAGCTAAATTCTATGAACCTTTCTGAATATAATTATATATAGAAGTTGTGTTTTCCATAAATATTACTATTTTTGGTGAATTTTTGAAAATAAGCCTAACGATGACCTAATTTTGAAATTTTTTTTTTTTTTCTAAATATATTCACAAATATTATACAAAACTTTTGTATATCTTGAAAAAAAGTGGTATAAGCTATTTTTGGATGATAAAAAATCCAATATCATCCAATAGGTTTTTCTGAAAAATGTTAACTTCATTTTTTGACATCTAACATACTCCAAAAAAAAAAAAAAAAAAATTATTACATAGATAAATTCTACTTATCTTTCTGAGAAAAATGATAATATTATAGGTTAGGTTTTGTATAAAAATAATATTTATTATTAATTTTTAAACAATGTTAATTTAATAATTATACAGCACTTACAGGGTTAACAACATCAAGAAAAGACTTCATTTTCAACACAGAGTGACTCTGTCAGTCAGTCTGTTAAAGTCCCATTCCGAAGTTTCCTAATGGAACGAACATTCCCTGCAGCACTAGTTACAGATTTGTTAATAACTAAGGACGAGATCTTAGACATATATGACACTTCAGCACTATTACGTACTATAAGGAATCTGGGTGCAGGTCCCTGATTCCCTACGTCCAAATTTCTTCTCTTAAATTCGTTATAGACAGACGCTTCGGAAGAAACCGATAGCTGTCTCTTTTCGCTTCCCAGGTTGATGCTTTTATTGGTAGAGACCATAAAAAGGTTAACCAGTGCATCGTGTTAAGTGGTTACAGATGAGACTCTGGGAATCTATACTTTTGGATCACTTTCGATCATTTCCAAACCCCAGAACTCTGGGGCCCAGAGTATCCTCTTTAACTAGACTGGATGGGCTTCAGTCCAGACCCGAAACTGGAGAGGGAGAATCCGACACTTCCCCCATCGCGAACATTTCCTGAGCAAAGACTGAAGTGGCTGGCTACTGAACAGAAACCATGCATACATCTTTAGCAAAGCAAGCTCACATCAGCTGACCAGATTCAAAGGTTATCACGCTTTAATTTGGTAAACACTCCCAGACGTGCTACGGCGATGCACAGTAAAAAAAACAAACTAATTCCTATATATAAATGTAGAGTATAGTATAACAGCCTCTACCAATTGTAAAATATGTATGAGTGTTGTATGTGTGTGTATATTTAGAGAAGATGTTTTATTATACTACCCCTGTATAGCTTACGTTCCGCGAGGGACGCTAAACTCCTCTCAATAGGTGCAGATAGTCTGCACCCACTGCAATAAAACTAAGTAAAGGTGAATGTAAGATACTGTATACAAGTGAACTGTGTTTATGTCTATGTAGGCCTAGATGATAGTTTAGATAGTTTATGAGTTGTGAGTGTTTGACTGAGGACTGTGAGGAACGCCAACCCCCCTCTTATTCTGCACCCCCTCCATGCAGGACTTTCATTTAATAAACAGTCATTTTTATTAGCTGTAAAAAAAAAAAAAATTTTTTTTTAAAAAGTTACAAATGGGGTGTCTGGCAAGAAAACCTAATATTGTCAAAATCAAACAAATACGACTTAAATATTTACATAATTGTAAAATATTCTACATATGGTATTTTATGTAATTATTAGTTTTAGCCTAATTTGTAAATAAAACCACCAACCTAGATCTAAAATGTAAAATCATTGGACGATTCCTGATACTTAAGACGAGTTATACTTTTTCCATCAAGTAATTACAGCAACTAAATAAGCAAGGCATAAATTTAATATTTTACTTCTAGAACAGGTTAGGTTAAACTGCCTCTACTTATTCACAAATTAAAATATTTACATGAAATACAGTAAACATTGAAAGAACATTATCAACAACCTATCGATAAAAATCGAAGATAAAACATTATCTTCGCTATTAAGTATAATTTAGTATATTTAAGCCACTTGTGGTTTTTTATGATTTTTTATTTATCATATAGACACACTTACACCAATTAATTATGCAAATTACCCATATATAGAAATTCCAGTGGATCCCTAGATATAATAGGAAACTGACAAATATTAAATGTACATCCGAAGATTTGCCGAAAAGAACTGATCTTCTATTTCAGAATAGTTCTTTACAAGATACCTAAAATGACAATGCTAAAACCTGAGCAACAAGCCAAAGCTGGACATTACATTTTGGGAATATGGACTCTATAATGATAACCTAACATTAGCAATATGAATGTGCCAACATAACCTAGAACTATGTTGGAAATGAAAACTAAGAATGGAAGCCCAAAGTTAGGCCTGAGCAATTAAAACCAAGACTATATATATATATATATATAAAATGTGAAGTGATCTATGTTTGGATAATTATGATGTTACTTTTCCAGTAGGCTAAGGTTAAATTATAAAATGTTATCAAAAAGTATTCTCCACTTATGTCAGGAAAAATATAATGTGTAATAAGTACTAAAACAATAAAATTCTAAAAAAAAAAAATTTTTTTTAAATCCTACACAAAAAAAAATTCAAGAAACATTAACTTTAAACCCTACCTCAAAAGAAAACAAAACTGTCAGCGGAATCCAATTTTTCACCAAGTAAAGTGTGAAAAACACAGAAATATTGTAATGAAAACATTGCTATAGGAAATGAAATAATAAGTAACAAAAAAAATATTTTCAATTAATAAACAGTCATTTACAATCAAATTATAGGAAACCCAATATATTGCTGTGCAAACATACATTAACTGTGAAATTTGGGAAGAAGAAAAAAACACTTGCTACAAATGGAGTATGTGGTAAGAAAACCTAATATTGCAAGATCAAACAAATACACTAGTGCTCTACACATCATTGAAAAATTAATATTTGGATAATTGTGAACTATTTTATAAATGGTATTTTATTTAAATATTAGTGTTATTTTTGTAAATAAAACTGGAAACCTTACCTAACCTGACCAAGATGTAAAATATATAATCGTTGGACAATTCCTGAAATTTGGGAAGAATTATACATTACTCCATAAAGCAATTAATTCAGCAAAGCATAAATATAATACTTCTCGGGCAGGTTAGGTAAGGTTGGTCCTATTTATTCACAAATTAAAATATTTAGGCTATATGAAATACAGTTACTGTTCAAAGAACTTATCAATGAACATTATCAACAAAATCTATCAACAACCTATCAATCAAACAAAATCAACAACATATCAATAAAATATTTCCAGAAACATTAACTTTATAGGCTACCTAACCATAAAAGAAATAAGATATTTCTTCGCAATCCAATTTTTCACCATGTAAAGTAAGGAATACACAGAAATATGTGGTTGCATAGACATTGCCATTGGAACTGGCAAGTTAACATACAACTGATAAACAACTAATATTTACTTTAAAACAATAATTTCAAAGCATATTTAAACAAGTAAATGGGTCCATCATGGCACTTACAATGTAATACAAGCAGATCCACTAAAATATAATACAACAAAAATAGTTTCTTAGGCTTAGTAGGAATGTTAAATTGTACTGTATTGATAGATTCCACAGCAGTAAGGTTGATCTTGTAGGATATATTTGTTTAAAACAATTGCTTTACAGGTTTTCTGAACCTCATAATGTATATTCTTGATGTCGATTAGACCCTGATGGGCCTCGTGGATGTGTATATAATAAAAAGTTTCCACTCACATCGCTGGTGTCAGTGCCATTGCTCCGGCATGCTTCTGAACTGTATGTACGTGAAGGAACCTATATTCGCAACACTAGTGTTGGTATCTCGGTCCTGGCAGATCTTGTAACTATACAAATATCATATTTTCATTGGAGGTCAGGGTTCAAAATTACATTTTTGACAATAACTTTGCTATTTATCAACGTAGAGATATGGGGTTGGTACCATTACATGTTGATTTGAAATCTACAATTTTAATTTAATTAAATGCATTTTAAGTTGATAACTCACGAGATATTAAAATAAAAATGCACAAAAATTGCTATAAGAACTGGCAAAGTTAACACATATTCTTGGAAACAAACAACCAATTTTCACTTAAAACTGTCACTTTTAGGCATATTTAAAAAATGGAACATAATATTCTCCTGCATAAAGTAATGTTTAAGTATGAAATTTGAAAATAAATAAAAAAACTTGTTACAAGTGGAGAATTTTTGGCTATTAAGAACATATTGCCAAAACCAAACAAATGTGCAAGTACACCAAACAACATTGAGGGCATTTCACTTTGAATTAAAATATGGATATTTGGTTGTAAAATATTCTGTAGGCCTAAATGATTATTTAAATAATAGTTTTAATTTGTGAATAAAAACTAGACAAATGTGATTCTACCTAACCTAACCAAGTTCTTAAATATTCATTCTTTGGATAAATCCTATTTTGAAATAGTTATATGTAATTACAGCCATCAATAAGCAATGAATAAATATTTTAAATCCAGGACAGATTATGTAAGGTTTGATTACCAAAAAGAAGTTAATCAACAATATTTTATCATTGAGCTAAACAATATCATAAATAAAATTCCTAAAAGACAACTGATATCGAAGATTCACATATCATATGATACATATGAGTCATTAGACCCTACAGTTTCTATTAAAATAACACGATTTGTGTAATTTAACATAGAATTTAAAAAGTATTTTATGTAAATAATAGATGTAATATAATAAATCATGGTAATTACAGAGTGTACATGCCGGCACATGCGAAAAATCATAAAATTATATACTATTTACAATAATTTGAAAGAATTACATGATATAGCAAGATATATCTGAAGTACCAAAATTCATGTGATGTTACAAATGTAGACGTTAATATAAATGACTATGTTAGACTATTTACCTTGTTTACTAGATGAAATTAATCATAAATATTAACATAGACATTCATAACTTGAGCTAGATTTTGTACTTTTATATTTCTTAATTTCTATTAAACTAATGCATTTTCGTACATCAAAGGGGTAATTATACATTGAAGGTCACTATTTTAAACAAACGATTTACCTTGTTTGTCATAATCAGATATTATTTTACAAAGCGAAGCAATTTTGCAGTCCATTATTGAAGAAACTGACACAAGGAATTAAGGCTTATTTAGGTTATTACAAATGTGTAGTAATGACAATGTGAGTCAAGTTTGTGACTACATTACGAGTCTATGTTTACAAAGTTCTGGGAAGGTAATTATGTATATAGCTATATAGCTATATATATATATAGCATTGACATAACAATCACTCTGAAAAAGTCAGAAATTCCTTTCATCGCCGAGCTGAAGCATGCATTGCTGAAGAAGTGTGTCACATCGAGTACCATTTGTAATTTCAATGTTTAAAAACTGCTAAGCCCTGCAGCCAACTTATTATGTTTTCGTGCCAGAAGGTTGGCCAATCTTTTGTTTTATTTATTTGTTTGAGAACGAATCTTTGGTTCAATATCCTGAAATGTACTATTTACTCCTAATTAAGAATAAGTGTTTATTTTGTTTTAATACTTTGACTTTTAATAAGAAAAATGTAAAAATAAATTTTCATATGGATAAAAATGAGTAATTTAATAATTTTGTGTCTTCTTGACAATTACCAATTTTTTTTCATTTTAGGTTTTTTTGAAGATAACTTGATTATTTTTCAAACTACCAATAAATTAAAAACTCCATTTTGTTAACCAATTAAAAAATATAAATATTTTGCCCTTTATAAAATTTACGGTTTCTGAGATATGTGACTTTTAACACATTTTCAATAGTTGTCATTTTGAATATTTAAATAGTAAAGTATTAGATCTTGGTATACTCATAAAAAATAGCATAAATAATAGGCCTAAGTATACAAAATTTAAACTCATAATCTTAATAATTTCAGAAGTTACCATTAATTTTGGGAAAAAACACACAATGACCGACAAATGGAAAACAAAGCTTTTCCTGACCCATGTTCATATGAACAATTTTGCTTTTTTTTTTAGGCCTCCTATCATCTCCTGAAGTTGTGCCAACCTCACGCGAAACAGCCTGTGTATATTAGTTACCTTCCCAGACCTTTGTCCTTCAATTTACATGACACGATTTATAGTAATGTAATGCACAGTGTATAATATAAACATAAACTGCTAATGCAGTCACAAACTTGACTCATGTTTTCATTGTACACAACTGTCATAACCCAAGAAAACCTAATTTACTTGTCTAATATTGTGAATTTCTTCAATATTATTGGATTTTGAGACATGAAAATTAATTACCAATATTAAAAATATTGGATTAATGACAAACTAGGTAAAATAGTTTAAGTTTGCATCGTTTTCAGCGACTAAAAACTAGGGTGACCTTCAATGCACAATAAACCTTCAAAAGTGTCAAATATGATCTAATTGTTTCAAAATATGTTAGGTAGTAAAGGATTTCGACAATTTTATTAACTAAATATCAGGGCAAAAAGAATGCATAATTACCAACTATTTTATATATATTTCATAATATTCCTATTTCACGATATTCCTAATTCACAGCAAAGTAAAATTTTTACTAAAAGTTGTATTACGCTGAGCAGTTAGTTTCATCGATAAAAAGTAGTTTTCTTTTTACAGTCGAATTTAAGGTTGTTTTGTTAAAAACTTGTATAAAGAGCTTGAAGCAATGTTCTCCCAACTTTTACCTTAAAATAAAATCATTAGATGAATCCCATTATGATTCACTTAAAATGATTGTAATGTCTGCATTTCCTAAAGAAACATGACATGTGCAAAAATACGAGTCCAGTTCAAGTACAATATGAGTTAGCTCATAAATATTTTGGTAAATATGGAGAAAAGTTGTACAATCGATTAAAGTGCAAAATCTCGGTAATTCTGCTTCAAAATAGCGTTTTTTCAATCTAGTAGTTTCCATTAACATAGCTAGTGGTTTTTTATCTCTTACAATTTACTTAACAATCTATGAAATTGACAAATTTGTAACATATTCAATCGAATAGCCATATATATTTAATTCAATCATGGGGCACATGAACACTTCAAAGAAAAACTTCAACTTCTATAATATATATAATACAATATAATATATATTATGTTGATTAACTATGCTTCTATGATACAAGATTCTGGATGACTAGGTCTCTGAAACCCAAGATATATATATATACATATAATGACCTTCCTTGACATAGAGTTCATTAACTAGGTGTGGTTAGATATATATTTTAACAGTTCTTAAAACAGAACTATTTTCACAGAATAAAAAAAAAAAAAAAAAAAAATTGATAGATTTTACTTGAAATTGATGAAATCATTGATGAAATAACCTCTAAATGCTATAAATCAGTCATTTTAAATCGCTGATTTCGGACAGAAATAACTAATTGTGAAAGATAAAAACTAGTTAGCGCCTTTAAATAGTATTGAAATGATAAGAAAAAGTTATTTTAACCCTTCAAGTAGCAATGTTAAAGGTTTTGTTTTCTTAAAAAATTTATAAAAAATAATAATTTTATGCAAAACCGAACTTGTAGGATATCATTTTTCTCAGAAAGATGCGTAGAATTCATCTATGTAAAAAAAAAAAATGATATGAAACGGTTTTGGAGTAAGTATGTTAGGTGTCAAAAATGAGGTTAAAATTTTTCAGAAAAACCTGTATCATCCCAAATCAATAGCTTACCACCTTCTTTCAAGATAGGCCTATACAAAAGTTTTGTATAATATTTGTGAATATATTTAGGAAAAAAAAAAATTCTTACATTTTCAAAAAAAGATTGTTTTACGAAAAAAAGGGAAAATGTTTTGCGTAATTTGAAAAAATCATCAAAAATAGTAATATTATGGAAAACACAACTTCTATATATCATTATATTCAGAAAGGTGCAAAGAATTTAGTTGTGTAGTGAAAAAAAATTTAGATCTAAAAAATTTTGAGTTATTAGGTCAGGAATCAAAAAATCGTACGGTGACCGAAGTAAAAATTCCACAGAAAAGGTAATGTACACCATACAAATTTTTTTTGAATTTTTTTCAAATATTACTAGAGATTTGTAATATATTTGTGGATAAAAGTTGATTAAAAAAATAATTAATTTGTTACATTTTCAAAAAAAATGTTTTACGAAAAAAGGGAAAAACTTGGGCCTCATTTGAAAAAATCACCAAAAATAGTAATATTATGCAAAACACAACTACAAATTATTATTTCCTTCAGAAAGGTGCATATATAATTTAGTTGCATAAAAACTAAATTATATATACCCCTAATCTAAGAATATTACATAAAAACCTTTTTATGTAATACTTTTGGAGTTATTACGCCTGGAATCAAAAATTAGCGTAATAACAGAAGGCCAAATTCCATAATATATACTCTACATTTCCTATTCAAAATTTGTTTTATATTTTTTTTTATAATACATAAAAAAGTATATTGTAATATAGTTGTGAATAGAACTTGGTATAAAAAAAATATTAAAAAATCTAAAATTTACATTAGGAAAATATTTTTTTATGTAGAAAGTCAAAAATCGCTAAAAAGCTAGGTTAGGTTTTAGCTGAAACCTTATTTTAGAATATTTTGTAGGATCCAAAATACAAAATTACATAATTCTAACATGTGTAAATGATCATATAAAAACAAATATAAGGTAAAATAAAATAGATTTAGTGTACTTCATTTTGTATGACATTCAGTTTTTTGTGAAACACAAACACTTCTTGTGAAACATTGAGAGCTAGGCTTATAGAGCTATATGGAAACACTCTGTAAATTTTACATTCACTCAACAAAAATATATTAATAACAGCCTATTATAACTTGTATGAACAAATTATAATAAATAAATCACTATACACAACACAATATTGCATAAGAAAACTTTTGTGAAACGTGGTTTAGGCTAGGCTACATGCCTGCATAGAAAAACTCTGTAATTATTACATTCACTCAAAGAAAAACAAAACTCTTCAATTGAAATACATATTATAAATTTATGAACAAATTATAATAAATAAATTGTATTACAATACTAAACTCGACGGAAAAACGTAAAACACTTCACTCAATAAACAATGTATGGCAAGAACGCTTCGATTTCAACGAAAACAGCTTGAAAAATGGCCGACTGCAACATATGATAACTTTGCTCTACTTTGTTCAATAGGTCAGTGGGTAATACCAAAGAATAGGTATCAGAATTTCGTCTTTCCAATGTTATGACATTTGTCTTACAAAATATGAACTATACTGAGTTATTCAATCTGCGATAGAGTTATCTACAATTCATTTCTTTTTTTGGTCATGACTTCGAAGAATATATATATATATATATATATATATATATATATATATATATATATCTAAAAACTACTACAGTTGGAAAAATTTTGAATACGTACTTCGAAAGAAGAAGAAAAAATCTATAAGATATTATGAACTTAGGTATTTGGCAGAGTATTAACATTTGAAAAAATATATATATTTTAAAACAGGAATAGTATTTCGTCATATTTTGTCATCCCGTAACCTGCTTCTCCCTACCGGAAAATAGAGCAACTTCGATTTTTTTTATTTTGTAATTTTGCTTTTGGCACATTCTGTTGAATGAATATGGAAGCTTGGAAGATAACCATTCAAACAATGTAGGATGTCTTGCGATTGCATTTGTTTTACTAGGCTAAACGATTAATTGAATAAAAAGTAATATTTTAGATGAAAAAAAGCGTTCAAAATTCTTGGTTTGGTTTTGATTTTATAGACTAAAGCTATAACAGATAGAATAATTTGGTATAAAATAGTATCACTCTAAAGTTGTTAGACAATTATACCGGTTTGTGAAAATTAGACAATAGGATGCCATAATTTGAAGGTCAGTGTGACGTGTACCTTTACGCATTCTCGATGCGTGTAATACACAAACATTACCAATTTATTAAATAAAATTGTTAACATTTTATGAACTTTTGGTTGTATGGTTAATGGTTGTATGGTTGTATGGCTAAGAAAGAAGATTTTCTTTTGTAGGCTATCTATGGAAAATTATCTTTAAAACAGTATAAAAATTATTGCCGTAGGATGATTTATACTAGGGTAAAGTTGAATTGCATAAAAAGTGATTTCTTGTCATATAAACACTAGAATGACAGCGGAATAGTGGGATACCACATAGAGAGTTAAAGAAGAATTGTCGAGATTCCACACTTAAATTGATCGGATAACTTCTCTTCATATTAACTAATATTTTACATACCTTGAGCCAGTAAACAAATCGGCCTCAGAGGCTATCCTAGTTTTAGAATGCCCAATCATAGGCATCACCCCGTTCAAATAGATTACAAGTGAAAATATTGAAACCATGTTATGCCAGCAAACACTAGATCTAAGGGATAAAAATTCAGGAGAATTATTCGTTGGATTTAAATGCAAAATCTCTGCATTCCGTCTTAAAACTAGAATTTCTTCAATAATTTCAATCATTCTTAACATAGTTAGTCACTTTTTACGTTTCCCAATTCATTATTTCTATCCGAAAACAGCGATTTCGCTGTTTTAAGGCATTTTGACTAATATTTCATGAGTAAAATCTAATCAATATTTTTTTATTTGGTAAAATATTTATTTTAAGAACTGTCGGTAAATGTGCAGGAGAGCTGTTTGGTCAATTTAAGTGTAAATTCTTGTCATTTCGGCTTCAAACTGGTTATTTCGATCATTCTGAACAAAACTAGTGTTTTTTTTATATCTCACAGTTCATTATTTATTTCATAATCTTAGAAATTGTACAATTTGTTATATATTCTATCTTGTACCCATATTAAATTCACTCGTGGGGTGCAAGCGCACTTCATTCACGAATACAGGTTGATATTACTATGCCTCTATGATCTAAGATTCATGATGACTAGGTCTCTGAAATGCAGACCTAGTACAAGAACTATAGGTCAAGTAAGGTAAAAAAATATGTACATACTGACCTTCCTTGACCTGTAGTTCTTTAACTCAGTCTGGTTAGATTTATATACAACATGATTGATACTAAATGATCTGTAGTAAATGATACGTAGTACGACAGTTCTTAAAATAGAACTATTTTCCGCGCAGTATAAAAAACATTGATAGATTTTACCTAAAACAATGAAATGTGTCGAAATAAAAACAAAATACCATAAAACAGTCATTTAAATCGCTGTTTTAGGACAAAAATAATAAATTTGGAAACATAAAAAGTGACCACTTTTGTTGAGAATTATTCAAAGTATCGAATAAATGCAATTTTTAAGATGAAATGGGAGATTTCGCACTAAAATCAATCAGACATTTCTCTAACATATTTACTGAATTATCAAACTACATATCATTTAGTACCAATCATGTCATGTAATAAGTGCGAACTATTCTTTGATATAGGAGAAAATTCAATTTAACCAGGCCAGAGAAGGTAACTAGGCCTATAATATATGGTTACCTAACCACACCTAATTAAAGAAGTACAGGTCGTGTAAGGTCATTATATATAAGTATACCTTACTTTATCTATAGTTCTAGGTCTGGGTTTCAGAGACCTAGTCATCATGAATCTTTTATCATAAGAGCCATAGTAATATCAACCTGTATAGTGAATAAAGTGCATGTTTCCCAAGAGTGATTCAATATGGCTACATAATAGAATATGTAACAAATTTGAAAATTTCCAAGATTGTGAAGTAAATAATGAATTGTGAGAGATAAATAACCACTAGCTTTGTAAAGAATGATCGATATTATCGGGGGGGGGGGGGACGATATTTTGAAGACTAAATGACGAGATTTCCCACTTAAATCGATGGGACAACACTACTGCATATTTATCATCTAAGCTATTACAGAACTGATATCCATTTATTATAAAAAAAATATTACAAGTAGATATAACCCAAAACTATGGTCCAATTGGAGGATAATCTACTAATATTTTTTTATGAGAAAACTTCCTTGAAAAGGCAATGATTCTAAATAACTAACAGTAAGCATATTTTACTGTTTACATAGACCAATGTTACAACACATTACTATGAAAAGAATTGATAAACAGACCATTATTATATATGACATAATATATAATTATTCAGTTAACTTACCTTAAACTTCGTTTTTGAAATTTATATCTGTAGTTTTATTTTTTAAGTGTAATTTTAGAAATGTGTGAAAAAAAAAATGTCTATTTTCTACGAGGGTGGCCTAAAAACTAAAAGTGAATAAGTGATCCCTGTGATGGAGTACCTGACTCCGAGTCCGACTGTTACTTGCATCAGTAGTATTGCCAACGTTCAGAAATAAAATTAATAAAATTTAGTGAAATATATAAATGTGTGTGTATTATGTTAATGTATACATTTCTTCATAAATGTTAATGAACAAAACATATATCAAATTTTATTTTTTCGCAAAGTTAAATTAATACTACAGACTACTTAATATAACTATTTATGTTAAAAACTCTATTGAATTTATTTGGTGTTTACAGTTATACCTATTAAAACTACAGATACGATTCAAATTACATTTAATAGTTTAGGACAAACTCATAGCATAATCGCAATATATCGAATCCAGAGTTATACTGTTAAATCTCTTCAAATAAAAATCATTTGCATTTTTCAAAATAAATTTAAGCAAAATTTAAGAAATTTATTAGAAGTCAGAATATAAAGTCGGTAATACATGATTATGATGACAAGCTTCAACTTAAAATCTCTAATAAACCAACCCTACTCGAATTACCGATCACTCCAAATCTTGTCTTGTCCATTTTTTTGTTAGTGACGAGAGTAAACGCAAAGTTTTATTGTAAAAGCAGTTGAAAGAGAATTTAAGGATATTGCATGATATGGCTATCCGTGTGCGAACAAGTGACGTAGGGTAAGAGGCAGCTGAGTTAGCTGAGCCCGCTATTTTTCATTTGGCCCGCCTACTATGTAATTGCATAGACCTACTATCCTTTGTAAATATATGGTTACACAGCCACTGCCTATATTCTCATAACTGTCTGAGCATGAACGTATGAGGATCTAAGTTTGATATTTTTTATGAATGGATATTTTTTCTGCTACAATCAATTTTATATAAACAACCAAATCATATGTACATTTGAATATAATTAATATAATATAATATGGTGTTTAATTTCATATTAAAGATAGTAGTTAATAGTCCTAACTATCTTTAACAATAATACAAATACATATTTTAATAATAAAAGTACAGTATTAATATAAAATAGTATTAATTACTCTGTAATCTGTATTAATTAAAAGAAGATTATCATATTGAATTGCATCTGCTTCATTCTCATTATTTTTGTATATAGTAGGTAAATTGATTATAAGTAGAGAGTTCTCCTATTGTGGTCACCTTAAATGCTTATTACCACAACATAATAAAATGTAGAAGGTTAATGTACTCTGGGATGCACAAATGTATATTTGCTCCTTGCTGAAATTGTTGTCAGAGTGAGAGACTAGGGTATATTTGAAGGTACCTCACCAGCATTTATGTGTCTGTCTTACCCTCTGGTGAGGTCGTAAAGAGCCCGTAAGGAGATCCTTTGCGTAGTCAGTTCTTTCGTAAATCAGTTTGATTTAGATACTTTTATTCATGAAGTAGACGTAAAAACAGAAACACCAAAATTTAAAAAAATAAAATTTTTTGTTCACCACAATTTTTAAATGGAGAGGTGGTTCCAGTCGCTGATTGAAGCTATTTCCACAAGGGTTAAAGCCCTTGTGCTTACTATGGCTGTAATACGGGGTCGAGGAACAGCTTTGCAATAAAACCTGGAAAAAATTTTAGAGCGCAAAATTTGAGTAAAGTAATTAAAAAATTATAGCCCCTTTTAAGACCAACTACCATGCCTTTCAAGTAGTACACAAAAGAAAAAATAAGGTGTGCAAGCCCCTGCATTATCAACAAAATGCAATGGCAGGGCTCATCTGTCACCTTGCATGTATTTATGATAAGTTGCACCTGTCCCAGCTGTTTCCTCTCTCAATATAAATGACTCGCCGGTGCCGTCCTTGTTAGTCACTTAGTCTAGCGTCTTGTGCAGATTGTGTACAAGTTCCATTGCTGAAAGTCTGTTTTGTTTGAGGATAAGAAATATTAAGGAGTTTGTGATTTATTTATTTATTGCTCCGGCAGGCAAAAATCTGCTATTATCAATGGAATCTTTTTCCTAGTTATTTAAAGGCTCTTGGTCATCAACAACGCTTTATAAATTTTAAAAAATGAAAAGTTATAAAATAAAGACCCTTAACCCTCGAACACTATATGAGAGTTGGGCAAGAGATACCTGATAGGGAAAATGAAAGAGAGAGAGATCTAATCCAAGACAACACGAAGAAAGTGTAAATCCAAGGGTTTTCTATGGATTGCCACGCCAGTACTCACTAAAGTGAGCCCCTGGGGACAACTACCAATGAAGAGATGTCCATAAAGATGTCATTTGCTGAAAATCCTAACATCTCTCTGAGAAATGCAGTTGTTTAATGACATCAGCTTTCACTTTCTAACGAATTCTTAAAGAAAATAAATTTCGGAGTTTCAACGCCACATTTTCTTCTTGTTTTTTTAATCGAATCCTTTTAATTTGTCATAAAATGAAGTTCTTAATAATATTTTTAGCAAAAATTCATCAGAAAAAGGTTAGTTTAGACAGTTTTATATATATACAGAGTGTTTTTGAAATACTTTGACAAGCTTTAGGAGCGGATTTACTTTTTTATTATGAGTAAAGATCCTGTCACGTTACTAAATCATTATTATAAACATTATGTAATATTGGTAATTTTTCTCAAAAGACAATTAGGATTAATAATTGTTTAAAGTAACTTCTCAAAATTCATATTATCTTACTCTATTCTGTGTTTATTTATAATGTAAAAATGCTTTCCAATATTTCTAATATATGTTAGTGAAATACACATTAATTTTATTCTTCTATTTACATATGCAGCAACACCCAGTAACAGATATGCTAATATAAAACTAACACATACTACATTACCTGTATTACTATAAATTAACCCACAAATTTCATTGTAATGACAACTTTCATATAAGGACTCATTATAAGTTCTCCCAGTAAAGAAACTCTAACGTGCACACAAACATATATTGTACACATTAACCATTTTATTAGTAAGTGACTGTCAAATATCTAACTATTGCCCCTACTCCCACCATTATAAATACTCTAACACAAAAACATAAACTGTATATATTAACATTCAAATGTTTACCCTTTAACACTGATGTTAAATGATACACTATCTAAAAAGGCTAGTGATTTCAAATAAAACACATCATGTTTATAAGTTTTATAAATCAAAATTTAATTTTAGACATTTTGTAATTAATTGCTTTGAATGTTGGTTAATCAAATGAAAAATGTGATTTTTTATATTCCAGAACTTCATGTGTAACAATTTTCAAACATGTAGGTAAGATGGTGGCACCATTTAGTTAAGACAAATTTATTATTTAGTGACCATGTATTCTATCGCCAGCTGAAACAGAAACATAAAATAATTTTAATACACAAACACATTGTCTTAAACAGACTATCTGATAGTCTTGATACCAGAATTAAAACTGTTTCTAGCGCTTCTGTTTTCTTTTTATTACATATTTCAAAATCTGAAAACGAAAAAAGTAACAGTTTTTTTCGGCAAATGAAAAGTTTTAAACAGTTGTCTTTTCACAGGCTTCCAACCATACTATGTTGAAGAGGCTATTCTTTTCTTTTGTTGTAGCAATAAAAAGATTTTTATTAATACTGGATATTCTAACATTTCTCATTCAGTCCCCATTTCCTGCAACTTATAAGACGAAGATCGGGTTTTGAAGAGAGGTTTTCCGCTTTTGAACATCAAGAAAAAAATCCTGCAATGAATATTAAGGTTTGTGAGAATGAAATTCCATACCGATGATGGTTTCATTGTACCTTGAAGCACTGTCAATAAACAATGAAGCCATTTTCTAATGACAATGGATACTTTGAATTTTAAAACTAAGGAGAAACCAATAGTTTCAGCTGTTAAGACTGTACTCATAGACTGAACATACACTAAAGCTTGTTTTAGAACACTGTTCGTAAAATACAAAATCCATTTCATGTTCTGTCATTGTCATAAATACAATTTGACCAAATCAGTTTCGTCTCTGAAATTTATAAGCACTTTGTTCTAATCCTTAAGGCTTATGGTAATGTTATTATTGGTTTTCAACTGATATATATATATTGGTCATCAATATCGCTACAATCTTGAACTCCAGAGCCAATTCAAGGTAAGACTCATGTATATTGTGACACTCTTCCCTATTTTGGAATGAACTGGTCATAATATTACATGCAACTCTAATAACATTTATTTTATAATATTGATGGGAAACTCAAATTTGTGTTATTCGTCGGGTGTTAAATTATTAATTTTGAATCCAAGTAATTAATGTTCACAAAGAACCTTCAACAAAATCCACAATTTAGAAACAGTATTTCCACTTTTAAGGTGTTATTGTATGCTTTTAGCAAAAACTAAATAGTCAGAGAATATAATATACTTCTGTACACACTCTATTTTGTATGAATCTGTAGGTAACTTATTGTTACTTCATATTTACAATTATGATCTTTAACTAATTATTAACTCCCTTTGATATTGGGAATGGAGTTTGTAATGGGCTGGAAGCTATCACAAATTTCAAGTGCGACACTACAAGTATTAAAATTTAAAAAAGTGAATATTTTAAGATTTATTTATCCTTTATAGTATCCAAATTTCTGAATATACAGTAGAACCCCTCTTAACCGGTCTAGTCGGGACTGACACCCGGGCCGGTTGCCCGTTTGGCCGGTTAATCAGAGGTTCCCCTGAAAAATCGTTTTTCATTGAAAGAAAGCTTATTTAATCAGGTAGCACTAAGAATTATGCAATTAAGATGTTATTGCAACTCATTTTATTGTACATAAATGTATCTTATATATTATGTTATGTATATTATACATCAAACATGAAAAAATTAAAAACTACAAAGCTCTTTACAGATTCCCCTCTGTCAAGTCTTTTGACACATTTAACCGCGCCTCAAACGAAACCAGAAACCAACACACGCTTCCCTTGTTTTCGTAACTCACTCATTTTTATTTACTGTAATATACCCGTCAAAGACAAGAAGAAAACTGAAAAGAAATGTTATATTTTTCATAATGTATACTAAAATGATTCGTGGGAAAAAAGCAGCGGCCCATCAAACGTTTTTGTGGGTGTATGTCTGCTATACCGAGGGTGCCAATGGCGCGGTGTTTTTACGGCGCCGACAATGGGATACCGCTATCGACAAAGTCGTTTGATATTGCCGCCGCTTTGGTGCCGCGGTGTTTTTACGTCGCCGACAATGGGATACCCAAAGTCTTTGATATCGCCGCCGCTTTGGTGCCGCGGTGTTTTTACGCCGCCGACAATGGGATACCGCTATCCATAAAGTCCTTTGATATCGCCGCCGCTTTGGTGTTTCAATTACAATTTATTTTCGGAGACTCTCATCCAACCAGTAAACTAGATATAGGCCGGTTAATCCGAGGACCGGTTAATCCGAGGCTGGTTAACAGAGGTTCTACTGTAATAACAATATAGTTACATATTCCTATGTCATGTGATTTTGTTTACACTTCCGATGCATTTCTGAGTATCTTCTCCATCTTCAGAGATCTTGCTCTATTACAGTCATCAATTGATAGGTACTCAAATAAAAAAAAATAATAAAAAAATGTTTTTTTTTGCTCAATAGTCATCAAAATTTAAAAAATATATACTTAACTCACATTAAAAATTACGAGTTATACTGAATAAGATGCAGACTATAGGACTGTCCAAGGATAACTGCCCGATCGACCTTGGACAGTCATACGGTGTGCATAATATGAGTAACATCTCGTAATTTTTAAGTATATGTTTTATTGTATTTTAAAATTTATTAATGACCATAGTAGAATGAGAACTCTGAAGTTGGAGACGGTACTCTGAAACATCTCAGAAGCGTAAATAAAGTCATGTGACAGATAGGAAAAAGTAACTATATAGTTAGTGAATATTTATTGAATTAAACAACAAAAAAATTATTAAATTTAACAGTCATCATGTCTGTTGAAACAGGTATTAACAAATTTAGTCTAAAGTACAAAATAGAAAATGGTAAAATTTTGTTACTCGAAATAAATAAAAAAGAGTTAAGTTGAGTAAAATGGACTTTCACAGAATAGAAAATTTTTGTAGCATACATAGTTTTCAACCTCTAAAGGACCAGTGCTTACATAATCTGGAATGGGAATTTTATAATCCATAGAGGACTGAATTTTTGAAAATATAAATTAGCAGGAACAAAACAGCATGATTTCTAAGAAAGGAAAATTTTACAAGAGTATGAACAACGAAGTTTGGAAAATAGTAATAAATTCCTTATTTAAAAAACAATAGAAATTCATTAAAATAAATAAACGTAGAAACCAAAAGTCAAAAATAATAGAAACATTTTTTTAATTAAATAAACAAAATTAAATTTCAAATTCTGATAATTTAAAAAAATTATGTGTTTTAGTGTGTTCTTTAAATGGAATTAAGAGAAAGCAAATACAACTTTTATAGCTAAATATCCATGTTGAAGATCTTGATTTTTAATGTGATATGTGGTCACTACACCATTAAAATTAAAATTATTTCCTCTTAAAAGTTTTCCTCTCAACTTTAAAAAACCTCTGTACACTGCTGCAAGTTGTACATAACAAGATTGATAAGACTGACTTCCTTACCTCCAACAATTAGAATAAGTGGAAAAAATAAATCAGATGAAAGTGTAGAACTATTACTGTTGAAAAAGAAAACTTATAATAGAAATTTTAAGCACAAATTTCTGCAAACGACTGACTTTTATTTCATTGTAATTAAAATGAAATTTAGTATTAGTGAAGTAAGAATCATGATGCACAATACATATCAATATCAAAGCATACTTACATTACATTTTTTTTTACTAAGCTTACACTTTTCTGAAGGATGGAATGTGATTTGAGATGGTAACCATGACGGTGATAAGGATCAAGGTACGGAAGAGAGCGGTTCTAGTTTGAGACATCAGTCAACATAATGGTTGGTAGATATCAGGAACAGGCACTGAGTAAGAGGGAGTGATAGATTGTGACATCTGAGGGTGAGGGATGTAGAGGGGACAAGCTGTGTGCCTTGTGACATCAGTCAAGATGGTAGTTGGGCGAGTGGCAAGGTGGGAATGTGATCAGGATGGAGGGAGGGGTGGCCGGATGTCAGTCAGAAACAAAATAGTGGATGGTAGAACAAGAAAGCAGGGTAAAATGGGGAGAAGCAGATGAGGGAGTAAGGTGATAAGGCAGAGTGTAAACGAGTTTCAAGGTAATTTTTGAGTAAACGTTACAAAATTTGTGATTCTGGATTGTTCTTTACTATTATTGAATTTATTGTTATATTTAACTATGGTGATGATTTCTAATAATAAAACACACAACAAAATGTCAATTTAAAGTTACCTTGTGTACAATTTGTTTGATAAATCCTTCCATTTAGAAATGGCAGCCAATTTTTTTTTTTAAATGAGATATTGGTTTCATAAAATTAAACAGTTCAGAAGGTATATTATAAGACACCAAACATTTGTTTTCCTAAAATTCAGTAATTGAAATACTCTACAAGTAAATTTGATTATAGAATTCAGTTCTCTTACATGAATGCTTACGTTAATTTTATTGCTACTTTTTATATTCATTTGTAAATAATTAAATATTATAAACAAATTTCGCTCAATTATGTAGCTATAGAAAAACATTATACAAAGTCAATATTGGGATTTTATATCTGTTCATCATAAATTAGAAAGAAATGAAGAAAATGTTAATAAAGTATATAATTTTTAAAACTGATATACCATTTATACTTACTTAATTAACCCAAGGCTCTCTAGTTGTTGTGTGTTTCTTTTTATTTCTTTTTTTAGTTGGTTTGTTATTATTTTCTTTTTTCTTAACAGCATCAGGTTTACAATCAACTTTTGGACTAGAAACTTGATTTGAAGAGGTTGTTACGGATGAAAAAGATGGTGGTTTTTTTAAATAAGCTAGAAATAAAAATAGAAATAAAATTAGTTGGGATGAGGAAAAAGAATGCTTATAATCATATATACCAGTAATTTTGTTGATACAAAAATATTCAGGAAAATTCTCAACTCATTTCCCACTCAAAATAAAGGTTTTATTCTTTTTCTTTTAAATGAAAAAATCATGAGACCAAATTAGAAATGGCTCAGACTAGAGCAGGGGTATGTTTGACGAACATTTTTATATTTTATTAATTCAATAAATTCATTTTTTATTACAATTTAGGAGTTACAAACCCTGTAGTCGCCAGAATTCTAACCCAAACCTGCAAATTTGTATTTTTTTTTTTCACTTGAAATTTACGTCTAGATTGGTAAATGTTTACATAAGTTAAATATATATATTTTTTAATTGTTGTTTAAAAGCAAAAACTTTTCAAACATTATCTCTTTATATGATTATCATCACCAAACTAAGTTTAAATAATTTAAATGGATTCAACACAGTGTAATTAAAAAAATGAAAAATAGAGACTAGTTAGTCCTATTAACTATGGTGATAGTCATAGTCATAGGGATATACAACCTGGCCAGCTTTGAATTTTAACAAATACAAATATTTTTAGTGATTCAATTTATTTTGAGTTGATTTTAATCCTAACAATTCTTTTTCAAGAAAGTGGGTGACAGAATTATTCTATGGAATAATTAGAAAACATTACTAATGAAACATTCTCAAACTTAACTACGTTAACCGGTAAAGCTCCATTTTCAGCTGTTAAATTTATTAATAACTGACATGAACAACCCATTTCAATCAATTTTTCATTTTCATCTTTTAAAAAGTTAGCTACACCACTTTTGATGCCTATCATTACTGAAAAATTATCAGCACTAAACGCAATGCAGTTGTACAAATTCACATTTTCAATTTTTAATTTATTTAGAAGAAGTTTAGAAATTCTAAGTCCTGTAACATCACCAATAAGATTAGGAAAAAAACAATAAACCACTTTTAATTTGCAAATCTTCTGTTTTTAAGAACATTAAACCATAATGGGGTAAATGGTTTGCATCATTCTGGTTGTTACCATCGATAGAAATACAAATGACATTTTTAAATCACACTTAAAATTGTAACAACATTTTAAAATTATGTTTCCTGAACTTTAGCAGTTGTTTTTTGTCAGGTACAAGCATAATTTTTAGTGGTGATTTTTTTATATCAGAAAACTATTTACGAAAAAGTGCACCTTTGTGATAGGAACTAGAAACAGGAAGGAATATCAAGTTCTAAAAGTAAATGCGTAAAGTAAGATTTAGTGTTAATAACATAGTACCTTTCTTTTCCAACACTGAAATTAAGATTCATATTTTTCTCAATGGAATTAACTCAAGACTTGAGTTTTTCTGTACTAATATGTTTTATTATGTCGTATTGACCTCCATGTGAAACAGTAAAATCATATCGACAAACATTGTAAAAGGCAAAATAAAAGTATTTCCTCTAAATCTGACGGAAACTGTTCTACAAAAGATTTTTTTTAAACAATCATATTTTCTTTTAGCCATAATATACTAAACAACACATTAACAATCCCACAATAATAACATTTTCATTACACCAAACCATTAACAAAAAAAAAACAACAATTTGTGAAAGAAACTGTATAGCAGATTTAGGTTTGTACTTCAAATGCTAAAAATAGCTTTTCGACATAAACAAGTGGTTGTCCATTAGCCTTTGTCAACTTCTTGTGTACAATAGGCCCACAATTAACAAAACAATTGTCTAAATATTTATTGGGGAAAATTTTTAAATGCTTCAAACTAAGAATGATTTTACTTTTTTCTAAAGGTATTTATTGTTAAACGCCCAATTGTGTTAAAATGTGGAGAAACTGATTACAAATATAGAATGCTGAAAATTGATTTCAAATTACAGAGTCTCCGACCTAAATAAAGTTATTAGAGGCAGTAGAAAGCTTTCTAGGTTCTCCTGAAACAACAAATTAGCAGATAGTGAAATGACATAACCTACACTACTGGTATCATTGATATTTGTAATGAAACAATTTTTCATGGACCAAACTTTGATTTTACATTGTCAAAAGTAAATATTTATAAATACTATAAGAAATAATACAGTTATACTTCCACATCACAGTACTTTTTTGATGTTTTCATTTATACGAATTAAAACAAAATAGTTTTTATATGGTTACAAAAATATTATGAGTAAAATATTATTTAGATAACAATTACAATTTCATTTCCTCTAAAATATCATGTAAAATGAGGTTAATTTAAACATGAGTTGGACCGTAAAAAATTCCAGAATTTATATAGATCGATAGTTACAGCATAATAATTACTACCATTGTGATCACAATTAATGATAAATCACAATCAGAAAGCAAAGAGAAAGCTACCCAGTAAGCATTAAAATTATATAATGTTGTCTTGTGAGTGATAGTTTTTTTCAAGTGCACTGTTGCTGAGTTATATTTATTGCAAAATTTTGATTTATGAATATTGTGAGTCACATAGCACACTAGGAATTAAGTTACTTTAGGTGTCTAATGTTCACAGAACCACAAAATTAAACCTAAGGAACTGTTTACATCATCAACTAAGCAAATTAAATTACTAAATAATATTACAAAATACATTTACTTACTCAAATAAGTAGAAATTATATTATCAATGGCCCTTGCATCTTGACTCGTAAGCGGAAATTTTATCAATGTTGGAACCTTTTCACCTTTTTTAGAATCCAGTAAAGTATGAAACCGTTCATTTATTTTTCTTTCCAATTTCTCTATACATTTATAAAACTCTGTATTTAGATTAATGTTTTGTAGGGTCCCTTTATCTAAACTACAATTATGTTGGTTTGGTTCTGTACCAATACATGGACTTTCAAATAAATCATTCTTTTCAAACTTGTGTCTTTGAACTGGTGTTTCCGCTTGAAGTCTTTGATGGTCCTCTCGATAGGTCCTTTCATCTAAACTTAAATGAAGATATTTTGGTTTTTCTACCACTGATGAGTACTGATTGGGTACAATACTATCATCTATACTCAAGCTTTGATAACGAGGTGTTTCTTTAAGAGACAGGTCTCGTAAAACACCACTACTTAAGCTCAATTTACGGTAACTGGTGTTCGATTCGACCTTTGGATGTACTATGTAATCGGGATATAGTTTCGAAAGGGTATGATCATCTCTACTTAATTTAGTACTTTTTCTTTTTGGCTTAATTGAAGGAAGACTGTTTGAATTGATAGTCGAACTATTAAGTGAAGATCCATCTTCCACTAGCAGAGACCAACCATTTGCTGAAAAATAAACATAAAATGTAAATGAAAAATATTTAAAAAAACAAAACATATATTATGCATGAAATCAATAAGGAGTATCTATTGTATTGGGGTAGTTCAAAATTTTAAGTTAATAAGAGTACAAGTGTTTAGAAACAATTCATAACTTTAAAACTATCATGACACATATCACAACCAGTGACCTGATAAGGAACAAGGAATCAAACTAGAACTGTTTTCCTATTATACAGTGATACTCAAATAAGGATACCAGGCTGATATCTTTAATTTCATACATAAACATTCTAACCACGAGCCCTGAAAAGATTCAAATGAGGTTCAAACTTTTATACACTAATCATTGACATAAAAAAGTATTAGAACTATTTAAATTTTATTTGCTGATACTCAAAGCATTAAGCTGACAAGGCTTTGGACAAGAACTATTTGCTTATTATACACTAATACTGAAACAATTGACCTAACAAGGATACCTTGTTCAGCTTCATACACTGATAAAATTTTTAACCAAAACTCTTGAACTTTTATAGATTGAAACTCTTCACTATTGACCTGACAACTATTCGAACCAGAACTGATTAACTTTTTTACACTAATACTCTTACCACTAACATGAAAAATACTCAAACCATAACTGTTTAAATTTTATACACTGATAGCCAAGCAAATAATCTGACAAGTATTACAACCTGACTAACTTTATACACTGATAATCTAACCAATGACATGATTTCATCCTCAATTTCTTAACTGAATACAATAATACTCAAACTGGAATACAGTCAAAATAGTCTATTTGTATACAGTAACTCTATCCCATTAACCAACCTAACAGGTTCCAGTTTGAACGCTTTACTTTATATACTGATACCCATTGACATATCATCCTGAAATTTTTAACTTTACACAATAATATTCAAACTGGATTCTAGTCAAAAGACTCTACCTGTATACAGTAACTCTATCCATTAACCAAGTACCAGTTTGAAATTGTTATACACTGATACTCTAACCTGTAACTTTCACAATTCTGAGATCTTTATATCAAGATATATTAGAATGGGGGAAATGGAATAGTTGGCAAGTAATTAATCAATAAACGTAATGAAATTGTAAAAGATTTTATTGCATTGATTATTTGCGTTCAAATAATTTATTGCGTTTATTTATAGAATAAAAACTATAATTCAGAAGTTGAATGTAGACAGACAAACGAGATTTAAGAGTTGTTAAATTTAAAGGATTATGTATGTATGTGATATAAAAACAATTGGAAAACTTATAAGAAATGTTAGTTTAAGATTTCATAATTGTAATAAAAGTAATTAATTTGGTATGACTAATGAAATTAAGAAAAAATTATATTTTGTAAAATAATTGGAAATAGTTTTGTCAGAAAGTCCAAGTTTTGTGTGGTATTAACCAATAAGAAAACCGATTTAAGGAATGTGTGTAGTGGGGTGATGCATAATCCTAGATATCAAAAAATACGGACTACTAGCAAATGGGTCTCCGAGAAGACTGGTTTTATTTTAAGAACACTCAAACTCCATCATAAGCTGATTGATAGATCTTCCAGAGCTACGATCGATGCCCATTGTGTAACTCAGTACTGAAAATAGTTTTTTTAAATTTTGAACTATAAAGAATCAATGAAAATTACACCTTGGTATGAGCATAAAATTGAGTTTTTAAAATTTTAACATGAACAATGAACTTAATTGAACCTTTTACTTTAAGAAGCTTTATTAATAAAATAAAGAAAAATCATGTAAAATATAATAAAAGGACTTAAGTAAAGATAACAGTTAAAATAACTTAAATAACAAAACTATTGTTCCAAAGAGTTTGAGTAAAAATGAACTTTCAGTTGCAAGGTCATAAGTAGTGCGAGATAATTTCTATTAGTGAAGTAAATAAGAAAAAGAGCTTTATGAACTCTCACTTGAAATTTGAACTTTATGTATACTTTAATATAAAATAAGGTTGTAATTAGAACAATCTTGTTCTATAATTTGTTTCTTAATATATATATATATATATATATATATATATATATATATTGTTTATAAATGTATGTATTTCATGTATTTCAGAAGTTTTTCATGATCATTTATCATATATGAGTACATTTCCCCGAAATTGATGACCAAAGAAAAGAGTAAAATAAATAAGTGTTTGTGCTTTTCTCACAAGCTGGCATCTGACAATTTAAAGTAAATTCTTCCCTGTATAAAATAAAATAATAAATAAATAAACTCAAGCCTTCAGTTTTAATAGAAAGGTCATGAAATAAATTATTACAAACCATTGACCTAAAAGATTTGACTTTTTTTAAACATATAATTACAGTGATAATATAGAATAATAATATCAATAACAAATAATTAGGACAATCTTTAATTTTTCTATTAAAACAAAAGTAGTTAGTTAACCTTTTCAGTGCCATGCATTTTTTTGTATGCACTACCCAAAATTGCCAGGCATTTTCTCCCATAGTGTATCCAAAAGTGCTGACCTGTTTTTAGTGAATTTGTAAGGATTTTTTTAAAAAGCTATATTTTTGTTATTTAAAAAAATATCATCATGATTTTTGTTTTGTTTTTCATCTAATAGATCTATAAATAATATCTACTACTCTAAACACATTCATAATATACCAAAAAATTTAGAAAAAATAAAATTGCTTACCATAACAAAAATTTTCAGTTTTTATGAAGAAAACAGATGGAGAAAAAATATATCACTTAAAACTTTCACATCACTTTATTTTTGCACTTCACACACATAAATGTAGATTTTTTCCTCTTACCACCAGCCTGTGTACTTTTCTTACTGCAAATGCAACAATTTTTCTCCCTTCCATCAGGATTTTTTTTCAAGTAGGCCAAATATTATACCAGTACTAACTCTGTCCCCATCTCCACCACCATGAGAAATTCGTGTTGGAGTTATGTTTTTTAAATCGGATACATTTGGTCTTTTTTCTTGTGTTGAAAGCCACTTTTTTGAAATTTCTTCGAAAACAGATATGTTAAAATCTAATCTACTAAGAGGTTTATCAGTGTTCTGCTTATAAAGTAAATAAGAGTTCAATAACATAGGGACAAAAATATTAAACATCACCTTCTTCCAAAATTTTAATGATTTTCTGTCATCGAGATACTGGTATAACATTTGGTCACTGCTATCTACACCACCCATAAAACTATTATAATTTCGAATTATTTTAGGTTTATTTTTGTAACTCGAATTGACGAACCTCTTCTTTTGGACCTGTGATCATTTTCAGCCTTATCATTTGTAGAAAGTAATAAAACTTGGTGTTTTTGTGACTGTTTTTCCCTGAAGCCTAAGAGTAATAAATTAACTTTCCTCAAATATTTCTTGTCCCCAACATTAAATTTTGGTTTCATTATTGGTGGAAACCAATTTCTATTTTGTCTCAATGTTCCAGTAAGAAATGTAAGTTTTGAGTATAAATACTTTGCTAACTTTATGGATGTGAAAAAAGTTATCGATAAAAATGTGGTAACCTTTGTTGAGAAGATTTGTCATTTTTAAAAGTTTAACAACTACATAGTGACCCAACCCATTTTCTTTAATTTCCCTTTTATCTTCTTCATTGCTTGCTCCTTTATAGACAAAAAAAAAAGAAAAACAATAATGTGACACAGAATCACAAAGTGACCAGAGCTTTACACCCCATTGATGTCTTTTCTTAGGCATATATTGCAAAAGTTGAGAGTGGGCTTTGGTACTAATCATGCTTTCATCAATTGATATATTTTTACCTGGAATATAATGAAACCTAGATATTCTATTGACATGATCCACTAAAGGTTGGAACCTAGCACAAGGATCATAGCCAGGTTGTCCAGGACGAGGTATGTTTGATGTGTCTACCATATGAAAAAATTGCAGAATTGCTTGGAATCTATTGCGATTAAACATTCTACTAAACCAAGGGATAAATTGACTAGAAGCCCTAGTCCAGTATAAGTAATTGTCGCCTTTGGATTCAACCACATATTAAAAATTACGGCAATAAAGGCCAACATTTCTGGGCGTGTTACTGGTCTCCATGATTTGGACCTGTTATTTACTTTTAGCCTATGAGCATTGGTTTTCAAATATTGTTGGGCATACATGTTAGTATACTTTACAAACATATCCAATAATAATGGAGTAAAAAATAAAGTCATGTAATCAGAGGGTTGTGAGTTTTTAGGGGGACAGTGTTTTACTCCAGCAGTTTCAGCTAAAAAGAAATTATGATTGAAACCTGGATCATTCCCCTCCTCAATCTCAGTCCACCCTGTCCCATTTTCAGATTCATTATCAGAATTACAGTCATCTAAATTAGGCCTAGGAAGTGTTGGTCTACCTCTAGGCCTAGCAATAGGTCTGGGAGGAGTAGATGTTGCATTAGGCCTAACCTCTTCATCAGAACTGTCAGATAATATATCTTGCCTAATTCCTAAATTATTGATAGGTCTAACATCATCCTCAGGATCATAATCTGGGTCACTGTCAGTGTTGTAAAAAAAAAAAACTTTTGTCACTATCACTACCACTTTCAGATTCAGAAATATCAGACACAAAATTATCCTCAAGATATTCTTCCTCCACTAAGTTTCTCACTGTATTCTCACTCAAGGGCGATCTTGATCGATCCATTATTACATATATTTACACAATTTACATAAATACAAAACAATCAAACATAACCTATGTACAGAATTTGAAACTAAACAAAACAACCATTGCGTCAAGACTTAAGCGCAAAGAATAATTGTATAGCAGCTGACTTGACAATGCACAGCCAACTAGATTGAATTATCACTCTCATTATCGATCTTTGCATTGATTTTGTATACTATACCATATGTGAAACAAAGAACTATTCTTTCTAAGCAGATTGATATAAAATATTTAAAAAATATATCATTTTTCGATTTTTTATGATTTGTTTAACTAACGTCCGGCACAATCGGACGTTGGCCTTTCTCGCACATTTTTTAATGTCCGGTCCAAGCGGACGTTGGCACTTCTTGCATATTTTGAAACGTCCGGTTAAACAGGACGTTGGCACTGAAAAGGTAAACTAATATAGTTAAACTGATTAATTAGTATATTTTATAAATCTTGTAGTAATATTAAAATCTAATCACATTATGTACATAAACATAATTATAGTGATAACATATGATATTAACCCTAGAAAGGTAGTGTTAATATTTGGGTACTTATTGGCACATATGCGTAAATTTTATTCACTAGTAAATTTACCTTCTAAACCGATTTATTTAATTTAATAGTTATAGAGTGTTTACTAATATTGGCTACTGAAATTCCTTACTTTTCCACACCACTCCAACTAATTCTATAATTTCAGAGTTTACAGCGAATTAGAAAAAGCAAAAAACAATGAATATGGATATTAAAAATATAACATCTGACCGAATGAAAAATATTGACAGTAAATTCATCAATTACGAATTACTGAAAAATATTGAAGGTAAATATTTAATACAGTCTGTAAGACAAAAAAAAAAAAGAAAAAAAAAGCAACATAATTTCTTATCAAAATAATCGTACTACATTTGTACTGCCATCAACAGATGCGCTGCTGTTCAAATATTTACAAAATGTCTGAGCAAGGAAATTAAAATAAATCCTGTTAAAATAGTGATAATGCCACAATTTTTACAGAATTAGTTTTATGAATTTTAATAATGCAAAGGTTTTCTCAAAACACAACTAATCAAAAATTAATCTGTTAATTTAGATAACATTTTACTCACAAATATTATTCAAAAGTACATTTCATATTTATATCATTTGTAAAATACATTTAGAGTGTTGTATACTAAGATTTATTTTTAATATCAATCTATCCATGCTGCCTGTGTGTATAAACTTCCCCTCTCTCACTTTCTAAAAGTGCAGACTATGCAATTTAAAAAACAAAAGTTATTAGTTAAAGTTTACCACAATAGTTTACCATCGATTAAACACTGAAATCAAAAGCTGAATTATAGAACCAAATTCCATAAATAAATTTATAAATAACATAAAATTGTATGTGGGTCGATACATAATCTAGTTTATTAATTTTTCTAATGTTAATGGAAAAATTATATGTCTGTAATGTAAAGATTCAATATGTGTGTGTAACTCCACATAAAATAATAAGACCATAAGTTGTATCCATAGTTTGTAGTGGCTGGCATCTTTGTAGTTGTCACGACGTAGATTACCTTATTTGATAAATCTTAAAAACAATTGTTGCAACATTTACTACAAAACTATATCTATGTCAACTTCTTGCAAACAATAACTAGGCCCACAATATAAATAAATTAAACACAAAGTGATTGCTTAACAAAACAATTGCCTAAATATTTACTTGGGAACATTTTTTAATGCTTCAAACTAAGAATGATTTTACTTTTTCCTACTAGTATTTATTGTTAAATGCCCAAATATGTTAAAATATGGAGATACTGATTGCAAATATAAAATGTTGAAAACTGATTTCAAAATACGGAGTCTCCAACCTAAATAAAGTTATTAGAGGTATTAAAAAGGTTTCTATGTAGGTTCTCCTGAAACAACAAATTAGCAGATAGTGAAATGACATAACCTACACTACTGGTATCATTGATATTTGTAATGAAACAATTTTTTATGGACCAAACTTTAATTTACATTGTCAAAAGTAAATATTTATAAATACTATAAGAAATATTACAGTTATACTTCCACATAACAGTACTTTTTTGATGTTTTCATTTATATGAATTAAAACAAAATAGTTTTTATAGGGTTACAAAAGTATTATGAGTAAAATTATTATTTAGATAATAATTACAATTTCATTTCCTCTAAAATATCATGTAACATGTGGTTAATTTAAACATGAGATAGACTGTAAAACATTCCAGAATTTATATAGATCGATGGGTAGAGCATAATATTTACTACCACTGTGATCTCAATTAATGATAAATCACAACCAGAAGGCAAAGAGAAAGCCACCCATTAAGCATTAAAATTATATAATTTGTTCTTGTAAGTGATAGTTTTTTCAAATGCACTATCTGACTAATTACAAGAATGAATGCAATATATGAGGGGCGAAGAGGGAACTGCACATGTGCTGATCGCATTTAGACTTCTAGACTAGTAAAGTACCTTTAACCCTAGATTACTTTTCTTAGTTCATTGTTACGTGATCACTTTTCATTTGTAAATTTTACTACATTCTGGTTTTATTTTTATTATTTAAACTTTACTTTAGTGTTGACTATTTTTTATATTAAATCCTTTATTGTTTTTAAGTGTTTATAAAAATATTTAACAATGAATTCCTACATATTTTAACTGTAAAAAAAAATTTTTTTACCACCACTACAAGTATATTTAAAAAAAAATAATCTGGAAAAAAAATCGAAAAAAATATAAATATTATTTTATTGGAAAAATTAATCGGATATTCATAAAATACATAATTTTTAAGTGTTTACTTTATATAAAAAGAGAAAAATGATTTACAATAAGTTCATTAGGTAGAACGCCAAAAATACCAAAATTAGAGTCTTATCTTTACTGAGAATCACATTCCTTGCAGCTTATCGCACGGTGTTGTCCACAGATCGGATTGTTGCAATGACTGCAATAATTTGTGGTCATCTTCCGTTGGGCAGAAGGGCAATAAAAACACGTTTTTCTTGTGCCTGGTTGTTGTGGAGGTGTTGAATTTACCGGAATTCCCAGAGACTCAGAAATCAAAACCCTAACATTTCGCTTCAGTGTTGGTATTTGAAGGCGTGATTCCTTGTGTGGTTTTGATAAATTCTTAGCCAGTTGTTTCATAAACTGTTTCCTATTCAAAGGCTGAGATCTTTGCCGCAAGTTGTTCATACAATAAATGACATATGAATTGACATAAGCAATGTTCTCATGCTGTAAAATACGCATAAGGGCTAGCGCCTGGTCTTCCTGCTACAAGACATGTCAGTACACATTTTGTCCAAAATGTCCACAGCTCCTTTAGTTTCATTGTAGGCATGTATTATATTAGGCTTTTTAGTGACTGGATTTAACCCCGTACCTCTGTGCATAGTAGATAGTACGACTACAACTTTGGTAGTTTTCGGTTTGAATGATACCAAAGTTTTTTCCCTATCAAACAGAAACATGGAACTTTGAACTGGTTTATTTTTACTGTTTGCCAGCTCTTTTGGTACTCCTTTCCTATTCAGTCTGATGGTTCCAATTGTTGTGAGCTTGTACGAGTCTTGTAGGAGATCATCTGCTAACTTGATACTGGTAAACCAGTTGTCCATAGTCACATTCCTGTTTGAACCATGAATACTTTTTGTCACTTCTTTGACAAAGTATTCTGCTACAGGAAGTCCTCCTGTCAGGGGTTTTTAACCAACGCATGGTATACCATCAACCATGTAATTAGTTGTGTAGTCACAGCACAAAACTATTTTTATCCCATATTTTGATGGTTTATTTGGGATGTACATCCTAAACGTCCATTTGCCTTTGAAACCAAGTAATTGTTCGTCAACAGTTACATATGTTCCTGGTTTGTGTTTAGAACAGCAATTCAATGAAAAAGCATCCCACAATTGTCTTATGCGCGCAAAAGGGTCTTTTTTTGCGTTCAACCCTTGTTTCTCTATCGTCAAATCTCAGGCATGACACAATGAATTCAAATCGATCACTAGACATAATTGATTTGTAGCAAGATCCACTATATTCAGAGTCAAACAGTTTTCTGACCGCCAAATGATTGTCTTTGCATTCAGCACTGTTTACTAAAACTGCAAGGAACGCCTTTCCAAGCCAATCGGGCCTATGTATGACATTTGTGTATTATAGTTGACTCTTATGCGATGTATTTCCTCATTAGTATGTTGAATGATTCTGTTCAACATCGTTTCGTCGAATATTTCAAGGAAACATTCATCTGGGATGATTGCATTTCGAGCAGTTCATACCACAACCCTTTTTGCCTTTTTGAGAGAACTATATTTCTTGCAGCAGTTCTGACGTTTTGAGGCCCAGGCTGTGAAATCCAAATGTGTCCATTAGTAGCTCTAATCACTCGATTTCGAGGAAAGATAATGTGAGGATCTAGGGGAGGTTGAACTGATATGTTGGATCTAACAGAAGGAGTTGACTGTTGTGAAGGGATGGTACTTGTACATGGTAGTTGGTCTACTTGTGTAATGGGACGAGTAACTTGTGAACTGGATGGTTAAATCGGAGAAACTGAGGTATTTAGTGGTGGATTAGATACTCTCCTCGGAGTTGAAGTGGCAATTCGTCTTCTTTTCCTTAGAAGAGAATTTCTCGTAGTTTCTTTGTCTGACTCGATTGATTCTAATTCTTCATCTTCAACTTCAAAGTTAGGGTCATCGTCACTGTTGTCTGTATTTTATACAATATCCTCTTCATTACTATCCATGTCATTTTCTTCATGACTGATGTCGTCAGGATCATCAATGTCTGATAATGTCTTTTCAAGTAGAGCTCTAATATCGTTGTTCATGTGCTCGTACTCTTTTTCATTCATTTTATAATTAAAATATACACTTAGTAGCTAAATCAAACACTTTGAACTCTAAAATCACTTTTTAGACAATAAACTATTTACAACACTAAAAAACTAACAATATAAAAAAAGAATAAAAATAATAATTTACAAAAAAATATTCAAACACTTAATAGTTAAAACTTTCGCAAACACTATTCTTTCGTAAAATATACTACGCGAGCTTGAGTACGGTAATAACGGTCCAACCTTGAGCTTAGCTGAAGAGACACTGGCCTCTATTCACAATGGCGGAAAGGTAACAAAAAGACAGTGTGTCCGTCTTTTGTCTACAAGTTCTCAGAATTTTACAAAGGGCGGGTCGTAATTTTTATGATTGAGTAGTGTTCTAGGGTTAACAAACTAACATACTAATCAGTTAGAAACTATCAGGATGGGATTTGCCAAAGTTGTGAGTGGTTAAGCGTAAGCGTAGGTTATGTTTGTTTTCAGTGTAGATAGTAATTAAAGTTATTTAAGTGTTTCAGTGTTTATTTAACAAAGAGCGATATCTTATTGAATACAGTAGATTAATTTTATTTAGTTTATAACATGCCTAGGATTAATAAAAAAGGGAAAGTCATTCATAGTGAAGCACAACATATAATTAGTGAAGTAATTAAAGTTTGCAACGAAAAAGCTAAAAATAATCAAATGTCAATTTTGCTAGATGCTACTGAAAGAGCTGATAATTATAAAAAAGCTTCAAAACACACCATAACAAAGAAAAAAACTGAATGATCCATAGAAAGGTTGATAAGTCAGTGATTCAAAACACAATTAATGATTTTTATGTTCTAGATGAAAAAGTGTCAAATTGTCAGAAACTTCACAAATCTGTGAAAAAATTAATTTTCCTTGGAAGCGGAACAGTCTTTGTAAAGTTTTGAATAAAATGAGTTTCAGATGGAAAAAATATCAGAACAAAAAGAAAATTTTAATTGAACGACCTGACGTAGTGAACTGAAGAATCTGATACCTTCAGAAAATAAAACATTTAAAAGACAAGGGTTGAGAGATATTTTATAGTGACGAAACCTGGGTGGACATTGATTTGACATTAAGAAGTTTTGGCAAAATGACGATGTGACCGGTATTACAGTTACTAATCGTGGAACGAACAGATTAGTTATTGTTCATGTTGGAAGCCAAAAAGAGTTTATAAAAGAGGCCAAATTGATTTTTAGGGCAGGTACATTAACAGGTGATTATCATAGGCAGATGAATAGTGAAAATTTTGGAAAATGGATTAAAAATAAATATTTGCCTCATTTGCCGCCGACTTCTGTTTTAGTTCTCGACATTGCTCCATATCACAATATACAGATAAACAAAATTCCCAGTAAATATGCTTGTAAAAAAGATATGATTGTATGGTTGCTTAATAAAGGTATTCTTTGTGACATGAACTTTCGCAAGTGCACACTCTATGACCTTATTAGTGAACACAAGCTAAAACAAATTTCTTATAAAATTGACTTAAAATTTGACTTTGAAAAAAAGGGTCACAAAGTGTTAAGATTACCATCCTATATGTATGAGCTAAATACCATTGAGTTAGCATGGGCTAAATTCAAAAGAGTGATAAGCAAAAATAATGTTACAGGAGAATTGTCTCTTCAAGCTATTGAGGAACAAACAAACAATGCTCTTGATCAGATAAATTCGGAAGACTGGCGTGGATATATGAAACATATTGAAAAAATTGAAATTGAGTATTGGGAGAAAGATGGCATAGTCAAAAATACAATAGAAGATTTTATAATTACAGTCGGGTCACTTTCTGATAGCGATTCATTTAATTTGTCCGACTCTGAGTCAATCAATTCAGATAACTCTGATTTGGCAACATTTTTTTAATTTATAAGAAATCAACATACAAAATTACCGGTAAGTAATAGGATATTCTGTACACGTATTTCAATGATTCAGAACATCTTCATTTAAATTATTAATATTAAATTTTCTAAATAAAGTCTCACAGGTTTTTGATATTAGACTTTAAAAATACTTAATGCTAGACAAATTTTTATTTATTATAATATTTTCATTAGTTGTTATTGTTTTTATATAAGATTATTTATATTATCCTCCCTTTTAATCATATTATCATTGACTAATGAAGTATCAAAAAACAATAAAATATGTTTAAATGTTATTTTAAAGTGGTACGTAATAATATTAAATAATGTCATTCATAAATTGGCCATGGTTGTGTAAACCTTGTGAAAAGCATTCAAATTAGCAGTTGTAACTCATTTCGGAGTATTTATCGTGTCAAACCATTGAGTCAATGTTATTAATTAATTAGAGTAGTAGTGAAATGTTCAGTATCAACTAAAATATTTGCTAATCCTCTGCATTCCTTGCACATTCATTCTTATCGCAGCAGTACTGTAGATGAGTTAATTTTATTGCAACATTTTGGTCTATGAATATTGTGAGTCACATAGCACACTAGGTATTAAGTCACTTTAGGTGTCTAATGTTCACAGAACCACAAAGTTAAAACCAAGGAACTGTTTACCTCATCAACTAAGCAAACTAACTTACTAAATAATATTACAAAATACATTTACTTACACGAATCAGTAGAACTTATTTGATCAACTAACTTTGCCTCTAGACTCCTCAGCGCCAATTCCCTTAATGTTGGAACCTTTTGAACTTCTTTGTATTCAGAAAACTCATCGTCTATTTTTGCCTTCAATTCCTCTACAAATTCACTTAACTCGGAATCCAGTAATATATGAAATCGTTCGTTTAGTTTTCTTTTAAATTTCTCTAGACAGTTAAACAACTCTCTATCTAGATTACCGTTTTGTAGGGTCCCTTTATCTGAACTACAATTATGTTGGTTTGGTTCTGTATCAATACATGGACTTTCATTTAAATCATTCTTTTCAAACTTGTGTGTTTGAACTGGTGCTTCCGCTTGAAGTCTTTGATGGTCCTCTCGATAGCTCCTCTCATCTAAACTTAAATGAAGATATTTTGGTTTTTCTACCACTGATGAGTACTGATTGGGTACAATACCATCATCTATACTCAAACTTTGATAACGAGGTGTTTCTTTAAGAGACAGGTCTGGTAAAATACCACTACCTAAGCTCAATTTATGGTAACTGGTCTTCGATTGAACCATTGGATGTAGTATGTAACCGGGATATAGTTTCCAAAGGATATGATCATCTCTACTTAGTCTAGTAGTTTTTCTTTTTGGCATTATTGAAGGAAGACTGTTTGAACTGATAGTCGAACTACTAAGTGAAGATTTTTCATCCACTGGCAGAGGCAAACCATTTGCTGAAAAATAAACATAAAATGTAAATGTAAAATATTAAAAAAAAATATATATAAAAAAAATAAAATAAAAAAAAAAACATGCATCAAATCAATAAGGAGGAACTATTGTATTGGGGTAGTTTCAAGCTTGTAAGTTAATAAGAGTACAAGTGTTTATAAACAATTCATAATTTAAAAACTATTGCCATGACACATATCACAACCAGTGACCTGATAAGGAACAAGGAATCAAACTAGAACTGTTTACACTGATACTCAAATAAGGATACCAGGCTGATATCTTTAATTTCATACATAAACATTCTAACCATGAGTCCTGAAAAGATTCAAATGAGTTTTAACTTTTTTTTATACACTACTCATAGACCTAAAAAAAGTATTAGGAACATTTAAATTTTATTCGCTGATACTTTAAACCGTTAGGCTGACAAGGCTTTGGACAAGAACTATTTGCTTATTATACATCAATACTGAAACAATTGACCTAACAAGGATACCTTGTTCAGCTTAATACATTGATAAAAATTTAAATCAAAGCTGTTGAACTTTTATAGATTGAAACTCTTAACTATTGACCTGACAACTATCCGAACCAGAACTGATTAACTTTTTTACACTAATACTCTAACCACTGACATGAAAAATACTCAAACCATAACTGTTTAAATTTTATACACTGATAGCCAAGCAAATAATCTGACAAGTATTACAACCTGACTAACTTTATACACTGATAATCTAACCAATGACATGATTTCATCCTCAATTTTTTAACTTTATACAATAATTCTCAAACTGGATTACAGTCAAAATAGTCTATTTGTATACAGTAACTCTATCCCATTAACCAACCTAACAGATTCCAGTTTGAACGCTTTACTTTATATACTGATACCCACTGACATGATTTCATCCTGATATTTTTAACTTCATACAATAATATTCAAACTGGATTCTAGTCAAAAGACTCTACCTGTATACAGTAACTCTATCCATTAACCAAGTACCAGTTTGAAATTGTTATACACTGATACTCTAACCTGTAACTTTGACAATTCTGAGATCTTTATATCAAGATATATTAGATTGGGAGAAATGGAATAGTTGCAAGTTAAGTGAAATTGTAAAAGACTTTATTGCATTGATTATTTTTGTTGTAAGACAAAAAACTATAATTGAGAAGTTGAATGTAGACAGAAAGACGAAATTTTAGAGTTGTTAAATTTAAAGGATTATGTATGTGTGTATAATTTAAAAACAATTGGAAAACTTATAAGAAATGTCAGTTTAAGATTTCATAATTAATTGTAATAAAATTAAGTAATTTGGTATGACGAATAAAATTAAGAAAAAATTATATTTTGTAAAATAATTGGGAATAGTTTTGTTAGAAATCTGAGTGTGCGGTATTAACCAATAAGAAAACTGATGGAAGGAAAGTAAGTAGTGCGGAGATGCATAATCCTAGATATCAAAAAATAAGGACTACTAGCAAATGGTTCTCCGAGAAGACTGGTTCTGTTTTAAGAACGCTCAAATCCATCATAAGCTGATTGATAGATGTTCCAGAGCTACGATCGATGCCCATTGTGTAACTCAGTACTGAAAATAGTTTTTTTTTATTTTGAATTTTAAAGTAGAATCAATGAAAATTACACCTTGGTATGAGCGTAAAATTGACCTGAACAATGAACTAAATTGAACTTTTTACTTTCAGAAGCTTTATCAATAAAATAAAGAAAAATCATGTAAAATATAATAAAAGGACTTTAGTAAAGATAACAGTTAAAATATCTTAAATAACAAAACTATTGTTCCAAAGAGTTTGAGTAAAAATGAACCTTCAGTTGCAACGTCATAAGTAGTGAGAGATAATTTCTATTAGTGAATTAAATAAGAAAAAGAACTTTATGAACTCTTACTTGAAATTTGAACTTTATGTATACTTTTAATATAAAAAATGTTTGTCATTTACATCAATCTTTTTCTATAATTTGTTTATTTAAAAAAATGTATATATTTCAGGAGTTAAACAAACCGCTTAACCATAAAATGTATGTTTAATATATATTATTTTTTTGTTTATAAATGTATATATTTGAGAAGTTTTTCATGATCATTTGTCATATATGTGTACATTTTCCCGAAAATCACGACCCAAGAAAAGAGTTAAATAAATAAGTATTTGTGCTTTTCTCACAAGCTGGCACCTGACAATTTAAAGTAAATTCTTCCTAGTATAAAATAAAATAATAAATAAATAAACTCAAGCCTTCAGTTTTAATAGAAAGGTCATGGAATAAATTATTACTAACCATTGACCTGAAAGATTTGACTTTTATTAAACATAATTACAGTGATAATATAGAATAATAATATCTATAACAAATAATTAGGACAATCTTTAATTTTTCTATTAAAACAAAAGTAGTTAGATACATATAGTTAAACTGATTATTTAGTGTATTTTATAAATCTTGTAGTAATATTTAAATGTAATCACATTATATAGCCTACAAAAAACATAATTATAGTGATAATATATAATATTAACCCTAGAAAGGTAGTGTTAATTTTTAGGTGCTTATTGGTACATTTGCGTAAATTTTACTCACTAATAAATTTACCTAATAAACTGTTTTATTTTATTCATTAGGTAAAAGCTAAAAAAAAAAAAGATAATATTATTATTAAAAACAAAGTATACTTGGCATTTAAAATAAAGAATTGTACATGATTATATCTACATATTCATTATTTTTATATTATTACTTTACTGAAAAATAAAACTATATATAAAAATTTTTGGTTATTTTAATCAAAATTAGAAGGTACACGGTATGTATGCTAAAACTAATAGGAAAAAAATAGTGTCTGTTTACCAATAACTACTACACTAAGATACCTCTTTGTTCTTTTTTGATACCAAACAACACATTTTGACAGGTATGATCAACAAAATCAGCAAAGAGTTACCAAGAAAAGTTATCCAAACTGAACTATCTACTGGTCAACCTTGTATTACAGGAGAGGTGATACGTCCTGAAATACAAGGAGAAAAAAACTAGGAAACCATTGTTACTAGTTACCACAGGTTGTCATACTGAAGACATGAATGTATGTAACAAACATGGTGATGTCAAATCCAAACCGTTTGTAATTCATCATTACAACACGTTTATGGGTGGGGTCAATAACAAGGAAAAGAGTATTTACAATACAACTTGTTCTTGGCCCTGTAAGAGAATTTTTGAAAATAGGCCTAACTTTTGAGCAAATTTTCACTTTTTATGTAAAAATTAACCATGTCTAATGAAATTTTTATAAAGTGATTTTTATTTTTAGCAAATTTTATACATAAATATATTGCAAATCTCTTGTATTACTTGAAAAATTTCAAAAAAATATTTTTGTATGGTAATAGATATATAATATCATGTGTCCATAAAGTCCCACCCCCCTCTTATTTTTTTTATTAATGGAAATAGACAGATTTGCTTTGGGGAAAGTTTAGATAACCAAAGGAGGAGTTTTTTGAAGTATCAAAATTTTCAACCCTTACCCCCAAAATGGGGTAGGTTGGGGGTAAGTCAAGAATTTTAAATAGCAACCCCTATTGAGTGATACCTCATTTTAAAGGTCTTTTCAAAATAAGAATAATGGCGCAAACCAGAGGTCTCTAAGTTCATCCTACCCAACATAGCAACCAATCGAATTGTGAATGTTAAACTACAATTCTTATACGTTAATTATTCTTCTTTCACCCCTTGCTCTTTTGATATATTTTTGCTCAAATTTTTTTTTATGTTCTCATTTTTCTTTTTTCTACATAGGTGAATTTAAAAATGTTATAAATTATTTCCTAGCATTTTCGATAAACCTAACCCGATTACAGTATCATCATCACAGAAATATAAGTGATTATTTGTCCACTTCCAAAGCTGATCATTGTTTAAATCCTCAAACAAAACCAAAATCTTTTAGTATAAAATTGTATCCAAATGACATCACAACAGATCCTATTAAACTCATTTCATGGGACATCCATTATATGAATTAGGCACTGGAAAATTGGGTCAGCCTACAAATATTACTTACCCCCCTCTGTCCATACTTGGCTTAGGGTTTTTGTGATATTAGATTGAAGCTTTTTTACTACTTATTTTTTTAAAATCTCATAAATACATCAATATCCTATGCCATCTTGTATCTAATGCATTTTGAAGGGCCTAGGTTTGGCTAACTTGGACCCTTTTGACAGAGTTGTCCTCAACAAGAGGCTTTTACTCTACTCCATTTTTTCCTTGGACTGTAAATCATCAGCCCATCGCCTGGTGGTTGGTGGTTTGGAGTTGCTACTTAGCACTCATTTTGGCTAATTTAGAATATTATTTTCATTGTGTTTTTTGTATCATCAAATTCTCCAACCTCTTACCTTCTTGTAAAAACAATATCTAAAATCACTGAGCCAACCAACGGAGGCCTCTGTGGATGTAGCTCTCACTCTAGGAAAAGTGGCCTTTGATTGTAATATGTCCACGTTCTTTATATATTTCACTTATTCTATTTTTTATTATATATACCTTAAACCAATCACCTCCGTCAAGCATCAATCTTCCCAAACAATTTACTTTTTTAATTTTTCTACCACTCTGGTCTCTCTTAATTTAGCAATTAAATAAATGTCTTCTTATTATATAATTTATTCTTAAGCTATGTTGAAATACCCTATTAATTAATGTGTGCTGCAGTGGGAAGTGTAATCCTTAATTGAATGACACCCCAAATATCCTTAATGAGTGTACCAGCAACCCATTTCCTGGTTTGTAGATGTTATATGTTTTGTGTTTTCTTGGTTTTTCATTTTAGGGTGTGTGTTTTTTCTGAAATAGACCATCCAATGAATTATCTTCTGTGCTATGGAATGCTCATATTAGTTTTCTAGCACAAATGTTTTTTGTTCATGTTTTTTGTGTACACTTTTGTTAATTATTACAAACTAAATTAAAATTTTCCGACTTTCCTTCACCTTTTGCTGTTTTTCAGTTCCCCTTTATTTAAAAAAAAAAAATAATAATATTCTCTCTCCCTTTCCTCACCTTTATCTAACTTCTCAATAGTTTAAAACAATATCAAATGTCATCATACGAAATTTACCACAATAAGCATTTTATTTAGTTCACACTACAGTTCAACAATGAAGTCACTATACTCTCAGAGTTGTTATATCTACAGAAAGTCTTCAATCATCAATGAAAGGGAAACACAATAAGGATTTTATTTGTAAAAAACGACATTTGTCCAACAACTATAGAGCATTATCACTGGTACCAGTAATGTCTAAAATTATTGAAGGTATTATGAAGTAACTATTCGAAGTTACTTTAAATTTAATAACATGTCGTTCCCCTCGCAATTTGGTTTCAGGAAGGAACTATCAACTATTAAAGGTATAGATAATTTAGTTCCAATAATACTATATGGTTCTGAAGCCAAAACTAACATATGTGTTACACTCTTAGATTTTGGCTTTGACAAAATATCACAAGAAATCCTTATTGAAAAAATCCGGTAGTATGGGTTAGAGGCATGGAATTGTTTTTGTTTCTAATTTACGATCATTACAAATATTAGTGTTAGAAATTCATTTTAAAGTTTCTTTCTCACCTTCTACATTGGATTAAGGTATTTTTGTCAGTAGAACAACAATTTGTTTGGATGGTGATACTACAGTTTCTTCAACTTTGCTTAGTTTTTGCAGTATTGGATTTGTTTTTATACATTCACACAGTTCTCTAAGTTCTAATAGTTACTTGTACTCACGTTTTACTTTCAGTACAGCTTACAAATGATTTACCTTGAGACTTCACATTAACGTCGTTTGGTTTAGAAGATCGCGGTATCTGTTTCTCATACTTTACTGTTGATGAACACCTATTATTTACAGAGCTATTCATTTTCTTTTGTTTATTTGCTTCACTATTATGCAACATAGTTGTTTTTTTCAGTTTATTGAACTGTTGTCCAAATTCCTTGCAGTTTGATGAACGCCTTTGTGCTGAAAAGAAAACAACAAACTTAATCAAATTATAAATTAAAATCACTAATTTCATGAAAATATAAATTCAGATTTTTGACAATAACTGAAAAGTAATTAAAATAGTCAAATAATATAAATTTAGTAAATGTAAATCCATCCAACTGATTAAGAACTAAGTCTGTTTTAGTATGTTTGTTCGGAAGGGTAACAGAGGTCTGAGGCAGTTTACCCACCAAGACCCTTCAAGATGTGGTTTTGAAGATGAGGATATATTTTTTTAGGTATTTATTAGTTGTTTTATTGACCTATGTATAAAATATGGTCATTTTATTATTAAAACAAAACAGTTTATGAGTAAGTACAATTTATGAAAATGAAAAATACAAAAATTAGTTAAATAATATAAAACAAAAAATGAAGTGAAATTAGATATACATAAAGTTAAGAATAATACAAAATAATTTATTAAAATTATAAAACATACTATATGAAAAACAATTATGTTTACAATAAAGGAATGTTTTTTATACTTCATTAAACTTTAGTTCCACTAAACAACATGAGCGCTTAAATCATGCCACCATAACGTAAATGGAATCCTATTGAACGTCTTCGAATGAAGTAATATATTTTAACAACAATCTAACAGATATACTATACTAATGTAACACTTTTTCTCCAGGAAGCCGTTACCAGGATACTCGTAGTTGGAGAAGAAATGCCAGAGTTTGGGTGTCAAATAATTACAATGTTTCCATTACAATTATTTATTGCCTTTCTAGTAACACTTGACCTTTAAGGGCCTTCTTATATATATATATATATATATATATATATATATATATATATATATATATTACCACAAAATGGTTTAGGCACGGTTCTTTGGAGAAAAAGGCTTCCTTTGGAGGAGGCTCAACATGCTACAATTCCAGAAGGGAGATGGGGTTGTCTTGGAGGGAGCTCAACACGCTACCATACTCGAGAGGGTTAGCAATCCATTTAGAGGAAGCTCAACACGCTACCGTGCCTGAAGAGAGATAAGGGATGTGAGCTTAACACACTACTGTATATAAGATAGTTATGATCACTTTCAGATGAAGCTCAACATTTTATCATACCAGAGAGAGAGGAGGATGATCAAACTGTGAAGAGCTGCACAAGATTTACACTATTAACGGAGCAGTTGTCTCAACACGTTTGTTGGAGTAACACTACTGTATATAAGATAGTTATGATCACTTTCAGATGAAGCTCAACATTTTATCATACCAGAGAGAGAGGAGGATGATCAAACTGTGAAGAGCTGCACAAGATTTACACTATTAACGGAGCAGTTGTCTCAACACGTTTGTTGGAGTAACATCCATCTTTAAAAAAATAACCTATTTCCTTCTTTAGAGTAACCCCATTTAGGTCTGAAATGATAAAAAGGGCTACCAACGTCACACCTGACAACGGTAAAGCCTTCATGCCAACAATCAGACAATTTCTTAAAAACAAGTCTATCACATGTCCTGCCACAACAAAGCTAAGAACAAAATCATTGGCTTCAAAACCAGAACCATCTATATTAATTAGATGAACAAAAATGGAAATGTAGACGTTCTCTCGAAATAAATTCGTGCGGGGAACAAAACTGATTTTGTCATTGTAAATAGAGCTTAGGGTAGAGTGGTAACACTCGTTCACAATTTCATCTGTGGTACTTCAGTAAAACATAGGACTTAATTACAAGCAGCAGCAATAGCGATCACTATACCATACAAAATGACAATTTGTTGTGTGTACCTGCCAACTAATTACAAGTTTGTTGAAGTAGAATTGATTGAACTTATCAAACAGTTGCTTGCCTGATTTCTTTTGGTGGGAGATTTTAAATGCCCACCACAAACATGGGGATGAAACACCTGCAGCCATAGAAGAAACTGTATTGACAGGATTTGATTCAATTTGGATTTGATTCTGTTCAATGACGGTTCACCAACTAATCTAGTGGTTTCTACAGGTGGTTGGACAACTGTTGACTTATAATGTGGTAAAAGTTAATTTCTGTTTGTGGTCCTCCTCATTCTGCCCTATTATTATGCAGCGGGGAGGAATTTTGACTATAAAAAACTGTCTCATTGGTAATGTTTTAGACTCGTCATTAGCTAACTTTTCTTCAACTGCTGCTTACAGTGACGGCTTTTATTTCTGTAAAAGATCTCAAGAAGAAATACAATTGAGTACCATTGGAATACTGTACGTCTATCCGAAAAATCACCAATAAATACCCCATTTTTTAACAGTAATTAGAATCTTCTATGATGTCTGAATGAGATTCTGCTCCAGGTTCTGACAGCATAGTTTATTCTATGATTAAATACATTCCAACTTAGGGGAAGCCAGGGGTTATGGGATTTAGGACAGATATTCCAGGAGGATAGCAGAGGATGATAATCAAATCTACATCCGAGGATGCTACATTTAAATCCACTGTGTGCGAGTAAAATGCTGGATCCTGCTCGAGGTCACCCTGCTTTAACACAGCAGATCTAGACCTGAAGGTTGATAAACATTCCCTAATCCAAGGTGTCAAGTGTCTTTAGGGCAATCCTAATGTTAATTCCGTGACGATGGAAAAATTGTACAAGGGTGATTGTGCATCAAACAGAGTATATGGAGCACCAGGCGACCCTTCATAGTAAATAGTCACTTTTAAATGTTGAAACTCGTGGGAACATAAATATATGGATTTTTCACAAAGTAAACAAATTAATAATAACATAGCGTGCTTAGACATTGTTATTGAAAATGAAACAGAAACAATTTCAGTTGTTTATGAGTCATATGATATGATGAAGGGAGGCTTATGAGCTATACCAAAACCGAAATCTTATTAGATAAAGTAATTGGATAATGCCCCTGAGGATAATCCAGTGTAACCTACACCACAGTAAGGCTGCGTCTGCAGTCTTCTGTTAGTGATTTCTAACTGAGGACATAGACATAGTCCTTATTCATGAACCTTGGATGAAAGAAGGTAAGATTCTTAGGGCTGGGAGATGTAAGAGGTTATATACAACGGTTCATATAATAGCTTGTGAACCTGTATTGTGGTTAAGTATAAACTGTAATGACTGCCTTTGCTTGCTTTCTGTTCCAGAGATATCATCACGGTGAAGATTAGTTGCGGATCCGAAAAAGGTAGAAGACAAGTCATCATGAGCTCAATCTACTTTCCTATGATTCGAAGAAAACTCCACCCTCTGAAGAACTAGAGATGGTGAAAATTTCTGTGAGAAAGAGAAGGAGCATTTCCTCGCGGGATTAGACTCCAACTCCAATCATATAACAAGAGGTACAAGTAACACAAGTACTAGAGGTGAATCCTTCTTAGAATTTCTTAAAACTAAAAGTTTACTGGTAATTAATGTTAGTGATGAACATAACTTTAGAAACAAAGTAAGGAAAGACGTCATTGACATTACAAATTCCACAGAATATATTAGTTGACTGGCATGTTTCGTGTGAAATTTCATGATTTGACAATAATTGTCATATTATGTGGAACTTAAATTTCGATTTTGAAATTCAAAAGTTTAAAATCTCAAACTGGAACTCTTATTATGAAGATTACACCTATAGATTAACCTATAGATTAGATTCCCTTAGGAAGATAGTCAGAGATGTAGATTATATCAATTTTATGGCAGCAAATATACAAGAAGTCATTATTGATTCATATAATAATTGTCCTATCCAGTCCATATCCATAAGGGAAGCAAAAAGGTGGAATAGAGATTTAGATAGGTTAAAGAAAATTACTACTTATTTAATAAAGCTAAGAAAACCAGTCAGTGGGACAACTATCATAAATCCTTAACCGAATATAATACTCTTTTAAGAAGATATAAAAGATCCCCTTGGAGAAACTTTTGCCAAGAGACTGACTCTACTAAAGCAGTCTCTGCAATACACAACATTTAATTGAAGGAACCGATTCATTCAACTTCATCCGTTAATGATCCTAGAGGTGGTCTAACTTCTCCAGGTGACTAACACACTAAAAGTGTTACTCAAAGCATTGTAATGATGCAAACTAGCATAATCCATAATCAGAGTGGGACAACCTCTATAAGAGTCTCTCATTCTGACTGGAAAACTGCCAGAGAAGTTATTAGTGTATCCAAGGTTAAATGGGCTAAATTTGATCCATTAAAGTCCCCAGGAGAAGGTGGAATCTTTCCGACTCTAATCCAAAAATCTCCGGAATCACTCCTCAATCTACTTTGCGAAACCTTCAGGGCTAGGTAGGCTTATGGCTATATACCTATAGTATGAAGATGTAATACAGTAGTTTACATACCAAAACCAGGAAAGGGAAATTACACAAATCCCAAAGCGTTTCGACCAATTATGTTTATCTATAACATATTGCCATTGCGTCTTCTTTGTGTGTATGTTATGAAGAAAAATGCTGACAAACTAAAATTAAATCCTTGTTCTTCAACTCTTATCATTCTCCTATAGAAATCTACAGCTCATTATACCTTGTGGGTTAAAATCTCTTCGAAGGTTAAATTTGTTTCTTTATGTGTGGGGGGTTTTGGGCGTCGTAAAATCCGTCAACTTGTGTTAAATAACTAGTAGTGTCATACTATTTTGTAAATTTTTTACAGCACATCTTTCACGTCACATACTTCACGGTACATCTTTTACTTTACACATCAACATTTCATTCACAAATTTATAGTGTGTTTATACGTAATTCTAGATTAAAAAGTTTATAAGAATCCAATTAAAAACGTTTGAGTTCTCAGATAAGGCTGTGTAAGGAAGTTGCGGTTACGATAACTCTTGTACTCCCCACAAAGGATATTGTGGGTTTTGTAATCACTGTATTTCTCAACGGTTTAGTTTATTATAGGTTACTGAAATGTCATATAAGAATAAAATAATATAGTGAACAGAAATTGGTAGAAAGTGCTTTGTACTTAATGTTGTATAGTTATGGAAGTGTTTTTGGTGTTATTAATAATAATAACACAAAGATAGGTATTTACTCGTTTATTTATATACTTAGATCAATTTTCGGATAGATAATATCTGTATAATGAAGTAAATAGTTACTTTACAACCTAATCTCAAACATACTTTTTACTATTAATTTAAAATTTATTTTGAACGTAGGACTGCAAAACAATGCATTATACGATTTTTAACATCAGTGTACATTATCGTTTAAGTAGGTAAAAATAATTCAGGATTATATAATGATACAGTTCTTTATTCCTGTCTTTGTGAGTGTCCATGTGATAGGCAATTAGCTATTATTATTAGTATTGTTTTATATTTTTTCTGTGAAATTACTTTTAATAGATACATTATTATAGTTTATTTTAAGCGAGTTGTCACTGAAACACAGGTCTCCGTAGAGTTCTTAACAGTAGTACCATAAACATTTCTAAAAGTTTAATATTTGAGTCTAATAGAGACAGCTGACATGTGAGACACTGAATCTGTTTCTGAAGAGATTGTGAATGTTCGGCTAATCACAGTCTGTAACAAGAGTATGAAAGGTCTTTCCACGCGAGTATTAATTCAGTCTAATTTAAACACTTGAACTGTGAGGAGCAAGCAGCTACAAATGCATACAGCAGAGCTCGTAAAAGGCCCTGATACTCCACAGACTGCAACATATTTGTTGTAATACAATGTACTAAAACCGTTCTCTGTAAGGTTCTTAACAGTAGTATCTTATAGATTTTTGAAAGTGTACTCTTTCAGACTAATATAGAGAGATACAATCTTGTTGAGCACTGTGGTGAAATTCACAATAATAATTTGAATTTGCCCCTACCACAATCACTGGAACTTAATAAAACACAATTATCTGATTAATTGTTCTTTATTAATTATATCCACTTAATGCCCTTTTATAATTGTGTTTTATTAAAGTTCCAGTGATTGTGGTTAGGGGCAAATTCAAATTATTATTCTAATATAGAGAGTTGACCCGTGAGACAATGAACCTATTTCGAAAGTGTTCGTGGGTGTTCGGATATTTTCGACTAATCACGAACTGTAGCAACAGTATATAAGAGCTTTCTTGGTGAATATTCATTCAGTCTTATTTAGACTTTCGAACTGTGAGGATCAAAGAGTTACAGGTTCTTTCGGCAGAGTTCGTAAAAGGCGTTGATAATCCATGGATTCTTACATATTTTGTGTACCAGTAAATATGAATTCAATACAAGTGGTACATACCAATAACACAAATGTTAAGCACTTTAGATTGCACTGTTATAGGATTACCTTTAAATTTAATCTTGTTCCTGAAGGCTTTTCTGAAATTGACTGGCTCAAATTGGGTTTTACAAATTTAGTTGAAAAAGTGAAATCTGAATCCTCAACTAATGATCAATTAGGGTTTACACTAAAAAGTCAAAACCTAAAAAGTAAAGAACCAGGGTATATAGCTTTACAAACGGTAAGTCAAGTGCATGGGGATATTATTTGGGATATTTTTGGGGGTATAATTCAGAGCAATGCTGACTCAATTAATTCAACCGAAACATTCAAAATTGAATGAACCTCCACGTAGCCAATGGTGGTCAAAGAAGAGCCAGTTTTTATAATAATTTTGTTTTAAAGAGACCAGTGCACGAAAGGGGATAGTGGTGATAAAAAATTCCGATAATTTATGTTTACCTAAAGCATTAATTGTAGGTAAAGCTCATGCTAAAAAAGATCCCCAGTACAGGGCTATTAGAAAAGACATGTGGAAAAGACAAATATTTAGAGCCAAAAAATTAATGGTGGTAATTCCAGAGAATGGAGCAGAGATCCCCGAATTAGAAAAATTTCAGAACCATTTGAAGAAATACAAGATTAGAGTACAATTACAACAGGAAAAGCCGTGATGTGTATTTTTGTGGTGAAAATGAAAGTGCTGTGTATAAAATAAACCTATTATTTAGTGACGGCCATTTCAACGTAATCACTAGCCTGACAGCCGCTTTTGCCTCTAATTTCTTTTGTGAGGCTTGTCATGTTCCTTATGATCACAAAAGCGCTCATAGATGTGAAAATATATGTCCATCGTATCAAACAGTATCCCCACCTTATAAATGATAAATGGAGGAATAATTTGTCCCAAGTGCAATCTTCACTTTAAAAATCTAGTTTGTTTCATTTCACACCAAGGTGATCGTTGTAACTCTATTAAAAAGTGTACTGAATGTGGTAAGATTATTAGATTTAGGGCTAGAAAATCAGTACATATATGTGGTGAAGTATTTTGTAATATTCGTGTAGAATACAAACCACCTAATCATCAGTGTTTTATGAGGGTTGATAGGGGTACACCAAAAACTAAAGACTTTTTGTTCATATTGTTTGATTTAGAAACCCGCCAAGACGAGAGTCATGCAAATGATCTGGAAACTAAAGTCCATAATGTTAACTTGTGTGTAAGTCAACAATTTTGTCATAAATGTATTACAGGACAGTCTTGTGAAAATTATGGTTCCCATACCCGTATCTTTAAAGAAGACCCTATCAATCAGTTTTTGGACTATGTCATGGAAATTAGGAAAAGCTACAAACTCTGATGCTTACTCGCTCAAAATGGATCTTCATATGACTTTCAGTTTATTCTAAAATACGTTATTCATCATATTAAGTTCACGCCAGAACTTATTACGAGGAGAACCAAGATCATATTGATGGAAATGGACAATGTAAGGTTCATAGATTTGTTAAATTACTTTCCAATGGTCCTGTCTGCTCTTCCAAAAGTTTTCGATTTACCCCCTGAAAAGAAGAAGGGTTACTTCCCTCATCTTTTCAATACATTGGAAAATCAAAATTATAAAAGGCCCAAAACAATTCTATTGTCCAGATTCTATGTTCGATAAGGGCTACAACTACAAAGACTTTGAAAAATGGCATAACGAGCAGACACTAACAAACTATGTTTTTGATTTTCAAAGAGAAATTGTAGAGTATTGCATCTCGGATGTAGACATTTTGGCTCAGGCATCCATAAACAGTGTGGTAAAAGTTAATTTCTGTTTGTGGTCCTCCTCATTCTGCCCTATTATTATGCAGCGGGGAGGAATTTTGACTATTAAAAACTGTCTCATTGGTAATGTTTTGGACTCGTCATTAGCTAACTTTTCTTCAACTGCTGCTTACAGTGACGGCTTTTATTTCTGTAAAAGATCTCAAGAAGAAATACCATTCACTGTACGTCTATCGGAAAAATCACTAATAAATACCCCATTTTTTAACAGGAATTAGAATCTTCTACGATATCTGAATCAGATTCTGCTCCAGGTTCTGACAACATAGTTTATTCTTCATACAATATGATTAAATGCCTTCCAACTTAGGGAAAGCCAGGGGTTATGGGATTTAGGACAGAAATTCTATCTTAATTAATGAAAGATCGGTGTCCGCCACTCAATAACTTTATAAAATCAGTTTCTTTTATTTGTTTCTGCATTAGTACAATTCATCTCTATTAGTTTGGGAACACTGGTTTCTTTGACCTTGTTGTAGTCCTATTGGTTACAAATTATCGACATGTAGCCCCCCTATTAAGTAAATTTATACACTTCCGTCAACTGAAACTTGGTTGAATTATACAGGACATGCCTATAGGGCAACTGTCATCCTATTAGTGATATATATATATATATATATATATATATATATATATATATATATATATATATAGAAAAGGGAAACTTGACAGCAACTCAGGATCTGCCCCATTTGGCAAAAATGTATCAAATTCATCACCCCTTCCATAAAATAACTCGTCTTTAGAAAGGTGTAAAGTGCACATTCATACATCTTTATATAATCATGTCCTCTATATAGCGGATAATGAGTGTTGAATATAATGTGTGTGTAAACAGGAAGTCCTAAGTAGGGGTAGAAGGCGCTGGTTTCCAAGTGTATGAGTTTATGCACTACAAAAACTCCTAAGACACTGTTTAGGTTATAAAAATACCATAAAGGACCCGCTCAGAAATGAATGAAACTTCATCCAAATATTACATTTTAGCTTCTGTATTCGAATATCCTATTAAAACCTTCTCAGGATGTCCTGAAATATCATTAAAAAGGAAGTGTATATGTGCAAATATCCTCACAAGATACAACTTACATACACACACACTTGTCTACTGTAGGAAACGTGTAGCGTACATACATTGTCAACTGTTCTGTAATACATACAATTTCTTGAAAATATTTATTACCTATACTAATAAAATTATACCATAACCAGTTACACTTTTTTCTTCTTTTTTCCCCCTCTTTTTTTCTTCAATAAAGGATATTTTTTAAACAAGCACTGTGCATTCACTGCCAGCAAATGTAGCCATCCTGACAGATACACTACTCTACATACGGTACATGTAGAAGTAGTAAGCTTATTCCCATACAATTTTTTCAACCGAAAATTATACAGGATGTTGACATTATTCTTTAAACTTAAAAACATCTGCAGCACTATCTTTACAAAACTTGACCATATAAATAAAATTGTATTTACACATGCATTAGGGATGTTGTCTGTGCACCGAACCTACCACAGGTAACTTTCTTTATAATTTAAACCTAAATTTATAAAGCTTCTTAAAATTGTTGAAGATTATCTACATTGATGATAGGAATAAGTAGATAAATATAAAGAGTTTTTGCTAAAAAATGTGCGCTGATCATATCACTTGGATCTCTTGTTATAATTTTAACTTCAAATTATATATGCTATTGTTGAATAATATTTACATCGCTGATAAGTTAAACAAGTCTATAGATATACAAAGTATCTATTATGAATTGTGCAGGTATTCTTTCACTTGCATTTCTCATAATAGCCTTGAGATTCATACAAGTATTTAAATATACCAAGCCTATACCATAACGTGTGCAACAATCCGTCCATTTACAATTTTCTAAATGAATTAATGCTAATCAATTTATTTAAATACAGTACTAGTATACAGGCTTTTCCACGAGGTCCTCCTGATACTCTTAGATCTCAAGTTAAAACAAAGAAGAAAGTTCATGGAACATTGGGTTCAGATCTTGTATACGCATTTTAACATAACATATTACATGTTTAGCCTACCAAAAACATTATTATTTTGCTTACAATTATGCAACCAGAGTGGAGCAACCACGGTGTTGGTGTGTTGGTATGCAAGTAATAATAAATAATACAGTATTTATTGAACTTGAAATTACAAATTATAGTTTGTAAAACGAAGGAAGATGGCTGGAAGAAGAGCCACCCCACTAACATACACACAGTCACTCTCACACAAATAAACATACACACAGTCACTCTCAAACAAATAAAGGGAATTTATACCTGGCCCCCGGCAGCTGGCGTGATAATTACTGGACACACCCTATGGAAAAATTATTTTTTTTCCTGCATAAGTTAAAGACAAAATCATTATTTTTAATCATCACAAAATTTTAAGAACAATGATACTGATAACCAACTTGATGATACAACAACCAATTTTAACATATTATTACTTTACTATTCCACTTTTCTTTTATTCACATTATTAGTTCTATCTTGCATTTTAACAATAAGTTTAAAGAATGGCTTGTTTGGAGTTGTTTTAAAAATCAAATTATATGAACATTCACATTAAGTAGGTACTACATAACAACTACGAATATGAATGAGTGCGTGAAAGAGTTTTGCCAGGTATTCACCCTTCTTAGTTCATTTTACCAACAGGGGCCAACAATATTCTACAGATTCGACGTAATGCAACTTTCTGATTTATTGAAATATTCAATTTTCAATAAAATATCATAACATTTATCATTACATACATTATCTATATACATTGTTTTACCTTTTCTACCATTTACATAAATGTGTTTGCATTTTTGAAATGATTTCAAACAACCGGTTCTAAAATCTAATTTATTTAATTCTGGTTTTAATAAAATTCACAGCTTTTTCTCTATACAGAAACGCACGAAAATCCATTAATTTTTTTGCCACGGTTAGATTCTACACAACTTGTATAGCTTATTTGATGTCATAAATATATTCTTAGAAGTAGGCCAAAATATGTCAAATCGATGCCGTGCAATATAGTTTTATAAGATGAGATTAAAATATTTCTACAATAATTTATGGGTTAATTAATTATCACTTGTTCAAGAAAGTCCATTCTAACTAAATGTAACATAGTCAAGTCCAGAGAACTTTCTGAAGAGTTTTAATAGTCTCTATTTGGACCTGATTTTGTACCAGTTTTGGACTACAGTGTTGACAGATCAAAGTTGTCAACCCAATAGATACATTTAAAATTAACTAGCTTCTAGTATAATAATGAATATTCTTAGTTGTTCTATTATCATAGGGACAGGAATATGCCAACTGCTAGCATACTAATTGTTTCCCCTCGAAATAATGTCTATTTTTGTAAGAAATTAGTTTTTCAGTAGTTCAAGCCTTGCCTATTTACCAATTATCATATTTACACACTTCTGATGATGTTTGTTGGTTGTTCAGTATTAGATTCACTTATATTTTAACTTATACCATAACCAACCCCAAACGACATTCCAGGGGCTTCAAAAATGTGTCCCTTTTGTCAAGAACAGCATACCTGAAATATTGATTTGGCTTAGTTTTCCTGCTGCTTTTGGCACTAGAATTACAAAATTACTTATTTATACTAAGTTATACTTGGGAGACATGTCATGTGGATGGGTAACATGATTACCTGCAAAGGATTTTTCAAAAGATTGTCCGATTGTGGAGAATAACAGTTTTTTAAGGTAAAATCTAAGCATAAGTTAGTTGCTCACACAGCTCATTGTATTGATAGCATTGTGTGTATTAGTTGTAGGTTTGCTAATAGAATTTATATTCTATATAAATTGACCAGAATAATATATAGGCTATTTTAAAAGTTGAAAAAATGTTAAAATAATATATGGTTCAACTCGCATCTGGAAGTAGTCCCCAAGATATTATATTATTATGAATAAAATATTTTTAAAAGTGCATTATAAGTTATATTGTAAAAGGGGAGAGGTATTGACTATGTAGTTACATCATAATATGCACATAATGAGTGTAGAGTATATTTATAAGAAAAACATTGTTCACCTAGGTTATTCAAAAAATAGTTTTTGCAAATAAGTCTCTTGCTTGTAAGTAGCATCCCTAAATGGCACTTTTGTTAACTTATACAGCGCACTTTTGATAAAAGGCCGATATCTGTGAATAGATTCAGATATTTTTGTACTTGTTCTGTCTTGTATTTAATCAATAAATTTGATTATACATATCTTCTGGGGTTGCAAAAAAATTTAAAATATAGAAAAGTACTCTTTTCCCATACTACAATTGATAAAAGTAAAATTTGGATTGTCTAATAGGACAATACTTTTAACGCAGCCGCTATTAAAACATGGATTCAGGAAGAGAGGAAGAAACAGTTTAGAATTAGGGACAATGTGAGTTGCCATCTTAAAGTTATTTATGATGAATTAGCTGCTAAATTTCATCCTATTGAGTTTGATTATTTTGTAAATGATGTCTTTGATTTTGTCCGCAATAAAATTTATGAAACCTTTAACAGACAAATTAAAAAACTAAATAATTTAAAAGATAAACTGAAGATTCATAATAAGCGTAAAGCCAACATGTTTTCTAAACACCAATTCTATGATAGAGTTATTAACTTATCTAATATTAGTTTTGATAATAAAGAAATGAAGATTCTTAACAAAGGTCTTAAATACAACCCTAGATCTTCTCTAAAAAACAGTAATTTTGAAACTCTGTCTGTAGATATTGAATCTATAAATAAATTAGACGTTAATATAATTGGGGATACTGTTAAGAATCTTCCTAATAAATGTTATTTTAACAATGAAGTTAATATTATTAAACAAATACAAAATAAAGTGATAGATAACAACCTTGTTATTTCTAAAGCCGATAAAGGCAATTCAGTTGTTGTTTTAGATAAAGTTAATTATGTTTGTAAAGTAGATGATATCCTTAATGATAATTCCTTTTTTAAAATATTAAAAAGTGATCCTACGTCTAATTATAGTAAACTAGTTAATAATTATATTAAGAATTGTACTAATTTGTTCCCTAATAATGTTGGCCAATACTTGAGAGTTATGAACACCCAACCACCTAGATTGTATGGCCTACCTAAGCTTCACAAACCTAATATTCCTGTTCGTCCCGTAGTATCTTTTAACAATGCTCCTACTTATAAATTGGCCCAAAAAGTCAATACTGTATTTAAAAGTGCCACTAATTTTACATCTAAATATAGTATTAAGAATTCTTTAGATTTAATTAACAAAATTGGAAATGTTACTATACCTTCCAATGCTAAAATTGTATTTTTCGATATTAAAAGCCTGTTTACAAGTATACCCATTAACCAATGTAAAAACATAGTCAATGACATAATTAGCGATACCAATGTTGATACTACACTTAGTAATGAATTAAAAACAGCCATAGAAATTTGCTTTAGTCAAAATTATTTAAAATTTAACGATAAATTTTACCAACAAATAGAAGGGTTGGCAATGGGTTCACCTTTGTCACCTCTTCTAGCAGAAATTTTCATGGCTGATTTCGAAAATAATTTATTTGGTAAAGACAATCCTTTATTTAAAAATATAATTTATTGGTACCGTTATGTTGTTTTGTGTTTGTTTAGTGGCACTAATAGACAGTTAGACTCTCTCCTTAAAACCATAAATTCTGTAAATAGCAACTGAAGTTTAAATTCAATTACTCTTGCTCTCCCTGAGTAAAAGGGATACTATAAATACAATTACTGGAAGTGTTCAGATAAAAAGAGGGGGTACCAACAGTTCTTCAAGCTGTTGAAGAAATTGAGAGATCCAGGCCAGATAATAATAGAAACCAAAATTTCCAGTGGGCCTCTCAATTTGTTCTTCTGCTCACGAGGATAGATCCTATAATAAAATATTATAGGATTTGAAGCTAGTGTGTGTTATAACAATAAGGGGGGGGGACAAGCACAGCTTAGCTCAAAAAGTTCACTTAGAGTTTCCCGTTGTAGTTCAAAAAGTCATAAATCAAAAATGACAAATAAATAGCAAGATAGAGGTTATGATGCACATCATTTTAAAGAGCTGACAAAATAAACAAATTTTATTTTAAGTTTTTTCTATCTCAAACTGTTTATTGATGGGATCCCAAAATGTATTTTTTTTAAAGTGGGTTTTTGGATTAGACCCAATAAAACTTATGAAAAAAATCAATAAACCAAAAAATATGATATTGTTATGAAAATCATTTTAAAAAAAATCTAAATTCTGAAATTTAATTAAAATAGTTTGAATTCCTGGCTAAAATAATTTGGCTCCATGAATATTTATTAATTACCAGCCAATTTTTAGTGCAATTTTGGTAATTGATCAGTACTACAATGAGGTACAAGACCTCCTCATTTGATTGATTTATGCTCAAAGATTCGTTTGAAATAAATGTTTGACAATTATATTGTTCTTTTAGTAAATTAACACGATGATCTAGTTCCAACAAAACATTTCATCACCATAAATTATAATACAGTATGTCTTTTGTCAACCTCGATGAAATACTGATATGAAAATGATTCACATGAACAAGTAATAAATGGGGATTGCCGACTGAATACTGAATGTGGGAATTGAGAAGAAAGCAGGATTGTCATAATATTTACTTCTGCCTTGCCTGTTAATTTGATCAACAGTGTTGCTAACCTTCGGCCGCTAGACTGCTATAAAACTTCTAGACTTTCTGGTTTGTAAACTGTACCCGAAAAGGTGGAAGGTTGTTCAACATCAAACACCAACCCTTTCCCCCTAATCACTTCCAACTCCAAATATTTTTATCGGTACTTATGGCTATTGATATTATCAAATTAAAGTGCATAATAAACAATAAGTTTTGGTGGTAAAATATTTAAAATCAGAATATGAGTTCGTCAAATAATGATTTGAAATGTGATTTTGGTAGAACTGTACAAAAACTACGTAAAAAAAAACCAAATTGTGTAATGACCAACCAGTCTGTACAGTACCTTCAAAAATAAATCAAAACTAGTAATAATATGGGGTGTTAACAAAAATCACAAGAGATTTTCAAAATGTTCACAACTTCTCTCCAACCATTAAAAGGGTCAGTTTTCGAAATCCAATTGGAGTTTTTGTAATGTTTCGCTAGGTATCGCTCTACAATCTTGAACAATTCTGTTACCAATTCTTGTAGATTAGCTGGAGGAGTCTTATACACAACAGATTTTAAATTGCCCCACACACTAAAATCCATTGATGTTATATCTGGTGTCCTCGCTGGCCACTCAAATAGCTCCTCACCTGCCTATCCATTTAGTAGCACTGTCATGCTGGAAATAGACGTTGTGCTCATTGTACTCTAACTACCCTTCCTCATTCACTTCATTTTCAAATAAGTCTTTTATCAAAGGGTTGATGTATTCTTCAAGTAAATTCTTGTACACTATACCATATATGTTTCCATCAATGAATAAGGGGCCAACAATTGTGTGCACAAAAATCCCTGCCCACTCATAAAGTTTTTTAAAAAACCATTAAAAAAAAATTACTCTCATTAGAAAAGCAAATATTATTTAACTAATTGTTATTTTTACTACAAAGAGTGATTATCTCCTCGCAAAACTGGATTCTTCTGTCAAAGTTGTTCTCATGCAATTCATGTAGAATCATCATTTTATAGAGATGCCACTTGTTAAGTTTAGTACCTTTAAGAACAGAATTATATTACATACCAGTAAGTTGAACATATATGAACATCGTTTTGAATTTATTACATATAGTGTAATAATTTATTTGTTCCACTGAGAACTACAAAATTTTGTTTATACATTACTTTTGTTTTGTACATTAGACCTAGGTTACGGTTTTAGACTTAAGTTGACAGTGTAACTGATCATCAAATAGCTTATTAAATAATTGAATAGTTAATTAACTATAAATATACAAATAAATGATATAAATAATAATTAAATAATTAAACTATTGCTGCTTTCTTTAAAATTTTTAACTGTTGTTCACGGATTAGTGATATTTATATAATATAGGCCTATAAATTCAATTACATTTTTGTTATGTCTACTGGTTGTGTGATATATTTTGAAAAGGCATTAAAAAAAATTAGTTCAGTAACAAAATCTTCTGTATTGTATCTTCTTCTAAATTGTTTGTATTCATCTCAATTGCTTAAAATGTTTTTCATTAATGTAGAATAAAAAAATGGTAAAATTATTAACTTGTATAATGTAAACATAAATAGAAACAGATAGTTCATTGTCTAAAACAAGTTCAAAATAGAAATTTATAATCAATATCACAAATAGTTTAAAACATTAAATGACCTTTTGAGCATATTTATTTCAAAAATATCAGTAATATTTTCCATAGTTAGATAACATTAAACAACTTATTTTCCTTCCTTTTCTTTTATCTAGACAACATATTTATTTGATTCAAACATAATATTAATGTGGTTTTTTACTAATTTTATTAGAAAAAAAACTCAAGTTCTTAAAGATAACAGGATTTTAACATTTACATTTGTGCAACTTAAAAAATGAGGATATTTTTTAAATAATTTGTTTTCTGTTTTTGTATTCCATTATCATCCAAATAGGTAACAATGAGGATAAAATATGGTAGCTCATAGTAGAATATATTATGGTTAGTTGCTTACTGAGATTTCAATGCAGAAACAACATTTATTGTTCAAATATTTTTTTAATGTTTATTTTAATTCTTGTAAATTACTTGTCTTTCATCAAATAGACACTGTTGATCTCAGCATAAAAAAAGGGAAAGCATTTTTGAATGTAATCATATTAAAAGTTGTAAAAAGAATTAATATAACTTTATTCTTTGATGCCTTATTTCCAGATTTTTAAGATAGATAATAGGAATAGCTTATTTTTAACTCATCTTTCAATCGCATCTTTAATTCCGAAATGTAACAAATATCATTTTTCTAATTTTATTGCTTTCACGAATTTCCCACAATCTTCCCTAAATAAATTTTGCCCAGAGAAATAAATTTCTACAAAACAAACATATCATTTTTACGTTACATTTCATTGATGAAATCAACATCTTCAGTTGTTACCAACGGAAAAAAAACTAGATTTAAAAGATATATGTTATTTTTTTAATAAAAAAATATTTATTCTATATATACAATTTAAATTATTTATTTATAATAATGTCTAGTTATTTATACCAAGCAAGCTGTATTACTTATATTGCTTATCAAACCATTAATTCAAAAGTCTCTTTTTTTATATAAAGATCAAAATCTTAAATTTGTGTGTATTACTTTTTAGTAATTTTGGGACATAATTTAAAATACTCATCATTGAAGAGTTGAGTTTACGTCCAGTATTACTATTTACAAATATAAATATATTTGTGAGACAATCTTCTTTAAAATGTAAGTACGAGTAACTAAGGAATTTTTGGCAATAGAATTGGTTGCAACCCGTATATTTTATTGTATTAAGTGTCAAACTAATACTTAAAAGTTGAACTCCTTCAGAAATTTTTTGTATAACTCATGTGTCACAATGGTCTTCTCAACTTGATTCTAGAGACTATACAAATGATCGTCTGGACATCATACTTTTTTTATCTTTACCATATTGAAAGAAAAATTTAAGTATTTTTTAAATCTTAATGTCCTTTCTCTGTGGTAGCAGGTTATTTTTAACATAAAAAAAAAAAAAAAAAATCATACAATATAGTAGTTTTAAGAAATCTAAAACTTTTAATAAATCTTTTTATTTATAAATTTGAATAGAACATTACTTTAACACCGAAAAAATATTGAAAAAATTAAAAACTAAAATTTTTTATAAAATGTTTTCCGAAAGTTTTTGTATTTCAAAATTATCACTATTATAGTTACAGGTAATAATTAAATATGAAACAAAAAACAAAACATACAAAAGAACCACTTTTTATATAGTTTTCAGAAATGTAACATTTTTGCAGTTTAGTTATTAATAACTAGTGTAAAAAAAAAAAGAAGAAAAATAAGTAGAATGTCATTGGACTGGTCTAAAATCATGTGCGTATCTGTGTACAGATGTACACAAAGTTATGGTTATAAAATATTACACAAGTAAATTAACAATTTACACAATAAAACAAAACATGACTAATAACTATAAAAATATATGAACAATAAATAACGTGGTTTTTAATCTAATTTTAAGAAAAATTGATGTTTTTAATAATGAAAAATCAATTAACGTGAAATAATAATTTTATTACATTGTAGATAGTTGTCGTCTACACCATGCTTGTATATATTAATCGACTTTTTTGAGAAGGGTCTATGTTGCAACAATTATAATTGAGGCGTTAAAAGAATATAATATATAAGTTTGGAATAAGTATTACTATAAAAATATCCTAGTAATTAAGATTTAATATTATACAAAGTTTATTAACCCTTTCACTGCTGACGTCCTTTTAAAAGGACGTTTCGTAATATGGCTATATTTTTGTTATTTAAGCAGATAGAGACGCCTAATATTTTTTCTAGGATGATTGTGAACCTGTACATCCTTTTAAAATTAACTCAGATAATCCTCTTTCTAGACTAAAATTTAAAATTTCAAGCAATCACTGAGGAAAGGCTCGGCGACCCCCACCCGACACAACATACAGGTTTTGGTGATGAGCCTTTTTACCTTTTAGCAGAAAATAAACAGCTTATATGTTCAGTATGTAGTGCTCAAAGTACCATTTCTGGAGGTAAAAGGAAGAAAATTTGTTATGCTTGCAAAAATTGTAACAAAGGAGTTCATTATCTAGATAAATACCTTATATTAGTAGTCAGAGCAATTCTTGTTATTGTATATCACTACAGCTGTTTCGACGAAGCCGACTGTGATCGGCGAAACAGCTGTAGTGATATACAATAACAAGAATTGCTCTGACTACTAATATAAGGTATTTATCTAGATAATACATTCAGCAATTCAAAAGCGAAAAATATAAAATCAATTTGGTTTTATAAGAATATAATATGAATTCAGCTAGTCACGCTCAACTCGCTTACAAGTACTTGAACTTAAAATCGAAATTTCATATCACATCATTGAACATAAAATTCAACAAAGCATGTCTACTTAACAACGTTATTCCCAAACACGTTTGCGTAGGAATAAAAAACAAATCTCTAGCGGCACAGAAAACCAAAAGTAAAGCGGAAAGAATATGGATAAAAGAAGACATTAAATATTTATACAGAAAGAAAGATATTATCAGTTCCAAATTACTCGGTATATATTTAGAACTCAGTAGTTCTTTACATTTCATTGAACTCAACCAATTACTTCAAGAAATAGAAAGACAAATAAAACCTAAACTATCAATCAGGAAACCAAACTTAAATAATAAACTGTCCAACCTTATCAATAACAAAGGCCAAAGTACAAACTTCATCAAGACTCACGAATTCTATCCCAGATTAAACAATTTAACAGATATAATATTTACCGAACCCGAATCTCTACTTTTAAGTAAAGGTTTAAAACATAATGTACGAGGAAAACAAGATAACCTTCGATCTGCACTTGTAAACATCGAGGAAGGCATCCAATGTCTCCCCGCAAATAAACAAGACCTTATCAGATACGTCATAGCTGACAAGAGCATTGCGCACGCAAGTAAATCCCAATCAAACTCCAATAACTTTACACCTTTTAATGATCACAAGATTGCTCAAAACATTAAACATAAATTAAATTTAAACAATGCAATAGTAACAAAGGCCGATAAAGGGAACTCTGTAATAATAATAAACAAGGATGTTTATATTAATAAAACACAAGAATTTTTCAAGTCTAATGATATAGTTAAAATTGAGAAAGACCCGACTAACAAGTTTAACACGATCATCAAACAACATATAAACAAATGCAGTCATATCATTGATGACAAAACGAAAAGACATTTGAAAATGATCAAACCATCCGCACCAATTCTAAGAGCCCTACCGAAAATGCACAAAAAGGATATACCTATTCGACCCATAGTGAATTTCACCAACGCACCATCTTACAAACTATCAAAATTTCTTGAGAGTACTATCAAAAAGACAGTAAAATTTGAACAGAGCCACAGTTTAAAAAACAGCTTAGATCTGATAAATAAAATTAGTAATGTAAATGTACTACCTCGATACACATTGATCTCCTATGACATATCAAACCTATACACTAATATACCCATAGAAGAAACAATAGATATCCTAAAAGAAAAACTAAAACATAACACACTTCCCGAAAAAGCGGCAAAAGAATTGGTTGACCTGCTCTCAATATGTCTCTCTCAGAACTACTTCAGCTTCAATAATGAAACTTTCTTACAGAATAAAGGCTTAGCGATGGGATCACCTCTTTCAGGTATAATGGCGGAAATCTTTCTTAATGAAATAGAAAATAATCACATAATGAACCTAACAAACAAATTCTCAAAAAACATCATATATTACCACCGCTACGTGGACGATATAATTTGTCTATTCGATGGCACAAGAAGACAGATAGATTTGTTTACCAATTATTTGAACAACATACACTCATTATTAAGCTTCACCTCTGAAGTGGAAACCAACAATAGCCTAAACTACCTTGATTTAACAATATCTAAGCATAATAATAAACATATATTTAAAATCTATAGAAAACCAACCCAAACTGATCATACCATTCACAATAGTTCTTATCACCCACAATCACACAAGCTGGCCGCGTACAACAGTTTCGTATACAGGGCACTTAGCACACCTATGAGCCAAAATGACCTAAAAAATGAAATAGCGATAATAAAGCAAATAGCAAACGCAAATGGTTTCAAAACAGAGATAATAGACAAACTAATATATAAACATAAAAAGAAAATTAGCGATCGCAATAATATATTCCAACCTACAGCAAAAAAAGAAAACAGAAAATTCGTACCAATTAAATATAACCACATTCTGGACCGTCCGACAAACAACATATTCCGTAAACATGGTTTCAACTTGGCATACCGAACCTCCAATAGCCTGAATAACATCCTTAAAACCAAGATAAAGCCAAATATTATCAATAAATTTGACAATAGTGAAGTATACAAACTCAAGTGTGACGACTGCGAAAAAATTTATATAGGTCAAACTGGCAGATCCTTTACACAAAGGTTTAAAGAACATTTACCGTCACATAAAAATCATCTCTCCAAACATACTTCCAATTTTGCCGAACATTTGATAAACACCAATCATAATTACACTAATATCAATACCAATCTTGACATCATTCACAATGAGAGGAAGGGACACCGTCTCGACGTATTAGAAGAATATAATATATACATCACCCAAAAGAAACATCCCAACATACTTCTCAATGAGAAATTGAACTTCGCAGCCAACCCGATCTACGATATAATCTTATCTCTGAATAAACAAATGGACTTCCACGGCAGTTAACTATCATCAGTCTTATTTTCAGTATCCGTCCGGAAACGAACGAATAATGATGTGGCCACACACGGACATTTTTAGTGTAAAATTTAACGAAGAGCTAGCCTCCGAATATTTTAAAACAATGTTTTTAGTGTCGTATATGTTCAGTGTCGTGTTTATGTGTTTTATTTAAGTGTTCTGCACCTGACGAAGCCGACTGTGATCGGCGAAACAGCTGTAGTGATATACAATAACAAGAATTGCTCTGACTACTAATATAAGGTATTTATCTAGATAATACATTCAGCAATTCAAAAGCGAAAAATATAAAATCAATTTGGTTTTATAAGAATATAAAAGGAGTTCATCCCATGTGGTTGACTAAGCACATGTGCTAAAATGAGAAAGTGTTTGAACACAAATAATGTTGTACATAATAGTGTAAATATTTTTAGTTTCCAGTATTTTTATATGTTTCTAGGTTACTTATTTACGTTTTACGTGTGTTAAAAAATGTATAAACCCATACAACTAACTGTCCAAATCACTACAGAGTCTGCACCATTGACTCTGTATTACATAAGGTAAAATATGTTGTAAATCGATTTTTCCATATTTTAGAAAATATGGCTTTATGTTTATGGCTTTGTTGTTTATCATTATATTTTCTTGAAATTTTTTACAGGTCTCCATTAGTACATTTACTTTAATATAAAAAAAAAAATTGTGTAAAATATTTTTTGTTTATATAGATTTTTGAGTTCAAAATAAAAATTTCATTGTAAAAAAAAAAATTGTTTTAGGTTTTAGTATTTTTTGAATATAAAAAATTGAATGAAACTTTCTTTTGATATGTTTATCCTATAGTATAGCTAAAAATAAAAATAACAAAAAAAAAAATTCTTCCAACTTCAAATAGCATGGTTTTTAGAACGATTTATATAGAGTACTACAAAAATGGTGATTTTAGTCGCAGCAGTCTAGGCTAGTCAGGCGCGCTGGACGTGCAGCGGACAAAGGGTTAAAACATAATAACAAAATTTTATTTGAAATTATTTTAATTAACCACAAAAGTATATTGTAGATGGCCCATCACTTTTCTGCATTTACAGTGCACCTTCTTCCAGCTAATTATATGCAAAAATGCTGAACATGAACTTATGTTACAAACTATCAAGAACATCATAGGAAAAAGAAGGGATGGGGGTAATAACTCAAAGATTATCAAAAATGTTTTGCGCACTATCAATTATCAGTAAATTTGTCTTACGTGCCAGTTTTATATAACGACAAAAATATAATTGCACTTATTAACTACAAAAATCCATATTTTACATTCAAACTAACAGAAAAAGTGTATGCAGTTTTAATGTTTGGGAAATGAATTTGTATGTCAGGTACAACCATTATTACATAACAAATAATTGTTATGAATGTGAGAGTTCATTTTACACTATTTTTGTAGGTATAAATTTATTTTATCATTTATAGAAACTGATATCCAATTAATATGTTTGAGAGCTAAAATGTTCCATTAGATTTTATATATCAATTAATATAAAACTTATGACGAAGAATATTTTCCTGTAATACCACTGATAAAGCAGCATATTGATGTGTAGACCAGCGACCTCATAGTCAACCAAAATGTACGGCGTCTAAATAATTTCGACTCATATAACATTTCTAATAAAATGAAATGCTTGTCAAGCATGAATATCAATTTTTTGTCATAAAAAAAACTTTCAGGACATCGTGCAGCCCATGTACTCCACCAAGCCACCCTACATGTTCAGCGATGCTTTCTCGCTGATTTTTTTTCCTCTTAATAAAATATTGCAATATATGCCGAACATGAAGTGATATTTAAATTACTTTTTTGAATATGAACTTAATAAGGTATAACAACACCAACAACCACAACTTTTGTTCGGCATTACATTTTTTATTACCTATTAACAAGTTTTAGATACCTCTATTCAAGCATCAAGAATTCATAAATAATGTATTACCAGCTCCTGGTGTATTGCCAAACAGTTTTAGTGGCAAGTGTAATTACACACATATATATAATGTTTTAGGTGTATGTAAAAAGCCATTCCGTGTAAAATCAACCTATAAAAATAGGGTTTTCAACCCTACCCTCTCAGATTTTAATGAAATTTGGTATGCTGGTAGCCCCTGCAAATACTAGCATGGGACAATTTTTATTTATTTTTATCATTCCCTGTTATTGAGTTATTGGTTTCCAAAAATAGCCAAAAAACGCGGTTTTTGGCTATTTTTGAGTTCTATTTAAGCTAGAACAGTGAGAGATGCTCATTTTTTAGGAAATTTTCTGGGCTTTAATTTGATATATAACACAACTAGATTTTAACAACTTTTCAATTAAAAAAAATATTTTGAAAAATGTTATGTACCGGTTTTTGAAAAACTATAGTTTTAAAAAATCTGAAAAAAAATATATGTTGAAGGTACATCTAATAACTACTGATTCTGTGAATAATTTAATGATGGGATGACATGGGATCACATCACAACTGGCACTGATTTGAAATAATAACTTTTTCAAAAATTGATTATATAGTGATATTAAAAAAAAAAAAAAAAAGAAAAAAAAAAGGCGTTTAGAAAACTGAATATAATTTAGATAGGAAAGGTTTATATTACATGTTACATTTTAAGTACAAGTCAGATGTACAGTAATAAATTTCATCAAGATAGCCTATATAATAAAACACACCTAGATGGCAAAATAAACATACTTTTTGTAAGTGACTTGGTGGGTGTCGAAGTCGGAAGGTACTCTTCCACGATCCAGTGACACCTGGCAACTGCACATTTCTAGTCTTGACTGGGAGTGTGCAGGATAATGTACCGACACCACGCAGCCTGGGTAGAGGAAATAACATCATTCTCTGTCCCAGGCAAGTACCAATACAGGGGTGTTGGGAAACGCGACCAGTGCAGGACCTAATAAGGGCCTGGTTAGGGGGATCCCCTCCCTGCTGGGAAAGTGGGGCGTCCAAGTATACCCTGCTTGGGCGATACGGTGACTCTTCATAAAGGAGTGGCTGGTTATTGAGGTGAAGATTCTTTGTGGCGGGTCGGATCCAACACATCACTTTGCGCTCACAGGAGTGGGCCAGAATTCTCATACGCAGGAAGACTGACCTCCATAAAGGTTGCGGTGGTGCCTAAGGACTTTCCGGAAAGGCTTCTCACTGAGGAGGACATCCTGGAGCTCTCTTTCAGATGGATGTCTGCCAGGCTTCAATTAGTCGCCGAGGCTGGAATGTGAAGCTATGGTGCTGCAATCTAGAAACCAAGGGTTGGCTGGAGCAGACTGTCACCAAATGCAACCCTCTGGAAAGGAGCGATTCTGGAAGTGGTGGACGCGAAAAAGGTGGTAAACATCAGCAAGGTTATCACCAGGTTCCCCCCCCCCCCATTCGACAAGATGAAGGTGGAGAAGGTGCTTGTCAGGATCCACCAACACGAGCTCAAGATCTCTACAAGAGACTGGAGGATCATCAATGTGAGAACCATGGGCCATTTGGGGAGGACAGTGGTTCTTGGACTAAATGAAAAGGATCTGGAAGAGCTCTAGAAGAGAAACCTCAGGATTAGGCTCGGTCTTGAGCAGATCCAGTTTCAAATCATTGGGAAAAAGACCAAGGATGGCGATGCCAAGGAAGGTGCTGAAGGTGGTTTAGGCCAACTTTCAGCATAAAAAGGCAGCCAGCCTTAACCTAGCCAGCAGATTCAAGGCCGAAGGCATCGATGTGGCTTTGATCCAGGAGCCATGGGTGGTGAAAGGTAAGGTTCTGGGGCTGGGAGATTTTGGGGGCAGGCTGATGTACGATACGTCAGAACATGCATGTTAGTGAATAAGGATCTAAGTGTCTTTTTGCTAAATGAGTTCTGTTCCAGGGATCTGGTGGCAGCAAATGTGAGATTGGAGGATTTGGAGGTGTGCGGGAAAATTAACATAGGCTCTGCATACTTCCCTTTTGACTCGGCCAATCCACCACCAACTGAAGAGTTTGTACGCATTGTGGGAGAAGCAACAAGGAAAGGGGAACACCTAGTCCTTGCAGTGGATTCCAATGCGCACCACCTGGCACGGGGCAGCTCTAACTGGAATGCAAGAGGTAAGTCTTTACTTGATTATATTTCTAGTAATAATTGAGATATAGTTAATGTAGGAAACAAACCGACCTTCATCAACAGAGTGAGGAGGGAGGTCATCGACATTACAGTTTGTACTGAACAGACTGCCCAACTCATCAAGGGTTGGAGGGTCTCGGTGGAGCCATCACTGGCAGATCATCAGCACATACAATTCGAGGTGAGGGGGAAGCAGAGGATAGACACTTGGAACAGAAATCCCAAAAGGACGAACTGGGATAAGTACAGGGAGGACTTGGGGCAGGCTGTTCAAGATATAGAGTCTGAGGTGAGGGGGAATGAGGAGTTGGAAGAAGTTTCGGAGCAGCTTCAGGCTGCGGTGCAGGGAGCTTTTCAGGTCAACTGCCCCCTCATCCAAAGAAAACATCATGAAACGGTAAGGTGGTGGAATAAGGAACTAGCAAAAGATGAAGAGGGAGGTGGGAACTATGTTCAAGGCCTCTAAACATCTTGGTGGCTGGGAACCCTACCACAAAAAACGCACTTAGTATAACTCAGCTATTCGGAAAGCCAAGCAGGATTTCTGGAGGAAGTACTGTGAAATAGTGGAAGAGTGCTCTGAAACAGCTAGACTCCAGAAGATCCTGAGGGCAGAACACACCAATAGGGTGGGCTCTCTGTAAAAACCAGATGGCTCGTACATGGAAAGGAAAGTCCGGAAAGGAGACTGGAAGTACTTCTGGGATGACACTTTCCGGATTGTGAGAGAGAGAGGAAGGGTTATCCCTCTCTACATACTAGGGCAGGGCCGCATAGAGCAGACTGGAACTGCTTGAGGAGACTCATAAATGAGGATAATGTAGATTGTGCCATAAGATCATTATTTGAGCTGCATAAAGCCCCGGGTCCAGACAGGATCACTAACTTACTACTCATGGAGGTGCTCAGGCCTGTACTCATGGGTGTTTTTCGAACGAGCTTGGTGCTGGGCCATGTTCCAAGGAAATGGGCTGTGGCGAGGGTGGTCTTCGCTCCAAAGCCTGGAAGAGCGGGATATGCTCAGGCCAAGGCATACAGACCTATTTGCCTAAACTCCTTCTTGCTAAAGGCAATGGAAAGAATACTGGATATAAATATCAGAGAAAGCGTGCTAAGTAGTTCAGGCCTGCACGGAAATCAATTTGCTTACAGACCAGGCAGTTCCACAGAGGCAGCACCTTGTGAGCAGGCTAGATGAAAGCCTGGAAGCAATGGAAATAGCTCTGGGGGTGTTTCTAGATATAGAGGGTGCCTTCAGTAACACTTCAATACAATCAATGATTAGAGCTTTGGAGGTTGTGAGGTGAACAAGACTGTTGTAGGATGGGTGTCAGCCATGCTGAACAGCAGGTCAATCCAGGCTACTCTGTATGATGAAACCATCACGGTCAGGGCTAGGCGTGGATGTGCACAGGGAGGAGTTCTATTTCCCTTCTTATAAACCTAGTAGTGGATAAGATCCTGAGGTGCCTTAACGAACAAGGATTCTACTCACAGGGATACACCGATGATGTGGCCATCGTGGTAAGAGGCAGAGACAAGAGAGTTGTATGTAAACTCATGCAGGCTGCCTTTATCCAGGTGGAAAGGTGGTGCCAAGAGGAACAGTTAGCTGTGAATCCCGGAAAAACTACTCTCATTCCTTTCACAAAAAAAGGAATTTGGGAGTGAGGTCGCTCCCTAAGCTCTTTGGGCAGGAGGTAGCGCTGGAGAATCAGGTGAAGTACTTAGGTATTTAGCTGGATAAAAGGCTCACCTGGAACCCGTAAGTAACCAGAGCCAAGAGTTATGTTTGCGTGTAAGAGGGCTGTTGGAAAACGATGGGGTCTGCAATCAAAGGTGGTTATGTGGATATAAACCATGATTATCAGACCACTAATCACCTATGCAACGGTGATTTGGTGGACGAAGACGGTACAAGGTGGTGTTGGAGGTAGAATGGATGGCGTCCAAAGGGTGGCTTGTTTGGCAGTCACGGGTGCCATGGGGTCTACACCAACAGTTACCTTGAATGCTCTACTGGATATCCCTCCCTTAGGGGTTTTATATTCAGGGACAGTCCAGGATGAGTGCATATAGACTGCAGCAAACGGGTTGCTGGAAAATGAGATGGCTAGTGATTGGACACTGCAAGATCAATCAAGTGGTCAACAATGAAGTGTTAGACATGCCCTCAGATCACATGATACCTAATGTTTCATTAGATAAGCCATTCAAGACGAAAATCATCTCTAGGGAAGAATGGGAGTTTGGAAAGAGGCTATAAAACGAGCAGGATATAGTCTGGTTTAAAGATCGCTTGAAAATGGAGATGGGTATGGGGGTGGTATAAATGGGATCAACCCAGAGAGCTCCATCGTACTGTGCCTAAGCAAGCATGCTACTGTTTTCCAAGCAGAAGTAGGCGCAATCTCTGAATGCATCAAGGAGAATCTAAGAATGGAATACAAAGGTAAGAACATTCTGATCTTCACGGACAGTCAAGCTGCAATTAAGGCACTAAACACGACTAGAGTAAAGTCGAAGTTGGTATGGGACTACATCTCATCATTGATAAAGCTTAGTCAGGTGAACACGGTTACTGTGGGCTGGGTTCCTGGCCATTCAGGTATCGATGGAAATGAGAGAGCAGATGAATTAGCCAGGATAGGTTCAGAATGCCCTTTCGTGGGCCCGGAGCCGATGTTCGGGATCTCCTATGGACATGCCAGAGCAGCGGTTGATACATGGATACAGGAGGGGATGAATAAGACCTGAACAAATTCAACAACAAGTAGACTTGCAAGGAGGTTACTTAGACCAAGCAAGAAACTAGCTGAAAAACTTATCTTTCTTAGAAGGGATAACATGAGTTAGGTGGTAGGGCTATTAACGAGCCACTGTCACCTTAGAAACACCTACATAAGATAGGGATTGCTGCAGAAAATGTGGTTTGGCTGAAGAGTCCGCAGAACACATTCTCTTAGAGTGTGAGGCGTTAGGACGAGCCAGGCTATACTCTCTAGGCCTCCCGGGGAAGGAGATGGAAACCATCCTAGAAAACCCGATAGGTAGCATTTGTTCCTTCATAAGATTGACAGGTGTTACTGAGTGGGTGTAGGATGGAACTTGGGGCAGCAAAATCCCTTCAGGTCGACGTCGGCGAGGCCTCTGACGGATGTTATCATAGCCCAAAAAGGAAAAAAAAAGTAACTTAGTCGATGTTATTAGAACCAAACAATTCTTCAAAACACTTTCTTAAAGTTGTAGGTCCAGGACAAAATGCACATTCATCGAAGAAACAGCTAGGCAAAGGAGGGTTGCACATTACCTGTGCAATACAGTGCTTATATGTTACTTCTTTTCCAGTAAGTTTTGTTATCCTGCTACCATCGAGCATGAGCTTAAAGTTTTGATGTGTCATGCAAACACAAACACTATGTGTTCCACTGCCGCCAGCCAGCAAACAGTTTTTAGGTCTCAATTCTGCGAATTTTGAAAATCCTATTTTAACATCAGTATGCTGATCTTTAAATGTACCATACATTTCTAGTTGCAGAGTATCAACCTTTTCTGTACCTGTGTTTTTGGCTATCAATCTTCATTGCTACAAAGTCTCTTTTCCCAGGCATTAGCATACTGATGTCGTCAAAACAATAGAAATTTTGGACTAAGTCCAAATTATCTTTTTCGAGATTCTTCCCTGGCTTTGGGTTGGGTGAAGACAAAATTCCTTTGTCTTTCACCAGCTCTTTAACTTTTCTTACCATGTAGTTTGAATATGAAAACTCTTCTACAATTTTTTGAACTGGCCAGTTATTAGGTAATACAGTTAAAACTGTCATTTCCTAACTTCTAGAAGTGAAGTTTTAAAATTTTTCCTTCAGTTGAAGAATCATCTCAGAGTCTGGAGTGTCAATTTCTTCTTCTGATGATGATACATTCGGTTTCCTTTTAATAGCAGAAGTCACCTTTTCAACTTTAGCTCTAGGATATTTTTTTTCACTCAGCCGTTTCTTTTTTATTGGCATCTCACCTAGTACTTGCAAAGGATCATTTAAGCTATCCACAATAGCATCAGTTATAACTTTCTCAGGTGAATGTTTAGTGTTTTCTGATTTTTGGCTACACCGAGAGTCTGAATCATCCAAATCGACTGCTTGTTCTGGTCTTTCTTAAACAATAATTGTAATTTTTTTCCTACATTTGTCACAAACTTTCTGCCCTATAACTAAGAATGGCAATTTCTTAATCATACATTGTGTAATATTTCGCAAATTCTTCTTATGATTATTATGTCCATTTTCTTTAAATGGGTTTCAGCACAATGCTGATATATTAGGCATTTTATAGGCTACTTGCCATAACACTAATAAAAAACCTCAATAACTTACTAGTTACTATACACTGTTTTAAATTACTCAGTTCGAACTTTGAGCACATTTAAAAGAGAGGTCACACAGAAATATAAGAAATTCTCAGATCACTTTCAAGCTACTTCACAAACAATGCTAATTTTATAGGTTATGAAAGGTTTTGGAGGAAAACCCCAGAATTGGAGGGAAACAAGAAAAAAAAAGTCATGTGACATTCTCAGTTCTATAATAAACAATCAGCTGAGTGTGACACATGGCTACAACTGATCTGTATAAATTTGCTGTAGTTCACTAACCGCAACTAAATTCACGACACAATTTGTTATTCACATGTACAAAAAATATGTAAAAAATATGATCCCAAATTGTCATCCCATCATGAAATTCACAGAATTGGTAGTTAATAGATGTACCTTCAACATATATTTTTTTTAGATTTTTAAAAATACAGTTTTTCAAAAACCAGTAGGCCTACATAACATTTTTCAATTTTTTTTTTTTTTAATGAAAAGTTGTTAAAATCTTGTGTTATATATCAAATTAGACCCCAGAAAATTTCCAAAAAATGAGCCGTCTCTCACTGTTCTAGCTATAATAGAACTCATTCTATCAAGAATTCAAAATTGTGCTGAGAGCCAAAAACCGCGATTTTTTGGAAACCAATAACTCAAAAACAGGGAGTGATAAAAATAAATAAAAAATTGTCCCTTGCTAGTATTTGCAGGGGCTACCAGCATACCAAATTTCATTAAATTCTGAGAGGGTCGGGTTGGGAATCCTGTTGATTTGACATGGAATGGCCCTAAAAGGTTTTTTACGTGTTAATAAATATCTACATAAATGGTAAAATTACAGTATATATTTTGCTTTATTAAATTTTCCCACTCCTATCTTTGGATAATACGGATTTTCAGAATCTGAGAGGCTTTTTGTTCTAATTATTCCTAAAAAACAAGCTTCTATTGTTCATGTATTTTCCAAAAATATGCAAAGAAATTATTATTTTTTAAAATATAAAATGCACGAAATGTTAATTTTCTGAGTTTTCCGGCATGATCGGTACTTTTTAATTATAGATTTTCATACAAACATTATTTTTAAGGAAGTCCAAATAACTACATAAAAATCTGTACTAAATAGGTTCTGAAATATTTATTCCTCTAGGATATTGTTATTAGATCAAGTGTTGCTTAGTTAACTTGATTAAAACAATCAATTCAATGATAGGCCTACACTACAATTCGATCATAGGAGCAATTTTAGATAGGGGTTGAACTTTGTTCAAATTTGTTAGTTAACATATGCTCATATTTTTTTTTTCCATAGCAAGAATTAACCAAGCTTTCAAAATCAATTTAATAAACATATATAGTACTAACCTTCAATAAAGGTTGAATGAATCTCCTTCAAATTGCTGATTGGTGCAATATGCTTATTGAACTATTTTATTCGTTGTTGAAAATTATAAAAATCAGCAACCCTCAGTGCTGATAAGGCATGTAAGTTCTGGTAAATTATTAATCAGTAGCTCTTTAACTGGTAAATTATTAATCAGTAGTTCTTTAATACTGATTTAATTGGAGTTCTTGCAGAAAGTAGCTAAAAAATAAATACAACTTTTATAGTTGAAGTTGAAAATTACAAATCAAATCCACTGCACATTTTGCTAAAGCAACAAAATTAATAGGTTATGTATTTGCAAAACAAAATTAACATATGATGATTAAATATAACAAGGAAACAAACAATATATTAAACTCTATTTTATCTCTCTTGGATTTTGCTATGTAAAATTATGAAATTTTTATCTATTCAAATACTATAGAAATACCTTATATTCAAACAATCAGATCATATTTTTTTCGGAAGACACTTTTCAAGTCACAAAATGCATTTCTTCACTGTCAAGCCCCACATTTAAAACAAAGGAATAAAGCTGTAGTTAGGTTAAATCCAGGCCAGGTCAGTTTACTACGAATGAAAATCTAGCTCTGGTTATGAATGCCTACGTTAATATTTATGACTACATTCATCATGCGAAGTTGTGATCGCTTGTTTTATTAGTAGGCACAAATAACCTGAGCTGGATTTAGTACTTTTATATATCTTATTTTCTAATAAACTAACTTATTTTATGACTTGAAAAGTGTGTTCAGAAAAAAAAAAAAAAAAAAAGATCTGATTGATTGAATATAAGGTAAATAGTTAACTATTTCATAATCTTTCTTAACAAAATAATAGTTTTTTGATTAGGGTTTTAAGGTGAAAAACCATTACAGCTGTTATCGCCTTAGGTAGGTAGGTACAATAGAGTTTTACCAACAATTTAATATGTATTGATCAGTAGGCCTACTTGGTTCATTACCAAACACTTACAAATTGTATAAATTAATTACCGGTAATCAAATTCTGTGAAAAGATCCTTAAGTGGATATCCAGATATAAGGAGAAACCAACAACTGTAAAACAATATTCATTTACGATTTGCCAAAAAAACCTTTATTTCAGAAGAGTTGTTTGCCCTGTATGATTTTTTATGCAAACTAGATACAGCTGGGCCTGTAATGAAAATACAAAAAAAAAAAAAATCCTTGGTTGAATGTATGAATACAAATGTTGTTTTTAATACAAAATAAGTTATCAATGGTTGTGTACTTTTCAAGTAATTGCTACAAATATTTCCTAAACAACCATCACTTTTCAAAAGCATTCAAGATTTATTTTGTTAGGATATAAATATTTAGGGGATAAGTAAAGAAAATTTAAAATAGCTAGGAATAGGCTTCTTAATATTACTTTGCCGGAAGCTAACCGGAAAAAGTGTTGTAGTAGCGACTTGGATGAACACCAGTCATTAGTCTTTGTTCATATGACATATTTAACAAATCAAGATGTGTTGGAATCCAAGAACCAATGAAAAACTACCAACCTGGAACTTCTTTAGACATCGGCATAGCAATTTGGGAAAAGGGGTGGCAGTGAAGAAAGGGTGACGGTTGTGATCCTGTAGTTAATATAAGGGAGAAATGAGATGTGAAGTGAATGTGGAAAATGGATTTTTGTATATCATAATAGGTAATTAGGTTGTACTAATTTTAGAAATCAGGGCCACCTAAAGAGACAAATCAAGATAATTATATATTTCAGATTATAGATTGATTATTGTTTAGTATTATTATTGTTGGGTCAGTAAATTAAACAATTTGGATCATATACATTTTAAACATTGATATTATTAATTTGTATGTGTATTTAAAGATTAGTTAGGATATATTATGAAAAATTACTTTCCGCTTTTTTTTTTTTTTAACTTTACATTTATAATGTAGGATAGTGTTATTAACAACCTTGGAAACAAATGTCATGAAAAATTGAGGTGCAATGGATATTTCATGATTACCAAACACTCATAAGTAGCCTACTCATAACAGTAAAATTTGAAAAAGAAAAAAAACAGACAAAGTTCTTTACAAAAAGAGAATCAACAATCATTAATTTTAAACCTTACCTCGAAAAAAAAATAACAAAACTGTCAGTACAAACCAGTTTTTCACCATGTAAAGTGCGAAAAACACAGATATATTATAATAAAGACACTGCTATAGGAAATAGCATATCAATAAGGAACAACTAACATTCCTTTCATTTTTTTTTTGTTTTTGTTTTGGTTTTTTAAGGTGAAAAACCATTTCGGTCATTATCGCCTTCAAAAATTTGGCAAGAAGATGCTTTACATTAAAACCTTAGAAATAACATTAAAAACAATAACACAACAAAAACTAGATAAGAAACGAAAATAAATAACAACATAATATATTATAAGGTGTAAAATAGCCTTGCAACAAGTTAACAATTAATTACAAACTACGATAAATTATAATTAATAACAATTGAACAAATATTACAGGGCTATAAAAGGACCCTGCAACGACATATGAAAGATAGAATTTTCGACAAAAAATAATTATAAAACACAAAATATTACATAGGTGTAAAGAGGCTTCGCAATAATCGAAAATTTGCTATAAATTTTATCAATGACTTTTAGATGACACAATACCAAATCAAGGATCTGAGCATTATTTCCCCCAACATCGCCTGAATGGAATTAGGTAGGGCAAAAGTTCATCCTACACCTCTTAACACAACACATTCCATGAGGATGTGCTTTATTGACAACACATCTTGGCAAAATGGGCATTGTGGCGGATTCCCCTATTCCATCAGAAATCCATAAGTGATTATGGAATGACAGATATTTTAGTGGCATCAAAATGGTTTTTTCAATCATTCTGAACAAAACTAGTGTTTTTTATCTCTGACAATTAATTATTTATTTCACAATCTTAGAAATTGTACAATTTGTTATATATTCTATTGTGTACCCATAATTAATTTACTCGTGGGGTGCAAGTGCACTTCATACACTAATACAGGTTGATATTACTATGCCTCTATGATCTAAGATTCATGATGACTAGGTCTCAGAAATGCAGACCTAGTACAAGAACTATAGGTCAAGTTAAGTAAAAAAAAATATGTACATACTTACCTTCCTTGACCTGTAGTTCTTTAACTCAGTCTGGTTAGATAACCATATACAGCAAGATTGATATTAAATGATATGTAGTAAAAGATACATAGTATGACAGTTCTTAAAATAAAACTATTTTGCGCACAGTATAAAAAACATTGATAGATTTTACCTAAAACGATGAAATATGTGTCGAAATAAAAACAAAATACTATAAAACAGTCATTTAAATCACTGTTTTAGGACAGAAATAATAAATTTGGAAACAAAGAGTGACCAGTTTTGTTGAGAATTATTCAAAGTATCGAATAAATGCAATTTTTAAGATGAAATTGGAGATTTCGCACTTAAATCAATCGGACATTGCTCTTGAATATTTACTGAATTGTTAAACTACATATAATTTAGTATCAATCATGTCATGTAATAAGTGCGAACTACTCTTCTTTGATATAGGAGAAAATTCAGTTTAACCAGGTCAGAGAAGGTAACTAGGCCTATATATATGGTTACCTAACCACACCTAATTAAAGAAGTACAGGTCATGGAAGGTCATTATATATATATATATATATATATATATATATATATATACAGTACCTTACTTTACCTATAGTTCTTGGTCTGGGTTTCAGAGACCTAATCATTATGAATCTTGTATCATAAGAGCCATAGTAATATCAACCTGTATAGTGAATAAAGTGAAAATGTTTCCCAAGAGTGATTTCAATATGGCTACCGGTATATAATAGAATATTATGTAACAAATTTGAAAATGTCATTGTGAAGTAAATAATGAATTGTGAGAGATAAATAACCACTAGCTTTGTAAAGAATGATCGGTATTATCAGGGGGGGGGGGGGAACGCTATTTTGAAGACTAAATGACGAAATGTCGCACTGATGATATTTATAATGAACTCTACTGCATATTTATCATCTAAGCTAATACAGAACTGCTATCCATTTATTATTAAAAAATATTACAAGTAGATATAAAACCAAAACTATGGTCCAATTGGAGGATAATCTACTAATATTTTTTTTATGAGAAAACTTCCAACAAAAGGCAATTATTCTAAATAACTAACAGTAAGCCTATTTTACCGTTTACGTGGACCAATGTTACAACACATTACTATGAAAAGAATTGATAAAGAGATTATTATTATATGACATATAACATATAATTATTCAGTTAACTTACCTTAAACTTTGTTTTTGAAACTTATATCTGTAGTTTTATTTTAAAAAATATAATTTTAGATATGTGTGGAAGAAATGTCTATTTTCTACGAGGGTTGGCCTAAAAGTGATGGAGGATGGAGTATCCGATTATTACTTGCGTCATAGTAGCATTGCCAACCTTCAGAAATAAAATGAATAAAATTTAGTGAAATATATAAATGCGGGTGTATTATGTTAATGTATACATTTCTTCATACATATTAATGAACAAAACATATATCAAATTTCAAATTATATTTGTTCGCAAAGTTAAATTAATACTACAGACTATTTAATATAAATTACAGACTAAATTGAAATTATTTGGTGTTTACAGTTACCTATTAAAACTGCAGATACGATTCAAATTACATTTAATATTTTAGGACAAACTCATAGCATAATCACAATCAATAGAAAGCAGAGTTATAGGCTACTGTTAAATTTTTTAAAATAAAATTCATTTGTATTTTTCAAAATAAATTTAAGCCAAATTTTAGAAATTTATTAGAAGCCAGTGTATACAGTTGGTGATACATGATTATGATGACAAGTTTCAACTTAAAATCTCTAATAAACCAACCCTACTCGAATAACCGATCACTCTGAATCATGTTTTGTCCATTTTTACGTTAATGTCGAGAGTAAACGCAAAGTTATTTTAAAAGCAGTTGCAAGAGAATTTAATTAAGGATGTTGCATGATCCCTGTGCGGAACAAATCCCATAGAGTAAGGACGATCCTACATTGGAAGCAGAATTTCTCCCGACCAGACGGTCTGAGCGGGTCTGGTTGGGTCTGAAGAAAACAAACACACGACGCACCATCCCCCCCTCCTACACTGGAGCCAGTGCACGTTCCGGGGAGGGGGGTCGGGTCTGAACTGCTGAACTGGTCTGACAACAATCAAAGAGGTTTGTTTTTTCTTCCAGTTGCGTGAAAGCTTTGGTCGACGTGGTGCGTTTTAACATCATCTATTGAACTTGGTTTTTGTATTTAATTCGTTGAAAGAACTCTCGAACATTCGTAGAGTGAAACTATGATATACAATTCTAAACTGCATAATTACTGATCTTGAAACAGTACAGGAAACCAATAGGACATGACCATCAACAACTGGGACTACAGAGCCTCCACGATGTAACTCAGGATCAGGATACTACTCTAATCCATATGGATCACCTTCTGACACATCTACTTTTATCCCTTCAACATATCACCACCAAAACTTCGGATAAGGAGAACTCCCCTTTTCCCCCTTTTTTAATCTTTATATAGAATAAAACAAAACATTATGTGTTTACACAATACAAATTTTCAATAAGGAATAAAAATTATATGAAACTAAATATAGTATACCTATATAAACATATATACACATATACCTGGATTTCCGTCATGCAACTTGTGTTGTAGTTTACACTACGCGTTTCGAGAACAGGTTCTCATCTTCAGGTGTAATGTTTACTCACATGTGAGCACGTACCTAAAACAAAAATAAAAAGTAAAAGCATACACACATACATACAAATCACAACATAAAATATCGCACTGCACATTATAATAAAATTGTTTAAGTACTGTACACTTGTCTTAAAAACCAAAAATACGGAAATATGTATAAAAATGTTACGTTGTAGGTAGGCCTACAAGTTGTCATTGCCGCGGTCAATCGTCAACTTAACGAGAATGTCCGATATCTCTTGCATCATGATTTTTTCGTGTCCACATGTTGATATAGCAGTGTTGTACAAGCTATTAGACTTGAAATATAATTGTTCGTTGAGTAGTGCCTCATTATGTTCTATGTTGGCCTTATATATATAACTCGATGATTTGGGTAATGGTATTATTACTCATTTTCCCGGTTTTAATGAGGTTTCCTTTAAAATACATACGGTTTCTTGAATCGGTATGTTGGTATATAAATTCACGATATCAAACGAAGCCAAAGTGTAGTTCTGTTTAATTGCGATATTCTTGGTATCATCGACAAATTCAAAACTGTTTTTATACTACAATCATTGATAATTGAGATATTATCTTTGATTGTGTTGCAATGTTTGGGCCACCCTGTATCCAGGTGTTGTTGTGTAATTGATCAAAGGTCTGATTGGAACATTTTCTTTGTGTATTTTAGGCAAACCGGTAAGACGTGGCGCAACAGGATTGATTGCTTTAAGATAGTTGAGATTACCATGGAATAATTCTAGTGGGGTCAACGTTCAAAGTTAAAATCTTGTTACTGTCGATCAACTTAAGAACCTTATCTGTGTAGTCATGTTTGTTCATAAGTACTACAGCATTGCCCTTATCAGCTTTTAAAACTAATACGTCATTGCTTTCCAGTTTGTTACGTACATCGTTCATATTGTTGAAATTATGTTTATATTTATGTGTGGAGTTTTGCGTGGGTTTACATAAAGCATGTTTTAACTTTTTGTTTATTAATAGTCTACACGGGCTTCATTTTGCAAGTCTATGTCTTTAATGGTTTTTATAGCAGTTTCAGCATTAGTGACTTCACGTATGATATGTTGTTTGTTAAAACTCGGGAAATTAAACTGTAGTCCTTTCCCTAAAAGGTTTTCTTCAGAAGTTGATAGGCAATGACAACTTGTAGGCCTACCTACAACGTCACATTTTTATACTTATTTACTAACTGTATTATGCAAATTTTTTGTTGCAATAAATATTTTCTAAGTTATAAATTGAAAGTAACTTACCTCAATAAAATTGTTAGTTTTTCTGCTGTCTCTATACATTTCCTGACGTTACTCCACTTCCGTAAGTCTACTTCTATGTGAGACAGAATGTAATTAAACGTTTCGACAGTCATTCTATGATATTTTTTTAATTAATCAGGTTTACAATGCATAGGTTGTCTAGAATTCACTTTGATGGTGGTCTTCACTCATGAACCCATTTTCTTTTACGCGAGTTTAATAATAAATTCCTGTCCAATAACATGAAATCAATTAGTTCCTCGTCCATTTTTCAACTATAATAGACAACTTTCATCGTCGAGAGTTGACACAGTACTGGTTCTTCAGCTCCTGGCTGAAAACTAGCTGCAATGTATGAGCGCCGAGTTTGGACTGGTCTGATCTGGCCGTGTCAGGTCTGGTGGCCAGATCGACTCCGCTTCCAATGTAACATGGGAATCATCGCCGGGGGGGGGGGGGGGGGGACGCGCCCCCACCAATATTTGAGATGTAAAAATATTTTTGCTAAAAACAAATGATTTGCTTAAAACCTTAAAAGGTAAACATCGGGCTTTGTCTTTACTAGGGTTTTTAACATTACATTTCTGTTACAAACGCATAAATACATGCATAAAAACGATGTTTTGAGAAGTTTGATTAAAAAAAATTTCCATACCCCCAGACCCCCGGCATATGTCCCCCCCCCCAATAATGAACTGGTGATGACGCCCATGCAATGTAGGACCGGCCTAAGAGACAGCTGAGTTAGCGGAGCCCGCTATTATTCATTTGGCCAGCCTAATACGTAATTGCGTAGGCCTATTATCGTTTCTAAAGATATTGTTTTACAGTCACTGCCGCTGTCTATATTCTCATAGATGACTGAGAATGAAGGTATGAGGATCTAAGTTTGATATTTATGTAAGAATATTTTTTTCGACAACAATCTATTTTATATAAACAACCAAATCATGTGTACATTTGAATATAATTATGGTGTTTAATTTCATATTAAAGTTAGTTGTTATTAGACGTAACCATTTTTAACACTAATACAAATATATATTTTAAATAGATGTAGACTACAGTATCAATATAATTAGTAGACTATTAATTACTCGTAATCTGTAATAACCCTAGATTACTTTTCTTAGTTCATTGTTACGTGATCACTTTTCATTCGTAAATTTTACTACATTCTGTTTTTATTTTTATTATTATTTTTTAAACTTTACTTTAGAGTTGACTTTTTTTTATATTAAATCCTTTATTGTTTTTAAGTGTTTATAAAAATATTAACAATGAATTCCTACATATTTTAACTGTAAAAAAAAATTTTCACCACCACTACAAGTACGTTTAAGAAAAATAATTAATCTGGAAAAAAAATATAAATATTATTTTATTGGAAAAATTAATCGGATATTCATAAAAATACATCATATTTAAGTGTTTACTTTAAATAAAAAGAGAAAAATGATTTACAATAAGTTCATTAGGTAGAATGCCAAAAATACCAAATTAGAGTCCTGTCTTCACTGAGAATCACATTCCTTGCAGTGATTAATATAGGTACACTTAGTAGCTAAATCAAACACTTTGAACTCTAAAATAACTATTTACACAATAAACTATTTACAACACTAAAAAACTAACAATATAAAAACAATAATTTACAAAAAAATATTCAAACACTTAATAGTTAAAACTTTCGCAAACACTATTCTTTCGTAAAATATACGACGCGAGCTTGAGTACGGTGATAACGGTTCAACCTTGAGTTTAGCCGAAGAGACAGTGGCCTCTATTTACAATGGCAGGAAGGTAAACAATAAGACAGAGTGTGTCCGTCTTTTGTCTACGAGTTCTCCGAATTTTACAAAGGGCGGGTCGTAATTTTTACGAATGAGTAGTGTTCTAGGGAAATAAACAATGAGTATCCTATTGAATTGCATCTGTTCCATTAATTTTATTTCTGTACATGTATAAATAGTAGGCAAAGTGATTATAAGTGGAGCCTACTCCGTTCTCCTATACCGTTCTTCTATTACGGACACCTTAAATGCTTATTACCACAACATAATAGTAATGTAGAAGATTAATGTTCTCTAGGAAGCTTCAAATGTTATTACGATTTGCTCCTTGCCCAAATTGTTGTCAGAGCGGGAATGTTATGTAGATACTAGCATTTATGTGTTTGTCTTACCCCCTGGCGTTGTCATTAGGAGCCCGTAAGGAGATTGAATAGAGATCCCTGGTGTGGAGTCAGTTCTTCCGTAAATCTGTTTGAATGTGATACTTTTATTCATGAAGTAAAGACGTAAAAACAGAAACAACAAAATTTACAAGGGGTCGAGAAAGGTTTCCGAGTTTCTTTATTAGTTTTATTTTCTTTAATTATTCGTTGAATACTCCTAGGGGACACCCCTTTGGTCTAGGCAACTCTTTCCTGCACCTTTGTCAATAATATTGGACTTTTTTGTGCCTCCCTTTTCATAAAGTTTCATATTGCCTCCTTTTTCATATTCTTATGAGCTCTCGTGCCTGGCTGTGAATAATTTTCTTACCCTCAATTTTTGTTCTGTTTTGGTTCAATTCCATATTAATAACAAAAGCAACAACACTACACAAGGCATTAACAAATCACTATACTACTAACGAAACAATATCCGATGTTGTACGACATATAATTGATTACACGTTATTCGTAATACACTGTCTAGAAACACATAGACGAAAGGACGCGGAACACTAACTCACTCGCTTCCCCCACCACTAAAAAGTGACGGGAACCTGTTTACCCGATGAAGGTCAAGTGCCACTACATATCATCAATGGTGTTGTTTCATCACAATTATTAAATTAATAATAACATTAAAACAAAAACATACAAACGCACATATAATTTTATTACTTGTTGTTTAAAATCAAAAACATCCTGGCCATATTCGCCTTTAAAAATGGAAGAAAAGAACAAAATATGAACCCATTGCCCTGGCATACTCTAAAATTATTAAAGTAGGAAGAGAATAAGAGTTGGTCAACAGTGTGACCTTGTGGAAATGATACCATTTTCTAAAGTCAACAAAGGTTTTGTAAAGTATATATTAGTTTTAATCAAATGTTTTACTAAATACGCTTTAGCTGTAGGCCTACCAGTAAAATCTAAAAATGTGTTTGAAAATTAAAAATCATTGAACCCATTTTAGAAAAGTACTCTATGAAAAATTTACAAACCGATAAAGGTACTGTATTTTAAAATACGAAAATTCAATCGTTGTTAAAGAAATATAACGTAAATCATTATTCTACTTTTTCTGATAAAAAAGCTTCCATAGTTGAAAAGTTAAACACAACATTAAAGGGCAAAATGTGGCACAGCTTTAGCGAGCATGGTAACTATAAATGGTTACATTTACTTCTACTTATAGTCGATAAATATAATAATAGTGTGCATAGAACAATACGTATGAAATCGAATGAGGTTAATAAAAACAATGAATGTTTAGTATTAGAAAGAATTGTTAAAAACGGAAATTTAAAAGTTACAGTTTTCAAGAAGGGGATAAAGTTAGAATAAGTAGATATAATAAATCGTTCACTAAAGGTTACTTACCAAATTGGAGTAACGAGGTGTACACAGTGTGGAGAATTCAAACAGTTGCAGTAACTTATATTTAAAAAGCTGATTCAGGTAATATAATTAAAGTTGGATTTTATCAAGAAGAATAGAGTAAAACCAAGGTTGGTGGTGTGTATTTAATAGAAAAAGTGTTACGTAAAAAAGGTAACAAATTGTTAGTATGGTGGTTGGGATTTGATAAATCCAAAGACTCGTGGATAAATGTAAAAGATTTAATATGAAATTTTTAAAACAGTCATGTAGATTGCCAATTTTATAAATCTATTGTATTATGTAGAATTTTTTTTTAAACACGGAATGTTACTGTCTTGTAATATTAGATCGATTATTTCTGGATCATCTGATACAACTAAAACAAATTTGGTAATAAATCTATTGTTTTCCAAAAAATGGATTATTTTTTGAAAACATTTACGTGTATTCTAAATTTCTATATCGACTCAAATACAAATTTCTACAATGTAAAAAACTCAACTTTTTTAAGAGATAGACCGTACGCTTCCCCTATCTTATTTACTAAGCGCACTAGTCTTGAATCATGAAATTTTTTCGTTCAGGATTTGTTTCCGCGTAATAAAGAACGAATTATTCAATCTCCTGGAGGTGTAGGCTTCTGTATTTTGTCTGGCCTGGATTGAATAACCCCTTCAACAGTTTAGGTTACCCCAAACTGCCGGTACCCCCCTTTTTATTTAATTACTTCCAGTTACTGTATTTAATTTACTCTTACGCTCAGGGAGAATACGATTTACGTTTTTATCTTTTTTACTCCCTGGGGAGCGTGTTCTTGAGAATACTTTGTAAGTACACTATATCTTACCTTTGTTCACAAATATTAACTGCAAACATAACCTAGATGTGTGGATAATTATAAAAGACTACACATTGTTTTTGACATTAATAACTGAAAACTTATATATTTTATTTAATTTAAAAGAAACAAAAATCAAATTTTCTCAATAACAAAGAACAAAATTATTTAAAAATGAAAGTTACTCAAATTATTTAGTTTTTGTCACAGAAAATATTCTCATACAATTTATTACGTTATTTTTTTTATCTATAGGTAGCAGATAGGCAATTATTTTAATTCAGAGGAAAATTTTATACTTTATACTATTCTGTTAACAAAGAATTTCCTCTTATTAATCTCTGAACACTAATTTCTAAGTTTATAATCTAATTAGTTGTTCAGGATTATTATATTATTACCTTATTAATTATGAAAAAGAAATATCCACACACAACTATTATATCTTAATCTACAAAAATTTTTTTATCGATTATATTAAATTTATATCCCAGGAAAATCAGTTTTGACTCTAAATTTAGTTTTTGGCCAATTTTGCCTTAACAAGAAAAAGGATAGTTTGAATAGCTTTTCAGACCTTGACCGCCGTCTGGAAGATCCTGGTCTCGATGCTCCTGGATGGTGGGATGATTTTAATTCTCTGGTGTCCGGTTGTTGTTGAAGTTTACAGTTGATTCATGTGTCCTTGGCGAAGTTCCTGTGGCGTGTTAATTTTCATTAACTCTGGATGTTTAAGATTTTCCACTCTTTTGGAACTCACTGCTGATTCGCTAATTTAACATTTCACATCTCACTTCAACTTATTTCCTTTAACGTTTGATCTTTAGCACTAATACTTAAACATTTTAACTTTTTTATCACTTTTTCGAAATAACTTTGGGCATAGTAACCTTACACTACTCTTGTTTTAAGAATTTTTTTATCGAGAGAGCGTCGGGCGTAGTAACCCCTTACAACTGTTCCAAATACTTTTTTAAGAGAGACCTCTGAAGTCTGGTGCAACTGTATTTATAGACTAAAACTATCGTATTCCCATACCAATTTCTTTCCCTCGCAGGGATAATACGATAGTTCTTTATTTTCGTATCTCTTACGTAACTCTTGCGTTAATTTCCAGTTCTAATGTTTTGTTTGTTTACCTATGAGTGAATTACCATGGTCCAAGTCCTCTAATCTTTTGTTTTAATTATTTTTATGTAATTAATCATTTTCATTATTATGGTTGTCGGTTGGTCCGCTAGCTCCTTCCCTTTATACGTCACGAAGTCCTGGAGTTTGGAACTCTACATCTTCAAACTTGCTACTGTAAAATTCCCTATTGTTTCTTCTTTATCCTCTTCTAACGGTTTTCCTAATTGAATTTTCATTTTTTATTTATCACCATTTTGTAGATCTTCATGTCAGCTTTCGCGAGAATTTCGCGTGGTGTTTTTCGGCCCGCAAGTTCACCTGCAATTCGTTATGCAATAATCGGCGTAATTGTCAGTTTTTGTTTTTCACACCTGTCACTTTAGAGTTTTGAAACTGCCCCATGTTGTTTAGTTGCGTTATAAACGCACTGGCCGCAGCGATGATTCTTTCTGACATTCAGATCTTACATATTTTCACACTTGGTTTCACACTTCTTTGTTTGGGTGGTTATTATTTACTGATCACCCTGGGACTCACAGATTCTTTAGTATATTTGATTCTAATCAGGTTTTCTTAATTTTGAATTTGTCCATTTCCACACAAAGGTGTGAAAACCATATCTTTTCTATTTTACTCAACTTTTTATTTTTTACTTTAATTACTTGTTAAACTTTACTCTATTAATTATCCCTATACAATACATTCTCAAAATTTACATTTGTTTACATTTTATTTAATTTTCAAATTATATCTTTTCTCTTAATTTTTTTAATATTTGCTTTTTCAAAATTTGTCCAAGAATCATTTATTCTTAGGATTATTTACCAATTACAGAAATATCAAGGGTTTTTGATTTTGAGTAATTTTGAAATTTTTTAAATTCTTCATTTAAATCTGCTGCAGCGCATGTTAATTTTTATGAAATAACCGTAACTGATCTGTATTGTGTATAACTTGTACTACAATTACACATCCTTTAACATTATTATTTCATATTTTCATAATTCATCAAATACGAATTTTTTATTCAAAATCTACTGACATACGATTTTACTGTCAAAACGGGTAGGCGAAAGTTCACTTTAGACCTAGTCATAGGTCAGTTTCACCGACTCGCCCTGGGCAGCAAAGTTGGTTACAATTCAGCCAAACCTTGTATTAGGATTAAATTTAGATTTTTCTCATTTTTGACCAAAATACAATCCCATACAACGCATTTCCGTTGTAGTATCTTAGATTATATACCGGAAGTTGGTTGTTATCCATTCACTGAAAATGAGAATATTAAAGTCCCAATGATATCAAACGAAATTCAATTATGATATTTGACGTGGCTTGTGAAAAACAAAATAATATTAGAAAGTATTGTACAATGGGTTGTCGTAATAACATTGATACATTTTATTTGTCCGACATATAGTTACGTTCCAAAACGTATCAATTAAACAGTGATAGAGGTAATCTTCTTGTATTCTTTAAACAAGATGTACGAAACTTACAATGATCATGTCAACACAAATATAGAAATTGATACTTTTAAAAACATATGTTCACCAGCGTGGAATAAGGATAGTAACTCGTTCATAATAATCATTGATGAAGAGAGCGTAATAAACAACTATCGTTATCGTTTGGATGTGATACATTTATCAACATTTAAATTGACGTCATTCTGTTATTAATGTTCATTATGCACACAAAGACGTCAAAGGAAATTATTATTTCATTCGCCTGAGTTCAAGGTCATAGAGTGCTGCCCGTCGTATAATTGAACGTACCGTTTGCCGAAAAGATTGCGAACTATTACGTCATCGATAGTCAGATTGAATTTACACGTTCCCTTGTCGCTGAGAGCGGCCGTTATAGATTTTAAATAAATTGATAATTCGTCAAGTAGGTGATGATTGAAGAAAACAAAATTTCTTTCGGCTTGCGCTAAAAGTCCGAGGCCGAAACCCGTGAGTAGGAATAACCCAGTTCCGATGAATTTAGTGCTCTTGCTGTTTACGAAATGAACAGATTTAATAAAAATTCCAACGGAAGGTTGGGCGGTACGATTTGTGAATATCGTAATTTCGAGTTACTAAAAAAACAGTGAACAATGTCCCCAGATATGACCAAAATATGCCCACATACAAATTTTGATTTAAATAGTTAGTTTACATTTTTAAAATATCGTAATTTTGAGATATCAAAAATTGTGAATATCGTCCTGAAAACTGACAGAAAAAATTGGCCGAATACAAATTTTACCAAAATCGTAATTTTGAGTTATCAGAATATGTGATAAAACGTCCCGTGATATGGACAAAATACGCCCTTAGACAAAATGTGATTAAAATTGTTTGTTTCGATTTTGAAAAAATCGTAATTTTCAGTTATGAAAAAATGACCAAAATATGCCCTCATACGAATTTGATCAAAATCACAAATTTGAGTTTTTCAAAAAATTTGAAAAACACATAGATATGGCCAAAATATTTACAAAATTTGATTAAAATCTGTAGTTTTGATTTAAATCTGAATAACGTCACGAGTTATTGATACATACAAAATTTTATTAAAACCGTTATTCCCGATTTTGAAAAAATCATAATTTTGAGTTACCAAAAAATCTGAAAAAATGTTCCCAGATATGGCCAAAATATGTCCACATACACATTTTGATTAAAATAGTTTAGATTTTGAAAAAAAAAAAATCGTAATTTTGAGATATCAAAAAATGTGAATAACGTCCTGAAATACTGGCAAACAAAAATGGCCTCATACTTAATTTGATCAAAATCGTAATTTTGAGTTATCAGAATATGTGACAAACGTCATGTGATATGGCCAAATCACGCCCTTATACAAAATTTGATTAAAATAGTTTGTTTCGAATTGGAGAAAAACGTAATTTTTAGTTATCAAAAAATGCGAATAACGTCCAGAGATGTGACCCAAATATGCCTACATACAAAATTTTATTAAAACAGTTTTTGTTGAATTTGAGAAAATAGTAATTTTGAGTTAAACATAATGTGAATAATGTTCAAAATATGCCCGCATACAAATTTTGATTAAAATAGTTAGTGTTTATAAGAAAACTTAATCTTGAGTTACCAAAAAATGTGAAAAATGTCCCCTGATATGGCCAAAATATGTTCACTTACAATTTTTTATTAAAATAGTTAGTTTAGATTTTATCGGTTTAAAGGATATTTGCAAGGGACAGTTATTGTAGTGATAATTATTTTCTGTAACTTTATTAAAAAAAAAAATTAAAATTTGTAGTTCGTGTAGAAAATTTAAAATATGGATCTCAGCGTATGATCTTACCATGCTAAAATTCGAGATTTTGGGTTTATTAATAGTTTTTAAGTATTTTTAAACAGTTATTGTTTATTAAACACATAATGTTACACGTTTAAAAAAAAAATCCGAACTTATTTTCGATTGTAGGTTTTCGAAAACCGAGGGCGGTAACGACTGAGGTTTGCTCGTTCTTTGATCACCACCCCTCAGGGCCTTAGACAACCACATAACCAAATCCTGAAATTGGAGATATATTGGGGGGGGGGGGGTCCATATCATCAGTGGAGTGATTGTTCGATAATAGGCCAGAGCCCTGCGCTAAAAAGGGGTAGGAGGTGACCGGGGGTTATAGAATCGGCATACAGATCTAATTTCTGTCGAATTGAACTTCTATTAAGGTCTTAAGGTAGACCGTATCCGAGGTGTTAACATTCCAGAATAACAACAACTGCTTATGCTTACATTGATCAGCCTTTAATTTAGAAATCCACTTCCTGTGTGGTGGTAGGTTAGAAATAGAAAAGGGAAAGGGCAATGGAATATCACCATTTCTCTAGAAGACTTCCACATCGTCCGCCATCATATATGTATTTATTACTATATTCAGACCAAAAGTTAAAATCAAGAACAAGAAGTTCTCGGACAAAGAATCAAGGGTAAGTTAGACGTAACGTAGACTAACGATAGACAAAACAAATATAAACAGTAAATTTATGACAAACATATATAGGTTGGTCATCGACGACCCCCCGGGTCGTGTCCCATGCACCAAAACAAAAACTTGAAAAGAATAACAATAGGTTTATTTTTGGAATACATTATAATTATGATTTATTATGAATTTGGGGATAATTATCACCAGAAACCGGGGTTCAAATAGTCAAGCTATGACAAATATAATTATTTTTCAAGTTTAATTAGGCAAACGTTGATGACGGCGTGTGTAATATTAAATTAATCTTATGGTTCAGTATTATGTAGGTAATAGTTTATTTTAATTAAGTGTGAAATAGGGGGGGGGGATTTCGCATGAGTAGTTTCAAAAAAGTAAAAACCCAAAAAATGTGATCAAAATGTCGCGATCGGTGTATGAAATAATTAAGTCCACCTTGGGAATGTAAACTACGACAAGTATTTAAGGCCGTAGCACTAATGCCAATAGTAGTCACTGTAAGCAGCAAAAAATAAATATTATATACCTTACATATTTAATTTTATTCCAATTCCAAACAACAGTATTGGAATGAACTGACAAATATTAGATGAAGGAAACCAACTGTAAGTAAAGTTGGACGCTATCAAGATAAGGTCGTTTGTTATCCATAATTTGTTGAGTCAAGATCAGGATAAATTATTTTATGCTACGTTTTAACTCTGTACGCTGAAAAACCTTGAAAACGACGGTTAACGTATTATCAGCTGAATTAAATAATATGCAAACATCTTGATCTTGATAGGACTATTGATTTGTTGTTCTGAATAAGATTTAACTATAGTAACAAAACGAAAAGAATATCAAATTAACTGTTCGGCGGAAACAAAAACTTATAAATTACTAATTAATTATTATGAGTAATTATGAAAAATCTAACTATTAAAGTATACAATTGTAGGGTTTGGTAATGTGGCCATTATCAATTTTATTTAATTCTGGGGGGGGGACTAATGAAAATTAAGGATTAAATATTTAAAAGGGAAAGGTTAGAAAAAATTTCACTCAAAAACTGTTGGTTGGGGAATGAGAAGAAATTTATGTCAAAAATTGGTTAAGACGGAATAGCGCCAAGTAACAGGGTTAAATTAATTGAAATTAAAAAATCTAAATAAGGTTGTAGGACGTACGCGTTCATTATTAAATACAATGGTGCTCAAATAACCTTCTAACTTAAAAATTACATGATCAATTTGAACCAGTGTATCATTGCAAGAGATAATTAGCTAATAATGAGATGTACAATCGTAAGGAAGATATTGTAAAACACAAAATTAATAGCTTAGTAATCGGCCAACTATGGACTACAATTTTAAAGTTATAGGAAAACAGCTGACTCACAAAACTGGTTATTTCTAGATTTAGAGAAATATATTTAGGTAATATAAACTAAGGCAATTGATGTTTGGAAATCAGATCTAAGGAATAATTAGACAGAGAAATTTTTGTTTTGTTTATATTATTTTTTAATTATTATTTTTATTTTTTAAATATTATTTATTTATTGAAACTACTGCCATAAAATAGAAATGTTATCCGTTAATGTATCGAATAAATTGAAAGGTTAGTCTACTTAAATATAATAATAAAAAAACAGCCATAATTAACCTGAAAAACTACAATAATCAAAACTTAACTATACTGAAAAACTACAATAATCAATAACAAGGAAACTTGTTACCCTCAAATTTTACGGCACGACAGTGTAATGTGGTGAAACTGTGGGAAATAGTATAAAATATTAATAATTAGTAATAGATCGTGATAATAGTAAAAAAACTAGAAAGTTTTGGTAACCATCAGGTAGTTTTTAAAATGAAATATGTGCCTATATTATGCATCCTAACTTCTTTTCCCAAGACATAAATTGTTTAATGAAATGTGTACATTGTGATGTAATATGAAAAACTGTAGGTATTGATATCCCATCATAATGTCGGTCTTTTACAGTAAAACGAGATACGGACACCAATTATTGTGTAGTCAGTTTTGATTATTAACAGAGTCGCATGTCCTTTGGATAAACTCGGAGATCAATGTAGTATTTAAAATAGTTTGAATTTATTTGATATTTACCAAACAAGTATTTAAGCATTTTCTTAGTTGTTGAAAAATGATATAATTACTGGTTATAAGCTTTAATTAGGGTACTTTTATAGAAGTATCACTGTAAAAACCGTCTTATTTTGGTTTACACAACATATTTTATATATTATTGATATTTACAGGTTATAAGCTCTATTTAGGCGTCTTGTATATGAGATTACTGAGTCATAACCTTTCTTTTTTGGTTTACACAACATATTTAATCGATTTGATATAATTTCAGGTTATAAGTGCTATTTAGGCAGCTTGTATATAAGATTACTCAGTCAAAACCTTCCTTTATTTGCTTTACAGAAGATATTTAGCCTAATGGATTTGATATAATTACACGTTATAAGCTCTTTTTAGGCAGCTTGTATATAACATTACACAGTCAAAACCTTTATTATTTTTGTTTAAACATCATATTTAATTGATTAGATATAATTACAGGTTATAAGCTCATTTTAGGCAGCTTGTATATAAGATTACTCAGTCAAAACCTTTTTTATTTTTGTTTAAACATCATTTTAATTGATTAGATATAATTACAGGTTATAAGCTCATTTTAGGTAGCTTGTATATAAGATTACTCAGTCAAAACCTTTATTATTTTTGTTTAAACATCATATTTAATTGATTAGATATAATTACAGGTTATAAGCTCATTTTAGGCAGCTTGTATATAAGATTACTCAGTCAAAACCTTTATTATTTTTGTTTAAACATCATATTTATTTGATTAGATATAATTACAGGTTATAAGCTCATTTTAGGCAGCTTGTATATGAGATTACTCAGTCAAAACCTTTATTATTTTTGTTTAAACATCATATTTAATTGATTAGATATAATTACAGGTTATAAGCTCATTTTAGGCAGCTTGTATATAAGATTACTCAGTAAAAACCTTTATTATTTTTGTTTCAACATCATACTTAATTGATTAGATATAATTACAGGTTATAAGCTCATTTTAGGCAGCTTGTATATAAGATTACTCAGTCAAAACCTTTTTTATTTTTGTTTAAACATCATATTTAATTGATTAGATATAATTACAGGTTATAAGCTCATTTTAGGCAGCTTGTATATAAGATTACTCAGTCAAAACTTTTATTATTTTTGTTTAAACAACATACTTAATTGATTAGATATAATTACAGGTTATAAGCTCATTTTAGGCAGCTTGTATATATATGATTACACAGTCAAAACCTTTATTATTTTTGTTTAAACATCATATTTAATTGATTAGATATAATTACATGTTATAAGCTCATTTTAGGCAGCTTGTATATAGGATTACTCAGTCAAAACCTTTATTATTTTTGTTTAAACATCATATTTAATTGATTAGATATAATTACAGGTTATAAGCTCATTTTAGGCAGCTTGTATATAAGATTACTCAGTCAAAACCTTTATTATTTTTGTTTAAACAACATACTTAATTGATTAGATATAATTACAGGTTATAAGCTCATTTTAGGCAGCTTGTATATATGATTACACAGTCAAAACCTTTATTATTTTTGTTTAAACATCATACTTAATTGATTAGATATAATTAATTACAGGTTATAAGCTCATTTTAGGCAGCTTGTATATAAGATTACACAGTCAAAACCTTTTTTATTTTTTTTTAAACAACATACTTAATTCATTAGATATAATTACAGGTTATAAGCTATTTTATGCAGTTTGTATATAAGATTACTCACTTAAAACCTTTCTTTTTTTGGTTTAAACAACATATTGAATCGATTTGATATAATTATAGGTTATAAGATCTATTTTGTCAGCTTGAATATAAGATTATTCAGTTAAAACATTTTTCTTTAGGTTTACACAACATATTTTGTAGCTTTGATATAATTACAGGTTATAAGCTCTTTTTGGGCTTTTTGGGCTCTCAAAAAACTCCCCAAGAATGACTTTCTAAGTCCATTCTCACCTGTTTATTATTATTATTACTTATTTTTTATTTGTGATTATTATTACTTCCCCACTTGGTTATGTCTCTACGATTTTTGAATTTTGGATTTACCTTTTTTCAAATTTTAGGTTTTTGAGCCCTTCTAATATCTTGAATAACTTTTTTGTTTTGTGATTTTAAATTTATTTGTTGATATTATTAGTCGGTTGACTCTACTGGATATTTATTTATATTAATAATTTAGTTTTTTAATAAAATTGGAACTAAGGTAGTTTGGCTATTCATGTCGGAGCAGGCAAGTTTCACTCTCGACCTTGCGTGACGTCACCGCACCACCTCGTCCCCACTCTATCTGGTTAGCGCGGCAATTTAACTCGCTTTTAAATTTGACATGAAAATAATGATCTTGTCATTCCGTCTCAACACACACACACACACTAACACACACACACACACACACACACACACACACACACACACACACACACCTTGCCGCGCTCCGGCTCTCGGGGTCGTGGGTCCGTACGCCAACTCTTGCAGCAGCACTTACCACAAACCACTCTCTTCACGAATTTAAGATTCTGTGTTCCCTTTTTGGAACACTTTTATCACGAACTCTTAAACTCGCTGTACGATCACCACCGACTGGGCGAACCACCTTTCTTTTCAGAGCAAGCGCGGGCAAGGCCAAGGTGCTCACTTTTACTTTTTTGAATCAAAGATTTTGCAACTCTTGGCTCTAATAAGTATGAGTTTGTCCTCATAAACTTACTAACTTTTAATTTACGCAAAATTCCCTGAATTTTATCTCAATGCTCGATTATTTGACTCTTTTTTAAGATTAACACTCTCTCTCTCCAAGGTCGTGCCTTTTGGGAGAAATCGGCTCTTAAGTTCTGATGATAACTTTTTAAAATTTTCAAATTATATTACCAGAGCACATATATAAGATTTATGTTTAAACAAGGTTAATAACATATACAGAATGGATATATATTGAAAACACAACAAAATTTAGAAATGAATTATTTATATATATTCTTTTCTCTTTTGCACAGAAAAATTTTATATTCAAAAACTTTTTTAATCACACCAAACAATTTGATTAACCAACAACACAACTATTTATTTATTTGACAAAATTTATCAATGTAATATTTTCTATATCTTAAACAAAATAAAAACGCTTGACTTTTCAGACAGAACCACAAACAGTTTTTCCTGTACTGAAAAAGTCGTATTTAAATTATTAATTATTTTCAACACCAAAGCAGAGGTTTAAAAATGAATTTAATTTTTAATAATTCCCCTAATGACGTTATATTTGAAATGAAGTTAATATTTGCGAATTATTCCTAAAGTATAAGATACCTTCACACTTTATTAGAAGTTCTAGTTGGATTTGGAATTTGTTGTATAATTAGGATGATGTTAATATGATGTTTTCGATCCAGAGTCTGTAAGCTGCTATGTAGTTGAATGCTGGTCTCGAATTCTTCTAAGTTGCCTTGAAGTTCGATTAAAGTTGAAATTATTCTAAGTCCAGTTAAGTAGAGTGACAGTTGAATCTTCCTCTCAGCTCAGAGTCGGTTGCAGAAGAAACGTCCTATTCGCGTCGATTCCAAATCAAAAGTACCCGTCTTTCGACGGATAAATTATGGTCAACCTGTCAGTGGGAATTATTCCCCTTCTTGGAGCCAATTTTCCTCCCTTTTTGAGAAAAAGGTATTTTCTTTATATTATGTGTTTTCAGGCCCTTTTGGTCTGAAATATTTACACTATATATTTTATTAGTCATATTTTTTGACTAATGAATAGTTTTCTTCCTTTGTTATTAATTAAAACACCTGTTAATTAATAATTTATTGTATTTTTTCTTCAACGTTATCTGTGATCCAAGTTGGCAATATGATGTTTTAAACTTTGGATTCCTTCAGAAGATGCGTGCGCCACTTTTCATGTTTTTGCATGAAAATCTCTACTTTGGACGTTTTTTCGTTCAACTCGCTATAACTTTCGAACGCTCGAACCGATTTTAAAGTTCCTTTCGGATTCTTCTTCCTATCCATCTTATGGGTCTTGTGGAACTTGATTCATCGCTCTACTACGCTTCGTTCGATTCATCGCTCTACTACGCTTCGTTCGCGAGTTATCGCCCTTTTCCCGAAATTCGATTTTTCTTCTTTCCAAATTTTGAGATAAGTCCTTTCTCAAAATTCTTTTGACGAAATCTTGTTCCTCTTCTACTACGACGAAAAACTATGTTTGTACTTTTCCCATAACTCGTTTGGTTTTTGAGTTATGTGTCCTTGAAGTCCTTAAGTTTGCATCGTATGAGTTTATGTTCATAAAAACCCCCCCATTATATATTATTACTTCTGCTTTGATGTTTTACAATTTTACATACTAGATATCTATAATTACCATGTTACTTTACCCCTTTAACGTTTAATTTAACCGCTTTTGGGCTTTGAAGTTTTACGTATTGTAATTATTATATCTCCCTTATTTTATTCTCAAATTTGATTCTAAGTACATATTATTGTGCCCTATTGTGGTCTCTACAATAGTACTTATTATTATTTTTTAAATAATCCCCCCTTCAACTTAAAAATTCCAAAAAACTCCCCAAGAATGACTTTCTAAGTCCATTCTCACTTGTTAATTATTATTAATTCATATTTCTTATTTATGATTATTATTAGTTCCCCTTTGAGTTATGACTCTACGTTTTTTGAATTTTGAATTTACGTTTTTTCCAAATTTTAGGTTTTTGAGCCCCTATAAAAACTTGAATAACTTTTTTGTTTTAATTGCTTTTAAATTTATTCTTCGATATTATTAATCAGTTGATTCTACTGAACATTAATTTATTTTAATAATTTAGTATTTTATTAAAATAAGAAACAAGACAGAACGACTGTACACGATCCAACATGCAGTGTTCAACACCTGTTGCCGTGACGTCATCGTCCCCCCTCGTCTCCCATCTACATCGCTTTATCGCGGGAATTTAACTTGTTTTAAATTGGCTTGAGACTTTTGGCTTTTTCCAAACCGTCTCAAATATGCCCCCTTTGAACTAAAATTTTCGGTTACAATGAAAAATTCCTATTTTTTTTTAAAAACTAAAATTTTTGTATTAAACCCCTTTTTCGACATATCACATTTCATATTAACTATTTATTAATGGTTATCTTCATTAAATCTTTTATCATTTTACATTATTAACATATATATCAAAAATGTATTATTTTGCATTGATATTCATATATATTTTACAACATTTTATTCAAATTCATCTCTATATTTCATCTTCATTTATCATCATCATAAAATTTGACATAATAACCTAACAATATACATAAACACATATATTTCAATTTAAAAAACATCTCCTCCATCATTTCATATATTTATATACTCAAACACATTTTATTTATTATTGTATAATATTTATATATTCAAAACACATGTTATTTATTGCTGTATACATACAAATTTGCTTAATCGTTCATTTTAGTCCATTACAGCCGTTTCTTCTAAACGTCCTTGCTGTAAATAAACACATTATCATACACAAAACATATTACATTTATATAAGGAATAACTCGTCTTATATGATTACAAATATCTGCTTTGGTTGAACTAAAACTATGCCTTACTTATATAATATACTTGGTAACTACAACGGTTACTATCCTAATTGCAGTTAAAAAGAAAAAAAAATTTATTATATTCGGAAATCTTTCGTTAATAAAAAACAAAACAGTACACATTTATTCTTTCATTCATTCCTATCACCCTCGGCTAATTTGTTGAACAAGCAGTCTGTCAATATTGGTTGATTGACGTCCGGTTCACCACTTCCTCTCCTCGTCTACACTTTATTTACTCAGGTGCGGATTGCAGATGCGTGTTACCGCTATGCTCCTGACCTTACACACTTAGGAATTTATTCGGGACTTGTCCTGTTAATCACTGACCTAGGCTACATTCTTTTAATCAGCTGACAGTCCGTTATTTCCTTTTTATCTTAATCGCTTCTACACTTTACATTTTACAACTTTTTAACACTACAATTTATACATTTTATTCATGAAATTTCTTACTTTCTATTAATATCTCCTAAGTCCTTCACATTTAAATTTTACTTTCCCTTCGGGCCTCCTTTCTTTCATTTTACACTTCGTAGAATTTTTAAACTTAACTTTCTTCTTTCGGTATCTTAAATTTCGTCCATTTTGTCTTCTTTCCGGATCCGCCATTTTGATTGTAGCTCTCCATTCTTCCCCGTCTCTGGCGTCGAATTTGTCTTGTGTAAGTTCTGAATCGTTTTCGGAGTTATTTTGCAAATTTTCGTCGTAATTTATTATATTATTATTTTCGTAGATTATGGCCTCTGGCCCACTATTATTTTCGTAGATTATGGCCTCTGGCCCACTATTATTTTCGTAGATTATGGCCTCTGGCCCACTATTATTTATTCCTCCCACTTTATTTCCTTTATTCTCCGCTTCTTTCAGCCCTTCTTTATTAAAATTTGCCTTTTTCCTCCTTATCAACTCATTGTTTACCCTTAACTTCTTTCTTCGCTTTTGACCACCATCGGTTTCGTCACTACTCGGTCTAGACACGTCCATTGCTTTCTGTTTTAGGTCCATAGGCATTTTTATGGCCAACACACAAGCCCCTTTTGCTCGCTTGTGCGAATTTGAGCCTCCATTTTTTGCAGCTGACGACGCTACCATTTTGTCGGTTTCGCCGCCATCTTGATGTTCTTTCTGCACTTTGTTTTTGCTCAATCTTAATCTCCTATTCTCCGCTTTTCTAAGCACTTCTTCATTATTAACGTTTGCAAATAACTGGCTCACCCTATTCGTACACTCTTTGTCACCTCCGGTATAGTCACATTTCAGTCTAGACACGTCCTTTGCTTTTGTTTTTATGTCTACCGGCATTTTGGTAGACAACGTATAAGCCCTTGATACTCGCTTATACGAATTTGAGCCTCCTTTATTCGCAGCTGACGACGCAACCATTTTGTCGGTTTCGCCGCCATCTTGATGTTCTGTCTGCGCATTGCTTTTGCTCAATCTTAATTTATTTTCTTTAAGAAAATCTACAACAATAAATTCATTTTCTTTTACCAGTTGTAGGAAACCCTTTTCCATATTAATTCGACTTCGATATTTGCACATTAAATCACAACCCATTATCATTTTACTCTCCAGCTTTGGTACCACCATAAATACCCCTCTTATTGATTGGTCATTTATTCTAATCTCCAATAATGCTTGTAATTTAATCTTCTGTCGCTGGCTTTTTATCGCAGTCACCATTTCCGTATTTACAACTGGTAATTCCAAGATTTTATCGTTCCTATTTTTTAGCACATTTTTATAAAAATCCTCTTGAACACAGGACATCTGAGCTCCGGTGTCAATGGACATATTTACTTTTATATTTTCAATTTCTATCCCTATTTCCGGACATTTTTCGTGAACTTCACTATTTAAAATTTTATTATCTCTTTCCTCCATTAAATCTTTTTTAATTTCGGTATTTAAAATCCCCAATTTAATTTTATTTATTTTCAGATCCCCCCTTTTATGTTTGCTTAATTTGGTTTTATCTTCGATCTCAATTCCGTTTGTACTTTCCTTTTTCTGTCAAAAATTTTGCCTTGAGATCTCGTATTTTAGTTTTTTGTGACCTTGGGTGGGAATTTTTGGTTTGAAGGACCAGGGTTTTGAGGTATCTGTGGTTGAGGTTTCTTTTGGGTTTGACCATAGGATCGAAGGTTAGGGTTTTGGGATGGTTTTGAGTAGTCTTGATTCCTTTGCCTGAAATTTTGATCTCTTTGTTGTCCGTCTCTCCTTTCGAAACTATCGGGTCTTCGAACTTCTCTCGACATCCCGTCTACGTTTTCAATTGTCCTCAAAAACTTAATGGCGTCCTCCAAATGCTCACTAGCCCTACCAATACACGCTAATTGAACTTTTTGGTCAAAATGCCTCATTAGTTGGTATATAAGGAATTCTTCCGGAATTTTGGGTTCCAAATACTCGGCCTTTCGCACCATTTTACAAAAATAATCTACCCTGCTCATATTTCCGTTAGGATTATACCTATGGTTTTCTATCTGATTCCTAACTACTTGTTGCGTTTGATAACCCCAATAATGTTCTAAAAATAGCAATTTAAACTGGCTATATTCTTCTGTATCTCGCTTGATTATTTCCCACCATTCCATGGCAGCTCCTTTCAATTTTTTCTCCACAACTTTTAATTTATCACTTTCTTCCATAACCGGATTTATTTCTTGAAATACTTCCTCAATTTGTTTTAAAAATTGAACAGGATTATCTCTTGAATTTCCCCAAAATTCTATAGTTTTTGATTCTAAATTTGCCCTATCTAAATAAATTATATTTTTAGCATTACCACCGGTTTCTTTAATTTTGGCGACTTCCCTAATTTTAACTTCTAACTTTTTAACTTTCTCCCCAATTTCTTTAGTCGAATTTCCCTGTTCCTTTAAACTGTCAGTCATTTTTTTAATTTCCCCTACGCACTCTTCCACTTTTTCTTCACAAGTTTCTATTCGTCTCGTATTTTCGGCCATATTACTATCTATAGATTCCTTTATTTCCTCCATATATTTCCCTATTTCCTGTTTTCGGGCGTCTTCCCTTTGGATGCGTTTCGTTTCCATTTCTTCCTCTCTCTTCATCCTCTCTTCTCTCTCCTGCTTCCATCTTGCTTCCATTTCTTCTCTCTCCTGCTTCCGCTTGTTTTCTGATTCCTCATCTCTTTTGATCCATTTGGCTTCCATCTCCTCCTTTTCTTGCTTCCTTTTGGCTTCCATCTCTTCTTCTCTTTTCAACTGCTTGGCCTCCATCTCCTCCTTCTCTTGTCTTCGCTTGGCCTCCATCTCTTCTTTCTCCTTCTTTCGTAATGATTCCATTTCTTCCTTCTCCTGGTTTCTCTCGATTCTTTCTTCTAATCTTCTTAACTTGTCCTCGTCTTCCTTATCCTTTTCTTTTTTCAGTTGTTCCGCTTTGTCCTGTTCCCTCTCTTGCTTTCTTCTATCCTCCATTTGGTTCAGGTACCTCACCATTTTCTGCATTTCTGTCTCCTGTACCTTTGAACCCTCCTGTTTTGCTGGATCTTTCGCTGGTCCCATTTTCACTTCACTTATTCACTTGCTTTAATTAATTAAAAAATTTAAATTTCGGTTTAATTTGGACTCTACTTTTAATTATTATTATTTTTGCAATTTAGTATATTTGTCGTTGTAATTACCAGCACAACTTATTACTAACACACATGTACATATAAATTATATCAGAACTTAAGATATTCTCGTTCGTATGAAACACTGAAAAATTCAAAATTTTGAAAATTTGTTCCAAAACTTTGCTTTTTCGTGCTCTACGCTATTGGGCGCCACTTGCCGCGCTCCGGCTCTCGAGGTCGTGGGTCCGTACGCCAACTCTTGCAGCTGCACTTACCACAATCCGCTCTCTCTGTCTTCACGAATTTAAGATTCTATGTTCCCTATTTTGGAACACTATTATCACGAACTCTTAAACTCGCTGTACGATCACCACCGACTGGGCGAACCACCTTTCTTTTCAGAGCAAGCGCGGGCAAGGCCAAGGTGCTCACTTTTACTTTTTTGAATCAAAGATTTTGCAACTCTTGGCTCTAATAAGTATGAGCTTGTCCTCATAGACGTACTAACTTTTAATTTACGCAAAATTCCCTGAATTTTATCTCAATGCTCGATTATTTGACTCTTTTTTAAGATTAACACTCTCTCTCTCTAAGGTCGTGCCTTTTGGGAGAAATCGGCTCTTAAGTTCTGATGATAACTTTTTTAAAATTTTCAAATTATATTACCAGAGCACATATATAAGATTTATGTTTAAACAAGGTTAATAACATATACAGAATGGATATATATTGAAAACACAACAAAATTTAGAAATGAATTATTTATATATATTCTTTTCTCTTTTGCACAGAAAAATTTTATATTCAAAAACTTTTTTAATCACACCAAACAATTTGATTAAACAATAACACAACTATTTATTTATTTGACAAAATTTATCAATGTAATATTTTCTATATCTTAAACAAAATAAAAACGCTTGACTTTTCAGACAGAACCACAAACAGTTTTTCCTGTACTGAAAAAGTCGTATTTAATTATTAATTATTTTCAACACCAAAGCAGAGGTTTAAAAATGAATTTAATTTTTAATAATTCCCCTAATGACGTTATATTTGAAATGAAGTTAATATTTGCGAATTATTCCTTAAGTATAAGATACCTTCACACTTTATTAGAAGTTCTAGTTGGATTTGGAATTTGTTGTATAATTAGGATGATGTTGATATGATGTTTTCTATCCAGAGTCTGTAAGCTGCTATGTGGTTGAATGCTGGTCTCGAATTCTTCTAAGTTGCCTTGAAGATCGATTAAAGTTGAAATTATTTTAAGTCCAGTTAAGTAGAGTGACAGTTGAATCTTCCTCTCAGCTCAGAGTCGGTTGCAGAAGAAACGTCCTATTCGCGTCGATTCCAAATCAAAAGTGTCCTCCTTTCGAAAGACAAATTACGGTCTCCCTGTCAGTGGGAATTAATCCACTTTTCTGGAGCCAATTTTCCTCCCTTTTTGGGAAAAAGGTATTTTCTTTATATTATGTGTTTTCAGGCCCTTTTGGTCTGAAATATTTACACTATATATTTTATTAGTCATATTTTTTGACTAATGAATAGTTTTCTTCCTTTGTTATTAATTAAAACACCTGTTAATTAATAATTTATTGTATTTTTTCTTCAACGTTATCTGTGATCCAAGTTGGCAATATGATGTTTTAAACTTTGGATTCCTGCAGAAGATGCGTGCGCCACTTTTCATGTTTTGGCATGAAAATCTCTACTTTGGACGTTTTTTCGTTCAACTCGCTATAACTTTCGAACGCTCGAACCGATTTTAAAGTTCCTTTCGGATTCTTCTTCCTATCCATCTTGTGGGTCTTGTGGAACTTGATTCATCGCTCTACTACGCTTCGTTCGCGAGTTATCGCCCTTTTCCCGAAATTCGATTTTTCTTCTTTCCAAATTTTGAGATAAGTCCTTTCTCAAAATTCTTTTGACGAAATCTTGTTCCTCTTCTACTACGACGAAAAACTATGTTTGTACTTTTCCCATAACTCGTTTGGTTTTTGAGTTATGTGTCCTTGAAGTCCTAAAGTTTGCATCGTATGAGTTTATGTTCATAAAACCCCCCATTATATATTATTACTTCTGCTTTGATGTTTTACAATTTTACATACTAGATCTCTATAATTATCATGTTACTTTACCCCTTTAACGTTTAATTTAACCGCTTTTGGGCTTTGAAGTTTTACGTTTTGTAATTATTATATCTCCCTTATTTTATTCTCAAATTTGATTCTAAGTACATATTATTGTGCCCTATTGTGGTCTCTACAATAGTACTTATTATTATTTTTTAAATAATCCCCCCTTCAACTTAAAAACTTCAAAAAACTCCCCAAGAATGACTTTCTAAGTCCATTCTCACCTGTTAATTATTATTAATTCATATTTCTTATTTATGATTATTATTAGTTCCCCTTTGAGTTATGACTCTACGTTTTTTGAATTTTGAATTTAAGTTTTTCCAAATTTTAGGTTTTTGAGCCCCTATAAAAACTTGAATAACTTTTTTGTTTTATTTGCTTTTAAATTTATTTTTCGATATTCTTAATCGGTTGATTCTATCAATATTATCTATAGAATCAACCGATTAATAATATCGAAGAATAAATTTAAAAGCAATTAAAACAAAAAAGTTATTCAAGTTTTTATAGGGGCTCAAAAACCTAAAATTTGGAAAAAACTTAAATTCAAAATTCAAAAAACGTAGAGTCATAACTCAAAAGGGAACTAATAATAATCATAAATAAGAAATATGAATTAATAATAATGAACAGGTGAAAATGGACTTAGAAAGTCATTCTTGGGGAGTTTTTTGGAATTTTTGAGTTGAAGGGGGGATTATTTAAAAAATAATAATAAGTACTATTGAAGAGACCACAATAGGGCACAATAATATGTACTTAGAATTAAATTTGAAAATAAAATAAGGGAGATATAATAATTACAAAACGTAAAACTTCAAAGCCCAAAAGCGGGGGAATTAAACGTTAAAGGGGTAAAGTAACATGGTAATTATAGATATCTAGTATGTAAAATTGTAAAACATCAAAGCAGAAGTAATAATATATAATGGGGGGGGTTTTTATGAACATAAACTCATACGATGCAAACTTTAGGACTTCAAGGACACATAACTCAAAAACCAAACGAGTGATGGGAAAAGTACAAACATAGTTTTTCGTCGTAGTAGAAGAGGAACAAGATTTCGTCAAAAGAATTTTGAGAAAGGACTTATCTCAAAATTTGGAAAGAAGAAAAATCGAATTTCGGGAAAAGGGCGATAACTCGCGAACGAAGCGTAGTAGAGCGATGAATCAAGTTCCACAAGACCCACAAGATGGATAGGAAGAAGAATCCGAAAGGAACTTTAAAATCGGTTCGAGCGTTCGAAAGTTATAGCGAGTTGAACGAAAAAACGAACAAAGTAGAGATTTTCATGCAAAAACATGAAAAGTGACGTGCGCATCCTCAGCAGGAATCCAAAGTTTAAAACATCATATTGCCAACTTGGATCACAGATAACGTTGAAGAAAAAATACAATAAATTATTAATTAAAAGGTGTTTTAATTAATAATAAAGGAAGAAAACTATTCATTAGTCAAAAAATATGACTAATAAAATATATAGTGTAAATATTTCAGACCAAAAGGGCCTGAAAACACATAATATATGGAAAATACCTTTTTCCCTAAAAGGGAGGAAAATTGGCTCCAGAAAAGTGGATTAATTCCCACTGACAGGGAGACCGTAATTTGTCGTTCGAAAGAAGGACACTTTTGATTTGGAATCGACGCGAATAGGACGTTTCTTCTGCAACCGACTCTGAGCTGAGAGGAAAATTCAACTGTCACTCTACTTAACTGGACTTAGAATAATTTCATCTTTAATCGATCTTCAAGGCAACTTAGAAGAATTCGAGACCAGCATTCAACTACATAGCAGCTTACAGACTCTGGATCGAAAACATCATATCAACATCATCCAAATTATACAACAAATTCCAAATCCAACTAGAACTTCTAATAAAGTGTGAAGGTATCTTATACTTAAGGAATAATTCGCAAATATTAACTTCATTTCAAATATAACGACATTAGGGGAATTATTAAAAATTAAAATCATTTTTAAACCTCTGCTTTGGTGTTAAAAATAATTAATAAGTTAAATACGACTTTTTCAGTACAGGAAAAACTGTTTGTGGTTCTGTCTGAAAAGTCAAGCGTTTTTATTTTGTTTAAGATATAGAAAATATTACATTGATAAATTTTGTCAAATAAATAAATAGTTGTGTTGTTGTTTAATCAAATTGTTTGGTGTTATTAAAAAAGTTTATAAAGTTAACATTTTTTCTGTGCAAAAGAGAAAGGAATACATAAATAATTCATTTCTAAATTTTGTTGTGTTTTCAATATATATCCATTCTGTATATGTTATTAACCTTGTTTAAACATAAATCTTATATATGTGCTCTGGTAATATAATTTGAAAATTTTAAAAGTTATCATCAGAACTTAAGAGCCGATTTCTCCCAAAAGGCACGACCTTAGAGAGAGAGAGTGTTAATCTTAAAAAAGAGTCAAATAATCGAGCATTGAGATAAAATTCAGGGAATTTTGCGTAAATTAAAAGTTAGTAAGTTTATGAGGACAAGCTCATACTTACTAGAGCCAAGAGTTGCAAAATCTTTGATTCAAAAAAGTAAAAGTGAGCATTTTGGCCTTGCCCGCGCTTGCTCTGAGAAGAAAGGTGGTTTGCCCAGTCGGTGGTGATCGTACAGCGAGTTTAAGAGTTCGTGATAAATAGTGTTCCAAAAAGGGAACAAAGAATCTTAAATTCGTGAAGACAGAACAGAGTGGTTAGTGGTAAGTGTAGCGCAAATAAAGGCGCGAGAACCCACGACCGAGAGTCGGAGCGCGGCAAGACACACACACACACACACACACACACACACGCGCGCGCGCGCGCGCACACACACACACACACACACACTCTGCCGCGTATGCCCCTGGCGATGGATCGTGCCCCACTTTGGTTGCCACTTGCCGCGAATGCCTCTGTACTTTGGATCTTGCCCCACGTTGGGTGCCACTCACCGCGAACCCTTTGGCGATTTTTGCAAGCCCTTTACTCACGCGACTCGAACCTCGCGTTACAACGTCCTTCGTCAGGAGTTCTTGTCTCTATACAAGACCAAGATGATCACTTTTACCCTTTTTAAAATCAAAGCTATTGCAAATCTTGGCTTTTGTAAGTATGAGCTTGTTCTCATTAACTTACAATTTTTTAATTTACGAAAATTCCCTGAATGTTATTTTAACGCTCACTGAATTTACTACTTTCCTTTTTACACTCTCTTTCTCTGGGGAAGTGCCTTTTGGAAGAAATCGGCTCCTAAGTTCTGATAATAATTTCTTCAAAATTTTATATTATATTTTACCAGAGCAGAATTATAATAATTATCATAAATAAACAATGTTAATACACAGAATGGTTAATGAAAAGAATCAAACTCGAGAATAAAATGTTATGTATTATCTCTCTTTAACACAGAGTAAAACAATTTGAAAATTTTAAGACACAACAAATAAACAACAAAATATGACACAAATAATCTAATAGAAATCTCATATTTATACTAACACAAATTGAAAAAAGCTAGACTATTTCAGCTAGGACTACAGATAACTTTTCCTGCACTGAAATAGTCGTATTTAAGTTTGAAATATTTGTTACACTAAAGCAGAGTGAATTTATTTTACTGAAGTTAATTTTTCTAAATATCCCCAATGAATTTATTATTAAAATGAATTTACTAGTTACGAATTATTCCTTAGATATAGTGTACCTTCACACTTAACATGAAGCTCTCGTAGATTTGATGTTATTTGTTGAAATCGTTTCTGATGTCTCTGAGTTGTTTTCTCTCCAAGTCCTGGATATTTCTAAGTTGTTGAATGCTGGTATTAATCTCGAATCCCTGCTAAGTCGCCTTCAATGTATATGAATCTTCTTGCAGATCGAAGTTCGAAATTCAGTTAAATTTTTTCTAATTTACTTTTAATTACTGATTTAAATATTTATGTTAAAATTTACTAAGTTGAATTTAGAATAGTTTAGTAGAGTGACTAAAGCAACGTCTTCCCTGCTCGGAGTCTGGTACTAGAGTATCCGTCTTACGACAGACAATTTTGGTTCTCCCTTTCTGTGGGAATCTTCCCTCAAAAGGTAACCACTTTTTCTTCCTTTCATGAAGAAATGATGTAATGAAGCAAAATCTTCATTAATTAAATACTCAAATAAGAGTTGTAGAAACGATTTAGAAGAGTAAACAAGGTCCTAAGTAAACAGATCAAAGGTGATGGAAGGTTCTAGAACGTCCAAAGTTAACATTGGATAGCTGACCCCCACCACAAAAACACAGTATAAAAGCAGCCTCGAACAGCTAAAAAAGTCAGTTGGGGTTGAACCACCCTGACTGCCATTCCGGCAGACCTCTCCCCTCTCCTCGACATCCTGTCACCGCAGAGGCGTGTCGAGCCCTCGGTAAATCCGTACCTGTCGCAGAGGCGTGCTGAGCCCTCGACATCCTGTCACCGTAGAGGCGTGTTGAGCCCTCGGTAAATCCGTACCTGTCGCAGAGGCGTGCTGAGCCCTCGACATCCCGTCACCGCAGAGGCGTGTTGAGCCCTCGGTATTTCCGTATCCGTCACAGAGGCGTGTTGAGCCCTTGACATAAGAGGGGGTGTTCCCCCCTTATCTACCTCATAAGTAGAAAATATTAAGTAACCTGAATGTTCCAGAGTCAGTGGATCCCAAGACACCACGTTGTAAGGATCAAGGCGAGTCAGTGGATCCCAAGACACCACGTCGTAAGGATCAAGGCGAGTCAGTGGATCCCAAGACACCACGTCGTAAGGATCAAGGTAAGGCAGTAAATCCAAAGATATCAAGTCAGCTCACATCAGTATCGAGTGAGAAGACACCCGCAGAACAGCTGTTGCAGTTGTAGATCCAACGATCTACGGATGGATTTTTAAACTAGTGAAGTCAAGAAAGTGGTTACAGTCAATGGATACAAGTTAAGTGTCAAGTGTATACTGTCCGTTGTAGCTAAGAAAAGTTTTCAATAAATTATTCATAGCGATCTATCGTATTATTTTGTTTTAAATAGCGAACCTTGGATAGATACCCTTGAAAAATCTAATTCAGTGAAAGAAACGTTACAATGTCTCTTCGTTGTTTTTCGTATTTTCATACTGTTTTGGTCTGAAGTTTTTATACTACAAACTGTACTAGATATAGTTTTTACCTATTGTATAGTTTTTATTCTCTATTTCCTATTAAAAATCCTTTTAATAGATATTTTGATTGTTGTATTATTTTTCGTTATCTGTGATAACGGTTGGTCATGCGAAGTCCAATTGCTGAACTGTGACGTAGAGCTTCGCGCTCGACTATTGTTGTTAATTCCTGCAAATTGTGATTTTGAACATTTTTACGAACAACTTGCTGTAACTTCTAAACGGCTGGTCCGATCGTCGATTTCTCTTGGGATTCCTCTTCTGTCCTATCTAGAGGGTCTTGTAAAACTCGATTGGTCGTTTTCGCACGTTTCGTTTACGAGTTATCGCACTTTTACCGAATGTCTGTTTTTTCACTTTTCAACTTTCGATTTAAGTCCTTTTTCACAATTCTTTCGTATACAAGTTCTTCTTCTGCTCCTATGACGGAAATATCTTCTTAGCCCTCCTAATATGGTTTTTGAGCCCTCCTAATTTTTTGAATAACTTTTTTGTTTTAGGTGCTTTTAAATTTATTTCTTGATATTATTAGTCGATTGACTCTACTGAATAATTATTTAACTTAATATTTTAGTTTTTTTAAATAAAATAAGAACTACGATAGTTTGGCTTTCCTGTCTGAGCAGGCCAAATCCTTCCCTCGCCGTGCGTGACGTCACCGCACTATCGCATTCCCACTTTTTTTTGTTTAGCGCGGCAATTTATATGTTTTTAAATTGAACATGAGACTAATGATTTTCTCATCCCGTCTCATTATCTCCCCTTTAAAACACAAATTTTCGGTTATTTGAAAATTTTTAATTTTTCATTTTAAACTAAAATTTTTGTCTTTTAACTCTATTTTGCTAATTTTATTTTTAAAACATCTTATCTCCTATTTTAAATCATTTCTCACTTACTATAAATCAATACTTATTACTAATCAATATTCATTATCTCATTTTACATCATATATATCAAATTTTTATTACTTATCATTTTTATTCATCGTACTATTTATATTTATTCAAAAATCCTTGATTAATAAAATTAATCATTTCTTACATCTTATCCTATAATCATCATTATTCCCCTTTAAAATCCACATCATAACATATTATACACAAATTTATTTATATTCAAAAAACATCTTATTATTCATTTTACATATATATATATATATATATATATGTGTGTGTGTGTGTGTGTGTGTGTGTGTGTGTGTGTGTGTATTGCCGCGTACCCCACCGCTCTTTTCGATCGCTTACTCGCTCCCTTTTTGGAACGCTACTTGCCGTGTACCCCTTTACTATCTTTCATGAATTTATCTTGCTGTACTCACACCACCGAATGGGCGAACCACCTTTCTGCTCGGAACTAACGCGGGCAAGGCCAAGATGCTCACTTTTACCTTTTATGCAATCAAAGATATTGCAATACTTGGCTCTAGTAAGTATGAGCTTGTCCTCATAAACTTACTAATTTTTAATCTACGCAAAATTCCCTGAATTTTATCTCAATGCTCGATTATTTAACTCTTTCTCTAAAGTAACACTCTCTTTCTCTGGGGAAGTGCCTTTTGGGAGAAATCGGCTCTTAAGTTCTGATAATAACTTCTTTAAAATTTCAAAATATATTTAACCAGAGCACACATAAAATATTTATCATAGACAAGGTTATTTGCATGTACAGAATGGATAAATAGAAAACACAACAAATTTTAGAAATGAATTACGTATATGATCTTTCTTTTTAAAACAATTAAAAAAGCAATTTCAAAATTTATCTCACAACAAAGTTGATTAAACAACAACAAAACAATTTAAATATTTCACAAAATAGAAATAGAATATTTCTTATATCCTAAACAAAATAAAAACGCTAGACTATTCAGACAGAACCACAGACAGTTTTTCCTGTACTGAAAAAGTCGTATTTAATTATTAATTATCTATAACACCAAAGCAGAAATTTATAAAAATGAATTAAATTTTTATTTATTCCCCAAATGAAGCTATATTTAAAATGAAGTTAATATTTGCAAATTATTCCTTAAGTTTATGATACCTTCGCACTTTATTTGAAGTTCTTGTTGATATTGAAGTTAGTTGTTTAAGTTAGCTAATGTTGATGCGATGTCTTCAATCCAAATTCTGTAGACTGCAAGATAGTTGAATGCTGGTCTCGAATTCGATCTGATAAGTTGCCTTGAAGTTCGAAATGAGTAGAAATTTTTCTAAGTCCAATTTAGTAGAGTGACAATTGTAGTTTCCTCTCTGCTCGGAGTCTGCTGCCAAAGATACGTCTTCCTCGCGTCGATTCCAGTACAAGAGTACCCGTCTTTCGACGGATAAATTGTGGTCTCCCTTTCTGTGGGAAACTTCCCACAAAAGGGAACCACTTTTTCTCCCTTTTGAAGAGAAAAGTTTTTTCTTCCTTTTAAGTATTTTCAGGCCCTTTTGGTCTGAAATTTTTACACTATATATTTAACTAATCATAGTTTTTATCTACTGAATAGTTTTCTTCTTTTGTTTTCCATTAAAACACCTTTTAATTGATAATTCACTGTTTTTATTATTCAGTGTTATCTGTGTTCTAAGTTGGCATTGCAAGTCCAACCGCTGTACTCGGACAGGGAGGTGCGTGCGTCACTCGACAAGTATTTTCCTGAAAATTTCAATTTTAGACATTTTTTCGTTCAACTCGCTATAACTTTCGAACGGCCGGTCCGATCATCAAGTTCCTTTCGGATTCTTCTTTCTTTCTATCTTGTGGGTCTTGTGGAACTTGATTCGTCGTCCTAGTACTCTTCGTTCGCGAGTTATCGCCCTTTTCCCGAAAGTCGGATTTTCTTCTTTTGAACTTTCGAGATAAGTCCTTTTTCAAAATTCTTTTGACGAAATTTTGTTCCTTTCTACTATGACGAAAAGATCTGTTTGTACTTTTTACGTAGCTCGCTTGGTTCTCGAGTTATACGTCCTTGAAGTTCCAAAGTTTTTATTGTCATGTTTATATTTCATAAAAAACCCCCCCATTATATATTATTATTTCTGCTTTGTTGTTTTACACTTCCACATACTAGATATACATAATTACATAGTTATACATCCCCTTTAACTTTAAATTTACCCGCTTTTGGGCTTTAAAGTTTAACTTTTTGTAATTATTATGTCTCTCTCATTTTAATTTAAAATTTGAATCTAAGTACATATTATTGTTCCCTATTGTAGTCTCTTTAATTGTACTTATTATTATTTTTTAATATATCCCCCCTTCAACTCAAAAATTCCAAAAAACTCCCCAAGAATGACTTTCTAAGTCCATTCTCACCTGTTTATTATTATTATTTCATATTTTTTATTTGTGATTATTGTTAGTTCCCCTCTTAGTTATGACTCTACGTTTTTTGAATTTTGAATTTAACTTTTTTCCAAATTTTAGGTTTTTGAGCCCATAGAAAAACTTGAATAACTTTTTTGTTTTATATGATTCTAAATTTATTTGTTGATATTATTGATCGGTTGACTCTACTGAATATTTATTTATATTAATAATTTAGTTTTTTAATAGAATAGGAGCGAAGGCAGATTGAATTTTCCTGTCCAAACCAGCAACTTTGCACTTGAACTGGCGTGACGTCATCGCCCCACCTCGCCTCCACTCTACAAGGTTTAGCGCGGGAATTTAACTCGCTTTAAATTGACTTGAGACTTGTGACTCTTGTCAAACCGTCTCAGTATGTGTGTGTGTGTGTGTGTGGCGGTGTGTGTGGCGGTGTGTGTGGCGGTGTGTGTGTGTGTGCGCGCGCGCGCGTGTGTGTGTGTTTGTGTGTGTGTACCTGATATTATGAGGTGTTTTGAGTATATGTATTCTGGTTTGGGTATGTAGGTATAGATATGTTTATGTATGTGACATTTTAATTTTTTTTTATTTTGGCTTGGATTGTTATTATTATTTCAATAAAAGTATATTATATTATTTCTTTTTATTTTATATCGTTGCACAGCAAGTCAGCTGATGACTCTTTCTGTTTGTTTTTTGATCCGATAGCAACCCCAACACAGGCATTGCCTCTGGGGTGCTTAATTTATTTTACAAACATTACAAGTGACTGTTGTCGTGTAATTAATTATAGCTTTTTTATGTTAATATTACTAAAGTTTATTTTTTTAAGTCTATTTTCATTTTTATATATATATTATTGAAGTGTACTGTTGTTTTTGTCTGTGAAATAAATATTTTTAATATATATCCTTTGTGTTTACCTATATTTCCCCAAAGTATCATTTGCTGCAGAGAGATTTTGGAACCGAAATAATAACATTTTGTTGATCACTCTGTTTAATTACAATCGAACTCGAATCGTAGTTATATCACAATTTAAACTGGAGATATCGACACTTGAAGTTATCTATTGATTTACTTGCCGATTTCAGTTATTTAATACTCTAATTACCTATTTTCCTAATTGTTTCTAGACGAGTTCTTCTTATAACGAAAATATGACTATACTTTTTCGAAATGTCTTTTATTGGTTTAGTTGAGCTACTTTGTGTTTGTCATTTTTAACACTAGATTGATTATTAATTAATTATAACGATTTTAATTAAGATACAGGCATTTTGTGTTTAATGCTTTATTTCTTTGGCATATATTGACTACCTTATACTATATTTAGAATTACAAATGTATTTATATTTTAAAAGTTAGAAATTTTGTCTGAAATATTTTCTCTTTCAATTATTTATTTAAGATTGTCTTATTAATTCTTTTTATACTTTTTTGACTCATTTACATATCTAAATAGTATTAAAACTTAAATGTACATATATAATCATTTAAAAACCCATTGCACTCTTGTAACTTATTGTATTAAGCTAGCTTATTGCTATTTTACGTTTTCCATGTTGTAGGATTCCAAATTACACTGACATGAACTGGTTACTTATCGAGCCCGTCTCAGTTTTTATGAAAGTTTGTACAAGGTTTTTGTACCGTGTATTGTTTGTGTATATTCTGATTTCATTATCTAAATTACCATAAGTGTATGTGTAAAAAAAAAAAAAAAAAAATTTAAATCAAAATTCTTTTTTTCTCAAAATTGGTTCTAACAATTTTAATAAAATTTGTCTAAAATGTGGTCTTCAAGGACCTAAACGAAACGAAACTGTAACAATCTCACAAAATATATCTGTTTGTTAAGTTTCTATAAGTTAAACATGGGCGTAGTAGAAACGTGAAGTATTAAGTTTTCCAAATTTTATGGCCGATACTAGTAAAACTGAAATTTTTATTTTTCATCTTATCCTCAAATTTTGAGTTATGAAAAATCAAAAAATTAAATAATTGCAAGATCACCCAAACGCCAAATTCGTGATGAAAATCGGTCTTCTCTTCTGGGCTCAGTATAATTCAAAATCGATATTCCTACAAAAAACTTATCTTTCTGTATACTTTGTACATTGTAGGAAATGACTTTACCATGACTCGAACTCGAAATAATGAACAAGTAGAAATGTTTTCATTTCCTTGCATGGCATGCGACTAAAAGCAATTAGGTTGGTTTAAACGAACTAATTCGTGCTCCATTATTGCCAATCGCTAAACAGTAAAAGATTGAAAATAGTTCATAAAGTTGACTATGTTGTGATTTATGATCGTTTTGAAATTCCACTTTATTCAACCGGAAATTACTTACATTCTTGGCAGACAATATTTGTGTTGTATATCACGTATATGTGTAAGTTATAGTGAAAGTTATGTAATGTTTATTTTTTACTATAAATACCCATGTCTGTTGGTTATTCGTCAGTGAGTGCACTGTCTAATCGACTCTTTTTATCATATTTTTATCAATATGTGGGCATGTTATTGTGGTATCTCTAGGAATTTAAAATTGTTTTTAATAATTAAAAATATTGGGATACCTGCCATAACACACATACAAAATGTATTTTCTAACAATTGGCTCTACCATTATGATCAATTTTATTATGTGAGCATTTTGTTTCTGTATCCCCTAGGGGGAAAAAACATACACAAATCGAATTTCTCAAAATCAACTCTAACTATTCCGATCAAATTAGTTATTTGCGTATATTGTTGCCATATCTCTTTAAATTTAAACATGTTTTGAATTATTCAAAATTCGGGGATAACATACACAAAATCGACTTTCCCCAAATCAGCTCTATCTATTCCGATCAATTTTTTCTCAAATGTAAATACATATTTATCGCCACCTTTAAAGCAAATACCGTTTCAAGGGTTATTTCTAAAAAACAAAAAGAATCAACCATCTGTTGAACTGTTATAAAAGACCTAATTTCTCAAATTCGCCACTAACATATTTAGAATGGTACATTCTTTTCTAGTTAAATATTGTGGTGAACATTTCAATCTCAATCCTTTTCTCTACATTGTTTTACTAATAGCTAAGAGTCCAAACAGAGTTTTGCTGACAAAGACTACGATAATAATGGTGGTTCTCTAATTTATTTCTTCATTCGTGGTCAAACTCTTTCGATTTTAAGTAAAAAGTGTTTTTTTTTAGCTGCCATTATATGCAGAGGAACTTCGGGTATTTTGGAATACCATTTACTTAAGTGAATGATACTTATCATTGAAATGATTTAAACCCTCAAAACCCGAAAATAATTCAAACTTGCACTATTCGTTATCAGTGGTTTTTTGTTAAAAATTACTTTACAGAAAATATCTTACTCAAAAATGTTGCATTTGTTGGTTAATATGGAATAGGGGGTTGAATATTATGAAAACAAACTAAATTTAGCAAGAAATAGATATAATAATACTTATAGATTATCAATAATACCAACTTTGTAGTTAGGGCTACGTAACTTAGTTTATTTGCAGAAATTAAAATTATAATATCTTATATCTGCGCCGATACAATCAAGGTGGCACAACAGATAACTACATACGCTCTTTTCACGCAGACCTTTTCTATTCTCTCTTCAGAAAATTTTCCGTCGCATTAGAGATGGTTATCATCCGGTACAGTAGATGGGATTCAAGCGATACATCAGAATGGAAAGAGTTTTTGTCGGGCATTACGGAATTCTTAGTATTCCATATAACCCAACACGCCATCTTGAATAAAAAAATACCTCCTAGCTATACGAAAAATGTCGCCAGTTACTTAGATAAAATAAACATTGCATGAAAAACCGCTACTCTTGTAATGTCCATTAGCCTTAGTTCAAATCTAAAAAGCGCACTTTTAATAATTAATACAGATTTTTGAAAACTTACCTCCAGAAATTCCTCGAAAATCTAAAACAAATATTCCTCCACGGCGAACGTAGGGATACAGGAAAATGAACAAAACTTACTTTGTGGCATATTTTAATTTTTTTATTTTCTTATGAGAGGTGGACAAGCTTTGAAATACAAAGGAAGACATCCGATGTTCCCAATAGTGTGAGATTTTTACTCACTAAAAACCACCTTCCTTCCTGTTAGTACCCCTTTCGCGTAGGATATGGATTCAGAAATGATTTTCCATTATACTAAGCTAGTAAGCTCTATCCATGGACGTGTCAAGAGTGAACATGTAGAAGTAGTTTATGATATTCCCACTTGGTATCAACACTTACCGGAAGAGAAACATAATACCCGAAGTTCCTCTAAGGGTAACTCGATAGGAATTATCATTTCAAACTTTTGATTTGTATACGAAATCCAATTTTTAGTTTTTGCTAAAAGTTACTTTCTTCAAAAATTTACTTAGTTTCAGCGATGGTGAGATTTTGAAATATTAATTATACTCGTATTTTTGGAGGTTAGTATCTGTTATTAACCATCAAAACAACTTACAATTTTATCTATATCCAAATACTGAGTGCACGTAAATATTAATGGCTGTAAATATCCTTAATGTATAACAAAAATAGCTACATTGAATTTGAATAAAGGTTTGTGTACGTATGTAGAAACTGAAGTTGTCTTATTTCAAATAGAATGTTGTGTGTATGTGTATGTGTGTTTTTTAATTTTTTAGTTTTTTTTTATTTGGTGATAAAAGTTTTCACAAGTGTTTCTCACACAGAAATGTAGTTAATTCTTTATTTCCTAAAACTACTTTGCTTTGTATTATATTAAGAATTTTTTGTTTTGATGTATTCATTTATCGTTTATAATAATGTACATAGGTAATCCAAAACACCCGTTCTTATAAACTTAGTGATCGTTCATTATATTTCAATTACGTGTAACTAATATTTGTAACTCGATCCAATTCTTTTTTGACTCTACTTTAATATTTCATCGTGCTTTTAATTATTGTTCCAAAAATCGGGAAAAATTGGGCAAATATTGTAAGGGACAATAGAAAATATAGAATATGTATATAAAGATAAAAAATAAACTTTTATTATTCCACAAACCATACGAGATTTCTATCTAGAAGCTCTAAACTAATATCGTTCAAAATTCTGTCTCACTTGAATCGCGAATAAGAATATTTTCACCGTATCTGAGAATTAAGTTTTTGTTGAGTGTTTGTTTTTAAGCAATACAATTTTTTTTTTTAATATTAAAAACAATAAATTCGAAAAAAGTAATTTGTAAAACAGTCCGTGAATTTGCATTTGCATTTTTTCCTCTAGTATAAGTTGTGAGCATTGCTTTCCACTGTTTATGTTTCTAGCAGTGACCCTCGTTACATAAAACGTGAAAAACAAGGTAGCAGGGAAAATATCATGACCCAAAGGAAAATATTACACTAACTTTCTCATACTCCCTAAGAATGTCTCTAATACTACATACACACAATACACAATAAATATAACTGTCTTCATTACTGAGCCTTTTTTTCCGTGGAATAGGTATAAATTAATCAACTTTTTGTAATTAATTTGAAATTACCCTTGTATCAGTGCTAAAAGATTAAAGGTTATCTAATGATAATTCCCTAATAAATATATAAAATAACTCTTGGATCCATGTTAAAATATTGAAGGTTTTCTGAATATAATTATGAGAAATTTAAAAAAATATCAATATATAAAAAAATCAACGTTATATTGTTAATGTTAAATACTAAAATACTCTTGTATCCATGTTAAACCATTAAAGGTTTTCTCATAATAATTATGAGATAGTAAAAAATATATAAATAGGTCTAAAATCACCATTATAATATCTCTATTAAATACGTAAGTATTTGGCAGAGATATTATAACGGCGATTTTATACATATTGATATCTTTTACTTTTCATATTTATTTTTATAAAACCTTTGATGTTTTAACATAAATACAAGTACCATTTTAAATGATTAACATAGTCTAACGGTGATGTCATTATTTTTAGAAAACCTTTAATGTTTTAAAATGGTTACAAGAGTATTTTTTAGTATTTAACAGACACATTATAACGGTGGTTTTATACCTATTGATATCTTTTTAATTTTTTCGGAATAATCTTTAACAAAAACCTTTAATAATTTAATATGGGTACAAAGTCATTTTAAATATTAACAGAAACATTATAACGTTGATTTTGATATCGTTTTACTTTTTCGTAATTATCATTAGAAAACTTTTAATATTTTAACATGAATTCGAGAGTCATTTTAAGTATTTAAATGAGACATTATAATGGTGATTTTGTAACTATTGATGACTTTTTAATTTTTAGGAATTATCTTTAGAAAACCTTTAATATTTTAACATGGATTCAAGAGTCATTTTTAACATTTTAGTTATTTTAACTCTTAATAACCTACAGTTGCCATATTATTTTAACAATTCATTTACGAACGTTAACAGAACTTATAGATATACCTCAGCGAATTAGGCTATGTTGGCACAGGAACGTAGTGGGAAAACAGAATACCAAATGAATGTTTCTTAACTGGTATAAAAGAAATGAAAAAAAAACTCAAGATTGTGGCTACTTTGAACACACTATAAGCAAAGAACATGGAGTGTTAATTCCAAAATGGGTTGACAATGGGGTTGTATCAATTCTTTCAAACTGCCATGGAATTGAATCTCTTACAACAGTTAAAAGGTGGTTTCATTAAGAGAGAAAGTTTACTTTGTTAACAACACCAGCTGCCTTTTCAGCAATATAACAGATATATAGGGGAGGGGGCATAGATAGAATGGATGGAAATATTGCAATGTATCGAGTTATAATATCAGAAATAATAATAGGTACTGGCATTTGTTTACATGGCTAATTTAAGCTTGCATAAACAATGCTTGAGTCCTTTATAAATCTAGTGGATATCAAGAATCTCAGCTCGCTTTCAGAGAAGACATCGTGTTAGCTTATATCAAAACACAAGGAGAATTGTGTAAAGGAACTGGAAGACCGCCCATATCTTCTGTATCGGTATCTGGAATTCGAGTCCCTTACTTTCTCCGCTACAATGGGGTTGGACATTTGGTGCAGCATACCCTAGAGAAAAAGAACAAGAGGTGCGCTTGGAAAGGTTTTGTTTCCATAATGAGAACCATGTGTGCAAAGTGCATTGTCGGTTTGTGTATTGATTGCTTTGTTTCTTTCCACAAAAATACAAACAAAAAATAAACTGTACAAATGTTGAAATTTTTTACATTGATACAATAATTTTAAAACTTGAACTTAAAAAGTACGTCTGATCTTCTTATCATCATTGTTTTGTCTTCTCTCCAAATCTTGTTTCCCTCTGTGTAAAATTATCTAATGATAGTGAAATGTCCTAGTGTCACAATGATAACAATAATTATATCATATATAAACATTAAGTATGTGTTATTATTAGGTTAATACACCAAAAAAATACAAGGAAAAGATAAGATATTAAAAAAAAAAAAAATTCAGGTTATTAGGGTTAAAATGATTCTTGTATCCTTGTTAAAACATTAAAGATTTTCTAACGATAATTACAATGAGGTAGAAAGGTATAAATATGGATAAAATCAGCGTTATATAATCTCTGTTAAATACATACAATGACTCTTGTATCCGTGTTAAAAGATTAAAGGTTTTCTAAAGATAATTACTTAATTATAACAAGGCAGGTGGAAATTAATTAGTATATTACTCTGTGATATTAAGGCGGGATGTATTATTGTCGGTGTAAGGTGCACGCGATCTCTGATGTATGTTAAGCCCCGTGTAGAATGTGAAATATCTTAAACAGGATCTTGTACAATTTAGGAAATTGTGTATTGGGAATAAGCGAATTCTTATCTATTATATTGGATGGAAAGATCCTCATGATCTTGTGCTAAAACAGAACATATTCTATTTCTTTTTTTTACGAGATTTCGTTGCTTAGAGAGAGAGAGAGAGAGAGAGAGAGAGAGAGAGAGAGAGAGAGAGAGAGAGAGAGAGAGAGAGAGAGAGAGAGAGAGAGAGAGAGAGAGAGAGAGAGAGAGAGAGAGAGAGAGAGAGAGAGAGAGAGAGAGAGATAAAACTTGGCTGTTTTGACATTTTGGAAAGACAATGTTTCTGTAAAACTTAACCTTTGATTCAGAATAATTTTTAGATCTTTATCTTTGAATTTATGGACATTTTCTTACGAATAAATCAAGTATGCCAACCGAATGGAGTGAAATCATCTAAAATTCTTAGTGTTGTCTGCTTAGTTGACACGTTTTGGAACAACTTCAATAACTATCCTTGTAGAAACTATATCAACCCCCTCTGCCCGCTCCAGCAGATTTATCGGGCTGACCTATACAAGACTCGTTTAAAATGTAACCGATCTGAACTTTTCACACGGATACGAATGAAGCACGGGAATCTGAAGGGTATGAGTGAGTTTTTTCGGAGAGTTGTGAACGTCAGTAGCATGTAGTCAGCACGTGATTGAGAGAATATACTCACCGTCGGCTAGCGTGCCTTACAAAATACCATGCTACAAATTCTACCGTAGTGTTAGCGGGACTTACTATACCACACATGAAATTCTTTGAATAAAATTCATTTATAAGTTATTTTACAGAAATAATATAATATTTTGCATGAAGTGAACGGCACTTAAATATCCCTCATGCAATTCTTCGGTTACAATTCACCTGTAAATTGTTATACACGCTAATATAAGATCTTCTATAGCCTATATTATGTTAGCGGGACTTGCAATATCACTAATAGAATTCTTTGAATAAATTCATTTATAAATTCTTATTTACTGCTTCCACATGATCTTGCAAATGTAAACGGCACTTTTATAAATTATTATACACGACTTGTACAAGTGTTCTTGCATATCATGACAATTACAATACCACGGATGCAAGTTCTTAAGTTACAATTCATTTATAACGTCTTGTATAAAACTAATAAAAAATCTTGCTCATCGTGAACTGTACTTACAACACCAAACATCAATTTTTTTGCTACAATTCATTTATAAATTCCTGTATACGGCTAATAGATATGTGAGGTATACTTATAATACCGAATATTGAATTTTTTGGTTACAATTCATTTATAAAATCTTGAAATCGGCTAACAAAAGACCGCGGGACTACACTGCCATCCACACATGTCTGAAAAAAATCATTTATAAATTGTTTTACGCAGCTAATACAAGATCTTGCATGATGTGAAAAGCACTTATGCACACGATTCATTGATCATAGTTTTCGAATTGTTTCTTGGTCACTACTTGTGCACGATCTTGCATAGTGTCACTATTGATACGTAATAGGGTGCGTGTTATTCATTGATCGCTGTTTTTGGAACACTTTATTTACATGACTTTTTTCACCATCTTGTATAGTGTAAAAAGAATAAGTCGCATGAAAATTCTTTGTTAACAGTTTTTGAAACATTTTTTGTATACGATTTGTACAAGATCTTGTATGTTGAGAACCGGCCAATCACAATTTATTGAATACAATTTTTTTATTAAAATTTTTGAATCATTTCTTGTACTCGACCATGTATAGTGTATAAGAAATGTAGATTATATATAAATATTGGTGATTAATTACTAGTCATGTAATAATATTTGTTAACGAGATTTACAATTAACTATCCCATTACCACTGTTTTAGTAAATCTAAGTATTCTATACGAATAAAACCCATTACCTATAAACAATCACTATTGGAGCCTATAATGCATGTCCAAAATAACAAACTAATATTGACTATTTGCTCACTTGCTACTAATAATATAATGACGATGACGGAAAACTATATCCTCAATATTGTGTGTATTGTCACTCTATAATAAATAGTTAGGTATGTAACTAGGCATATACCCAACCGGTTCTGCGAAGACGTATTTCAACGACCTATACGACAACACGAAGTTAATAAACAATATCTATGACACCATCTAATAATTTAATGGTTGCATTGCTTCTCAACTTAATGTTTACACAAATAAATACTATTTCCCTTGAAAATTTAATTAGTTTCTATTTTAAGTCTAGGATGATCCTCACATTCTATAGTATGGAAGAATTGCTACTGCCTACAGCTCAGACGAGTGCATCGATATTGATCAATTTGTTATGCAGGTATATATGACGATTTGATTTGTTATCCAGGTATAATATATGACGATTTGATTTGTTATCCAGGCATAATATGACGATTTGATTTGTTATCCAGGTATAATATGACGATTTGATTTGTTATCCAGGTATAATATGACGATTTGATTTGTTATCCAGGTATAATATGACGATTTGATTTGTTATCCAGGTATAATATGACTATTTAATTTGTTATTCATGTGTTTTATCACTTTCTTTTGACAAATCAAAATTTACCTGCCATAAAAATAAAACGCACAATTCAGATTTTTACAAAATCATATCTAACAAATTTTATTAATTTTGCTATAATATATAACCTGTCAGAACCGAAACTAAACACATTGTTCAACATCTCTTTTAAAAAACACAATCAACGGGAGTCATATGTTAAGAACAGAAATCTATATTTAAACATTAGAACAGAAATATTGCGATCAAAACATTTTGGTCTTAGGAGAATACATTTTAGTACATTACTATCAAAATCGTTACAATCTGTCAAATATCACCAGTAAATATATGTTGGGAATTCAGCTTGTTTAGCATGTTTGAAATTCCAAAGTCAAGGGTTGATACTGTAAGGAGGCTTTTGACTAATTCGCATCAAAATTATTTAAAACATTCTCTTTCATAAAGTTCATAAAAAAAAAAAACTAAGAGGATATGCAGGACACATATACACACTCATTTGCATAAAGATACACAAAGATATACAGTGAGCCAAAATAATTGAGAATCTTCTTAAATGGGTAAAAGATCAGTGATTATTTCAAAATCGGGTTTATCTTTTCCATGGGTGTGACCAAATAGCAAGAATTTCTATATTAGAATTCGCTAATAACCCATTACAGATGAATAAATTAAAATAATAGACAATATAACCCACATTTGAGATAAAAGGGACTGCAACACACATGGATAATATACCATCTGAATAAATAAATTTCTACTATACAAGACGATTCTTTTATAGTGTATATCGTAAACTATTAATCTGATGAAAAACATTAAATGGGAGACCTTTGTTACTTTTCATATCTTAAAAATGTGTTTTGCGAACTCTGAAAAAATGACCCCCATTTTACAATATGGCTGCCAAATATTTAATTTATTTTGGGAGACCCCTATTTTTCGGATTCGGTACAAAATTTTAAGTCTTATTTATTTTTAGTTATTCTTTGTTACTCGTTTAGAAGTAATAGGTGCTTAACGTTTCAAACATTTAACGTTTGAACCATTTTCAGGATATAATTTTCCACACTTCCCATTGTTGTATCAAGATAAAATGTAAGTAGGCATAATTTAAGATGTTTAAATACTAATAGAGGACGACAAAATAATAATCCTATAACCTATTTAATTCCTTAATTAACTTATTTTACACTATAGCCTTACTTAGTTTATATTAGATTCTAGTAAGTTGTTATTCGTTGTACAAAGTCCTACACTTCCTAGACGATGTCTCATTATTTGTTTATCTTCATTCAACATATAGGAGTTATGGAAAATTTCCTCTTGCAAATGCTTCAACCGTCAAATGTTCAAAACTTTGAGCACCTATTACTCCTAAACGAGCAGTTTTATCGAACAACAACTAATCCTTAAAATGTTGTTCAAAATCAGAAAATACCATGAACAATTAAAAATTATAAAGTCCTCACAAGAAAAAGTGTGGCAGTCATATTGGAAAATGGTGGCTATTTTTCAGAGTTTGTAAAACAGATTTTTAAGTTGTATAAAAAAGTAACAGCGGTAATAATCAGATTAATAGTTTACGATACACTGTGCTCACGATAAAAGAACCACTGTGTATAACTAATGATGTTATGTCTTGAATAATACAGTTTTTATTTGTTTTACAGAAATATGTTTATTAAACATATGAAAAACAGTTTCAGATTAGATTAAGTTTATTTCTTATTACTGAATAAGATATTATGTCTTGAATAATACAGTTTTTATTTGTTTTACAGAAATATGTTTATTAAACATATGAAAAACAGTTTCAGATTAGATTAAGTTTATTTCTTCTTTATTTTTAGATAGAAGATTTTATCGTTATTTAGAAAATGTTTAGTATTTTTCTTTCTCACGTGTTAGGAGAAAGTTGTGTTGTTTCACAAAAATTGATTTCGAGTGTTTCGCTGAGTTTTTAATTTTTCTGAGCATTAAAAAAGTGGTTTTTAATAATAGGTTTGCGCATTACCTTACAACCTAAACGATTTGAAGAAATTAGGCGTGTAGGTATTCCTTTCACATATTCGATAATTCCAAATTTGGAGTTAGCTGTTAAACTAAAAATCCAATTTTCACAAAATCAAATGTAAAGATCTTGGTCAACATTTATTAAAATGTAGCTTCAAAGGATGCAAACAAATCGTATACAAAATGTAGGTTTGGGTGGGGAGAGGGGTAATACATGCATGTAGCTGATATAAAAAGTGTAAATTTTCAAAATAAATTCTACTTATTTGGTTCAAATTGTCTCCTCAGTGGTTCACTTTAGTGATTACGAGCTTGGCAATCCAAGGGGACCTAGCTGCATCTACACCTTTACTCAAGTAGTCTTGGTATTTCTGTAATTTGTAACACGACCAAGAGACGCATCTTTATGTCACAACATCCCATCACCAAATACTGCAACTAATACTTTCTCTACATTACGCATGCGTGAGAAAGTAAAATGTATATTATAACTGATACTTTTTCAATATAATATGTATTTCTGTAATTTGTAACACGACCAAGAGACGCATGTTTATGCCACAACGGTCTATCACTAAATACTGTATATAACACTTTCTATATACTACGCATGCGTGTGAAAGTAAATTTATATGATAACTGTTAACATTTCCAAATTATTATTTTTATTTCTGTAATTTCTTACGCGACCAAGTGACGTAGTGTTTATGCCACAACGGTCCATCACCAAATACTGTATACTACGCATCATCTTTCTCTATACTACGCATGCGTGGAAGTAAAATCTATATTATAACTGTTACATTTATACAACATTTGTGTAATTTGTAACACGACCAAGGGACACGGTGTCTATAGCAATACATTCTATCACCGAAAACTGTACGTAATAATTGCTTTATGCTATGAATGCGTGTGAAATAAAATCTATATCGTAACTGCTACATTTCCAACATAGGTTGTATTACTATAAAATTTGAAACATAAACAATAGACGTAGTGTTTATGCCACAACATTCGATCACCAATAGAGTATATAATACTTTTTCTATGCTACGCATGCGTGGAAGTAATATCTGTATTATAACTGTTACATTTCCAATATAGTTTGTATTTATGTAGGCCTAATTTGTAACACGACCAAAAATCAAAGTGTCTATACCAAAACATTATATCACCAAATGTTCTGGTTATGAATGAATGTGAAAGTAAAATGTATGATGTAACTGTTTACTAATTTATAACACAACCAAAAAACACATCGTTTTTACTACAACATTCCATCATCATAGTTTATTATGTAACTTTATTTATTCTATAAATGAGTGTGAAGGTAAAATCTATATCATAATACACATATACCATATACACATATAGTTTGGTATATTGGTAAACTATATTTCCAATATAGTTTGTATTTCTGTAATTTGTAACACGACCAAAAGACGCAGTGTTTATGCCACGACATTCCATTAATAAATATTGTATTATTATAACTTTCCGGGCAATATATTTTAAACGTAGTTGTAGCAATGCTTACGTAAATCAGAAGAGGATTTGTTAAGCCCAGCGAGTAGAAAATCAATTTATTCTGCCATCACGATACAACATCGACGATGTTGTTATTTAATTTCGTGTCTGTAACAGAAATAGAATGGAAACAAATAAACTAGCGTCCTATAAGATTCCAATACATGTACCAGTTTATACTTACTCGACGATAAAAAAAAATATAAAACCATATCTTGGGCGTATCTGGTAGAGGTTTGGGCCGGGGCATGCGTACTTCCATTCCATCCCAGAACCAGCTCAGAGTCTAGTGTTAGTCAGATAACCTCGCGTGAAACGTTCCACGATTTCCGTACATTTCAATCTGAATATGTGAAGTGAGAAGTGCGTGTGATAACGTTTACCATCGTTCGTAGTCGAAACATAAATGACAATACGAGTGTTCTAGTTTTATACAATCCAGACTATCCCATAATATGTGTAAGTAACCTAGTTTAATAAGAATTTATCGAAATAAAAATAACGTTCAAGGTAATATATGAAGCGTTGAAATATAATCGATACGTTTTTAATATATCTTTTTTTATTTCAATTAAATAATTTAAATGACATTATACCAATCAATACAAGGCAAAAGAGAAGAAATGTGAAGTTTTTAAATAATTACTTCGTATCTAATAATCTTTATTAGGGTCATACTTGTATAAAATATATGGTATATACTTAATAAATATAAGTATGTACATATAATTTGTTACAAACTAAATTAAAACTATTATTTTATATTGTGTTATACAATATTTTGAACAAATGGTTACTTTATACACTATACAACACCAACCCCGCCTATGATTGTACTAGATACTGAGCAATGTAAAACCTATTTCCGACTCAATTTTTGTGTATTTTTGTTAGCTTTTTTTCTTTTTGATTAAAAAAAAAATTAATAGATCAGTCTCAGGAACGAACTCTTTACTCAGTCTTGAAAATTTCTTTTAGATACAATGAAAATTGGGTCAAATCGAAACTCCCCCCCCTTCCATCACGGACAACCCTCAGTATTATAAGTACATGTTTGTATTGGATTTTATCTTTAGTTCTATAAAATATTTTGATGATCGATTTTTAACCGAAAATATTGAGTCAAACCTTTGTGCTTTTCTGGATCTATGACTGGACTATGTGTTTGTTTAAAAATTCGATCTCGTTATTCGAAGACCGAAAAACTGATTACGTTGAAACTTCTCTTAAAATTTATTTTTTGTTTTTAAAGCATATATCTAAATTTGTAATAATCGTAATTCAAAGTTTGTCGGTTACCATAAATTTTTTAATATTTGTTTATTAGACAGACCGGGCTTATATTTCAAATACCGTTACGCTGATTTTCTTGAAACTTCTGCTAAAAAAAAAAATATGCTAAAAAAGACAATTGAAATATGATTATCGAAACATAAAATATGTAAATTAATATATAACAACATTAATTTCTCAAAATCCACTCTAACATTTTAAAATTAAATTATTTTAACTGTAGCTAATTTAAGTTCAAAGAATATTACAAGGTAAATTTCAGATTTAGATTTAGTAAAGGTAGGGTATAATTTAGAATTTGGAGGAAAATTAGATTGAAAACCGTTACTAATGGTGGTTTCTAACTATGGAAAGATTAGAATTACGAAATTCAGGGCTCTAAAAATGTTCACATTCAAAAAATTATATTTTAAAATTTTAAAGTTAAAGAAACGATTTTAAGATATTTTTTTATAAAAATAAGTATGAAGTATTCTACTCCGAAAGGGGTAGAGGGTAACATTTTTATTTTTATTTAAATAATGTATATAACGATAACTTTTTTATAGAAATTAAATTTTAAACCAGTTACGATCGTGATTATTGTCCTTTGTTTCAGAAAAAAATTATAAATATATTATTGAACATTATAAATCTACAAAACTATTAATTTATCTGTGGCAGTGAAGATACAAAAAAGAAAAAAGTTGTTTACACAATTCAACAGAAAAATATATTATTGTTAAAAATTACGTTTAGAACCAAAATGGCGAATGGTTTTTTAAAATTATTATTTTTTATTACATATTTTATCATTGACTTTAAAAGAAAATCAATTGCAGAATATATTTTATTTTAATATAAAATTTTCTCAAAATCAAGTCTCTCTCAAGTCCTGAGATTTAAACAGTTTCATATGATTTTTTAAGTCATAGTTTTTTTGGATGTCGTATTTCATGATTTATAATAATGGACTAAACTTATAGTTGGCTTCAAAGGAATGAAGGTGGAAATAATGAAGGGCTGTGCCCCTTCTCTCTTTTACGACTACTCTATTCCCTTCGCTGTGTATTGAGGCAAATTATATCATTGATATGAAAAAATTCAAAATATTTTTTTTCAAAAATCGTATTGTAATGAAGGTAAAATCGGCGTCGACAATTACATGGATAAGTTTTTTTTTAAAAAAAGGTTTTTCTGTTTGTCCAGAATGATTTTCAGGAAAAGTTGACGGATATTGTTCAAAATTAGTTTTTAAGGTTTTTTTCTCCTAAATATGTATACATAAAATAATTCCTGTAAATAAAAATGTGTTAGGTAACTGCCATGCAAGAAAACAAAAGTTCAATTTTCTATAACGATTTTGATAGATTTTCGTTAAATATTAAGTTTACTCAAAGCATTATGTCAAATTGCAAGTAAATTTAAATTACGTTCGGAAGTAATTGGGGGGGGGGGGTGGAATTAATTAACCTTGACCACCGTCGTTAAATCCCGATTATAAGCAACTAAAAAGTTATCCTAAGAAGTGTTTTAACTTATATGTCTAATCCCACGAATAAAGACAAAAAAAAGTATTAATCGCCGTCTCATTATACATGCCGGTTGGGGGAGTTAACTGATTTGATTTAAAAAAATCGGCTCTATCGGTTTCAATAAAATTTTCGTTAAATGTGAAATGTAATACCCCAAACGATTGTGTCAAGATGAAAAGTAAAATGAATCTGTAAATAAAAATGAGCATACAAGGACCACTCGCTTAAACTTTGTATAATATGAAAATACAAGGACCACGAGAGCAGAGTGGCCAACACGACTAACCCAAGTGAAGCTCTATATAAATATGAACATACAAGATCCAAGTGGCTAATGAGAGTAAAAACAGTAAAGTTCTATCTAAGTATAAACATACAACAATCACTAGAATCAAGTGGCCAAGAATAATAAAACAAATGAAGCTCTCTCCCTCCCTCTCTCTCTCTCTCTCTCTCTCTCTCTCTCTCTCTCTCTCTCTCTCTCTCTCTCTCTCTCTCTCTCTCTCTCTCTCTCGCTCTCTCTCTCAATACAAAAATAAAGAATCACTAGAGGCAATTGGTCAATAGGATTAAAACTAGAGAAGCTCTCTTTAAACATGAACATGTAAGGATAACTAGAGCCAAGTGGTAAACACAAGTAAAACAAATGAACCTCACTCTAAATGTGAACATACAAGGATCATTAGAACCAAATGGTTATGACAAGTAAAACAAGTATAGCTCTCTCTAAATATAAACATATAAGGCCCACTAGAGCTAAGAGGCTAATACGAATAAGAATAGTAAAGCTTTCTCTGAATATGAAGATACAAGAATCACTAGAACCAACACAGGTAAAAACATTGAAGCGTTTTCTAAATATGAACATACAAGAATCACTAGAACCAACACAAGTAAAAACATTGAAGCGTTTTCTAAATATGAACATACAAGAATCACTAGAACCAACACAAGTAAAAACATTGAAGCGTTTTCTAAATATGAACATACAGTGTCACTAGAACCAACACAAGTAAAAACATTGAAGCGTTTTCTAAATATGAACATACAAGAATCACTAGAACCAACACAAGTAAAAACATTGAAGTGTTTTCTAAATATGAACATACAGGGTCACTAGAACCAACACAAGTAAAAACATTGAAGCGTTTTCTAAATATGAACATACAAGGATCACTAGAACCAACACAAGTAAAAACATTGAAGTGTTTTCTAAATATGAACATACAAGGATTAATAGAACCAACACAAGTAAAAACATTGAAGTGTTTTCTAAATATGAACACACAAGGATCACTAGAACTAACACAAGTAAAAACATTGAAGCTTTTTCTAAATATGAACATACAAGGTTCACTAGAACCAACACAAGTAAAAACATTGAAGTGTTTTCTAAATATGAACATACAAGGATCACTAGAACTAACACAAGTAAAAACATTGAAGCGTTTTCTAAATATGAACATACAAGGTTCACTAGAACCAACACAAGTAAAAAAATTGAAGCGTTTTCAAAATATGAAAATACAAGGATTACTAGAACCAACACAAGTAAAAACATTGAAGTGTTTTCTAAATATGAACATACAAGGATTACTAGAACCAACACAAGTAAAAACATTGAAGCGTTTTCAAAATATGAAAATACAAGGATTACTAGAACCAACACAAGTAAAAACATTGAAGCGTTTTCAAAATATGAAAATACAAGGATTACTAGAACCAACACAAGTAAAAACATTGAAGCGTTTTCTAAATATGAAAATACAAGGATTACTAGAACTAAGTGGCCAACACAAGTAAAAACATTGAAGCGTTTTCAAAATATGAAAATACAAGGATTACCAGAACTAAGTGGCCAACACAAGTAAAAACATTGAAGCGTTTTCAAAATATGAAAATACAAGGATTACCAGAACTAAGTGGCCAACACAAGTAAAAACATTGAAGCGTTTTCAAAATATGAAAATACAAGGATTACTCGAACCAACACAAGTAAAAACATTGAAGCGTTTTCAAAATATGAAAATACAAGGATTACTAGAACCAACACAAGTAAAAACATTGAAGCGTTTTCTAAATATGAACATACAAGGATCACTAGAACTAACACAAGTAAAAACATTGAAGCGTTTTCTAAATATGAACATACAAGGATCACTAGAACTAACACAAGTAAAAACATTGAAGCGTTTTCAAAATATGAAAATACAAGGATTACCAGAACTAAGTGGCCAACACAAGTAAAAACATTGAAGCGTTTTCAAAATATGAAAATACAAGGATTACCAGAACTAAGTGGCCAACACAAGTAAAAACATTGAAGCGTTTTCAAAATATGAAAATACAAGGATTACTAGAACCAACACAAGTAAAAACATTGAAGCGTTTTCAAAATATGAAAATACAAGGATTACTAGAACCAACACAAGTAAAAACATTGAAGCGTTTTCAAAATATGAAAATACAAGGATTACCAGAACTAAGTGGCCAACACGAGTAAGACAAGTGAAGCTTTATCTAAATAAATTACCATTAGGGCCGAGTGGCCAACACGACCGCGAATTGAAAATGGGTAAGTATGATGTTAAGGGATTTTTGGGATCAGTGTTAGGGGGTTCCTGGGTGTTAGGGCAAGATCTTTTGATGTTCTAGGGTTAGAGACCGGGTTCCTAGGGTCTGAGTCGGATATAAAAGCGTTATGGAATTAGAACACGATTTTAAGGGTTGTCGCTACATGCTATAACAAACACACAGAACACAATTCTCATAAAAAATACGCCTAAGTATCAGACGCGTTTCAACGACAAGGTCGTCCTCTTTAGTGATAGACCAGCTACACCAATCACTATAACTGTGGAGTTATAGTTTGATTGGTGTAGCTGGTGTATCACTGAAGAGGACGACCTTGTCGTTGAAACGCGTCTGATACTTAGGCGTATTTTTTATGAGAATTGTGTTCTGTGTGTTTGTTATACTGTATAGTTTTTCTCATAAGTCAAGCTCAACATTTAATATGCTATATGCTACATGAAAGCAAGTCGCAAGGCATTATGGAAATCACATATCTAAATAATAATAAAAAATATCTCAACAAGTCGCCACAACTTTTCAACAATTATAAAAATAATAATTTAAAGCATCTCAACAAAACTACGAGAACTTTCAACAACTATAAATAATAACGAAAAACGTATAAAATAAATGACGCGACTTTTCAACAATTATAAATATTAATGAAAAACACCCGAATGAGACTGCGCGATGTTTCAACAACTATAAATAATAATCAAAACCATCTCAACAGGACTTCGTGACGTTTCAACGTGAAGTCATCTTCATTCAGTTCTTGTATTTGGTGTATTTTGGATGGATGTAGTTTGTGATAAATCATAATTTGTTGAATACTATACTGCACAAAATTAGTTCGCCCTTGTCATTTATCCCGTATTCAACGTCGAAAAGAAACATGACCCAGAACCAATACTTGTACCACTTCATTACTTTTTAGGTTTTCAGTGTTTAGCTTTTTTATGAATTACAAACCCAATATACTTACATACTTCGATTTCTTTCCTAATACATACTTTTTATTATCATGCTTATATTTTGTTAAATACTTTTACGTCCTTATAGTAGATTGATTGTTTGTAGATAAACTTTCAATCATTGAAACCCTCTCTGCAATCGAATAAACTTTAATTTAAAAAATGTATAATCAACGAATACACGTGTTAGTTGTCGTTAAAATTACATGTAACTTGGGTGTTAAAAAATTGATATGAAATTACTTTATTTTATAGAAATTCTCTTTTGTACATAAATTAAAAACACATTCCCAAAACACAGTCATAGTAAAGTAACTGAACGCAAATTAACTTAACATACGCAAATTAACTTTAGAACGCAAATTGAATTAAGGACAGCGCCGACAAGTTTTAAAATTATGTACTGTTCGGATCATTTAAAATATTAGCTGTTGATTTCACCATCGTTAGGGGTTGAATTTGGCGGTGGTCACAATAAGAAATAAAATTGTTCCTCTTGAAAATAAATTGAAAGGGTTATGTTATTTTTGAGAATTATAAAGTTAAACATGAGAAAAGACAAGTGTTTAGTTTTCGGTGGGCCAACCGGTATATTTTTCTATTAGTTTGATATATTTAACATCCATAGTATCTCATAGTACAGCTCAATTATATCTCTTGTCCAATTTTTGTTATTGACCAAAGCCTCCACAACATTATATTCATTCTCGTTCACTAGTCACACAATTTTTCTATTGTGTATATACGAACGAAGGATGACATTAGATTGATGAGCCCTTATGTGCGGCCAGTCTGACTGTCAGTCTCTCCCACCACTTGTAAGTTTGATGGACTGAAGCCGGTGTGATCAGAAAATTCAGATCATTTCAATGTTTTTGATAATCCTATCATTGTCGTTCGGTGAATTTATAAGATCTGACGGTCTGACTGATCTTCTAGTGATTGTTTATAACGTCCAGACGTACAAAGTACGTCATAGATTTTATATAGGAATTTTTTGAGAAAAGTCCAAATCTTAAAAAACAGGTTTCGTTTAAATCTTTCAAATTCAAGAACATAAAATGCCAATTCTATTTGTTTAGTATGTAATGAAAATTAATTTTTAAAATACACTATTATCATCTGTGTATGTAAGTTGCAAACGGCGGCTCTGCCAAATTTGTTATGGTTATTATTTTGTTAAGAAATAATTAAGATATTTTATCAGGACTTTTCCGGCGGTTGAAAAATGTGTTATGTTGAGTTAATGGAAACTAAATCAATGAATACACTCTCTTGACAAGTTGCTGGTATTTTTCATAATACAAGCACAAAGATCAGCATACAGTTTTACAGGACTGTCAGACACAAATGAATACTCGATAATCCTAACCATACAAAAATACAAATACACTGCAGGTGAATTAAAGTGAACGCAGAATATCAAGGGGTTGAGGCCAAAAATTCAAATTCACGCGTTTCTCTTGTAACAAATCTAAAAAAATCTTAATATGATAGGACAAATACGAAGTCGAATATCTCGAATCAGCTCAATAAATTTCGATAATTTTGTTCAAATGTGTTGATTTATAACCTAAACCAATATTACGGTCAGGATTTATTTGGTAACTTTTCTATCTATTTATTAACATATTATTTTATGAGCGGTTTAGCCCATTTATTTGGATTAAACATTCACATTACATCAATATTGGATTTAAATCATTTAGCCAATTTTGATACTGTATATGCAATCTTATAGGACATCAACCATGATTAATTTCCACTTCTTTAATAATAACCTCTTAACATCCTTTTTTTTTTATAAAGATGGCAACCATTTATTTAGGTCCTTAGAGTTTTTATTTAAGCAAAACCGGCATTTTCAGTTTTAATCCTGTTATAAGTGTTATATTTTGTTTTATAAAAGCATTCTATAAATTTTGTTATTAAAAAGAATTAACAGAATTGTTCCTAAAGTTACTACAGTCAGCACTTAGACATCATCGCTCTTAAGGAGTCAGGGCCCCACAAATGGATTATCTGTGAAATAATCTAGAAGTTTGTTTTTTGCCATCACTATACCTTCTATAATATGTGTGAAAGTAAAGCAATAAAACGTCACACATATATGTAAAACAATAAACATTATATGTAGGAAGAATACTACTTTACAATATTATGTGGTAAAGTAATATCCAACACCAAACATCTTATACAGGTCGATACTGAGCATGCTTAATTCCCTTTAATACGTGTACTAACTTTTCATGAACTAGATGATAAAATTTAACCTAAACCCAATCAAATATACACTACTTTATAAAAGTTGTTGTTTTGTGCTTAATTTCCTACTTTATTCCCGTGACTAATGAAGACAAGTGAGTAACATAACATACAGAAAACCCAAACATCAGTAATCGGATTCAAACTGTATAACCTTTGTCTCTTCACATGTTTCACACTATAGTATAGCGCCTTGTTTGAAACAAAATACTGGTACATGAAGTTTAACATAACGTGCTTATCAATGGATATTATTATTCACATGTACGTTGTAAGGACAAGTGAATTGTTACCAATGTTAAATGGTTAGTTTCACAGCGTGATGTGAACTGTTACCTGTGTTAAACGGTTTGTTTCACATCACACTATAGTGCCTTGTTTGAAAACAATATACTAGTACATGAAGTTTAAAATATTGTGGGTATCAGTCGATACTATTATTCACATGTACGTTGTAAGGACGTGTGAACTGTTACCTGTGAAAAACGGTTTATTTCACAGCACGGTGTAGCGTCTTGTTTGAATATAAAATACTTGTACATGAAGTTTAAAATAACTCACGAATCACTGGATACACATGTACGTTGTGAGGATATGTGAATTGTTACCTGTGTTAAACTATTTACCTCATAGCAAGTATAGCGTGATGTTTGAACATAAAATTGTACATGAGGTTTACAGCTACGTATGGAATGATTGGCTCCTGACACCTGCACGTTTGTGCAATGTAATTCTTGATTAAAGAATTGTTCGATGATAACGCTCCAATGTTTATTTCAGGCTTCGTACCTTGTGGTGCAGGGAAACGGGAATAAGTAAAACGTATCATTTTAGAAATAAAATAAAACTCTGATCAGGTTTACTTGAATAAAGATTTAAAATGAAGAAGATAATTTTCATACAGTTTTTTAAATTTTCTCTCATATACAAAATTAGTGTTAATAAGATTAAATGGAATAGTAATACAAGAATAAACTTATTAGTTTAAAACTGTTAAGCTTTAGTAAGGTTTGTAAATACTTCTCTTGTATGGTTAATGTAGAAGTTATAAAAAATCGAACAAAAAACAACAATATAAATTGATTATTTGTATTGAATGGTAAAGTAAAGTTACAAGGAAAAAGTCTTATTAGTTTAAAACTGCTAAGCTTTAGTAATATTAGTAAATAGTCCTCGTGTATTGTTAATGTAGAAGTTATAAAATAACGAAAAACAATAATAGAATTTGATTGTTAGTTTGTTATGTATTGAATGGTAAAGTTACAAGGATAAAGTCCTATTAGTGGCACACCTGCTAAGAATTTTACAATAGAAAAGAAAAACCGAATTAACAATTATATTGAATTACTTATTCAGCTCAAGTACTAGGCCCATCACACAGACGTGAAGTCAGATTTTATACTGAAACTATAATCAATAAAGATCGCCGTCTAATGTGATTTGACTTCAAAGAAAATCTCTAACAACAGTTTTCCGGCCCAGATACCTTTTGTTAATTAGACCTGTCCAGACTAATGAGCAATTAAATAATATATTATTTTGACAATGAATATTTTTAGAAAGAGCAATAACAATTTTAAGAAGCAAAATGTTTTTGATGAATATTAACATGAAATATAAATTCATTTTACAGAATATTACATCTGTAGTTTTTTATTTATTATCTCTCTATGTTTTTTTTTTTTTTATATATATATATACCACATGGTACTTTGACAATGTCGGCCGAAACATAAAACTTATGAAATTAGTTACATTTGAAGAATAAATAGGAGGTGGAGCAATCCGCGGGTTGACTTAACTTTGTTTATAGTTTTCTCTGTTTTTGAATAAATATTTAAAATGAATTAATATCGATATGTAACAAAATTGATAAATTAATCCACCCATGTATTATACACAATTAAGAATTACTTTAAGGACATATTTTTCATTAATGTTTGTGTTATTAATTAGCTGTTTCACTACACAATTTATGTTGACAAAAGTTTAAAGAGTTAATTTTTTATAAACGATATTTTATTAAGACGAAAATATTTAACACATTTCGATAAGTTTAGTTAGCGGGTTGTACTTCCCTGCATTTTTTAATTAGTAAAACTGGATGCGTTAATTTATAATAGATTTTTTAAATATTTGATAAGGCTAACGGCATTGGAGAAGATTGCTCTTTTCAATGCTTACACCAAGGATGTGTCAATCTTATAATCCAATACTTGTATCAATCGTATATCAAATTACCTGTAAAAAAACAATTTTACACTTTGCTTGGTTCATTAATTTTAAATACTTCAAGAGGCAAGATTATCACTTCTTTTGTGTTGTTAACAATTCATATTTTTATATTTAGAACCTTGTTTTCCGTGTTACAGGCTTATAAAATGTATATGTAAAGTTTCGCTCATAACATATTAATTGGATGAAATCTACAAAAATTACTGAATACAGTTAATTTGGTATGGCACAATCTAGATTTTAATATTTTTGTTAATTCAACTAAAACATTTAATTATTTCAGATCACTATTTAATGAAATTTCTATGTTTTTGAATGAGTTCAGATTACTTATTCTTTTTTCAGTTAAAAAATTTCAACATGCAACTTTGCTTTAAGATTTTGTAATGCAATTTTATATATCTCAAAGATATTTCTTTATTAAAACGATATTCACTTTATCGAATAATATTATTTTTAATGAGATTAAAAGAAAAAGTATAATTCCACCAAGTGAAAATACAACGAGTTTCTCAGTTACTTTACAACGTGAAAATTAATTAGAACAGTTCTACTTAATAGTCAACAATAGCTGACTTCAGATATGAATAGAAACATATTGAGATAAGTGTTCAACATTATACAATTTTTAACATTTAACAAAATCTAGGTACATGATTTAGTTTTGAAAGAGTACATTTTTAAAAAAGAGATGTTTATAACTTTACGTCAGTTTAACGTAATTTCCTTTGCGTTAGAATAATTTAAAATGTGACAGAAGTGACTCGCGTCTATGAGATAACGGGCCGAACCCCATAGATCGGCAGAATTAAGGTCTGACTATATTTTTATTTTGTATGCTGTTTTAATTAAAACCGTTACATTAGTTGATAACTACTAAACTTTAATAAAGTTAGTAAATACTCCTCGTCTATTCTTAATTTAGCGATTTTACAATAACAGCAATACAATATAAATTGATTGTGTGTTATCCATTAAATGGTAAGGTAAAGGTTAATAGAAAATAGGATAATGTGTTATTAGCTTAAAACTGCTAAACTTTAATAAAGTACGTAATTACTCCTCGTTTATTAATAATTTAGGATTTTAATGTAACAGCAGATATTTCTTGTTGAAACTCCATATTCAAGGATAAGATAAAGCAATAAAGCTTAAAGTTTCAAAATATTTCCTTTTGGACTCAGGTCATAGTTTTGATCCGAAATTGAATGTTAAACTCTTACATATAGAAAATAAAAGCAATAGATTAAATAATTTATAATGTTTAGAGATAAATAGATCTATTTCACTTAGGCCTATTTTCAACTTAAATGACCAAATTGTATTAAATTCTTCACCCCTTCTAAATCCCATCCTTAACATAGTTCATCAACCTTCATCTACCTGCTAGGACATTCCCCCTACCCTTCCCGAATTCTCTATTGTATTTCAGTTTCCTGTTACTTGTGTATGTATAAATAGTTGTCAATACCTGTTAATTATCAGTTGCCCGATGATGCCCCAAGGCGAAACAATTATTGTAGCTCATTTTATTATTAAAATGTTTTGAATATTTAAGCTTTATTGCTATATTTTATCCTTGAATAATTTAGGAGTTTTACAATAACAAGAAACCAATATACACTGATTGATTGCTTGTGTGTTATGCATTGAATGGTAATTTAAAGCTACTAGGATAAAGTCTTATTAGTTTAAAACTGCTAAGGGCCATTAAAGCTAGTAATCACTCCACGGCTGTTCTTAATTTAGAAGTCTTTAAATTATTAAAAAGAATAGATATTGATTGATGTTGTGTTATGTATTTAACGGAAAATAATATTTAACAGAATAAATTATAATTAGTTGGAGACTGTTAACGATTATTAAAGTTAGTAATTACTCCACGTCAGTTCTTAATTTAGAAGTCTTTAAATTATTGAAAAGAATAGAAATTGATTGATGTTGTGTTATGCATTTAACGCAAAGTAATATTTAACAGAAAAAGGTCTTTAAATTATGATTACCAATACAAATTGATTAATTTTGTGTTATGTATTTAAGTAGAGATTAATGTTTCACAGAAAAAAATCTAATTAGTTAAAAACTACTACGGATCAAGAAAGTTACCAATTTCTCTTAGTCTGTTCAAATCTTATAAGTCTTTGAATGATTTAAAACGATTCAAACTGATACATGTCATGATGTGATATGAATTAAATTGGAAAGTAATATTTAACAGTAGAAAATCTAAATACTGTTAAAGATCATTAAAGTCAGAAATTACTCCTAGTCTGTTCTTAATTAGGAAGTATTTAAATTATTTAAAAGAACATAAATTGATTGATGTTGTGTTATGCATTTAACGGAGAGTAATATTTAACTGAAGAATCTCTAATTAGTTAAAAATAGCTATTGGTCATTAAAGTCAGGAATTAAAAAGAATAGAAATTGATTGATGTTGTATTATGTATTTAACGGAATGTAGTATTTAACAGAAGAAAGTCTAGTTAAAAACTGTTAAGGATCATTAAAGTCAGTATTTACGCCAAGTCTGATCTTAATTTAGAAGTATTTAAATTATTAAAAAAAAAAGAAAAAGATGTTGTGTTATGCATTTAAAGGAAAGTAACATTTAACAGAAGAAAGTCTAATTAGTTGAAAACTGATGATCAAAGTTAGTAATTACTCCTCGTCTGTTCTTAGTTTAGAAATATTTAAATTATTTTAAAACATTATTATTGCTGATGCGTTATGCATTTAACTGAAAGTAATATTTAACAGAAGAAGGCGTAATTAGTTGAAAACTGTTAAGGATCAATAAAGTTAGTAATACTACTCGTTTGTTCTTAATTAAGAAGTATTAAAATTATTAAAAAGAATAGAAATTTATTGGTGTTGTGTTATGCATTTAACGGAAAAAAATATTTAACAGAAGAAAGTCTAATTAGTTGAAAAGTGTTAAAGATCATTCAAGTTACTAATTACTCGTCGCCTGTTCTTAACTTAGAAGTCTTTAAATTATTAAAAAAAAAAATTAAAAAAAAACACAAATTGATTGATGTTGTGTTATGCATTTAAATGGGAAGTGTTATTTAACAGAAGAATGTTTAATTAGTTGAAACATGTTATAGATCTTTAAAGTTAGAAATTACTCCTCTTCTGTTCTTAATTTATAAATCTTTAAATTATTTGAAACAATTGAAATTAATTAATGTTGTTAGTCAAATTAGTTGTCATACCGAAAGTTATACGTGTAAAAAGTAAAAGTGATGAAAGTTTTATTAACTAAAAATAAAAGCTCCATTTAAGTTAGCAATTGCTCATTATACTGTTCTTAAAGTTGACAATCTGTTCTCAATAATTTAGAATTGTTCGTAATAACCAAAATAATAAAAAATTAATTTATGTTGTTTTAATAATTTAACGGCAAGTTACAGTTAAAAGAAAAAAGTCTTATTATTTGAAAGCTGGCCAGCTTCATTAATGTTAGTAATTGCTCTTCGTTGGTTCTCAATTTAGAAGTCTTTAAATTATTACGACACAATGAAAATGATTGTTTGTGAGTCATGCATTTAACGGTAAAGTTAAGGTAAGTGAAGGAAGTTTTATTAATTGAATATTTCCCAACTTTATTCAAGGTTTTTAATTACAACTCAACTGTTGTTATTTATAGAATTTTTTCTTTAATTATTAGATTTCTAACTTTTTAGCGTTACATCGGGAATTTATAATGTTTTTATTTTTATAATGACCTAAATTTATTATACCACAAGTTTATTACTATACCATAACTTCCACTTCGACATATAACTCTGATATGGAGACTTTAAGGGTTCAACATAATTAATTAAATAAAAATCATTAAATTTAATATTCAATTTATAGTGGTGAGCATATTGTTTTAAAATAAAGCAAGTTTTTTTTGTGTGAGATTTTCCAATACACTTTAGTGTGGTGTTTAATTTTAAACTACGCTTTAATTTCAACATTATTGTTTCTTACTACAAGACTTGTAAGTTAGTTGTACTTAGTAATGTCTGATAATCTTACACCCGATAGTCAGTCTAAGCCCAGTGAAGTTCTACAGTAGAGCCTGCTGTTAAAGAGAAACATATCACTCTCACAATTTATCAATAACTCGACGTTATGTATCGATTAGAAAGAGATGTAAAGAAGAATATTATAATTAGTGAATATAAAATAGCTTCTTCTACAACTTATAGCCTGCAAAAACAGCTAAATAGAAACATGTGTGTTAAGCGGTCCAAACAAATTGAAAATAAAATAGAATTTTTTTTAAGCATAGCCCACAAAGAAAGAATATAAAAACTTAATAAGGTTAAAAGTAATCGATATTTAATTTGAAAAATATATAAAAATACAGGTAAAGTTAATTGTAAATCACGTTGCTAACTATTATTAGATGACTATAAATAATCATCAATATTTAGATGTATTATTACATACTATTAATTAATTATTAATGTTTTTTTAATAAGCGTGGACACGTTCATAGAGCTCCAAGGAGTTACTAAATTTATGTTAATTAAATATGTGTATTTAATATTAAATATGTGTAGTAATAAAATATTTATTACTAATACAAGTCATTACAATGTAAAAAACTGCTGTAATTATATTGAAAATAAATTATTAGTCCATTAAATTAATAATTAACATAAAAGAGAACTATGATTTATGGAAGTAGCTTGTAGTTCCATATTTATTTAGCTTCCATTTATAAAGACTCTTCAGATATTATGTAGAGTCTTCTGCATATAATGTTCTACTATATAGTGTATAAATGTTAAAGAATGTGTAATAGGATTTCATATGTCCAAAGTGGCTGTATTTGAGATAAATTTCAAAAAGGTTTCGTTATGGTATTAATGTAAGTTTTTAATATTTTGGTTTTTCCAAAACATAAAATAGGCCTAAACATATTAAAATACGGAAAAATTATGCGTAATTTTATCAAGAGCATTTCACCCATGGAACACTGTAATGCGCAATAGGAGACAAGGAGGCCTCAATGACCAACACATAAGCCTCCAAAACCTGCTCTACACAGAAAGTAATAAACTCGTTAGTGTTCTGATTATTTGTTGAAAATGTAAACTTAATCAGTCAATAATCAATAATCACTAATAACTTTTCTATCACTGACTTGAATAACGTCAAGAGATGAAATTAACTTAAATTAATACTTTATGAGTTTTTAAATCTTCCTCTATAACTTTTTAACAAATATATAGTTAGAAGTTAGAATTATTTCATATTACAATTTTTAACTGTGTCCCATAGTAAAAAAAAAAAAAAAAAAAAAAAAAAAAAAAAAAAAAAAAAAAAAAAAAAAAAAAAAACAATATCTGATCTAGTGAATGTGAACATAGATCTCAATTTTATAAATATAATATGATGATATGTATATTATTTATGGATATAATACAAAACCTTTATGACACAAGCCAATAAACAGAGTAAAATACGTTTTACATCTGAAGAATGTGTGTATACTACTTTATACGAGACAAATGAAAACATGTTTTGCCATCTCTCCTAGAACGTCTGTAAACTATTTTATATGTGAAAAAGAAAAAAAGTTTTGTCATTTCCTAAGAATGTCAGTAAACTATTTTGAACGTGAAAAAGAAAAAAAAAATGTTTCGCTATTTCCCCAAGAATGTCAGGGAGAAAGAAAACATATTTTGTCATCTCCCTAAGATTGTCTGTGAACTATTTATATTTGAGAAAGAAAACTATATTTTGCCATCTCACCAAGAATGTCTTTTTAAACAGCTTTATACGTGAGATAGAAAACATGTTTCTCCATCTCCCAAAGGAAGTAAGCTAACTACTTTATACGTGAGAGAGAAAACATGTTTTGTCATCTCCCCAAGAATGTGTTTAAAATACTTTATACGTGAGAAATATAATATATATATATTTTAATCTCCCCAAGAATTTCTTTTTTTTCTTCATTTCCTCAAGAATGTCTGTATACTATTTTAAAACCGAGAAAGATAAGAGATATGTTAGATAAACTAATTAACATTTTAAGAAATTATAAGTTTATAATTAAAAATTAAAAGTATGAGCTTGCTTCCCTTATGTCGGACACTATTTTTTAAAAATTGTAATAAAGTATTTTGAAAGGTATTAAGTATAAGCTTGCTTTGTTATGTCGTAGATATGTTGAATAATTCTTATTAAAATTGTACGAAATTATTTTCAAAGATATTTAATATAAGCTTGCTTTGCTTATGTCTTAGATATGTTGGATTCAAAATTTTGTGAAATTATTTTGAAATATATTTAGTATATGATTACTTTGCTTGTCGGAGATTTGTTGGATACTACTTATTAACATTTTGTGAAATTATTTTGAATGATATTTAGTTTTAGCTTGCTTCGCTTATATCGGAGACATGTTGGACACTTTTTATTACCATTTTACGAATTGTTTTAAAATTATATATTATGAGCTTGCCTCGCTTATGTAGGAGAAATTGTGGGCATTTCATATTACCATTTTATGATTTTTTTTACAAATATTTTCAATGATATTTAGTTGTAAAAAGATGAGCTTTCTACACTTATGTCGAAGAAATGTTGGACACTTCTTATTACTATTTTATGCATTTTATTACAATTATTTTGAAAGATTTAGTATTTGCTTCGCTTCGGTCGGAGACTTGTTGGACACTTCTCATTACAATTTTATGAATTGTTTTACAATTATTTTGAAAAAAAAAAAAAAAAAAATATTTAGTATGAGCTTGCTTCGCTTATGTTGGAGAAATATTGGACACTTTTATTACGATTTTATGAAATTATTTACAAAAGTTTTGAAAGATATTTAGTATAAACTTTCTTCGCTTACATGGGCGACTTCTTATTACCATTGTATGAAATTATTTACAAAAGTTTTGGAAGATATTTAGTATAAGCTTGTTTTATTTATATCATAACCTTGTCCTAAGGGTAAATCGTATTTGTATTATATCGTATTATAATTGTGAAGTAATAATTTATACCTCAATGTATTAGCTGTTGCCCAATGATCGGCATTTAGGTATTCTGTTTGCATCGTATTTTCTGTACGTTTTCATTTTTGCGCTGATTTATGTATTGTTTGTTTTGAAATAAACAATTTTCAGAATATTGCACCCTAAAGGCTCACTTTAGTTATTAGGACCGTGGCAATCCCGAGGGAACCTAGGTGGATCAACGTCTTTTTTCATGTAGTCTTGGGTTAGATCCCTGTCCTTCATATTTCTGATCAGATCCCTCTTAACCAACTCCTTTCTCTTACGGCCCTGACGTTATTCGTGAGCTAGGGGACTTTACTTGAAGTTATTTTCTTTCTTTTTTCATAAGGAGAAGATAACTAAGAGATTTTTGCCTTTAAACAGAAACAAAACACTATAAAATTCAGAATAATGGTCCACCAACGTTTTTAGTAATAAAAAATTAGCTGAACTTAGTAACATTGTAGCCTTTTTAATAGACCAATTTTATATTTTGTTTGTACAAACAAATAATAGTTATTATTAACTTTTTACAAATATAGTCAATAGTATGTGGTCATCTAGTATTTTAATATAGTATTTTAAACATTCTGTCCATGGGTTAGAGTAGAATTTTGTTATACTCCTTATATAATTTTCGAAAAATGAAATGTTTCCTATTTTATTGCTAGTTGCCCTATTCCAGAGGAATTTGAATTTATACTTAAACGAGAGGGATGGATTTTGTTGGACTCTTAAAGTCTACATTATAGTAAAGTTTTATTAAAATCGTTAATACCAATTATGATAAAATACGTTTTTTAAAGTTTTTTAAATTTTATATTATGACAGTATTTCCTTTAAATGTTGAGCTTGTTAATGGTTTTGTATATCACAAAGTTGTATTGGAAAATTTGTGTGAAGATTTTACAGAGTTAATTTCCTGCTGGGTTATTTAATAAAGTCTATTGTCTAAGAACTTAAAAAATTACAACGGAATGCAGTAAAGTTACAACATGTTTAGGAATCATACAACTGCAGAAATGGAATGTTTTAAAACGAGAACATTTACAACATACCACAAAAACAACTAAACTACTATTAATGTTTAGATATAATAAGACTTATACTTTGAAATTTAAAGGCGAACATTTCCAACTTACCACAAAAACAACTAAACTAATATTAATGTTTAGATATAATAAGACTTATACTTTGAAATTTAAAGGCGAACATTTCCAACTTACCTCAAAAACAACTAAACTAATATTAATGTTTAGATACAATAAGACTTATACTTTGAAATTTAAAGGCGAACATTTCCAACATACCACAAAAACAACTAAACTAATATTAATGTTTAGATATAATAAGATTAAAGTAAACAAATAATAATACTCAAATGTAAGTTTCACAAAATACAAATATATTTGTAACAGCTGTTTCGCGGTTAAGCATCATCAGACAATAAAAACTAAAATTTACAAAACAACAAACCAACATCAATGTTAAGATAGTGGGGAAAAAGGTACAATATATTTCTTGTATTGTAATTGTTTCTTTTGAATAAAAAATAATATAAAGTTAATTGTTGATATTTGTAACTTCTAAAATGTCTCCACCAGTGAAAAAAGGTAAGCAACTGAAATAGATATATGAAGTGACTGAACGCTTCTCATTTATTGTGCTGATCTATATAAGAAAAAAGAAAATTTTCGTACTATTTATAAAATTACAATTTCTCAAAACGTTGTGTTGTAATTGGATACATCCAACATAGTTTGTTCTATTTCAAGTGCACATTATAGCAAACTGCTAAAAATCCGTGTTTATTTTACTTTAGCTCCATGGTGAAACAATAACATAGTTTTATGCTCTATTATATTTACCGCCACTACCTCCACCTTCCTATACCCATTTTCCTTAAGTTGTCAACCCATTCGAACAACTCCCACAGTTTTTTTTGTTTGTTCCGTTCCCTCTTCCACCACTCTCTATAGCAAGCCCATTCTAACCTTACCATTTTAATATCCATGTCTAATTAACTATTTAATTGCACATGCTGTAGTATTTGATCAGATAATGATTTGGTTGCTTACGTGAACGCGACTAATGGAGGACTGCATGGAGCGGAATAGGGCGAGACTACACGACCCCGATATTAGAAAGGCGGAACACTTTCCAGACAGGAATTCTTTTTGTATTCCACTTAATTCTGTATCATGTTATTGTACGAACTGGAATATTGTTTTTTTTTTTTTTTTTTTTTTTTTTTTACAAAAATGCGTAGTTTTTGCTATGGGCTGTTAAAATATGTTTATAAAGGTAGACAGGAACACCATCTCTTTCCAGTACTAAAGCGAAAGTCTGGTTTTTCTAGTGTGTTTGAATGTCGAGATGAAGTTACTATCGACTATTTCCAGGTAGTGATGGGAGGAGTGATTAACTTGCCAAAGGTTTTCTGGCATACACTTCTGCTACGTGTTGATTCACGCCAATATTCCTTGGTGGTTTGAAACGCACTTAAAAATTAAACTGCTTTTTGTGTGCGTAGCTAAATTGTCTGACAAGAGCAGTTCTGAAATATGTACTTGTTTTGAAAGTAACGCTTTCTTTTACAGCTTTATGATTTCTCTCCTAACACTTATCTATTGACTGTTTACTGATCAAACTATTGCACGATTGTTGCACCACTAAAAATTGAATTTAAGCGTTAGTTATGTTCGACAGGTCGTACATTGGCAATATTTTATTTTTATCAACTAAACCTTATACTATTATCAAGATGATGAAATTGTTTCTCGCTCAAATATTGCGTGTTTTAAGCTGTGAGTATTGGTAGAAATATTGTTCTATTTGTTCTCAACCTATATTGTCTGTAATGTTCTATTTAGTGAAGCATTTATTTTTAAAAAATAGATAAAAACCCCAAATGAACAATTAATTGCTACATGAATGTTTATTTTGTGTCTATAATTAATTTACCTTTTTTGCTTTCTTAACCTGCAGATTAAATGATGGAAAAACATTGAAAAAATTTTCATAATGGTATAGAAACATCAATAGAACCCCTAAAAAAACATCCACTTTTATCTAATAAAAAATGCTCTTTTAATGGGAAAGTATAAAAATGTCCCTCGCTTTGCTTTGGTACTCAGCTTTGAGAGATACCCCAACTGTTCATATTTAAATTAAGACGTTTATAATTAATGGTCTTGTGAACAGTTGACGTTGCATGGTTTAATACATAAATAAATCGTTCTAGTAAACCCATTGTGTTCAACTTGCGATACGTGTACCAAGTAGGAAGAGTAAATAATGCTACAACTATTGCACAGGTGAACAAAACGCCACTCACGGGGAAAAACATAAAAATAAGAGCTTTACGCGTCCCTTACTTATTTTACTGTGAATGTGATATACCATCATAATGGTAGTAAATATTATGCTGTGCCAATTGAAGTATATTAACCCTGCAATCGTGAATTTCTTTAAGTGAAAAAACTATCCATTACTTCCACCACTGGTAACCTGGGTGTATTGTAGCCTAATTGGAAGGGTAAAGGACAATTGTTTATATAACCACTAATTTGTATTGATATATTACAGACGTTATATAAAAGTCATATTTAGTTTAGAGGATATCCCATTATAATAGAATAAAACAATGTTGTTTTTAAATCAACAATTTGTTATGTTTTTAATCTTAGATATTAGAAGTCATACATATAAGAGAAAGAGAGAAATTAGCATTTTTGTCAAGCAAAAGGTTTCTGTTTCCAAGGGGATAAGTTGGTTAAAAATATTTTTTCATTTTAAGTTTTATTTTGTATTACTACTGCTTATGTCTCGTTCATACTATTATTTAAAAATTAGGAAAGTGAACTTTATTCCTTAATCATCCCTTGTAGCTCGTGGAGTAACTATTTGAGTGGCTGTCTTTTTATATTACAAAACCTAGTCATCCATTGGATCCCGTGGAGTAATTATTTGAGTGGCTGTCTTTTTATATTACAAAACCTAGTCATCCATTGGATCCCGTGGAGTAACTATTTGAGTGGCTGTCTTTTTATATTACAAAACCTAGTTATCCATTGGATCCCGTGGAGTAATTATTTGAGTGGCTGTCTTTTTATATTACAAAACCTAGTCATCCATTGGATCCCGTGGAGTAACTATTTGAGTGGCTGTCTTTTTATATTACAAAACCTAGTCATCCATTGGATCCCGTGGAGTAATTATTTGAGTGGCCACCTTTTTTAATTAGAAAATAGAGCTTTTCCTTATCATCCCTTGGAGCTGTACAGTAACTATTTGAGTGGCCACCTATTTAAATTAGGAAAATGAGCTTCAATCCTAAACATCTCATGGAACTGTGTAGTAACTATTTGAGTGGCCGCTAAATTTGAAAACAGAGCTTTATTCCTAGTCATACATTGGAGCCCGTGCAGTAACTATTTGAGTGGCCACTTGTTTTAAATTAGGAACGTGAGCTTTAATTCTAGAGATGTTTTGGAACCGTGGAGTAACTTTGAGCGGCTGGCTTTTTAAATTAAATAACCGAGCTTTATTCGTAGTCATTCCTTGGAGCCGTGCAGTAACTATTTAAGTGGTCTCCTTTTTAAATTAGGAAAGCTAGTCTCTATTCCTAGTCATGCCTATGAACAGTCCAGCAACTATTTCAGTGATCATCATTTTAAATTAGAAAAACGAGCATTATTCCTAGTCATGCCTTGGAACAGTACAGTAACTATTTAAGTGGTCATCATTTTAAATTAGGAAAGCGAGGTTTATTCCTAGCCATGTATTAAAACCGAACAATAACTATTTGAATATCCGTCATTTTAAATAAGAATAAACCTTGTACTTACTTCGTTCGCCCTATTTACACGTTTGTATATTTCTAACCTGCAAAACGATTGGAATACACTTTTGGCTGCAAGTGCGTAACAAACACACAACTATGCATACAAACTAAATGTCAAAGTGAACCTCGTCAAAACGAAACTTTGCTATGGGCCTAATTAAAGCCTCTACTTGTATTGTTCAGGTTTTGAAATGTTCCTGTCTTGGTACTATGAAACGCTGCTGGAATCTCCTCGACCCTACGGACCTAACTTTAGTTGTTCTTATTTAAATTCAGTCTCTACTTTCTTAACTCTTGTTGAAAGTCAAGCCAAAATTAGTATTTGGCAACTGTTTTTGAATTATCTATTTATTATGTCATAAATATAGAATAAGTTTTTCAGCGATATATGAATTTATTTTATTTTACTTTTAACATTAGATAATTTTGGAGATTACAATAAATAAGTTTCTTTGAGATCTATGGGACCTCTACTTAAGAACAATTTTATCAAATAATTTGATAGGATATTGATAAAATCAACCTCTTCTCCGTTCATAGTACTGAAATCACACATACATTTAAAGTTATGAACCTACTATATTTTACGTGCATGGTTAGCAATTTAAAAACACAACACCATCCTAGTAACGATTTTTGAACAAAATCTGTAAATCCTTTTTGAGATATCAATACATATAGTGTAACACATAGACAAACATATTTTGTAAAAATAAATTTTTGGCTTCTATGGGGAGCCTAGGCGGAGGTCGGATTCTAACGAAAAATTGAATACAGATTTGTTGTGGCTTTTATACTCTATTTTATATATCATTGAGATCGCAATATGTAACGAGTGCGCAGCGAAAACGAAATTCTCTTGTTTTGTCATATTTAAATAATTTTGTCAAAAATCTTAAGAAGAGGTGAATTTAATATTCAAAGGGGACAATTTCATTTCTTATTTTGACAATTCCTATGGCCCTAGGTAATTTGTCTGACCAAACGTTTTTGATTTTGTCATGAGACTTATTGATCCAAATACTATGGAGAATAAATAATGAGAATTACCTCCAAAAATAGTTCATATTCCTTTGCACCTGTTGATGGTAAACGCATAGAGTCAAATCACTTCAGGATGTGGGTCATTTTCAACAAAACTTGTAATTTTTGATAAAAGACAAAGGATGTAATTTTTAACATTTAATAAACTGACATGGACGTAACTAATACAATAAATGTACAACGTAATTTCTCTAAAACTACAGGAACAAATTTTTGAAATTAGACTGTTGAAAATATACATTTTTACGATTTAGAAATGATGCTCGACCCCACACCAAGAAAATTAGGCGTTGAATTCACCTCAGCTTTTCAGTTGAAATAAAGGTATTCAAAACAAGAAATAAAAATTTCCGCATTACAAATAAAATTTACTTCTCCAAGCAAATTTGTCTACAAATTACGTTACATATGAGAACCCGGTATATAAAATGACAAAGAAAAGAAAATGATAAAACATTACATAGACTTTTATTATTTATTTATTTAATTAATAATATATTTGTATTAACAAACGAAGCACATCAATGCCATTAAGATATATAGGAATAAAATAGTTTTTTTTTTTTTAATGTGTATTTATTTCTACTTGTAATTTGTTCACAAAAAGAACAATAAACAACTAAGGTATTGGTTGCAATTTTAGTTAGATTTTTTCTAAGAGGCAAATATTCTATCGATAACGGTCAGTTGTTAGTTATACAAAATCTATACCTTAAATTTAAAAAAAAACTTAGAAACAAGTCTGTTAAAGTTAACTGCACTAATGCACAAATTCAAATTATCAAATTTTGATGCTAAATGAATCGGATGTTTTTGTGCTTGTCGATACATTTTTACAATTTATTCCTAAATGGTATTTATTTTCAAATCTTGATAAATGAAATTATTACTTTTGTAGTAAAGAATGTTACCAACGTTCTCAATACCAACGTTCCAGAATTACCAGAACAGCAATTCGAATTGTTCGCAGTACAACACAGTTCAATAGCATAGGTCAATACAAGTTTTGGGATGGCCTTCTATACAGTCAATTTACTTTCGACTGGCAACTTTTATTTACATCTAATGAACCATTATATAGCCTTTCCATAAACATTAAGCCTATTCTGTTGATAACGTAAGAATGTTCCTCTTGTATTGGGAGAATTGTGAGGATGTACACTTCCATTATAGACTGGTTTAGATCTAGTCCAATAATACACAACTGTTTCATAAATGTATAAATTATGGAATGTTGAAATTTGTAAATTTTTGTAAGCTTCTCTTATGATTCAAATATTTTAAATCCAAAATAACTCGGATAGCCCTTTTTTTCAAACGTAACGTCCTTTCCATATCTCTATTTGAAAAGATACCCCCCCCCCGTAAAATTACTCCATATTTCAGATGTGGACATGAGATAGTAGGACATGAGGAGTGTACTTTTAGAGAAATAATGTTTCAAATTTATTATTACGAAATTAACCGAGTAAATTTTAATACATACATCATTAATATTGACTGTTGTCAATAACAGGGTCCAAAATTTTGACACTGTTTACCATATTTATAACATTATCTTCTAATATTACACCATTCATTTATTGTTTTTTTAATGATGAACATAACGATATTATTATTTTAATTATAGATCAAAAGATAACTAAGTTAGTTATACAAAAATTATTTCTTGGTAATCAACTACAACACCCAGATGTTTATAACACCAGATAATTTGTGTTACTATTAGATGAATTTTAATTACACGCAATGAATACGAAAATAATTTGTATTCTAGTGAAGATTTTTAGGGAAAAAAATTCTCCGAATTTAAGAACATCTCTGTTCTAAGCCACTTTTTACCTTTAGAACAAATAATAGCTTACTACGAATTACCATAGCATATTTTTTGAAATTTTAGGACCTCTAATACTTAACCCTATAAAAATAGGACATAAAGTCAAAAACAAAAGAATGTGAAATAAATTAATTTGTTCTCTGAAATAAAAGAAACGTTATTATAAATAACTTGTCTTGTTATTTTGCATTTTAATAAAATTAATATAAACAGTAAATTTGAGTTTATGACCAATTGTTATTGATATTTTGAGATAAAGATTTATCTCATCAAATAAAGATCTGATTGATAGGATATCCACTAAGCAAAAGGACATAAATAAATATTATAAAAACAATTAATTTACGAATAATTTAAATAATAATTTTCGTTAGTAATTTAGATTTTTTAAATCTAATTAAACATATTTATTGGTGTTCAAGTTTTCAAAGGATGTCTAAAAAGAGACGAAACAACTGTCATATAACATATTGACATAATTATTAAAGATTATTACGTATTAAACTTTATTTTTTTAGAAAATTTGACAGATCCGTAGAAATTTATTATTTTAAACTAATAAGCTGTAAAAATGAACCCCTACAATTTTAAATGGTTAACGTAAGTAGCTAACTAAAACTCCTAAAGGAGACTCACCTGCTGGGGTAGAGTTGTAAGGTTTTGTTCCTCAATAGCCCAGCGGTCGCGGTGCCTGGGGCTTACCCCAACTCTACAACTTCCCTTTTTAATCTAATCTAAGTTGATCGTGTCATTTTTAAAACCCCTTTTGAAAGGTGGTTCTTTTTACTTACCCACTTTTGTCAATATATCTGTTTTAAACTTCTTTGATCCTAAAAATGAAGTTTTTGGAATGCTGTGAGTCTGTAGTCTATTGTTTGTGCATAGAGCTAAAACGCATGGATTTTTAATAAATTTTGGTTTGTGTGCATTTTTGTTTTTGTTTTTTTTAATTGTTTTTTAAACTTTTTAATTCGATAACTCAAAATTTGGAGTAGCTGTCATGGAAATGAAAACAAAATTACTATTTTCTCAAAATCGGCTTAAACAAAGTCGATAAAATTTTGCTAATGTGCAGCCACTAAGGATCCAAACAAAACATATTGGTCGTCATCTTTAAAAAGTGCAGGTTCATGGGGCTGTTATAAAATAATTAATTTCTTAAAATAGTCTCTAATGACTTTGTTCAAATTTTAGTAAATTTGAAAATTAATGACCGACCCAAACGTGTGTGAAACAAGTAAAACAATATTTCGGTTTAGGAATAATTAATTGGAAAAAAGGAAAAATGAACTTTGATCGCCACTATTTAAAGCTCGATTTTAATCAGGTTTCACTGAGGACATGATAATGAAACCGGTTTATTTAAATATATAAACTTTATTTCAAAGACGGAATTAATTTCATTTTCACTTCTTGATAGACAACTACAGAATTGACATTTTTGGTGACGATAAGTTTTAGGAGTTTTTATTTGGCTTTTGGGATATTATATTTAGAACAATAGTTTTATAGAAGTTGCGTTCCAAGGTAACAATTATTTTAAAAAGAATTTGTTTGAATTTTCTTGTGCGATTTATCGAAATACAATAGATTAAAGAATATGGTAACACTCACTTTCCCAACCTGCTAACCTATCAGCAACAAACCTTTATGACTCTAACGAGAATCGAGACGTCTATGCGTAGTATTAATGGTTTGTGCAATTCAACATTCTATTTTACTCAATTACAGATAAGGTTACAATAATTGAAAGTTATTATGAGTAAAGCAATTAATATGCTTATTCAACCAATATGAAGATAAGCCTGTTTTTGAGTTGCATGCCACTCTCTAGCTTGTAACAGAAAAACTTTGGAACATTAAAATGCAACGCTGAAACGTAAAATGTACGGTTTCTTGCAATTTTTGAAATATAGGTTTAAATATGACAAAACACGAGAGTAGCTACTAAATCGATATACATTAAACATTTCGCCCTAAAACTCCCTTCCCTACACCTTGACACACACTGACTGGTTCATTTTAGTTGACAGTACAAACACGGTCACTGCAAAGAAATATAAACATTCCTCTAAGTTTGTCACACATACCCCTTAATACTACCAAGAACAAAATTTTCTTCGCCATCTCTAGAAAAACGTTCTATACTACATATATGTGAGAAAGAGAACAAAAAGTAATTTTCTTAATATAAGTTGATATATCTCTATAAACTTTTGTGAATGTTTATGAAACATAAAAGAAATATCCGTTGACATATAAATAAAAACGTTTAACACTAATTATTACTAAAAGAGAAAAAAAAATTCATAAGGTAGGTCGGTATCCCTCTATTAACTTTTTTGAGTTTTTATTAACTGATATTCATCGCCAACATCAGAAAAAAGTTTTGACGTGTGAGAGAGAAAACAAATTGTCATATTCATAACTTGGTATTCCTCTCTAAACTTTGGCGAATCCTTATTAAAAAATATTAAATAAATAGTTATCGCCAAAAAAACCGATCTACTTATAATGAAGAAAGGAAAAAAAAGCAATTTTCTTAAGATAAATTGATATTCCTCTATACATTTTGGAGATTAAAAAAAAAAGAAAAAAAAAGATAAATATTTATAGCCAACTCAAGAAAAACTTTCTGTAGCACTTATATGTAAGAAATAAAACAAAATGTAATTTTCAAAAGATAAGATGTTATTCCTTCATATACGTTCTTAAATTTGTATTTAAAATAAAATAAATATTCGTAACCAACTTCAAAATAACTTTCCATAACTACTTAAATGTGAGAGGAAAAAAAATTCTTAAGACAAGTTGTTAATCCTCTATTATATACTTTTGTGAATTTTTATTTCAAATATTCCTAACTAACTCCAAAACAACGTTCTATACTACTTATAATAGAGACAGAAAACATAATGTAATTTTTTGTAAATAATTTGATATTTCATTATAAATGTTTGTGATTTTGTATTTAAAATGAAAGAAATATTCCTTATTTTAAGAAATACAAAAAAATAATTTTCTTAAAATAATTTGACATTACTCTATACACGTGTAAAATAAAATAAAATAAAATGTAATTTTTGTAAAATATATTGGTATCTCTCTGTATACTTCAGTGAATGTTTAATACTCATAGAAAATATTCATCTCCAATGCCAAAAAACGTTCTAAACTACTTATAATGGAAAAGGAAAAGAAAATGTGATATTAATAATATAAGTCAATATTCCTTCATAACGTTTAAGAATGTTTATTAAAATTAAAAGAAATAATTTGTTTATCGTGTAGTTTTCATCACAAACTATAGTAAAACGTTCTATAATACTTGTATGTGAGAAAAAAATAAAATGTCATAATCTTAAGGTAAGTTGTGATTGCTCTTTAAACGTTTGTCAATTTTTAATAAAAAGAAAAGAAATATTCGTCGCCAACTTCAGAAAAAGTTCTATACTTCTTACATTGGATAAATAAAACAAAATGTCATATTCTTAACATAAGTTGATATTCCTCCATAAACGTTTGAGAATTTGAATTAAATATTAAAGAAATATTCGTCTCCAACGCCAGAAAAATGTTTTATATTACTTATATGAGAGAAAAAAAAAAAGTAATTTATTAAGATAAGTTAGTATTCCTCTATTAAAAAGATTGTTATTTTTTATTAAAAAATAAATGAAATATTCGTCGCCAAATTCAAAAAACTTCCCATACAACTTATATTGTATAAAGACAATAAAATGTCATTTTCTTAAGATAACTTGATATTCTTCCATAAATATTTGTGCATTTGTATTAAAAGTTAAGAAAATAATCGTCACTAACTCCTGCAAAACGTCCTATACTTCCTATATATGTGGAAGGAAACAAAAAGCCATTTTCATAATATAAGTCGGTATACCTCTATTAACGTTGAGAATTGTAATAGAACCTGAAAAACATTCTAATATGTGAGAAAGAAGTCAAAATGTAATTTTCCTCTATAAACTTTTCTGAATTTTTAGTTAACGTAAAAACACATTCGTCGCCAGCTAATAGAAAAACGTTGTATAGGCCTACAACTTAAATGTAATAAAAATAAAATGTCACAAACTTTTCGAATTTTTATAACAATTAAAATAAATATTGATAGCCATCTCCTCATTTGAACTGGAAGATGGCGGCCGGAAGGGTTTTGAGTTATTTACCTTAGAATGCTTATTATGGCCGCCATTTTGAAACCGGAAGTGATAATCATTTAAAACTTTTTTAAATATCGATCTTTGTTATCCTAACAGGTATGTAAAGTTTTAAGTTTATACCTATATTGACTTCGAAGATAAAAATGTTTTAGTAAAAAACACAAACAGACAGACAGACGGATAACTAAGCGAGATAGAACTATGCTTTATTAGACATTTCTTGTATATTTTTAATTGAAAAGCACCTGGTGAAGTTTGATTCTGTAATTACTGGACACCCTGAAATGTCTATCCCAGAAACCCTATTATGTGCCAGTACTACAATAATTTCGCTCAGGAAAAAACAAATTTTGTGGGGAGCTGCCATTTCTGATCGAATTATCCTTTTGAGGTCGGGTTTGCGGCAATGTGTTCTACTAACAAATAACATTAAAATGAGGTACATATAAGAGAGTGTTATGAACCATCTAAAGTGGTCACGCATCTATAGTTGCATTGTTGTATTGTATGCATTTTTGCAAAGAAAATATCTTGGAGTATTAATACTTTTAAGACACCCGATATATTTATTTTTACAGCGTGTGTACAAAATATTGAAAGGGCTTAATATTTCAAGAACTGCTTTAAATAGAAAAATGTTTGACCTTTCATTTTAAAGCTGTTTGTGCACCATGTACTTCGAGTGACTTTTGTAATTTTGTTAATTTGTGGAACATTCTGAATATGAAATTTCTCTTTTATTACACATTATTAATATAATTGATATTACAATAATTTGTATTCTGTAATTAAGATATGTGTAGGCATACTTTTTGCTTTTTAGAACATTCATTACAGGATACGTAATTTTCAATCAACTTTGGCTTACTTTACATCACAATAACCAAATAATAACTCATTATTCACTCAGCCCTGCAGAGAACTTTTAATATTGTGTTTACAAAATTACGATTTTTAAAACGCCACAACTCGTTTTTTTATTGAAGATAAATTAATAATTCGTTTTAAGTATCTTAAATTGACTTATTAGAATATGTAAAGATAATAATTTTAAAAGTTCAGAATAATCACGTTTTGGTAATTTTTGGAACACTTTATATCCTACTAAATATTTGTACCACCCTGTAGATAAATATCTGAGATTTAAAATGAGTGGTGGAACATTTTTCTATTTAAAGCGGTTTTAAATTTTTAAGACGTTTTTATGTTTTTCACACACACTGTAGGGCCTATATATATTTTTTCTTTTATTTAAAACCAAAAAGCCTCTCATCATCGCCTAGTACATGAACAATTATTAATACAGAATAATACTAATTATTATATCTAATATAATATAATAATAAGATTACTAATATATCAGTAATTACTTCTAGTTATATAATAATAATTAGCAACGAAATTTACAATTAACTTTCCCATTACCTGTAAATCTTATTGTTTTATATTAGTAAATCACAATCTCTAATAATAACATTATTAATCAATGAAAGAACGTATGTCAATAGGAACTAAAATAAGAAGTAATATTCACTACCGGTGTACTGTACTGAAAGTTTAGACGATGAATATTACATACATATAGGCCTAATTATGTAGCAAAAGGTATTGCCAAAAAAATATAATGAACAATGGACACCTGTGTAACTAACTTTGATTATTTCCATTCTATGGTACAAAGGTACAAAGCCCCACCTAAAAATGAACTCAAATATAAAATGGCAGCCAAAGTTTTGAAATGTCATACAACGTAGTGCAATGTATCAGGTATAAGCCTAATTTGGTTCCAAATCGCATGAGAAAAATTGTGGAAAAGTAGAGGGATACTTTTTAGCCACCAGGTATATCACATTTGGATAATTTGTTTGTTCTGGGAAATTTAAAACATTTTTCTGTTGGTCTAGGGTCAAAATCTCACTATCGAAAAACACTAAAATCCTAATTTCAAAAAATGTATTACGTATTCTGAAAATTGTTAAAACAAAACGTTTTAAAAATGACGTAATAATCAAATGTATTAAACTTCTTGTATCTTGTAAGGTGTGGCAGTCACCCATATAACGATAACACCAATGTAATTCATGTATTATTTAGGTATCGGTTATTCAAATATTAGGGAATATCATTCGGAAACATAACCATTTAAGCAGCCATTATTGTACAATTTAAATCCATGACCATCAATTGAGCTCCTCCCCTCCCCCCCACTCTAACGCGAGAACACATTTTGAGTGTTCGTTTAAATTCTGTTCATTAAGTATGGTGTTAGGGTCGAGATACATTTATATAACAGTATATCTAGGGTGCGCCATGTGTCAGTTAACCAAGTTGATGGTGGCTATTGGGATTTGGTCCCCTGACTATCATTACTTAATTGTTCATTTACCTATGGAATATGTAATAGTGTAGCTTTGTGAAATAGAAAAACATCAATGACTTGTTGGCAGTAACATGATATCCCGCTGTAAGGGACGAATATTTTACTGTATCTTCAATTTTTGTATCGATTTCTGAAATCAAACTGTCCTTTCAGGAACGAACAAGGGTCAGGATAGGCAATTACACAATTACACAAGTACACTTAAACAATAAGGGACTTGTTTCTTATATAAAACCATCCACTCTGAATCATTTTGAAACCAACATTTTCTATATTTATTTCTTCAATAACATAAAGTGCACTATAATTCGATCGCACATTATTAGACACTACACATTAACTTTCGGCGAAACTAAAACTCCACAATAATATCTATTGATTGCTGTGATTGGTAAACTCTGCACTTACGACGGTTCACACTGGCATTTAAACGAAATGTTGCTTCATATGTGAATATTACCCACTTTATATAATGATCGTCATTTTCAATTGAATTTAGCATTTCATTTAAGAATTCAATTGATCGGTTGAAGCTTGTCTTTAGATTTAATTTTGAACTGAAGTTTATATACCTTAGGACATTTTGAATAGTAGTGTTCGGAATCCCGACCTCCAAATTTCGACTTGAAATTTACTTTATCGGGCCCCACGCATATAATTGTCTCAAGCATTCAACAAGTCTCGTCGGATGTGGTAGCCATACCGAAGATTTGGGTTTGCTCACACTATCAGTTTTTTTAAAACTTTTTAAATAAACTTCGAGACATGTGGCTATATTTACGTTCTCTGGAGTACTCGTTGAACAATTAGAACAGGTTAAAACTCCGCGTACCACAATACGTGCTGGTGATGCCACCTGGCTCATTGAAAACAGCATATTGCCAAGGTCACTATCAAAAATGGTTAAAAGCTAGACAAAATTTCCACTCATTTTGGACAAGAAAAAAATTGGTTGACTACTACGCACATTACACTACATGAAATTATGTCCTTCTTTTTTAATGGCCCTGTATTTTTGACCCTAAAAACGTTTTAGAATATTCTTAGTTTGTTTAATATAAAACAATTCATTCTGAGTAGATTGCTTTTTGTTTCATGTTTATATATTATTCTGTTTCCGAGATATTATTTTTTAATTGAAAGAAAACACTGCAGGAAAAGCTTTCCTCTGGGGACTTTGTCCATTTTTAATGAGTTTTTCGATTACTTTGGAAGGCTGTAAAATCCGTAATGATATCAAGTGATTCACAATAACGAATAAATTTACGGTGAGTGGATAATAAATACAGTGATTGACGGGTTCACCTATATATGTTTAAAATCCAATAAATGTAAGTTATCAATTTTAGTTTCATTGTATTTTAGGTAAGGTGAAATTTAAATAAAACTGGAAAATATTTAAAAAACATTGTATTATTTTCTGAATAAAAACTCCATTTACCCAACTATTTTTCTACATAGTTGCCTTCGACTTCAACACATTTTTCATAACGTTTTACTAGCTTCTACATACCCTCTTTGAAACATTTTGCCACCTACGATTCAAACCACTCATTTATACTATTTTTCAATTCGTCGTATGTTCAAACTTCTGTGATGCAAGCGTTTAAAGTTGAAAAATGAGAAAATAATCGCTAGGAGCTAGATAAATAGAGTGGAGGATTTCATATTTCCCAACGAAATCGTTTCAATTCACTCGCAATTTTAACTTAATCTATTTTTGTCTTTCTTGTCAACAGCTAAATACTGTTATCTAGCTGTTATTTTCACCTGTATTAAGGGAGCTACTTAAAAATAATAATAATAATAAAATGACGCAAAATGGTTGGGCACCAACTCTTAAAAGCAGCTGAAACATTGCAAAGCAAGATTCACCTAAAATCGTACAGTGGCTTATTTTTTATTTATTTTGTAAATATTGGAAAATCAAATTTTGTAAACTAAAACTTTTAAAATTGTATTAATTGAATATTCAAGAGATTGAAAAAACCGTGTAATAATCCCTGGAAACAAACTATTTTGTGTGTTAAATTTCATAATTCCCTTCAGATCTTTGTGTTTAAGGTTTTTGACTACTCTGAAATCTTTATTACACTATTGCTCTGGCTTATGTTCGGTTTCACATGTTAGTGGTTAAAAATTGGCATAATTGGGTAAAAACTTGAAGTGGTTAATATGCAATAGTTTTTATGTTGAATGTGTACATCAAGATACAGATAGTTTATTATGCAATTCCAATTTAATCTTCTATTTTTCTATAAATATTTTATACCAGTCTGTTGTTAAATATCTACGGCAATGACATGGTGAGACTGAACATACTAAACACTTAGTATTTCTATTTCTTTAATGTATGCTGGTATTTTCTGTTTTGAGAAAATATTGTGCACTACCTTAGAACCTCTCGACGTGTACAAATATACAAAACATATATATTTTTAATGTTACGATTTTTCTTTGCGTGTTTAAGGGCATTGGTTTTATGATGTGTAATATATAAGTGTGTCGAAGTTTCTAAGCGTGTTCAACCTGACGATGTCATCGATGAACGACGAAACAGCTGTAGATAAATAAAAACAGATTGGTTTGGGCATGGGAAATGTATATATATATTTGGATATTTATTAATGTAAATATATTATAACCTTTATTAGTTATTTTTAATTAATTACTTTGATTAAAACACAACTACGTTATCATATTTAAATTATTTATTCTTTAAAATACAATTTGCACCTAAAGTTGGGTGCCAATATATAACAGTTGAATTAATTAAATCTTCAAATTAATTGATGCACATATGAGTATTCAAATTTATTCATCTTATCACTAAATCTCATCCATTCAACTTAAACTAGACATAAACATTTATAACACAATGAAATACTTAATTCTAGAACATAGCAATTTTATTATTATTATTAGGTGCATCAAAATCGTATCATTAATTGTAATTTTAATTTAGTCTTTATATTTTAATATCTCAATTGTTTTATTGATTTGTTGGGCGCCAGGTATAATTTACCAATTATATAATGAAGTTACTTTGATTGCTCTTTGAAAATTTAAGTTTAAATGGCTCTCGGCCTAGCTCAGATTTTATTTAAAGTGGGGCGTGGTTTCTTTGGTAACCTGAAGTAAAAACTACAATAACTAATCAGATAACTTATCGTGGTTCAGTAGCATGGAATGATGTCTTCTTGGAGTTTTACAGGTGAGATGATCCCTCGAACTTATGGCAGATATCACAAGAAACTTAATCCAATTTATAGGCACTTTGACGATCTCGAAGCTTGAACTACCTCACTCTGTTGCTTGAATTCTTGGTCAATTAATCAAAACTCTTCTTTAACTTTACGATGATTTTAATATAATTCGATGACTTAAAACTTTTCTTCAACTTTACGACGATTTGGCGAACTCCGCCCTGTTCCTAGTTCCTCTCCCTTGCGACGCTCGTTCTTCACTGCTTTTTTTTGATTTTTGAATTCTTACGCAGAGTTTTTCCCGTTTTACCCCTTCTTCGCTTATTTCTGGATGACGCTTCTTTTTGGTTGGTTGGATTTGATTTTTCAAACTCTAACCGTCTTTCAAAGTTCGTTAAATCTTGTTTCTTAGCTGAGTTCAACGTACCTCTGCCTAGTTTTTTGTCTCTTTTTCTTTTGTTAACTTGGGCGTACACAAACTTTCTAATTTCCCATGTTGTCACATTACATAACTCAACTCTTCCTATTTAATTTGTCACGCTGCCCTCGCCCTTTCAATAATTTTGTAGTTTCGAAGTATTGTTTCCTTAGAAATCCTTTAACAAAATTTATTATGTGTTGGAGTGACGTTTATGTTTGACATTTATTTCTAACTGACAAGGTTTAAACATTTTGAATTGGACAAAGCTTTTACTTAGGGCTTCTCAACGTTACATAAGTCCCAAGAAATTTTATGTTAATTGCATAATTAATGATAAAATTTGCTTTTGATACACCTTTACACTAAACTTATTTTAATAATACACATATACATATCGTAACATGGACTATGACCTACTCTTACTCTCATTTAAAAACCCATTAGAATTACTGTCCCTTTAAATGACTTTATGACCTACTCTTACTCTCATTTAAAAACCCACTAGAATTACTGTCCCTTTAAATGACTTTATGACCTAAACTGCGGTCAACCTTTTTTCTTAACAATGGCATTGTCTAGAATCCCACGTCAACAAACCCTTCTTGTAAACCCCAATTAACATTGTTCCCTTGACCCTCTTCAACTGTAGGACATGTGTTTGTTTACATTTTATTTTACAGTTAAATTCATTTATTTTTGTTTACTTAACTCTCTAATTAATTATGAAACCTTTTTAATAATCTACAATTAAATATACCTCGGATGTGAGTTTTATTATTTTTTAATACTAGCTAACTTATAAGTAGTTTTTCCTATCTTAGAGATTACGGTGTATGGTCCTTCATATAGTTCACAGAACTTGTGATATCGTTTTTCAATTGTGCTTGACGGAATACAAGCTCTTACTAGTACTAAATCATTTATCTGATATTCGGTTGGTGGATGCAGTTCATTGAACTTCTTAGCGAATTTTTCCCTTTTATTTTTAATTCGTAAGTATATTTCTCCGTGGTCAATGTCGTTTGTTTCTGTGTTGCCTGGATTAATTAAATATTTTTTCCAAATTCGTGTCGGACGTGTATTAAATTGTACTTCTAATGGTGTTGACTCAATTGTATCATGGTATGATTCGTTCATGAAACTTTCCACAGTTTCAAGTAGCCTTCCCCATTCTTGGTGATTGTCAGGTAACAGGATCCTGAAAAGTTGACCTAGATTTCGCATTACTCTCTCCGCCAAGTTGCTTTGTGGATTTCGTATTGCAACGGTTCTTTGTCTAATTCCCAGTTCTTGTAACCCTTCTGTCCATTTTTTGGATGTAAATTGTGTACCATTATCCGAAAGTATGTATTTTGGTAATTGGACTTCTTTAATGTATTTCCTGATTTGATTTAATGTTGTTACGGTTGTTGTGTTTTTTACCTTATACAATTTTGTGTATTTAGAAAATGCGTCAATCACTACTAAGATGTACCTTGACCCGTAGACTGACCGAGGCAATGGTCCGTAATAGTCTACACACACTAGTTCACCCTTACCTTTTGGTATAATAGGCGTAAGTTCTGCGTTTCTACCTTTGTTGTCATGTTTACATTTTTGACATCGTAAACATTTAATTATTATATCCCTGACCTTTTTAGCGACTTTGTCTCCCGTGAAATCTTCCTTAAAATTATGGTAACATTTGCTTATTCCTATATGTCCGCAAATTTCATGAATTTCCTTAATTAATACTTCAATGAATTTTTCTGGAATCATTAATTTCCACATTCCTCTTTCCTTGCGAAATAATTTTTTTTCAAACAATTTATAACATTCTAAAATTTTTGGATCATTTTCTTCTAATTTACCTACTATATTCCTAAATTTTGTATCCTTCTTCTGTAAAACTTCTATATTTTGTAACTGTTCGCCCACTTCTGGATTAAACTTCTGTAACACTAATTGGATTTGTACAAGTCGGTCCTCCCCATTTTCTTGTGAACATTCTCCATCCTCTGGGAATCTGCTCAATGTATCTGCAACAATATTTTCTTTTCCCTTGCAGTGTCGAATTTGGATGTTATACTCCTGAATTAATAAGATCCACCTCGTCATTCTAGCGTTAAGTAGTTTGCATTGGTTAATGAAAGTGATCGCCTTATTGTCAGTTATAACGGTTATTTTTCTCCCTAATAAATAATTCCTAAATTTCCTTAATCCTAATACTACACTATACAATTCTTTTTCGGCAGTGCTATAAAATCTCTCAGCCCCTTTAAATGTTCTGCTTGTAAATCCTACTACAGCAATGTTATTCTGGTCATCGAGTTGGTACAGTTGTGCTCCTGACGCAATATCGGACGCATCTGTCTGTAAGTAAAACATCTTTTCCATATTTGGGTGCTTTAACGTTACAGCCTCAATAAATTCCTCCTTTACAGCTAAAAAACTCTGGTTAATACTATTTGTCCATTTAAATTTTGTTCCTTTCTTCAGTAGTCCTTGTAATGGAGCTGTTGTTTGTGCGTAATTTTTTGAAAACCGGTGGTAGAAATTTGTTAATCCTAAAAAGCTTTTTAATTGTTTTGGTGTCTTAGGACGCGGAAAATTTTGAATTGCCATCATTTTTTGCTCTTGCGGTTTGATACCATCTGTGGTGATAACAAAACCTAGATAATCTATTTCTTTCCTGCAGAACATAGATTTCTCAAAATTTACTGTTAAGTTGGCGTCTTGAAATACCTTTAATATTTTTTCTAATTGGTCCACATGATCTTCCCAGTTTTGCGAAATACATAAACAGTCGTCCACATACATAATTAAATTCCTTTTAACTTCTTCCGTCAGAATTGAGTCCAAACCTCGCGTTAAACTTGCTAAGCTTGTGCTCAACCCAAACGGAACGGTTTTGTACCTGTAGCACAATCCTTTGTACAGAAATGCCGTGAAATCCTTGCAATCTTCGTGCAACGGGATTTGCCAAAAACTGCTAGTTAGGTCTAAACTACTCATCCAACTGATCTTCTTACCGATTGTCAATAACTCTTGGATTGGTCGAATCCCTTCGTAATCCGGTATGGTTCTCGCATTTATAGTCCTGGCGTCTAAACAGATCCTTACGCTCCCATCTTTCTTACATACAGGTACTATAGGATTAATGTATGCGCTGTTTGCTCTCTCGATGATCCCATAACTTAGCATTCTCTGAATCTCTGCATCAACGGCTTCTCTAAACTTAGTTGCTACTGGCCAACTCCTCTGACAGTATGGTGTTCTATCAGTTACTTGAAATTTATGGTAATAAGTTGAAATTAATCCTGGTTTTTTGCTGAAAACTGTTTTATATTTATTAAATATGCTGTATAACCGCTGCCTATTCTCAAGTGGTACATGTTCCAAATTGCTTATTTTGTTTATATCAAATTCATATTTATCCTCTTCAATTTGTAGGCAATTATTCAAACTTTCAATATTAACTTCTGACGAATCCTCGAATTTAATTTCCTTTCTACCAACTCCATAGTTTAATTTATTTCCTATTTCTAACTTATTATTAATAAAATTGACGATTGCATGATTTCTTGATAAAAACTCTAACCCAAGTATACAATCTCGAATTAGTTCTGGTACTATTATAAAATGCACGGCGATTAATTCTGTTCCTAACTTAACTTTAATGAAAATTTGTTTTTTAACACTTTTGGAACGCAGACCTAATGCTCCAATAACTTTTACTCCTGCTACCGGTAATTCTTCAAAAACTCCTAAATTTAATTTATTTGTGTTGTAGAAAGATTCAGATATCGAATTTACCTCACAACCTGTATCGATTAACGCTCTGACCTGTACACACTCATTAAAAACTAACTTAATTTCTGGACATTTATTAATGTCATTAATTATATCGCTTGTGTCGTGATTGTCCTCTAAATAATCTTTTAAATCGGTGAATAAGGTATTTATGGTTGCCTTGTTCTTATCCGCTAGGTCTACATTCCATTCCAACTTTCACTTTTGCCCTCTTCCGTCCCTGTCTGCAGGTTGTCGACCTTCCCAACGGTTCCCTGGTCCATTTTTTATGTCGGCACGCACATCTGGTTTTCTGTAAACATCCCTATTCTGACGTAACGGTAAATGTCTACTGTTGTACCCATTCATTTGTCCCCAAGGCCTGTTTACAACTTCTCCCTCTCTCTCGTCGCGTGGATAGGATGCCTTATAATTACCATTTCTTTCTTCGTAACTATTAATGTGTCGTACATCTGCCTGTCGGAATTCCATCAATAGTTTTACAAATTCCTGCTTTGTTTTCACACCCCTGGTGATAACAGCAATTAGTGTAGTTGGGTGAAAGTGCTTAGCGATTTTTTGGACTAACTGGGCTTCTAAAATCGGCGGTTCTAACTCTGAACATTCCAACATCATGTTCTCCACATATGTGATAGCTTCATCCCCAATTTTTCCTTTAAACTTTCCGAATTCCAACCTGTCTCGGATGTTTGCTTGTATCATTTCGTTAAAATATTTATCCATAAATATTTTTTCAAAATCTTCGAAGTTTTTAACTTCCCTACGGTGTAGAAACCACCATACACATGCTTCATCTTTTAAATATCTATCTAACCAATACATGTTCCCTTGATGTGTGTAACTAACGCTAACTTCTTTTATGATCCTTAAAAATTGCATTGGGAATCTTTCTTTTCCTGTAAAACTAATATCCCTTATCTCTGGTTCCCTTATTATGATACCATCCCTTGTTTTTAAATTACTTAATCTTTCATCTACTTCTGTCACTTTATTTTTCATTTCGTCCGTTTGTTTCTGATATTGGTTAATTTTTTGTGAATTTTCTTGGCATTGTGATTCGATTTCTAGAATTTTATTATTAGATCTAGCTTGACTTTCCTTTACCTTATCAATCTGAGCGTCTACGTTAATTTGATTTTCAGTTAAATTTTTGTTTACGGTGATTTCGATTTCTTTAATGCTCTCTTGCACATCCTTTTCTACTTCCACGACTTTACTTGCAATTTCTTTTAAATTTTCTCTTAAATCTTCGCACTTATTACCTAATTTATCGGTGAAATTTTCTTCAATTTTATTTAATTTATCATTCATTTCCGTCCTAATTGTCTCGGCTGTGGTATCCGATCTTAATTTAATTTCTTCGAGCTTGTTCTCGAATCTCTCCGCAAATTCATTAAATTTTCGGTCCATTGTCTCCGCATTTTGACTAACATTGCCACTAAGTTCTTCTAATTTTTTATTATTTTCCTCGAGCTTTTTATTTTGTTCTGCGAATTTTTTATCGATGCTTGCTTTTAGAATTTCCGCATTTTTATTAATTTCTTCGAAATTCTTTTTATTAAGGGCTTCCGCATTTTTACTACTTTCTTCAAATTTTTTATCGATGCTTGTTTTTAGGATTTCCGCATTTTTATTACTTTCATCAAATTTTTTATTAAGGATTTCGATTAATTCGTTTAATCCTACCGTTGGGGTCCCATACACCTTTAAATTTTCACTCTCCCCTGAATTATTACCCTCATTAGTATTACTTTCACTATTATTAATCCCTATAGCTCTATCCATTTCTGATTCTATCCCCATTTGATTATTAATCTCCTCATCAAACCCCATTGTTATTTGGTTATTTGCCATCTTTTTATAATTTTTTATCCTATTACTACGTCTTAACATTAATTTAATTATATCTAATAGTCTTTCTGTCTCTTATCTTATAATGCTACCTTCAGGTTACACCACGTGAACTAAATTTTAATTTTAATTAAACCACGAGTTGGACGCCAATTATAACCTTTATTAGTTATTTTTAATTAATTACTTTGATTAAAACACAACTACGTTATCATATTTAAATTATTTATTCTTTAAAATACAATTTGCACCTAAAGTTGGGTGCCAATATATAACAGTTGAATTAATTAAATCTTCAAATTAATTGATGCACATATGAGTATTCAAATTTATTCATCTTATCACTAAATCTCATCCATTCAACTTAAACTAGACATAAACATTTATAACACAATGAAATACTTAATTCTAGAACATAGCAATTTTATTATTATTATTAGGTGCATCAAAATCGTATCATTAATTGTAATTTTAATTTAGTCTTTATATTTTAATATCTCAATTGTTTTATTGATTTGTTGGGCGCCAGGTATAATTTACCAATTATATAATGAAGTTACTTTGATTGCTCTTTGAAAATTTAAGTTTAAATGGCTCTCGGCCTAGCTCAGATTTTATTTAAAGTGGGGCGTGGTTTCTTTGGTAACCTGAAGTAAAAACTACAATAACTAATCAGATAACTTATCGTGGTTCAGTAGCATGGAATGATGTCTTCTTGGAGTTTTACAGGTGAGATGATCCCTCGAACTTATGGCAGATATCACAAGAAACTTAATCCAATTTATAGGCACTTTGACGATCTCGAAGCTTGAACTACCTCACTCTGTTGCTTGAATTCTTGGTCAATTAATCAAAACTCTTCTTTAACTTTACGATGATTTTAATATAATTCGATGACTTAAAACTTTTCTTCAACTTTACGACGATTTGGCGAACTCCGCCCTGTTCCTAGTTCCTCTCCCTTGCGACGCTCGTTCTTCACTGCTTTTTTTTGATTTTTGAATTCTTACGCAGAGTTTTTCCCGTTTTACCCCTTCTTCGCTTATTTCTGGATGACGCTTCTTTTTGGTTGGTTGGATTTGATTTTTCAAACTCTAACCGTCTTTCAAAGTTCGTTAAATCTTGTTTCTTAGCTGAGTTCAACGTACCTCTGCCTAGTTTTTTGTCTCTTTTTCTTTTGTTAACTTGGGCGTACACAAACTTTCTAATTTCCCATGTTGTCACATTACATAACTCAACTCTTCCTATTTAATTTGTCACGCTGCCCTCGCCCTTTCAATAATTTTGTAGTTTCGAAGTATTGTTTCCTTAGAAATCCTTTAACAAAATTTATTATGTGTTGGAGTGACGTTTATGTTTGACATTTATTTCTAACTGACAAGGTTTAAACATTTTGAATTGGACAAAGCTTTTACTTAGGGCTTCTCAACGTTACAATATATTAATGAATAAATTTCAAATTCATTGTGTATGTAGACTAAATATTTGTACACATATATAAACCATTAAATTTTAATTCCTGTGCGTAAAGATTAAGCTATATAATATCTGCGGAACAGCAGACACTGTCATGAAAATTTCAAAATAATGTAAGATATATCACGTATGCTTGAAAAATGTGCGATTGTTTCCGAAGGTCCGGCCATGGAAAGAGACAAATAACAAACGAAGAATGTGCAATTTTCACGCCATTCTTTCTCAGACAATTTCAATGAATATTTTTTCCCGTTCTGTGTTCAACTTGAGACGCGCAAGAATTTTAACAGTTTACAAGAGGTTATGGTGGTGGGGGAGGGTACACTCAATCTGTCCGCGTCAATACAATATGCATTGCTGTAGTCTTCCATATTTCCCTGTTTCCGTATTCTTCAGAGTGTAACAAAATAGACATGATATTTCCTCTTTTGAAATATAATAAAAAAACAATTAACCAAACAATGTTCACATTTGTGTTTGTAACTTTAACCAATTGGCAAATATTGTGCAAGTGACTTGCCTCTAAGGCCCTGATAAAACTGAAAATAATTCAGGGTTTAACAAAATTATTATAATATATTGTCTTGATTTTTTGTAAGAAATATCCAACCCGATCCTTCTTTAGTTTCCATAAAACAAGCAGTTGTTATTAACAAATATATTATTCAAATACAACAAATTCAGGATATGTGTTGGTGAAATTATTTGAGAAAATACGCGTTTCATCATTTGTATTCAGATCTTAAACACAATTAAGAGAAATAGTACCATTTGTTTATAATGAGTGAAGAATGATTTATTATACTAAATTTAGTGGATCCTCATGTAACAAAATATGAAGCAAGTTATACAACTGGGGAAGACAAATTCGCCATTTGGCTTAGGTATAAGCATTATAACATTATAAACAATAATGGCAATATATTTTTTCATATACATAGATTGTTAAACTAATTATTATATTATTTGTTTATTGTTTATTTTTTTAAAAGAAATATATACTTCATATTAAATAATAAAATTATTCATATTAATATTAATAGTTATGCAGTAACTTAATCTTCATGTGGTAAAATTAATTAAATTGATCTCAAGGATGCGGAGAAGTGTGGTTACTAATGACTGTAACCGTACTGATTGTTTGACAAATTCAGAGGAAAACTAAAATGTCGGAAACAATTTATTTCTTAGAGTCTGTTGCAGCTGTATTTTAAAAGCCAAAATTGTCACTTGGTTGGCAACTGCTTCAGTAAACCTGATTCTCCACACAGAGGAAATGTAATTTCTGTTATAGTGATTCTTGTCGCTTACGTCATAAATAACACTTTTTCGTTCACTATAAATGTTAATTTCTCCACATCATCTATATTGTCGATAGCCCGACTGGTGATTCTTGACTGATCAAAATATATATTAGAAAATGAATGTTGAAATGAACCTGATTGGTTTAGATTCAAACAGTATGAAAGGCGGGTAAACTAAAAGGAATACTTCACGGAGTAATTTCTTCCTTGGAGTAATTTTTCTTTCTTCCTTGAATCTTCTTCAGTCCGATTCGGTTAAATTCCGAATTTATTCTGATGAGCTTGGTATAAAGGAGATCTTAGAGAGTAGGACTTTTTATACTCTAACCTCAGAGATTTTATGTGTGGTAGACCAATGAAGTAATCCACACTTCATTCTACCTATCAATTCAAGGATTCTGTCACCAATATCACTTTCTGGCAGTTAAACTCCGAAAAGTTTCCTTAGCATAGGCTCAATCGTCACACATTCGAAGATGGCCATGTCTAGTTAGAAAGACAGCTTGATATCAACTTAGCCTAACTAAGAAATGGCGGTATTGAGCGCTGAACTCAAACATACTGCCATCTATAATAACTTGTTATCAATGAGCTTACACCTTTTATTTGGCAAGGATATCTGTTTTCTAGGGTGCTAATTTTTAAAATATGCTCTTCAAATTTAACATAATCACACATAAATACACACACACACACACACACACAAACTTTTATAAGCATGACTTTTACAAGACTCTTGCAGGAAGATCAGGAACCAAAGGTGGGTGTGTACGAACAAGAGTCCCAAGTCTTGGTCCGGCTTTTCTCATAATTAGAGTTTTGACCTTTGAGGGACCCATTAGTGTCTTTCATTTCTTTTCCAGCCTTCTCGAAAGTCTAAAGGGCCCGTGTCACTGTAAAGTGTTATCTGAACTCTCTGTTTGCAAAATCTGAGGTCATGTACAGCACGTAGTCTGTAAGTACATTATGGCCCACTTTTCGAAAAGTTCATTAAAAATGTATACCAGCCAGAGTGTTATCACCTTTGGAACTTCCATTCTAGTTATGCTGAAACATGTTACTTTTTGAATCCTCGTTATATAGGTGACAAATTACTTTAAAAAAAAATTTAAACCTAACATCATTTTAAAATATACCAACCGATTTTTTTAGGTTTCCAAATCGATGATTCAAAAAAGTGAAACTGCATATAAATTTAAACACAATCTGGCCAAAATCCCGACCTCTGTAAATACACACATATTCACTGAGTTATAAATAGCGTCAAATATCTGCAATGAGGTAGGATACATTGTAATATCTAGAATTCCGTTAATACACCACACTACGTCTATAATGATTATTTGAGTATTTACATATAAAGTTTAAACCCCGCATTGCAATGTACCCAATTGAACTGTGGTGTCAAATTTGAAGCCAGAAAAAACTGAAGGTTCCTGAAAAAATTTACAAAAAATAAAATTTCTGTTAGTAGCTCCATGTTATATTTAAATATCAAAATAAGGCCTGTTAAATTCAATTTGTCTAAATACTTTCAAAACCATATTAATGTGTAATTAATGGAACTTTTAATAACTGACTTTTTTCGCAAACTTGACAGGCGAATTTTGAAAATGACTTTAAGGAACTCACAGAAATATTTATTTGCTTGTTTCATTTTCACATGGTCAAAAACACTTGTCGCACAAGACGCAAATAAACCTTTGCATTTCTTGCAAACACAAAGAGTTTTTGTGTTGTTTCTTCTTTCACTAATGTCACATCTCCTTCTCTTATTTATCATTTCATAATCATCGAATGTTTCCTTCTTTACACAATTTTTGACCACGAAACCACGCAGCTAAATAGAATTTCTTTTTCTATTATTAACAGTTGCTGTTTTCGGTGCCTCTCTTAAAAAGTGGGTTTTGTCAATATCACACACTATTTTTTGTAGAAATTTCTTTCTCTTGATCTTGAGATAAGAATTTTCTCTAATGTTGGTTATGTGTGTGGCCAAATATTGGTCGTGTTAGTCTCCGAACTATGTACTGAGTTAGCCCAGGGTATCACCAATTTATTATATTCTCCACAATATTTACATTATCTTATTTAACACTTAAACTTTCAATATTTATATTGTACATATATGTTTAGTGTAAATATATGTTTTTAAACAGTTACAAGACTTATACGACACAAGCCTTGTTTTGGTTGAAATTCACTCTGTGAAAGAACCTTTTAAATAAAAAAGAAAGTTTATTAAAGTTGAACAAATGATAAATTCATAGAATCATAAAAATCAGTTGATTGGAGCCGCAATGGTTTATATACTTGTGATGCAGCTGAAGCTCGTGCTGAATTGATCGAACGTGATTTTTTCGTATTTCCGCTCGACCTTGGTATGGTATACCTCGTATATGTAGCCCGAAACGTTGTACAGAATACCTACAGAGATAAATGACCTTCAAAGAAACCGATTGAAACTGCCGCAGTTTTTATTTATAACTAACGAACGAATGTAACGAGTAGCAAAACTTCCGTGACAGATTTAAAAGAAATTCAAATACATTTTCTGTTTCTGTTTCTGTTTTGAGTTTACAAAGAGATGTGGTAGAAACAGATCTGTGACAATTGGATAATAATGCTATAAGAATAGTATTTCAGTACGTACGTCCGTCTTGAGATTGGGTTATTTAAGTTTTTACGTCTTTCTTAAAGTAGGTTTCATCGTCAAATATTTTTCTTCTAAGAAGTAGTTCTTACATTAGGACAAAACTAGGAATATAAAATATAAAATTACTGGGTACAACAAAACACGACAGGTGCACACCGCCGCATTTAAAAACGACTAAAAAAATGGTCGTTTGTGCATCGCCAGTAATTTTATATTTTATGTTAATGTTTGTGTTGTTATATTAACTGATGGAACTGTTTAAGAAACTCACAAAACCAAAAGAACCCAGTCACAAGACTTTAACTGAAGAAATTGTCTTATTCCACACAATGTGACATATATTATATTTTCACTAAATGTTTTAAAATCATAATACCAATAATCCTAGGCTAGATGGCTTTTCAGTCAAGTATTGATTGGTCAGCACATCGAGTTCCTTTCAAAATTATTTTAGCTTTCGCAACCAGAATAGTAGGTCCCCATTATGAACACTGTTACGTTCTGAATCTAACCTGGAACATCTCACACTAGACAAAGCTATGACCATAATGTTTACTACTTATAGTCATCATTCAATTATTCTTAATTAACTTCTCCAAAATTATCAACTAACAAGTTAAGCTTTGATGGAAAACTGCTGACAAAGACTTAGTTCGTGGTTTTGAAATATAAATTAAAATCAAATCAAATTTATAAAATTCAAAAAGATTTTGGAACATTTCCAGAACGGAAAATAGCCAATTACAATTTGTAATTAAAGAGATTTCAAGGCATTAAACCTGTGTTTACTTATATTAAACAGGGACACTAATAATTGGTTCTGAACAGCAGACCTCGCTCCTTATGTGCCAAAATGCATTCAATAACTTATTTTAACCCAATGTGGTCTACATACAACAGTATTCATAGAGCAAGAGTTAACAGTAAATAATACCAAAAGTACTGTACACTTGAACAAAATACAATTCACAAGAAGAAATATTAAAAGTTAAATGTTTATTGGTGGCTTTCTTCTTGGGTTGTGATCGTGACTTACCATTTACTGCGATCGCACTGGCGGTAAATTTTGTAACCGTCGATGTATGGAAACCCTGGAATGTTAATAAATTATCCGAAAACGGACCTTTACTTCCGCTAGTCTCGGTGGCTTGTGGCACAATTTGTTGCAAGTGTAAACGATCTAGGTACATAAAACATCTAACTGAATTCATTATTGGAAGTTATATCAAGTCATAAGGAACAAATAGTATAACTGTTTTCTAAATAACAATTTATTTGGCGTTTTTGTAACTCTATGCAACTCCAAATTTATTTAAATGAAAACATTGGAGAGTATTTTTGTAATATTTTTTAATCGAACTTTTATAAAATTGAACTGGAAGTCGCTCTGCTGGTTTTAAAATTCGGATTATGAAGAATTGAATGGTGTACAGAATTGTTTTACGCGAGTTATATTTTATTTACATACCATAAATTAATTTAAACAATATTAGTTAATTATGAAACGTCCTTTGTTCTAAATTTTTCACCAAAGTTAATAATTGTATTGGGAAATTATTGCAAAGTCTTAGTACAACTCATAATATGTAAATAAAGTTCAAGTTATAAATATTTTACTCCAAAAAAGTGGTGTGTAAAAATGTTTCAAGTGTACACACGACATTTACTATAAATTTTGTCTTTCACTTTTTGTTCTGTACACAAAACGGACTATTTAATAGGGATTTTCTTGCGTAAACGTGTCCATATGAAAACTTTGATAAAACTTATGCAGTGTTTTTTATACACTTTTTACTTTGTCATATAATGATCGTTCACATATTGAGTGATCAAACTATATGACGTCTCCCATACAAATTCCGTGTGGACTTGCTTCCACTGTAAAATAGATTTTAGTTGGAACTAATATCATTTATAAATAGACAAATACCGAGTGTGCTTTATTGCTTTTTAATTATCTTAAATGTTTGAAATACCTAAAAATTTGCAAACTTTATGAAATATGAATTTAAACTGTTGGCAAAATAAAACTGTATTAGTGTTAATAACTTTTAAAATAACATAATTTTAGTAATCCCTTAACCCCTTTAACATTATTTTGAAGGACATTACTCCAGAGCTTTAAGAATACTTAATTTGTTGTCGGTTTCTTAATTTGTGATCCGCGGTTCAACACTTTTAATTACTTTTTGGTATGAAGTACATATTATACTCATAGATCAAATCTCCAGACATAGATATTCTTGGGCAAATCGAAATTTGAGTTTCCTTACCAAAAACATTAGTCATAATTATTCAGGTGTAAGAATTTTGATAAAATTTTCTTAAAATGTGGCCGAAAAATTCCTGTTCTAGGGTTTTAGGTGAGAATATATAAATTGAAACCATTATCATCGTTATTATAGACTATATTTAAAAAAGACTTAGGACTTACATCTATTTCGCCACAAGTGAACCAAATTAAATCTATTTTATTAAATCGGTATATAAGAGCATATTTTGACTGTTCGTAGATTAGTTCTTTGTTTTGTTTTATAATAACTCAAAATGTATGCCATGGACCAAATCACAAAATTTTGATTTTCAGAATATTTACTATAATTATTTAGATTTTTTTACTAACTTGATTTGGCGGGTTAAAACACACATTTTGTAATCGGGTTTAAACTAACTTCTTGATGGTCTAGAGACTTGAACTTTTTGAACATAGCTCATAACTGGATGACAATCCCATAATATTGGGTCAGATTAAAAAGTTTTGTACAATTTACACCCCCCCCACACACACACACCACACACACACTCTCTCTCTCACACACACGCGCACGCACACACACACACACACACACACACACGCACGCATGCATATATGTATATACGTACACACACTCACTCACTATCTCACTCACTCACTCACTCACTCTAGTAGCAAAAAATCAAATGATAGCATTGCAAGATGACCTCACTTTTTTTGTTTTGAATTTCACAAGCATTTTGATTTCTTTTAAAATTCACCAACAACAAATTTGAGGACAATTAGTACATGGGATTATGAATATTATTTTTTATAAAATATGAGAAATTATTTTAACGTTTTAGTCCCTTTGAAAACCGTGTTAAAAATATATTTTACCGACAATAGAATATAAACAGAGACAAAAATATGTCAATTTTTATTTATTTGTAGCCTTAAAGAACCCAAACAAAAAGTACTGGTCGCCATATTCCCAAAATTTTTGGTATTGTAGTTGAGTAAAAAGTGAAAATACACTATGTACGTCTAATATTGGTTAAAGTTGAAAGTTTATTATTTAAAACAATATACCAATTAGCGTGTAAACAAACATTTTGATTAGGGACTACTTTTTTTTTAATGAACAGACGGGCGTCGATATCGCTTGGAATTAATTTGAGGTAAAAAATCACCCAACCTACCAAGTTTAAAAAAAAAATACCTTAATTGAGCGAGTTATGTTCCGCCGAAATTCATAATCAGACTTCTATTGAAATAATCGATTTCTAACATATATGAGTGAAATATGATGATGTCTAATCGCGAACACACCTTGCTCAATAAAGTTCATTTCGTTAAATCTTACTATATAGGTTCATCAAGTATCGATGTTTTTACTTTCAATTTAATATGAAATATTCGTGGTTCATTTCCATTTTGAACCGATAATTGCCAAAGTGTTTTTGAGATAAATGCGGCGTTGTGTGCATGAAGTGAATAAGTGCAATATTAAATTCTATCCGCATAGTTAGGCCTTTCTTTACCTAACCTAAACTAACCCTTCATCAGAACAGTTCAAAACAATCTTCTACTCATCTCTCTCTCTCTCTCTCTCTCTCTCTCTCTCTCTCTCTCTCTCTCTCTCTCTCTCTCTCTCTCTCTCTCTCTCTCTCTCTCGTAACCATTATCCTACCAGTGCAAGTATAGGACCTACAGAAGGAGTAGATTCTTGGACAAATAATCATCTGCCTTCTAATAAGAAGGCGCTAGCAAGTTCTCAATGTCCCAACGTCCAGATCAGTTTGTCTTTATTTAACCTTTTATTTACACATCATTACACTCACCTATGAACCATAGGACTAACAGGGGCCAGAAAAAATACAGCCGCTTATTTAATTTCACTGGAATTTCAAATATAATTTATAAAAAGAGCTCGATATATTACATATTTGTCAAAAAACATTGTTTCAGATATTTATGAAAATTTTCTTGTTGTTGAGTGGTGAAACACCTCTCAGTCAGTACAGCTTTTGTTTTAAAAAAGGAAGGAAGAATAAAAAGTAAAGACCCCCGTAGCCCTCTAACAATACTCGTTAATAGCATCAGTCGGAAGAGAACAACAGTTGTTGAAGAAAGATGAAAGAGACAGAGAGAGATCTAACACAAGACTACATAAAAAAAGTAGAGCTCCCTCGGGATTGCCATATCCATACTCACATAAGTGATTTCTAAGTTTTTTTAGGATAAATATACATATTTTTAAAGAAATGTTGGCGCTGATCCGTTTCCTCGTCCTAAGTATTATATTTATGCTTTTTTGGAGATTAGGTTAAATTTAATGTATTCTTATTATGTTACTTTAATTTCCTATAAATATTTTATTCTCGATAGTAGTAACTTACTAACTATGATCTAGATTTTTAATCTTAGTGCTACAAAATAATATAATTTTATATTGCTGATGTGAATCCCTAGATTTATGCAAGAGTTGCTAACTTTGATTAACAAAAAATACTTATCAGTATGTACATGTAAATATCTTAATAAAACATGTTTGTAGATAATAATTAAGGCCTTGTCTTTGTAATTAAAATTAGCTTGTTAATTTAGGGTTTGATCTGGATCTCAAAGCCAGCAATACTACCTGACTGAACAAATCTTCTTAATTCTTACGTAAGGATAGTACACAGTTTATTGATTACATTCTGACAGCTAACTGTAAGCCTAGACATCAAGGACGGTGACAATATTCATAATAGAAGAATATTGCCGGAGTTGCTTAAAATATTAGTTTCTTGATAGTCGGGCCTAACATGAACGAGGGCAGGAAACCACGTAGCCGACATCTCCTTCTGAATATAAAGTGCTGATCATCACCGCTCTATGAGCATTGAGCATTGCACAACTGTACAGCGTTTATTGCAAAACTAAAAATCGTGTAACTTTACATCCTCCGACAGAACAATACAATGATGATATTTTTATTAATTTCATGCAAATAATATACCGTGCGTCGTTTAAATTGAGGCACGTGATATCGATATGAAACAAATTGGTATTATTAATTCTTTGTTCGGTCTTCATTTTCAATTGAAAAAATAGTCATATTTTTTAAAAAATAGAATCGAATCTTTTGTTGTACATTTTTATTCTAGGCAAAAATTAGATATTACCTGAAACTTTTTAATCAGACACTAATTTTTCAATACATTTAACACAATATTTCCATCTCTTCAAACTAAATAAATGCTTAAACATTTTCTGAGTTTTACCGAGTTGAATCAACTATTTTTATTTCTTGTAATTTGGGTTTAAAAGTGTTTTTTTTTTCGAGAAACACGTTCTTGACAATCAGTAGATCTCCAAATTTTGTTAACTATCTTGACAATTTAAGTTCAAATTTAATAAAAAGTTGTACGGTATGTAAATTCAGTTGATCTTCAACTCGCTTTGAAAATATTGACCATACAATTAAGTAATTATGCCATTTTATTTCCACCTTGATACAAAATAACTTTGGTCTTTTAAAATTTTCTTCAAAGCTTGCCATTTTTGAGATATTAACTTGTCTCAATTTAAATGACGCAGACGTTTAAATATAATAACATAATACATAAACATTGTATTTTTATTGCTCAAAATTATTTCTTATAGAGAAACAACTGCACTATCAATCTTAAAGCTTAAAACTACACACAATTAACGTTAATTTAATTTATATTTCATTTTAATGTTTCTTGTTAAATAGCAATTGAATTTAATCATTTAATTATTATTTATATTTTATATCTTATTATAAAGAGATATTTATTTATATATATATATATATATATATATATATATATATATATCTTATTTATAGTTTCTATTTTTACTTTGTTAAACATTTTTACTTTTAAAAATGTGCATCATTTAAATATTTGTAAGCAATCGTATCATTTTAAATCTATGTACAATGGAATATTTTCAACTAACGATCGTGGGATGGAAATTTGTAATCTTCTCTATTTCTGGTATTATAACTACAATTAAAGCTGTTCAGATATAGCAAACGTATATTTGTATGGTCTTAGATTAAAATTATATATATATATATATATATATATATATATATATATATTCTGAAATTTGACTTACAAATAAGTAGTGATAGTTGAACGTGTAGTAAGGAATTTTACAATTTGTTATACAAACTACTAGTCAAAATATTGAATATCTGTTTTTTGTATTTTTTTAAACATGTCTTACATCACTTTAGCCCCTCCCCCTTAACCACCATAACCATAAGCTTAAGCCATAATTTTGTGCATGCAATCAATAGTTTTGTACTTGTACATTTTAACCATGATTTCTTCTAAATGACTGAATAAGTCAATAGCATTATTTTTAATGTTTGTGTCACAGACAAATTTCAACATTGAAAATGACTAATAACGAAATCTGATTCAACTACTAGCTATTTAAGAATTTTCCAGACCAATCTATATACACAGAGGTAAAGATAAGGCTCCCATCTAATGAAACTTAAAAACTAAAAGTTATTTTATGGATGGATATAAAATAGAGGTAGTTTCAGGGGCTCGTTTAAAGTGAGTACCGTTCTAGCAATTCCGAAGAACCTAGCTGGATCTACACCTTCATTGTCTTGGTATGAGATATATACAGTTCTTGTTCTCTTCCTACCGTCACGCTATTAGGGTATTGAAGGTGAGGGGTCTCTATTTTATGATCTTTTTTTTAAAGCGCTGATGACTGGTAGTTTTCTCCTATAAAGCACACAAAAATTAATAAAATATATGTCGAATTTCAACCCTCGTTTGGGAGGACTCTAAAATTTTAAATAGTAGCACCAATTGTGTGTTCTAAATATAGTCATGACGATGTCGCAATCTTAAATTTCGGAGGAGAAATTTGGAATTTGTCCCTAGATACAAATATTCTAGGAACGACACAACATATAGAATATAGTCGTATAAACGTCAGGGTATTTTACAAACTTGTTAGTAACTCTGGGGGGGGGGGTCTATTACGCCTATTGTATGAAAGAAAATTCCAGTTGTAATTATTTCATATAGAATTACCCTACACTTTAAAACATTAATTAAATTTATAAAGGATATTAGTTCATTATTTAATACCCCAGCCATACATTCACGCTTTTTTAACAATGTTTATTTACAGGTAATGGTATTTACTAAAACACAGGTAATAGGAAAGTTAATTATACATTGCATCAATTTGCCTGTTATTATTATATGACTAGTAAGTATGTATTATTATTATCGTATACTTCACAGTTGTTTAGTTCTCGGTTCCTAACGCAGTTACTCAGAGACTAGTCGTTAGGTGAACATTGGTGTACTTGGTACACAGTCGCTCTGTGCGCTGTACAACTTCTTAGTGTTATCTTTTCATCGTCGTATTAATCATATTAAATAGAGGACTTTGTGTTTTCATCAGATAACTTTCCACCAGTTTTGGGTTCTATTATTTGTTGACTTTCAAAAGTGCTTAAAGTTGACATTTCATTATTATGAATAAACTGTCTGAACAAGTTATTTACCTAGAATCTTGACTTGTATGATTTAATAATTAAAACCGATGTTACATCAAAATTAATTCCATGCGTAAAGGTGAGTAATATAAATGTAACTTATTTTATCCAATAAATTGAGTGTGTAGTCTAATCATACAAGGGTTTAAATATATTGCCGATAATATAAAACCAGTACTAAAATTGTTAGAAGTAAAAAAACTGGTAAACAAGTGATCATTTTTTTCTTTAAGTTGTTTTGCTCATTTTCTTTAACAAATGATTCGGGTGTCATTAATGATCTATTCAAGTGTCAAAATTGTCCTTCTTGGATAAGTTAGAGAATAAACAAAGAGTCAAGGCGGGAGGATCTTTTGGGTTCGCACTCTAAGAAATTTCATTTATTTTTTTATAGTGACCGATATTTTTTAAATAGTTTTTGAATGCCTAATTTTTTAATTAATCTAATTCTATTTGTTTTATCTTAATTATAAAGTTAACAATATCGATACTTTGTACGAAATATTACGCTCTATAACATTTAAATAAAATATTTTTCTCTAAAACTTACACAAAAAGAAGTTATTTAACAAAACCGTAAAAATTGATACTTTCGTTTCTACACAGGTTTGATTTAGTGCAAATGTGATATTTTTAATTTTACAACGAAAAATACGAATTTAAGACAAATTTACTCATTTTTACTATTTCTCTAATCACCGGACTATTACTGTTAAGGCTGGATCTTTTTATTTTTGTTGATAAATTTAAAATTAAAAAACAAACTTGGAACATTTCACTAGCAATGCTAAACATGATTAATCACTTTGTTCTGAAATGAATAACCTGGAACGATGAATACAAATGGATTTTCTAATTACAGTACTTGTATTCGAGAGCGAGACCAGAAGGCCGTGTACACAAGTGTGCCATCGATCATTGACTTAGACATAGAGGCCTGGTAAATTGTGTCTCGCTCTAAATTAAAAATTTCCATTTTAACTTTACAATTACGAAATACGGAAAATATTGGCGAAGTAATTTTTTAAATTATATTGTAAGTCTATTTGTTTTATATCAATTATAAAGTTAACACTATCGAAACTTTGTAGGAAATGTTACGCTATATAACTTTTAAAACTCTCTATAAAATATTTTTCTCTAAAACTTACACAAAAAGAAGTTATTTAACAAAACCGTAAAAATTGATACTTTCGTTTCTACACAGGTTTGATTTAGTGCAAATGTGATATTTTTATTTTACAACCAAAAATACGTATTTAAAACAAATTTATCCATTTTTACTACTTCTCTAATGACCGGACTCTAATTACTGTTAAGGCTGGATCTTTTTATTTTAGTCGATATATTTGAAATTAAAATATTAATTAATATTAAAATATTAATATATTTTATTAATGACTTTGTTCACATATATTTATAATCAATAGTTACCAAATTATAACTCTTCATATTACATAATTATAACATTTATTACATTTGATGTTCTTTACTGCACTACTTAAAAAAAAAAAAAAAAAAAAAAAAACAAAGAAAAATTCTGTTTTTTAAGCTATCGGCAAATGATGGATTGTTCATATTAAACTAATATACGACGTTTCTATTGTATAGATCAACTGTCGTTATCATGTGAAAACAAAAATAGAATAAAAGAAACATTACAAGGGCCAACATAGACTATATTATTAAGGGATTTGAACGAAACATTTTTTTATGCCCTCCAAAATTGACCAATTTAAGAGTGAATCCACTAAAGAAGTGTGAAAGACAATTTAACAAAATCAATATTGTATAAAAATATTTTGACTCTGTTATAACTCAAGTATAAAATTATGACAAAATTATTGCAGAAGTTTTGGAGGTCAATAATTACGATTATAATTTCTAAATTTTAAATGACTAATATAACCTTTAAAGTCATGTAAAAATCTTTTTAAAAAACAAATGGAAATGTTCACTTATAAGTTCCCACGTAGCTGAGTACGAATTTGAAATTATACATTCAAAATGGTTGACCTAAACTTGAAAATAATTCAAAAATAGTAAAAAGTAGGTAAAAAATAAATAGCACAGCGACACACCTGGAACTGATATCGTTCCTTGGAAAAAGCGTTAAGCATCCGTTTTATATATTGTGGTGTGGTCAGTGATTTATTTTTATATGTGTGTTTTCTATATTTTATTTAGTGTTGTAAAGACTTCTCACGTTTTCTGAAGACGGAACATAATTTTCGAAACACAAAATACTAAAAACGTCACTAGGATGTAATTGTGACATGGATACAATCTACAAATTATTTAGATTTAAATTCACGAAAATTACACTTTTCAAATATCATAATAATATCAAAGAGTAAAGAATTTACACAAACAGTGTTGGGTAAAGCCAATGTTTTAATCTAAACAGTGTGACCACAAAGTACATCCCACTATATATTTGTTATAACTGTAATTAAAAAATCCTAACTTTGGAGATATCATTTTGGGTATATTCTCTATTTTATGTTATTATATATACAGATCATAAAGTCGCAGCCTTCCACTACATTTTTTGTTGTTAATAACTGAAATTTAAAAAAATCCAAATTTTGTGAATATCTGCTTGGGTACATACCCTACTTTATTATAATATTATAATATAAATAGTCTGATCTTACAGTCACAGCCTTCCACTACATTATTTTGTTCATAACTGAATTAAAAAATCCAAAGTTTGTGAATATCTGCTTGGGTATATACCCTACTTTATTATAATATAAATAGTCTGATCTTACAGTCACAGCCTTCCACTACATTATTTTGTTCATAACTGAATTAAAAAATCCAAAGTTTGTGAATATCTGCTTGGGTATATACCCTACTTTATTATAATATTATAATATAAACAGTCTGATCATAAAGTCGGAGCTTTCCACTATATCTTTTGTTAATAACTGGAATTAAAAAATCCAAACTTTATGAATATCTGCTTGGGTAGTCTTTCTACTTTATGTTATAATGTACAGCGTTACCACAAAGTAGTAGCATTCTACTACATATTTATTAATAACTGGAATAAAACATCCAAAATTATTGGGAGATATTATTTTGGGTATAGCTTTACTTTATGTTATAATATAAACAGTATGATAATAAATTTGCAGCCTTCCACAATATTTTTGTTAATAAGTGGAATAAAAAAATTCAAACTTTGGTAATATTAGTTTCGGTATTGTCTCTATTTGTAAGATAAACCGTGTGATCATATAGTCGTGCCTTTCACTAGAACATATGCTTTATTCACACATTACCTTATTACAGTAAGGTTAATATAACGTATTTTTAACAATGGCCTTATGGCCGTCTGCTATTTTGACATTTTTTTAAAACTTATCACAAATTAAGTATACATTTATACACATACACAGTTACACAATATCAAAATAAACATTAGGTAAAATAAAATTCTTTAACAAGATCCCATCCGTATTGTCATGTTTCCTGAATATATTTACAAAGTCCATAAATCTTTTGAACTCTGGCTTGGACAATACTTTTAGCTGGAAATAGGACTTTCCGAATTCTGACAGCATAGGACAATCTGCTATAATATGTAAAATATCTTCTTTTACTCCCTTATTGCACAATGAACATATAAAATTTCCTCCTTGAACTCACGATTTATAATTTATATATATATATATTAATTTGGCCCTACTCTTAAAAATCCATTTTATTTCCCTTATTGCATGTCATCACTAAAATATCTCTTGTTACTCCTTTGCTGCTAGTAAGAAACGATCTTATTGGTCAATTAAATTTGGTTTATTAAACAAAATAATTCAAACGAATTGCATATTATTTAACCTACTCCGTATTTTTGAATCCTAATTCTTCTCATTACCTCTACCAAGAGATATAACTTTTGGCAATTTGTTTAAAGGTATCATCTTATGTAGTAGATAATTAGGAAATATTTAATGAGGAACTTTAACATAAAGAAATACAACATTTGAAGTGTTTAACGGTAAGCCCAATAACTTTTTTGATCAAGAAACGCAATGTGTTTTCAACTGTGTTATACTCACCGTATCTCCAAATTTGAGCTGCATAGCAAATTGGACTACAAAATTAACTACTTTAAAACACGTTACCTTTTCAGATATTGGAACATGCCTACAACCGATACATTTAGGCCAAATACTATTTTTATTGCCTCGTGGTGATTCTGAAACGATAAATTTGTGGTTAGGACAACCACTAAGTAACTTTAGACAAACGTCCAGTCTCCTTTTGCTGCCAACTTACAGCCTCTCCTACAAACCATTATTTTTTATTTTGTTAAATTTACTTTTGAATTCCATCTACATATGTATATTTGTAATTTGTCCACCACACAATTGTATGGCGTGAAACCTAACCTAACCTAACCTAACCACACATCGTCATCATAACACAAGAACTAAATCAAAACCTATCAAAACAACAACCTTCATAAAAAACGTCATACAAGTTGTTCAAGAAATTGGACAGTAACAACGAACTTAATAAACTATTTAGGCCCATTTTTAAAACAAAAATATTTTGATACCTCATTTTCGTTCTCTACTTCATCGAGATCGATGAAACTTATATTTTTGTGTTTATATAAGTTTCGTAACACAGTTAATAACTTCGTTGATAATTCAAAACATGTTAATTAATAAAATAAAGACTGTCTATTTACAGCGTCGAAATCTCCAAAGGGAAGAAAAAAAAATAAAAAAAAGAAAGAAAAAAAAAAAAACAGTAAAATTTACCTTTCCGTTTATTTATTCGTAAAATTAACCATATTTACATGACTAAACAAGTTATCCACAGTAGAATATTCTTTTAGGAAACCTGTTTGATATTCATTTAGTAGCCTACACCATGTTCAAATGTGTGAGACTATTTAATATCACGCCTATACATAGCTTCACTAAGGTGTCTGTAAACGATATTCCAAGGTTCATCTACAACATTTCTTATGGAAATTAAATTGAATAGATTTCTTGAAAGAATTCGGCACCCACTTAGGTTGAAATATTATATTGAAACTAACTACTTTTTCAACAAAAAAATCTTCGAGAATTGTTAAAAATTCATACGGTATCCCATCACACCTAGGAGCCTTGTTATTTTTGGGTGAGTACTTAGTTCAATTCTTTAATTACACAAAATCTATCCAATATAGGATCGGTTATGTAAGACTGATAGAATAATACACCGGCGATGGGGGCAGTAGAGAGTTAAGCAAAGTCTAAAAATATCCGACCCAATGCCCAATTTTTATTTTTCCACCGATTGTTTGCTTTAAACTTGTTTATTGCATCCCATAATGAGAACTCAATTATTTAGTATAATGTTGCCGTTTCCTCACGCATATTATTTTATAATGCCTATTTGTTCTTAAATAAGCATATTTTGCGTACTGCGAAATTAGTTCTACGAAACAAATTCACCCGTCTAAAAGCTGAGTCCTCGACTTGGCACAATCACCTTCCGCTTTGATATTAACTGTTACTAATATTTAAATATGCTCCACCCCTGGCGGTCATTAGGTCCCGAGTATCATATGTAAGACAAATAATCTTTCCAAACTGTGTCTTATTTTGTATAGGTAATAAAGGAAACACTGGCATGTGTTTGTTTAGTTGACCGCATTTACTTTAATATGAACCAATATGAGAACGCACTTCATAATGTCCTTTATACATTGTAAACTATTATTCTTTCTTTCCATTACCGACTGTTCGCACATTTAAAACTAAAATCTCTAAATATTCCCAAAAATGTAGTATCTTTCTCCCCCGTTGTTTATGCATTTCATCTTTGGATTCCTTGACTCATGAATGTTATTCAGATTCAAATATTAGTTAAAACTCCCTCAAATTACTTGCCTGTATAAAATTCTAGCATTATAATCTCTTATAATAATAACATTTTTACAGAGTTCTCGAACACAATAATGTATAAGTTTTCATAATCTCTTTTCCAAAAATTACAATTTAAATAAATTGGCGTAAACATACATTTATATTTATCTACTTCAGTTTGAATAACAATAAAACTTGACTTAAAAAATGATAATATAATACAAATGGCGACTTTCTTTAATTTATGTTACATATTCATCTATTGTCCTACCTAAAGAAGTTCTTGTTTTAAAAATTACTGTCATTTAAAATACTTAAGGCTGAATTTACATTTGTCTCTTTTCATGACGAACACGATGATATCTTCATAATATAGTTATCAATATAAACTTAATTTTGAAATATAAATAAATATTGAGCTTGACTTGTGAGATAATATTAGAATAAAACTCGAACACAAGATCTCACAAAAATTACGTTATAGTTTAGATATTGTAGCTCATGTATCACTGAGGATGGCGACTTTGTCGTAGAAACGCATTTGTTTAAGTAAACATAATTTTTGTGAGATCTTGTGTTCGAATTTTATTCTATATCATTTTGAAATTTCTTGTTTATTAACTGAAACACCCAGAAGATTGTGATAGCAGTTATTTCTTATTATAATTCGATGAATAAATTTTTGTTACACTTAGGAAAAAATTCAAATATCCTAATTCTAGATATTGTAGTCAACAACCAAGATATACGTTTCCCTCTTTTTTATAGATAATTTACTTTTCTCTTGACCTACAGTAAGATATTAGTGTGTTTGACGTTAATGATCAAAATAGTTTATCTCTTGAATATTTTTTGTATAATTTATATTTTTCGAAACATAAATTTTTTGAAATATCGCCATTGAGAATATGTATAAATAACGTTGTAGTGTTTGTATATTGGTAAAAGGTTACAACTAAATGCGTATACCAAATCTATACTTTTATAAATATAATATAAATAAAATATCTTTTAGAGAGTATTATTTTTTTAATTAGGCCCTACCACAAACAGAACAATAAACGGTGAATGGAACATTTTCGGATATATGTTTATAAGAACTTTTTCTCTTTTTCTGCACATACAGGTTACATAATTTTGAACAATCTATTATAATAAACCTTTCTCTTTGAATTAATATGTACATAACCTAACCTAATTTAACTACAATGAACGTGCGTTGTTTAGCAAATCTTGAATTACATTATTTATTTACCCAACAACATCCATCGTAAAAAGATTTATTGACGTCAGTAAGTAAAATATTAAAAACTACATTATTAATAAAATTAAACAATAACTTTATAAAAATATTAATCCTTGCATAGTCTATGCAAGAAAAATTCGATATTGCACAGATAATCACGGTGATTCCAACTAACGACAAATTCCATGCGGTCGTACTTCCACTATAAAACAGATTTGTTTGCTATATTTTATCGAATATCGGAACTAATTTTATTTTAGAAAGTAACTATATTTCTAATGTGGTATTTACATTTTCTGAATACCGTTGGCGTTGGTGGCACAGTGAGAAGTTATTCATTATTACTCTGATCCACTTAGCAATTAATTGGTCATTTCCACCTGCATATCTCCTACAGGTCCGAGATGTTCATTACTGTAGTTCCAATCGAAACACTTAATGATTCCAACCTCCAGCACCTGTCGCAAGATAGGTCATCCCTCTTACCTATTATGTTAAGTTTAACGCCTTCTGATAAACTATGGCTAAGGTCACCTACTTCTAACCTAATAACGATCTAACCTTAACGGTCTCCCAGATTTTCTACAATCTATCCGTGCATTCCATTTACATAAGTGAGTTTTGCCAGTCATTCCATAATGAATATCCTGCACGAATTCAAATACACCCATCATTTCCAACTCATCTATTTTAAACCAATCCAGAGTGGAACGGGACTCTCCACACCATACTCACCTTTCTTCCTGATATTTTATTGAGTGCCCGTTTGCTCTCATAAACAAACGATATTCCAACTTTATCCTCCAAGGCCACCTGACTGTCAGAAATGTCATAAACATACTAACGCTACTTACCACGAAGGTTATATATAACATTCACCAACTATTGGAAGTTTCAAAGAAATAGCAAATTTATTAAGATTTGTAGAGAGAGAAACAGATTTTTTGTTATTATTACAGAGTAATGTTTGATTTTATTTAATCCTTATAATAATTGTACAAATAGAATTCAAGCTGGCTTTCTTACTTCCGTGTGATTGAAGTGGATTTTAGCCTCCTCAATATATAGGGGTGTACTGCAACTACTCTCTCTATATTTATTTTATTTTATTTTTTTACTTTCAATCTAAACTGACTATCGTAGTCTATCCAGTTTTAAATTTATAATTTTATATAGTTTTTTTTGCAATAGCTTAGGTAATATGATATTTCCATCTTATAAATATTTCTGAGCGTTAATTGAAAAATCCCACGATATATTTTTCTTCCGCTTTTAATAAAAGCAACAGTTTCTAAATCCTAACTGTATCTACAGGTTTATGAGAGTTTAGTATAGTGCTAAAATGGTTCCGTAATCTAAAGTAACGCCTGTTTTCGATAACTTTTCTAAAGGTTAATTTCATGTTCTAGTCTGACGACCGTTTTTTTACTCCTATAATGGCTGCGTTACCCGAAGTAAAACTTTTTTCTCGATAGTGTACCCATTTCTGAAACATAATTGAATCTACCGGTCTGATGAAGGTTTTTTACTGCTTCGAAGATTGCGTGATTCGAAGTAAAACTTTTTCTCGATAGAGTACCCATTTCTGAAACATAATGTACTTACCGGTATGATGAAGGTTTTTTCCTGCTTCGAAGCTTGCGTGCCGGTCTGATGAAGGTTTTTTTATAGTTAAGATGTTTGTATACATCCATAGAAACTAAGTGTGTTAAATAATCAATTTTCAAGTTTGAAAGAACCAAGTTCTTCTGCTCAGTTTACATTTCTGTGTGCTCTATTTGCATACATTTAGTTTTTTCTTTCATTCATAGTTCCATATTCATGAGATTTATAGCCTAGTAACTGAGTAATGTAGTGAATTTTAGTGCTTAAAATTATCTTCAAGTACAACCCTTAGTATAGTACAGAGTCCCATTTTCATCATCAATGTTGTCTTCTCACAACTTCAAAATCATACCCTGGTCAAATTACTCGGTAAGCTCAAATTACACCACATACATTTAATTTTTCCGGTATGAACATCTTGAAATATTCTAGGGTTGAAATAGGAGCAATAGTGATAATTATTATGATTAAATATACCGTTTCCGGGAAAAGATTAGTCGACAAAAAGCAAATATTAGAAATAAAATATGGATTATTAATACCTTGTTTACTTATTATTTGACAAAATTCCAGACAACGGATACGGTCAAAATCATCTTCATTTAGTTCTTGTTGTAGGTAGGTGTTTTTTTTGTACGGATGGAATTTGTGATGATTTAACATTCATTGAATTTCCTCTATGTCAGAAACAGGTTGCCACGTACTTAATGCTGGTTTGACATTAACATGGCCCAGAGTCGCCACTTCTTCACCCTAATTTCTTATTTAGTATTTAGTGTCTTGTATCTTATTAGTTGGAAACCAGATCTGCTGAAACTATGCCACTAATGGCAAAACATACTTACATACGCATGTTGTTGGTTAAACAACTCGACTGGATGGTAGAACTGTTATTTTTCTCATAAAAAAAAGGTGCAATCATTGCAACCCTCTCTGTAATAGTGTAAACCATAATTTTTAAAACAACAAATACTACAAAAACAGCTGCATATACTCATTCAAATCACAAGTAGCCAAGTTGGCCAGTTAATAAAGAGAGTAAAATCATCTCATCGTTATTGACGAGAGGTAATATATTTCTCTAAACAGATTAAAATGTTTACAAATAATCATTATTGTAGAATTATCGTTAAATCACACAAGGAAACTAAAAAAAAGTTTAGCAAAATAACTGTCTATTAAATTTAAATCGCATTTTCTCTAAAAGTACCTGTTTAATTTTTAAAACTAGACAAAATTAAAAAGATTCTTAAATGATGTGACATTTACAACTCGAGTGTTGATTTCACCACAGCTAGAGATTTAAGTAGTGGTGTTAAAAGTAAGAAATAAAATACGATTTTTGATAAAATGAAATTAAATATGAGAAGATACGTTTGTTAATAAACCTATTAAGTTAGACAGCCAGTTACTATGTTTTTAAGGTATAAAACGATAATAAAAGAACATACATTGTAATGCTTTTATTTTGTACAAAAATTCTTTTCTTTTCTACTATTCTTAAATCAAATAAAGTAACAGTTACCAAAAACTTTTAACCTAAACTGAGTTAGTCTCTCTCTTATCTTGAGTGAAGCATATGTTGTTCACGTACAATACAGTATGTGCATTGTCACCGTCACATCAAAGGAAAGCTTTTTTTAAAATTACATGGGTAAGTAAGAAGCAAAATTATTTCATATGATTATATATTTTATTTCCTCAATTACTTAGCACAGAGTGATGCGATTTGGTGATATAAATAAAATAAATAAATATTTTTCATCTTTTTGATTTTGTTTAAATCCAAATAATTTAAAATACTCATTTTAACAATTTAAGTCGTAAAAAGTACTAATTTCAATTGTTTGTAGTTCACTCTTTTTACGAAAATTGCATCAACATTTTCACACACTCATCTACAAAATTAAGTAAGCGAAACGTACATTTTCTTTAATTTGTGGGAATAAAGGTTGAACTGTAGCAAAACCATAAAACAGCAGAACTATGATCACCAAGGAACATTTAATATCTTTCATCTGACATTTTTACTTTTAATTATAGCAACGTAAAAATTTTCATGTAAACTTCAATAGGCCTATATAATTCGTGAAATACATGAAATCATACAGCTATCGATTCTTTGCAACTACTTTAAATTAAAGTACGGATTTTCTCCATGTTCATATATAACTATCATTAAGTAGGCCCTAATATTGACAATTTAAAATTTCTTTGTCATATTACCCAGTTCATTCTATACAGTCAAACGCGACACTTTGAGTATTAAAAATTTCATCTTCAAACAACTAAACTTCTTACAACAACAAGCAGCTTGGTATACCCATTATTTACAGTTGTACCTCTTCGATTTTAAAACACAAAGGATTTAAGTTAATACCGGAATAAAAATGATAGGCACGGCTAAAATACATTAGTAATTATTAATGTATAATAATACCGTACATTTAAATAATAATGATTACTTACAAGTCATTTAATAATAATTATGAACTAGAGTTAAAGTTAATTTTCCCATAAGCTGTGTTTTAGTAAATATTATTATTCTAAATCAATATATTGCACAGGGTCTATCAAAAGTAAGTTAATAATTTAATAGACTAAGGTTTATTTGGTTTTTAACATAGAACAAAATAAAGTACATAAATTCATTTTAAATTAAACGGAATTTAATAAAAAACTTATAATTAAGCCAAATTCTTACTAATTAGGATTATAAAGACGAAGTGTAGAATATGGAGAAGCAGTAGCCTTTCCTCTATCCTATGCGAGGCATTTGTTAACATGTGATATGTATTTAAGGTACGTTTTAAATAATTGCTGCAATCAGTTCTTCATGTCTTCAATGGCCCCGATGGTTTCAAACTTACTACCAAGCTGTTTACACACTACTACACTGCACTATTAGACCCTCAAACCGAAGCGATAACCTTCTTAACCCGGCTGATTAACTCCGTTCGCATTAATTAATTCCGTTGATGCAATGAAGTGCGGGTTTGAAAAGTCATGGTGGAATAAAAAAATCAATTAATTATTATTTTTATTGCTACAAGCTCACCACCTACTAGATTCCTGTGTTTGAAATTAGTCAACAATGAGAAAAGTTGTTGCTATGGAAACAAATAAACAGCATTGAAAATAACAGCTGATGTTTTAATAAATCCCAATTATACATGCAAACAATAAAGAGTTTTTCTAGACACTAAATTAGATAACAAATAACGAATCCACGATAGTTTATTTAAAGTTTTAACTTACTTTACAAAAACCCATTATATTAGTAAATACCTGTAAACGAACAGTATTAATTAACTTAATAATATTACTCGGCTACAAAAAACAAATTAATATTAAGTGACGTTATTGAGAATAATGAGCAATCCCTCGAAGTGGACACTCTACCTGTTCAACAGTATGAAGGATTTCCAGGTCAATCAATTAGAAGAAGAGGTTCTATAGGCCTACACGGTCAACACATTTATCACATCTAGATTTATTTTTATGTGGTCACGTAAAAAGTCAAATTTATTGATAGCGAAAATATAAATTGGCAAAAATCGTGAAAAAGATATTCCCGCAAATCCAACTTTACATAAAAAATGTATAAAATGTTACTCGTAAAAATGTTGAATGAAATAATAACAACGTACCTGATCAACAATATATTGAACAGTAATATTTTGTTAACATAAACATAAAACTACCAAAGTAACAAACCAAATGCATCTTTCAAATCTTTACAAATTTAAATTAAATTACCCTTAATGAAATCAACACAATTTTGGTCTAACAACAAATTTTTATTTCTTTTCAAAAATATACTTAATGTCTTATTAGTTCTTATGTCTTTAGGTAATAAACTGTCATATGCCTTTTGGTCCTAAAAATAGCATTGAATTTTGAAATATTTATTGATTCATAGGCCACTCAATCCTAAGACTGAAGTTATATCTTATAGGTCTCCTTACTTGCATTATTGCGTTACTACTAGTGTTATGATAAATAAACTCTATAGCATTGTTTCTACTGCGTTTGAAAAAAAAATTGAGAGGTAAGTTTAATAAATGTTAGAAAAGAGGAAAAGAAGACTTGTTTTTTTCCTAAATAGAATCAATCTAAAAAAGGATATCTGTGAAAATTCCAGTGGCTTCAATGCTGTTATGTCGCCCATACCCAGTATTCGATCCCATATTAATTGAGGAACTAATGCAAAATATAACGTGCGTAATAACTCAATATCGCAGATGTTCCTTAATATGTCAAATGTTCTTATATTTCGTTTTAACTTTGCATGTAATTGGTTTGTGTGGCCTTCCCAAAGACTTTACTATCCGAAGAAACGCGGCGGTACCTGATTTATTTTGTCTGCTATTTTGAAAGATAAACAAATCAAGGTCATATCTATTTACACAGCTCTTCGTGTTAAGTATTATTTTCTCTTAAATCAAATCCTTTTAGTCTCAAATTAATGTGTTTTAGTTCCTTCCGTTTTTAGAACAATTTCATTATCAGTAGATTATTTTCTTAATATTTGTAAGTCATATTATGTTCGTTCGTTTATTATCTTTCCATTTGCTGTTGATATATTCTAAGGCAATGTCATCAGCAAATGAATTTATCTTGACTCTGAAAATTTTGATCCAACAGATCATTTATTAATTTTATAAAGTTTTGCAGACAAACCAGATCCCTGGTACACTTTTCTTGTAATATCTAGCTCGGTAGTGAGATGATCATTCATATGGAACTTATAAACTAGTTCAGTGCTGTGCCCCGAATACCGGCAGCTTCCAGTTTTATTAACAAGAAATAAAAAGCCTTATAAAAGTCTACGAAGACTCCAGTGGCTTTATTCTTCATGTTAAGGGTCGGCCCAAACCTTCGTCATGTAAATACCAGACAAGGAATCAATTATAGCTTCCTCAGTACTTCGTCCTTTTGTGAAACAGAATTGCCTGTTAATAAAGTAATTAATATTTTTTAAATGTTTTACCATTTTTTCAAAATAGGAACGACTGTAGTATTCTTCAGCATATCTGGGAATACTGCTATTATACAGGCTTAGATTAATTATTATAGAGGTTGTGAAATGGAGTGTGCTATATCTTTAATAAAGGCAACAGAAAAATTGTAAAGATTTTTTAATTTTTTTATTTGCCAAGATATTGTTTCTGTGATTTCGCCTTCATCGGTCGCAGACACATAAAAGGAATGTAATGATGTACGTAATGTATTCCGGAAAAAAAAATAATGAAGTTATGAAGTACTTCTAAAATGCCCTGACTTTTATCAGTAACCAAATTAATGAAAACACAAATTTTCACAAAAAACATTTATTATTCAGTATAATAATAAACATTTATTATTCAGTATAAAATAAAAATTTATTTTTCTTTATACATTTTGTCTATATTTTTGGACATACAAGATCTGTTCAAAAAATATCCAGTTCTTTTGAATAACAATAAATTGAGTATCAGTGTAGCTTAGCTGACATCAGATAGGACCTTTCAGCAACTACTTAAATACTCATTAAACTATTATTAAGTCGGCTACTAGACACCGTTGAGTGATCGAGTGCACTGTGTGACCTGACGCATTCACAAATATCTGCATTAAAATCTAAAAGGAAACTATTGAGATGATAATGAAAGCTTCGGGAATTATTTACAGAATGAAGTCCAAATAAAATTGTGATTCGAAAGCTTTAAAGATCACCGGAAATCTAAGGAAAGCAACACATATTCTAAAAGGACTTCAACAATGTAGAATATGGAATCTATAATCTACGAACATCAGCAACTTGGCATTGTATAAATTGGAGGTGATCTGGCAATACCAAAAACAACTGTTACAGATAGTTTACGAAGAATCTTGTCATGATGCGTGTGAGATTATAACACTTTGTTTGCAGGCTTCTATTATGAAAGCAGAAGAAATTTAGTGTTGCGATTGCTAAATACTTGCTTCAAACATATAATAGTGACCCACATTTTATCAAATTTATAACAACCGGAGATAAATCGTGGGTACATGTCTACCACCCTAAATAAAAGTTCAGTCTTACTCATGAAAGTCGTCTGAAACTCCAGGTCCAAAGAAACGCTGCTTAGTCGGATCAACGCCAGGCTATTGCAAAGCCCACCATGAGTACACTCCACTAGGCCAAATAATTAAGACGGAGCACTACAACTATGTTCTGAGTGAGAGATTCAGTACTGTTACGGCCAGGGGCAAGTATCATCATCATCACGATATTTTTTCGGCAAAACATTGACTCTCCCAACGTGTCAGCACCCCTAAGCTAAAGTAATGTTAGAACGAGACCATAAAAGTAATTAAGGAAAACACGACAAGGCAGCTCAAAGTGATTACAAAAGAGAATTTTTGACCGTTTTAAAATGTGGAAGAAACGCTGGGTAAGGGTGTAAGGTTGAAAAGAGACTACTTTGAAAAGAGTTAAGGCGCCATGGTCCTAGATACAGTGTATATTTGTTAATATAAAGGACTGGATACTTTCCGGACAGCCCATGTATTAGTTATTTACTTTCCTAACAGATTTACCTACTGTAGAGAGTTTATAATTATAATAAAACAATAAATAAATAAATCTATAATATTTAAATAAGTAACGGTCAATATTGTAATATTTTCCTTAGCATACCGTAATTTAATCAACCCTTCGAAGCACTGAGGCAACATGTAAATTCCTATTGCTATTCGTGACTACATGCTGCTTTCTAATAAGGGCATTATAACCGTAAGTTCATGCTGAATAAAGTTTTATCAACGACAACCTAACTATATTTGTATCGTAGAAAATACAACTGAGAAAAAATAAATATTACTTTGATCTATTGTGGGGTTTACAAGAGAAATCGTATTTCTGAAAATTGATAAACCCTCACCATTTTGAAATTTATCAATTGCTTTATTTTTGAGAACTAACCTGTCTAAGTAATTGCAAAAATGAATGTACATATATATGTACAAAGACTGATGGTAAAAGTGTCTGTATATATGATTGCATTACAAAAATCAGACAAAAATGTATTTAATTTTTTTCTTATCGCATCCAGAGAAAGAAATAGGGTGGAGAAAAATTCGGAGATGCTGGAAACAAATAGTTTTTAAAATAGTTCTATCCGCATGCATGTCTTCCAATAGTATGAAGTAACGACGTCTAAGGGTACCAAAGACATATGAATCGTATTGACATCCTGATGACAAAGAGTAAGCCTTGAAAATTTAATTTTATATCAATTGCTCAGTGAATGGACCCAGAATATTGTTACAGTACCGGAGAGAGTTGATAGTTTCAGAGAAAACAAATTGTGTCAATATTCACCCTTTCGACAAATCAATATTCTCATCAAGCAGAGCAGATTAGTGGATCTCATAGAGATTGTATGCATACCAGTCAATTGGAAATCTTGACGCACCCAACAAATGGAGTAACCGTCTTCTCAAAGAAGTGACGTCCAAAAATGTCCTCACCTTAAAATTACTAAGGTCTATAAATATCCAAAGTCTAAACCGCAATAGATTCTAAAAACTACATTCCACACGTTACTTCAAATTTTCAACTTATTGAAAAATAAATTTTGTACAGCTGTAATATTAAACTTTGGTTTTTTAAAGTTGTACCACGCCATATGAGACAGTAACCTTCTTTGATAATATCTGGATTCACAATTTCGGACTTTGGAGCATACAGTCTGAGATATCCAACACTTTCTTCTATCTCAGTATTAATGGGCTTACAGATGTTGTAGCGTCACAGACGGGACCGATTTTCCAGAATTTATGAATCAACTGTCACTGGACTACTATGGTATCTTCTTCAGCGGAAACTGTAAATGGAATTGTTCTATAATACATCGAAAAACATGTTGTACTAGGAAATTACGTGCTTCAAAAGAAAACATTCGGACTTGCCAGGACCAAAGAAACTGTAAAGCTATCTCTTATCTTTTATTCTTAGAACGTGTCAGTAGATTGAAACTACTATTAGATAGTGGGTATTTGCCTAAACTGATATTTAAAATATGGTTGTGTCATTTCTGTACTGTAATTACCAGGTGCACAGATATTTTTTGTTCGCCCTGTAAAACGAATTTTATTGACATATATGAAACAAAACAAAAAATGAACCTTCAAGATAGCTAACGGGATTGTGACTAACAATAAATGTAAAATTAACTTACTTGGCACCATGAGAGTAAACAAGACTGTGTCTATGACTTAAAACGACCTTAACAGAAGAACTAACGGGGATTGTAACGTTTAAGTACCGGGATTTTTTAAATGAATCGGTGATTTCAGAAACCCATAAGTCAATTTTTGCTCCTTTTTGAAATAACAACAAGTAGGCCTACTATAACAATAATGCGTAAACTAATAAAATAAAATATTTAGTATTATGCACTTAAACCTTGCAATACGAATTTCTATTATTTCATCTTTTTTTTAAATTGTGTTCTATAGGTTTTGTTTTTTACTTAACACATCTACAAAAATAAAACTTTGCAAAGTTGGTGTTTTCTGTGCAATTTATTTTAAGTCAACCTCACTCAATTAATAATGGGACCCTCTCTCCGCTATACTACAAGTTGGAGCGAACTAAATTACATTGAAAAAACCTAGTACCTTAGGTGGGATTTGAAATTCACAACCTTCGTCGACCAATCTTTGATCCACGAATTGGTGCCTTAAGCTACCACTAAGACACTTATGTAATCGGTCATTTTACATTAGTTGAGTGATTGCCTATTCTACGCCGTAGCTTCACTAACAGTCCATAACGTTGTTACATTTTACAAGTTACATTTTTTCACTAATGTGGTATCTCAAATGGCCGATTCAAATATATGAAGAGTAGTTTAGTTGATAAGACTTCAACAAGATACGCAAAAGAACTTTTTTTATAGAAGGTGAAATATTCTGTTATGCACACAATGTTCTTAAGGTAGTGTCGGACTCCTCCAATGGACTTCCGACTAAAAAACACCTTCACTTTCATGCCTAAATTACATCCCCTACAGGAATGTAATTAAATATTACTTCGTAGGAGAAGGTCTTAGCCCCAACCCTTTCCTTATTTTCTCACATCCTTTCATTCTTGTGAACGTTTAAAGTTATCTTCTTCTCTCTTCTTCTTTAGTTAGTATACAATGAAAGCTATTTTTTTTCTTTGGTTATGAAAGCTACAATCATGGGTAACTTTTTAACTGAGGATGTCATCTGTTCTTCTGTCCAAGGACCAGTGTTAATATTCCAAGCAGTATGTCTTACATCCTCCTCCTAGTATCTGTAATGCTCACATATTGCTTCCTCCGTTATATGCAATATACAAGCATTTAAGATACACCTTAAAGCTTCCATGTATTGTGAGCGCTAATTTGAAGTAGTAATTTACTCTACGGTATTCTCTCTCGATCTACCTCTTAAGTTCAGGGATTAACTTATTTAATTAATGAAATTAATTCATCTACCCATATTGTCCTTATGGCAGCTTTTCTGCCGCCTGTTTAACATAACTTCAACGACTACATTATTAACCTTGGTTTTCTTTCGTTTTTTTCCTGTGAATGATGTTGGTCTTCTTTCTTCTTCATTTTATTATAGACCTGTTGTCTTTCCATAGCTGGAAGGTCTATTGGCGAAGTTCCTGCCACGACCAATCCTCAGAGATACAGTTCAGTATGCAGAAATAATCCTAAGTGCATTACATATTTTCACTGCTGGCATTGTCCTTCTGCACTCCGTTTTATATAGGGTTCTTGTCCATTTAAGTACTGCGTAACGACTTGTATACACTCGCTTGTACTACATTGGCAAGCATTCATCTCTTTTGGGGGGGGGAGGGTCCTCTAATATTAGGAGTTAGTCTTGATACACTAGCACCGGTTTCGGCTGCTTTTTCTGAAGCTCTGATGTATGACGAACAAACATGAATTTATGATGAAACGAAATTCCAAGGTACATAAAGGTACTTAAATAATAAATATGACATTAAATTTGACGTATATCTTACTTGATAGGAAACATACAAGAGAAGTAACGGGGTGGTGACTGTGACGAGTAGCTTACTTGATAACACCCCAATAGGAAAGGAAACGGGACTGTCCAATAAATGTGACGAAAAGCTTATTTGAAAAGACTCAAACACGAAAGGTAATGAGACTGTGACATTAATTATGAAATACTGTTTACTTTGTACACGTCTAGCAGGAGAGTAACTGAACTGTGACTATAACAATACATCTGACGTACAGCTTACTTTATAGGACTCCAACAAGAGAGCTAAAGGAATTCTGAAAATGAATGACATAATTTTACTTGATACACGTCTAGCAGGAGAAGTGACCAAACTGTGACTGTGACAATAAATGTGAAGCGTAACTTATTTGATAGGACTTCAAAATGAGAGCTAACGTGACTATTATTTCGACAATAAATGTGACATGTAGTTTAATTGATATAACCCCAACAGAAGAGCTAACGAGATTGTGAAAAAATATATGACATACTGTTTATTTGATGCAGGTCTACCATTAAAGATGACCGGACTGTGACTGTGACAATTAATGTGACGTGTAGTGTAATAGAGCTCCAACAAGAGAGCTAACGGGACTGTGACTGTGACATAAATGTATCGTGTATCGTACTTGATACAAGTTCGATAGAAGATCAAGTAATACTGTGACTGTGACATTAAAAGTAACGAGTAATGTATGTGATTATGTTTCTAAAGAATATCCAGCATTGCTGTGACTGAAATTTTAAGAAATAAAACCATGTGTATCTTACTTGGTAAGATACTAAGCAGTATCAGTGCAAACCAGACATGTACTGCGGCTGCGTTGGGAATGACACTATCGACTAAAGACGGGAGCTTGCCAAGTTTGCAATCCTGTCTACTCCTAGTCCAGCCTAATTGATACTAAATGTATCCGCTAAGTGCTTTATTACAATTTATTACAATAGCATATACAAACATACAAAGTAACAGAATAGTAAGTCGGAACACTTCTCTTCATTTTAATAAATTGGTAAACTTTATATTAATAGTCTAATAAATATGTTTTTGACGGGTTGGTTAATATTAAACTGCACAGACAACACCGGTTTGCAAATTTTGTTTTTGGTAGAGAAAAAAACGAAAGAATTGATTTATTGGGTTCTTGTCATTATTATATCTAAAATACACTCAAAAGCTGTTTAAAACACCTAAAAGTATATTCTAAAAGAACAAATAATGTTTTAAAGTTACCCATGAAAACTGGTCATAATCAGAAACTATCGTGAAATCCAGAATCACAGAAAAAAATGTTTTACCTAATTGTTCAACTGGTTATTTGTAACGTAATGTTATCAAACTACGTTGCTACTCTGCTGCTATTTATATGACTATGGTGTTACCGTGTCTAGAGTCAGTGCACATGATTTGAGCTCGAATTACAGTTGAAAATAATAAATAAATCACAGAATTTATATTTATGTATCTGTTAATGAACTCTGATTTAAATTTTAATAGCATATAAAACGTTGATTTATCTTACACAAGTAATATATTTTTTTTACTTTCTCGCACCATGAACAAAAAAAGTAATGTGAAAAAAAATCGATGTTGATATGTCGGGAATGACTGAGAACAAATAACGCTTCTGAAATGTTGAATATCTCGAAATCGGCTCAAAGATTTCGAAAATATTTTTGTACCAAATCTATCTGAAAACCAACGCAGGTAAAATAAAATGGAGGGAATTACGCTATCGAATCAAACCAGTGAGCTTGTCTCGCGAACTACAAACCCTGAATACGGATTGCTAGTCTTTGTATTTTTCAACATTTAAATAAGACAGCAAACGTTTTCATAGATTACTAAAACTATGTCAAACTGGTTAAAATTTGAAAAAAATGGATAAAAAACTGGATATTATTATTATTATTTATTTTTTTTATCAGATTATTCTTTAACTCAAAAAAGCTTCTTCCTTAAAAAATAGATCAAAAACATTTAGTTGGTCAAATTAGTTTATATCATAAATCTTAATATTTCAGAAATATCTTTTTGACATATTATACGCTTTAGGTTTAGGATGTAATCTGTTTATTATTTATCATGAATCTATGTTGTAATAGGTGTATCGGTGTAAGAATCAAAATACATATTCATTTCCACTTTAAAAAAATAAATTATTCACGCTTCGTTTGGGATATATTTGATTTTTCAAGTGTTATTATTGCATAGTTAGTTTTAACTCCTTAATTATTCAACTTTATTCCAGCAGAAACGAAATCATCGTATTCATTTAAATTAACAATTAAATTTCGGCTCTATTAATTTATTGCGGATATATTATATAAACATTTTAATAATAGACTGTTTGTTGATGAGTGTTTTGATTTTCATGTGCATTCTTAGTTTTGAGTACTAAGCTTAGTTTTTAAACTTCAGATGTACTTTATTTTCTCAGTAATTATTCTTATTGAATTTTGTAAATGTTTTTGGTTGTTTTGACGACTAATAATCTCTTTCACTTGGGCTCAAGGACATTCTTACACATGAATTGATTTCCGTGTCACCTGTGCTATGTGTTCATTTAAAATTTCAATAAAGTATTCTTTTAGTTTAAGACATATCTATTGATATACATTTATGTTTGATTTTGTATGTTATTCTAAAGGAAATAAAATAACACAAAACACATAGGTCATTAACAACATATACAGACATTCTAGAACACAACTAAGTAAACAAATGAAAAAATGGTGCTTTGTTGTACTTAACACTATTACATAGAATATTAAAATTTTAAGTGTTATTGCATAACCAACCCTGCAAATATTCATTTAAAATGAGCCTTTCTTCTGCCTTACAGGTTGGAAAGAACTAAACTGCAAGAAAAACTTTATGATCGTGAAGGGTAAAACCAGGTTCGGTAAAAAAGGAAGAAAATAATATAAAATAAAGAACCCTAGCCCTCGAATACTCTAATAGCATAGAAAGATTCGGAAAAGACCAAGAGTTAGTTAAGAGAGATGTGTTAGGAAAGATGGGAGAGGTATCTAACCCAATACTGCATAAAAACGTGTATATCAAGCTAGGGTTCTTGGTGATATCCAAATTTATACTCACTATATATGAGTTCCTAATGGTCCAAAAGGAGAAATTATCAACAATATGAGATAGGATTTCTTCGTTAGGCTTCAAATGATTAAGCAAAGAGCAACAGCTAGCTAGAAAAATTTCATAAGAAGCTAAATACCAATAAGAATTAAAATCGAGCAACCAAAATGAGAACGAGAACATTTGTTTAAATTTGACTTATCAGCAAAAAAAGCAGAGGAGGTTAATTTATATAATTTCATGATTCTCCTCCCACACTACATAACTCGAATGATTAACCAATAAGTTATCAAAAACTTACACCTCCATCCAAAAAAAGTAAGAAAATTGTGTGTTTATCCCAATAAATATGTAAACTATCTAATCGGTAAGAGCGTAACCGATCAAATAATTTTTTGAACTGCATGTGTCTGTAAATGCTGTCATCCAAATTTGTTTTCACGTAGCTGTTGGATCTCGCTACGGTTTACGTGTCCTTCCCGTTAGCCTAAAAATTAAACTGCATTTGTGTCCACTTTCTATGGAAATGATATTATTAATTGGATTTCATTAAATCCAGTTGTTCATTCATTGTGTTCGTCGACGTCAGAAAAAAATACCGAATTCATCTCACATTAACCTTAAGATCAGCTTCCTTAATAATAATCTAAAAGGAAATCCGGACAAGTTTAAAGAGTATTTGACAAAAATATATCGGGAAAAAATTAGACATTGAACAATTTTACTCTGAAGTGAGGATGGGGAGATTAGTGTTAGGCTCTGTCGTACGTTAAGTTCTGTTATACGTTAGGTTCATGAATTTAACTTGAAAATCTAGCCTACAGTATCTTTTGTTAATATTGATATTTGATAATATTTTAAGAAAAAAGTTAAAGCGAAGAGCTGAAAATTTAGTCTACTCTTCCCATAACGAGAGCATTGAAATAGTTAGATATTGTAATTTATCTTATATCAACAGAACTAGTTATAAAATCAGTAACCTTATTTCAACTAAATGTAATCGTAAAGTTGCCTTTTATTGCACAAAAAATCTAGGGAAAATGTTGGTCAATAATAAAGATAAAAAAGAAATGTTAGAAAATAGTGGAGTTTATAAAATATCTTGTCAAGATTGTGACTCTGAGTACATAGGCCAATCAGGTAGATCTATAAAAGTAAGAATTAAAGAACCTGTAAATAGCTGGAAACATGGCTATAGAAACTCTAACTTTGCTAACCACCTTTTGGACTCGGGTCATAGTTTTGATCCGAAATTGAATGTTAAACTCTTACATATAGAAAATAAAAGCAATAGATTAAATAATTTAGAATGTTTAGAAATAAATAGATCTATTTCACTTAGGCCTATTCTCAACTTAAATGACCAAATTGTATTAAATTCGTCACCTCTTCTAAAACCCATCCGTAACATAGTTCATTATCCTTTATCTACCTGCTAGGTCATCCCCCTACCTTTCCCTATTTCTCTATTTTATTGTATTTCCCTATTTCTCTATTGTATTTCAGTTTCCTGTTACTTATGTTTAAATAGTTGTCTATACCTGTAAATTATCAGTTGCCCAATGATGCCGCAAGGCGAAACAATTGTAGCTCATTTATATCATTAAAATATTTAAAACTTTAGGATTTTGCTTTATTTTATCCTTTAATATGGAGTTTCAACAAGAAATATCTGCTATTACATTAAAGTTGATAAGACAAAGTAATAATAAATACATATATTAAATTTAGTTTATTTTTATCTATAAGAGTTGTTTCCAAGTTTATTTTCAATTTTAGAAAGATAAGTGTGATAATTTCTTTATTTTTGCTATTGTATTTTTTCAGTTATGGAGTATTTTATTGTTTATTTTATATGTATATATTTAGAAAACAACACATTAAACAATCATAGAAACTATGTTTCTTTTAGGCAAAATAGTGCTTATGAAGTAGCTTTTCGTAGTTATTCAGAATGGTGTAACACTTGTATTTAATATACATTATTATTTTAAATATACTTACTAGAGAAGTGTCAATACTCCCACCGTATAAAACATTATTACTAGTCCTTAGTTTATTTATAAATGCCATAAACAGAACTGTTTTTATAATTTTTTTCTGTTTGTTTTTGTAATGAGAAAGTATAAGCCCATAATATGTTATTAACATTGTGGGAAGGTAACAGTATTTCCTACAATTTCTTAGTATGAAATCACAGAATAAAGTTTTTGCTAATACTGGCAGTATAATAATCACAAGTTAGTTTATTATCCTAATAATGACCAAACCTAGTAATGGTGCAGAACTAACCTCATCTATTCTGTTGTCATCAAACATAACAGTTGGTTTATTATAAATGCCTGGACAATTCCTGGAAATCTTTGTTTTCCTTATAGCCTGCAAGTAAAATATACGCTGTGGGGAGGGGGATTTCCATAATTATAAAATGCTCTTTCATAGAATTATAAAGCTTCATAATATTAACTTTATTGCAATTTTCCTTGTTTATTTTTTAGATTTTCATGTTATTAACTATTTGTTTAACAATCAAAAACATACAACTCGAGAAAAAGACGTAGCTTATTCAAAAGGATTAATCTGTCTTTCTGACGTAATTAGATCTGTCTTGAAAATAATTAAATTTTAAAACTATCTTAACTATATTTATAAAATATTGAGATAAACTACATGTATTATTCAATATTTTGTTAGTTATGTTTACAACAATATATTTATATACATTGTTTTATAATGCACTCGTCCTTTTTCATTTACAGTAAGGAACCCTATGAATTTGTGAAAACAGTCCAAAACATTTCATTAATGCTTAATGAATACCTTTTTTATTTGAAGTAGTGTCTCTTTATCCAAGTGTTCCAGTTTCTGAAACCATAAATATTATAAAAATATGGTTAATTTCTAACAATTTAATTGGTGGTGAAATTAAGGAATATTTACTCTGTGTATGTCTCAAAATAGTTACCACTCTAATAACAAATTTTATGTTCAAGATGAAGGTACGGCTATAGGAATAAGAAACCCTGTGTCTATTTTATTGCTACCTTTTTCATGAATTTCTTTTTAGATGAATGTATAAGCAAACCAAGAAATATTCTCCGCTAAAGAGGCGGATAACATGTTTGTAGTACTTGTTAAAATGGTAATTTGGAAGGCTTTAGCGATAATATAAATGGGTTTTTAACAACCAGAATTTTTACCACAGCAACAGAAAATTTAATAACTTACCATTCTTAGATTTAAATGTACTTAGGCAGAGTAATAGTATAACTTTCAGTATTTATAGAAAACCCACAAACAGGAAGATATATAACTGAATATTCACACCATTCAACTGCATATAAGAGAGTTGCGTTTAATTCTATGGTTCACCGGTTAATTAATTGTATAAGGAATATTATGAAAAATAATGCAATACATTTATGGTACAACAATATTTAATGGTTACAGTACAAAAGACAAATAATAGATAGTATAATAAGGAAAGCTAAATTTAAGAAAATAATGAATCTAGATGTATACTTGTAAGCAGTTTACACTACAACGCTGGATTAAAACAACTTCTGCTCTATCAATATGAAATGTGGTTAAACGACAATATAAAATATGCTTAGAAAATCATTAGCAAAATATGCACATTTTTATAGCTTTGTTATCCTAGAATATTATTGGTAAAATATAAGGAAACCTTAAAAATATATAAATTGAGGAACTAGATAAATCAGGAATTTGTCGCATATACTATGAAATATGTCTGATAAAATATGTAGGGTAAACGAAAAGAAATATCAGGACAAGAGGTAAAGAACATTTTCCCCGCTTAAAATATGTGATGAATCTACAACGGCTAAACATTGTTTGGAAGAAAAACATTATTTTAAAGTAAAAATCACTGAACTTTTGAAAAATGTCACAAATTGAATACAATAATTGCTTGGAAAATATTTTACATTAATAATAATTATAATCGTATCTTACATCGTAATTTAATTGTAAATAATGATTTAGGCTCTATAAAAAGTTATATGCTGATGTAACATTAAATTGGGCAACTTATATGTGAATATTGGTTTAGTAATATTGAATTAGTTTACATAGGTTACTTAGAATGGCATAGGACTTGTGTTAACATCTTACAATTTAAAACGTTGTCACATAGGTTTACGTCACGCCTCTCCTACTGCATTTTGTGATATGCCGCAGTAGTAGGCCAGTTATAGTTTAACAATTGCAGCTCATGCATCACTGAGGATGGCGACATTGTCAATGAAACGCTTGTTTAATGAATATATTTGTGAGAAATTATGTTAAATTTTATTTTATATCTTTATTAATATAATTTTTTAATGAAAACTTGTGGAATCATTATCAATACTTAATGGATTTTTCATCTTCTTTTAAGGTCAAATCTCTCGATCTCATGTTTAGAGGGAAAGAGCCCTACAAATGGAACACAATTTTCTGTTTTCTTCTTCGATGTTCTAACTTCTTTATAAGTATTCACTGGTGTTGATTCATAATTAAAACTTAGTGTTGCATTGTTGGTAAGAAACCGTACTGTAGTACAAATTAGTAAATTTCGATTATTCTAATTTCCTAGTTAATAGCTCAGTTGGTAGAGATTTGGTGTATAGTTTCCGAGTTTGAACCCAGATTTGGTTGATGCTTTGTCCTTTCTTATTTAAAGGACTATTCCATCTACCAGATTTATGGAACAAAATTTATTTGTTAAATGATGGGCAGAAGTTAATTTTTATTTCAGAATATTCGTTTTGAAGTTTGTTTCAAAGTTAGCGGGATTATAGAAAGCTAAACAAAGCACACGATGGCCGAACGTTTGCCTTTTTATGAGCCAGGTAAATTTGGGGGCAAGGATGATGAGGTTATTGTGATTCATATAAAGCGATTCGAAAGGTCAGCATTGGCGAATTGCAGGCCCACGACAAGAAAGCTATTTACTTTCCATTATACTTGGAAGGGATGGCCTTATCAGTGTTCGAAACCTGAATCAAAAACAGGAAAAATTGACATGGGAGAATATAAGACAGTTTTCATACATCTTTTTCATCACAATATGAAAAATAGATTTTTACTAGACAGTTGCACAATCGTATACAGCCAAGTGTTGAGTAGTCAAATTTTACAAATAATAAAGGTCCAAAGTCCTCTCAAGAACGTGAAACAGGGAGCATTAGATATGGGGGATGGAATAATGTAAATCACGGGTCCAGGTGTTACGACTGTGGGCAGCAAAGTCACATTGCTCGTTTCTGCCAGAAACGTAAAAAAAAACTACTTACGTAAAGTGTATTCGGAAAGGCTTAAATATAATCGGTTTTGTTATACAATACTGGGCGGACAACATATTAATAACAAATATTACCACGATATACAACAGAAGATTGATCAACAAAAAAAATTTCAATTTCTTAAATGGTATTTCTATCAAACTATCGAGACTCAATTATTGGGTAATAAAAATAATCACGGAAGTAATCAACAAACATCTCCTCATTATGTTGCCATGAATGTATGTGACCGGATGGGAATGCCAGTTCAGCAGAATGGCACACAGCGTTTTCTATTAAACACTACGGTGAATAACAATAACGCAACTTTAACACTATTTATCAAGGGTAAATTACACTATCGGGAAATTCCTATTTTAATAGACACTGGTTGTAATATATCTTGTTTAGATAAAAAACATAAACACCGGATTAGCAATATTACTGACGACAATGTGACAATAACATCAGCAAATAACAAGATAATGAACATGTCTGGAAAGGACGAAATTTCTTTTACAATACAAGACATATTATATACCTAAACAGTTTATTTAATAGAATATTTAGCTTGTAATTTTCGATTGGAAATGATTTTTTAAAACAATAGAGTAATAATAAATATCAAGACAGAAGATTTGACAATCAATGACAACAAACTATTTATAACAGGGGAAACCCAAATTAAGCTACGTATAAATGACGTTGAAATCAACCAGGAGGTATTTACTAGTAGAGACATTACTCTAAGAAATTCAACACTTACCATTTCACAGAAATCACATGAATTTTTGGACTTAGATATGATTTCAAACCAAGAACTGGTATGTCTATTCACATAAGGATACATATGTGTGCTTTTGCAGACCGTACACCTATTATGCTTACAATGATTAATCCTAAGTCAAAAACACAAACAATTAGAAATTCTACTAAACTGGGGCAGGTGTGTGTTATGCGAATGTCAGATTCAATAATAACAGGGGGGGGGGATATTAAGATCAAAAAAGACTATACAAACGGTCTTGATTTACAAACGGAACGAGCAACAATAATGAATGTTCACATGAATCAAAATTAATTACGGGGCTTAAAAGGGCTATGAAATTTTGGCGGCTGATAACTGATAACAACTGATAATTCTTTTGTTACTGCTTGATATTTTCAAGGCTAAGTGGCATGTTGGCGATCAATACAGAGAACAGTTCGACAAGTTTAGCCAAGTTTTGTGCAATACGAAGAGGGTATAAGATATAAAATAGTATTGGTTACCCTCGGCCATGCTGAGAACCACATTCTCCTGATGATTGACGTCACACGACATCTGCAAGCACCCATCATAAATCTGGTGATGTAGATGGAGCTGATGATGAGAAAGAATTGGCAAGGTGGCCAGCAAATAGTTGACCTCATTTTACTTGTACTAATAATTGTATTTTTTTAAATATATCATGTTAAACTAAATTAAAACTTTAGAATACAGTTTGTTTTGAACTTATGGGCGTTTAAAAGTGACAATTGGTTTTTGATTTATGAAAAGTATTGCTAATTTTCAAACATTATTTTTCATTTACACGATTATTTGTATAAAGTGTATGTATGTTAGTTGTGATGCAATATTTAGGTATAGTGGCTATGTATTTTTTAAAATATTTTTTGGTTTCTATTTTGTACAAATAAAGTGATTTTTTGGTAATCATCGGGACGATGTTTCGAGGGTGCCGGTGGTGTTAGGAATTAGGATAGTTTTAGTTATAAATAGAGTCTAAGTTCTTTCTAAGAAGCCAGAAAGACAACAATTATTGTGACAGATCTGGAAAATTGACGAAATTGGTTACCTTGCAAACAAGGCAGACGTCATTGATGATACAATGATATATAAACCCTTAGGTAGGAGGAAACTTGGTCATAGAGCTAAGATTGATCAAGGGAAGGTGCTGCGGGAATTCTTGAAGATATTCAGACGGACTTGGCGAGTAAGAACTTCTTAGGAGAATTGTGACTTCAGACGAGCATCCATAAGAGTGCCAAGCAGGGTGAGCAAACTTCGTGTATAAACCTTGTAATTATTTCAGAGACAAATCAAGTAATTATTTTTGTCAGTATAAATCAAAGAAGAGATTTACTTAAGATCTTTCATTAAAATAAATTATATATATATATATATATATATATAATGCGTAACCAGTTAACTTATAAAATGAACCCCCGGTTGATTCTGGTGTGTGAGAGTTCAATTCTCAATCCATGTTATTGTGTTGATGCACCATCATGAGACATCGATTGGTAATAAATTAAGGTTGCGAAAGCAAGAATTACGGCGTAGGAAATTCGAAATCAAAGTGCTGACAACAAGCCTAGGCTCTTCACAATCTGTTATATTTAGTAATTTTTCACAATCGTTTCGAATCCCCTACTTCTGTTCTAGTTTCCGATTCGTGGGCACCTCAGGGGATCACTTAAGTATAATAAGTACGGTTGTAGCAATCCCGAGACATCCTAGCTGGGTTATTTTTCTAGCCCAAGGCACTTTGTATTTTTCTATTTGTAGTCTTGGGTTAGAGCCCTCATTTATATATCTTTCCTATCAGGTCTTCCTTGTCCAACTCTTGTACTCTTTGCCCTGATGCATGGGAAGGTTTATTGCATGTCCCTTTCTCCCTCCCTTTGCCACTAATACAGATACCTTTGCCTTGTTTGATAATTACAGATTATAAGAAAAACATACAATTTTTTATTACTGGGAAACACATAAAGAAATAAGTGTTTGTTTGAAATAGAAATGTAAACGGGGAAAGTGTATTTGAATGTCCATTTCTCCTTCCCCTCTCCATCACATAACTTGTTTGATAATGGAAACTGTATAAAGTTTTCTAATAATATAAATGACACAAATAAAGAAGTATTTGATTAAAATAGAAACGTATATGGGAATGTTTATAGCAATGCCCATGTTTACGTCCCTTCTAAACCCTACCATTTATTTGTTAATTCTAGCTTATAACAAAATCTTCATAAAGCAATTCAAACCGTAAATAACCGAGAGATAAAGGTAATTAATTGTTTTAAATATAAATGTATACAACAAAGTTTATTCCAATGTCCATTTCTCCCTCCCTCTCCACCCCATACATATTTGCTAATTGCAGATTACTTCATAAAGGATAGGAAAACTGCATAAAGCTGCGAATGACACAAAGAAATAGATATATGCTTGATATAAAAATGTATACGGGAATTTTTTTTTTTGCAATGTTCTCTCTCTCCTTAGTAACACTGCGAATGACACAATGAGAGAGTTTATTGTTTGAAATAGAAAAGTATACGGGAGAGTTTATTGCAATGTCTATCTCTCCCTCCTCATTCCACCCCATCACTTATTTGCTAATTGGAGATTATAAGGAACACTGAATAAGGCTTTCTAATACTGTGAAAGACACAAAAAGAGAGTAATAGATATGTTTACGGGGAACTTTATTGCTATATCCATTTCTCCCTCCCCTCTCAACTTCAATACTTATTTTCTAATTGTCGCTTATAATACAGCTTTCTAATATTGTCAATGATAAAAAGAGAGAGGTATATGTTTCAAATACAAATATTATTGCAATGTCCATTTCAACCTCCCCTTTCCACCCCTCGCTATTTTCCTAATTGCAGTTCATAATGAAAACTGCATGAATCTTTCTAATATTGTGAATGACATTTGTTTGACATTCCTATAAAAGAACGTTCCTATATTTGTTTGAACTTATACCACAAATATTATTGCAATGTCCATTTCTTACTCTTCTCTCCGTCCTATCACTTATTTGCTAATTGCATTTTTAAGGAAAACTAATACAGATTTCTAATACTGTGGAAGACACGAAGTGGGAGTAATAGAAATGTATACGGTAAATTTATTGGAATGTCCATTTCTTCCTCCAATATCCCACCCCATCACTTCTTTTCTAATTGCATTTTTTTAAGAAAAACTAAGTAAAGTTTTCTTATACTGTGAAAGACATGAAGTGAAAGTAATATAAATGTATATATATATATATATATATATATATATATATATTGGAATGACCATTTCTCCCTCCCTCAACATCCCATCACTTATTTGCTTATTGCAACAAATTGCTTTTGCAAAACATTTCCAGCTACAGAATATGTTAAGATTGCCACAAACAATTGAACGGAGTTTGAGATTTAGTACTGATATATTGTATCATCATGTAGGAGCATTAAATTCTGAAATGGTGAGTAGAGAAAATATGCTCAACTGTACATCCTTGATCCAGAAGAATCTGCACCCAAAAATCGCTAATGGGTAAACATTGTGGGTGCAATTAAAGTTTATTGAAAATCTTAAGTACATTCATGACGTAAAATATTCCATTTGCAGAAGCATGTAAAAGTTTTTATTAGGTCAAACAAGAGTGTATTCGGGATGGTCAATGGTCAAATGAATACATTGAAAATGAATTAAGAATAAAATGAATTATGAAAACTGTTCTATCTATTGTATCAATGGCATTAATTCAAATTCGAAGAAATGACCAAAGAAAATAAAGTGCTCCAAGATTATGTTTGAAAGTTCATATGGTGAACCTCTACTGCACCGTGACTTACTGATTCATTGTCATTCTTATACCAGTATCAACAATAAAAAAAAAACAGAAAGGATCATTATTCTTCATTCAAAATTAGAGCCTTTGGTTTATCCTCTTTTCTTCCCCTACGGGAATCAAAGCCGGGGAGTTAACATTGCAACTCAGACCCAGAATTATTCTTCATGTATAAATATTGGCTTTCAATCTGTTACGAATCCATTATTAAGTACAGGAAACCTTACTCAGCAATACATTGTGGATGCTTACGTAAAAATTGATTCTAATAGATTGAACTACATTCGACAAAATCAATCTCAGTTTAGGATTGAGAAGTATAAGGGTCTAATGGTGCAAATTCAGAATCCAAGATATGATGAAGAATTGCTTCCTGGAAAAGCTCTTATTTTGCCGTCATCGTTTCATGGTAATATGATGCAAAATCATCAAGATGCAATGGATATAGTCAGATTTTATGGAAAACCTGATCTTTTTCTCACTATGACAAGTAACCCAAAATGGGCAAATCGGGGAAAATTTGCTAATTGAACATTGTCTAGATTTAATTGCTAGAATCTTTCAACCAAAACTGAAAGAATTAATTGATGATGTAACTTGATGTAAGCTTGTTTTTAGATCTATAGTTTCTGTAATTGAATTTTAAAAAGAGGTCTTTCTCATGCGCATATACGTTTAATATTGAAAAAAAAACATAACAAAACAACCAAAATTAAAAGATAAAATTAATCAAATGGTTTCAGCAGAACTTCCAACAATAGAACGACTCCAAGTTTACATGCAATTGTTGTAAAAAAACGGTTCATAGGCTATTTGGTGAAAGTAATCCAAATTCACCATGTGTGAAGGAACTGAAGTTCTCAAAGCAATATCCCAAACCTTTTTACAACGAAACAGTGGCTAACACAAAGCCGGGTACCGTCGTAGAAATAATGAACAAATTTCAACTGTAAGAGATTTAATAAAACTGAATGGAATTATTTTCGCATCTTACATTAACAATTAAAATTTGCGCATATATTAAAAAAAACTTTATTTTTATATATCCCAGTATGATAATCACATTGCAAAAATTACATCAGTTTTCTAGCATTAATATTTTTTATGCAACGGGCTTTATAATTGTTATATACACAAACTATATTAACTAAAAAAAAGTCCACACAAAGACTGCTTGTTGCAATTGTCACATATTGTACTAATTTTGCTTACACACAATGCATAAACATTGTAGCACACAATGCACATATGTTACAAACACCTTCCAGTAACATTCCAAAGCCAAAGCCTAAACAATGAAACGTATACATTGACCAACTCTATAAGAGTTATTTTAAATTAACCATAGAGGTTATCTCGGAACGTCGAATATAGTAAAATAGCTTAAACAATATCATTCACACTAGGTTGAACTGTAATGGTTTATGTGACAAGTTGAATGTGGAATAAAATATTGGAAACAATCTGAATGAACTGAAGGCAATTAATTTCATTCGTTTTTTGCTTTTCAAATTTAGACACAAAATGAATTCTGTTGCACACCGCTTGATATTGGTTTGGGTTAAACCATTATATTTTTTTCATAATTAGATTGAAATCAATTTGGTCAATATTCAGACATTGGGCGTTCAAGGCGGCATCCACAATTATAGACCATATTTCACTTTTTGATCGATAAAGTCCCTAACCGACATTTTGGGGAAATATTGGCCGATTTTTATCGCCTGGTTACAATTAAGCAACATTTTCTTACAATATTCAATGTCATTTTTAAGAATATCGTAATTTTGTGTATAGATCATTTATGACAGGTCCCTTCAAAAACATTATTTTTTTAGACAAATTTTTCCTGAAAAAGTTTAATTAATGACGAAATCTCACAAAACTATGACGAAATTCAATGTGACAAAAATGTGTATTGTGTCTCAATAGGTTTGGAAAACTTAATTGATTTATATGACGGGTTTTAACCCTTTTATTAATCCAATTTTAAATAAAAAGACATATTATTTTAGGTAGTTGTAATATTTTGATCTTCCAATTTTCGTGAGTTCTCGATTGCAAGGGAATGAAAGAAGAAGCTGATCTCGCAGTTCGCAGTCAGTAGTGTTGGAATTGTTAGGGATAATATCGTAGCGGTTCTATTCAAAAGAAAACATTTGTTTGACTTTCAAGAAAATAAAGATCGCGATTATTCTGTTGATATTTGGCTCTCCCTTCTCAGTTTAATTTCTACTGCATTTATCTCGAGGCGAAGAAATGAACGGCGTTTGCTGTTTTCCTTCGAGGAAGAAAATTAACCCAGATTTTCCAATGGAAACAACAACTTTTTATTTCGAAACATGAAATATCTTAGGTGTCGTTTTAAAATAGGAAGATTTTTGCTCCTTGTACTTGATACATTCCTTAGGTGCGCACGAAATGACTTTTTACACTACTATAACAAAATCTTGTTCATAATCAACTTAAAATTTTCAGTTGTGTACAATTTTTAATGGTTTCTAAAAAGTGATGAGCTTTACTAAAATGTTAAAAAAATATATAGTTTAGTTTTAAAATTAATATAACTATAAACGATATCGTTGTTATTTGACCGAAATAAGTGAGGTTCAGAGAAACTCCATCATTTCAAATTTCATCTGTAGGTTTGTTTGTGTGTTTCGTTATGCAGTTACTCATGAAATTTTAAAACACGGTTCTTTTAAATTAAGTCTAGCAATATATGTACGAAGTTCTTAAAAATTTATATTTTCGTTTTAAAATAAGGGTTACACATAAAAGTAACTGCAGGGCTCCAAAGCTTTTCCCTTGGTTAGGGGGAGAATTAAAGGCAGAAAACCTCGCAGTCAACATCTTTAAAAAAAAGAGCATAAAATAAAGACTCTCTAGCCCTTTAATACTCTAATATCATCAGGATCGGAAGAAAACAAGAGTTAATCAAGAGAGACCTAATAGGAGAGATGATGGAGCGGGATCTAATCCAATAATTAATTATAAAGTAGTAGATCTGGCTAGGATACTACTAGATCGCTACACCCTTACTTACTATAAGTGAGCCCCGACGGGAAAGCTTCATCTAGGAATACAACAAGTATTCAGAAGTATTAAATATAATGGTATGAACGAAGCAAACAAGCAGACGCACAAAAAAACTTGAATATTATTTTAATTTATTTCTAAAACTCTCTAATCGGCTTAGGCTTGCTGGTAATTTTATGTTCGTCATTTATATGAATTTAAACCTTTTAACTCTTTATAGGGTTACAAATATATCAAATTAGTTATTATTTACATAACAGTGTAGTGTGACTTTCTCTAAAACTTTACATAACTTTCACGTACCTTAATATCAATGAACAGAATATTCCAACAAATTCGTCCATAAGGCCCATCAGTAGTGGGGGTGAATTTCAAATAAGACCTTCAGCATTCTAGGGTTTGCTGTAATTGATGGATGCAACATAATATTTACTATTGTGGTTATACGAATGAGTGGTACAATAAACAGTGTATGCCACCAATAAAAGTTTTACATTTATTATTTCTTCCTGTGAATGGTATTTCTTACAAGTGTGTATCAGTTATGGTTTTATTTAGGCTTTACTTCTTGATCTACAAATATTGTTATGCATCACATATCAAACTGGACAGTATCCACAATAGGTTTCAGGAACAATTGTCCGCAGAACCAGAAGTGGCTTTACTTCATGATTTACAAGTATTGTTGTGCATCACATATCAAGCTGAACAGTATCCATAATAGGTTTAAGGGTCAACTGTCCACAGAACCAGAAGTTGCTTTACTTCTTGATTTACAAATATTGTTGTGCATCACATATCAAGCCGGACAGTATCCACAATAGGTTTAAGGGTCAACTGTCCACAGAACCAGAAGTTGCTTTACTTCTTGATTTACAAATATTGTTGTGCATCACATATCAAGCCGGACAGTATCCACAATAGGTTTAAGGGTCAACTGTCCACAGAACCAGAAGTTGCTTTACTTCTTGATCTACAAATATTGTTGTGCATCACAAATCAAGCTGGATAGTATCCATAATATGTTTAAGGGTCAACTGTTCACAGAACCAGAAGTAGCTTCACTTCTTGATTTACAAATATTTTTATGCATCACATATCAAGCTGGAGAGTATTAACAATAGGTTTAAGGGTCAACTGCTCACAGAACCAGTACTTGCTTTACTTTCTCACATGTAAGTAGTACGGAGAATATTTTGAGATTGATCAAAATATCTCTAATGCCTAAGATCTCCACTTACTATATACGACTAACACGAATTAAAAATACTGATTTCTCAAATCGTTCAAAATAAATTACACCAGGAACTTCCCCGTGGAGGGTCGAATATCTCAAAATCAGCCATGGCTATTTCAATAAAATTCTGATGAATATGACGTTTTATGCCCAATTCAAATTGCTTAGCTGCATAGGTAAGAAGGTTAGGTTAAAACTATACCGTTACCGCCGTTTTAAGGTGGAAGTAGTAGCTCAGTCCGATTTTAAGATATTATTTATTCTATATAAAAGATGTAAAGTAGCTTTCAAGACTATGTTAGAAACTAATACTAATGGCCTAAAAATAAACCAGGACTAAAGCTACACCTGAGAAGTCATAATAACTGAGATTAAATACAAACATTTAAAGTGTCAAAATAGCCTAGTGGTTTAGGACTATGTTACAAACTAAAAGTAATAACCTAAAAATGAAACAACGACTAAATCTGTGCCTGAGATGTCAAAAAACCATATAAAGTCTCAACATAGCCTAGTGGTTCATGACTATGTTAGGAACTAAAACTAGTAACATAAAAAAATAACCAGGGCTAGAGCTAGGCCTGAGATGTCAAAATAACTAATGCTATATACAAACATGTAAAGTCTCAACATAGCCTAGTGGTTCATGATTATGTTATTAACTAAAACTTGTAACCTAAAAATGAAACCAGGGCTAAATCTAGGCCTGAGATGTTAAACGAACTAAGACTATATACAAATAATTATATAAAGTATCGACAAAGCTTAATGTCTTAGGACTATGTAAGAAACTGAAACTTGTATCGACAAAAAGAAACCACGAAGGACTGAGATGTGAAAAAACTAAGCCTATATTCAATTATGTAAAGTGTCAACATAGCCTAAAGCCTTGAGCCAGAGGACTATGCAAGTAACTAAAACTGGTAAAAAAAAAAATATTGCTAAAACTTAGCCCGTAGATGTCAAAAGAACCAAGACTGTATACAAGCATGTAAAGTGTCACATAGTGGCTCATGACTATTTTATAAACTAAAATTAATAACATAATAAAAACTGGGCTACATAAAAATCTAGCTGAAAAGAACTAAGAATATATACAAATGTGCTCAGGAAAACCACTAATACAAGAAATAGCAAATCATTACATTGAACCGAGAACATACATTGGTTAACTGAACTAAAAGGTCATCTGCCAACCTATCAGTTTTTTTAGGGTGGACAACCTCTTATCCACTTTCACAATATTGGCAGTGACCTTGTCATTTCCTCAGTAGAATTAACAGGAAAATAGTCAGCCTTCTTTTTCTTTAAAATTTTTATTAGTGGATGTCATAACGGCTTTATTTCTACATTCATTTCGCTGTGGCCTTATATGGCATGTGTATATAATTTTAGCTGTTTTCATAGTCGTAGATTTAGCCCTGGATTCTTTTCTTAGATTTCATCATTTAGTTTTAGTTTCTAACGCACTTTTTACTTTTTGTATGTTCTCAGTTTACCACTTGATAACGAGTGATGCTTCACAGGATAATTATTTTTTAAATAAGTTGATAGATACTAATCTCGTAGCAAAGAAAATAATATCGTGATATAACTAAGGGTCTCGTTTCTGCTTGTATAATTAACAGCCTCGATTGGGTTGTCTCGTGTCAGTGACTCGGTCCTCGTTAGCCTAGAAGTTGTATAAACACTATTGTGAAAAATCCAGTAGTTATCGTCCTTTCAGCTCTTGTCACCGTGTTAATTTTTCTTGGGTGGGCAGTGTTCATAATTATAATTTTGTAAAGTACTCCGATATTTTTCATCGTAGATCGTCGTGGTTGGTACCATTACATGAATAAATTAAACTCTGGAAATTTATACTAAATTTATTTGGTTTTAAGTAGTGCCGACGTAACCACAATTTTATATTCATAGTTTACAAGAAGAATTTTTACACGTCAACAGATCATGTGAATAATAATAATCGGATAAATATGTGAGGCATGTTATTTTGAAGGTTTGATCAATACAAATATTGTCATCTATATAATATGAGGCTTGTTATTGTATAACCGCCGGCATTATAGAATTTGCAATTATCATCATTTGTAAAAACACGTTTTTCCCCGTTGCATGTAGAACTAACATTTTCAATAATTTCAATAGCCTCACTATTGATGGGTGTATACTCCTTCCTTAAACGCTCCATTAGACAATTTACAATTGAAGACATGCAATATCACTACAGTCTATTTGGCTCAACTGAGTGACAGGGGGATTTTTTCCCATCAGTTACTACGTCTGTTGCCATGCTAACGGAGTGACGTATACATTTGTATACATTTCCCCTTCCCTTCTTCAACTTAGACTCGCCATCAGGCTAGTCACAGTCAGTATCAATTACAAATACAGTCAAACATGACTAGTGGTTTTGTAACTACCATCATAAAAAGTAAATATTTCTATACGAAAATTTAAAATTGGCCGGCATGTTGGAAAAATGGAAAATGTTATCAAAATTTAAAAACTTAAATTAGAAAACATAAACAGTTTAGGGGAGTTACCATATGACTATTTTTTTAAATATGTCAAATACTTTCCAAGTAAAAGAGCTGGCACACTTATATCAATCACTCTGTATAGTATTCTATGATGACATACAAAATCGAATTCAAATTGTTTAAAGATTTAAAAAATGTCATTGGCTCGAAAAAAAGATGTTTACTTTAATTCTGTGTCTGCACTAAACTATCTAACAGCTTGAACCGATATTTGTTTAACTTTAGCACATTGATATATTTTTATCATATCTCCAGATATTGTTTTTTCAACTTAAAACTTTGAAATACCTGACCTACCTAAGCTGAACATTTCGATTTTATAAAAATCAGCTATAACATGTTAAATTATATTATCTAAAGAGTGAAACAAAACTTTTTGACCGCCATCTCGTTCAAAATTCGTTATTTGTTGGTCAAAAGTGAAAATCAACACAAAGACAAAGGAAAAAGTACTAAACAAATGTAATTGAAGGATAAAGTGTGTGGCTCTGTTATAAATACTATCGTATACGTGAAAATATATCAAAACTAACTTTTAAAATTCGAAATAAGACCCAAGCAAAAGCTGCACTCCAAATTAGCTACATAACATTAGGATCTACAAGTTCATTCAAGTGTTAAACGGCTTCTTAGAATGACCCCTCTAAACCTTTGCTTCCCAGGAGTCGACTGCGTACCGCCGTCGCTTTTATTGTCAATATACTTTAAAATGAGGCGTTACTCGATTTATACTTATGAAGGGTTAAACCTACACTTGTATATCACTCATTAAGGTCTTTTTGAGTTTGTGACACAGTCCCGGTAGCAAGACGAGATCAGTAATGATACTAGAAATGGCGAGAAGGTTGAAATATCGTCACTCTCTAACTGTAAAGGATTCTAAATTAATTGACTTCAAAGTTAAAACATAGTGGGCCCCATTTCTCAAAAACACGACATCTATAAGACTTCATTTCCTTCTTAATTGTTCAAGAGTGATCCAAGCGTCTATTTATATATCGGTAGCCATCTTGTATTGCCTTAGATAAATGTTTTTGTGATTAGTAATCACTTAACACAATGAATCCCAACAATTGAAATAGTTTGTATACTTTGAAGAGCGAAGTATATAAAAAAATAGCATAACAATAGAAAAATATAACTTTAACTCTATAATAATACTCCACTAAAAAAACTACATTGTGCACTTCCCCTTCTTCATTAATTTTATCGATCCTAAGTTATTTTAATATTCCACAGCAGAAAAATTAAAGTATTTCACTTTTTATTAAACAAACAATTACATCTCTTATCATTACTTTTTAATATGTCTAAAGTTGTTCAAATAGTTAATTTTAGTAAATATCCTTGTTGTGACAAAATACATCAGTTGTCACGAAAGTAAATACAACAAAACTTTTTGATGGGGATCGAGAAGAAAGTTTATTTACTTCCAGTACAACTACTGAGTTTTCAGTATTTCCTTGCTACAGAAGTTAAATTACTTTTTTTGCCAAGAGGTCATCTGACCGTAAGTAGAGAGTGTGATGTTTTATGTTGTTAAAGCACTCAAAGAATGGAGGGTTATTTACTAAAAATATTCAATTTAAATGTTTGTCTTTCCATATAGTAAAATTCTTCAATTTACTTCTAACAAAGCTTAGTCATCACCAAGTTATTTTATTTAATAATACATAACCTAATAGTAAATCAGATCTTTCAACTAACTGACATACAAAGATCTACGCTAAGGAAAACTAGCCTTTATGACTTTGCTATAAACCAAACTAAGGGAAACAACTCCTTTACTAAATTGAATTATATCTGAATTAATCTAGGCTTAATCAGATCATCTTCATGTCTTTTATATAGCTTACGAGGCATAACCAGATCAGTCTAAAACTCCTTCAGTTATCTGCTTTATAAATATCTACGTTAAAGCAAACTAGCTTTTACTTGTTTGCTATATACCTAACATGACATTGCCAGAGAAGTATACAACTCCTTACTTAACTCAATTTTAACTATCTAGGCTTTCCCATACCGACCACGTTCAAGTTTTTTACTACATAGATGTATATCTTCCATTACATAGCCAGACTAGCATAAAACATCATAAATTAAATACATCAGGGCTTATCAGATCAGGTTTTTTAGCCATTCATTGAAATTTATCTCTTCCACGTAGGTTTTACCAAATAATTTTTCAAGTTCTTATTATGTGTCTATGTAATCATTGCCGAACCAGATTTCCAGTCTTTTCTTTAACTAGATTTGATTAGGTCAACTTTTCGGACAGCCCTCGTGTTCTTTAACCTAGGTTGACCAGATCAGCCTTCATATAGTTTTTGTTTTTGTTACTGTTTTTCTAAGTTTGGGAGGACGTTACATATAGATCTCTGAAGACTTTATATGTCGGTTAAATATATCCAAACATCTTTCATTTGATACGCTCATAAACGGCTCAATGACTTAATGGCACAATTTTTCATATCTTTTACCAGATAGGTTATCCTTCTTTACAATTAGTTGACAAATAAATAAGTCACCCTAAGATCACCTCAGTTTAATCTGACGACTAATTTTTCTAGCCTGATCAAATTTTCTCATTAGTCTTCTAAGCACATCTACTATCCATATTTCACCTACTGTATTTTGGTATTCTTTCAGTTCACATACCACAATTAGTTTCTTGCTCGTAGATTCTGATACAAGTGGTATTCTCTTATGATTATATTTTTACAACCATTCAGCTTCCTCATTGCTTTTAATTCCAAAGTGGCCTAGAGGTTCCACTAAATATGTTGAGTGATAATTTCAAAGTATAGTGCCTGTTGAGTATCCCAAGCAAGGTTTTCTAGCCGATTTTAAAATTTCAAGACCACCTAGCTGTTAAATCAAATCCACAGAGTTTCATTTAACCATGAACAGTGTAAAATTGCATAGACCGAGAATACTATAGAGTTTTTTCCCCCAAACGGAAATACCTCTCCAGCTTATACCTCTTATATATATATATATATATATATATATATATATATAAACTTGCCCCATTTGCTTTCTTGCCCTTTGAACTGAAACCGTCTGTGTAGGACACCACTCTACTCTGACATTCCTACTAGTCTAGCCACGGTAGCCAGGATTCCTTAAAAGTGTTAAATATCTACCTAAACTTGAAACTGCCCGTCTTTGAATCCTTTGACTTATTGTTTTGTGTATATTTGAGTTTATCACATCAACCTTTATTTTCTTTAGTTCATTAATGAAAATCTTTTTGATTTAAATTTTCCATATATTCCAAGTTCACAACGGCTTCTGGCTTTCGGGAACCTTCATGCCTCTATATCTTCCAAATCTTCCTTTACGCTTAACATTTCACTAACTCACACTCTAGTTTCTACTAATTAGGGAACTACAATATTCATTAAGCAGTTTAAGACAATAACTTATCCAAAGGATTCTTAAAATAGGTACTTGATATTTACAGTAGAATGCTCAGGGACAAAATTTGAAGAAGGTTTTTCAGTAAATATATTGCTATTATTGTTTTAAATGTAACGTGTGTATATATATATATATATATATATATATATATATATATATATATATATATAACCACGAGTAAAATATTTATTCTGAAATTTGATGTATTTTTATTTGTTTCAGGGAGCTGATGAACAGAAGGAAATCAACAGCTAGGGAAGACCAGAGTACACTAAATGTATTGTGGTTTAAAGAGATTGAACTTATTGTGCGTCGTAATTTAACAGCTGAGGGAAGTTTTAAGAGATTTGGTTAAAACTAAGAACAAAACGAGAACATTGGTGAAAAGTTTATACGGAAAATGCCAAACAAATACAAAGGAGTGTTATATAAATTATACATGAGAAATAATATAAAATGTGAAAAGTATGATAAAACAACGCACAACGTAACGTTAGAGTGAATAATTTTATATTTATATGTTTTATTTTCATTTCGTTTTCCTTATATCATTTTTAAAAATTTAAATTCAATGAACAAATAATTTTATGTTAGAAAATCTGGGTAAAGAGTTCTTCAAGTTGAAAAAGTCCATTATTTTTAATGAGGTATATATGTTGGGAAAATGATAAATGAAAATATCATATTTATGATATTTTTTGTTCTTTGTTTGATAATACATATTGCAAATAATAACCTCACTTCAATTAATATTTTTATTTATTACATGGACACGTTAATTACAAAAAGCAACAACCCAAAGACAATTGCTTTACTTCTTATTATGGTATAATAAATTGGACTGTCTAGATTATATAAGAAATAACACCAATAAACATACAATTAGCTGAGTTATAAATAAGTCAAATGTAATAGATTATTTACAAGATATTTCTTTCGTAATGTCTTAAAACAATATTTTAATTATTTATACATTGTAAATAGTCTATTGATACTGATCAGAGGTTTTTAGGATAGACAGTATGTAGGTGATATAATCAGGTTCTACAAATTGCTTAGATATATATATTTCTGATCTAAATGTTCGTTCTTCTTTCAATGCTTAATGTCTGTATGAAAGCTAACCTGAGTACAACATACTCTGAGTAATATTTTGTTTTTTGTTCATAATACATTCATGTTGCCTCGTTGTCTTAAAGATTTCGAGTTATCGGTTAAAACGGGTCAAGTTTAGCATAACAAACACAGAATATTTCCATCTAAAGGTTTAGCAACTTTAATCTTTTAAAATTGTTAAATCTATAAGATTGAAATTTTGGGGTCTAAAATTTTTAGAAATATATCAAGGATTACTTGCAACTGTCAGAGAATGCGACCTCACACATCTAGCGTTTTATCTTAGCCATTTCCTTCCATAACATCGTGTTCTAAATTGACTATATATTTGCCTTTACATACAATAAAATTGGTGTGTTTATAGATTGTAAAAATAAAATCTCGTAGTTGGCCTCAAAGTGTGATTAATTTGTATTGCACAAGTAAATAATTATGAGTAAATGTTAACAGTAAAAACAAACATCAATAAATAATATATATCTTTAAGAGTGAACTGATTATTGTAAATATATTTATATTACGTTAGTGGCATTGTACATTTTTAAACGATATCATTACATTATTGAAAAGATTATATATATATATGTAAACATTTGTAGACATATACAAGTAACATCGTAAATATTCCTATGTTATTACTGCGTTAAAGCGGGTTAAAAATATATGATACATTTTTAATGAAGTCGGGTAAGAGTCTAAAAGAAGGTCTGTTGCTTTTAATTTTACACATTACAAAGTTATAGTAATTCCAGTCTAAAAGAAATTTAACTGTCCCAGATTTTCTGATTTGTAATTGTAACTTCCCGCGTTTGAAATCTCATAAAAAAGTGACGTTGTTTTTTCATAAACAATTCATATCGGTGATTAGACAATTGAAAAAAAAACAAAACATTTTATAGAATAAACTGATCGAATATTCTCAACAAATTCTCATGTAAATTCTAGAATAATATTAAAGCAATACGAAGGTAAAGTACAATAACCACTATGCATAGAATAGTAATAAAGATGTGCCTCTTTTAGGTAGAATGCAGTATATGTGGCATAGTTCGGGTAAACGGGTTTTCAAGTTCGATTTTATGGGAACAATCTATTCTAAGGACAACTATTTAGTTAATTACATCAGTCTGTATCGGAGGAGAATCTAAATCATGGCTTTGTATAATATCGGCAATGATCCAAACACGACAGATATATTTTTCAAATTTGATGATGAATATGCGATTTTGATGAACATTGAAGACTTAGAGAATCTAACACTAGTAAATGGAACAAATGGCACATTCGATCCAAATCAAACTTACATTATATTTAGAGAGGATTCGTACTATCCCAGTGGATACTCCTTACCGCACATAATCCTTGCGTCCGTTATAGTAACATTACTAATCATAGTAGTTGTAGTGGGGAACATGTTAGTCATAATAGCGATTGCAACGGAAAAAGCTTTAAAAAATATACAGAACTGGTTCATAGCGAGTTTAGCTGTAGCCGATTTTTTCCTTGGTTTAGTTATAATGCCATTTTCATTGGCAAATGAACTCATGGGATATTGGATATTTGGAAATTGGTGGTGTGATATTCATTCTGCAATGGATGTGTTATTAAGTACGGCATCGATAATGAACCTTTGTTTAATTTCATTGGATCGATATTGGTCCATCACCCAAGCTGTTGATTACCTTAAGAAGAGAACTCCGGTTAGAGCTGCAGTAATGATAACATTGGTATGGATCCTATCAGCAGTTATTTGCATACCGCCACTACTGGGATACAAAGTGGATAGAGAGCCAGAAGAATTCCCTAAGTGCAAGGTGAGTTATGTAAGGTTAGATTAGAGATGTAGTAGAGATAATATTGGTCTGGATCCTATGAGCAGTGATACGGATACCGCCAATAGTAGAAAATAAACTAGACAGAGATGTAACAGAGTTCCGTAAGTTTTAGGGGAGTTATGTTAAGTTAGGCTAGAATAGGGCTGCAGTATAAATAACATTCACATGGATCCTATTAGCAATTATATTATATGTATACAGCCACTTCTAGTATCCAAAGTGACGGAGAAATAATAGAATCCCCTAATTGCAAGGTGAGTTATATTTGGTTTGGTTAGATTAGAGCTGAAGTACTGATAACTTTGGTATGGATCTTATCACCAGTGATATATATATATATATATATATATATATATATATATATATATATATCGCCACTACTAGTATTCAAAGTGAAGAGAGATATAAAAAAGTTCCATAACTGCAAGGTGAGTTATGTTAGGTTAGGTTAGATGAGAGCTGCAGGTTATGATAAATTGTTAGGTATTCTATCAGAAGTTATATGCATACCGCTGTTACGAGGATACAACGTGGTCAGAAAAGTAGAAGATTTTCATATGTCCATGTAGAATTTTGTTTGGTTAGGCTAGAGTGGCAGTAATGCTATCTTAAGTATGGATGTTATCAACGATAATACTCATACCAATATATCTCTCGAACTATTTGGCAAGTTATGTTAATTTCTTTAATTTGGTTATTTTTGACTTCGTAATTTTATTTTTATTTACTAAAATACACGAAGCGGCCAGAATTCAGACCACAGAGTAGTTATTAGCGATATTTACATCTCCGCCCAAAGTGATACACTTGTTATTTTATCTATATTTTTTAAATATTTTTTCCCAGAAATTATTGTAAAAGCCGTAAGGGCCTTTGGTCATCATGACAACCTACCACTCGATTCTTTGCCACTCATCTCCACTTACGGATTCCCATCATTCTTACGGTCGTCAGTTACCTTCTCTTGGTAACTTGGTTTTTCTTATTCTCCTTCCGCGTTTGATTCCTGGAATATCTTCATCGCTGTCATTTCTTGCATATGGCCAATCGACCATATCTAGATTTTTTTTAAAATTCTACGTATGTTCCTAGCTCTCCAAATAAGCTCTTCTGCTGAACATTCCCTTTTTTCCTTCATATACCATTTTCATCTATTACTTCATATATTTTTCTGGATATTATATTTTCCCCCATCTCTGTTAACATAATCTTCTTTCTTGTTGTTAAGATTCTACTTCTGATCCATAATCGAACATAGGTCTCGCTACGATCTTGTAAAATCTTATTTATATCGTGATACTCACCTATTTTCTTTTAAAAGTTTGTTGAAATGCGAAGTCTGATCAGTCCATTATTCTCTTCAATTACCGAACTGTCTCCTGTTATTAATGAAACTAGGTATTTAAATATTGTTTGACGTCTTCTTTATGTTTCCTTTCAAATGTCTTCCCATCAACAACTCGTTCTTTCCGTTTGTTCAACAAAATATCCATTTTTATTTTTGTCCAAGTTTATTTCTAAATCTATTTTTTTCAGCTTCCTCTAATTTTTTATACTCCCACCAGATCTCTTCTATTTGTTACCATGAGCGGTAATCATCATAAGTTAGAAACACGTGATTTTTTTCTTCTTCTTTTTTTTTTTTTTTTTTTTTTTTTTCAAAACTCTTCCTCCTCGGATATTAGTCAAGGCATACTGCATAATCTTTTCTAAAACTAAAATTACTAGTGGTCCTTAGGACAGTAGGCTTAGGGTTCTTAGATATCTTAATTAGTTTTATAAATCATTCTTGTAGACCTAAAATGGATTTTGCCTAGCTTGAGACGTAGCACACAACAATAGTATTGAACAGAAAGTAACAGTAAATAATAAGACCAATACCGTACAGTTGAAAAAAAATACTAATCACAAGGAAAAACAATACAAGTTAAACGCTTTTTCGATTTTGGTCTATGCATTGTGATTTTGATTTACTATATTTTAGAATCAAAGTGATAGTGGTAGTAAAAATTATTGTGTACCCATCGATGTATATAAACCCTAAATGTTGACTGCTTTACCTGAAATTCTATTATGGTGGTTTAATTCTTTGGAAGTAAGCCTGAATTATTTTTTTATTTTAATCTAATACATTGATGAATATAAATTTCATGAAAGTTACATCAAGTGTTAGAATAAATCACAAAGAACAAAACAGACTAATTGCTATGTAAATTATAATTTATTTAATAATTTTGAAACCCTATGAACCTTGAATTGGTTTAAATTTGTATAAATATATAACAAGTAGGAATATATATATATATATATAAATAAATATATATATTACTTTATTTTTTTGATTCCCAGTCTAGGTCGTATATTTTTCATGATGGAACTTGCAAAACCATGGTAATTTACAAAATATTGCGTTTGCGATTCATTTAACTCGGAGTTCTACTAGTACCCTCGGGCGATAGTATAAATAGAATAATAGATTGCTGACAATTTCATCAAAACCGTTTTGTACGTTATTAGGAAAGGTGATTGTTTTATGTTTCAATGTTCTGTTCCGTCAATATGTGTTTCATATATGTAGATAGTTTATTATTTATTTGCTTTGGTTTTGATCGTGTGAGAGTGTAGATGATTGTTTTATCTTTTAATCTAGTGTGTTCTATAATTGATTTTACTTTTACATAAAATAGGATGTATATATTTTATACGTTCAGATATAAAGTAAATGGTTCAATATTTATTATCTTATTCTTTGGTCGTGTAAGAGTGTAAATGATTGTATCACGATTTGATCTTTTGTTATATAATTCATTATTATTATTATTGTTTTATTAGTATTTAAAATAAGTATTTACAATTCAGATTTAGTTAATTAATTACTTATGTTCTACTTATTTGAATTGTTAATGAATTATTGTTAATTATGGTTTCATAATTATTTGCTATGGCGTTGGTCGTATGAGAGACTCGAAGATTGTTTTATGTTTTAATGTTGTGTCCTATAATTTATTTGTGTTTTATGTAAAATACTACACATATTTTAAATAACTATTTTTTAATGTCACTTACCACCAGCAATCCTTTTGACATTTTCTTTAAATTAATTTCTTATTAGACAACACGTGTTTCGGATATATTATTGAAAATAATTAGTATGGTGAACTAAATTAAACAAAAATTACAGTGAGATGCTATTATAAAATACCCAATTTCGATAACATTTTGGTGAATTATGAATATTAATAAACGAGATGAGTCTGGTAAATCGCAAGAAAAATCGAAAATTACAGTTCTGCTTTTATCGGTATTAAAACAAAAACAAAAGTAAGATCCTATTATAAATGTCCCAATTTCGATAATATTTTTTTGAAAAACGAATATAGTTAAATGAAATGAGTCTGGTAAGTCCCAAGTAAATTAAAAAATTACGGTTCGTCAGTTATCTTTATTAAAACTAAAACAACAGTAAGGTGGTATTATAAATGACCCTATTTCGATAATATTTTAGTGAAACATGAATATTAATAAGCGAAATGAGTCTGGTAAATCAAGTAAAATAAAAAATTATGGTTCGGCTGTTATAGGTATTAAAACGAAAACAACAGTAAGATGCTATTTAAATGACCCAGTTATGATAATATTTTCTTGAAACATGAATATTGATAAACGAAATAAGTATGGTACTCGCAAGTAAAATCAAACTTTACTGTTCTGCAGTTATAGGTATTAAAAAACAACAACAACAGTAAGATGCTATTATAAATGACTCAATTTCGATAATATTTTAATGAAATATGAATATTGATAAACGAAATGAATTTGGTAAGTCGCAAGTAAAATCAAAAATTACTTTTCTTCAGTTATTGGTATTAAAACAAAAACAACAGTAAGATGCTATTATAAATCGCCTAATTTCGATAATGTCTTGGTGTCTCTGAATTATTAAGATTGGTGAAATAAATCTGTTTGGTAAGTCCCAAATATAGTCATAAAATACTGCTCGGCAGTTATCGGTATTAAAACAAACAAAACAGTACGACCCTATTATAAAAAACCCCAATTTACATAATATTTTGGTTAAATACGAAATTAATAACCTAAATGAGTCTGCTAAGTGACAAATAAAGTAAAATATTACTGTCCGGCAGTTATAGGTAATAAAACAAAACTCATCCATGCCGTTGTTATAAAACAATTCTCAAAATCGGGTCTACCCATTTCGATAATATTTCGGTGAAATTTTAAGATTGGTAAAATAAATCAGTTTGGTAAGTCCCAAATATAGTAATAAATTATCTGTAATAAAACAAAAACAACAGAATGGCGCTATTATAATGGCCCAACTTCGATAGTAATTGGGTGAAATATTAGTACTCAGAAACCAACATCTACGAAGTTTTTATTGCTGAGTTGTACCACTAGCGAAGCCAATAGAAGATCTACCTAAAAATCAATAACTACGAGGTTCTCTTGCGGTGAGTTCTGACACTAGCCAAGAAAGGGAATGCTGTGCTTAAAAATCAGGAACTACGTGGCTTTCATGGTATGAGTTTCGCACTAGCGAAGCATATGAAAGATCTACTAAAAATTAACTACTACAATGTTCTCTATACAGAGTTGTGTCACCATCTAAGAACATGGAATCTCCACCACTTAAAAATCAATACGCATGTGGTTCTCTAGTGCTGAGTTGTCACACTACGGTTGCAAATAGTGGTTCTATTTAAAAATCACAGTTGCGATGTTCTTTAGGGCTGAGTTATAACACTAGTGAAGCAAATAGAGTGTCGATTTAATAATAAAAAACTTCCACGTTTTGTACTGCTGAGTTGTGACACTATGGATGCAAATACAGTCACTATTTCTAAATATATATTTTTTTAAATACTAGTTTCTCTAGAGCTGAGTTGTCATACTTGTGAAGCAAATAAAGGCTTTACTTAAAAATCAAAAACTAAGAGCTTTTCTATGGCCGAGCTGTGAAACTAGTAAACAAAATAAATGGAGGTTCTATTTCAAGATAACAATCTTCGTGGTTTTCTTGGGCCGAGTTGTGACACTAGCGAAACGTATGGAAATCTTATTAAGAAACGTATCATCATTCCGACCTCACTATTACTAAATCTGTGGTTCTGTAAATACATCTCACTCCTTTGAAGTTTTAATACATTTATTAAATCGTTCTTGTAAACCCAATGTGGATATTTTCCAGCGCGACATGACACCAAATAATATAGACTACAAAGTAAAGTAGCGGTATCCTACAGCTACTGTATACTTGAACAAAATACCACGCACAGGAAAAATAATAATAAAAGTTACATGTTTTATGAGTGGTTTACTCTCTGCATTAGCCAATAGTTATGATTTACCATTCATTGGAGTACAGTGGTAACAAATTTCACGCTGTACCAATCCATGTATATAAACCGTCGATTTTTGACTGCGTTAACTAAACCATCACCTTTTACTTCCAACATTTACCGGCGTCGGTAGCTGGTGATTCAATTCGTTAAGAGCGTAACCGATCTGACTGTTTTATTGCTTACTTAATTTACAAAATACATTTGGTACTAATCGACTTTTTTACAATATCTTGGACAAGTTCGCAGACAAAAAATATAAAAATTTGTGCTCTGTTCTATCCATATATCTATAACGCTATACACATTAAGAGAGTATTTGCTAAAAAAAAGAAGACATTTTCATCTCATAACCTAAAACTTTAAGAAGACAAAATTATAATTATTGATATAGTAACGCGATTTGTATTTGAGTTTTAGACAAATTTGGATATACATTTAATATACTTGTCTTGTTGTTAATAAAAGATGTTTTAATTTTATACTCGCTACCTTTTGAAAAGATTTTGAGTAACATATTTAGGCCCGCCGCTGTTTTCCGTGTGCAAATTAAGAATCAGTGAGTAATTCTATCCATATGTGTGTTATATTATAAAAGATGAAATAGTTATTGCTTAAAACCGTAAACTTTTATTGTATTTGACATCTATCAAACAGCCGCAACTTTAAAATGATTTCAGTGAAATTTGATACTAATAAATTGATCTTTAATTTTTAAAATTGCAAATGAAACAGTTTAAGAAATATATAATTAGCTCCTATGTTGTCCTCCATGCCTATTATGTTAGATTAAAAATCTGCATATAATGATATCCGTATTAAAAGAAGAGAATTTAAAACGCTTGTCATACCAATTCGCAGAACTATGGTGTTCAATAAATCGGTTACTGTGCCGGATTTCCCATTGTGGAATTCACTTCTACACAAAATTAAATTTGTTGAGAGTCGTGTCCAGTTTTCCAAACAGGTAAAATCATACAATGTAAGCAAAGTGAATCCCAGGCCTGGGGTGTATATTAGAAATTGGTTTGAATTATTTGTATGGATGAATATGTATCAATTTATTCTTTTTACTTTTCCTTATATGAGATATTATTATGTGCATGTATAAATTTGATTTGTAAATTTATTTTATGATACATGAGTGTTTGGTATTTAATTCTGTTTACCGTTAATTTTATTGTAAATTTTCAATTTTATTAGAAGTTTAATTTTGTTTTGAATTTGTTTTCTTTATTATTTTTTGTAAATTGTATATATTGTTTGAAATGAGTTGGGTGGAAGAGAGGACTAGACAGTCCTAACCTCACCCCTAATAATAAAAGCAATTAGTAAAATAAAATAATTAATAAATATTTGGGATGTACTGTGAAAATTAAGAGTTATCGCTAAAAACTGTAAATTGGCATTGCATAACCAAGGAAAAAATCATTAATTCTCTATTTTGTAGCAGAAAGTTTAGTTGGATTTCTTTGAAGTTTTTCATGTAAATATCTATTTAAATATTTTTGAACTCATCCCCAGTCTTCTACACTTTGTTCCTACATTCTACAAGCCGTTTCGAAATAGTTTCTTATACAATCAGCTTGAAATGCAGATTGAAACAAAACCATGAAAATATCTTTTATGGTTTAAGATAAAAAGGTACAAAAACGTTGAAAACCCCTGTTTTTAGAAAACCGCGTTTTCAGAAATATTCCGCCCACACAGCGGAATTCTATATTATTTAAATTTGAAATATTTCTAAGAATCGCAAGACCATAGTATACCTGTTGTGGTAGCTGCTTGTGTCAGTCACCCTTTACCTCCAACTGTTCTTATCCTCCATAAAAAGATGTCTTGCTCATTTTGGTATTGCAATTTCTTAGTAGTGCGCCCATTCTCTTCTGGACATGACCCATACATTTTTTCATTTCAATTGATAAATTTCATCCATAAGATTCTACCTTTGCTATATTTGAGCTGTGCTAATACCAAAAAATAAAATACCTATCGCAAAATAATAGGTGAAATATTCATAGAGTATAATTCTAAGTGTAGTCACTAAATAACTTAACTACTCTGATTTGGTACACACATTTACAAAAATTATTGTATGAACTGTTATAGTTTCAGATCTTCATAATCATGGCTTTACATTAAATTTAAATTAATAGAAGAAAAACATACTAATCTCAAAGTTGGTAATTGTTAATACTAATTTTTGATCAAATAGTCTGAACGCTCTTTCAAAAATTACAACAATAGATCATGTAGACATACAGACAGTTAGACAGACAGACAAAAAGCCAAATAGACAGTTATACAAACAAACAAACTGGCAGTTATACAGACAAACTGGCTGATAGACAAATATACAGACGGAGAGATTGACATTTAAACAGACAAATAGACAGTTATACAAACAAACAAACTGGCAGTTATACAGACAAACTGGCTGTTAGACAAATATACAGACGGAGAGATTGACATTTAAACAGACAAATAGACAGTTATACAAACAAACAAACTGGCAGTTATACAGACAAACTGGCTGATAGACAAATATACAGACGGAGAGATTGACATTTAAACAGACAAATAGACAGTTATACAGACATACAGAAAGACAGTTATATCGACACACAGTCAGATTGACAGTTGTACTGTAAACAGATAGAGAGACATACGAACAGACAAATTGACAGTTATACAGACAGACATACAAACAGGCATGTTGACAGTTATCAGTTATATAGACAAACATACAGATAGACACATATAAAAAAAGACAGTTTGACAATTACACAAACAGACATATATAAAGATATAAAAATAGACAGATTGACAGTTACACATTCGTAAAAGCGAAGGATGAAATTATCCACATAATCTCAACATTATTTTTACAATAAAAATTTATTTTTAAAAGGGAAAAATTTTAAGGAAAAAATAAAACTATGGGAAGTTGCTTTGCAATACTTCCATTTCAAGATGAGTTCTGAGTTCTCTCAAGAATAACTTTTAAAATGAGGGGAGTGACAGGGTTGAAAATCGTTTATACTTTAAGATTCACATGTTGAATTTTGTAAATACTTCGTAGTGCTTTAGTTATCTAAACTTATAAAACCCATTGTTGTTTTATTTGTATAACACACAGTTGGCGTTTAAATTATTATTATTTATAAAAGTCACGATTTACTAATATACAAAATGTCAGTAACAAAGTTAAAATCGTTTAAATCGAACACACATTTTCTGCTTTTATAACATAACAAATCACACTGAAACAGTATGATACGATTAAAATTTTTTTTTTAATGCTGATAAATACTTTTTATTGCAATTTTATAGTAAAATACTCATTTTTGTAAAACCAGTTTTTGTTGACTACATTTACATTTATGAAATACAAAATAAGAAGAAAGACACACATTTTTATTAAAAGATAATGATCATTGATGTTCGTTTGTTATTTGGACCAAATAATATTGTTATACATGAATTTTATCGATTTTTAATTTTTTGTTTTATGCTGTTTTATTGTTATTATTATTTTTTTTAATTTCAAATATAACCTGACCAGACATTTTCATTATAGAGCAAAACGTAAGGAGACGAAATAAAGGCAACAATGCAGTCAATTTAGACTGATTGATTTTGAATTTAAACCAATAAAAAGACAAATTGTATGAAATCTTATGCTCTTTAAAGGTGTATCTGTAACATTTTTTCACAAATTTTATAGTTTAAGAGATAGTTACGTAAAAAACAATGTCCTGAATGAAATAAATATAAGAGAAAAAGCATTTAGGAACTTTTAGGAATTTCAAAATTCCACCATTCTGGCTAGTGAGTTCAGGTTTTCGAAGATTTATTTCTGTTTAATAAGGCCTTTGATTTGATGAAACACTTTTTAAAATGTTTGCAGAGGTTTACTTTTTAAAGTGTTTGCAGAGATTTACTTTTTAAAAAGTTGAGCTGTAACAAAAAACTCATTTTTGGGAGGGGGAAGATGAGTGCTAACTTGCTTCATGTACCAAAAGTTAGTTCCTGATGATAATTAAACATTTCCAAAGTCTCGTGTTTCTATAGTCACTTGTTCAAAATTTAATATGCGGGAGGGGTATAAGTCGAATTAGAAAATAAAGGAATTCCATTAAGTTTATACATAAAAAAAATGTTTAATCCTATCTCTCCATGCACGATATTCTTATTGGTCTAATTATAAAATTAACATTATTATAAAATGATATTCTCCGAATATAATTGCAGTTATATGTCCAGGATATTCTACGTACCAGATATAAGTAAATGAAGCTGCTCATCTGCTTCCTTCAAACACATACTAGAGGTATACTCTATAGTCTGTGCTTCAAGGCTCCAAATTATTATCATTATTCTTTAACAACTCAGAAACCGTTACTTGTTACATATAATATAAAATACGTCTTGATATACCTGGATAAAATTAATACTCCTTGAGACATTAACGGGAAACCTACACATTACTTATTATGATACTTTTCTTGACTTTTTATAGTGGTTAAAAATTGTACCCCCAAATTGTGAGAGAGAAAATTTATATTTTTAAACGGCAACCCTTATCTTGTGACAGGGAAAGGGTTATTTAAAAGAAAAACACTTACTACTAGGAAAAGTTTCTATGACATCCCAACCAAAATTACAACTGAAATGCCGAAACTTGTACATTTTTAAAATTAATAGAATGTGCTATCTTACTTGTTTTATTGTAATAAATGCTCGAATTGTTGACCTTGAGTGGTTTGGAAGTGAACTAGCCGTGTTTAAAACTTGTGACATCATTCAATATTGATTCCATAGGAATGGATTGAGTTGTTTGTAAAATGCTATATTTATATAGCAAACGTCATTTGGTTTCGTTTGATACAAAATGTTTTTCAGGTGACCCCAAAAGAAGTAGTTAAGGGGATTAAGCTCAGGAAAACGTGCTGGCCATTCCGCTTCTTCCTATCCATCTTCTTTGGACAACATTGTCCAGATAGTGTTGTACTTGTCGGCCATATTGAGGTGTTGCTCTGTCTTCTTGTTACCAAATGTTTGCTGTCCTCTGTTTAAACATGTTTAAGAATGCAGACATGATCTGGTTGACAAATATCCCTAAATATTTATCAAAGTTAAAATTTCCCTCAGTTACAAATGGTCCGTCCAACTGGTTGTATATCAAATCCTACCACACATTTGCTTTTGATGAGTGTATGAGCCTTAACATACCAACATGGATTTTATCTGTCCAGTAACGACAATTGTTCCTATTCATGATACTGCTTATCATGAACCTAGTCTCGTCACTAAAAAGGATTCTATTTAGTAAACTACGTACTACGTTTGGCTTATCCATTATGACTTCATAAAATTCAACCCTACGGTCAAAGTCATCTTCACTAAGCTCTTATACTAGACGAATTTTAAAACGCTTGAACTTATTAACTTGAAGTAGATTTCTTACCCAAGCTGATGTCATTCTCCAAAGCTGCTCTTCGAGTTGATAAGTGTCGATTTTTGATGAAGGACTGCAGTACATCTATTGATTTTTTCATCAATTGAAAGGGGTGTCTCTGTCTTTAGTTTCTTTTGTACACTATATGACTAATTACACTGTTGGACTATCCCGGATAATGCGCGCCTCGATAATGGATTAATGCTGTTTGGAAATTAAATATGTTTACAACCTCACTATAGAATCTAGTATGATCCCCATAACCTCTCATTATCACGACCGTTATCCTTTTTAACACAGAAACTTTTAAAAGAAAAGGTAAGCTTGAAGCAAAACTTTAAAATGGCAGCCTAAAGTGACGAACACCTAACATTATACTGATTGGAAAACAAGAGAATGTCCAAAGTTGATATTTTACAATTGGTTAGATACAGATTCATAGGAATCCCAAAAGATAAATTCAATGTATTGATAAGGTAACAAGCAATTAAAAATGTAATTTACTATTATCGCTTTTTTATTGTTTTTAATAAGAGTAGGTTAAGGAGTGTGGGTAGCAGATAACAATAAATTAGACTTTTCTACGTTAAGTTTTCCTCTCAATCCTCCTCCCTCATACCGACTGAATTCTCAGACGAATTCTGAAGATATTACGAAATAATGTACAAGTTTTGGCTTTTCAGTTATAATTATGGGGTGTAATTTTGGTTAGGGATCTCTTAAAGACTTTTTCTAGGTATCATTGTGTTTCTTTTAAATAGACCTTTCCGATGATATGTCACAAGATAAGGGTGGCTATTTAAAAAAAAAATTGCCCCCCCCCTCAGCCCCCTTTACGTATAGGGGGTACATTTTCTAACCACCATAAAAAGTCTAAAAAGTATGGTGGAGGTTACCCAATAATGTCTCAAGGGGTTTTAATTTTAGCCAGGTATATCACTCTGTATAAAATACTAATGGTCTGAACAACTGACAAAAATAATAAAACCCAAATCTGTATGAACAGAATTAATACAATTTGATGTTTTATTTTTTTTAATACATAACATAAATTGAGTTGTATCATATTCAAGCGAGTGTGCTTTTGTGTTTGTATTTCACAGAGTACAGCCAAAGCGACATAAATGTGTGAAAAATCAAATTATTAAAACGTTCCAGAAATTTGTTTACAAATTGTAAAAGTGTATATATATGTGAAAAATCTATCATCTTGGTTTTTTCCAATTTTCATTAAAATTTTTATTTGCTTTTTCAGTAATTTGAACAAGTTCTCTAACCACTAAAGTCAGTGGAATAGTTTCAATGGCGCCCATTTTAAATAGTTTCCCGTACATTTGTTTACAGTTATTATTCTGATAAAAGAAATAAATTAGTTTAAAATATGTAAAATTTAATTCTGTACGTAATAATCGAATATATTATTTTTGTGTTTTGGCAGAGTCGTGTTATAGATTAAAAACACGAGGCGGTTTGAGTCGATTATCGACTCGATAAATTTTCAATACTGTTCATAAGAATCTGCGAAAGTTAAAACGGCCTCCGGACTTGTTAACTTGACACCGACACATCCACACTGCATTTACCTTACTAAAATGACAGTTTATAGGGCTAAAATAAAAAAATTAAAATAATAAAATCTTCTCAGTCTTATGCAGGCTTATATATAATAATAAAACAAAATAGTATAATTATAATGAATAAATTATGTTAATTTAATTACTCAATATTTAACTTTAATATTACTTTGTGTTCTATTTTATTTTCGAGTGTCACACAGCTCGTTCGGGTAGACTCAGTTTACACGTCTGAATGTAACAACTACGAAGTATGGATTAATAGGTTTAGAAGGCTGTTGTCGAGAACCACTTGATTGTTCTGTGTTTTTACCAATTATTTAAAATGGGTTGATATGTCGAGTCGACGATCGACGCTTTTTCCTTAGGCTAGAGGGAGTCTGCGGATTGTGCCAATTTGTACTCTATGGCAGCTATAAAGTGATCTCCGAAAAAACCCCTTTACGTATTGATATTAAAAATGAGTTATTGTTGGCGGTTTTTATACTATTGGAGTGGGAAAATCATAATCCACGAGATACGGTTGAACACCTGGCATTTATTACATGTAACCCAGAGATTGCATCAAGAGTTGATATAATTAAGAAGACACTGAATTTTAATCGTCATTTTTGGTCATTTAATCGAACCGTTTATAATGAAAAGGTAAAGAGCCAGAAGTAGATGAAAGGGTTCACATATTGTATAATGTTGGCTCCAAGATGGATAGTGGAATTGGTGCAGGAGTTTATGTACCTTGATAGAGTATCTAAGGCTCTTGAACCCTCCCCATAATCGTCTCCTCAAGACTCAGACGCTATGTTTTAATATCTACAACAAGCCAAAGTTATGGTTTCAGTATTCCCCATAAGAAGATCTATAGTATAAGAGCTCAAAAATCTATATACGTATATAAATTATTAGAGTGATTCAACTTTTAAGTCATAATTACTGTATCTATCAAGAATTATTGAGTTCTTCTTGAGACGGAAGCCAGATCATGCAAGAATTTAAGAGAAGAAGGCCGCTGATCACCTTGCACGACCTGACGTAAATCGATCCTCCATTTGATCCATGACGTTTTAACGGTCGGCCAAAAGGCTCTCTGAAAAATGTAAAATGTTGTAGTATTGTGGAAAAGTATATTCAGATCTCTTATTGGAAGGAGAATACAGAGAGACTTTTCTCCAAGTCAAAATCAATAATGTAGCCTATCTCTCACTAAGCAGTCAGGAATAAATTAACACTTGATATCATCGATAAATTAGGCTGGCATATTATCACCTTCATACAATTTCATAACATCAGATTTCTTCTAGTTTGTTCTATATTTAGAAATTCTTTACACGGAGGTAAAAAAGCAAGTGCATAGCTAACTCAAACTACAAAATAAACTATTTTTTCTGGTGTAACAGCTAGGAGACAAGCGTACAATTATAACAGGAAAATATGTAAAATTTATTGAATAAGCCCACAAGAGTAAGCTTGTCTCTACTTATTGAATTACTCTCGTCTTCGTAGTTCTTACACATAACGCTAGTATGTCGGGGCTAACTTGACCGTTAAAACGATGGAATTTACTGCCACTATTAAAAGTGTAGACGTCAGTGGTATCTTGATAATCTTTGAAAAACTGTTTCATTTTAATACGGCTTTTAAATAGCACTTTGTATTTACGATTGACTTTGATAAATAACATTAGAACTGATTATATAAGAAACAGAACAGTGTTTCAGTGCACGTAAAACTTAGATATAATATAGTAGTTTTTACTGTCCAAGTTCCTATAACTTGTTTATTCTTGTGATATTGTGTGATACTGAAGATGATGAATTGTTCGTAATTCCCATATGCTAAATAAATATTATTCTAATATCTTCTTATTGTCATTTTGTCTTGTAGAATTTTAAGACTCGTTTGTAAAATGTAAAAAGTTTAGAAGTCCCGAATATAAAACAAAGTGCGTATGAAAATCACGAGACATTCCTTACATAAATTATATTACTACTCTCCAAAAATTACTGTTTATCCTTCCGATCTTGAAAAAAAGTGTTTATTTCTTATATAAAACAATACAAAACTAAATATAGCGATTTGTTTTATTACAGACTATTTGTTCTTTTATCATACTTGTAATCTAATCTAATGTAATAATTCTACCCTCCACCCCTTCCCATCACCTCATTTGTTATATTTACTTTTGAGAACCTAATAGTGATGCCAACGCTCTTTTGGGATGCTAAAGATCCAATTTACTGCAAATAAATTACACCTCTTTTTTCAGGGGGTTGCATATGTTTACATCACTAAAAAGAACCTCAAATTATATTTAACATCTTTATTTGCTCAAAATAAGTTCCGGGAACGTTTTTGATGCGGTTTGTTATTAATTGAATTTTTACATTTTAGTAATTGTACGGACATTACGATATTCTACCTTTTCACTCATTAGAGGCTGAGTGAAAGCATAAATGAGGGGATAAAAATGGATTTTTGAAATTTTAATAAATACATTCGTTAGAACCGAAATCTAGGAGATAATTAGGAAAAAGAAAAATACAAAAATTTTATTTTTCAAAATCGCTGTTTACGAGTAGCTAGTGTCTCCCCGGTTGACACATTTTCGTGAGAAAAAGTAGCGACTTCTGGTCACAAAAGCTAGAATTACGCCTCACGGGAACTCACCTCACATCATCCAATAAAGCTGTTTAGCAAGCCTAAGGGTACAACAGGTGCAAACAAGTGCTAAGAACCATATATTAAGGTAAAGTTATATTTGTGTTTATATCAGTTATGAACATGTGGCAACTATTTTCTATAATTTCTCATTCATATTATTAAGGAAAAGTTGTTATTTTGAATTATTAAAAAAAATACAGGTTTGAAAAATTTGTAAGAAATAATTGTTTTGTACTTCCCTAAATGTACGAATTTAGATATTTGAGATATTTAAATAATATCTAAAGTCAAATAATGTAATAATAATTCTAAGACGGAATCAGCAGAAATTCCTAATCTTTGTAGTGAAAGAAGGATTAAATTGTAATGAATGACAAATTATTTCTGAAAATTGGAGTAGAGATTTCTGATTATATTCTCATAAAATTAATATGTAAGATTATTTATAATAAAATGTTTCTCGCAACTCTACTCCTATGAACAAAGAGAGTCAAGGCTTGATTTTAGAATAAAATATATTATTTTCTATTTCTGATTTATATACGAGAAATACTGGTGTGCATTTCTTTCTCCAGTGTTGAAGTAATTTTAAAGCTTCATCATAGCGTTTGTTTTATTGAACAAATCACCCGCGAGTTTCATTGCCAGTCGTCCCTTACCTATAAAAAATATCTCATTTCGTCTTCGTAAAGTCTCTGATAAAGGAAATTCGTGTCGCTATCCCTCTTACCGTTCTTTCCAAATAAAGAACTTCATCCTTAATGGTTCTTTCCTTTTATTTTGCCAAAGAAACTTCTTTTGAAGTATCTTTGTTTTTCGACGTAGTCTATAATTATTTGCTCACGTAGGCCACGTAAATATGGAATACCAAACCGAGATATAGATCCATGAGTGTATTTTTTGATAAACAATAAGTAAAGACAGACCTTTTAATAAGTGGCGATTCTACCATATTATAGGATAATCCAATATTTACATAATATCACATTTTAAGAGATAAAGTAATTAATTTTACAAAATAAATAGCATACATTTCTGTAATAAATTATTTGATAAGGAATGCAACTGTTAAAGAGTACAAATTATTAAGAAGAGTTATTGTAAGAATGCCAGGTATGTGACTTGTTACTCTCGTAAAGATAAGTGATATTTAGTAAGGTCGTGGTTTTTGTCCTCAACTCAACTCTCATTTCAGTCCAGAGTGTACCAATGACTATTATTTTTTATAACATTTTAAGATCATTGTACACTTTAAAAATAAAGAATTTATTTTTACAAACAACATAATATAAGTATTTAAAAACGTTAAATTGATACACAATGTAAACGTTAAAGGTACCTAGTATGTTCTTGTACTGAAAGAGTATCTCGTGTTGTCGTCTAGGAGATCTGAAGGCGTAACTCGCTGAATCCCTACCACATATTTGTGGAAGCAACGATTGATTAAAGAATTATCAAAACTAACAATACTGGGGTTGTAGTTTTCCGTCCTTGTCTCAATACTCTCAATACTCTATAAAATGGCATGCACCTTGGTTGTCAAATATTAGTTTTAAAGATATTTTTCTATCCCAACCATACACTAAAAATGGCAAGCGTGCCGGTGGCCAATATTAGTTTAGATCGATATTTCGTTATCCTAGAAATACACTAAAAAATAGCAAGCGCGCCGGTGCCCAATATTAATTTATTTCGATATTTCTATATCGTAGAAATACACTAAAAAATAGCAAGCGCGCCGGTGGCCAATATTAGTTTATTTCTATATCCTAGAAATACACTAAAAAATAGCAAGCGCGCCGGTGCCCAATATTAATTTATTTCGATATTTCTATATCGTAGAAATACACTAAAAAATATCAAGCGCGCCGGTGGCCAATATTAGTTTATTTCTATATCCTAGAAATACACTAAAAAATAGCAAGCGCGCCGGTGGCCAATATTAGTTTATTTCTATATCCTAGAAATACACTAAAAAAATAGCAAGCACGCCGGTGCTCAATATTAGTTTATTTCTTTATTCTAGAAATACACTAAAAAATAGCAAGCGCGCCGGTGGCCAATATTAGTTTATTTCTATATCCTAGAAATACACTAAAAAATAGCAAGCACGCCGGTGCTCAATATTAGTTTATTTCTATATCCTAGAAATACACGAAAAAATAGCAAGCACGCCGGTGTCCAATATTAGTTTAGTTCTATATTTCCTTTAATCCTAGAAATACACTAAATAATAGCACGTGCGCCGGATGGCAATATTAGTTTCGTTCAATATTTTGTTATCCTATTTCAGAACATTTTTTTCAGAATTAGTTACTGCAGCATGTTTGTGCTGTTCTCAGCAATGAGGTTTTTGTCAATGAAATATAATGTGTTTATACCATTTACTACTGAAAATCATAACTAATGGTCTCGATACTTTGAATGTTTCATCCATCCTGCTTATTGGTGTCGTACCAATAACTCAAGTTTTGGCACGGTTGAACCATCCATCCTTCATCTCACAAAATGGCGCTTCTTGGAAACCGTGGTCATTATAAATCAGTTACCTATTCAATCCAATCCAGAGATCATCCTTCTATTGTGATCAATTTCCGTCATATGTTGATATAATTGAATGTTAATACCAGAGCTAGGTATGTTGAAGTTCAAGGTGTGTACGCCAAGAACCTATCTTTGAATTCTTAACATTAGCTGTAAAGCAATATCGTTGTTAAGGTAAACAAAAAGTACTCACAAGTAAATTTCACAAAATACAAATATATTTGTATTTTGTTAAATTTCCTTGCGAGTAGTATTTGTTTACCTTATCATGCAATTTCACCAAGAACCGACTGTGGTCACACTTAATATAAAATCGGTGTTGTTTCTTCAAATGTTGTGGTTCAGGAACGCCCAAACTGTATTTGACCTTCTATGCTACCTTTTGTTCTAAAATTTTTGAATAAGTTTTGGAACAGTGACAAATAACGATTTATTATGGCACTTTTGGACAGCCATTTAAATTTAAAATACGCGCGCGCGTGTGTGTGGGGGTGTATGTGTGTGTGTGTGTGTGTGTGTGTGTGTGTGTGTGTGTGTGTGTGTGTGTGTGTGTGTGTGTGTGTGTAATAGTGATGTCCTTGTTGGTTTTGATGTTTTGCTATAGACCTAAAATGAGCGAGAAAATTCTGATGATGAGATTACGGTAAAAATATTTCATCACTTCATTACGAATCACCATATTTTCGGTAATTACTTTTATTTTTGAGCCACCAAGACCAAAAATTTGCAACACAATTTGATCTCTATAGCCAAATCCTACACGAGATGACCGGAAACTCCTAAAAATTTACAGAAATAACCTGTAAATTACATACATGTACAAACACTGGACATTCCTGGTCAATTACCCGGTAAATTGTTATATAATAATATGTGTTTTAAAATCTAGTTTTCAATCTAACTCAATTCCATAAGACACTCTGTACATTAAAGAGAATAACATCGTTACATTCTTCAACATGTACTCTTATTGTTAATAGAGTTCTAAAGATATAACAATGACGCTAATGTTGTAGAAGTCAGTAGATTTTCGGACGTCAGAACTGATGATAAGATCTCGAGCTGTTCGTGAAAAAAATAGACTTATACAAAAAAAAGGAAATTTTATCCACCCCTATAAAATGAAATGAAAAATACGTTTTAGAGTGATTTTCCTGAAATATATTCTAAAAATCAATATTTGAGAACGGAATCAAAATAAAAGCAAACAAAACACCTTTCGTATTGATACCATAGAAAACAATCTGATAAAAACATAGATAAAAATAGAAAGAAAAAAAGAATAAAGTGAAATAGAATTTGCTCTTAGACGGTCAAATTTCGTTTAGCACATCATAAATTTTACGAATATTACAGAAGTTTTTTTTTAACACAACTATCATTTGATATATTCACACAAGGCGAATGTGTGAACTTTTCACAACTCACGAATGTAAAAACAACTACTTCCTGAATTATCACTGACCAACCTCTTCCAGTTCCCATGCGATCGAATAACTTACATGGATGCCTTTAACAGACTGATTCTCCAATTCTTACATTTGTGCAATTTAATAATCAAAGCTGGGTAAATCATGGAACCGTTGAATATGCCTATTCCATACGCCTTACAGCCTACACCGAAGTTTTCCAACCTATGTTCACATAGCGATCCAACAACTTTTAGCAATGCCTCTAAACATATTGTCATATTGATACTCCAATTCATTACATTTGTGCATTTCTTTGTCTAAGCAAGTTAAATCTGAGGTTTATAAATCTATACCATACGCAATATCTCTTAATCTTTGATGTCGAATCGATTCATTGATCCCTTTACAGAATGAAACTCCAGTTTCTTCCATTTGTGAATTTCATAGTCTAAGGAGATTAAATCATCAATTGTATAAATAAATCTCAGACTTTATAAAACCTCACTGTCTTAACCTGTGAAAATACAATAACCCATAAAGTTATGCCGATGCCTTTCAACAAATTGATACTCCAGTTTATTCTATTTGAGAATTTCATAGTCAAAGCACTTTAAATCATCGATTAATAATTACATAAAATATCACAAACGTCATAAAAACCCCCTATTTAAACCGTTGAAAATCCAATGATCCATAAACATTAATATCTTATATTTCGAACCTCTTTCATGGTCGAAGGTGAAAACATGAATCCGTTCTATAATTATATCCTATAAAGCCGCTCTCCTTCTCTTTAATGACAAATCGATTTAATAACTTACAGCGATGAATTTAAACAGATTGATACACCAGTTTCTTACGTTTGTGCATTTAATAGTTGAAGCAGTTTATATCATCGATCCGTTGCATAAATTTATCCCATACATCCTATACAGCCCCTCTCCTACTCTTTGATAATAAATTGATTTAATAACTTACAACGATCCCTTTAAATTGATTGATATTCCAGTTTCTTATGTTTGTGCATTTCATAGTCGAAGCAGTTTATATCATCGATCCGTTGCATAAATTTATCACATAAATCCTACACAGCCCTTCTCTTACTCTTTATAAAGAATCGATTTAATGACTTACAACGATGCCTTTAAACAAGTTATTGATATTCCAGTTTCTTACATTTGTGCATTTTATAGTTGAAATAGGTTAAATCATCGAGCTATTGCATAAACCTATCTCATAGGGTTTACGCTTAACACCGCCCCTCTTCTACCGTTTGATGACAAAACGACCCATTCACTTACAGAAATGCCTTTAATAGATTGATAATCTATTTAATCAATATTTATAGAAACGCTCCTGAACATTAAAAAATCTGAATGCCTAAACAGAATGAATATATAATAAAAAATGTAATAAGATGGCTAATAAAAGCCGGAGCTTAAAATACTGAATTCATGTTCTCCCCCCCCCCACCATACAACTGATTATTTAAATTGTTATTATTTTTTGATAAATATTTACGGTAATCAATATGTGTACATTTTTGCTACTAAAACTTATGTTAACTCTTCAATATATTTTGCATCATCTTTTTAGACCCAGAATATCCTTCCAGCAAACCTTTCAACGATTAATTATCTCTGATAATTATATCTATATACACGCGCGCGCGAGTGTGTGTATGTGTGGTAAGAAAAAGGTTATTTTTATGTATTTTTGAAAATTTGTATTAGTGTTATAAGATGAATTTGATTTTGATTATTTGATTTGATTTTCGTAGGTTAAATCATCGATTTATTTCATAAATCTATCTCATACGCCCTACACCACCACTATCTCAACCTCTGATAACAAAGTGATCTAGCAGCTTACCGCGATATTTTTTTTAAAGAATGACGCTCTAATTTCTTACATTTGTGCTATTTCATTGTCAAAGCAGGTTAAATCATCGATCCGTTGCATAAACCTACCCAAAACGCCCTACACCGACACTCCTTCAACCTTTCATAACAAAGGAGTCCAGTAACTTACTGCGATGTTTTAAAAAAGACTGGCGCTTAAATTTGTCCGCACAATTGTGCTATTTTTCATTGGCGAAGCTAGTTAAGTCATCGCTCCGTTGCATAAACCTATGGTATATGGCCTCCAACCTCTTCATAACAAAGCGATCCAGTAACTTACGGACGATATATTTAAACATAATGATATTCCAAATTTATTACCCTTGTTATTATATTATATTAAAATGTTATTATATTAAATTTACTAGCTGTACCCGACCACGCGTTGCTGTGGCTCATCTGGTTAAATGGAAAATAAATAAAATACATAAATTAAAATATGTTTATTTTAACAATGCTTGTGGGTACACAATATTTTTTGTAGTTCCATTGTTTGTGTATATATACAGATTATCTGGTTTGCCGACTCTAGAACATGCAACATATTGTCCATGTGAGAAGCAATCCGTTTCTAGATCTAAGCCACGCAATTCTAAACATTGGCTCTAATCCAATCTAAGAAAACAATATGTTAAAATCTAATTTTAAAAAAGACATATTAGAATTTAATAGTAGGCCTATTTATATATGGTAAATGATATATTTTATAAATTGAAAATTGCCTCTTTTAATTATAACAATACAAAATCTTTGTCCTAATTAATATTCTCGAGAAAATAACATGGTGTACAATAACCTGTTTTAAAAAGTTATTATTTATGTAACATTTAGATAAGTTTTTATTTAAATTGTAGGCCTAACTGTTACAATTTTATGTTTTGTATTTATAAAGATTCTTTAATTTTAAAATAAAGATATAAATATTGTCTTTTAAGTGTTTTTTATTTCATATTGATATATTAATTATCTTAGAAGTAATTAATTATATAGTTATGTTATTATAAAATTTGGAAGTGTAATACAGTTTAGATTATAAAATAAATGGGTTTTTTGAATTGTAGGCCTAGTTGTTACAATTTTATGTTTTGTATTTATAAAGATTTTTTAATTTTAAAAGAAAGATAAAAATATGACCTTTTAATTATTTTAAATTTTATATTGATAAATCAAATGGTTTAATAGTTATTAATATTATAATGATGAAAATATGTTATGACAAAAAATGTTATTTGAGTTATTGTAATTTTTTTTTATTTAATCTGGTTTAACCAAATGAAAGACGGTGAAAAAATACAACAAATTATTTATACTCACGAAATTAATGCTATGGTAAATGTTATTGTCCTAACGGAATGTCTTACAAAATAATTGATTTAAACATTTGTAATTAAATGTATCAACATTTTATTTAACAACAATACATTTGGAAACATTGAAAATATTTAGTATAGTGTGTTTGGTTTTTACTTCAACAGTTGTCGTTGTTCACAAAAACCTATCTTAAAAGATAGAAATCCAAATATACAGTTGTTTGAAGTTTGAAATCAGCTGATAATGGAAATATAGGAAACAGTTGACTAGAGCTGTTATTATTATAGTCCATAAACATATGTAATGGCGCTTGCATTTTTGTTAAATATTGAGCATATTTTTTGTTGTTTTTATGTTCATTAGATGCTACAGTTTTCCAAACACTCGTGGATTCGAATGGAATATTGTGTCCAAATTTCAAAGCAATCGGTGAAGAACTTTCTGAGATTATCAATTTTGAACAAACGCACATTTACACTTTTATTTATATAGATTATATATTTGTCAAATTTTGTTAACTCATCGATCCGTAGCATGATAATATCTTTTACGTCCTAATTCACTGGTCTAAGAATGTGTTTTAAAACTACAATTTGGTAACTATTGAACGAATAACAGTAGAAAACACAGAAGTTTAATAAACTAATATATTGATAAAATTAATCTATCTTTACACACACATAGATACAGCTAAATTTTTAAAGGGCTCCCAGAGGGTGTAAGTGACAATTTTGAAATTTAACCTTTTATATTTTATCAGAGAATTTTTGTTAAATTAAAAATCATCTTTGGTACTTTTTTCAATAATGAAACATTTTCGAGCATGTTGGCTCTCAAACATTTTTGAAATCATAGAATTTTCAGAACTTGAACAAAAAGTAAGAGTATAATCCCAAAAAATAAAAATATAAATTAAATCATCAGAGACATACTGTCAATTTGGTTAGGAAATGGTAAAATCATAATTAATTGTGTTTGAAAGATCGAACAATGAACTCTCAAAAAATAAAACATTGCAGCTGTTAATAATCCAATGTATCTAATGGTTTTTGGACGATTTTATTTTTCAAATTGGTCGAATCAAGTGAAAGCTCTTTTTCAACATGACAACTAATATGACCAATAGGACCTATTGCGGTTTCTCTTACCAAGTACACCCTATAAATAAAACACGAATAAATTTACACACGAATAATAGCTGCAAAAAACAATCTAGTAGCACATATGGGCTATGTGAAGGAATTCTCAACTTAAAAACGCGTCAGCTTTTCGCAGTAAAAAGTTCCGAAACAATTTATTATGTTTGTGTTTATAGAGATATTTACAGGTCAGGAAATGTTTGCAATGTACATCCCTTATTACTAGTGGTTCTTTAATCAACAGATCTCGCGCCTTGGCAGTTTCAGTACATTGAATAAAGCTTTCAAGTAAATCCAATGTGACTACTAACTTTCGCGCACAACCACACAGACGAAATGCCAAAAGGTTGAATTAAAACAGGACCTAGCTTCAATCGGTTTAAAACAAAACTTGACCCTTCAGTAATCAGGTTTCAGCATTCAGCCTCAGTGTTCATGTTTCAGATTATGAGGTAATCGGACTTTCTACACTCCCTAGAATTACTCCCTAGCTCATTAATAGTGGAGTACGTCCTCGAAACTCCCCCGACAGCTGCAACACTGCAACTAATTACAAATGCTCATATTAACTATAGTCATACAAAACATAGGGATACAAATACAATAAAATGTGTTCAAATATTGTGTATTTTTTTACAGATAAACACAAACCACTTTTAATAATTGTATTCATAAATCGAGGCTAAGCTCGTATTATGTCTTCATGCTTTGCGGCAAAAGTAATTGTTCTTGTTTAACCTATTAACAGTTCATAGGTTGGGAAACTGCTACATTCCTAAATTTAGGCTGTGCTTGTATTACGCTATTAGGCCCTTGCCGTCCTCGTAACTGTTAATGTTACTAGTAGTAACTTTAACAAAACTTAACTAAGTATTATGCTACTATCCTTTTACAGTAATCGTAGTTGTTCATGTAGTACTCTGATAAGTTCAAAAACTGGTACGTTCAGGAATCTAGATTGTGCTTGTCTTACGCTATTAGGCCCTTGTGGTCCCAGTAATTGTTTACTAGTAGTAACTTTAACAAGACTTAACTTTTATCATGCTACTATCCTTTTACAGTAATCGTAGTTGTTCATATATTACTCTGATAAGTTCAAAAACTGGTACGTTCCTAAATTTAGGCTGACCCCCACTAAGCCTTGCAGCCCACGAAATGATTCATGTTTAAATAGAAATATTTAGCACTTCCTAGGTTAGAAAACGGTTACGTTCGTAATCGAGGCTATACTCATATTACGCCAAAATTGGTCCTAACGGCTCAGGTAGATAATATACTGTACACGTTTAAATCAAAAGTTTCTTAGTACTTGGTAGGTTGGAAAACTGCTACATTTATAACTCGAGACTACGCTCTTACTGTTTCACTAAGCACATGCCTGGAGGTTTATGTTTAAATCATCACTTTCTTAGCACTTGGTAGATTCTAAAACTGATGCGTTCTTAAAACAAGGGTACTCTCGTATTATGCTACTAGGCGGTTGTGCCACTGGAAGTTTTTCATGTTAAAATCAAAACTTCCTTAGTACTTAGTAAGTTGGAAAACTGCTACGTTTATAAATAGAGACTTCGTTCGTACTCTGCTACGTACTTTCTTAGCACTTGTAACACTTTTTTAGCACTTGGTAGATTCTAAAACTACTACGGTCTTAAAACAAGGGTACTCTCGTATTACGCTACTAGGTCGTTGTGCCTCTCGTAGTTTTTCATGTTTAAATCGAAACTTTTTTAGTACTTGGTAAGTTAGAAAACTGCTACGTTCATCATACAATCCTAAGCTCATAATATGTTACGATGATTTTGCGGCATACGTACCTAGTTATTAAGGTTTAGATCAAAACTTTCTTAGCACTTGTTAAGTTGTAAAATTAAGCTGCACATATCAATATCTTTCATTAACGTCCAACAATTTAGGTACCAACTGGTGTGTTTTTTTCTGTAAGCCAAGGTCCTAAGGAAGTTTCAAAATCTTTCGACACACACAAACCAAAATGGAGGTTTATTATTGACTTCGTTTTCGATGGTTAAAGAAATGGAATCAGAAGTGTTGTTAAACAATTCAAAAAACCTGTTTTAATTTAGTGTCGCAGTAATACCATTGATAAAAATTTCGTCCTCGTGCGTAAGCAATACGTTTGGTTTAAACTCGGAGAAATCAATGTTCTTCTCAAATTAATTCTTAAAGATATTGGCAAGAAATGGACTTAATGTTACCCATTGCCATACCATCATCCTGGCAATATACCGTATCGTTTAAGTGCAAATAATTATACTCGGTGTGTAATTTAAGGAGATCCATGGTGACTTTTATAGGAAAGTTCTTTTTTTCCTTAAGGTTATTGTAACATTAGAGCATCAGTTCAATTATTTTTTTAGTTTCCTTGACTGGTAGTTTCTTTGAATTGGTATCATTTGCTCTCCCATCCGTTCACATCACCATGCCTGTCTAGCCGCTAGGACTTTACGAATATTACAATGTTTTTTTTTTGAGGCCTTTGATTCATCTGCTTGATCTTATCTTCCACCCCCCTCACTCAGGACCAAAGTTCCTTTTTTAAAGCTTTATATTCAAGGAGAGTAATCTTGTATTAACAGGCATACACGGTCCATGTTTCCGATATGTCACTACTGACCTAATATAGATCTTACAAAGTTTTGATTTTCAAGTATCTTGATGGGAAGATTCATTTGAGAAGCCATAGCTTTGCCCTTTACAAACTAAATACAAACAATATTTATTGTATATATTGATTTACAAATATTAAGTTTCAAGCACAAGCTTGATTAATGAGCCCTTGAGGGAAACAATGATAGAAGCAGCATATAATAAAAATATATAATTCTCCACATTTGTTTGCATTTAAAACATTCACCTTTAACGTGATAGCTTCTACATCCTTAGACATTGAGCATTATTCATTTTCACATTGTTATTGATAATTCCAGAAGGGGGATTTAGGAGAGATGGTGATGATTAAGTTTTGTTTGTGTATTGTCGAGTGGGAAAATTAATTTAATATTGAGCACTGTTTATTTATTTAACGGGGAAAGTTTATTTGTTCCATTATACTATATTTACACATATTTATCATACATGGAAGAATCATCACTTTGCTCTACACTATCCGGGAGAGTATCACTATTCCAGTTTGCGTTATCTAGGTTTCCCTAATCCACTCTCTGCTCTTCTAGGTGATTCTCAACATAAGTACAACAAGTAATTCCTTTTCGTCCTCTGCTCTTTGACGGAGAGTGTTAAAGTGTTTATAAACCTAACATAATATATAAACAATCTGCAAACAATCAAATTAAACATGAAGACAATTAGCTTTATTTCTTTACAGTCAGTTTATATTCCAAGTTATATATTAATGTAATTGTACCACCTTAAAAACTCAATTCATACAGGTTAGATGGTAATTTTATACTGTTAGACTCGGAAAAGTATTTGGGCTATGTTCACATTTTTTTTAAAAGAACACATAAGAATGATTTTGTGTACCTAGTCTTAATAAATTTCAAATATGATCCCAGCCCTGTTTGTTGACAAACAAACGTCGAATTACCTCCTTAGGATCACCTCTGGCGTGAAGGTTACAGCAGCAGCAATAATTCTGTCTCCTAAATTCTTAAGTCACGAGTATTGTTAGAATGATTTATGTCTTTTACATAACTCTATAGAAATAAGTCAATTCTTGTTAGGTTAAGACTTCTTGAAGGCCAAAAAACAGGACCGGTCCTAACCTATCCATCGGATCAAAAATTCACTAAAGTAGAGGCGATCCTTCTCGTAATGCTTCTCATAAATAAGACTGTAATGCGTCTTCTTGTTAGAAGAAGTAAAACACGGTTTCTATTAATTTTGATGAAAACATTCTGCTCCAACATGTCTAAATAACACTTTTATACTTGTTTGTTCCATAAACTCACAAGGCCCTATTACGCGAATACACAATAATCCACAATAAACATTCCCGTTTGGGGAAATCTTTAATGTGGTAAGTAATTTTGTTTGGTTACGGTGATCTTAAAATTCTGTAGTTACGGAGGTTCACACTCCTGTATACCGTATAAATGAAATGGGGTATCCTCCGTGAATATTACCAGCTTTCATTAATTTTCGTTATTTTGCAATTGAATCCACAATTTCATTTACAAATTGAATTCGTTTAGTCCTAACTTCAGACTCAATTCGCTTCCTGTATTCGAATTGATAAAATTTGTTGAATGATGAACCGTTAAATTACGTAACTACAAATTTTCAAACTGAGGAATCCTATTGTACGCCAGCCACAAATTAGACACAGTGGTAGTTAGACTATTTGATAACATGCAACAATGTTAGGTTTCACCACCACCTTTTATGTACCGGAGCTAAATCGCTCAAACCGACGAAGCCTCAAATATTCACGTATCACGCTGGGTTTCAAATTCATATGGAGATCGCTTGTAGGTAATATTAAACTTGAGTTAGAGAAAATATAAGAAAATATATATATTTTTTAATGTTACTTTTAGACAAGTGACGATCTGTAAGATAAAGGCTACTATCAAAATACTGGTTTATTAATCATCTAATTATTAATGATTACATACTAAGTAAATAATAATAACTAATAAAAGGTTTGTTATTGACAAGTGACGATAAGTAGGATGCACTATTGAAAGTAAAATTATATAGACACGGCTAACGTACATTAAAAATTATCAGTTCATTAAACATATAAATATTCAGGATTACTTACTAACAATACAATATTGATTAGCAACGAGGTTTCTTATAGATAAGTGACAAACGCATAATATGTAGGTAATTAACGAAAGTAAATCTATAGACACGCTGAAATACAATTGTTCTTACATGTATTACATGTAATCATGTTATTAAATGTATAGTATATATGTAAATATTATTGATTACTTACTAGCTATTTAAAACTAATTAACTACGAGGTTTGATACAGAAGAGTGATGATGGGTAAGGTGTAGGCTATTGTCAAAATGATAGACACTGCAAACATACATTATAATTAAAAATATATTACTCATCTAAATATTGGAGGTTACTCCAATTAGCAATTACTAACTACATAATAATAATTAAGAAAAATTATGTCTTAGAATCGGACGATGTGTAAGATGTAGTTTAAAATCAAAGTAAAATTATATATACGGGTAAAATACATTATTGTATAATAGCATATTAATCAACTAAATATTGACGATTACTTACTAGGTATATAATAATAATTGGCAATTAGGTTTTGTTATAGACAAGTGATGACCCCTAATATGTTTTCCACCATCGGAAATAAAATTATAAACACGTATAAAATACAATAATAGTTAATAGTATATTAAAAGTCTAAATAATAGTGATTACTTACTAGGTATATAATAATTATTATTAACAGTAAGATTTTTTTATATCAAATGACGATGAGTGTGATATATGTAATTATCACAAGTAAAATTTTATACACGGCTAAATCATATTATAATTCAATAGTAGATTAAATATCTAAATATTGGTAATTACTTACTACTGTATCAACAAAATAATAATAAACAGTAATGTTTGTGGTAGGCAAGTGGCGATGGATAACCTATAGGCTAATATCAAAAGTAAAATTATAGACACAGCTAAAATCTATTAGTTATTAAATATTAGTGATTACTTACTAGTTATATATTAATACTGATTAACAACGAGGTTGATTATAGACTAGTGATGATGATTAAGATGTATTCTAATATCGATACTCCGCTAAAATAAATTATTTAAATATACATATGATATTAAACATCTAATTATTGGCGATTATTTACTACCTACATAATAACAATTTTCAACGAGGATTGTTATAGACAATTAATGATGAATGAGTTGTAGACTACTATCGATTGTAAAATTATACACATGATTAAATAGATTAATTATTTGTAATTTATTATTCATCTACATATTGGTGATTATTACCTATAGTAATGAAAAAATAATTATTAAAACCGTTTGTTATAGACAAGTGATGACAGGTAAATTGTAGGTATCTAATGTAACATTGTAGACACGGCATAAATACACTTATAGTTAATAGTATGTTAATCATTTAAATATTGGTGAGTACTATTTATAAAATAATAATAAACAACGAGGAACGACGACTAAGAAATAATACCATTGAATGTAAAATTACAGAGAAGACTAAATATTATTCATAATTAATAAAACATCAAACATTTAAATATTGTAGAATAATAAATAACTATATAATAACAATTAACAATGTTGTTTGTTATAGACAAATTATGGTGGGTAGGATACACGCTACCATGAAATTTAAAATTATAAGACAAGTGTTTAATACAATAAAAATTAATATTACATTAATAATCTAAATATTGTTGATTGCTTACTAGCAATAAAATAAAAATTAACAATTATATTGTTATAGATAATTGACAATAGGAAAGATATAGACTACTATCATAAGTAAAATTGTAGACACGGCATAAATGGTTATTATTATTTGTAAATTAAACACATAAATCTAGGTGTTTACTTACTACAGACATAAGAATATTTTCTATCATGGTTTCCAATAGAGAACTGACGATAGGTAAGATGTAGGCTACTATCGAAAGTAAAATTAGAGACTAGGAAATCGTACAATTAATAAATAATACTTAGTGGTAATAATGGCTTAAAGACATTAATAACTAATAGTATAATAACATCTACTAGTAGAAACCTAGTAGATTTCTTACTAGCTATATAATAATACAAAGTAATGGTGTTGTTATAGAAAAGTGACGATGGGTAAGATGTAGGTTACTACCAAAAGTGTAATCACAGACACGGCTAAAATACATTAATAATGAATATATAATAAAAACCTAAACATTGGTTATTACCTACAAGCTATATAATAATAATAAATAAGAGGTTTTTTATACAAAAGTGATGATAGTTAAGATGTGGGCTATTAATTATAATTAATATCAAGGTTTATTATATACAAGAGTCGAAGAGTAAGATGTATGATTTTTTAGAAATTAAAATTATTGACACAGCAAAATTATATTATTTAGTAATAGTACCTATATGTAATTACTAGATATTGGTGATTACTAAAGAACTACATAATAACACGAACAACGACGTTTGTTATGGACAAGTAACGATGGTTACAATGTAACAATGAAAAATGAAATTATAGACATGACTAAAAGATATTTATATTAATAAACACCTTAATATTGATGATTACTTGCTAGCTATTTAATAATAATCAATCATGTGGTGTGTTATAGACTAAGATGTGTGTTACAATTGACAATAAAGTTATAAACACGCCTAAAATAAATGATTAATTATTAGTATATTAAACATCTAATTATTGGTGATTATTTACTAGCTACATACTATCAATTAACAAAGAGGCTTGTTATAAACAAGGACGATGGGTAAGTAGTAGGCTAGTATCTAATGAAAAGTTATGAAGGTTAGTTATAAACAAGTAATGATTGGTGAGATGTAGGTTACTATAATAATTAAAATGATTATGAAGGATAAAACAAAATTATAATTAATAGTATATTAAACATCTAAATATTGGTGAAAACTTACTAGTTTAATTATAGACAAGTTTGTTATTAACAAGTAATGATTGGTGAGATGTAGGTTACTATGATAATTAAAATGATTATGAAGGATAAAACAAAATTATAATTAATAGTATATTAAACATCTAAATATTGGTGAAAAATTACTAGTTTAATAAAATTATAGACAAGTGATGATGGGTAAGATGTACTCTACTATCGAAATTTATATTATATACAAGGCGGACATACATAATATATTAAACCTTTAACATTGGAGATTATTTACTATATACATAATGGTAAATTGCAAAGTCATGATTGGTAAAATGATGGCTAGTAAAATCAAATTATAGATGTTTATTACAGACAAGTGATGATTGGTAAGATGTACACTATTATCGAAAATAAAATGATAGCTACAAGTAAACTACATTAATAATTAATAATATATTAACCATATAAATATTGGTTATAACTATAAAATAATAATTAGCAAAGAGGTTTGATTTAGACAAGTAAGATATAGGCTACTATCAAACTTATGATTGAATATAAAAACATACATAATTATTAATAGTACACTAAACATCTAAATATTGATGAATTCACGCTAGTTCTTTAATAATAATTAGCAATGTAGTATATTATAGACAAGTGACGACGATAAGATGTAGGCTACTATCTAAATTAAAAATATGTATGCTAAAATGCATTAATAATTATTAATATATCACACATGAAAGTATTTTTGATTACTTACTAGCTATGTAAGAATAAATTGCAAAACGTTTTCTTATAGACAAGTGATGATGGCTAGTATCGAAAGAAAATTTATTGTGGTTATGATAGGTAAGGTGTAAGTTACTAAAATAAAATGATAGACACGACTAAAATACATTAGTAATTTATAGTTAATTAAACATCTAAATATTGGTTATTAGTTATTAACTATATAATAACAATAATTAACAACGAAGATTGTTTTAGATAGATGGGTAAAATGTAGTGTACTATTAAAGTAAAATTACAGACAGAGCTTAAACACATTATTAATTAATAGTAAAACATTAAATATTTGTTGATTACTTGTTAGCTATATAAAAGTTATTAACAACAAAGTTTGTTATAGACAAGGGATGATGGTGAGATGTATGTTACTATCAAAAATAAGATTAGAGACAAGACTAACATATATTAATAACTATTAGCATAATAAACACCTATGTATTGTTGATTCCTTACATTATGATTGCCATTATTATAATAATTAGCAAGAAAGTTTTATGTGGACAAGTGATGACACGTAACGTGTAGATTAATATCGAAAGTAAAATTAACGACACTGCTCAAAACACAATAATTATTATTATTACTTGGAACATCTAAATATTGCGATTACTCACTAGCTATATAACAATACTTACCAAAGAGTATAGACAATTGCCGATATGCAAGATGTACGGTTCTAACGAAATAAAAAATATCTACACATTAAAATTATAATAATATTTAATAGTATATAAATATCAAAATATTTATAATTTCTTACTAATATGTAATAAAAATTAACAACGAGGTTTGTTATAACAAGTGATAATGGATAACATTAGGCTACAATCGAAGGAAAAATATCGAGATTTGTTATACACAAGTTATCATGTCACAAGCTACTATCGAAAGTAATAATATAGACATGGGTAAAATAATAATTATTAGTACTACTTACATAATGACAACGTAAAACGTAATTTTTTTCATTCACAAGTAACGACGGAAAACATTTAGGTAATTATCGAAAGTAAAATTATAGACGTATATTAAATATCTAAATATTGGTGATTACTTTTAGCTATTTAATAACAATCAACATCAGATTTTTTAATTTTTATATAGACAAGTGATGATGAGGTGTAGGCTACATCAAAAGTAAAATTATAGATACGGGTAACATATATTAACAAATAATATTGTATTAAATATTTATATGTTGGAGATTAATTACAAGCTGTTACAAACTACGTTTAATATCTTTTAGTGACAGTGCATATGATTTAGTTTACTATCAAAAGTAAATTTATAGACACGGTTAAAATACATTAATAATAATTAAAATCTATATTAACATCTAAATATTGGAGATTACTTACTAGCTATATAATTATCATTAAGAACGATGTTTTATATAGAAAAGTGACGATGGAAAAATGTAAGATACTATCTAAATCAAAATAATAGAAACGGCTAAAATACAATTATAATTATTAGTATGTAATGCCCAATAATTCAACATAACATAGTTTAATTGTGGTTTTAATAATTTCCATGCATATCCTGAGTAAATCTCATTAAATAACCACTACTTCCAATTCAACCAAAACTTCGGCTTCTCAGCTTACCCATAAAATCCATCATTTGAATATCAGGAGATTCTCTTATGATTCCCTAATAGATAATCCAATAAAACACCAATGTTATTAAACCTCCAATTATATTCCCTACAAAGTCCCGTTATGCATAAAATTACCTGTTTGGGGGTCATCTAAACCTAAGAGGGAGATGAGAGCCACAAGTCAGGCCCGTAGAGGGCTTTCTTCTTTTGATTATAATTATGTAGTAATTTTGACACCTTAGAAATTATAAAAAGTCTCTCTTTCTCTCTCCATAAATTCTCGTTATGTGTGTAACGTGTATCATATTTTATCACATCTCAAGTTTATTGTAACTTGTGTTTAATTGGTTAAGTGAAAGTGTTTAATGTACAACATGTCATTCTGTAAGTAAAACGTTTGTACTGAATGTGTCACATTCTACTTTTGCCAAACCTATTCCTTCACAAACAAGCAAAAAATCTTTGTCTTAACCAAAGCCCGGTCACAACAAGTATATTAAACATTTAAATATAGATGATTACATACTAGCTACATAATAATTATTATCAACGATGTTTGTTATAGACAGGTGATGATGTGTAAGTTGTAGGGTAATATCGAAAGTAAAATTATAGAGACGGCTAAAATACATAAATAATTAACATATTTAAATAATTAAAACATGTAAATATTGGTGATTACTTTATAGCTACATAATAACATTTATCAACGAGGTTTGTTATAGGAAAGTGACGATGGGTAAGTTGAAAGCTACTATTGAAAGTAAATTATAAACATAGCTAAAATTCGTTAATAATAGATAGTTTATGATTAATCTAAATAATGTTGATTATTTACTAGCAATGTAATAATAATTACCAACGCGGTTTGTTTTAGACAAGTGAAAACGCTTGAGATTCAGGCTACAATCGAAATAAAAATTATAGTCAAGGGTTGAATAGATTATTAATTAATAGTATATTAAACATATATATGTGTGATTACTTACCATTTATACAATAATAATTAGAAACGAGGTTTGGTATAAACAAGTGAAAATGATTAGGATATAGGCTACAATTGAAAGTGAAATTATAGTCACGATTAAAATACATAATTATATTAAACATTTAAATATTGTTGATTACTTACTAGCTATTTAATCTCATTAATTATAAACAAAGTTTGTTATAGATAAGTGATTTAAGAGTAACATGGAGGCAACTAAAGAAAGTAAAATTATAGACTCGGATAAAACACATTAATAGTATATAGCACATCGAAATATTGGTGATTATATACTAGCTATATAGTATAGTAAATGGGGGTTCTATGTCACTCAACTTGGGACGGTTACGGAAATGATGTACGCTGACGCTACCCGTACATTGTTCTTTGACCACTGATGTACACTTGTTTTGTCTCAGCTGTTTTTTTTCCTCACACATCCTGCAGTACTTTTATGCGTAGAATTCAAATTTGCAATTAATTACTATTGTCTCATCAAGTAAGGTTTTTCTAGTATGAGCTATCCCAATTACTCAGTTTTTACATAAAATGCGAAATATTTAATATTTGTAAAATATGAAATGTGAAATAAAGATAAAAAATTATTAATTCGGAATTATAATCATACTAATAAGTAGTATTACTTCTTAGTGTATGGGGATGGTTCAGTAACATTTCGTCCCGCTGCCAATTTCCTAGAAAAAAAAGGAAGATTTCGTCCCGCTCAGTTTTACAAATGATTAAACAAAACTAATTACATCATCACGTAGTATCAACTCGTCCCGACGAAAGTTTGACAAGGGTTGAGGAATAAATTTAAAAGTATTTTATCTAGTTTTACCAAATTCGATAAAAACATTTTCATACGAGAAGTGTTATTACTATTAACATATTTTAAAAAAATCTAAAAACAATTTTTTTTTTTATTATATTATAACCTAACCTAACCTAACCTAACCTAGCGTATGTGCCAGGACGAGATGCTACTAGTGGGCAAGTAGAGAGTTCATTCCCAACCCCACGCTCGTGGAATCGGGACGAGATGTTACCGGGGACGAAATGTTACGACACCATGGGGATGGTAGTTAGTCCTCATGTATTAGCTAAGGGGTTGGGGTAGGAGCTAGAAGCTCTGCCTGTCAGCACGTGTTATAAGGCCTCAAACATGATGTGAGTTGTGTGTAGTCTTGCGTAAAGTTTACAATGCCTCGCAAATGCCTAAATCATCCGGACACTTTTTGTTGTGTGTGTGGTGAGTTATCTTTTAAAACTCAAAGAAGAAGTTTTATTCCTTTAATAAAAAAATGCAATTAACATAATTTTTGTTGTAAAGTATGTGGTCAGGATAAAAACTGGTCCCGCATATCTGCTGTGTTACATGTTCAACGCTTTTGGCAGGTTGGGATAATGGATGTCGCCATATACCAATTGCAGTTCATATGGTGTGGAAAGAACCAACAAAGCATATCTACAGACTGTTATTTTTGTCTATCAAACACTTCAGGAATGACAAACAAATCAAAACACACTTTAAAATATCTTAACTTTCCCTCAGCTATTCGTCCTATACCCCACTGCAAAGATCTAAGATCTACCAATACCAACTCGTCCTGAATACATTGAACTTAATGAAAATACAAGTTCTGACGGACATCACGAAGAAGACAATGATGACATTAAAGATCCAAGTTTTGAGGTATCATACAGCCACATTTATTTGTTAACACAAGGGGATCTTAATGATTTAGGGCGTGATTTGAACTTATCAAAGAAACAAGCCGAACTTTTAGTATCTCCTCTCAATGGCTGGCATTTACTAAGTAAGGGTACTAAAGTGTGTTACTTTAGAATTTGACAAGAGGATGTTGAAGTTTTCATTTCTCAAGAAGAGGATATTATTTTTTGTAATGATATCACATCTGTAATGGACGGTCTAGGGCATGAACACAATCCTGAAGAGTGGCGTTTATTTATTGACTCGTCCAAAGTTACTCTTAAAGCTGTTCCGCTTCATAACGACAACCAATTTCCATCAGTCCTGCTAGTTCATGCTGTAAAAATGAAAAGACATGAAAAAGACTAAATTCAAATTGAACTTATGTGGGGACCTCAAAGTGATTGCTATGTTACTTGGCTAGCAAGCAGGGTATACAAAGTTTTGCTGTTTTCTCTATGAATGGGACAACCGTGATAGCAAAAAAATTACAAAAAAGTCATGGCCTAAACGGAAATCTCTTGAACCAGGTGAGAAGAATGGTGAAAACCCTCCTTTGGTTGACCCTAAGAGAGTGTACTTACCTCCTCTACATAAAAAATGAGGTTTGATGAAGAATTTTGCCAAAGCCATGGACAAAAATGGGTAAGATTTTTTAAATATTTAAAACAAAAGTTTCCCAAAATTAGTGATGTAAAAATCAGAGAAGGTATTTTTGTGGGTCCACAGATAAGAGAATTAATGAAAGATGACATTTTGATAGTAGACTTAATGACTTGGAAAAAAGGCCTGAACCTGCTTCAAAAATGTCGTGAAACATTTCCTAGGAAAACATAAATCCGAGAAATTTGAGGACTATGTTAATAGTTTATTAAGAGAATACTATAATTTAGGAAGTAAAATGTCTCTTAAAATTCACATTCTCACTTGGACTTTTTCCTACAAAACCTAGTTGATGTAAGTGATGAACATGAGGAACTTTGCCTTCAAAATAATTCCAGTATGGAAGAAAGATACCAGGGAAAATGGAATTTAAGAATGCTAGTTTTTTTGTAGACCAGTGATTATTTATTTTTGAAAAATAGTTTTAAGAAAAAAAATGTTTGTACATTTACATTTTAAAATTTTATTTACATGGTTATGAGAACAGTGTCTCCATTTAGTTAGCAAAGATATAACTTTTTACAATTTATGCAAAGTATACGGATGTAAAGTGTGAATATTTCTTATCATGGGAATATTTCTTATATGGAAAAGTGCAAGGGTGGTACTCACTTTTTCTTGAGGAGAACCCTGATCTGTGTGTAAATACACACTCAATAATGCTGAAAAATCATAATAAAAGATATTTTTTATTATAAACACCACATCCACAGAGATACATTTTACAGACCCAACATAATTTAGGGTTAGTCAAGAGGAGGAATCATATTATGTCAAATCGGTTGGCTGATAAATTTCGAACAGCGTAAATATGAAAAAAAAATATATGTGGATATTCAGAAAAAGAATTGGGCATATGTGCTTGCCCTCTCATTTTTGCAATGGAAATTTGTTAAACTGATGTTTTATATAAATTCTCTACATATATCAAGGAATGGCAATAAAAATGAATTTGATTTGAAGCTCTCACCACTATTTTTTATTTTATTATTATATATATATATATTTTTTTTAATAAAAGAATTTACAAACAACACAATTTGCATAAGTTAAAAAATACGAGCTCTTCTGAAATGAAAACAATGAGACTACATATTATGTATTTATTATATTTATTTTAGATTTATTCGAAAATAAACCAAGAGAGAAAAACTTTTCAAACACGATACACTTCTATGAAATCTAACATTTATAATAAAATCCCCGTTCACCTAAATGTAGATATTCTAGTAATACTAAAATTAAAAACACAAAAACAAAACGAAAATGGTGACATTTTAAAAGGGTTTACGTTGGATAATGGTACGAAAAATAAATTTCGAAATACAGCTATTCAAATATAACCATAGAGTTTTAAACTAATGAATAAAAACCGGATTACAAATAATATTTTTATTATTGAATATAGAAAAGTGTATTGAAAGAAATGTGCAATCCACATATCTAAAAAAAAATTGTGGTAAGAATATGTAATGTTTTATTTTTATTTTTTGTTTCTAAACATTAAAAAAAAAAAAAAAAAAAATTATTACTAAATATTGGTGATTACTTATTAGTTTTATCATAACATATACCGTTTTGGTTTGTTATTAAGAAGTGACGATGGGTAGGATGTAGGTTATTAACGGAAGAAATATTATAGATACAATTAAAATCCATTAATAAATAATAGTTTATTACACATCTAAATATTGGTGATTACTTACTAGCTTCATAATTATATTTAGCAACAAGGTTTTTATAGGCAAGTGACGACGTGCATGGTGTGGGCTACTACAGTAAACATATAGACATGGCATAATCACATTAATTGTCTAGTATAATAAACATCTATATATTGGTCATTACTTACGACCTATATAATAATAATTAACAACGAGGTTTATTATAAATAAGTGATGATGGTTCAGATGTAAACTACTATGGAAACTAAATTTATGTCCCGGCTAAAATACATTAAAAATTAAAAATATATTTAACATCTAAATATTTGTGATTTCTTATCAGCTATATAATAATTATTACCGACTAGGTTTGTTATAGTAAACTGATAATGTGTAAGTTGAGGCTACTATCGAAATTAAAATCATACAAATTACTATAATATATTAATAATTAATAGTAAGATTATATTATATTAAACATCTAAATATTATTGATTACTTACTTGCTATCTAATAATAATTAGCAACAAGGTGGTTACAGACAAGTGACGTTACAGATGTTGTATGCTACTGTTGAAAGTAAAATTATAGGGACGGCTAAAACACATTAATAATAATAGTATGTTAAATCTATAAATATTGAGGATTACTTACTAGCTATATAACAACTATTAACATCGCGATTTGTTACAGAAAAGTGATGATAGGTAAGATATGTTCTACTGAGAGTATAATTATAGACATGACTATTAATATTATATTAACCAACTTGATATTGATATTAGACATGGATAACTATTTCGAATGTAAATGTAGATGGAAAAGATTCATAGTCTCGGTGCATTCTTTTTTGGAATTTCGAAAGTTGACAAAGTTAATAACAGCACGATGTTTTTCTAACGAGATTCTGATATAAGTGAAGTTTTAAATACAAGTCAGATATAACTTCAACATCCACAATTTATCCTGAGATTTACTGTGAATATCAGCGAAGACGTTTAACACTTTTTGGGTGTAATCGTATCTATCCTCTCTGTTGATACACTTGTTAGGCCGAATCGTACCCGATAGCAGTACGTTGAGGTCCGCTGACAATACGAGTATGAAAACATTTAAAGTAACCTGTGAATAGGTCACACACTTTTCTTCATATTACTGGTGTTATTTATTCGGAAATTTGTATATGAAACTAATACGAAAGTGTACATTAACTCTCGTTATCAAGTAATATAATTATGTAGTACATATAAGACATGGGAAGAATGAACATAGCCTTTTTAGTTGTTTGTTAGAAGCTAAAACTAGTAACCAAAGAACAAAACCCAGGCCTGATGCTAGGATTGAGCAGTCGAAACAACTGAGACTATATATGTATAAAAACGTGATCAGCAAAAGCCACAAGTTAATAGAACTAAGCAATAATAAAATAATTGGCTACCCACCTAGTGTAACCGAAGACAAACACTGATCAACTAAGCAAAATTGGTGCTTACCAACGGGGTAGTTTTCGGATAAAACAACATATTGTCTCTTCTGTCAAGATATTAACACGTGACCTTTTGATCATTCTTTGGTGATATTTAACCGAACTTAAAATAGGATATTTCAGCCATCCTTAAAATAGGAGTATTTTTTTGTTTGCATTTTATTCGTTTTTTATTAACGATGTTATAACAATGTTACTTTTTTACTGGTTAAGCTGATCGAATTGTCCTTTAGCTTTGTATATGTATTTTTAATTATTTTACGTCTCTAACTATTTTCTCGGTGTATTTATCACAACTAAATTTATAATTTACGGACCAAATATTTCCGGCAGTTTTCGATTGATGTACTATCACATGTTCTTTTTGTGTTTACTAATTCTTATATTTAGAGGAATTTTTTAGCAAAGGTGTGTTTACCAAAAAACATCTCTCGAAAGTTTAGCGGTTAATTCTGATGAGAATTAACCGACAACTTTCAGCCTTACGTAAAGAAAATGAATTACATTTATTTTCAATATCAATATTATTTTTAATATCAATTTGTGTTATTGGAAGCCATAACGATCTTATTTCTACTCTATTTTGCTGATCGAGTTCTCCGTTCCCTTTGTATATGAGGTTTTATTTATTTGTAATTGAAGCCTTAACGGTCTTATTTCTACTCTGGTTTTGCTGATCGAGTTCTCCGTTAGCTTTGGATATGAGGTTTTATTTATTTGTAATTGAAGCCTTAACGGTCTTATTTCTACTCTGGTTTTGCTGATCGAATTGTCCATTGGCTTTTTATTTGAGGATTTAATTATTTGTAATTGAAGACATAAGGGTCTTCTATCTATACTGGTTTTCCTGATCGAATTGTCCATTGGCTTTTATTTGAGGTTTGAGTTATTTATTTATTGAAACCATAACAGTCTTATTTCTACACTGATTTTGCTGATCGAATTGTCCATTGGCCTTTTATTTGAGGTTTTAATTATTTATTTATTGAAGCCATAACGGTGTTATTTCTACACTTCTTTTGTTGATCGAATTGTCTATTGGCATTTTCTCATTTGTAATTGAAGCCATAAAGTTCTTCTATCTACACTGTTTTTCCTGATCGAATTGACCGTTGGCTTTTATTTGAGGTTTTAGTTATTTATTAATTGAAGCCATAACAGTCTTATTTCTACACTGCTTTTGTTGATCGAATTGCCCATGAGCTTTGTTTATAACTTCTTAATTATTTTGTGTGTATATTTTTTCCCCGGTGTAAATTTATGATTTTCAGACCAAATATGTTCGGTTATTTTCTATGTATCTACTATGCCTAATCGTGTGTTCTTTTTGTGTTCACTAATTCTTATATTATAGGACTTTTCGTTTTTCATATACTGATTCACATATAATACCATAAAATACAGTTTTCAGTGTCCTTAATGCCATTTTTGTTTGGTTTTGACAATGAGTTTCAAACAGTGTTTTCAATATTAAAAGGCAGTATATATTTTAAATTTCCTACCAACACTCCTAACTTTTTGCTATAATCTCAGCACTTAAAGGATCGTCATGAACGCTAAGTGTTCATCTTTTCATTTAGACACTTACTTTTTGTCTATAGTTTTATTATATTTTCATAATATGTTTTGAAGATATACATAGATAACTAATTCTTCCGTATTAGGATTTAGTTCTCGGTTTATAGTATCATTATCAGAATTCATTATTTCTTTCTTGATAGTATTGTAGAAATTAAAAAAAAAAAAACTTTAGGTACCTTTAAATCGTCAAAATTTCCATTGTTAGATCTCGTTTACTCTAAATGACATATTAGTTTATATACGGTTTAAAAAGAAAGGGAGATCTTAATTTAACGAGTCAACCATTTGTTTATATAAAGTTAGTACACGACGTTTCGTGAGTGTATCAACTCTCGTTACCAAGTGATAAACCTAAAATAAAACGTGAAAAAAAAAATACTATACTAGTAACCTAAAGAAACTCATGGCTAAAGCTGAGGCTAAGTTCAAAACAACTAAGATTGTATACAAACATGATCGAAAAACCATAAATCAACAGAACTACACAATAATGTATTTAGTTGTTTAGTTCTGATGACTTGTGGCTTTCTTTATAATGTTTGCACAAGTAAGAACGACATAGCGTGATAAAAAATCCACAAATCAACAGAACTACACAATAATGTATTTAGTTGTTTAGTTCTGTTGACTTTTGGCTTTCTTGATAATGTTTGCACAAGTAAGAACGACATAGCATGATAAAAAAAGCCACAAATCAACAGAACTACACAATAATGTAATTAGTTCTGTTGACTTGTGGCTTTCTTGATAATGTTTGCACAAGTATGTCATTTAGAGTAGACTACATCTAACGATGTATATTTTAAAATAAATTTTCAGAATTCTGTTTCGTTGGTTTTTAGAAAATTCTGCCGCAATATTTGCAAACAAAATGACGTCTTATCAGATGTTATACTCTTAAAAGGGTTACTCATTTGTTAACAGCTTTTCTAACCTAAAAATCTAAAAACGACTGGCCAGTTCACTTAAATATTTGTACGCGTCGACACAACGGAATCCGCTCTAGACGCATTGGGGGTTGTGGCGCCGTTTGTTTCTCTCGATAGAAGATGATTAATTTAGATGAAATACCGACCTGTCATTTTACCCAAGATTAATAACATGAAGCTTACTATAGCAAGGGGCAAAGGAGATGTGAGAAACGATATCTACGAGTGGTCAATACAGTTCTCTCTTACTCTTGTACAATACACGTATAATAACAGCAAATCTTTATGACCAATGAAAATTATTAGTTTACAAATTCATATATAAACAAAACAAAATTCGAGGTAGTAGCTCGGTTAATTTTTTATTTATTTTTTTACTTTTTTTTGAACACATGTTTTTGGTGATATCACATTTGCATCAAAAACCAAACCTGTGCTAAAATTACTTTGATTTGCCAAACTGGCCAAAAACTAACCATTTAAAAGTTTTTTCTTAATGACTTTATTAAATTCAAGGGGAAATATTTCAATTAAAAATTGTAGAGTGTAAAATCTCTTACAAAAATCGGGTTCCAACATTTTCAGTCCTGGAGCTGCTGAAGAAGATATAAAAAATGAGGTAGATCTGCTATATTAGCGATCTCTTATCAAAATTTTAGTCAATTTTTGATGTCGAAAGCTAATTCTGGATTTTTTATTTATTAAGTTCCAATTTTTGATCTCAATTATAAAAGTACTTATTTATAATAAGTTAATAACATGTCGTTTTTTTGTGTGCCATAACATAATAGAGTAAAAAATTTACAAATACAGTATTTTTTAATTTTTTTATTTATTTTACTATACAAGAACGATTGAAATTTTTTATTAATATATTCTAGGTAGAAAATATTAAAATTAAATTGTTAGTTTTCCTTATTTCTGTTATTGTTGATTTTTTAGAACTACAATGTTAGTAATTGAATCGTTAACATTATTATTACCATCATTGTCATCATCACCATCATCATAATCATAATTGTTTTTTTAAATTAAATAATAATACTGTATTTCCTCCGAGCTTCTTTCTTTCCAATCCAGCGCCTTCAGAAATTACATATTTGAAACACAAATAAGTGATTCTTATAAGAAAAAAGAAAGGGAAAACATCACTTTCTAACATGTTTAACAAATGTTTGATTTTGGCGTAAATGAAATATTATTATTCTACGAAGAAAAACAAAAATTGAAAAAAAATATCTCCCCTTAATTTGTCCATTTTTCGCATTTTTTGGTCCTAAGCTGATGGACTATTAGCAAATTTCTAATATTGAAGTTCATTGAGTGTTCCTCTATAATTAAAACGACAGAACCCGATCCTAAGTATTGGATGTGTACTCTATAAATAGTAGGCTATCATCACATTGCAATGAACTGAACTTTGTTTTCTTGTTTTACGTAATTACTTATTTCATTGTGATTATTTTATTGTTCTTATAGTATTCGTCTTAAAGTATAGTATATATGTGTTTATAAGTACACAGTAAGTGGGATTGCCCGACGTGCACCAATAAATAAATATGTATAATTATTGGTATATTTAACAGGAAAGTAGTATATATATATATATATATATATATATATATATATATATATATATATATATATATATATATACACTATTTTGCCATTGGGCAAAAAATGAGCAATCCTAAGGTCAGACGTTTTAAAATATGTTTATGTGACCAAAGTATGAAATATCGCATGATATCCGATTTCGATCGTTTTAAAACGAGGAAGAAACTGTTTCGTAAATATTTCGGAGCTGTAAATAATAAATCTAGTTTGATCCATATGAAAAATTGTATTTCAGTAAAATGATATAACGTCTATTGACATCTTTTTGTGTTTGTGTGATATAAGTTTACAATTTTAGTCTGATTTTCCTGAAATTTATTATAAAACTCAATTTTACGAATCTTTAACTAATTATAAGTATTAAAATGATCACCGATTTATTTTTTATTTGGACAAAAATACTATAGGTTCTACAAAACAATGTTCTACAATAGCTCATTTTGCGTAGATTTTAAAACTACATTAAATGAAAACCAAACTGTTTAACATAATAATAAATTACAGAGTTATCATGGTGTGGGGTGGAGAATTGTTACCAATATGAATTCTGAATTTAACTTTTAAAGTTGACACGCGACTTCCATTTTGTAAGGCCATCGACAACTGTAGTCGCGAAAACACAATGTACGCTAAGTAATATTATTCCAAAGATAAGCTAACATTCTAAACTTTCATACTCATGTATAAAACAACCATTATTATTTTATATATAAATAAGCGTGACAGTACAGATATCCTTTAGTTCAGAAATTTTGTATACAAAAGTATTGTAAAAGTATTTCCAAATTTAAGTCATTATAAAATTAATTTTGTAATTTAATAAATATGTGATTCCTTTAAATTTTATTACGACGTAATTCTAGTAGTCCAAATGGGTATTTAAATAGCT